>JAPQVY010000111.1:47174081-48428940 GCA_028535165.1 Quercus tomentella
AAAAAGGAGCTTTGCTTTGTTCAACTTTAAATCTTACTAGTATTATGTTCATGTGATGCACGGCTTTCTCAAAATTATAAGTACATCAAAATACATTAATAATTGCTAGTTGATACTTTAATAGAGTTTATTAAATATATTAAAATGTGTATATATTACCCATTTTAAAATTAATATGACTTTGTCTCGTGACTCATTAATGCACAAGCATGGTGTGTGATAACTCTTTGCATATGGCAAAGAAAATTAAGGAAAATCTTGTTACACTCTCTTTGAAAACATGATTATAACTTATATAACAGTGTGTGATAATCACGGAAAAAACTTAGGTGCTTCAGGAGCAATGCTCCCTCCTCTCACATGAGGGGTGGGCCCCATGCGTGGGCCTCACCATGGGGCTTACCCCTGATGTGAGAGGAGGGAGCATTGCTCCCAGAGCATGTAAGAATCACCCGATAATCATTACCCAAAAATTCATACATCCTATCTCTCCCCTCTCTTGTTGTGGTAAGTTGTTTGAAACGCCATCCCTTAGATATCAATTGAGGTATAAGACTACAAGGGTCTTAATGAAATCCTCCCCTCCTAATAAATGGTTGAAGGTGAATTTTGATGCTACCAAACTTGAGGGAGTTTTTGTTACATAAGCAATATTCTCAAAGCTTATACTGGTAAATGCAAGTATTATGGCAGTGTTTGAAATGCAAAGTTTTGGGACACAACTATACCATCTTTGAAGGCAATTCTAAATTCCTAATCAAAGCAATCTTGAACCTAGAACTTGACTCCTATGGAAATTACATTAGCAAATATAGATTATCTTTTGGAGGTCAAATTGGCCATTTACCACTTTTCACAGAAATTACTAGTAACATACCACTGTTTACAAAATAAGTAGCAATATACCACTTTTTTGAAACTCGAGTTTGCTGTGTAAATCGAGTTTTAAATACTCGAGTTTCAAAAAAACTTGTGTTGGCGTGGATTTTTTTATTGAAAAAATGCCACATGGAACTCGAGCTTGGTAAGCTTGAGTATTGTGTTGCATGGAACTCGAGTTTACCAAGATTGAGTTCCATGTGGCATTTTTTCAATAAAAAAATCCACGTTAGCACAAGTTTTTTTATGAAACTCGAGTGTTTAAAACTTGATTTACACAGCAAACTCAAGTTTCACGAACTCGAGTTTCAAAAAAATGATATATTGCTACTTCTTTTGCAAGCAGTGGTATATTGCTAATAATTTCTGCGAAAAGTGATAAATGGCGGATTTGGCCATCTTTTGGATGTTAACAATACATTATGCTTACATTCTTTTTGGGCTTTTGATTTTTGTTCCAAGGTAAACCAACTTTCTTTCTTGTCCATAACTTAGCAAATTGGGCTTCTATTTGTAAGGCTTGTGGGCCTGTTATTAATTCTAGCTAAGGCATGGTGCTAGATTCTGTGGCTTTGTGGATTTTTTTTTTTTTTTTTTTTTTTTGTGGGGTTGTGTATATAATTTAGTTACTTGCCTAAAAACAAAAAATAAAATAAAATGTTCCTTTCAGACTTAATAATAAAGAATTAATTTGAAAAATGCAACACAATAGGATGAGTTCAATTAGCTGGCTGGCTTGTGACATCCAATCTAAATTGTAATCAAGGGGAAAAAAAAAAAAAAGAACATGTTGAGTTGGCAATAGTTATATGCATTTAATTCCATTTTGGCTTATGCGAATCCGATCACATCAAAGTCACGTTCTGTTGTGGTGCTTTCTGTCAATCTGATCCTCTAAGTGTATGGCACATCAATCATCAGAATGCATGAGAAACTTCCATCTTCACTTGAACACTTTACCCAAATAAATCAAAATAAATTCACATATTCCCCAATTATGTAATGTAATCAAGCTTTTACCTTTTGCCTCTCGTATGAATATTTCTTAAATTATATTAGGTTATTCCTTTTCACTTTCAGGTAAGACATAAGGTCTTAACCTATTAATAATGCAAAATATTTCCTTTTTTTTGGTTGGGAATCAAAAACAATTCTTTCTTGTAAGAGATCTAAGTAATGTCAATGAATTATAAGATTATTGACAAATGCAAAACAATTCTAAAGACTGAGAATTTTAATTAAAAATTGTTGTTGCTTCTTGTGATAAGATTCTCATATAGGAAATTAGTGGTATAAATATTTTTTTTCTTATTTTAGACAATTTTACTCAATTGGATAAGAGAGAATAATATAAAGTAGCTTTTATCTTTTATTAATTTTTATTTTTTTTACTTTGAGATAGAATTCTACTCTAGCATTTATCTTAAATATTTAGCATTTATGTCATCAATAAGTTTATAAATAAATAAAAAATTCTATAATTTTTTTCAACCATTGCAGTGATTTATGAGTGATAAATAATAAAGTAATTTTAAAAGTGAGTCCATATAAAAAGCCATAACAACTTATCATTCCATACAAGTTATGATAAAGAACTTGTGCCATAAGATTGCTCTTATGTCATTTTATCTTCCCAAGTAAAAATAAAAATTTTAAAAATTTAAAAAAAAAATTAAAAAGGGAAGAAAGTAATGCCAAAGTTGGGAAAATGATTTACCTTTTTGCTTCTTTTTCTTCCCTCCACTTTCTAAGAAAGGACCAAAGAAGCACTGAGAAAAAGAATGTGCTTTTTTTTCACAAAGTTATTCAACGTTGTCCCTATGCTACTTTGAATAGATAGAATGAATGAAATATGAAAGATCTATGAACAATGAACATGGGTTAGAAAGAATCCTTATTAATGGGCCACCAGAGAATTGCGAATCGCGATTGTGTGCCTAACTATCGATACGTGTCATATCCAAACTCAGGAGTGCTTATTAATTTTATAACTAGTATGACTCGTGTCTTAACCTCTATCACCCAAAATGCAATGCGTGATTTTAAAATACTTATTATAAATATTAGTATATTATGAAATCTTTACATACAGTCAAGAGACTTGTAACTCAACTAGTTAATATTTCCTAGTATTTCAAATGGAAATATCTGGAATTCAAAAAACTAACAGCTTAACGGATTGGAATATTTTAGTGTTTTCAATGGAGATATCAAGAATTTAAATCCTCTCACCTCAAACTATCAATGTATCTAAAAAGTCTTTTCACATGCAATTGCATAATATGTGTTCAAAAGCTTCTGTTTTTTCAATTACAAAAATATACTAATATTTTTAAATTGTAGCTTGCATGAAATTATAGTTCACATATAAAATATATGTTCTAATTTGAGAGAATTTTAGAATTTTTTTACTTTTAATATATGTATATACAAGGGTGGTCTACAGGTCAAGTCAGATTAGGTTTGTGTCATCTTGACACTTGACCTGACTACATCAAGATATAAATTTTTGGATTTGTTGTTGATTAGAATGGTTGAAATCAAACTCAGGTTGCTTTAGGATGGTCGATCAGATTTTGTCAAGTGTCATCTCCAACAAATTTAAAAAAAAAAAAAAAAAAAAAAATTATCATGAAACTAGAAGAAGAAGAAGAAGAAGAAGAAAAATTCAAAGCCCAGTAGATTCCACACAATTCCTACAAATTAATCACAAAAATCAACACAATGCTAAAATTTCAACAAATAGTCAAATACAAACAATATATATTGTTCGAATCTTGCCAAGGATGCAGTTATATATGAAGATTAACCCTAAGCTAATTAAAGATTAACTCTAAGATGTGCAATACAAGTACTTGTATACCACATTACAAGATGCATTGAATTGAACCTAAACTAATACTTCTAACATCAACAAAAAAAAGAATAGGAATCAAAGAAGCCACAACTCAATAATATTAATCTATGAAAGAATAACACCTCCAATTCACAAACCTATCACTATCTGCATCTCTTTCTCTAGGCTTATAATTATGCTGCTATATATTTTAACCATTCATGGATCCCACATGTCAAAAAAAAATAAAATGAAAATATCATTCTCTCCTATCCACCTTAGACACTCTACAATTAGCCTACATGACTAAACTTTCATAATTGGCTATTGGGCATGACTTTGCTTCACACAGCAATTCTGGTCCATCCACTAGGAGACATGAGGACCTCTAATTTGAAAAGATGTCAATAAGATTGGTTCCTAGTTACTATCAAGAACAAACATGGACCAACATGCTGACATCTTGTTCTTTCTAATTGACCACTTCATAGTTCATAGCCTCTGCATATTCTCTCCAAGAAACTCTATGATTTTACAATCGTTCTTCGTTTAAGGAAACAATTAAACATGGTGTTCCTTCTGTGGAATTCATTGTAATAATCCTGTTTTTGATTATGTGTATGCTTTTTTTTATCAATATAAAAGATATGGTTTCGGTAAGTTTAGTCTTTTTAGGAAAATATATTTCTTGTCAACCAAATCATTCAACATTTGTATATTATCATCCTTTATTGGAAAGAAAAAAAAAAAAAAACAAAAATAGCTTCAATTGCTTTAAAACCTATTACAGTATTAGATACTACCCCATATCATAAATTTTGGATTTGTTTATTTCTTCTGACTGAGTGGTTGATGCACCTATACATGTGAGTTTAATGTAATAAAGAATTAAAGACTACTATGTTTGAAAATGGTTACACAAGGGAAAAGAAAAAAAATGTAAATAAACAAAAGTCTATAAATAGGACCAGCCCCAAATTCAGTTTGACGAAATTTTCAGAACTAATTAATAAGGTCTTATCTCTAAGAACGAAGAAAGCAACATGTATTTGTGAATTTCAGAACTAATTAATAAGGTCTTATCCCTATTTGTAAATTTCAAACTATATTGAAAGGTTGATGGACCTATACAAGTAAGAATAAATAGATAATGTAATAAAGTCATATGTTTGAATGGTTCCACATATGGGGTAAGAAAAAAAAGTACATAAACAAATAGGACCAACCCAAATTCAATTGAAAATTTTCAACAGTAAGAAAGTCTTATGACTTTTATCTCTAAGAATGAACATAAATTATGGGGACTATTTGTAAATTCTAAACTATATTTAATAATTCTAAACTTTATAGTTGTGATTCAAGATGGAACTAAAATGTTAAGACTAAGATGGAACTAAAATGTTAAGACTAAGTCCAAATAATAATAATACTAACGCTTAGTCTGTGCTTGTAACATATTTTTTGCATTTTTAAATGTTTATTTCATTGTAAAATCTTGGTTGATCAAAAAACGTTTGTAAAATGTCTTACCAAAAGAAAATTTTAGTAATATTTTCAAAAATATTTTCCAATTTGACAAAGTTATATAATGATTTCTCTTTATCATCACTTTATCAGCCATCACTCTAAGATATCAATAGATTTTTGGTAAATGTGCGATTTGTATTTATATCTTTTATTCAACTCTAAGAAAATTTATTAATTGAAGAATCTGGAGTACCCAACTTGATTAAGAAAGTAACTACAAATGAAATAAAACATAAAACCGTTTGTGGTTGAAAAGTTTCAACCACCCCATACATTATTATGAGAGATTCAAAATATGGAACTTAATCACAAATTTAAATTTTGTGTTGAGGTATAGTCTAAACAGAGAGCATTTAGATCCCCTAATTTTTTTTTTTTTTTTTTTAAATAGAGCATTTAGTTATCTTGCTACTATTTGCAATGTCTGTTCTATGTATACTATTTGGACAAATATTTTAATAGTATGAACTGCAATCAGCATTTTTTTTTAATTAATAAAACTGTAATAGCATTTATATCGGCTAATAATAATATGCTCCACTATGGTGAATATGTATATATTAAAAAGAGAAAGCCACTATCTTCTATCTCCACCATCATATTATTTATGTCAACAATGTTCTCTACCATCACTTACCTATCATTGACCTCACCTTCATCATCACAATTCACAAGCCACTATGATTACAATTTGTGTCGTATTTACTTTATATAAACTAGCGTAGTCATTAATAATGTTGTTAGTTTTAAAATTGGCAAATTCAATCGCATCAAAAAAAAAAAAAAAAGAGTTGGCAAATTCAATGATAATGTAAACTGTCAAATGTTTCTATAATCAGTTCATTCTAGTTCACTGAAGTTGAAGGCCATTTGTACATGAAGCAGCTTAAGAAAAACAAGTCTATGAAGATTCAACTGTTCATAAATTAACCAAAATGTTGAAAGCTAAAAATCAATTCAATTGATCAGGGAGTGTGATGGTGAGCTGTTTATAATGGCCATTTCCAGTTTAGGATGTTTGATAGGTGAGAAAGAGCAAGAAAACTCAAGAAAAACATAAATATTGCCACTCTACCTTTCAATTGGCCCCATATCATTGTTTTACAAAATTCCTTCCAAATCATATAAAACATGGCCAAATTACGAATAAATTTGGAGCACAACAAATTGCACAAATGTGTGAGGTGCCAAATTGGTAATAGCAGATAATAAAGAAATGTTGGGTCCGTGTGAGAATAGTAATAATCTATGACCAATTCAACAAGTGTAAAATTTACTGTGTAAACTGTTATATCTGTAACCCTGCTCGTCAAATAATTGACACGCTACAATTAGTCACTTGTGGCATCCTATTATAGGGTAGAGTACCACAAGGAGTAATTGTTTTTATTCTACCTCTGGGGGGACATTTTGAAGACATGTAGCATTAGGATTGGGTCCTACTACTTAGAACAAAGACAACATAATGCTACTTTGTTCTCTACCCACATTATAGCCATAGAAATATAGAATATTTAACTTTCACTAAGAGATTCTCAACCAACCCTGCTCATTAAATGTTTTTCCTGACGGTAAAAAACTTAACAAAGTTTCATTTAAGGAAACATTTTGGAACAGTGTTGCCTTCAAGGCACCTTTCTTTATATCAAAGGAAACATCATATATAAGTACACAACCGATCGATTACTTATGAATGTTAATTTAACGTCATCAAAATCTAGCATCTTTCCAACAAACTCAAATAAATATGGATCTTATTAATGAGTATCCCAAGATGTTGTTGTTGTTTTTTTAATAAGTATTATAAGATTTAAAATCTATAGCATCTGTTTTATAAAAATAATTAAAAAAAAAAAAAAAAAAACACCACCAAGTTTTTCATTTGTGTGGGTTAATTGGAACCTACTAAAGATATAATCATACAAGTTAAGTAATACTGAAAGTTTGAATAAATTATAATGTACTCCCTATGTCCCAAATTGTTGATCTTATTTATAATTAAAAAAATTCAACTTTTTAATCATTTAATGTGTAGTTTTTTAGTTAAAACAATAAATATTTCCAAAATTACCCTCATTAATTTAAACTCTAAAAAGACAAAGGTATTGACTTTTTAAATAAAGTAAAGGTAAGTTAGCAAGAGTCTTATAGCTCAACTAGTTGGTTATTTATAGTATTTCCAGAAGAAACATTTAGAATTCAAATCCCTCCCACCCCTCAACTATCAATACATACAATATATATATATATATATATATCAGAATTTCAATATAGTTTTGTATTTTGACATTTGTAGAAAGTTTAACTTCATTTTATAGAACAAAAGATATAAAAAATTAATTGGTACAATATTTTTTTTTTTTTTAGAACAATATTAAATGCATCTAACCTTGTGTCTTTAAGCACTCAGTTAACAGAAACAAAAGATTAATGTTTCCATTATTTATGGTATCCCTTGTAATTCGTACCATGAAAGATTTAGGGTAAACATATGTAAATTTTTTCCTAATCAAACCCAAATTAGGTTTAATAAGAATTGGAGAACCATAATATTTTTTTTTTAATGTTAATGAGAATTGAGAACCGTAATAAAAGCCTGCCATCGAACATGTTTTTAAATTTTGAAGTTGGTGCCCTTGATTCTGAACCATACTTTTATCACATAACAAGAACTTATAAACTCAACTTTATACGGCTTCTAGAGGCGGAATACTTGTACTAAATAGATAAAAATTCTAAGCCTTTATATGGTGAACCTGCGAGTACAAAGTTGAAATTCTTATTGGTATGGAGTCATCTTGTGATCAATCAAGTTGAAACCACAGAGCCATCACCCGAGTGACATTCTCTGTGGTATCAAACCTTCAAGAAGGTGCTTTGGAGTTGGTTAGTGGTTCTTGTTATAAATGTTAGTTTCTAAAAGTTTAAAACAATTGGCAAACCATGAGCATAAATTTGTCTAAATATAGATTCCTAAGTCTATAGGTATGATTAGACAATACTCAAGGTGCTGCAAGTCAGAATACAAGAAAAAAGAAGCTACAAATTTAGGAATTCAGAAACTGCCTTGCTCGATAAGAGAACAGGTTTGACTGATCAAGACATAGATCTACAGAATTTAATTAAAGTTCAACAGCTCATTAAGCCCATTAAGTTATTAGGGTTTCAGATCTAATTCTCCTAGTATTTAAAGAAAACTCAAAGGCACGTTTTAAGGATGTTTTAAAAAGAGAGAGAAGTGCATCATGTGCCTCCAATTGTAGATCTAGAGTTTTTGTACCCAAAGCTCTCTCAAATCTTCTACCGACAATATTCTTTGAAGAAACTCAAGATTTGGTGTTGTAGAAGTTGCTGCATACAAGATCAACTACTACTGATAATCTAAAGTTTTGACTGGGATTTCAAAGTCACAAACGTGAGTGTTTGTGTTCAACAAATTCAGATAGAAGAGTTCGTAAATACAGAGCTGCGTGTGGTCACATGAGTAAGTACTACAAGAGGTAGCTTTAGATTTAGGGAAAAATCTATTGTAAAACTTCTATTCTATCATAGTGAATTTGTTGCCTTGAGAATAGTTTAGGTTAAATCCCTCCTAGGTTTTTTTACCTTGAAACTGGACTGTTTCATTGGTTTTCCTGGATCATCATATCGTTTGTCTTTTTCACTTTTTCGCACTTAGTGATTTGATTGTTTGTGTTTAACCTAGATCTGTGAATAATAAACCTAAGTATCAACTCGATTAATTAATTAGGTTAAACAATTTGAGTGTTCAAGGGTCAAACGAACAAACAATAAATATGGACAAGTTGTTCATGAAGAGATCCATGAATAAGAAATTCAGATGTTCTGAAGCGACTATGGGTTGCAACAGTGAGTTCGTCTATTGGTTTAGGTAACAAACTTCTCTGTTTTAGATTGTAACTTAATTTCATATAGAAAATTACTTTATTTGGGGTGTGTCACCCTTGGAATGTTTTTTCATTTGGAGTTTTTCTTCGATGGTTTTTCACTTCATCACCGAATGTGAAATAGTTACAGATTTGGTACTTTTGGTTGTGATTAAAAAAAAAAAAAAAAAAACACCTATATTCACCTAGAAAAGGTATGAGAAATTCACCACAAAATACTCTCACCAACAAGATGCTCAATATGAGCATTGACTTACGTATGGCAGAAGTTTAGGCCTGGCATATACCACCTGAGTAATCTGATTCTCTTCTGTGCAGGCATTTCTTTGGACTGTCCGTACCCAAATAGATTGTGTGACTACTGTTGTACTCCATCAATACTCAATCGGCTGATTCTTTTGCCGATATCGACATTTCTTGTAATTTTTACAATGACTGTTGAGTTGGGCTGAACCGGTAGCCCACTTTAATTTGTCATAATACGTGGTGAAATTGATGTAACCTTGTGAAAATTTGGCAGTTTCACTTTCACCAACTCCAAGAAACAAAAGCAAATCTCAAAAAGCTCCATCCATCCCAACCCAAGTTCCAACTCAAGATTTCTTGTATGAATTTATAATGGAAACACTTCATCTCTATTGGGCTCTCCATAGAGGAAGAAAGTGTGTCAGATTCTAATAACTATGAATAATTGAGTTCTATGTAATTATGTGTGAAACTATCTCCAAATTAATGCCATAGATGAGACTATCCAAAACCGAGTAGATATATTATTATGTTGAATTGATGGGATTTTTTTTTTTTTTTTTACTTACAATATGTCTTAAGAGGATTCGAATGAAGGTTCTCTCTTCGGAGAAAATGAGAGCACCGAATAATGTCATTTAATCACGATACTCTATACCATTGCTAGAATATTAGTATTTTCTTTTTGTTAAGAGATAGTTTTAATCTATGGTATCCTCTCCTAATCATTTTTTTTATCATCAGATTAAGATATCAATTTGTTTTTTTGGCATAAGGGGGAATCGAATCTCAAATCTCAGATCTTTAATTCCTAATGATTGTCTTTTATCATTAGACTAAGATATTAATTGATTTTTTTTTATATAAGTTAAACTAACTGAAACACTAGAATACTATTATTAATAGTTTTGGCTAAATGCATGCGGAAACAAGCATAAAAGCACTACCATTGGGGGTGTAAACCCCCCCCCCCCCCCCCCCGGTTGCTATTTTAGCAACTAGATCCTTAAAAGCAAGCTCCATCCAGGTATGTAAACCCAAAAAATTATCCATCCTACCTACAATAAGGTTGCATATTTGCAACCTTACTATTTATGAGGTTGTAAAGAAAATACTACTTTTTTAATCTTTCACACACTCTCTCTCTCTCTCTTATTAATTTTTTTTATTTATTAGTAATTTATATTATTTTATTGGGTTATATGTAAAAATAAAAAGTGGGATGTTGGGTATATTGTTGGATAGATTGGTAAAATAGATAAAGTAATGTTTGAGGATATAGAATAAGGGTTTTTTTACATCTCTCATTGTTAGTGCTCAAAGGAAAAAAATAAAAAAATAAAAAATAAATAAAATAATGGTATCTTTTTTTTTTATGGGAAAATAATAGTATCTTTGAATATGGACAATCACCATAAAATTGCGTTGTGATGAGATTGACATTGAAAGGTGATCCAATAAACATCTGATATGTTTTAATTGAATGCAAGAATGTTATCATTTATTAGGTCCTACCTAAACCATGTTCTTCGACAGAAGGTGTCCAATATTTTCAATCGGTATAACCATCCTTTTAAAATATTGTACAGATTGAAGACCACTCTACACATTTGCATGTGCTTCGCGGCTTAAGTACGGCCAGTGTGGGCCATCTATATCCCTGCAAAAGAGGGATATGAAAATGAGGTTCATTGACTATAAGGGCTTCATCATAAATAATTCTTGTTGTTTCTTCATTTTCATTATCTGCACAGTTCTATAGGTAAGGAAATGTGCTACAATGGTCAAAATACTTTGGATTATACGAGCTTTACTGTTTTATTAAAAAAATAAAGATGCTAGCTCTCTGTTTTTTAAAGAAAAAAAAAAATTCACATTATGTTCAACTTTTTAAATTAAAATTTTTTTAGTGCAATTGTAGTTTTGACAATTTTCAACAAAAAGATAATTCAATATATACACTTAGTGATTTTATAAGTGATTTAATTTAATTTTATGTTTAGTGTATATTACAATTAGTCGCATTTTATTTTCTTCTTTTGTGAAACTATTGGACCAGAAGACTATTAGAATAATTATTTGATCATAAATTTAAGAATTTATGCATTATTTAAATTTTATCGTTGAATGTTTTATTTTCCTTTATTTGCTCCGAAAGAAATATGGGAAAAAATGTTAAAAACTATTTTAAAAAATTTTCTTGAAAAAAAAAAGTCATATAAGATTGATCCAAACGGTCAAAAATCAAGTTAGAGTGAGAGAAATAAGAACCTATTTTAGTCAAATAAAATTCTCACATTTACTTTATTTAACCCATACCTAATCATGTTCAACCCAAACCCTTTCAACCCAACCCGTTGGATATGTCTAACAGGCTAGGAGCATTCCCATTAGCTCAACAAACCAAAATTTTACAACAACTATAGCTAAACTCACCTAAAATCGATTTGCATCTGGTTCAACAATTTGGGGCTGGTTTGGTTAGAGATTTCTAGTATCGTTGTTTAAAATGATGTGAAAACTGCAATTTAAAAAATGTTATGAAAACACGTGTTTACTGTATTCATAAAGCAAAAAAATATGTTTGATATCATGTTTCAAATAACATGTTTCAATATGTGAAAAAACATAATTATATATTTGGTATGTGTGTATGTATTTTTTTTTTTTTCCTCTTAAAGTTGACAAGTGGGCCCCCCGGTTGGAGTTGAAGAATGAAGTTTTATGTGTTGTCTAATCAAGTAGACCCCATGTTTTTCAAAATATTTACAAAAGTGTCATTGAGCAACATTGTTTGAAATCTGAAAATTGGTAAGAGGAGTTTTCTAAATTTAGTGTTTAAACACCCTAAAACGAGCAACATAATTCAAACACTCCTAAAAAAATAACCATATTAAACGCGTTATTTTTTTTAGAACCATAGTTTTCAGTGTTTAAACACTAAAAACAGTTGTTTGAAATCACATATCAACTATACCCTTGTTAACTAAATTAATTTGTGAATAGTACCTCGATATACTTGGTGAGATACTATTCATCAATACCTCAAACCAAATTATTATTTCTCTCTCTCTCTCTCTCTCTCTTGATAGACAAGATTGTCAAGTTGCCAAGACAACAGAGATAACTATTTCTCTTTTTCACTATTTGTTGCAGACAACATGTTATACAAGTCTCTGTTATGAAGATCCCACATATAGGGGCGGAACTACCCTTGGACGAGGGGGGCAATGGCCCCCCCTAAATTCTAATTTATTTTTTAAAAAAATATTATTATATATGTGTGTATTAATTTGATCAATTTTGTTCTATAAAATTACATTTTATTTCCCTTTAACAATATCATTGATTCTTTTAAGAGTAATGCTATACTCACAAATTTTTTTATAACATTTTTACAAACCTTTTTGGTAGCAAATTCTTATTGGTTCGCATATGGGCATACCACTCATATCATTTTTTTACTTACCAATAACCACTTATTACATAAGTAATTTATAAAAAAAACTTGCAGCTCTAGCATTTTCCTCATTTTAGTGACCATAAAAAAATTTATAGATCTAATATCTAAAACAAAATATACAAGCCAAAAAAAAAAACAACAAAAATTACCGGTAAAACTAAAAACAAAATTAAGCTCAATTAACTAATTTTATCCAAAATAAATAACCCTGCCCTTTAAAAAATTCTAAACAAAAATAATTTTGTTCTTACCTACAAAAGTAGCAGAATTAGAAGTTGAAATCACTGCACACAGCCAACAGTAAAACCGCCCCCCTAATTCAAAGTTCTGGCTCTATCCCTACCCACATGATCATTGATGTAGTGTATGTGAATAATTAAAACATTCACATCGGTCTTTCTAAAATAGAATAAGAGACCAATTTAGAAAATGAAACAAAAAAAACCAGGTTGGTTCCCTACACGGCTACACATTCCCTAAAATAACATCTTACATTCTTACTACAATGCTTCCTTAAATGTAGGGAAGTACTTTCTTACAGGTTCCTCAAAAAAAAAAAATCTAGGGAAGTACTATACTACTATTCATTCTCTAAACAATTATTTTATTTTATTTTTTGTCTCAATGAACAAAATATAGAAAAGTTCAAGTTTTAAAAGTGAGAAAAATAGTAATAAAAATAAAAATATAATGTTATTTTAATGAAATATATGATAAAAAAAAAAAAATCAGATTTTGGTGTTTTGAAGAACGGTTACTTAAAATAAAATAAAAAGTAAATTCTTATTCTAAAATAGGAAAAATAATTTTGAGTCAATTTAGCTATTAATTAAATCTAGGGACACAATTTTGCTATAACTTTTTAATTATTTTTCAGAACTTGTTGAAATAATATGTGACTGTTGGGAAAAAAATAATGGATTTATGTAAAATTGATTCTCCATCATTCATAGTTAACCGCTTTAACAATTTATGCACATAATTTCCGCCAAGGTTATGTCTCTAAACTTATGGTTTACTCAGAACTCTATATAGATACTCTTAAATAAGAAAATAAATAAAATAAATAATAAAAAAAAAAAAACTCCATAGAAGATGAAATTGTAGGTTCTAAACAAAATTTCAGTTAAATTTTAGAAAACCTATTTTTAAGACACGATTTCATAATTTCAAATTTGTGTTCTTGTTGAACACACGACTTTCAAATGCTGTGCGTAAGGCGTATACACTTTACGGCGTGCAACAACAATTTAAAAAAAAAAACCAAAAGGAAAAAAATAAATTAAAAGAAGATTAAATTTTTAGGGATGCTAATCCCGAGGTAGGTGCACAAATCGGAAAGCAAAGGCGTGCTTTCAAAAAGTGAGCCCCATCGAAAAACACACGATTGCTAAATCAATTCTTTCATTGTTTCTGTTTCTTACCACATTTCTTACTCTAAGAGGGCGTTTGGATAGCAAATTAATCCGGCGTCCGCGTTTTCAAAGCACATTTTCTCTTTTTTTTTTTTTGGCCTGCATTTGTTGATTTTGGGAGACAACATTTACTGTTATGAATAGTGTATATACTGTTCACGTACTGTGCATATACTATTCACGTATTAAAAAATATTAAAAATAGGTCCCACGATACTATTTATACATTTAAAAATTATTTTGCTACAGTGTTTTCAGTTTTCAGTTTTCAGTTTCAACAACAATAAGTTCAATCCAAACAGACCCTAAGTATAAGTTTGGGTTAGAGTTAAAAATTAAAATTATTTTATTATTTAGTTTATTTTTGTTATTATTTATGAGTTTTACTGTATTTTTTGGTATTATTTATAGATTCTATTGTACTATTTCAACAAACTTTTACTTTTATTTACAATATTTTTATTAAAAATTAAAATTATTTTATTATTTAGTTTATTTTTATTATTATTTATGAGTTTTACAGTATTTTTTGATATTATTTATAGACTTTATTATACTATTTCAACAAATATTTACTTTGATTTACAATATTTTTAACAATAATTTTTCAATTTCAACAAAATAAACAGTAAACACGTCATAAAAGGACAAAAAAGCGCTGTGTGGACACGCCACATCTTCTTTCTCTTTGTTTTTTTTTTCTTTCTAAGTTTATGGTAACCAATCCCACACGCTGTAATCCTATAGGCTATTATTTCCACATGGCAATATCTCTATGGGCTGTGACCGTCGCGTTTCCGTGCGTTGGGAATTCCGAGTCCGTTAAACCAGCCGGAAATTCGAGTGCTCACATGCACCGAAGCACGCCCACCAACCCCACACCATTATTTTTCTTTTTCTTTTTCTTTTTCTTTTTTTAATTTTTTAAACTTTTTAATCATTAAATAAATCAATGACTTGCCCATAATAATGAATCATCTCAAGTTTTGTCCTGTCATAACCTTTTAAGCATGGACAAAATAATGCTGCTTTGAGATTTATATAAATGCAACAAATAAGTCATACTCTCTTACAATGTGACTTGCCTAATGAGTAAAAAAATATTTTTACTCATTGATACTAACTTTAAAGAAAAGTGTTGTTTGTTTACAAACCTGAAGGGGAGTATTATTTTATCAATAGTTTGAGTAGGAATTTTTTGAAATGAAATATTCTTTCTTCTTTAAATCTTAATGGAGGTTGATGCAATGTACCTTGGAATTTTTGTCAACTGTTGAAAAATACAACTCACATAAAAGTTTATAAATTTCAAATATCCCAATAGTTACTAAACACTAGTGTCAAATCCTAATGTAGCTTTCTCACATGCATCATCTCTACGATAAGAGATACTTAAATTAATCAATGTCTACTCAAAAACTCTTGCAACTCCTCAAGAACACTTCATCATAACCTAAATCCATCATAATTGATACAATTACTAAGGTGTCCAAAAAAATTATTAAAATAAGTTATCCTAGGCACTAACTATTTTAAATAATTAGAATAAAAAGGAATTTCTAGGGTGCTTACCTTAAAAATCTCAAAAAATCTCTAGCCTCCTCTCACTTGAATCCTTGAATCCTTTCACAGTCTTTTGTCTAAGGTTATTTGAGTAAAAAACAACTAATAAATCTAAGGGTGGCTAGGGTTCTAAGTTCTAACCTAGAGCATATATATATTAGTAACGGCTAAAATGGCAAAATACCTTTTTTGCCGAAACTTTCCAGCAAAATGCCCCTGTCTAAAACTATTCAGAGATATGCCCTTGTTTTAAAACTCGATTTTTAGAAAATCAAATTTCAATGAAAAACTCGATTTAGCAAAAATCAAGTTTCTTGAAAAATCCAGCACGGAACTCGAGTTCCATGCTGCTTTTTTTTTTTAAAAAAAGTTTAATTGTGTATAACTCAATTTTTGCCAAATCGAGTTTCTTATCGAGTTTTTCATTGAAACTCAATTTTTTTAAAATTGAGTTTAAAATAAGGGCATATTCCTAAATAGTTTCAAACAGAGAGCATTTTGCTGGAAAGTTTCAGCAAAAGGGGTATATCCCCATTTTGGCCTATTAGTAACCCCATGTAAGATTACAAAACTGCCCTTTTTTACACCTATTTTCTTTTCTCTTTTCTCTTTTCTCTTTTTTTGTTTATTTTTTTTTTTTATTTACTTTCCATGGATATAGATATTACCGTTTTAAATGTGTTAGAAGTAGTTCTAAATTGAAGGGACAACGTTGCACAAAACCACAACATGTGAAATTTAATTAGAATGATACTTGTCATAAAATTAGAGTGCAATCTAAATATAGTTTGGATCCTTTATTGAGTGTCCACTTTAATATATTAACTAGATAGTGTTAATTTATTTTATGTCATATTATAGATTACATGTGTGAAAGTTATAGAGGAGGTTACCATTGCAAGGGTGTGACTTGGTTATAGGAGTCTTTGTATCGCTTCACATAATGCTTGACATGAGTTAAGCTGTTTGAGTAGTGACGCTTCAACAAATGTGTTATGCCCACGATGATAGTCCCATTAAGGCCCTGAGTGGTATACGTGGTATTATCCATTGTCATCACATGAAATGGGGTCAATGAATCCACACCAAAGACCCCATTTTTATTTAGCAAAAAAAAAAAACAGTTATAGAGGAAATTACAAAGATAATTTCACATCGGTAATTTCCATTACCAATGTAAAAACAATATTTTGTTTTTATATGTGATGAGAATGTAATGGATGCCATCTTATCTATATAACAATGTAAAATGAAAACTTTTAAACTTTTTGTTAATTTTTTTTAACATTGTCACATAAGTTTTTTTAAAATTATAGTACATAGTTTTCCACGTCATCATTCTTATATATGTAATTTAGACTAAATTATACTTTTGCCCATTTATGTTTGGGGTGTTTTCATTTTGATTCTTCATGTTTAAACATTGAGTAAGTCTAGTGCCACACCTTTTGACACAACAAATGCCACAACTCGCCACATGGCGAGTTGTGGTTGGTGGAGGGGTGTCCCCACATGGACCCACCATCACCCCTCCACCAACCACAACTCGCCATGTGGCGAGTTGTGGCATTTGTTGTGCCAAAATATGTGGCACCAGAATTATTCTTGAACATTTTGATATGAATCCTCCACATTTGATTTCATCTTCAATTTCGTCCTCTCACATGTTTCTGTGTTAAGTGCAAAGTTAGCTAAAAACAACATTTTATCTAGGATTCCATAGGCTACTCAATCTCTCTCAATGCATTCCAAACCCTTTCTCTTGCTAAGGTCTAAATTAATAGATTTGCAAAACTATAATAGGATTTTACATATTCCGTATTAATGATGTTACTACTCAAATAAGATTTCACATTATTACATTATCATTTTATGGGTCTAGATTTGTCTTTATAATAACTGTTTTGTACTCTACCAATTCTACCAGTGTTGTCAAAAAGAATTAGAACATGAGGAATTTGGTTTTCCCAAAATGGGATTTAATAGAACAACCAATTTTCTTCCTCATTTGCCAAAGGTAAAGTTATATGCCCAACAACCATGGTAGAATTAACAATAATTGTTTGCTTTTCATATTTTCTACATATTGCATCACTGCCTTAAACTAAAATATAACCAATACTAGAAGTGAATAACCTAACAAAATGTTTCCCAAAAGAAAAATATAATTGTTTCCATTGTCATCACTAAAACCTTCAAGCAGAATAAGATACATTCTGTAAGCGTATGATACTATGATAAATTTCAGTGATGACATCAGGTCCCTAAAAAGTTATTTATTGAAAATATAAGTTATATAACCTATATGTTTTTTAATTATATATAAATTATTTTATAATTTGAGCCTCCAATTTTATAATCCCCTCTGCCGTTGGTATTAATGGCTTTTTTTTACTACCATATGCTTAGACGTTGAGAAAGCATAAGAATTGACTTGACACAAGCACACACAGACACATCAAAAGATATAGAAAGAGACATGTTTCTTAAGTCTAATACCAAAATCCAAAATACATTTTGTTTGTTTCTTGAGAAAATAACAAGAACAGGCTTGTGTAAACAACTTTTTGCCGATGGATTTGATGAACTTTGACAACATGACTTTCGTATAGTTTGGTAACTTCATGGGTAATGGTAGACACGGGTGGAGACAGAATTTGTAATTGGGGGTGCAAATTTTAATATCGAACACACACACATGCATGTATCGAAACATATACATACGTGTTTGATTAAGTATTTTTAATTTTTAGTGAAAAATATCATACTTCATGAGAAAGAGTAAACTAACGCCATATGAAGATTATTGATACAATTTCCCTTTCAAATTTCTTATATATATATATATATATTTCATGAGAAAGAAGTAAACTAACACCATATGAAGATTAGTGGAAAAAGAGAGAGTTTTATTTAGAGATCTCTCTTCCATGAAAAGGTTGTTTAAAATTAATAGGAAATTATCATATATAGTTGAAAATTTTAGATACTTAACTTTTATACCAAAAAAAATATATTATTAAAGAAATTTTACATTTATATCATCTTTATGATATAGTTTTATCATCATTTATGAGATCAATTTTTCTTTCTTAAAGTTTGAGCCTCTTAAATATTAAAATTAAAAAAAAAAAAAAAAAAAAAAACTTAACTTTTCTTTTTAAATGTAGGAGGTCATAATTTCTTAGGGGCTGGGGTCAAAGTCTTAAAAATAAAATTTTAAATTATTTTTCTTAAGATAAAAATGAAAATTTTAATATCCCCCTCCCTTCCCATGTAGCTAGTTACGATGTGATGGTGATGGGAGAAAAAAGGAAATTAGAAACTCTTTTCTTTTTCTTTAATTTTGATAATTCTAAAGATTGGGATGAGGGATTTGATCTCAGTTAAAAACATTAAAAAATACTAAATCTAAAATAAATAAATAAAAAATCTTATGCATAAATAAAATTACATCATTTTTCCTTTTTTAGTTGGTATGTAACATTAAACGGGGCATAGCTAACAAACTTAAAAGTAAAAGGTTTCAAATTGGCAATATATAGAAATTCAAATGAGTCAATTGACAAAATTAGTATCTATAAAAAAAAAAAAAAAAAAAGACCAAAATGACAATAACCCAAAACTTGAATAATGCAATTTGTAATTTAAAAAAGAATTAAAAAAAAAAAGAATAAAAAAGACAAGGACTTTGCTCCTTCAAAGTTCCATCCGTGTGCAATGTATTCTTACGAAACCCGTTTTCTGACAAAGACCGATTATTTCCAAAGCTTAAAAAAAAAAAAAAAAAAAAAACCTTTTTTCATTTTTTGGGAAAACGACAGACACTGATCTTCCTATTTTACCATGTGAAGCCAATATTCTCTTGACCTTTACCAAATTCTCCATGCAAATTATACCCACCAACTACTTCAACAACCCAATACTTTCATATTCAATGACCATGCTCTCTCTATTTACAAACCCCTTTTTTTTTTCTTGAGAAAAATTCAAGGCATATCCTCGATCACTATCTATAATGGAGCACTAGCTTTCTTCTCCACCACAATCCACATTTGGGTATCTTTCCTTTTTTTTTTCACCTTTTGGATGAATAACAATCCATCCAGGTATGAGGTATCTCACATCAATTCATTTTCTGCCTTCATTAGCTTGATTGATTGCCAAAATGCCAATGGTGGAGCTATTGCCCTGGTCCCATCACCCACTATCATTTCCTTCTTCACCATTAATCACTGGTTTAAATACCAATTCCTCTACGATTATACACTTTGTCATAATTTTTGTCACAGCTTGTTGAAGTGATTGATTGTGAATATTGTGAATTACTGCTTTCACGTAGACCTTCCGCTTGTTTTCGTAGTCTACCACTTTAAAATTATGATACAAAAACTATGTCCCTAAACTTCCACTACTCATAATTGACTACTGCAAATTTGTTTTTATTCAAAAATACATGATGGGAACGGAAGAATATGTTGTTCAGTACTAGGTGATGTTGCTTAAGACTTGAGAACATGATGATGTAACCCTTAATTATAAAAAGTGTGAAAAGAACCTTCCTATATCATCAATTTGAATAAATTCCATATACCAAAATATTTACTAATTGTATATAAAGTGGAAGCTCATTTAAGAATTCAAACTTGATCCAAATTGCATTCCATTTTTTTGCTAAGTATCCTTTTAATTGTCATGTAATTTGATGCCAAGTGCCTTTAAATCTCTTTCTAAAAAAAAAATGTCTTTAAATTATAAATAGGCTTCAATTATGTGTAAAGTGTCTTTACATGTAATTTAAACTTAAAAATATTGAAACAAATTCAATTAAAATTTATTACACTTCGCACCTTGAATGTGCAATATTTCTAACTTATTTCTATATTAAGTCCATCTAAAACTACTTATAGACCATTCTATTTAAATCTTGTTTGAAACCACTCACAATTCATTAAAAACTAATCTAGGTTTCCTTGCAAAAACTTATTAAGTTCAACTATAAATTTGAATGAAATCAGTACAAATCGGTATCTGAAGTAATATGTTTCAAGAAAGTTAGTATACTGATTTGATGGCCAGTACGAGATACTTCAGTACTTTTTTTTTTTTTGCTGAAAGATATTTCAGTACTTTATGGCATGAAATTTATAACTATACATTGAACATATCAAACAACTGAAGATTTGACCAACTGAAAGTTTTTGATATTTTTTAGTTGGGTGCCCCACAATTTTAATGGTAATGTAAAATTAAGTAGACTTTAGTATGCTACTGTTACAACAACAAATTTCATTTAGGATGAAAAAAAAAAAAACTTAAAAAAAAAAAAAAACCTTGAGTGGTTCATATCATTCAATCACAGCATATTTGTTTGTTGATCTGGTTATCATTCAGATTCTACGATGATAATTGACGACACATCTTGCACAAAGATGATTCTGATTACTAATTCCACCAAAATAAACAATAGTCAGTGTATAGAATCTTTTTCGGATCCACTAATTTATATTGGGATTTGACTTATGTCTACTGGTCAGTTTCACTGAACATGTTGCAATATGGACACGTATCCGCATCACAACATATTTAGTGAAATTAACCACTGGACACAAGCTCAATCCTTTATACTGGATTTTTATTTTATTTTTTGGCCTAAGAGTAATATTTTTCCTCAAATTTACTTCTAATTATAAAAGGGTATTTTTTACTATAAATCGTGGACCGTAGATCATGCCACATAGGCTATGCAAATTAAGCTGAGCACACAATTGATGTTGGTCAAAGCAGAGGGCCCTACCACGCATCTATGCAGGAAACACGGTGAAAGGGACCCACACATCTTGCATTCAGGAATTAAAAATTTATTAATAATGATTGTATATAAAAAAATTCAATAAATAAATCTTTGAATTAAAGAGGCAAGTTTGCATTCATGACCTCCAAATTTGTAAAATCAAGTATGCACACTTTGTCTTGTAGATAAATAATATTCTCTCATTAATATAGGGCTTACATTTTTTTTCCCCTTTATAGTAACCAAGTTGTATCATGTGGGGAATTGATCTTTTTATCCTATGGTTTATTTGTTTTTAATTTGTAATTTATTCACATGTTTTATAAGTTTTGAACTCATAATCTCACTCTTTATTTTATATTTTTATAAAGAAAGAAAAATCGTATGAGTAAAAGTTCATTGACTACATGTTAACCAATTAAAAGAAAAACTCATTTATTCCAACAAATCTTTCGCTAAAAAAATAGTTCAAATTACTTAAGACTATAATTATCGTATAGGATATAAATAACTTAACTGGTAGGGTCGTATATCAACAAAAAAGGACATAGTTTCCAATTTTAGCTATACTAAAATCAATTGAATTGTAGCATATATAAATGGCATTGAATACCAACATCTCTTTTTATTTTTATATATTAGATGTGTATTTTGCAATACAAAAATAAAAGGCTTGAAATTTTTATTTTTATCGGTAACCTAAGATTAATATTAATAAAAAAGAAAAAAAAAAACACCACATTCTCCCTAGATACTAATAGTCCATAAAATGAAAGCAAGGAACAAAGGAGATTGGGATATTTTTGCCTAATATTACAATCAAAAGCGTTAAGAGAGTTTGAGGCTCTCAAAACATGATTTGCACTCAAAATTACTTATATAGAAATGAATGGAATTATCATTCATAAAAAAAAGGGTTAATTTTTTTTTTTTTTTAAAAAGAGAAAAAAAAAAGTAAGTGAAGAAAACTGACAATATACAAGATGCAGATCCACATCTGGAAATTTATTGATGGTACAAACTACAATGTGTAAGAAGAGCACAAAAAAAAAAAAAAATGAAATTACTAAATAATAACATATTATTAATAGAAATAAATAAAAGCAGTGCTGTCAACATCGCATATGCACGTGGGACCTCAGCCGCCGACATGGTCTGCCACGTCAGCAACAGTGATTACAACCAGAGAGGCAAAGGTGTCTTGTAATTAAGTTGTAGCCTTGTGAATAAGTATTAATTAATTCAAAGTTGCTTAATTTCCACTTAATCCAACCTTTAAGCACTCTTATTAGCACAGATATGCCCTGACAGTCCACTTTGCATGTGAGGGCAGCAAAGCCTGGCCCTACATACCAATAATGAAAACTCAATAACGAAAATCTTAAAAAATAATAATAATTTATTTATTATTTATGAATTTCACTATACTATTTTAGTTACCTTTTAGTTTTATTAGTATTTTCAACCAAAAAAAAAAAATTTAATTTCAATTAAATAAACTGTTTCCAAACGGACTCTTAATATGGTAAGAAAAAAAATTGTCTATTTCTTCTTATTAGCAGTTTGTTTGAACAATGTATGGATTATTTACTAAATAATTTTTTGCATTGGTTTTAAATATACTTTTGAAAAGGGTCACGCAAGATTTTAAATGAAATAAAACAAGAAATGTTTACTTTTTTTTTTTTTTTTTTTTGGAAGCTTTCGATAATGGAGTTTCAATTTTAAACAAATTGTTTTGAACAATGAATTCTATTAAAAAAAGGGAAAACTACAAGAACCATGGTTGAAAAGGAAGATATCTAATGGGTACATTGAATTGAACCATACAACTTTTAACACACCATATAAGAACAAAAATTGATTATATAATTATCAATTATAATTTTATATCTTTCAATGTTTTGTCTAATTATAGTAGTTTTGTTATTGTTTCTAAAGTGTTTATCATTTCATACCAAAAAAAATTATGCTTTCATGGTATGAAAGTTGTTCAATTAGTAATTAAGTTCTTCATATTGTTGCATAGAGGAATTTTGTTCTTTTCATTTTCTTTTCCAAAACAAGAGGTGAAGTGCTATTTAATCCAAAATAGATTTCTAATAATGGAACTGAGAACTGAATAATCATATTTCCCTTGTTTATCAACTGGTAAAATATTTGAAATGACACAATTAGCAATGAAAGGATAATATTATGATATCAGCCTAATTTTTAAAACTTTATATTAGAGGTATCATAATATGACTTTTTTTGCTCAAAAAAGAAAAGAAAAAAAAAAAAAGAAAGAAAAAACATATTATAATAAGACTTCCAATAAATAATTTTTTTGCTTTTGGAAAATAATGTGAGGTTAATATAGGAAATTAAACATCCATTTTTAAAAAAATTTATATATGTAGAAACAACCTAAATAAAAAGGTCAGCCTATGTTTGAGAACTAGGAAATAAGAATCATAAGATGTTATCAAAGCCAATTTAGTGGTAGGGCCTACCATTTAGGTCAAATCCCACTATCTTGTTAATTGAAAGTTGGATTTTAATTTCTTTTGCATGTATAAAATTTAAGTGTACATATGTAGAATGTTAAAAAAAAAAAAAAAAAAAAAAAAAAAGAGTAACCCTTAAAAAAAGTTAATGAATTATTTGTAGGGCATATGCTAGAATTGTTAAAGTTTTCTTGTTTTTGAAATTTGAAATGCCATGAACTTATCACTAATTGGACATAATAGTTGCGATAATTTTTATTTATTTTATGGATGGAAAGAAAACTGGTATGTAGAATATTTTAATTCATATATTTCTTTCCCCGGTGAGTGATTATTCAAGCCATTACACATAATCCTTTAGTTGCTGAAGCATGATTTCATTGTCCGGGTTTGTGTTAGGGTTCACCGATATGCTGCCAAAAACATAGTTTCATTTGAGTTGTATTACTTAAAGAGAAATGATATGTCCACAATATTTTTATAATAAATCCTAGGTGGCAGGTTGTTGCTGATTGTTATTGTTTGAATTGTATTAGGTTTGAGTTTAATTTAGAATATGCACAAAGATGATGAGTTTAGAATCTTTTGTCCATCTCTTTTACGCTGTAATGAGTTTTTGAGTGAAATTTATTTAATTTGAAGTTAGACATTTAGCAAGGCTTAAAAATAGACATAAATTTGACTAAATATAGATTTTAAATGAGCTATATATGGCCATTTGGCATAATTATTTTGTTTCGAGCAACTAATTCAATAGTTAAAATTAAGACTGCACTCAACTCACACTCAAGCAAATTTGCAATAGTTCATTTTTTCTTACGTGTTATTTCTTATTAAGCCCAAATTTTAACCTAATAATATTTATCAATGATCTTATAACATAATTATATATATATATATATATATATATTTTTTTTTTTTTCTTGTAAAAGGATAGATATGTGGTTCAATGTAACCGTACTTCCATAATTTGTGGTTCAATGTGAACCAGCTACGGGTTGGGTTTTTAAAACCCAAACCTGCCCTATTTGCTTCACAGGTCGGGTCGGGTACCCATGGGTCAGACAAATTTTTCCATTCCTATAATTGAGTTAATTGGAACCAAACACAAATAGAGTAATTTGACTTTGTAGTTATTTATCTCTTTTAATATGAAACAAAAAAGTTCAAATGACACATGATTCAAACTAATTAGACATTCAAGTTTTATTGAGATGTGAATTTGTCAGGAATTCTATTGAGCTCGCGGTAGACCAAGATCAAACTCACCGATATTGTCCCCTTCGGTTAAATGGCAATCCCAGCTAAAGATAAACACAAAGAAAACTATGATGTAGCGGCCTCTCGTGAGAAATACCAGGTAGAGATCATAATGATTATTCGTAACTACAGGAGTGGAGCTGTGGTAGCATTGACTCAAAATATCACATTCCTTCATAGTGTTGAAACAATAGAAGCCTTAGTAGCGAGAAGAGCACTCATCTTTGCCAAAGAACTAGGGTTTAATTGTAGCATTGAATTGTTTGTAAAATTGTATGGACTAAGTTGGCACAATCAATAATGCAGAGACAAATTGAACTTTGACACATAATTAAGGGATTAGGTTTTTCTCAAAAAAAAAAAAAAAAAATTAAGGGATTAGATAGTGGTTTGATCCAAAAATAAAACTAAAAGTTACATTTAGCAAAATTAAGCATTGCCAAGATTATCTGATTAAGTCAAATCATTCACTAGCTCTACAAAAGAGTGAAAAGATCTTCAATGTTCCTAAATGGAATTGGTCTACATAAAGCAAATCTTAATTTGATCTTTAACTTCATTTAAGATACATATAGTTTCAGATTAGCAAAAAAAGAAGATACATAGTTTCGGTAAGTTATCATACAATGGTTCAATGATATGCCACACCCTACTAAGGAAATGTAAAATATTCAAATTCATCTTTATATATGATTATATTAAAAAATTAATGGAAATCACATTTTTGTCCCTACATTTTTAGGCGATTTCCATTTTGGTCCATAGATTTTATTTTTCCCGCTTTTAGTCCCTATCTTAAAAAACGCTTCCCGTTGTGATTTCTGCCATTACATCAGAGACGGAAAAAGCACGCATGACAAACGGCAGAATTAAAAAAAATATTATAATACCCTTCACGTGTCATGGGATGCTCCACATGGATTTCATTAAGAGAAACAACAATCTTCAAGGCAGACACCTCAGTCTCATTGATGTCTCCTCAGAGGACGATTCCCTCTTATTCAATTCCTCCTTCTCTAAATCACTCCACCATTCTTTTTCAGGCTCTAAATCCACAACTTTCTTTTTCATTTTCGAATTATTGTGTATGAATTTTTTTTTTTTTTTTGGGTTTTATGTGTGAGTGAATCTTATTGATCTTGTTGTTTATAAAGAAAGCGTGATTTAGGTTTTTGAAAAACTTTCTGCTTCAGACCAAACCTATCTTATGTAAAGAGCAAAAAGTTTCAGAAGCCAAATTGATCTTTGTTTTTTACATTGAAATTGAGTATTTTAATTGCTTTGAATTGAGCTCGCCAAGAGAAATTTTTTTTCATTTGGTGGCTGAAGTCACAAAAATTGTGCAATTTGTTCTTGATCGTACTTTATTTAGTTGTTTTGAAATGAAATAAAAGTGTTTCCTTTGAGATTCTAGGGCTGCCTTTCCAGTGTTGCTTGTTTCGAATTCAATTTTTGGGTCGATAATTTTCCTTCTTATCGTCTAATTTATTTAGCTTATTGTTCATTTGCATTGGTTCTTATAAAATAAGCTCAACAAAAGTACAGTTATCCATAGAAAGAGTAAATCAAATATTTAATTGGATCTAAATCTATTTTGATTTAATATAATGTTCAAAAAATGAGGAACATGGAAGTGTTGAGTTGTTGGAGTCTGTGGATGCAAACACATTAGAGGACAAATTAGGGCCACCTGACCAACTAAGGGTGGGAAAGCCATGTGGAGCATCCCATGACACATGAGGGTATTATAATATTTTTATTTTATATATATATATATTTTAATTCTACCGTTTGTTACGCGTGTTTTTTCTGTCTCTGGTGTAACGGCAGGAACCACAATGGGAAGCGTTTTTTAGGATAAGGACTAAAAGCGGTAAAAATAAAATATAGGGACCAAAGTGAAAATCGCTTGAAAATGTAAGGACGAAAATGTGATTTCCGTCTAAAAAATTTATAATTCACGCTCTTATAGAGTTAAAATTTAAGATATATAATTAGAAGTATTCCACAACGATTTTTTTTTTTTTTTTTTTTTTTTTTTTTTTTTTTTTTTTTTTGCTTTAAGGCAATGACATATGCGTATATATATATACTGTATAAATCTAGCAGCAAGCTACTCTCACAAATGTTAATGAATAAAAAGTTGATAAAGGTAGGAATATATATATATATATATATATATATATATATATATATATATATTTTTTTTTTTTTTTTTTGCATAATGTTCATTGTGGACAATGATAGTGATGGTCATAACAAGGATCAATATACATAAATAGTTTTTTGCTTGGCTGTTGTGTTGGTTAGTTGATTGTGAAGGAACTGACCAAAAAATGAATTGAAAAAAGAATGTCAAGGTTATCATCTGTAAAGGAACAGTAGGGGTAATTCGGAAATGAAAAAAATTGTACCAATAAAGAAAAAAAGAAAAGAAAAGAAAAGAAAAGAAATTAACCATGGTTAACAAGAAAGAAATTAGACCAAAATTCAATATAATATTGACTTTTACTTTAATCCTCAAAATTTATTTTTTATTAAAATAAGTCAATTTAGCCATTTGGTCAAAAAAAATTAGTTTCCGTTAATGTGGCAATAAATTAAAATTTTATTTTGATTGTTTGTCATGTCAGCAATTTTTATTTAAGAGATAACAGCATTGACTAAAT
This sequence comes from Quercus tomentella, assembly GCA_028535165.1. Taxonomy (NCBI): domain Eukaryota; kingdom Viridiplantae; phylum Streptophyta; class Magnoliopsida; order Fagales; family Fagaceae; genus Quercus; species Quercus tomentella. The sequence continues at coordinate 47,202,131 of JAPQVY010000111.1, forward strand.
TAACATAACATTGAAAGGTTAGGGTCTAAATTGACACAATTGAAAGATTAGAGATCAAATTAAAATATAATGTAAAAGATAAGGACCAAAGACGTAATTTACCATTTTAAGAATTTAATTAACTAATACTTTAATGAACTATATAATGTAGTCAAATAACTTTTTATAGAGAGTTGAGTTGCTTTTAGAATAAATGACATTTATTTATTAGTTTCTACTACTTTTCAATGCTTTAGGTTTGTTTGAAACCTTCTTAACAAGTGGATAAGAACACTCGCTAACAAAAGTCTAATTTAAAAATAATACTCTTAAAACAACAAAATTTAGTAAATGACACATCTCATGAATCTTTCAATCAATTTTTTAAAATTAATGTTTAAATGATATATTTGTTAACAGTAGATTGAGTAATACTACAGTCATAAACTATTTTACAGCATTTTTACAAAATGTTGATGTGACCAACCTCTTATTGGTTTTCATCTAGGCCTACAATTAATATAACATTTTCATTTATCAATAATTACTCACCACACTAATAGTTTGTAAAATATTTTGTATCTCTAGCATTATTCTAGTAGATTTGAAGAGAGAGACTAAATTGACTCATTTATACAAAAATAAATGATTAAATTAACTAAAATTAAATCACATAAAATAAGTTGACAATAAAAATAAACATGGAGAGACTAAATTGAATTAAGGACAACAAATAACTCATTTATAAAAAAAATGAATCATTATGTGTTCGTTAGGTAATTTTCCACAGTATTTATTTTCTTTAAAATTTATGAAAAAATTAACGGATACTTTTCTGTAAAAGTATTATTAACAAAATGCCCTAACAATACATGTTAATCAGATTATTTAATAAAATTATTTTTTTTTGAAAAATAAGTTTGTTTTTAATTTTTTATTACAAATTTAACCTAAAAATTAGAAATTTTTTTATACATTTTAATAAATACTACTAAATATGCAAAGACACGCTAAAAACTAATTTCACCATTAAAATAAAAGTAGAGTGAAAGTGAAGTAATAACTGGTTAACTCAAAAAGGTCAACTTCGTAGAGAGAGAGAGAGAGAGAGAGGCGTGTGTGTGTATTGTAGTAGTAGTTGTATTATGTAAATTGTCAGTGCCATTACCGAGGATAGAGAGAAAGAGAGAGATATTAAAAAAAGGAACAGATAGAGAGAGAGAGAGAGAAGATTAAAAAGAGAGAGTTTTTTTTAGAGAGAGAGAGTTTGAAGAAAAAGGGCATTGGGAAAAGAGAAGAGAAGAGAGAAAGAGAAGAAGAGCAGAGAAAGAGAGAGAAAAAAAAGTAAAAAGATAAGAAAGCAAGCAAAAAAGGACTTGTCTGGAGATTGTAGGGGAAAACTGGGGGCAGAATTTCAGCATTTGGTCTCTGTGAAACTCAACATACACCACCCAACTCCTCTTTCTCTCTCTCTCTCTCTAAAAAAAAAAATATATATATTTATATATATATTTATTTCTTTTTTGCCCTCACTTGTCGGCTCTCCTTTTTCCGGCGACCTATAGCCTCCATTTTCGACTGGTGTTTCTGCTTTGGTTTTGGTTGGAGCTGATCTGATGCTTTTTTATTTTTTTCTTTCAACTGAGCTTTTGATTTCAGCTTTTAGAAATGAATCGTTGACAAGTTTTTTTCCGATCATTTCTTGAAAACCAAAAAGAGAGAGAGAGAGAGGAAAATAGTTTGGCGGAGAAAGACAATGAAGACGCCGGCGAATGGTGCCGGAGCTGCCTCCGCCACGTCAGCATCCAATTCCTGCGAAGGTCATCTCTCTCTCTATATCTTTCTCTCTCTAGCATTGAAAGAATCGGTGGACCTTGGATCGGATAGTATTTAGTTTGTTTTTGTACGGACTATCTATAAGCTAAAAACAGTATTTATAAATTTTGTTTTTTTCTCTTTTTTGATTTTCTCGGGAAACAAACGGGAAGCTAGTAATAGAGAGAATTAATTAATAAATGATGAGTGCAAAGTTTATTTTTTATTATTTGTGAATTTTAATTTTGTTGGGTGGGTACTGACGAATGGGGAGGGTGACACGTGGCGCAGGAGGAGAGAAGAAGAGCATAAACCCAGAGCTATGGCAGGCATGCGCAGGGCCGCTGGTGAACCTACCGCCGGCTGGGACCCACGTCGTCTACTTCCCTCAAGGCCACAGTGAACAGGTTTGGTATTTCTGCTCTTAAATGCTTTTTAATCAATGCTAATTTCTATTCTTATCCAAATCTATATAAAAAAAAAATTAAAGCCAATAATAAAAATTTCTAGTTCTCTATTACACAAAAACTTAAAAAAGGCGCAATTTATATGACTATCCACGTGTATATTATTTAAATAAGTCATGCGATTATGGATAAATTAGCTAGAAATATTATTAGGTACTCGTGGGCTCATCGTAAATTTAATTCATGGGACCTACTTAAGTGTACTTCGAAAGTGCTGAATAATTACTATGGGTTAGAAAGAAAATTGTCGGTAAATTTAATTTGTGGGATCCACTATTATGAGAGAATTGGGTGATAATTACTCATGGTTCTAACCCATTGAACTTTCATGTAATGTGTTAGAATGAGGATTTTGTCCATTTTATACTTAAATCCCCTGTTAATTCCTTTGTCTTGTTTCTCTTTTCTTTATTGGGCATGGAGGTTGGCTTTGTAGCATATTTTTAGCAAATATTTTGGATTTTTTTTTTCCTTTTCCTTTAATTAGTATTTTTATAAATAAAATTAAAACCTTTTTATTTGTGCTGGTGCTTAGCTTCACCTATAAAGTGGTTTGGTGAAATATTTGTCTTAAGGGATTTTGCTTAAGTGGGTGTTTTTGGGTTGGTAAATATCATTTTTCCTTTAGAGTGAGATAGTGTCTTTTTTTTGATGGTTAATTATGTGATACTTTCAATTTAAGTACCACACTTTGAGTCTTTGACATTACGTTGGTGTGTTATTATAGGCATGAGTAAAATTTTTTTTTTTTTACATTCTTTCATTTATTTTTTTGGTCCGAACTATTATGTATTTAACTATTTTATTAATTTTTTAAAAAATTTATGCAACTTATACATTGTTTTATATTTCATCAAAGTTTAAGGTCAAATAACCCTTAAACTTTCTTGACTTGAATTTTTTTGATCTTTATGTATGCTATTTCTTATATGTTTGTATCATAAAAAGAACTTGGTGCTTTCTTAAAGATATCTTCTCTCTGTTTTTTTTTTTTAAAGCTAGTTTGGAATTGCTTATTAGCTTATTTACTTATGTATGGATATTTAAAGCTTCAATTTTTCTAGATACAACTGTACTTTTACCTGCTTTAAGCAAGTCGGTAAAAAGCGAAATGAAATGAACACTTTGTCTATGTCCTGACTTGAGATTGACATACTGGTTTCAGGTGGCAGCTTCTATGAAGAAGGACGTGGATGCACAAATCCCAAACTACCCAAATCTTGCCTCAAAGCTACTATGTCTCCTTCACAATGTTACTCTGCATGTATGGCAGGCTTTATGTGGCTTTTTAACTTTTAGCTTTCTAGCAGATTGATATCATTCTTAAGTTTGTCAATTTTTTCATGTGTGAATGATTAGGCGGATCCAGAAACAGATGAAGTTTATGCTCAGATGACACTTCAGCCGGTTCCTTCTGTAAGGACTAAGGACTTGAATCTAATGGACTAGCATCTTTATTCTGTATCAAAACTGTGTAGATGCCTTTAAAATATATGATAGCATAAGATTTTTGCTAAGTTAAAGAGAAAGTATGTCCATGTTGCGAACTTAATCTGAATCTGTGAAGTTTTGTATTCAGTTTGACAAGGAGTCATTGTTGAGATCTGATCTTGCACTCAAGACAAATAAACCGCAACCAGATTTTTTCTGCAAAACATTGACAGCAAGTGATACAAGCACTCATGGAGGGTTCTCCGTGCCACGCCGTGCAGCAGAGAAAATTTTCCCTCCTCTTGTAAGCATTTCCCTTTATTCTAAAGGTTTACTGCATAGTTTAGAATTTTAATCTTGCTTCTTTTGTCTAGGATTTCTCCATGCAACCACCTGCTCAAGAACTTATTGCTAGGGATTTGCATGATAATGTATGGACCTTCCGCCATATCTATCGTGGTATGTTTTCTTTGCAACCATTCGAAAGCTTAGCAGTTGAACCCTTAAAATTGTCTTTACCTATAATCATCATGTTTTCTCTGTCATTCCATTTCTAAACATCTGCTTCCAACTCTTGGTTTCCTTTCACCCCAGGACAACCAAAACGTCATTTGCTTACGACTGGATGGAGCCTATTTGTTAGTGGAAAGAGGCTTTTTGCTGGTGACTCTGTTTTATTCATTAGGTAATGGTGATGAATTGCGATTCTTTTGATTTTTTCTTTTAAATTTCTGATTTTAACAAATACCCTTCAAGCAATGATATGATGTATAATGCTTGGGAGCAGGGACGAAAAGCAGCAGCTTCTATTGGGCATTAGACGGGCTAACAGGCAACCCACCAATCTATCATCATCAGTATTGTCAAGTGATAGTATGCATATAGGGATTCTCGCAGCAGCAGCTCATGCTGCAGCAAACAATAGCCCCTTCACTGTGTTTTATAATCCCAGGTTATTGTCTTTCATTTTCTTTTCTGTACTTTTTTTCCTTGATAAGTGCTTCTTACAATTTTTTAATAAGGTTTTGAGTCCATCCCCTTAGTTATGTCACCTGGATTAATTTTCTACACTCTGAGAAATTAAACTGAACTGAAATATTCTTTGAATGTGCAGGGCAAGTCCTTCAGAGTTTGTTATCCCATTAGCCAAGTACTACAAGGCTGTCTATAGCAACCAAATATCACTTGGCATGCGCTTTCGAATGATGTTTGAAACAGAAGAGTCAGGAACAAGAAGGTAGTTGTATTTGAGTCTTTATTGTTACTCTAGATGTTGACAATGACATTGCATTTGTGTTATCGGGGGATTATGCTTAATGTTGCTAGTGTTGAATACTGATGAGGGCTTGATGTAGGAAAATAAGATAAATTTCTGTTTATTTCAAATTACAAAAGATAGAGAGTTTGGCACTTGGATCTTTAGGTTCATTATATCATATTCAACTCTAGCCTTGACCTCAAATAGTTGGTCAAGTTTATTAAAAATGAGAAGCCAAATGGCATTCTTGGATTTGAAGAAATTTGGTTTGGAATTTTACTTGAACTGGAAGGATGTTGGTCTTAAAGACAAAAAGCATTTCTTCTGCAGGTATATGGGTACAATTACAGGTATCAGTGATCTTGATCCTGTTAGATGGAAGAACTCACAGTGGCGTAATTTGCAGGTAGAAATTCTAGCATGTTTTTGCTTTTCTAATCAACGTATTTACATTATCAATATTGTAGATTATTCCCTGTAATCACTCGCAAATTCTTGAACAGGTTGGTTGGGATGAGTCGACAGCTGGGGAAAGGCGTAACCGGGTGTCAATCTGGGAAATTGAACCAGTGACTGCTCCATTTTTTATCTGTCCACCTCCATACTTCAGATCAAAGCGTCCAAGGCAACCAGGAATGCCAGGTACAAAATGTGCTGCACCAAACTTAAATATTGTTAACACCTTTATTTAAAATTTAAGTCTATTATTTTGTTGTCATTCATGATTTCAAAAAATAGTTCCTTGATTGGATGGCAATCTTAAATTGTGTTAGGACTTTGACCTTTGAAGGTATCTATGTGGTCTGTTGAATCTTGTATTGTGAGAAATGCCTTGAGCTGATAATTGAAATCTTCAGGAGGCTTCTCATTCTTTTTCTGACATAGTCTTGTAACTTTGAAAAATTAATCAATGGCCAAAACAGAAAAGAAAAGGACACTGCTATCTGTTGTAGTGAGAGGAAAGTTGACTGACCTTGGTTTTACTTTTGCAGATGATGAATCATCGGATTTAGACAATTTATTCAGGAGGACAATGCCTTGGATTGGTGATGATATCTGCATGAAAGATCCTCAGGCTCTGCCTGGTTTAAGTTTAGTCCAGTGGATGAACATGCAGCAAAACCCTTCCCTGGCTAACACGATACAGCCAAATTACATGCATTCCATGTCTGGATCTGTTTTGCAAAACCTTTCTGGCACAGATCTTTCCCGTCAATTAGGCTTGTCCGCACCACAAATACCTCAGACAAACAACATGCAGTTCAATTGCCAGAGGCTACCTCAGCAAGCACAACAGCCTGACCATCTCCCAAAGCTACCGTCCACATTGAATCCATTAGGATCTGTTATTCAATCACAGCAACAGTTAGGTGATATTACTCAACAATCTAGGCAAAATATGGTAAATCAAACTCTACCTTCAAGTCAAGTTCAAGCCCAAATGCTGCAGCCTCAGTCACTAGTCCAAACTAATAATATCCTTCAGCAGCAGCCATCTATTCAAAACCACCAGCCTCATAGAAGTGTTAATCAGAACCTGCAGCCGCAGCAGCAGCAGCATCAACAACAAAGTATGGGTCAGAATCAGCAGCAAAACCTTATTCAACCGCAGCTGCCTGACCAAGTAAACCAACAGTTGCAAATGTCTGAAAATCAGATTCAAATTCAACTATTTCAGAAGCTTCAACAGCAGCAGCAGCAGCAGCAGCAGCAATCACTTCTAGCACAGCAGTCAGCTCTGCAACAGCCTGCTCAATTTACACAGCTCCAAGATCCACAGAGGCAGCTGTTAGATATGTCGCAGAACTTCTCTAGGCCTCTGACACCCACCCAAATTCTAGAGGTCCCTCAAGCAACCTCAACATCACTCCCTCAGTCAATCCCACATCAGATGACAAGGAATAACAGCCACACAAATATTCGGTTCTCTCATCCACCGCAGCAGCCAAAGCTTCAACATCAGCAATCTGGTGTACTGCCTGAAATATCTGGTCACATGGGACTTCCCCTACCCCCAACAATTAATCAGCTATCTACAGCTGGTAGCAGCATAGTAACAGGAACTGCTGGAGCTGGGCAGTCTGCAATTACTGATGATCTTCCATCTTGTTCCACTTCACCTTCCACAAACAACTGCCCCAATGTGGTTCAGCCAGTGATGAATGGCATGCCCCATCGAAGTACAGCTATGGGGGAGGACATGGCTCATTCTGCTGCCACAATCTTGTGTCCAAGTGCCTTGGAAACCATTTCATCTAATGCTAACTTGGTTAAAGATTTGCAGCAAAAGTCTGATGTGAAGCCTTCATTGAACATCTCTAAGAATCAAAATCAAGGATTTTTTACTCCACAAACATACCTGAATGGTGCTGCTGCCCAGACAGATTACTTGGACACATCATCTTCAACAACTTCAGTTTGCCTTTCACAGAATGATGTCCATTTACAGCAGAATAACAACCCAGTGTCCTTCAATCCACAATCATTGTTGTTCAGAGACACCAGTCAGGATGGGGAAGTTCAGGCAGATCCTAGGAATAGTGTTCCCTATGGGAATAACATTGAAAGTCAGCTAGGGATTCCCATGAATCCTGATCCGTTGTTAGCAAAGGGCATGACAGGGTTAGGGAAAGATATCCCCAATAATTTCTCTTCAGGAGGCATAATTACAAACTATGAAAACTCAAAAGATGCTCAACAGGAACTTTCATCCTCAATGGTTTCCCAGTCTTTTGGAGTTCCCGATATGACATTTAACTCAATTGATTCCACAATAAATGATAGCAGCTTCTTGAACAGAGGTCCTTGGCCCCCCCCACCACAGTTTCAGCGAATGAGGACATATACCAAGGTTTGATGCTTTAAATAAAACTTTTCAGCAACTGGTGATATGTTGTCATTTTTCATATTTGCCTAGGATTTTAACTAGGCCAATGCTATCGTGAAGGTTTACAAACGTGGAGCTGTGGGGAGATCCATTGATATCTCGCGATATTCAGGTTATGATGAGCTTAAACATGGTCTGGCTCGAATGTTCGGCATAGAGGGACAGTTGGAAGATAGACAAAGAGTAGGTTGGAAACTTGTCTATGTAGATCATGAAAGTGATGTTCTCCTAGTGGGAGATGACCCTTGGGAGTAAGTTCTTCATTCCTTTTCTAATTAGAGGAGTCCCTCTTTTGTGCATGCACAAACAATTGTCTATGATTTTTTCCTGTTGACAAGCAGTTCAAAATTGTTTTACGTCTTTTGGGTTGTACATCATGATGCAGGATGAATAGGTTTGGAAAACAAAGTAAGTACAAAATAAAGGGGTAGGATTTTAAGTTCAACACCTAGGGTTTGCTTGACGTCAGCTTCAAGCAGATAAAATAGGAAAATTTATAGAACCTTGGCATCGGCACCTAGGGCTCCTTGGAGTTAGCCCAAGCATGATAGGAACCTAGGAATCAACACCTGGGTTTGCTTGGAATCAGCACCAAGCAGTGGGAAAAAATTAACTCCAACCCAAACTTAATAACTTTATAGGGTTTGCTTACAATACTGCATATTATGGCCTTTAAATAGACTTCATAATTACATCATATAAGGAAGGGAAATAATTTCTAACCTACCAAGGAAAGGAAAAAACTTATAATCTATTACATTAAATGCAAAATAAAAGAAAATTAAATCCTAAAAGTCTCATCATCCATCATCCATCAACATCAATCATGATCAATTAGGTCTAATAAAATCAATCATTGTTAATATAGAACTTTTGGTGTCCACACAGACCACACCACATCAGATGGGTTGGTATTTTACATTTTAATAATTACCCCAGAAGAATAGGAAGCAAAGTTATAATTCATATACTTTACAAGCTAAGGGTGGCCACCCCTAGTACTCCTATTATTTCAGATTTTAAATTAATCAGCCTCTTGTTTTATGGAAGGCAACAGGTCTTTTAGTAAGATTAAAGACTTTAGTTTCATTTTTCCGTACTTTTTGTTGCTTTTCCATACCCATTGCCACTGACCATCAATCCCCTCTAATCCTGAATCTGATTTCTGTTGATTTCATTCATTCTTTTTTATCTAATGCTGTTTCCTGAGATGGGAAATTGCTGACAGATTTATGCCTGGTTGTGGCAGATCTCCTTTGTGTTCGGGAGAACACAACTTTTTGTCTATGCTTGTTTGTTTCCGCATTCTGTTTGTGGAAATGATCATGGCATAATCTGGTACTTCTTTCAATATTGGCATTGTTTTCACAGCAGGAAATAATTTGTCGGTCGTATTTTAAGTAACGTGAGATGGTGCTCAGTTTCATTGACCTAAGGAAATCCACTTATGACATGGAACATCTAAAATCAGAAGTATAGGAGCCTTGTCAAAATTTATCATGTCGTTGAATGTGCATTAAGCTATCTCCTAAATATTTTAATCGGACTTGTAAATCTCCAAATTTGTCAACATATGATTGAATGTGCATTAAGTTATCTCCTAGATATGTAAACCGGACCTGTAAATCTCCAAATTTGTCAACATTGTTAGTCTGCATCTCTTAAATTTTTTATATTTTGTGTATTTCAGAGAGTTTGTGAACTGTGTCCGCTGCATCAAGATCCTGTCTCCACAAGAAGTCCAGCAAATGAGCTTGGATGGAGATTTTGGAAGTGGCGTCCTTCCAAACCAAGCCTGCAGCAGCTCAGATGGGGGAAATGCTTAATGTAGTCTACCTAAATGCTAACGATCCTTCTTCCAGGTTGGGAGCTTATAACGTTCATAGTAATCTCATCATAGCTTTCAATATGGCATGTAATTGCCTGCCACAACTGGATTTTCCAGTCACTCATGCACATTGAAGAAGTAAGCGAGCCTTCACCAGTTTGAGTGGCTCTCTTCTAAAATTTTGGCACGGTTCAGAAAGCATGACGGAGGGCTGGGAAACAGGGGAAAAAAAGAGAAGTTTTCTCTCCAGGCAGAATACTCTTATTGGTCCGAGTTTTGTTCCGGGAGGGTGAATTTCCAGACTAGTAAAGAAGCCACTGTGCTCATCCATATGATGCTTTTGTAAGATCAGCACTAAATTAGTTTGCCTAAAGATATTAGTATTTGAAATTCTGCCGCTCGGGCACTGTAAAAAAAGAAAGCATGAGATTGTAAGGCCTAGTTTCGAGTGTATAAATTTGTAGATTTCCTCAATCCTTAAATGAAATTGCTTAATATAAAATTTGGTAGTGTGAAAATGTGGTTCTGCTGTTTCCTGCAAGTTCCAAACCAACGTTTGTCTTCTACATAACGGTCCTTGTATTTTTGTAAGTAATCATGTCAGAAAGAAACAATAATAATCCCACATAGAGTTTTCACCATAATCAATCAAAGCTTCGAAAGAGCAAAAAAAGCTAAAATGACCATGGTGGATTACTGAATTTCCTAAAGCATGCAGGCAGTAATACAAAGGTCTGAGATATAATCATATAGAGCCTTAAGTGGATTCCCTTGTTAAGTTTCAGGTCATTATTAAAGGTGCAATTATTCCTCCCATGCCAAAGATGTCCACATGGCAGAAATTAGAAAATTACCTGAAGAACTCACTCTTCTTTCAAAATGATAAAATTGATAAAATTTGGCAATAAATTTGGTTTGTAATCAATAATTATAATTGTGGGGGTGATAAACGAGGAAGCCCAAACCAATATATATGTTGGGCCAGGGGCCCAAGGAAGAACTCCTCCTTGGACAGGCAAGGCTGAGGAGAAATGGGACGGTCAGCCATCTGAAGGTGACGCATCGGACCGTACCATGAAAGAGGATAAGTATTAAGGAAGAAAAGGACAAAGAGAGGCATGGAAATATCTAAGAGAAAACTGCTGCCAATGCATTAAATGTTCTGCAATTAACTGAACCCTACATTCCAGCCTTTACAACCACTCCCAACGACTTTAGGGAAGGGTTGATGGGACAAGTATCAGCACCATAAATCTGAATCTACACGTGGGCGATGGAGATGAAAAGGAAGACAATATAAAATAGAGGATAGAGCGAAAACAAGGGGGACTGGCAACAAAGGAGAAAAAACAACAGATTAAGAATCAACCTCCTCCTCGGAGAAGATCTGAGGACGACACTCCCTAGTAAATAGATGTTATCTTTCTTTCTTTATCATTTTGGACATATTGGTTGCTTGTCTAACTCGTTAAGACCCGAGTTTCCAACTCATTCTCTACAAATTCATTGTATCGGGCTCATAGGACCAAGGCTCCATACATTTTGGGCTTGGGTCCCAAGTTGTGACCTTACAATTGGCGCCGTCTGTGGGAAACCAGGTGTTTTAGCGAGTTGAACGCTCAACACACGGTGGCAATGCAACGATGTGTCGACCATTGGTGGAAGAGACCATTTTGACCGTGGTGCATGCTATTCGGAGAATTGCTCTGTGCGGAACGATATTAGGGGCTTTTAACGTTAGATACGCGTCTTGTGCCTCCGTTAAGGGCCAGTTTCTCACAGACCCGATGACAGAAGCATAAGATGTATATGGAAATTAGTTGGTATGGTCTCGTTGCATGGAACCCTTTGTCTAGAATAGCGCGTATTGATGGCACTACGAATCAAAAACGATTCGAGGTGGGGCTGATAAAGACATCTCTATGAAGTGCTTAAACAGAACCCAATGCATGCCTGAGTCCTCGGACCAGATGCTTGGGGGAAATTAACACTAAAGACATCTCAATGAAGTGCTTAAACAGAACCTGAATCCTTGATGGCTCCTCGGATCACAGGTTTAGGGGAAACTCTACATTGTCATCCTTTCATTTATTTAGACAGAACCAAATGCATGCCTGAGTCATCGGACCAGATGTTTAGGGGAATTAACACTATAACACCATCATAAACGTCAAACAGAGCCCTAGTACACGATGGTCCCCTCGGGTCACTCACTTCAAACTCTGCACTCATTAATGATTGCACTATTCGCAGTGTAGAGCATATAATTATTTTCCTAATTAATCCTACATAGTTAACTTATTCAAAGTTAACGGTCAGGTACCACTGTTAATTTTTATTAAGGTAGAGTGACAACTTTTCATTACAATCAACAACATCAGTTTTAAGCCCTATTTGAAAGAAAAATACCAACACCCCCATTCATGAAACAATTATTGCAAAAGGGAAAACTCATAAAGTGAAAATGCAATTCTCATTTATTAAATAAAGGGAAAGTACATCATATACAAAATGGCTTAGGCAAGCCTGTTTCAAAAGCTAACTATAAAAAAAAGGGGGGGAGGAAAGCTCATAGGAATGGTAGGTCCACAATCTTGTTCTAGCAGCAATCGAGCAAGTACGGATGGTACCAGCGATGAGCAAGCATGGATGGTATCGGGGATGAGAAAACATAGATGGTACCGGAGATGAGAAAGAAGAAGAAGGGGGAACGCTTGATGGACCCCTCTTCTCCTGGTTACGGGGTGTTCTGCTATCAAGGTTGAGAAACATATGGGACTCAAACCTTGTCGAACCAAAAATCTGATGTGATCTACACCCGCTTCGGGTTCTGACTCAAGAAGGAGTAATTTCCTTTGGGCTCGGTTGAGAGGAAGAAACGCCCTTGGCCTCTGCTTCCCTTGCCTTAACTGCGTTATCTTGGATCTTGGTGGCATCCTTGATTGCCAAGGAGGGCTTGTTTTCCTTGCCCTCACCCTTATCCTTGGCCACTTCATTCCCTAAACTTTGATCACCATCATGATGGGGTCCCTAGAAATGTCTAAAGGAATAAGAACTTAAGTTCCTGCAGAACTCAGGGATCTGTGAATGAGGAAGAATGATTCCCCCAAAAGTGTCTTATATAGGAGGCGAAATCTGGTAGAAATTAATTCGCCCAGTTTTCAAAGGGAGTTATGGGAGAAAATAAATCCCGCACCATTTCCAAAGAAGTCTTCAAATCGTTGGATCTGCATCATTAAGTAAGGACCTTAATGGAGGCGTGCCTCCTATATCGAAACGTTAGGAACGTGACCTCAGTAAATTAAGAAATAACCTTGTTGATAGAAATAGGGTAAAAGGGGCGCGAAGGAGTTTTTATCACATCGAGATCCTTTCCTCCTGGGAAAAGAAAAGAAGAATCCCGAGGGGCTATTGTGGGGGTGATAAACGGGGAAGCCCAGACCAATATATATGTTGGGCCAGGGGCCCAAGGAAGAACTCCTCCTCGGACAGGCAGGGCTGAGGAGAAATGGGACGGTCAGCCATCTGAAGGTGACGCATCGGATTGCACCATGAAAGAGGATAAGTATTAAGGAAGAAAAGGACAAAAAGAGGCATGAAAATATCTAAGAGAAAGCTGCTGCCAATGCATTAAGTGTTCTGCAACTAACTGAACCCTGCATTCCAGCCTTTACAACTACTCCCAACGACTTTGGGGAAGGGCTGATGGGACAAGTATCAGCACCATAAATCTGAATCTACACGTGGGCGGTGGAGATGAAAAGGAAGACAATAAAAAATAGAGGATAGAGCGAAAACAAGGGGGACTGGCAACAAAGGAGAAAAAACAACAGATTAAGAATCAACCTCCTTCTCGGAGAAGATCCGAGGATGACACTCCCTAGTAAATAGATGTTATCTTTCTTTCTTTATCATTTTGGACATGTTGGTTGCTTGTCTAACTCGTTAAGACCCGAGTTTCCAACTAATTCTCTACAAATTCATTATATCGGGCTCATAGGACCAAGGCTCCATACATTTTGGGCTTGGGTTCCAAGTTGTGACCTTACAATAATGATTTTTGAAAAATTTACCATTGTGCTTGTTCTTTATTTTTTTAATACACAAGTTAATTGGATGTTATATACTATTCGATCTATAATTTTTTTTTTTATACATAATTTTATAATTCAAAAACTTGAAATTTTAATATTTGATTGATGACATAGTTATTGAATTTTGATCTTCTAGAAAAATTTTCAAGCATAGTAGATACAAGAAGAAAATATAATCTAATGATAGATTTGTCAAAATTCACATTTAATAAAAAAAATATTAAGTGGATTTGTAGCTATTGGCTACAACTAAGTTTGTAGCCAAACTTTATCCCTTTCAAAAAAGTCTAGAACTTCCACAGCTAACTTCGACATAAGCCCGTAGAAAAACTAAAGATCACATCTTGTTCACAATTAGTGACAATTTTTTATTCTTATTTTTGATTTATGTAACACCAAACAATAATAATACACAATTACGTATAGAGAAATACTATGTCCACAACATTTTCACAACAAATCCTATGTGGTAGGTTGTTACTTGCTGTTAGTAGTAGGCAACAAAGTAATTTCAATTGTAGATTTAAATTAAAAACCTGAAATAACCTACCAACTAAGATTTGTTATGAAAATATTGTGAAAATGTTGTGGACGTGACACCTCTCGTTACATATAACACCAATTGATTAATGATGTCCTACCTAAGATAGCTATCTGCACCAAAAAACAGGAGCTATTTTCCCTACCAATTGCTCTTAAGGAGAAAACTTATGTTTTTATTATATTTTTATAAAGATAGACTTTGCATTTAAATTAGTTTGGAGAAAAGTTTTCACAACTCATTATATGATAATTTTTTTTTGGTATAAGACTATGTGATAATTCAAACCATCTTCTACATGTACTTTTTTGTTATATAACCTATTTAATGTACTTTTTTTTTTTTTGGTTATATAACCTATTTAACGTGTTATGTGACTTATTTAAATAATTTAACAAGTTACATGATTTAATACATATGGATGTGGATGTGTGGATGTAAATCATCACATATCGAGTTCAAGGAGTTTTGAAGGATAACTTCATCTTCTTCTTCTTTTTTATTTTTTATTTAAATGAAACCTTTAGATATGCTTGCATTCTTTAAGACAAAAAATAAGAGTTTATTATTAATAGGGTTTTAATCAACTTAGTTTTTTGATAAGATGAGTTATCTCAACTAGTTTTAAAAATTAGAATGAGCATATCATCAACATACAACAAGTAGACTGAAACTCTGAGAGCTTCTTGTGGTGCACACAACTATCATGGTCACCTTTTCAGAATAATTCTATTGTATCACGAGAGTGTCAAAACACTTATGCCATTGTTCTTGGAGATTTCTTCAAACCATATAATTAATAATTTAAAAAGAAAATGTTAATCTTTTACCTGTAATTGACATATATATAAATATTTTTAAGCTAATCACATTATCTCACATTCTTGACATCAAGTTTTTTCTAGTTCAAAATCAAACAATAAGACAACCAAGACAACCAATAATACATGAATATAAAACAAATAACCTTGAGTTTTCAGTTTGTATATATTTTTCACCCAATCCAATGCACTTTCATTTATTTTTGTTCACCCTACTAAAATTTGTGAATTATAGACAACTCTATTAATTTTGTCGATTCCATACCCAAATCAATTTCTTGATTCGTTGTTAAACCTACATTGTTTTAGATTTATTTATTTATTTTTAATTTGTCAATTTGTTTGGTTTTTACTAAGATTTTCCCCCCAACCTATGTTAATTAGGAACTATGTGCTAAATTTATTAGTTTTCAAAAACTTTGGGTCAAACCTTTATTATGGTAATCATCATATGGATTTTCTTTATAGGCCTCAAAATTTTTTATTGCGCTAACCTTAATTAATTACCAGTCTTTCATAAGGGTTGATATATCTGTGTTATAATTTCTAAATTAAAAAAGGAAAAACCATGACAGTAGTGTTCAATACTAAATAAATCAACATTAAACATTTACCAACATCCATAAAAGTAAAGATTTGACAACAAAAATCAGTTTAAAACACCACAGATTAACAAAAGAGAAACCATAGCACAAAGCAAGAAAACAAGTTCCAAGGGTTGGAGCTAGCCCAAGCTCCATTATTTATGCTTCCCAATATCCATCCCTAGCAGCAACACCCTTCTTGGCAACATTTACCAACATCCATAAAAGTAAAGATTTGACAACAAAAGTCAGCTTAAAACACCACAAATTAACAAAAGAGCATCCATAATACAAAGCAAGAAAACAAGTTCCAAGAGTTGGAGCTAGCCCAAGCTCCATTATTTATGCTTCCCAATATCCATCCCTAGCAGCAACACCCTTCTTGGCAACATTTACCAACATCCATAAAAGTAAAGATTTGACAACAAAAGTCTTAGCACAAAGCAAGAAAACTAGTTCCTAGAGTTGGAGTTAGCCCAAGCTCCATTATTTATGCTTCCCAATATCCATCCCTTGCAGCAACACCCTTCTTGGCAACATTTACCAGCATCCATAAAAGTAAAGATTTGACAACAAAAGCCTTAGCACAAAGCAAGAAAACAAGTTCCAAGAGTTGGAGCTAGCCCAAGCTCCATTATTTGCGCTTCCCAGTATTCATCCCTTGCAACAACTCCTTTCTTGGCAACATTTACCCACATCCATAGAAGTAAAGATTTGACAACAAAAGTCAGTTTAAAACACCACAAATTAAAAAAAGAGCAACCATAGCACAAAGCAAGAAAACAAGTTCCATGTTGGAGCTAGCCCAAGCTCCATTATTTATACTTTCCAATATCCATCCCTAGCAGCAACACCCTTCTTGGCAAACACCTTAAAAGGGACTCATGTGAGAGAGGTCACTGTGCTTATCAATTACACCCTCCCCACCATCAAAGACGCTACGTTCTCCAACTGTTATCCCTAATCCAGACAAGAAATGTAAGTGTCAAACATGACATTCTCAAGGTCGATATTGTAAAAAAATAATTACTAATATATGATATAGATAAAATAAACATCTATTAAATTCTAAACATGCACATGATAATTATTGAGAAGTACTTGATCTATTTCCATGTGAAAATCATAATAACTTTGGATAATCAAGAAAAAAAAGAGGTAGAAATTCCTTCTCAAGAAAAAAAAAATTGGGGGGGGGGGGGGTAGAGCTATAAATTCCTCCAATTTGGAGAATTAAAAAAGAGGTATTAGGAGCAGTAAGATACACTCTAAACTACTTCAAACCCTCTCTTTTTGCTCCTAAACCACATGCAAACAGGTTCATCAAAACAAAACCCCTCCCCTTCTCTCTACTTTCTATCCCCCTTCATTCAAACAAACTGTCAAGGGTGAGATACCCTTCAAACCCCTCTCCCTCTGCACTATTCTTAAAAAAAATATCCAAATAAGGTTCATGAAAACAAACCCCTCCCCTTTTGTCTACTCCCATCTCCTCCTTCATCCTTACAAACTGTTACGATTACTTTAATTTAATAGAGCAATCAAATACTCTAGATAATATGCCTAAAACTTAGTCAATCTACTTGTGTGCATCCTAACAATTCAACAACAATAAATGACAAAAGTAGACATCCGTACACATCATCAATTTCATGTTTTAAATATGGATATGCTTATAAAATTGTCAACAACACATGTGAAATTATGGACATTGTGGGTATTAAGTGTATATTAACGAATGTATACAAATATTTTATCTGACTATTAAATAGGTCATATGATTGAAAGTACACGTTAATTGTCTTAAGAATTACCATGTAGTGGATTTGAAAGACATTTCCTCCAAACAAGGGATTTTTTTGATTTCTTATTATCGGTAGTCTTTCTTTTCTTCAGTTTTTCCTTCCTTTTCCAACAACATAAAAGATCGGATAGAGCTTATATTGTACTATAACAAACAAACAGATTAAAACCAACAAAATAGTAGGCACAGTAGGATACTGGAGTGATACCTAATTAGAGATCCGAGGTTATGTTAAAATTTATACTTGTAATTTAATTGTTGAAGGATAACCCTAAACTTAGTTTTGCAAAGGAAATAGTGTTCAACCTTTATTACAAAAAGGTTATAGTGCTCAACCGAAACTACTTTTGCAGAGGATTAAGATGCATGTAATTAATAACAAATTGGAATGCAATATCAATAACAATATTGTTTCAAAATGAGCGTACCTGGCATAGATCTTAGGTTGTAAAGTCAGAAAAACTTTGAAACTTTCCCGGATAATTCATATACTATGGAATTGAACTTTCTCTTCTCACATAATATTGAATCTCAATGATTAAATTCATGATAAAATTTACCATTCATGTGAGATGAATGAATATACATTATTGCAATAGGTCTATATAAGATTTGGCGATTAAGAGATGAAGAGAGAGACACACACGCATATATATAGC
The DNA here is from genome assembly GCA_028535165.1 of Quercus tomentella. Classification (NCBI taxonomy): domain Eukaryota; kingdom Viridiplantae; phylum Streptophyta; class Magnoliopsida; order Fagales; family Fagaceae; genus Quercus; species Quercus tomentella. The sequence continues at coordinate 47,220,299 of JAPQVY010000111.1, forward strand.
AAATACTTGTTGCACATTAGCATGTACGGACATGTAGTCATGTAGGTGAGCAAAAACTAAAATCGTGAGATAAAGACAGTTTTTAACTTGAAAATCATGTATTTAACTCACGATTTCAATTGTTTGTACACCTGTGTGTAATCACTCCTCTCTATATATATATATAATAGTAAACATTTTTTTAATAGTATATAATATGTATAAAGAGTGTACCTTTATGCAATTCTGGAACTGGGGTTGGCCACCACTGAAGTACAAACTGGAAGGCATTTATCATAGCATCATAACATCCAAATTGATCCTCAGCAAAATAATGAACCACATCCGTTTCTTCAGTGTGTCCATTCAACAAGACAATGCGTTTTGACTTCCGCAAATATAAGATCATTGGATCAACTGGGTGAGTAGCTATCACTCTCAATAGCTGATTACTTTTGCACACAGGAATCCTTGCCACCAAGGACCATTTCCCAGCAATGTAGTCCTCGTCCTCGAGGAATTCCCATCGGTGAATCATATGTTGACATACCTCTTCACATATAATCAGGCACTGCAGACGCCCTTGGCACACTGATAAGCATTTGTGTTGATACATGCCATCTGGGTCATTTGGAAGATCAATGAGACGACATTTACCATGTTCATCATTAGGATCACAAGCAAGAATCTTTCCACTGTAATGGTTCACCCAATGCACGACATCATTGTGGGCAAGAATTGGGTGTGTCTGAAACATGGTAACATCAGCCACATCTTGAAGACCTTTACAGTGCACTATAAGTTGTTTCCATTCACTAGTGTCGGAACTGAATATCTCCACACAGAGTTGACCTGCTCGTATCTTTGGGAGGCCAAAGCATTTAAAAAAAAAAAACCCATTCAGAAATGAGAAATATACTAGAATTTAAAACTAAATAATATGTGAAAAATAAAACTAGCCTGGGCTGGAACTAAAATTTCACGAATGAGAGAGTCAGAGTAATAACAAATAACTAGAATTTCAAGAATGAGAGGTCAAAGTAATAACAAATAATAAAAATCTTACAAATTTAAGGATATATAAGAAACATGAAAAGTTAGGGGGCCAATCAATATTAACAAAATATAAACTTTTCTAAAAAGAAAAAAAGAAAAAAGAAAAGAAAAGATATAAATGCGTTTTTACTCAATCATTTATGATGAACTTGAGATTCTTTTAAATTAAAAAAAATCACCTATGATTGATTTGGTAGTAAATGTGAAAACACTTTCCCTTTTAAGGTATAAAATCAAAAAATTGGTTACGTGAAACCTAACTTTGAAAACAACTATGACTGAAAGTGTTTGTTTCATAATTAACTTCAATGGTGAAAATCCAATTCTTGAAAAGTTTGATGCCAAAGCTTGCATATCTCAGAACGTGAAACTAACATTTATTCAATATTAAAAAAAAAAAAAACGATAGATATAAGTTTTCAACAAAAAAGAAGAAAATATATAAGTATATTTCTACTCAATCATTTATGATGTATTATGAAACTTGATGTTCTTTAAATTTTTTTTAAAAAAAAATCATTTATGATTTAATTTGGTTGGAAATATTGCAGTGATTTCCCTTTCAATATATGAAATCCAATAATCCGTTATTAGAAACCTAATTTTGGCAATATGTATGACTAAAAATGTTTGTTTGCGAGTTAAAATTGAAAGAGAAAATAAAAGTACAACCATTCTATAATTTATATAACATGAACAATAAAAGAAAAAAAAATCATATTTATTATCATTATATATCCAATTTTTTTTAATAAAAACCAATTAGTAAAAGAACAAAAAAAAAAAAAAAAAAAAAACTCAAAAATCCATAAAAACAAGGAATATGATATCGCTCAAAACTCAAAGTCTCAAATTTTTAATTTTGGATTCCAAACATCAAATAAAAACAGTTTATTTACTAGATTATTTGGACCAATTTCAATTTGGAAGGTTTAATTTTTCATTTGGGAGGAATAAATAATTTTTTAAAATTTAATATTTAAAAATATATATATAGACAAACATGTGAACAAAAGAAAATATTTAAAATGATAATTTCTTAATACATTTCTTCTTATTCATTTGTGATATATTATGAAACTTGACTTTCAAAAAAAATCGAAAAAATAATTTATTATCGATTTAGTAGTAAATGTGACAATAATTTCATTTTCAGTTTACAAAATTAAAAAATTCCATTAGAAAAATCATAGTTGCAATAAAGACTACAAGAATAAATAGAAGTTGAACTATGCAATAAATAAAATAGCATGGAAAATAAAAGTTGAAAGTCATATTTATTATTACTATATGTCTAATACTCTTTGTACTAAAAGATCAATTAGCGTTGTCAAGTAAAAAAAAAAAAAAGGCACAACACAGAGGCAAAATATAAAAAAACACTCAAACAATTCTTTCGATGAAACCAAACACCATGGCATCTCTCGAAACCCAAAGTTTCAAACTTTTAACTCTGGGTCCCAAACATCAACCAAGTATACTATAATGGCAAACACAAATATCAAGTGATTATTGTATTTTCTAGATATGGAAGGTTTAAACTTTAATTTTGAGGTGCTATATATGAATTTTTTGATGTAAAAAATAGATATAAAATGACTGCTTCTTAATACATTTACTCATTTGTGATATTCAAACATTTATGAAACTTGACTTTTTTTAAATCACAAAAATTATCTATGATAGCTTCGGTAGTAAATATCGCAATTAGTGCTGTCAAGTATTTAAAAAAAAAAAAAAAAAAAATCCAAACACACAAGCACAAGATAAAAAGTACTTAAACAATCTTTTAGATGGAACCAAACAACATGACATCTCTCATAATTAAAAGAATCAAAATTTTAATTTTGGGTCCCTAACATAAAAAAAACTCTAATGCCAAACACGAATAGATCAAGTGACACTTAACCATTTTATTTTCTTGATATGAAAGTGTTAAGGATATATTTTATGTAATTGGCTAATTATTTAACAAAATGTACTTTATTTATAATTGGGTAGATCTAGGATAGGTTTAGTACTTTAAGAAACAAAAGTTCAAGTCAAGTATTAAAGTCATGAAGATTGGACTAAGAAACAAGTGAAGAAAAACTATTCATTAAAGCTCGACAGAAATAGTATCTATCGAGATTTAAGAACGAAGATCGACAGAAGCTGAATTTGTCAAGATCTACGAAATCAGAATTTTCAGATTTGATTTTTGGCCCTAGCTGACGTGTATGTGTAGGGTTTCTTTTCTCACAACCCTAGACACATATAAGACTTATTTTGAAGGCCGTTATACAAGGAGAATACATGCAGAAAGTGACCTAGTGCCTTATTCTCTGTGCAAGAAGTTACTGCGTCTTTTGCGCCTTAGGGTTTTGTAACCAAGTACTTCTTGATCTTCATTGTTGATAAAGTGAAGAACTTTGCAGCCAACAACATCTTCAAGTTGCCGGAGTTAGTCACGTATTGGGATCTGTGCAAAAGGGTGGCGTTTGTATATTGAAGAGTTTAGAGGTTCTGAAACGGTAGAAAGTTTCTACTGTAAGTTCATCTACGGGGATTATGGAGTCTAGAGACAAAAGATTTGTATTAGTTTTGAAACTTCTCTTTATTATAGTGAATTGCTTTTCGGGAAGGTTTCCCCCCAGATTTTTTACTGTGAAACTAGTTTGTTTAATTGGTTTTCCTGGGTCATCATATATTGTCTTATTTACTATTCCGCTGTGCATGATATTAACATGATATTGATCTTTGTTTGTTTTAACAAAGTTTATTCATAATAAATCTAATTAACAACTTGGGTTTAAAACTTGTTAATTCTATCAACCGTATCTAAATTTCCCAACAAATGGTATCAGAGCAGGTACACTCTGATTGGATTAATTTCCTGAGTGTGATCTTTGACTCCTATTGTCATGGAAACTCTTGATTGTGTTGATTAGCGTGATCTTGTGTTGAATAGTGATGATGATATTCAAGATGCTGATTGCAAGCTTTATAATTTTTGTATGAAATCTCTTAAATGTTCCACAAAATTAAAAGTTAATTTAAAAAAGGTCAAACTTGAAAGAGATGATTTGATTGCAAAATTGGATGAAGTCAAATAATTTGAATGAGAATTTTAAAAATCAAATTTCATCTTAAGAGGAAAAAATTAAGAGTTTGGAAGAGCAACTAGTTGAATCTAAAATTGAAGTTGAAAAATTAACTAGTGCCAAACTTCTTGTTGAGCCTAACTCAAAGGAAAAAGGTGTTTATATTCCTCCATTTGAAAGGAATAATGAAGAGTTGAAGGCTAATTTTGCTAGAATAGACAAAGGTAAAAATTCTGATGTTAACACTGAAGTTTCTAAACCTATGTCTAAAACTCCTTCTAGGATGAAAGAAAAATCTGAATTTGTCCCCATTTGTCATCATTGTCATATTGTTGGTCATATTAGGCTAAATTGTCCTAAGTTGAGGTCTCTGTCAACCTCTAAGGTTAGACCTCCTTCTAGGGTGTCGAGTAGTTCCAAAACTACTCATGTTTGTCATCATTGTGGTGTTTTTGGACACATTCATCCTAATTGCTTTAAGTTGTATCCTCAAAAGCAAGTGTCCAAACGGTTACAGGTTCCCTCTCAAGGTTCAACACCTTTGTTTGGAGAGTTATTAAAAACTTTAAACTTTTTAACTCAATTTCTGGAGAATTCTAATTCTTCTATGTCCTTTAGTAGACATATTAGGATACGTGCCTTTTCATCTTCACGGTCAAAGACTCACGCTCTATGGTGAGAAAGGAGCTTAAGACTTAATTGTCTTTTCTATTGTCCTCTGCTTTAATTCTTTCTATTTAAAGTAGGACTCTCTTTGCTTGATTTCTTATCTGCTTTTGGAATCATACTTTCATGCATCTGCATCTTTCTTTCATGCTTTCATGTTGTTTGTATGTTTTTTTTTGGTTGTTTAGTCTTTTTTTTTTTTTTTTGGTTTTTTTTTTCAAAATAAAAAGAAAAAAAAAAATAGTGTGTGTTTGTGTATGTTGGTACTTGTGTACCTTGGATGGCTATTGAAACAAAGTTTCTAAACTTTGTATCTCTTGTAGTTTAGATGAGCATCTCAATGCACAACTAAGCAAGTGAGCTTTGTGGCTTGTGGTTGTGATTACTACGATTAAGATTGTCTCTTATATTGCATACTCATATCACTCTTTTTGACGGGAAGGACTAGAAAATCCTAAGAGAAAGGCATAAATAACTATCTCATCACTAAAGCCTGCCAATCATGTATAATATCTGTGTGTTTTGGTATAGCAAAATTGTGATGTTTTAGCTTGCATAATTGGGTATTTCTTTTCTCTCTTATATGCCCATGCATGCTATGCTTAAAAGAAAAATGTGCAAAGAAAAATAAAAGCAAAAAGAATTAAAATGCTTTTAATATGGTTGCAAGCGTGTTTTTAGGAGATGTGAAAGTTATAGGATGTACCTTGACGGTGATAGTCCCCATCAAACAAGTATGATTGAGTGTGAGTGTATTAGATGTTCTCATATCTCAAATTGTCATAATGTGAGAAACTTATGTACATTTGTTATGTTGTCACACACAACACATGTACTCTTTGCTACATTTGATACATGTGTAAGTACAATGTGTTTTGGCAATCACAAAAGATACATGTGTCAATATATACTTGCTAAACTGTTTTAGCCTGTTTTTGAAATATAAAATTGGTTAGACTTGTTTAGTGTGTTTATGGATCTAGGAATGCTTTGCATCTAGATTTGAGCTGTGTTTGAGTGCTTAACATGCTACTTGGATGCTTGTTTGAGTAGCTATCTTGTTGCATTTATCTTGTGTGTTTTTCCTCCCTTGGAAAACCTTGCTTTTGTCTTCTCGACAGCTGCTCGATAACTTCTCGATAGCATCTTGACAGCAGCTCGACATAAGTTTCTTCTATCTAGATTTCTAGATTTGACCTCAATAGTTTCTCGACAGTTAGGTCGATCCATCGAGCTAAATTTATATGCTCTCTGTCTGCTTGATACATTCTCGACAGATTCTCGATACATTGAGATTTCTAGGTAGCTTCTTGATAGATTCTTGACACATATCTCAACCTATCGAGGTAATTTTATGTGCACTCTGCCAGCTTAATAGCATCTCAACAGCTTCTCAACCTGTTGAGACCCTCTTGCATGCATTGTTTTCCACATGTTTTGCATCTTTCTACTATCTTGTCATCCATAACATCTTGTTTCATTACATTCATGCATTTATATGGATTCCTTGTGTCCCTTGATCATCTTAGATCATTTTTATGTTTCTTAGGTGAAGCTTTATAGCTCCATGTATCCTTTGTTAATTATGACAAAAAGGGGGAGAAAATGTGGTTTCTTTTTAAGATTCTACATGTTAGGAGGAGAAATAAATGCCTTTGTAAGGGGAAGTTGTGTTTCATCTTATTAGGGGGAGTGTTTACCTCCTTATTGTTTTAAGAGCTTCTTTTAGCTTTTTGTACACCGGTCTTGTGACCATTTTTACATAAATTGTGCTTATCTTTGATAGATAGATATATAAATATATATATATATATATGATGTATGTCTTCTTCACCTATCTTTACATGTGTTGTTTCTTCTCTATCTTTATACGCATATTTATTTATGTATGCAATCTTTATTTCTGTTTCACACATGATGCCTTGATGAGTTTTGTTTAAGTGTTTCAGAAAGACAGGTTGTGAAAGTCTATCATGCCGTGAACTCTTTTCTTGCAAAGTTTTTCAAGAATTTGTAGTAGGGATAGATTTATTTTGTAATACAACAAGTGGGTATGAGTTTTTAAGACTTTTTTCATGATTAGTTGTTTTGTTGTGGGTTTGTCATGGATTGCCAAAGGGGGAGATTGTTAAGGACATATTTTATGTAATTGTCTAATCCTTTAACAAAATGCATTTTACTTGTAATTGGGTAGATCTAGGATGAGTTTAGTACTTCAAGAAACAGGAGTTCAAGTCAAGTATTAAAGTCATGAAGATTGGACTAAGAAATAAGTGAAGAAAAACTGTTCATTAAATCTCGATAGAAATAGTATTTATTGAGATTTAAGAACGAAGATCGACAGAAGCTCGATAGAAGCTGAATCTGTCGAGATCTACGAAATCAAAATTTTCAGATCTGATTTTTGGCCTTAGCTGACATGTATGTGTAGGGTTTCTTTTCTCACAGCCCTAGACATATATAAGGCTTATTTTAAAGACCGTTATGCAAGGAGAACACATGCAGAAAGTGACCTAGTGCCTTATTTTCTATGCAAGAAGTTACTGCATCTTTTGCGCCTTAGGGTTTTGTAACCATGTACTTCTTGATCTTCATTGTTGATGAAGTGAAGAACTTTGCAGCCAACAATATCTTCAAGTTGCCTGAATTAGTCACGTACTAGGATTTGTGCAAAAGAGTGGCGTTCATATATATATTGAAGAGTTCAGAGGTTCTGAAGCGGTAGAAGGTTTCTGCTGTAAGTTCTATGGGGATTGTAGAGTTTAGGGACAAATGTATTATACTAGATCTGAAACTTCTCTTTATTATAGTGAATTACTTTTCGGGAAGGTTTTTCCCAGATATTTTACTGTGAAACTAGTTGGTTTCATTAATTTTCTTGGGTTATTATATCTTATCTTATTTACTATTCCACTGTGCATGATATTGATGTTTGTTTATTTTAACAAGGTTTATTCATAATAAATCTAATTAACAACTTTGATTTAAAATTTATTGATTTTATCAATCGAGGTCTAAATTTCCCAACAAAAAGGTTTAAGCTTTAATTTTGAGGTGTTAAATATAAATTTTTTTACGTAAACTTTCATATACATATGATCAACAAAAACAGATATAAATTGATTGTTTATTAATACTTCTCAATCATTTGTAATAGATTTATACATTCGTACTCAATCATTTATGAAATTTTACATTTTTCTTTTAAATAACAAAAATCATCTAAAATAAATTCGGTAGTAAAGGTTGCATTTATTTTCCTTTCAACATGCAATGTCAACGAATTTATTAGAAAAATATAAATAGAAGTATAACTATTCTTGAATGAAAATAGCATCAATAATGAAACCTTTTATTTTGAAGGACATGGACAACAAAAATTGAATATATTCGATTCTCAAGAATAAAAAAAATCTAAATATTTTTCTTACTAAAAAAGCAAATAGCATAAAGTAAAAAATTAAAAATAAATAAAACACACAAGCACAAAATAAAAAGCACTCAAACAATTTTTTAGATAGAACCAAACAACACGACTTCTCTCAAAATTAATAGTCTCAAATTTTAACTTTTGGATCCCATTAAACAAACTTTAATGCCAAACACATACAGATCAACAGGTTGTTTCTTTGAGAAGAAGAAGAAGAAGATGAAGTGATTGTTGACCACTCTCAAAATTGAAAATCTCAAATTTTTTACTTTTGGGTCCCAAACATCAAACAAACTCTAATGCCAAACATGTATAGATCAAATGACCGTTAACCATTTTATTTTCTTGATATGATTGTTTATCAATACTTTTCAATCACTTGTAATAGATTTATAAATTCATACTCAATCATTTATGAATTTTGACTTTTTTTTTTTTATTTTTAAAATCGCAAAAATCATCTATAATAAACTTGGTAGTAAATGTCGCATATATTTCTCTTTCAACATGCAACGTCAACGAATTTATTAGAAAAATATAAATAGAAGTATAACTATTCTTGAATGGAAATAGCATGAATAATGAAACCTTTTATTTTGAAGGACATGAATAACAAAAGTTGAATATATTCGATTCTAAAGAAAAAAAAAGTTGAATGTATCTAAATATTTTTTTTTTTACTAAAAAAGCAATTAGTATTAAGTAAAAAAAAAAAAAAAAAAAAAATCAAACACACAAGAACAAAATAAAAAGCACTCAAACAATCTTTTAGATGGAACCAAACAGCTTGACTTCTCCCAAAATTAATAGTCTCAAATTTTAACTTTTGGATCCCGTCAAAGAAACTTTAATGCCAAACACATATAGATCAAGTGACCGTTTCTTTGCAACGAAGAAGAAGATCAAGTGACTGTTGACCGCTCTCAAATTTTTTGGTTTTGGATCCCAAACATCAAACAAACACTATTACCAAACATGTACGGATCAAGTGACCGTTGACCGTTATATTTTCTAGATATAGAAGAGTTAGTTTTTAATTTTGGGGAAACCAAATATAAATTTTTTCACCTTTATATTAACGTGTATAAATTTATATACACATTTATAACATTTAAAAAAAAAAATTCAGGGCAGCCATGGCTTCTATGGTCGATACATACCTGATATAAATCACCAGGAGTGACTCGCACAACCTTGAATCGAGTATTAATGGTGTCCATGTCATCATAGGAAGCATAGCATACAAATCCAACAAGGTTATATTGTTGAAAGTAAGGGGGCCATGGAAGAAAGACCCAACTCCCGGTGAGTGGATTGCAAACATAGTAATCCTTTTGATACCAGAGTGTTGTGGAGCACAACACCAATCCATTACTCGATCCCAAGTAAATGGTGGATTTTGGATTGGGAGGAAGAAAATTGAAGAAAAAGTTGGAGGATCTAAAATTTGAGTCCCTTTGAAATTGTTTGAACTCAATTGGAAATGGTTCAGGAGAGTAACACTGAAAGAACAGTGAGAAAGGTGGTGATTGTGATGGGAACAAGAGTTTCATTCTTTGGATAAAACGTTGAGCAAATTGGGGCCGAGAAATCAAATAGCCCCATCTCTTAGAAATGCACTTGAAGCGATGTGCTGGTTTTAGAGGAAGTCTATGGAGGATCTCTAGTAACAGGTCATTTGAGAGGTCATCAAAGGAAGTTTGCTTGATTTCTGATTTGGGTTTTTCGTTAGGTGAGGCAATGGTATCCATGGCTGAGTTGGGTTTTTTGTTGGGTGAGGCAATGATATCCATGGCTATGGGGGACTGAAGAAACTCAATGGGACAACTCTGATATTTATATATAACATGCAGGCAAGTAACGTATATCCCTATCCAATGAAAACCCCAGGTGAGTGCGGTGTTGGATATCCCCGTAATACAAAATAAAAAATTGAAATAAACTCCAGAAAAGAAAAACATACAATTTTTTTTTAAAAAGAAAAAGAAAAAAAGATAGTAGATACTGCCAAACTCACAATTACTACTATCTAACTGCCCCACTTGTGGTAAGGAAGAAAGAAGAAGAAAATGGAATAACAATGAAAATGTATCTGGACGAATCTTGTATAAATTTCCATATTTGGGTTAATTTTTTTTTTTTTTGATAAGAGGGTTTAATTTTTTTTCCCCCTATATTGGTCCATCAAATTTTGAAGCTTACAATTTAAGCCCCCAAATTCCTCAAATTTTCACTGTTAATCCAAAAAAAAGATGTTGTTTTGAACAATATTTTTTGAAATAAAAATAATAATTTATAAAAGGTGGAAAAATGATAAGACATAAAAACTCTTAGGTTATGTTTAGTAACAGTTTTTGTTTTCTATTTTCAAAAACTTGTTTTTGGGAATATAAAGAAAAAACAATTTTTATTTTTTTATTTTTATATTTTTGAAATCAAAAATATGTTTGGTTAGTTGAAATTAAAAAAATAGTTTTTTGAAGAAAAAAAAAATAGAAAATACTAATTATGTTGTTACTAGGATTTAAACTTTAATGTTAACTCATTAAATGAGACAAATTCATTAAATCAAATGTGTGTTTTCATTGACTTTTGAAAACTAGAAACTGAAAATAGCCTTTTGCATATTTTCAATTTCCTTCATAAATTGAGATTTGAAAACAATTTTTGTTTTTTGTTCATTTTGAATTGCCAAATAAGTTTTTTAGTCTTAAAAATAGAATTTTTTTTTTGAAAACAGAAAATAAGGAGAAAACATAGTTACCAAACATACCTTTTATCTCCTTCTTTCTCTTTTCTGTCATAGTTTCAACTCGTACAAGAGTAATTATACAATGTTCCTAATTAAACTATGAATAATAATTGTCATATTCACTAATCTGATATAATAATTGGTCCCACTTATTAAATTTATTATTCATGTGAAAAGAAGGAATTCAATATTATTGTAGTCCCAAATTATATAGGAGTATAATTTTTCCGCCTATCCATCCACACCAATGTGTTTCAAGAAGACCATCCTCTTTCATACTATCAAATCTAGAATCTGGTATACTCATGGTAACTCCAAACGCAAAAACTGATCAGAGAGATGGACTAGAGCAACGACGACGTATAATGGTGGGTGTATCGTGAAATACTTGGTTTTATTTGAAATGATATTTGGACTACTTTTCTGTTGGGTATGTGACTATATGTGTATGTGTTTGGCTGTGAGAGCTCACTGGTATGTGTAGGATATCATTACATATGAAGAATTTTATGGTGCCATAGATTAAGGTTTTTGTGTTTGTCAATTTTGTGAAAAAAAATCGTGTAACTAAATTTGGTCTCGCAAAAAATTTCACATGTGATGAAACCAAATTTCCGAGTAAGTTACTTGTCCACTCGCAGTTGTCGAGGGCCTGTCCAATTATCTTGCAAAGAAATGCGATTAGATCAGAAGGGCATGGATCTCCGATGCTGAACTCAGAATTCTGGATAATAGTGACCAATTGGAAAGGAAGAGAAATGATTTATGCATTTCATATTTTGGCGGTATTGGTGGGAGTGCATTACATACTTTCCCTTTGAGTGACCGTTGGCGACCCTATTAATGGGATGGTTATGATTCTATAATGTTTGACACGTTTAATGATTAGTGTTCATAGTCGTTGGACAACGGTCATTGGTTACACTAGCTCATAAATTCTATTGGTTATTGGTTTTTACTTAATGCAGGTCTAGAATGACGGATCAAGTTGTCCATGACTTGGAAGACCTTATTTTTCCATATGCATTGACATAGATACTACTCTTTTTGCAAAAAAATGAAAACTTTAGCATTTAATCAGTTAGTTTGCACCTCACGGAAAATTTATTAGAAAAATATATATATAGAAGCATAACCATTTTTGAATGGAAATAGTATCAATAGTGAAACCTTTTATTTTGAAAGGCATGAACATCGAAAGTTGAATACATCCGATTCTCAAGAATCTTTTTTTGAATATATACAAATATTTTTCTTACTAAAAAAGCAACTAGGGTTGTCAAGTAAAAAAAAGAAAAAAAAGAAAAAAACCAAACACACAAGCACAAAATAAAAAGCACTCAAACAATCTTTTAGATGAACAAACAGCATGACATCTCTCAAAATTAAAAATCCCAATTTTAATTTTTGGGTCCTAAGCATCAAACAAACTCTAACGCCAAACACGTATAGATCAAGTGACCAGTGACTGTTTTATTTTCTAGATACGGAAGACTTAAACTTTAATTTTGAGGCGCAAAATATAATTTTTTTAATGTAATATATATATATATATATATGAACAAAAGAAAAGATATACAATAATTTTTCTTAATACATTTATACTCAATCATTTGTGATATATTTATACATTCATACTCAATCATTTATATAATTGGCTTTATTTTTAATCACAAAAATCATCTACGATAGATTCGATAGTAAATAACGCATTTATTTCCCTTTAACATGCAAGGTCAATGTGGAAAAATATAAATAGAAGTATAACTATTCTTGAATGTAAATAGCATTAATAATGAAACCATTTATTTTGAAGGACATGAACAACGAAAGTTGAATATATTTGATTCTCAAGAATTTTTTTAAAAAATATATATATCTAAATTTTTTTCTTATTAAAAAAGCAATTTGTGTTCAGTAAAAAAAAAAAAAAAAAAAAAAACCTAAACACACAAGCACAAAATAAAAAAAAACACTAAAACAATCTTTTAGAAGGAACCAAACCGCATTACATCTCTCAAAATTAAAAGTCTCAAATTTCAACTTTTGGGTCCCAAAAATCAAGCAAACTTTAATGCCAAACAAATATAGATCAAGTGGTCGTTGACCGCTCTCAATATTGAAAGTCTCAAATTTTTTACTTATGCGTCCCAAACATCAAACTAACACTAATGACAAACATGACTGTTAACCGTTATATTTTTTTAGATATAAAAGGGTTAGTTTTTAATTTTGGGGAAACTAAATATAAATTTTTTGATCTAAACTTTCACCTATTTTAGTTACACATTAATAACATTTTAAAAAAAAATTCAGGGCGACCATGGCTTCCATGGTCTATACATACCTGATTTATACCGCCAGGAGTGACTCGCACAACCTTGAATTGAGTATTAATGGTGTCAATGTCATCATAGGAAGCATAGCATACAAATCCAGCAAGGACAAATTTATCGAAGTAAGGGGGCCATGGAAGAAAGACCCATCTCCCAGTGAGTGGATTGCAAACATAGTAATCCTTTTGATACAAGATTGTTGTGGAGCACAACACCAATCCATTGCTCGACCCCAAGTAAATGATGGGTTTTGGATTGGGAGGAAGAAAATTGAAGAAAAAGTTGGAGGATCTAAAGTTTGAGTCCCTATGAAATTGTTTGAACTCAATTGGAAATGGTTCTGGAGAGTAACACTGAAAGAACAGTGAGAAAGGTGGTGATTGTAATGGGAACAAGAGTTTCATTCTTTGAATAAAACGTTGAGCAAATTGGGGTTGAGAAATCAAATAGCCCCATCTCTTGGAAATGCACTTGAAGCGGTGAGCTGGTTTTAGAGGAAGTCTATGGAGGACCTCTAGTAACAAGTCATTTGAGAGGTCATCAAAGGAGGTTAGCTTGATTTCTGAGTTGGGTTTTTGGTTAGGTGATGCAATGGTATCTATGACTGAGTTGGGTTTTTTGTTAGGTGAGGCAGTGGTATCCATGGCTGAGTTGGGTTTTTTGTTAGGTGAGACAATGATATCCATGGCTATGCGGGGACTGAAGAAACTCAATGGGACAACTCTGATATATATATAACATGCAGGAAAGTAACGTATATCCCTATCCAATGAAAACCCTAGGTAAGTGTGGTGTTGTATATCCCCGTGATACAAAAGAAAAATTTGTAACAAACTCCGGAAAAGAAGAACATACAATTAAAAAAAAAAAAAAAATACAAACAAAATTACGAGATACTGCCAAACTCACAATTACTACTATCTAACTGCCTCACTTGAAGTAAGGAAGAAAGGAGAAGAGAAAGGAATAACAATGAAAATCTATCTAGACACTACCAATCTTGTTTAAATTTCCATATTTGCGGTTTTTTTTTTTTCCTTCTAAATTGGTCCATTGATTTTTGAAGCTTACAATATAAGCCCTCAATTTCCTCAAATTTTCACTGTTCATCCACAGAAGAGATGTTTTAAACAATTTTTTTTTTTTAATAAAAATAATAAATTATAATGGGTGGAAAAATAATTAGACATAAAACTCTCCCTCTCGTTCCTGTCATAGTTTCAACTCCTATAGGAGTAATTATACAATTAATCTTCCTAAAGTATAATAATGCCACATTATTAACTTATATGATATAATAATTGATCCCACTAATTAAATTTATTGAAGGTTCCATTATTCATGTGAAAGAAGTGAGCACAAAATTATTGTAATCCCAAAATATTGTATAATTTTTCCACCTACCCGACCACCAATGTGTTTCAAATATGGTGAAATACTTGGTAGGCAACTTGCTGCTAATAAAGGTATGTATCTAGACACTACCAATCTTGTATAAATTTCCATATTTGGGTTTTTCTTTTTCTAAATTGGTCCATCGAATTTTAAAGCTTACAATTTAAGCCTTCAAATTCCTCAAATTTTCACTGTTAATCCACAAAAAGACGTTTTGAACAATATTTTTAAAATAAAAATAATAAATTATAAAAGGTGGAAAAATTATAAGACATGAAAACTCTTATCTCCTTCTCCCTCTCTTTCCTGTCATGGTTTCAACTCTTACAAGAGTAATTATACAATATTCAGAATTAAACTACAAATAATGTCATATTCATTAATCTGATATAATAATTGATCTTACTTATTTAATTTATTATTCATGTAGAAAGAGGGAGTATGAAGTTATTGTAGCCCCAAAGTATTGTATAATTTTTCCACCTACCTAAAATCCTACCCGAGTAATGATACAATCTTCCTAAGTACAATAATGCCGTATTCACTCATTTGATATAACTAGTGTGTAATCTCATACATATGCACAAGTACAATTAAAAACAATTACAATTCTACAATTCAAATTATATATATTTTTTTAGAAGAGGTTCAAATTATACATGGCATTAGCTTACACTTTTTTTAAACCATAAAATATGTAATGGTTTCTCACTATATATATATATATATATATTTATATATAATTTAGAATTTAATTGAATTTAGACTTTTCGGTTTTTATACCCAATAATTCACCTGTCACAAGAATTAAAAAATTAGATGGACACACGGTGCAAAATTGGATTCCAATTGAAATCTAATTTAGAATCTAACTAGATTTAGACTCTTTAATTTTATACATAATAATTCACTTGGCACAAAAATTAAAAATTAGATGGGACACATGGCGTGAAATTGAGAATCCAATTGAAATCTAATTGGATTTTCTCTGATACAAAATTAGAGTTCAATTTTGCCTAGTCTCTTCAATTTTAGCGCGTAGTAAATATCGTGCATCAAAATTAAGATAAATTTTAGGACACATGACACAAAATTGGTGCTTAATTTTAGAATCTACTTGGATTTACTCTGAGCTTTACCTATATATATATATATATATATATATATATAAAATTGAGCCTACGTAGTAATTAAATTTACAGTAGGTTCTATTATTCATGTGAATGAAGTGAGTACAAAGTTATTGTCGTCCCATAGTATATAGGATTATAATTTTTCCACCTACCCAACCACACCAATGTGTTTCAAAAAGACCATCCTCTATCATACTATCAAATCTAGAATCTGGTATACTCATGGTAAGTACTCCAAACGCAAACACTGATCAGAGAGATGGATTAGAGCAACGACGACGTATAGTGGTGGAGTGTATCGTGAAATACTTGGTCTTATTTGAATGATATTTGGACTACTTTTCAGTTGGGTATGTGTTTGGCTGTGAGAGCTCATTGGTATGTGTAGGATATCAAGTTATCAACACATGTAGAATTTTATGGTGCCGTATTAAGGTTTTTGTGTTAGTCAAATTTTGTGGATCTTTATTAGTTTTGTATGTCTAGACTCTAGAGTGTAACAAAATTTAGGAATGTTATTACCAAAAAAGAAAAAAAGAAAAAAATTTTGAAACTAAATATTGTCTCGCAAAAATTTTTCACATGTGATGAAACCAAAGTTCCGGGTAAGTAACTCGTCCACTCGCACTTGTTGAGGGCCTATCCAATTAGCTTGCAAAAAAATGAGATTAGATAAGAAGGGCATGGATCTCCGATACTAAACTCAGAATTCTAGAGAATAATGACCAATTGAAAAGGAAGAGAAATAATTTATGTATTTCATATTTTGGCCGTATTGGTGGATATGCATTATATACTTTCCGTTTGAGTGACCGTTGGAAACCCCATTAATGGGATGGTTCTATAACGTCTGACACTTTTAATGATTGGCATTGATAGTCGTTAGGCAACGGTCATTGCACTACAAAATACGAGGGCTATAGTGCCGCTGCTTACAAAACATTGTTATAAATCCTGAAAACGCCACTATAGGTCCATTTGGGTTATAGCAGTGCTTTGTAGTGTTGCTATTGGTTATTGCTCATCACTTCTCTTGGTTATTGTTCATAAATTTGCTTAGATCCTGAAAATGCCACTATTGGTTATTGTTCATAACTTCGCTTAGTTATTGCTTTTTACTTAATGCGAGTCTTTAATGACGAATTAGGTCGTCCATGAGTTTGGAAGACCTTATTTTTCCATATGCATCGACATAGATACTACTCTTTTTGCATAAAAATGAGACGAAGCTCTAAAACTTTTCCTCTAAGTTTCACTACTTTTCATTTCAGTTCTCTGAGTTTGTGTTTTTTTTTTTCATTTCAATTATTTAAGTTTCGAAACTCCTCTATTCAGTCCTCCGTTAACCTGCCATTAAATCATCAAAATGATGCCGTTTTGCTCTTTATTTAATATTTAGTTTTTATTTCTTAATTTACATATAAAAAAATGTTAATTAAAAAAATCCAGAAATTAAAAAAAAAAAAAAAAATCCCCAAACCAAACAGTGTCGTCCCCTCTCCATAAAATCAAAAAAGAACCCACCCCAAAATCCCTACCTAACCCGAAAACTGAGGAAGAAAGAGATTGAAATTGAGAATGAGAAGGAAAGCGAGAGAACGACAGGGAGAGAAAGAGCTATTATCCGCGGCTCCAGAAAAGCAAAAACAAAAGAAGAATAACATGGACTCATTGTTTTTCCTAGCAAGTCCCCTGATTTTGTTGGTAAATGTTTGCACTTGAATAAGAAGTTTGAGGTTTTGAGTTATTTACTTATTTCTCTCCCTTCTGAAGCTAAAGTTTCAGCGATGTTTGTCCTGGTATTCTTTAATATTGTTTCCGTATTTTACTTGCTTTTTGCAAAACCATTACCTCATAATTTTCCGTGGTGTCACTGTGTCAATGGAACAGTGGCTTCAAGGTAGTTTTTGGGGTGGGTTCTTTTTTTTTTTTTAATTTTACGGTGAGGGGACGACATTGTTTGGTTTGGGGAATTTTTTTTTTTTTTTTTTTTTAAATTTCTGGAATTTTCTAATTAACGTTTATTTTTATTTTTATAAATTAAGAAATATAAACTAAATATTAAATCAAGAGCAAAACGACATTGTTTGGGGGATTTAATGGCAGGTTAATGGAGGACTGAATTGAGGAGTTTTAAAATTTAGATGAATGAAATGAAATAACGCAAACTTAGAGGACTTAAATAAAAAGTAATGAAACTTAGATGATGAGTTTTGGAATTTGGCCTAAAAATAAAAGCTTTAGCATTTAATAAGTTAGTTTGCACCACATAAAAAATTTATTTGAAAAAATATAAATAGAAGTATAACCATTTTTTAATGGAAATAACATCAATAATGAAACCTTTTATTTTGAAAGACATTAACAACGAAAGTTGAATATATCCGATTCTCAAGAAATATATATATTTTGAATATATCCATTTTTTTTTTTGAGTTAATGGTGTCAATGTCATCATAGGAAGCATAGCATGCAAATCCAGAAGGACATATTTATCGAAGTAAGAGGGCCATGGAAGAAAGACCCAGCTCCCACTGAGTGGATTGCAATGACTAATTAGAAAGGTAGAGAAATGATCTATGTATTTCATATTGCTGGGCGTGTATTATATACTTATGATTTGGGTGACCGTTGGAGACCCTATTAACGTCTGACACCTTTAATGATTGGCATTGATAGTTGTTGAGTAACGGTTGTCGGATACGCTAGCTTATAAATTCTCCTTGGTATTGCTCTAATTTTTTTTTTTGTTTTTTGTTTTTTGTTTTTGTTTTTGGATAATAACTCCTAGTTATTGCTTTATACTTATTATGGGTCTTTAACGGCGAATTAGGCAATCCATGGGCTTGGAAGACCTTATTTTTCTATATCCATTGACATGAAATACTACTCTTTTTGCATAAAAATGAAAGCTTTAGCATTTAATCAGTTAGTTTGCACCACATGGAAAATTTACAATAAAACTTGACTTTCATTCTCAAACATCTTTCAAATATCATATAGCACAGGTTAATACATTTTCTTCACAACAAATATATGAGCATTAACATAAAATAATGACTTAAAAAAGTCAACATGTCAATAAATTGAATAGTGTGGTAGAAATGTTTTGGGGAAAAAAAAAATCTTTTGTCATGAGAAGCTGCCTAGTGGAGGAGGAGTAGGAGGTTTTGTGTTAAGTTAATAGCTTACCACCATTCCTTTTTCTTTCTTTCTTTCTTTGATCTTCTTCTTCCTATTTTTTCCCCTTTAAATTTATCAACTTACCTTGATTTAACAAATGAAAAGTCTAGACTCTAGAGGAATTGTGATTGTATATGTGGTGGGAGTCGTGGGACACAAGTGAATCAAGTGTTAGAGAGTGAATTATTTTGTGCTTTTTATTCGGTGCCTCAAACAAGGCTCTTTAGGGTTTGTTTGGTTAGATGAATTTTAGGGAGATTGAAAATGGGGGAGAGAAAACTATTTTTGAAGATGTTTGGTTGGGTGGATTTTAAGAGGGAAAACTGATGGGGCCCGAGTGTTTTCTACTCGAGCCAACCAAAACTCTATTTCCCTAATTTGGGGAGGAAACTCAACAGAAAAGGGGATCGAAGCAAAAATGTCTAGCTTGGAGAGACCAAAATGGCCGTACTTGTACAACGCTTCCTTTGAGAGAGAGAGAGAGAGAGAGAGAGAGAGAGAGAGAGAGAGAGAGAGAGAGAGAGAGAGAGAGAGAGAGAGAGAGAGAGAGAGAGAGAGAGAGAGAGAGAGAGAGAGAGAGAGAGAGAGAGAGAGAGAGAGATCCTGAATTTTTTGATTACTTGTTTCTTCTATTCTTTAATTTCTTTTTTGTCTATTTTTTTTTTCTATTGCCATCTCATTTGTTTGTTTGTTTCTTTTCATATGTATTAATTCCTTTTGATTGTGCTTTTTTTTTTTTTAAATTTAAAAAAAGTGTCCGTTCACAATTTTTAAATAAAAAATGTGTTATTTTTTGTTTTATTTAAAAGAGACATAATTGTAATCTTATTACAACTTCAGTTTCCATCATCTCATTTTTTTTTTTCAACCAAACAAATGAATTTTCTATCTCTTTACTTTTCTATCATTCTAACCAAATGCATATAAGAGAAAACTAAACCTCTCTTATTCTCCCATTTTCCTGTAATTGCCCCATTTTCTATCCCCGTTTTTCTACCCTTCCAACCAATCTGATCCTTAAGAAAATAATCAAAGAATTTAGATAACACCTAAAACTTAGTTAGTTTACTTTTGTTCTAGCAATTTTAACAAAATCAAAAAATGACACAAGTAGTGTTATCTAGTAGTCAACAATAGTAAAATGTTTAGAAAACCCTCTTGGTTTCTCCATAAAATATTGAATTCTTTGAAGCTAATTGTTGAAAGGGCTGTAGAAAAAAATTTAAAATAAAATAAAATAAGTTCATTGTTTTTTTTTTTTTGGCTGAAAATGCTGTTGCCAAAAAAAAAAGAAAAAAAGAAAGAAGAGTGAGACCAGCGAAAAGTAAGATAGGTGAGCAAAAAACAAAGGAGTGGGACCCGCTAAATACTGACTTTTTTTGACAAAAACAAGTTAAATGAGACCTGTAGTAGTGTCTTGGGGGACTCACGTGAGGCATGCAATAGTGCACGCTAAACAGCAACTTAAAAGTCATTCTAAATACATACTTAACAATCATGTAGTTTTTTATTTTTATTTTTATTTTATTTTTTAATGTATAAACTCTTTTTTTTTTTTTTTTGAGGGTGTAATGTATAAACTCTTGATCGTGAAACTTTTAACACCCAAAGTTTATTTATTTATTTTTAATGTTTCAAAAAACCTCCTAACTTTTTATATAAAACAAAACCATAGGGGTTTCATAGACAATTAATGTGTAAACTGTTTATACTTTAAATTGTTTAAGTTTTTATTTTTTTCATAATTATTAAAACTATTAATATACTCTAACTATGTAATATCTAATTTTTTTAATAAAAATTTATATATATTTTCTTTTCTGTCAAAATGTGTAAAGAATAATAATTGAGATCAATATATTTGATTTATAAGAGAACTTACTTTTCACAAAAGGACTTGTTGGAAAAAAAAATGTTTTGAACAACGTAAAGATTAAGTTAATGTAAATATTTTTGTTGTACATGAGCAAATATTATTATATCTTAAATAATGTTACAAATATACTTTATGTATAAGTAATATACATGCATGTGTGTTTAAATTATTCGATATTTCAATATCAATACTCACTCCTTTTACATGAATAGTGAGTCACCGTATCTAACAATTTTTCTATTAGACCACATCCGATTTGAATTTAGTGAGCAGTGTCATTTATTCCTTCTACACTTTCTGAAACATCAATAGCAAGGCAAGAGCGAAAAGGAAAAAAAAAAAAAAAGAGAAAAATTTGAAAAGGTTAGGTTTTTGGATCAAATTTGACTTACATTTAACCTGGATTTGTTTTGTTTTGTTTTTATATATATATATATATATATATTTTTTTTTTATCTCAACCTACTATTAATGGTTTTAATTCATATAAACCGTACGTAGTATAATTATTAACTTCTTCTACTTTAGCCGGTAGTGTATCATTTTCACATAAATTATCACTTTTTTTTTTCATAACTCACGATCAGTCACATCAATATTGTGACAAAAGAGGTAAAAAAAAAAAAAAAAACTATTTTTACGTTGCACCATGTTTAAGTGGGGTGTAATCTTCTTTCCACTCCTTAAACATTAACAGCTAGGCAAGAACAAAAAAAAAAAAAAAAAAAAAAAAAAAAAGCAATCTCTGAGCAGGGCCGGCCCAACCTAATTTGGGGCCCAAGGCGAAATATATACGTGGGGCCTTTTATATATAAATATTAATTAAATAAAATTATTTAATATTAATCAAATTGAGGTTAATTTGATGTATTAAATACATAATTTAATGAATAATACTAACTAAAATTAAGGTTAATTTCATATAGAGAATTGAATATCATAGTTGAAAAATTAATTTAACAAAAAGAATTTTTTTTAAAGAAAATTAATTTATCTTGGATATATAACTATACATAGTTAATTACATTTATAATCTATGATATTAATTGATATGTGGCTTTGTAGTAGATTAGTTTACAAATATTAAAATTTCAAACTATTAAGGGAGATTAATCATCATTGATGATCTAACACATTTGCAAAATTTTTTTAAAGCCTTGTTAGAAATAAAAAAGGAAAATGCTAAAGGTACTACAAAATGTTCACAATATAATGTGACAATAATAGTGAAAGATGCTTCAATAGTGTAATTAATGAATATTTAAAATATTTTTTTGTGATTGGTAACATGTTAGTTTGTAAATCTATAATAAAATTTGTGATATCCCTAATATCACTAATAATAAGAAGTGTACAATAATTTCAAAAAATTCATATTTTTTATAAAATTTTAAACTTTTTACAATGAGATGGCCTTTTTTTGGTAAAGGGTAAATTTTTTTTTTGTGGTGGGGCCTTAGGCTAAGGCCTTGGGCCGGCCCTGTCTCTGAGCCACCTGCATAGAGATTGCATCTTTTACCACTGTAGGGTGCTTCTGTTGTCCAGTTCTGCAAGAGATTTATTACCTCCTTCACTACACCGAAAACGTTAACGAATTCAGAGGTTAAGCACAAAGACTGAACGCTGCGGTGACGGATGTCAAATATTCAGTTGAGCAGGCAGAAAGAAATAGAGAAGGAATAAAAAATGAAGTCCAAGATTGGCTGCTAAGAGCCAATAATAAAGCCACTGAGGCTCAAAATCTGGACAATGAAGTACAAGCGATTTGGAACCACAGATGCTCCTGTGCTTGCTGTTTTCCTGATTGGCTTTAACGCTACAATTTGAGCAAGCAAGCAGTATCGGTAAAAGATGGGTGTCACTGTGAAGGAAAGAAGAGTTTTGAGACTGTCTCTCCCTGCAATTCCTGAACCTACAGCACCAGCACCAGCCAGTCATTTCGTGTCGTTTGAATCCACCAAAAATGCTATGGAAGATATATTGAAAGCTCTGAAAGATGACAACAACAGTATCAACATTGTCGGGGTTCACAGGATGGCAGGCCGGTCCAAGATAGTTTGAGACCTGGCAAAAATTTTAAAGGACTTAAATGATATTTATTTTATTTTTATATTATAATTTATTTTTATTTCAAATCTATTGTTAGTTCTTACTAATTAATAAGACTAATTAATCCAAAGTGAGCTAGTGATATATACTATGTAGGTTTTACAAACTGACGAGTCATCAATAAATAAAAGTTATTTAAAACATTCATTTATTATATTGTTTGATAAGATGGTAAGTTTTTTGTCATAAAATTTGTATTAGTTTTAGCATTTTTCATTCACTTAATGGTGAATTGGCGATTGTGTTGTATTTCTATTAATTCATAATTTTTGTATGTGTGTATGTGTGTGTGTGAAGAAGATACTAAAGTAATACAAATTATACTATAAAAAACTTACAAACTGATGTGACATTAAAAAAAAAAAAGAATATTGAATTACTTATTGTGATTGGACATATCAATTTATAAGACCTATGCGGTAAAAGAAATGTGCAAGTTACACACTTTTTTTTTTTTTTTTTTAATTAGAAGAAAAAAAAAAAAAAAAAAAAAAAAAACCCTTATTGGCCTCATTTTAATTTGGGGGCCTTTCTATGTTAGGGGTCCCTAGGCCATGGCCTAGGCCTAGGGCCGGCCCTGCGGGATGGGAGTTGTACGTGGGCAAGACCACAATGGTGAAACAAGTTGTGGAAAAGGTCATGAGCCATGGTCTCTTTCATCGTGTGGTGATGGCCATTGTGTCGCAAACTGAATCTCAAAAAAATTTAGAGTTCCATTGTAGACGGTCTAGAGCTCCAGTTGAAAAAGAAGAGTGAAGAAGGGAGAGCAAATGAACTGAGGACAAAGATAATGGTAGACAAAACAATCCTTATAATTTTGGATAATGTCTGAGAATGGATTGATCTATCCAGCATTGGAATTCCAATTGGCAGCGACCTTCAGGCTTGTAAATTGAAGATCTTACTGACTACGAGATGAGAACGTGTTTGCCATTCGATGAGATGCAAAGTAAATAGGATCCATCTCAGTATCTTATCGCTGGAGAATTCTTGGGATCTATTCATAAAGACAGCAGGCACAGTTTTTGACTCCCCTAAATTTGAAGCTGTGGCTCGTGAGGTTGTAGGGGAATGTCAGGGCTTCCTCTTAGAACTTGTAACAATGGCGAGGGCACCGGGTGACATAGATGAGGAAGAATGGAAAAAGGCGGCGAGGCGACTTAAAAGGTCAGTATCTCCGAACCTAAGCCGATCATTAGGAAAAAGTTACTGACTGCATTAAGTTGAGCTATGATTTCTTGGGATTCAGATCTTCTATATTTTCAAAGGTATTCTACCAAATAGATTTCCTTGAATCTTAACCATTCTTTAATAATTTAATGGTCTAAATTCTATCATGTCAGCATTCTACTAATAATATTTTTTTTTTTTTTGAGAGTGTACTAACAATAATCTTAATTGTATTATTTGCAACATTATTTTATTATTTTAAGAATATTGTTAGTAGAATACTGACATGACAGAATCTAGATCATTAAATCATTAAAATGTGGTTAGGATTTAAGAAATTCTATTGATAGAGTACTTTAGGAAATCTAGAGGATTTGAATCCGATTTCTTGAAGGATAAGATTTAGTTACAAAATTGGTTGTAATTTAAGGTTATAACCTTACTTAATAAAATAAATATTACTATATATTTCGAAAATATAACCGTTAAAATTACATATTCTTTATACTTTTAATACACATGTCAAATTTTGTGTCAATCGGATATTATTTATTATATGATTTATAAGCTTTTACTTTATGCATAATTTTAAATTACAAAAACTTGCAATTTAAACAATTTATTGATGACATAGTTATGAATCTTTAATTTTCTAGAAATTTTCGAGCATGAAGGATATAAAAAGAAGTAGTAATCCAATGGTAGATTTGTCAAAATTCATCTCCAGTAAAAAGATATTAAGTAAGACCAATTTCGTAACTAAATTTTGTCATTTCTTGAAAGATCGGAAAGCTAAGGCATTCTTCTTGGCAGGAATGGAACTAGGTGGGGGCTCAAGGGGGACTGATCCCCCCTAGTTCTTAAAATAAAAAAAAAAAAAATATATATATATATATATATATATATCTTTTACAATTTTGTATTTGGGCCCCCACTTTCAAAAATTTTGGGCCCTCTCCCTTACAATTTTACACTGATTTTATTGTAATGGGCTAATAGCATTTGCATTAGTTGTAAAATAGCATAAGACCCTAAATTTGTCCAATCAACTCCAAAATACATCCACATAAGTTTATGTATCATTGTGCAAAAATAAATATGTGTTATAGTAACTGTGCAAATTTACACAATTGCTATAACACAAATGTATTTTTGCAAATTTACACAATTATAATAGCATAAATGTATTTTTGTACAATTAATGTGGGTGTATTTTGGGTTGATTGAAAAATTTTACACAATTATTGTTGTTATGCATATGAATGTTTTAGAAATTATTTAGATTGAGGGCAATGGTTTTTATTAGTTGAGGAAGAGAGAAATGATTTGAGATAATAATAAAAAAAATTGATAAGGAAATAGTACTATGATGAAATGTAGTGTAAAATAAATAATAGTGAGTATATAATTTTTTTTTCAAAGTAGATTATTATGCTAAAATAAATAAAAAATTTTGCATGAGCTGATGCAAATGCTCTAATGTAGTAAGAAACAATGAAATTTTGTGTTTTTACCTTTATTAGTAGATGATTGCATTATAATGTATTACGAAACAAAGATTTTAAGTATTTTTCTTTGTTAATTGTTTGTTAATGCTAAATCGGTACTTATGTGAAATTTCATGATTTTGTGTTTTTTACTTATACTTTACCCCCCTTAATTGGAAATCCTGGGTCTGTCTCTGCTTCTTGATGTGTTGTCTCTTTCCAGAAGAACACAATATCAGCAAGGAAGTTTTGGCAGGGTATGGGATGGGGCTGCACTTGTTTCATAATGTTGACACATTGGATGAAGCAAGACGAGATGCTGATATACCTTCTCCAAAAATCTCATTGACTCGGGATTGTTGTTAAGGAGTCATGAGGATGGATTTGTAAAAATGCATGATGTTGTATGCGATACAGCCAAATTGATATCATCATAAGGAAATGAGGAGCTTTTTATGGCAGAAGCCGGTTCTGCTTTAGAAGAGTGACCACGGCGAGACACTCTCAAGGAATGCCACAGTTTTTAGTTGGGATGTCTTAGCCTATTGCTGTGTATATCGACGTAGTTAGTGGTTGTGTCCATGTTTCTGATCATAATCATCTGAGTTGGAGTATTTGTTTTGGAGGAAAACACAAAGTACATTTCCTATAGATGCCAGTCAATTGATGACGTAGTTGATCAACAATCAAACTTAATCCATGAACACTTGCAACAAAAAGATGGATAACGACAGAGACTTGTTGGGATGTGTGTGAAATGCATTGGCAGACTTGTTGGGATGTGTGTGTGATATGCTGGCAAGAGACTCTTCGATTCTTAACATAGCATATGAATAACTAGAGGGAATCAGACTATAAAATTAGGGTTTTTAAGAGCATGTTTATTTTGAAGCTATCTCAAAATTCAAAACTCATTACTCAAATTCATCACTCATATTTCAAAACTATAATTCATCAAAAATCCAAAATTGAAAATTTCTTGTTTGGTTCATAACTTAAAACCATGTTTCTCATTGTCATAACTCAACTTTATCACTTTTTTGTTGAGCCCACAGCTTGCACAGTGGATGTATGTATTTACTTACCTTCATTGTGAAGTTGGAGCTAAAGCCAAAGAAGAGAAAAGCTTCCATTGGTATATTGAGCAGGATGTGACAAGTCACTGACGGGCCCCCACATGGTTGCACTTATTTATGAAATTGCCATCAAACTCATTTCTTAAAAATTGAAAACACCTTCAGAGCAGTTCTCAGTTTTGATTCTCATAACTTAAAAATTAAAGATATGAGTTATGGAAATAAAAATTAAAAACTCAATCAAACAAATTTTCACTCAGTAGATTCCATTGATTTTGGGTTTTGAGTGATGAGTTGAGTTATATAACATAAAACACCTCAATCCAAACACCCTCAAAGCATTTCTTTTTGGCTTGGTCAATCTCCTTTTGTATTTATATTGCCATTGAAATTAGATTATTCCGAAATATCTATGATTTTATCTAGATTAATATGCTTACCCAAGCTTGAAAAGAAATCATTCAAACAGGATGTGGTGTAAATCTCATATTTTACACCTCCAATAAAAACATGCAACATCAGCATTTCACTAAAAAATCACATAAACCCGCTACACACAATCACTCCTCAAAACCCAATTTCATAAATTTTTTTATTAAAAGAAAACAAAACCCACCTTTAAGCTGGGGTTTAAAAGCTTGTTGCATATGTTAAAAGCAATCAAAAATTCCAGCAAAAGTGGATTAATTAGGATTTTCTTTTTCTTCATTTTAATTTATTTTGTCTTTTTATTCTTTATTTATTTTGCTTGAGGACTTGTAGATGTAAGTTTAGGGGTATTTGATGAGCATGAAATATACTAAATATATAAAGTACTCTCATATTACTTTTATGTTAATTTTTGACTAATTTTGAATTATCTATATTTTATAGGTAATTAAGAATTTACATGCTAATGGGCTTTATTTAATCTATAAGGATGGATTCTAACTCAAGTGGGCTAAACCCAACTCAAACTCAAAGACCTACAAGATGTGGGGAAGCCTAATTAATCAAGGAAAGAAGCCAATTGGAGGAAAAAAAAGGGTAAAAAAACGTCATTTAATTTTCAAAATCATGATTTTTCTGTGTATGTCTTAGTATTTCAGGCATAACTCTCAGCTCAGATATTGGATTCCAATGATTCAAGTTTGGCTGCAAATTTAACTCAAAGGGATACAACTTTGTAGTTTATGGCAAGCGCAAATTATCACTTTTACTTGGCTAAAATCATCCCGCAACATGGGCCTAAAAATCTAACGAATTTTTCAATCCGAATTTCCTTATCCTTTTAGGTTTACTTCTTGTCCAACATGTATTAGGAGAGTGTTCTCTTATATAAAGGCTTTAATTCAATTTGTGGGTAGGAAGTAAAAGAATAGAAGAAGAGAGAGGCATAGGAGTAGCAGGCTGCTGCCGATGGTAGTTGCCTTTGTGGCTTTCCTCCATGATAGCATATTAACTATTTCTTTCTCTTTTTTATTTTATTTGTCTAGGTTAATGTTCAGTATTCTATTTTTGTGTTTTCTTTCAATTACTATGAGTAGCTAAATTTTTAATTAAGGTTTGGAAAAAGAAATTGTTAAGGATTATCGGTATTTATTTATGAGCTTTGATTTTTGCCACAATAATAGTTGTTCTTCAATGATTTAATTGTTCTTGGTCATATCAATTGACTAAAATAGGATTCCTAATATGGGTTCAACTATGTTTTTCTCATGATATATGATTTATCTTAATTGATTGAATACTTAGTTTATTATTTCTTGGTTTTAAAATTGGATATCTCTTTTTATTTGTTTGTCAATGGATACAATTGATAATTTGATTTTATATTTAGGAAGCGAAGAAGAGAGCATGTTTTAGATTTTAAAATAGAGATTTTAAAGAGAATATCTTCAATGATAACAACATTGGTTTCTAGATTATTATGCAGTACTTTGAGCAAAATAAATGATAATGAATATATGCGGATATGAATTAACAAGGAAAATTCTAAAACCTTAATTTTTTTTAGATTATTTACATCTTTTTACTGCTTTTTTATCATCTCTTTTCCTAGATTAATTATTTGCTTAGTTTTATTTAATTTCAAAGTAATCAATTTTTATTGAACTAGATTAAGATTTATTTAGTTAAGGTTTGGTTAATTTTTCTACATTCATACAAGTCTCTATGGTTCAACCTCATTCTTACCAAACAATACTTTGGTACGGTTTGTGTATTTTTGAGTACTTTAAAATTTCACAAAATCTAGTAAAATGTAAACTAAAAATTTTCCTAGTTAATATTTACTCCTCCTTCATCTAACTCTATCTTCAGAGGATTTGAGATCAACCCATCAAAATTGATCCCCGATCTAAGATGTAATTTCTGATTGTATATATCACACGTACAAGAAAAGTCCTTGAAGATTGAGAAGCAAGGCGATCAGTACTGTCAATTTGACCAAACTCCTTGTTGTGCTTCTCTTCACCTACAAGAGGACAAGATAAACACAAATCTCAACCTATATGTAAATATTATATTATTTAATAGAGAGCAGGAAGTTGTTCGATAAAAGAAAAGTCGTAAAGGCTATAAAATAATGTAAATAAAATATAACATTGTTACAACACTGTCAACAAGTTGATCCTAGGCAATAAAAATTTCAATGGACATTGGGCAAGTTGATGCCTTGCAATATAATAAGTTGATCGTATGCAATAAACTAACTTTGTTTTAGTATGCAAGTGTATTGAACTGTACTAACAATTGGAAGGTAGTGATAAGTAGACATCACCTGTCTTCTTGAAGAGATTGACCTGTGCTCAATGTTTTAGTGCGTTGAATTCGATACGATTTTGAATGAATATTTAAAGTTTGGTCACATATTTACCACGTGTCTAATCTAATGCTGTGGAGCAACAGACAGAGACTTTGCACCTTTTTAAATTCGTGGCCAATGTAAATACTGTTTAATATATAGAGGGCAGGAGGTTGTTCAGAAAAAGTCGTATAGCTCAGTTGGAGAAGATGAATTAAATAAAGAAAAGTGCTATATCAACAACAATTTTATAACAAATTATGGTTAATTATTATTAATTTTAATTTTAATTTATCATTAAAATTATTTTTTTGTCTCATCAATATTAACAACCTATAACAATATGCTATTTAAGATTTGTTATAAAGATATTGTAAAAATATTGTTGATATAGCATTTCTCTTAAATAAAATATAAAAATTGTTTACAACAAGTTGGTGCTGAGCAATAGAAAATTAAAGTTCGTTGGATCATGCATTTTTTTTTTTTTTTTTTAAATTTTTATATGGTGTGCGTGAGAACTGAGAACCCACTGTATGCAAGTTGATGCTGTGCAACCGGTTGATCTGATCCATATATGCAATAAACTAACGACAAATTGACCATGCCATTCAACGAAAAAAAAGGAAGAAGCAAATTGACATGACATGGTTGACATGCAAATTTAAAATTTCTAAAATTATATAAAATTTACAAATTACATAAATTAAACTGCATATTCTATACATTGTCCTTCCCCTCGCTGCACACACACACACATACATACATATATATATATATATATATATATATATATATATATATATATATATTGAGTTTGTCCAATGATTTTTTTTTTAATTAAAAAAAAATAGAATTTGCCAAGTGGTCTTTAGTACAGAGACAAAGTAGTTTTTGTTTTTCTAATTTAATTTTTTTGGGGTAAAATTTTCTCTTGTATTTATTAATTTTTTTGGGGTAAAATTTTCTCTTGCATTTATTAATTTTTGAATCATTTATGTGATCATGTCTTTGAAGACTTCAGTTGTTCCATAAAAATTTTCTTTTATTTATCGTGATTGACAATTTTATAATTTATATTAACAATTAAAATTTTAACAATTTTAGTATGAAAATAGTAAAAGATGAATTTTATTCTTTGAGAGAAAATCATCTAGCATAATTTTTATAGGAGATACTAATTTTTTTGGTACTTTTATACATGCCTAATATCAAATTAAATAGGTTTTATATACTTTTTGGAATTTAATAGATGACAAATTTTTCTAAAAATTATATATATATATAAGTCAAAGTTGATAATAATTTTGTATCCAATAGATGTATAAATGGACAAAGTTTGGCTTCAAACATGTTTAGAGTCTTGAGTTTTAACTACTTATAGAAAGATGACATTAGTCCTTATAATGTGCAATGCACATGACTCATTTAACTCAAATAAATAATTAAGTCATTTTTATTGCATATGATGAGACACATGTCATCTTCCTATTGGTAGTTGGATCTTAATACTCCAAACATGTTTAGAGCAAAACCATTTCCTTTATAAATTATGACTTAAAATTAAATATTAACGTTTATATGTGTATCTTTCTCAAAAAAAAAAAAAAACATTTATATGTGTATGTGTGTGCACACACACATGTGTGGGAGGTTTGTCTAGACTAACATAGTAGAACCGCAATTCAGCCTTTAAACAAAAAATCCTGACCCCACCCCCTACACATGGCTCGAATCTTAGTCGATTTTGTTTCCTGAGAACGTTGGATCTTAATACTCCAAACATGTTTAGAGTATAACCATTTCCTTTATAAATTATGACTTAAAATTAAATATTAACGTTTATATGTGTATGTGTGTGCGCACGCACATGTTTGGAGGTTTGTCTAGACTAACATAGTAGTACCGCAATTCAGCCTTTAAACAAAAAATCCTGACCCCACCTCCTACACATGGCTCGAATCTTAGTCAATTTTGTGTCCTGAGAACGTCATATAGTTCTTCCAAGAAGGTCACGAGTAGCATCACCTCCATCCATTGGTCTCCCTTCCTAGCTAGACTCCAATGGACTTTGCCTTGTTCACTTATGGTTCTTTTCTTTCCTTTGTGATTGATGCAAGCACTGTCTTCTTTGGAGGCATATTGCAGCGTAAAAGGTTATGAAGAGTGGAATGGGTAAATAGACTTTTTAGGGTGAACTAGAGATTTTGGGTTCAATACCAGTGGAATCGTAAAATATGTATGTGGTTGGTGGGTCATAATCGGATGGATATGACATTGTGAACAAGTTTAGATTCTATCTACCACTATTTCTAACTGCAATTCCAGACTGAATGGCGTGTAAAAAGTGAAAACAAGTGCGCAAGAGACAAAGACATAGGTTTTACGTGGAATAACCTTTTGCGCAAGATGTTAAAAAACCGTGGTGAGGTGTAGAGAATTGCTCTGATCTTTGCTACTATTCTTATAGCTTGTTTTACTGAATGTGGAAAGGAAATGGAGAACTGTTCAAATGGGTGCACTAATATGATGTTGGGTTAATGGCTTTGAGCGGCTGTTATTGGGTTTGATTTGAGTTTTCCGGTTGATGGGTTAATCGAATTTTGTGATAGGATGATCAAATTTTGTAATAGGTTGTAATTTGTGGTGACGTGGGTTGCGGTGGTGGCTAGATTTATCTGAGAGACAGAAAGTAATAAAATATTTGAATACAAAATTACAATAATTGTATATATTTATACGGTTATTATAGCAAAAACGTTAATTTATAGTGTTATAGAAAAATTGATGTTAGAAGTTTTTGAACAAAAATGTTTAAATTTGGAACAATTTTAATTTATTTATTATTAATTGCTGTTGTACAATGACCTGTTAAATGGCAAGATTCCCCCACTTTAGTCTTCAGCAGTTGGAGAGCGCTGCCCAACTAGTGCTCTTTGACGTAGGCCATGGCCATGGCCCTTTCTCTTTCCCATCATTCGTTCATGCATGACTGACAGCTAGCCGTAACTTCCCAAAAATACCATTAGACACGTGCGAGACAGGGATTGGCTTCTTGATTCTATTCGCAAAATGACTAAAATACTCTTGCCATGATCGTTCTTTTATCAACTGTGTAAAATATTTACACCTCCCTTTGCGTGTTTGGCTTTAAATAAAAATAAAAATAGTTTATTTTATTATTTAGTTTATTTTTACTACTATTTATTAGTTTCATATTGATTCCAAACAGACTTTAAGTATCCAATTTTACAATTTTAGTGACTTAAATGATTGTGAATAATCTATTAAAAGTAGTGTATTTATTAGGATTTTTTTTTCTCTAAATTAATTTGAAAAAAAACTATTTAAACTCTTCATGTATCTTTTTATTAGATGTGAATTTTAAAAAATTTCAAGAAAATTAAAGATCAATAACTATGTCATCAATCAAATGTTTAAATTTCATGTTTTATGATCTAAAATTATGCATATAAAATACGTTTATTGATCTAATAGTAAAAAAAATTCAACTTGAACTAAATTTTTTATGCATGTAAAGAATATGCAGAATATGCAACCCAACAATTATAATTTCAAAATTCACATTCAATAAAAATATATAGAATGAGTTTGAAAAATTTCTCTTCAAACCAATGACGGACCCACATTAGGGTAAAGGGGGGCCACGCCCCCCCCCCTCCAAAAAGAAAATTGGAAAAAAAATAGCACTGTACCTGCTAGTAGTCATATGAAAAATGGAGATTTAACGGTTGGTGTTGTTGCAAATATTTGAAAATTAAAAACAGACAATACGCTCACTGAAAAATATTCACTGGGATATGATAATGCATAATTCTCAGTAGATGTTAGTTTTGATTTTCATAAACTTTTTTTGTATTTATACTTTGGCCTCTCTTAACTTCGAATCCTGGTTCTGTCCCTGCTCCAAACTTGTCTTAATATGTAGTGTATAAAAAGTGTTCACCATTCACAGTGATATACAAGCTAATTAATTGTGAAATTAGGTTTGAAAATAATTTGTCCTAGAATTATTCTTCTCCTCCGTTATAAAAAAATGTATATATTTAGAAACATGGAAGTGGTCAGTCAATACATTATTGCTAGTTTCCGGTACTTTCCTTAATAATACTTGTTTTCTTTTTGGGGAAACTCTTTAATAATACTTAATACCAATTCCATGCATCGCTTGGCTTCGCCACTAGTACAAAAGAATACCTTCAACATGGGAAAGCCTAGTTGTGCTATTCTTTACTTCTCTACTCGCTAAGCTAACATTTTCTGTGAACGTTGAACTAGCTCTCTTGCAATGGCAGAAAAAGACAAACTCTTAAGGACCTTGGCAAATGCAATTCATGATCTTGCTGGTACCATAAACTCAAACAATCCACACTTGAAGGTCAGTGATGTGGTTCAGTTTTGCCGTATCTGTACTCCAGCTTTCTTCCTCTTCGGCATCGCTTTTAAGTTTGCGGACCTGGAGGTCCAAAACAAGGTATATATGAAACTCTATAATTTGGTTATGTCTTCAATATATCTTCTTCAACAAGGTTTCTTGGTCTGTACTATGATTTTCTTCTCTCTCTCTTTAGTAATACACTCTGCTAACTAACTCTGTCGCTATCTGTAAATATAACCAAAGGTGAATAATCTTGGGGAAGCTTCGAAGAAATACGATACAATACAGGCTATGGTGAAGGGTGAAGTTGAAATTGGCTTTGCCAAGGATAATAGTAGCCATTGCAGAAATTTGGTGCGAGTTAAGCGTATGATTGACTTGGTCAGGGTATTGTTGGAGCAAATTCTTTCTAGTGGGTATGTCAAACCATCACCCTTCCATATCTGAATTCTTTATGTTCAATTTAATTTGTCAGACGGCCGGTTAATTTCCATTCTTATCCAAGCAAGAAGATATGTGCCATATCATTAGGCTCTTTTTCCACTTACAATAAGTAGGGTGAGAGTAAAACGATATTGAAAATAATAATAATCATCGATATTTTATATGGGTAATTATAGGTTTATATTGTAAGTGTAAATCTTACATTGGAAAATAAATAAATGTGTACAATATTATATATATTTGTAAAAAATGTACAAATATAAATCATACATTGCTAATAAAATGTAAACTAAGAATTGTTCTTTTTATATATTTTTTTACATGAAGTTTTTACACCTCTCTCTCTCTCACAATAAGAAATAATTTGAGTTTTGAAAGAAAAAATAATTGATACCCCCTTCTTAGGAGGCTTTGGAAAACGTAGTAACCACTTTAATTGGGAGTAATGACTAGTCATTGGATACTTCTAAAAACATAACATGAATCATCATGTTCATAGTTTGCTAAGAAATTATATATTTCTCTTACATGAATATGAGTCTCGTACATCACCCATGTACATGTAGATCACACCTTTATGTAAGATAAAGGTATAATACACCTATGTATGGAAGAGTGAAAATGTGAAGGCCAGGATGGAGGCTTGGACCGCCGGAATAAATAAAGTAATTTTAAATTAGGGTTTGTTTTGTTGTTTTGAAAGAAACATTATACTATTGTATATTGTATTTTTCCTTAAAAATAATAAATCACCGCAATTCTGTGAACATAGATAAATTGTCAAATCACGGAATTTCTTGTGTTGTGAATTGTTTTGTGTGTGTTATTTTCTATCAATTTTTTTGTTTCTCACAGATCTAAGAATTTGTATATATTTCCAACACAATAATCAATCCTATTCCTATTTAAAAAAGAATTGGGTGATTGGTTTAGTGTTTATACATATAAGTTATCTTATTCTTCTTTTAATTCACAATTTTATCTTTTATTGTAAAATTTTCTTTTATATTTGTTTATATATATATTTATAGATTATCATTCATAGTTGTCAATTTATATTTAAAATGATTTTCTTAAGAATTTTACTCGAGGTATAAAATAATATATGAGTTTTATTCTAAGAAAGATCATTATTGAACATAACATTTGAAAAAAAGATAATAAATTCTCAAAAAAAAAGAGAATAATAATATATTAATATTTCTTTAAAAAAAAATATTTTTGTAACTGCCTAATTAAATTAAATTAGATAAAAATGATATATATATATATATATATATATATGTGTGTGTGTGTGTGTGTGTGTGTGTGGTGAGTTCCAGTTAACTCAAATGGTAAAATCTCTGATGGTTGAATAAAAAATTTGAAGTTCAATCTTTGCCTACACAAAAACTGATTAGTGTCTTGGTCACAAAAATTCTTAGTTTTCACTGCTCTGTATGTTCATAATACTTTTATTTTATTTTATTGTTTCTACCACCTTAAGTAAATCATTTTTAATTGAACATATATAAATATATAACGACTTCCACCATGACAGGGGAAATTCACTAGTTGAGCCATGTACAATAGCTTATGAGCAAGTTTTTGGTCCGTACCATGGACGGGCTGCTAAGAAAGCTGTGATTGCTGCATTGCAAGAACTTCCTTCTAGGGACCTCCTTTTAAGGACAATAAAAGAAGACGGTAAATATTCCATCTTACGTTATATATTCTCCTAAAAAATGTTTTACGTTATATATTCTTAGTTTACTACTTCTGGAATCTTGATGGTATGTGCTTGAAATGACGAGTAGATACTAGATACGCTTTCCTCACGCATTGAGAGGATACACTTATTGAATCATCTGCAGCATTAAAAGCTTAAGCACTTAGTAATAAAGGAAGTAAAATATTAGTGAAAATTGTAAGTATTTCATGTGTCCAGTGATCAACCTTGCTCAAACTTTTCATATAGATTTCTAATGTTGTTTGGCTGTTTGCTTCTTCATTTGGAACTTCTTAATGGCCAAAATGATTCCTTTTAACCGATTGGAGGTTATTGTTGATGGAGACAGCAACTATCTCCTTTTCGAGGCCTAATCCATGCTTCATTTTCTTAAGGGCATAAACTTTGGTTATAAGTCATTATAAATTTATAACTCATTAGAGATAAAAAAAGAAGCTAGTCAAGAGACCTATTTAAATCACTAGTTTGATTTTGCATCAAAACACATGGGTTGAGACAACATACTAAAGATCCATTGCATCCACTGATATTGCATTGGGATGTTGTAAAACTGCTAAGGAAATCTGAGATTAGTTGGTTCTTCTTCCGATAGTAGTACATCATAGATGAGTATTGTTGTCTTAAATAGAAACCTATACAATACATTAAAGAGGGATTTTTATTTATTTTTATTTTTATTTTTTTATATATAAAATTTTAATATGAAGTATTTTTGGGATTTACTATCCCTGTCTGAGCCAGTGCAAGACTACGTCAATGATATCAAAAAATTTCTTTAATACCGAGGTCAATATGAAACTCATCTCGATCCTTATAGCTCTGCATGATGACTACAAGTCTATGGGAGCTCAACTTTTGCACCAATCTCCTTTGCCAGTGGCGGTTCTATGAATTTTTTTTAGGGTGGTTATTAAGAAACTTAAATTATACAAAATCTAATAAAAAGATAACTTCATATATTGATAAAAAAAAAAAAAAGTAAATACATAAAATCTTACAATTTCCTTGTATGAGTTTTCTTATTTGGAAATTGTTGCATGATAATAATGCTGCAAGCTACATATATTTCAAAATTTTAGTTAAATAAAAATTTTCTTGGATTTTTCTTTTTATTTGTAAGGGCCTAATATATTGTTAAGAGAACCAAAATTAAAGGACAAAGTTGACTACAAACTTAGTTGCACATTAAGACTACAGTTTTCACTAAACAAATTAACATGACTATATATTTTGAAAATCTAACTGTTAAATTACATGTTCTTAAAACACATGTCAATCAACTGTTATTTACCATTCTATCCGTAAACTTATTTTTTATGCATAATTTTAGACTACAAAAACATTTAAACATTGATTAGTGATATAGTTATTGATCTTTAAGTTTCTTAAAATTTTGCAAGCATGAAGGATATAAGAAAAAAAAAAGTAATCTAATGATGAATTTGTCAAAATTCACATCCAATAAGAATGTATTAAGTGGATTTGTAGCCTATGTTTACAACCAAGTTTGTTCCCAAACTTTGTTCAAAGTTTAATTATGTTGGGCCTAAAAGAATTTAGTGTGGTCACAAATATTTTTAAGGGTAAAAAAATCATAAAATTTTTAAAATTTTTATATAATAATTATTTTTGTTTCGGGTTAAGGTGATCTTGTGACCACCCTGGCTCCAATGTGGAGCTGCCCATGTCCCTCGCCATTGATCCTTTGATAAAGCTCCCAATGAGCTTGAGTGAGATGAAACAAGTACATGTTTCCGGCGGTGGCACTGTGATGTGGTGGTTGTTGGTTATGTTGTTGATGGTGGGTGGTGGTTGTGTTGTTGATGGTGGATTAGTGTGTGCTGGTGTTGTTGATGGTGGATCAGTGGGTGGTGATTGGAAATTTTTGGGTGGATTGGTGGGTGGTTGTGTTGTTGATGGTTGGGTTGAGTTTCTATGCGTGGTTTGGGATGAGTTTTTGTGTTGGGGGGTTTTGGGTCTTCAAGGTGGTGATGGAGGTGATGAGAGAGAGAGAGAGAGAGAGAGAGAGAGAGAGAGAGAGAGAGAGAGAGAGAGAGAGAGAGAGAGAGAGAGAGAGAGAGAGAGAGAGAGAGAGAGAGGCAGAAATATATTTTATTATGTAAATATATTATTTTTGAAAGTTCGAAAATGTGTTAAAAACACAAGAGCTGTTTGGATCCCAAATTAAAAAATTATGGTTAGATTGCTTTTACTCTAACTTATCTAAGTGTGGAAATAAGAGTAAATGAAACTAAAGCACAAGAGTAAGGGAAGAGAGATGCAAACACAAGATAACATGGTGATGTGTTATTGAAAAGGAAACCGAAGAACTCGGTAAAAATCTTCTTCGCTGCCCTCCAAGCGGTAAATCGATCTACTAGACAATAAGTTAGGATACATGAATAGCAAAAGACCCTTAAAGTCTAATCTACCTAATGTACCTAAGCCCTCCAAGCTCCTACTCCAACAAGGCTTCTCGGAACCGTGTCTTGTCTAGCTTTCTAGATCCTGCAATATGCCTGATTGCATTCGCTAAGCCTCACCTGCTTCTTTTAGCAAATCCCTAAAGCTTCCCAAACTCCAAAACACTCTCTACACTCTGAAAAGGTGTGGGTTGTGTTTGGGTACAAATCTCCTCTTAATGTATGACAATAGAAGAGGAAAGGAGAAGATGCTACAATGATTTCTCAGTAAAGATGAGTAGCTCTCTCTCTAAAAGATGGGTATATGTATTGTAGAAAACCTATCTAGAGTTTTTCTCTTTGAATGGCCCCCTTTACATTTGTGGGTAATGAAGGTATATATAGTATGGGTGAAGGGATAAGAAAGTCATACTTAAAAATCCTTCAGGGAGAGAGTCGCGTGGGTATCTCGCAGGAAGGCCTTACCCGCAAAATACTCGTGAAATTGACAGCCTGGTATGACTCTTCAACTTCCAGTCTTATGCTTCTCACATGCCTTTTCGCGGGAACCCTTCTCGTGAACTTCTCGCGAGCTAGTTGCGAAATGCACTGATCTTCAATTAAGCTTGAGTTTTCACCAACTTAATACTAAACCTAATACAATAAAATCCCACAAAATACAAGGAACAAAATTAAAGTAATTACAACACTTTTTATAATGGAATAAAGTCAACATAAAACATGTTGTAAATCACAACTTTACAATTTTAATGTGCAGTATAGGAAAATAAAAGTTAGGATGTTGGGTTTGTTATAAAATTATATGGTGTAATAGATAAAGTAGCTTTTGAGATAGTAAAATAGAATAGTTTAAAAATACCGGATGCTAATGTTCTAAGGACCATCTTGTAAACAGGGGGTTCACTTAAGAGTATAAATATGACACTTTTCCCCATGTTGCATGCCTTTTCTTTGTCTATACTCATATCTTAAGTGTTTCTTCCTAGTTCTCACCATTGGGGTTTCCATTAGATAGTACTGGTAGAGAATGTAGTTGTCGATGATGATGGCAATTTGATCAAGGAAGTATATATGCACCTAATACTAAGCTTCACTTAGTGTGCTAAATTTTAGAATTATGAATAAGTGATTGAATTCACAATTTCATAGCTTAGACTTATGGGACAATCAGTAATTTGATAAGAAGGAGTAAAAGTATTAGAATTATGATTAAGTAATTAAATGCAAAATTTTGTAATAACTAAAGCTTTTGAGGACCATCTTGTAAACAAAGGGTTCACTTAAGCGTATAAATATGACACTTTTCCCCATGCTGCATGCCTTTTCTTTATCTATAACTCTTATCTTAGTGTTTCTTCCTAGTTCCCACCATTGGGGTTTCCATTAGATAGTACTAGTAGAGAATGTAGTTGTCGATGGTGATGGCAATTTGATCAAGGACGTATATATGCACCTAATTCTGAGCTTCACTTAGTGTGCTAAATTTTAGAATTATGAATAAGTGATTAAATTTACCATTTCATAGCTTAGACTTATGGGACAATCAGTAATTTGATAAGAAGGAGTAAAACTATTAGAATTATGATTAAGTAATTAAATGCAAAATTTTGTAATAACTAAAGCTTTTGGGGACAATCAATACTATAGGTGTGTAAAGCATTGTTAAATGTTTGACAATTTTGCTGATTTGTGTTATCTAAGAGCTAAAATAGTTTCACAACCTCGAGCTTTACTTCTCCTACGGTGCATGTTACACTAAGGAAAAATATGCCTCTCATCTCTTCTCTAAGCTCTTATTGACAACAAAATGACTGACACACAGCTATATCTAACACTTGACTTAAAATTGATGATAAAGAGTTGCTTAAGATGGCACACTATCCTGGCAGTTAGTTGGGAGTCTCGTATATCTTTTTGTGACATTTCTTGTTATTTTATACGTTATTTATCTACTCAGTCAATTTATGACAGCTTCTTGCTCTATTACTTATTCAGTTAATGGTTCTTTGGATTCTCTGTTATTTCAAGCTCACTAGTGCTCCATGGATTTTACTTCTTCTCATGCCTCATGGTCCTACTGGCCATACAACCTTACTAATCAACATACAACTGAAGGCTTTTGCTTTTGCTTTCTATTTGGTTACGCTCATTTAATGGTGTAGCAAAATTTTGATTTTGGTAGCTTGATCCAACATGAAGACGCTGAGTGCTATCCTTTGTTTTTGTTTGCAATACCTCTTACGTTATATGTGTGTCGTTCTCTGTGATCACTGTCTACTATGATAACATGAGTGCTATTTAGATTGCTCATAATGATGTGTTCAATAAGTAGACGAGACACGTTGAGATTGATTGTCATTGCATTCCTTAACATCTCCTTCAAGTTACTTTATAAATTACAACTATACTCAAATGCCTCTCATATATGTACGGTCAACTAGCTAATATTTTCACAGTTTCATCCATCCATCTAGGTGGTTTCAAGATCTAGAATCCAAATTCAAAATTGGTTTCTCGTGAGTCATCTCGACACCCCCAGGCTATTACAAAATCAAGTTTAGGCATGTCTGGACCCAAATCTGTTGTGCTAATCTACATATTTACTGGTATATTTGTACTGCATTAATTTAGTTAAGGGCCTGGGCAAAGGCAATTCCTATACAGCTACTGACACATAATAATACGTGGTATTTCTCTCAGTTTTCTAATGTTTTAGTTTTGATATCTGAGTTCTGATCATGCTAATGTTTGACATGTGATAATCGCTGTTACACTGGTGGACAGTGGTGATGAGTTCTCACTCGAGCAAAAACTGACTTCCATTGAGATTAATAAAATGGTTTTGGTTTAGTTCTTCTGATTTTTATTTATTTTTTATTTTTTTATTTTTTTTATCAGAGAATTCAATGAAGGAGCCTATTCAAAAGTACATTACTGCGTCAAAAGTTGTTCTGCAGTACATTGACAATATCTTCCAATCAAATGAGACAGGAGCTGAGTTGCTTAGGTTTATCTAGCCTAAACACCACTCTAGCACTTGCTTATGAAGAATAATTTCTATCTTGGTTTGTAAGACATTGGTATTGAAAACTAGTTTGATTTTGATGATGCCGAAAAAATCACTAATGAGCTACACAATTCTCGCACGCTCGCAATAACACCTGCACAACAACAAGAAAGGACCTAACAGAGAGCACCGGTGTGGTGCCGGCCAAATACCCTCTGAAGGTTAAGTCAGAATGTTTTTCACAACTCTAGAGTGTCAGAGCTGAGGTAAATTATGCGTACCTTTTTACTTGAGGGTTTTTGGGTTTTTATAGTGACGTTGAGCTAGACTCCTTTGCTTGCGTAATAAGTCTTTTTCTTATGGAGAAAATCCTCATTAATGAGCGTATATTCTAGAACTCTTCTCATGTTAGAATTTTATTCAAGTTGGGACTCTATGAATTAGGGTTAATCGTGTGCTGCAAGTATTTTCCGTTTAGGATTTCTTGGAAACCACATAAAGACAAGTTGGACAGCACGTGGTCGTTTGATTTGTCCACTCTATGACTGTCCGTATATGATCCGTTTACCACAAGCCCACTCGTCTAACATCGTCAGGTCCATCTAAGTCAATCCGTCATCTCCAATTTTTTCTTCTTCAGATTTCATTAAGAAATTTGTATGGTGCTTTATTGGGTTGAACCTTGGAAACTATCTCAAGCGCGTGTGCTACAAGAACTTGTCTCATTAAGAACTACTATAATTTGTCTAATAATGATGTGAAATATGATAACTATTATATGTCTTGTGGTCACCTGATATGGAATTTTGAATATCCATATTCACTGTACTGTTGCAATCTACCCAAATCTAATTAAGAATAGCTAAAAGGCAGGTAGCTCAACTTGGTTAGAGTTTAAATATGTCATCCTCAATTGTAACGAATTATAAAAATAAATAAATACTAATTATTAATTAAGAATATAGAGGGATAACCACATAGGCACGGGCGGAGCAAGGATTTGTTTTTTTGAATATAATTAAAAACTTTAAATTTGAAGAATAACATATTAATCTCTCTCTCTCTCTCTCTCGCTCTCTCTCATGTTACTTATTCATATGTAACATTATTTAACATATGTTAATTTCTCATATATATATTTATATAACAAAATTATTTATAGCAAATAGTTGTTGTATAACTCCCCCC
Organism: Quercus tomentella; assembly: GCA_028535165.1. Lineage (NCBI taxonomy): Eukaryota > Viridiplantae > Streptophyta > Magnoliopsida > Fagales > Fagaceae > Quercus > Quercus tomentella. Next base: position 47,263,005 of record JAPQVY010000111.1, read on the forward strand.
CCCCCCCCCCCCCCAAAAAAAAAATTCAAGTTTGTTTATAAACTTTGCACTATCTTTCAAATCATATTGATTACAATTAATATTTTCTAAACATTTAAAAGAACAAAATTTTAATTGTTTTAGACCAAGATTTTTGTTAAATAAATTATATATTACACAGTTAAATTATATTAATTGTTTTAAAATTCATGAATCTTTCCATTTTTCAATTCGATTTGATCCATTTGTTTATAAAGCTATTTACTGGTCCGTAGACATATTTGGAACACCTTTAATAAAGGAACAAATAATCAATTTTGAAAGAACTTAATGTAAACCTCTTTTAGATATGAATTTATATGATTTTTGGGTGGGTTGTGAGAGGGGTATCAAATTGAGGCAAACTCTGAATTATAGATGACCTCAAAATAATAAAATCATTGTTGGTTAGTGAGGCAATGGGATATAAGCTTCATCGTCAAGAGGGAAACATCTCGACAACCCATCTCTGTCTAAGTAGAGTCTTTCAATAGCATGTTTCAATCCTTTTTCCCATTACTTAGATTTTTGAAATATCTACTCATGAAACAAGTGATTCCTTTTCTCACTACCAGTTTATCCCAATACATATTCCTCTCATTCCATTAATTGAGGCATGAGGGGAAGGGAGAGAAACGCTTGTATTCTGCTACAAAGATTATTTTGTACATTGGAGAAGCTCCATTTTTTTTTATTACTGTGAGTCTCAAGCTTAGGATTGAACTAATCCACTAACACATTTAGTTCCAGGGAGAAAATTGAGTTTTTCAAATTTAGAGAAATCCTAAAATTAAAAATGGGCAATCCTAAGTCAATCCTAGCTTATGAAATCAAATAAGGGTTAAGAAAGCTATAATAAAATAAAATAAAATAAAAAGATAGGGGAGGGACATCAGATGGTGCTAACCAAGTACTCTCCGATAGTAAAGTTAGACACTGGGTATAGAGTATAAAGAGTACTGAAACTAATTGTGTAATAAGAATTTTCTTACCTCCTTTATCCCACCAAGGCTTGTTCTTATTATAGCCTTTTGTCTTGGTTAGCCATTGGAGGCATAACTATTGTGTCTTAAAGATGGCACTACAAAAAAATAGGCCTACACTTGCGCTTCAAAAATGTGGGTATAGCTCCTGAAAGTGCAGGTATAGGTTCATTTGGGCTATACTGGAGCTTTTTATAGCGGCGTTTTCTAGCGTCAGTATTGCATTGTTGCAATAGATTGATTGGTCTATGCAAGCGTTTTCAAAAGCGCTGGTATAAGTCTTTCACTTATAGTCGTGTTTTTAAAATGCCACTAAAGGATTTTTTTTTTTTTTTTGAAAATTGTCTTTAGCGGTGTTTTTAAAACACTGCTATAGGTGTTTCACCTATTGCAGCGCTTTAAAACGCCGTTAAAAGTGTTTTTTTTTTTTTGGGCAGTTCATTGAAATTTTTTTTTCCCACAAAATTTCATTAAAACTGCTGGGCAGTTTTGGCACCTTGTTTATAAGTCCACAAAATTTAATACTATCAAATTATTAGATTAAAGAACTGGACATTCCAAACTATCAAATTAATACAATAACATGCTATAATATATAGATTGAGGAGGGCTCAATTAAAGAAGATGGTCCAAACGTCTAAAGAAATTAACTAGATTGAGGAGGGTTCATTATTATATGGTAATTTATAAAAAAGTGTGTTCGGTGAATGTGCTCTGTTTTCATTGGTTAGATCTGGATAACAAGGGTTGTTTTGTTGTTTAATGTAACACAATTTGATTGGCCTAGCCGCCTAGCTAGCGCTGTGTAACACAATTTCTACTATGAAATTGTGCTTATATTAAACAACAAAACAACCCATGTTATTCAGGTCATCTAACCAATGAAAGAAAGCATTGACCGAGCAACCCTTGTTATTCGGATCTAAGCATGTTCTCTGTCAGCTCTCTCTTTTCATTGGTTAGATCTGAATAACTAGGTTGTTTTGTTGTTTAATATACACAATTTGATAGTAGATCTAACCAATGAAAAAATGCATTGACCCGAGAATATATATATATATATATATATATATATATATATATATATATATATATATATATATATATATATATATAAACAACACAAAGCAACCCTTGTTATTCGAATCTAAAGTCTAAACAATGAAATCAGAATAACATGTTAAGATCCGAATAACAAAGGTTGCTTTGCTGTATATATTTATGAATGCCAAAGTCATATGCTTCTCAGAATTCTAATTGTCAAATTGTGCCATAATAAACAAACATGGCAACCCTTCTTAATAACTAAGAAGTAAGCATTGACAGCACAAACACAATGTGATGAATACCAAAATTAATTAATTTATATATATATATATATATATGTATATGTATATATATATATATATATATATATATATAACCAAACATATAGCCATATTTTTTATGAATCCGATTCACACTAAATCATAAGTAGTCAATCCATAAGAAAAGAGTAGCTGAATAAGATGATATAAAAATATAGATCTCATCTATCATTCACGACATGTTTATTTTAAAATAAAAAAAAGTTTCGTCTACATCTCTAATGATCGGCTTAAAGCTTACTATCAATTTCAATCAATTTGGTTAAGAGCCTTACAGCTTAATTGTCACCTCTTTAACCCTATGCACAAAGTACATGGAATACTAGGGGAGGAAAGGGTTCGAGTTGTGAGATTAGTAGCACATTAGCATCCGGGAATGTAAAACCCTCAAAATGCTATTTTACACCCCAAACACCAAAATTTTAGCAACATCCTAGTTTGCATTTCTAAACAAATTTAAAACTTTGCTACATTAGCTTAAAATTTAGAAGTTATGTAGCATGTATGTAAAACTAAAAAAAATGTTATTTTATTCCTCCTGTCACTCTCTCTTCTATTCCCCCTCTCATCTGACACTCCCTCTCACTCTCCAACTCTCTTTGTACTCTCTTCTCTTTTCTCTCTCCTCTCACTCTCTAGCTCTCTTTCCCTTACTCCTGATTTTCACTATCTAGCGATTTTGGGTGGCTATGGATCGGCGAGGCTGTGGATCAATAGTTGGCTTAGTGGTTTGGCTGTGATTTATTCAGTGGGTGTGAGTTGGATTTGGGTTTGGCTAGCTAATTTGGGTTGGATTTGGGATTTTGGTGGGTGTGATTTGGGTTTGGATTTGAGTTCCAGTGGTTTGGCTGGAAAATTTGTTTGGTGTTTTTGGTTTGTAATTTGCCGATTTGATTTTTAGCGTTTCAGTTTCAGAGGGGGTAGTGGTTTGGTGGTTCTGTGGCGGTATTGGTTCAATGGTTGATTGGTTTGGTGTTTCAATGGAGGGTGGTTGGTTTGGTGGGGTGGTTGGTGTTTCAGTGTGAGTTTAGTTACTATTGTAAGAGAGACAGAGAAGAAGAGAGGGAAGAGAGATGAGAAGTTCTTTATATTATTTTATTAGATTGTATGTAAAAATAAAAAACGAGATATTAGATGTATTGTTAAATGAGTTGTTAAAGTAGATAAAGTAGCCTTTTAAAAGGAAAATAGGTATTTTTTTTTTTTTTTTTTTTACAATTTTGGATGCTAACGCTCTTACAGTGGTATTTGGATAAAGTAGTAAATAATAAATCAACCACAAGAAGAGTAATCAATTAATCAAGACATCTATAATCCAAAAGATCTTGTATTTTTATTCATTGAGCATTACTTGCTCTATTATTCTTACTTTGCTCGATCATTGATTTACCTAACATGTGTTTGATAGCCCCATATCAAGCTTTAATTGTTTTGCATCTAATAGTATTTACACTATTTTATATTGGGTTCATTTGGATAGGCTATTTTAAAAGTGTGTTTTGAAAGTAGCATTTTGAAAACCTAATTTTAAAAACCACAAATAAGCGTTTGGTAAAAATGTGAAAAGTGTGTTTTCTAATTTTAAAGACACAGTAAGTGTTTGGACTTTGCATAAGCTGTTTTAAAATTTTTTGTTTTTGGCGTAAATTTCACAAAAGGACTTAACTATATTGTTAAGGTTACCTTGTCAATTTTGTTTTTCCTGCAATCATCATTTTTATAAAGGAAAATATCTAATCAACATCAACAATTGATGATGATGATCACAACGATGATAATGATGATTACTAAATTCATAGAGAGAAGTTTCTCCAAAAAAAAAAAAAAAAAAAAAATCATCAAGAGAAAGACATTAAAATGATTAGAAAAATAAAAATATTAAAATCTTCATTTCCAACAGTATCAATACTAAAAAATCAAATTAATAAGCCATGTTTAGTAAGTTTATCAACATTTTTTTTTCTCTCAAGAGTTGCAAAACTAATTAATAAGCCATCTTTATTGGGAAGTTTCACATATACGGCCAATGGTGAATATCTTTTTATTTCATCTTTTTCTTATTCCTATTTAGCCATCCAACAACACACATTGCAAGGAATACCCCCTTAAGCTTTTTATAACTAAAGAATGTTAAAAATTGAATTTTTATCAAAAGCCCATAAACACAATCCTGATTCTTGGATGAGAAATAGAATAAAGAAAACTCTTTTATCCATTTATTCCTAACTACACCCAAAAAAAAAAAAAAAACATAAAGTTCTAATTCCAAACGATATCTATGTGTCTGCAAATATAAAACAATAATTCTAACCAAAACCCAAAATGGGCATGTCTCAAAAGCAGACAAAAACCCCCAATAAATCCACAACCCATGAAGAAACAAAAACAACAATAGCAACAAATCCCTCAGTCCAAATAAGTTCTGAAATTTTTATTTCAAACAATCGTGTAACCCACCATGCAAAAAGCTCAAATTTATAACATAAATTTAGTAAAAGAGTAATGGAGAATGGTTGCTTGGCAAGTGAGATCAAGAACGATGATTTTGATTTTCTGAAGAAAAAATTAGCAGTAACTTAAAATGCGTTTCTGAAAAAGCAGAGAGAACCAGTGTTTTCTAAAACGTGAAAAGTCTAGGTTTAAATGACGAAAACATGCTGTTTTTGTGGAGCCAAATGGTTTACAAATCACGTTTTGGCTAAACTGTGCATTAAGGCTTTGTGAACAACCTATCCAAACAGACTCATTATGTCCAAACTCTCTCATATTATGTGTAAAATGTTAACATCAGGTGTAAAAGTGTGGACATTGTGTTTTAAATGTGACCATCTAGTGTAAATGTGTGGATATTGTGTAAAACATTTCTAAAAAAAAAAAAAAGGACTATGAAACAATAATTAGCATATCTTTAAATAATTTAAACACGGCTTCTTGCTAGTTATAACTCATATAAGGACCATTTGCCTCATTTGGTTCAATTTTTCAAGATTGTTTCTCTATCACAAAACTATTTGCATTTCCGTTCAATCTTTTTACCTTTTACACTTCTACTCCTTTATGTACACTTGTGCACAGTCTTTCGTGCCATCCCATCTCACATAAACCCAAACCAAGAACGATATCATTTTTTGTCAACACTTCAACAACACTATCCTAGTTCCAACATTGTTGTACCATCTGATCATAACCTTTCTGAGTTACATATGACCAGGGAAGTGGGCTTACATTTTTTTATTGAGTGACGAAGGCTCTAAGTTTTGATACTAAGGTTGGACGTTGTAAGTTTTGTGAAAGCTGTGATTGACTTTGGATCTTTGGATGTTTGGGAGTTTGGTGTAGACATTAAAGGGGACGTTGAAGGCTTCTAATTGATTATTGTTGAGGTTAGCTTTTTTTTTTTCTCCTCCTATTTTAGAACTAAAAATTTATAGGTGTCTTTGTAGTTCTTTACTATTATTTAGTACAGTATCAGTATGATAATTTTAGAATTTTTTATATATAGAATATGGAAACCCAACTAGAGGCAATTAATACTTGATAAATGGAAGTGTTTTTATCCAAATTTTTCTTTGTTTGATCAAGTTCTCTTTATGTTTGTACTTAAAATGATTTCCTTTCGTCGAGAAAATGAAATGGGTATTGGAAATTAGGGTCTTGGTATTTGGTTGTGAGAATTGAATGGTTGAGGAAATGTTTCGATGGTTGCTTGAATTTCAAAAATTTTAAAATATGAAAGTATTTCATGCTTTAAATTATTGTTTATAGATTTTATAATCATTTACTCAGTTTAAAAAAAAGTCTATTTTTATAGTATATACTAGTTGGAAACCCGTGCAACGCACAGGAACCTACCTTTTAAGTAATAGACTAAAATAATTTTATAAAATCTTAAATTGACTATAGAATTATACTATTGCATCAATTGCTCCTGTCTTTTGAGTTCAATTTGATAAATAAGCCATTGCTTGAAAATTTTGGTTCAAACATTTTCAGTCACTTTGAAGGAGCAGATAATATAGGCTTCCAACGTAATCTTCAATTAATAAACAAAGAAGCATGACACCATAAGAGAAAACATAAGATAACATATTGAACATGAGTTTGTTTGGGAACAGCTTATTTAGCTAAAACTGAAATTTTTTTGCTGAAAGTACTGTAGATAAAGCTAAAAGATAGCTGAAATAATACAGTGGGACCCATGAATAGTACCAAAAAGTACAATGAGATCTTATGAATAGTAGCAAAACTAAGTTGAATAGTAGTAAAAATAAGCTAAATAGTAAAAAAAGTTGGTTTTTTAAGTCAATGCTAGACACAACCATAGTGTATAGACCTTACTCCGCAGCTGTGAAAAAATATCCACAAAGAAGGAATCATAAACTTGTATAACAAATGCAATAAGTTGCTTCTGATGTGAGACAGTCTAACATATATATGTCTCCATAATGTAAGCTTAAGGTCATATAATCTAAAATAACATAGAATATAGCATCTACGAACCACACAAAAAGTTGGCAAACTTACTGCTGTACTCATAGTTATACTATATTATGTAAAGCACTACTCCATCACCAAAAAAAAAAGTTACGTAGAATATCATTGGGTTTGGAAGAACAAACAACCGCAAGATCACCTCCAACAAGCTCAATTGAGAAGGGTTAAGGAAAAACAAAAGCAAAAAAACTTATTCACAAAAAAGAGAAAAAGCAAGAGCAAGGGTACCAAATAAATTGAAGCTTAAGGTTTTCTCTCTTAGTGGAGATGGATACAGGAAGCTGTTTTAAGGTTTGGAGAAAGCAAAAAAGCATACATGAAATAGAATCGGGTAGTTTTTAAAGATTTGGCGTGGTTGTTAGTAAAAAAATAAAAATAATTTTAAAAATTAAAATGATTTGTAAAATTATGGAGCTTCCAAAACTTATGTGGCACAATATGAAGTAATATGAAAGGTCAACAAAAGTTCAACCGATTTTGGTTTTATAATATATATAGATTATAATACATTATAATCTTCTAGTAATGTCAAAAAACTAGGCAGTTCCAAGCTCAGAAATCTAAATTAGTAAAGAAATTCCACTCAATATTCAAAAACCAATTCTAGGATAAAAAAGTTTATAAAATATGAATTAAGAAGATTGAGTTTCAAAGCATTCAACAATATTATGAGAAAACATTAATATTACAAAAATGAGTATTATATATAGTTCCTGTAGTGTGTGTGTCTATATATATGTTTCAAATGAAATTACAAAGTATCCATTTATTGTGTGTGGCATTATCTAGTTAATAAATAAATAGTGGCATCTAAGGCATAACTTAAAGGGGCATTTGATTCGCCATGATGTTACATTACACCGTAATATTATATTAATCTAAGGGAAAATTATAATTTATCCATCTATGGTTTGGTTGAAATTTAGGTTGTCTGCCTTTGGTTTGAAATTTGACACTTTACCCACCTGAAGTTAGTTCAGTTAGAGTTCCGTAACATATCTCTGTTAAAAACATGGCTAAATATGTAATTTTGCTCCACTTTTATGTCTCTCTCCTTCAAATACACAAAAAACTTAAAAATACAAGATCAAATAAAATAAAAAAGGATCTAGCAGAACACTTTTATCATGAGATTTCAAACCACAAGTAGGCAATTTAAATTTCAATCAAACCTAGGGTGAGTAAAGTGTCAAATTTCAAATCACAAGTAGGCAACTTAAATTTCGTTCAAACCATAGGTGGGTAAGTTGTAATAGGTGGGTAAGTTGTAATTTACCCTTAATCTAATTTTAATACAAGAATACAACATTATATTATTTAGGAAGGTGATGAGATTAAGATGATGCGATATATTTTGTAATTTTAGATTATAGTAATATTAAAAAAAAAAAAAAAACTTAATATTACATCATCGTAATATGCATCACATCAAGGATATATCACATCGAACCAAACATCCCCAAAAAGGAATCTACGAGCAGGGGCGGAGGGAGGGGGGGTCGAGAGGGGGCACTTGCCCCCCCTAGCCTTCTCAAAATTTCTCAAGCTTTAGTGATGTAAAATGCAGTAAAAGTCCCCACTTGACAGTTGACACAAAAGACAATCTACTTTTTCTTGTTATTTATATATATTAGCTTGTCAACAATTGTCAGACAATTTTACATTCACATGGCAACACTTTTTTTACATAATGGGTCCCATTTAATAGTACTCTTTTTTTGCACACTACTTTGCCAACTACGACTGAAAAAAAAAAAAAAAAAAATACTGAATTGGACTTTGAAAGAAAAAATCTATGTTTATGTGTAATGTGCCTACTTTAGCGCCTCACCATTTGGTTTCCAGTTTACAATTTTTTCTCTAGTTATCAACCTTTTCAATATCAAACTTGAGTTTTTGTTATAAACTCAAATTTTAACGACAAAAAAAAGTAAAAATGTCTATATGAAATTTTAGAAGCATTCATGGCATTGAGTTGCATATAGCCGAATAGAACTTCATAAGCATATTGTTATATTCTTAATATTTTTACATTGTTTTATTTTTCCAATTTATTTTAAAGATCCAAATTACATGTTTAAATTGTGTGTATTTAGTATCGATTAATTTATCTTAGATTAATTCTACCTTCAATCTTGTCTTTTAATCTTGCCCCCCCTAACTTGAAATTCTAGCTCCGCCACTGTCTACGAGTATGCCATGTTCATTATCAACAAATCATTTTATGTTATTTACTTCACTATACCTTAGTTTATTAATTGTGATTTATTTGTTGTGGTAATTAAATGAAAAATAACTTGATATCCATAATCAGTTAATGTGCCAAATTGATTAATTTCGCATTTATGCTATAATCAACCAATGGGGTTTCAATAATTAAAAACATAAATGATTTTTTATAAACTATTAAAAAATTAGTTCTAGGGACATAATGGTAATTTTATACAAATTATATTTCCATCCTCGCACTTTTCTTCCTAGAGCACTCCATTATTGCTTGTATAAAAAAATTATAAAAATATGACGCATTGTCTTTCTTCAAAAAAAAAAAAAAAAAAAAGTTCAAAATTCATTCACATCAGATCATGCAAAGTTGTGTAAAAATACATGGTTGCTACATGTAAATTTACACATCATTATTCATTTTGCATTTATTTATTTATTTATTTTTCGTGAGAATAAAGGAAAAAATTTGATGATGATTGTTGTGTGTGAAGAAAGAGAAACAACTTTTAAAAAAATCAAGAAAATTTGATAATTTAATGGAATGTAGAGCAAAATAAATAATATATTATGAAGTATTTTGAAAAATAAGTATGTCAAATTGAAAAAGTAAGTTTTTATGTAAAAATAGTTAGGAATTTTTATAGGAACTACTGTAAATGCTTTCCAAACAAAATTTTCATCTCTCCATTTACCAATAATAACTCACCGCATCAACAGATTGTAAAATATTTTATAAAATAATTTGTATCTTTAGCATTATTCTAAACACAAATAAGATATTTTCTCTCTCTCTCACTTTTCCATCCCCACCGCTTTCTATCTCCCACATTTCTACCTAGAACCAAATGAAGCTAAAACAGTTGTTCTCTTCTTTCTACACTCTCTGAAAACTAAACCAAAAAGAAAGAAAGAAAGAAAATTGGTTGCTACTGAGCCACAATGGCAATGCAGTATGCGTCTTTCGCCAGGAGCACGCTAGATTGCTTTTTTTGTCCACCTCTGCGAGAGAGTACTGATTACCTCTTTCACTACACAAAAAACATAAAAGAATTCAGCGAAAAAGCAAAAACACTGGAAGCTATGGTGCTGGACGTGAACTTATTAGTTGCGCGGGCCAAAAGTCGTGGAGAAGAAATCAAAAATCAAGTCCAAGACTGGGTAGGAAGAGCCAATAAAAAATTCACGGAGGTTCAAGATTTGGAGAAAAAAATCCCAGCGGACCACAGATGCTCCTGCATTTTCTGTTCTCCTGATTGGTTTTCACGTTACCAGTTGAGCAAGAAAGTGTCAAGCATTGCTAAAGAGATTGGCGTCATTTGTGGGGATAAGAATTTTGATGATGTCTCTCTGCCTCCTCCCATTCCAGAACCATCACCATCACAACCACCAGCTCCAGCCAGTCATTTCATGTCGTTTGAATCCACTCAAAATACCATGGAAGATGTCTTGAAAGCACTGAAAGATGTCAACAATTTCAACATTGTTGGGGTGCACGGGATGGGCGGCGTGGGGAAGACCACTATGGTTAAACAAGTTGCCGAAAAGGTCATCCGGGAAGATCTCTTTCATCGTGTGGTGATGGCAACTTTGTCACAGAATGTGAATCTCAAAAGAATTCATAATTCCATTGCGGACGGTCTAGAAATCCAGTTGACAAAGAAGAGTGATGAAGGGAGAGCAAATGAACTGAGAGCAAAAATTATGGCAGACAAAAAAATCCTCATAATTTTGGACGATATCTGGGAATGGATCGACCTATCTATTGTCGGAATTCCATTTGACAATGACCTTGAGGCTTGCAAGTCCAAGATCTTACTGACCACGAGACGAGAACATGTTTGCTATTCCATGGGATGCAAAGAAAAAGGAAATAAAATCCACCTTGATACCTTATCGGACGAGGATTCTTGGAATCTATTCATCAAGTCAGCAGGCACAGTTTTTGACTCCCGTGAATTTGAAAGTGTGGCTCGGCAGGTTGCCCGTGAATGTCAGGGCCTTCCCTTGGCACTGGTATCAGTTGCAAAGGCGCTGGGTGACAAAGATGAGGAAGAATGGGAAAAGGCAGCTAGGCGACTTAAAATGTCAGTATCTCCAAATCCTGATCACGAGAAAAAAGTTATTGAGTGCCTCAGGTTGAGCTATGATTACTTGAGAGATGAGGGAGCCAAATTATGCTTCTTGATGTGTTGTCTCTTTCCAGAAGATCATAATATCAGCAAGGAAGTGTTGGCAAGGTACGGGATGGGGCTAGGCTTTTTTCAAAATGTTGTTACATTGGATGAAGCAAGAGGAGATGCTGATACCTACACCAAAAATCTCATAGACTCAGGATTGTTGCTAAGGAGTGATGAGAATGGATGCGTAAAAATGCATGATGTGGTACGTGATACAGCCAAATCGATAACATCATTCAGAAAAGAGCAGATTTTTTTGGCAGAAGCTGGTTCTGGTAATAAAGAGTGGCCACGACCTCCACGGGAGGATGTGGTACGTGATACAGCCAAATCGATAACATTATCCAGAAGAGAGCAGATTTTTTTGGCAGAAGCTGGTTCTGGTAGTAAAGAGTGGCCACGACTGCCACCGGAGGGTGGTTTTGAAAGCTACACGGGAGTCTCAGTTATGTTAAATAATATTGAAAGACTTCCTGAGGAGCCGGTATGCCCAAAACTCAAAATTCTGTTGTTGCAGGAAAATAGCAATTTGATGCAGATCCCAATGGGCTTCTTTAATAGATTGAATAACCTTAAGGTTCTGGATATAAGTGGGTTGCAGATAGAGTCACTTCCACCATCAATTGGACTCCTACAGAACCTATGCACCTTATATATGGATCGTTGCAAGTCAAAAGATATATCCATATTTGGAGGACTCAAGAAGCTGGAAATATTAAGCCTCAGAAAATCTCGTATTGGTAGCATCCCAGAAAAACTAGCAGAATTGACTGAGTTAAGGATGTTGGATATGACATCTTGTCTCCATATCGAAACTATCTCCCCACAAATAATTTCAAGATTACAAGGGTTGGAGGAGCTATACTTGCATGGAAGCTTTTGCCAATGGGGTTGTAGGGTGGAGGGAACCAGTACTGATGAAAGGAATGCAGGCCTTGAAGAGGTAATAAACTTGCCTCGACTAACAATTTTGAAGGTTGATATAGAAGATGTTAATTGCTTGCCCCAGAATGTAAACTCAACTCCAAACTGGAAGAAGTTTGACATATGTATAAGCAGATCATATTTCAACCGGCAAGTGAATGAGCACTTGTCAAAATTGAATCGAGTACCTACAAGGACCTTGTTTATTGACGCTACAATGAGCACCTTACCAGATTGGTTCTTTGAGGCTGTGACCGAGAAAGCAGAGATGCTTATCTATGCAGACTGCGATGATCTCATGGACATTCTTACAACATACAATAAGGGAAGGTTGTTTGGTTTGAAGTCTCTCCATGTTGAACAATGCCACAATGTAGGATACTTGATACCATTACCAGACGGTATCCCAAACCGCCCAGTGTTTGAGAACTTGCAGGAATTACATATTCACCATATGGAATCAATGAAAGAGATATGCGTTGGCGAACTACTACCTGGGTCCTTTGAAAGGCTAAAATTCTTGAAGGTGCATCAGTGTCGTTCCCTGGAGAATTCACTTCTACAATCAAACATGATACAGAGGTTGCATAATCTGGAAATGCTCAACATAACTGGGAATTCTATTAAGGAGGTGTTTCGATTTGAAGGACTGCAGGAAGGACCTCATTACTTAAAAAGTTTGAAAGAACTCAGATTGGACAATCTATCTAAATTAACTAGCATATGGAAAGGCCCTGCATATTTCAGCAATGTCAAAACTGTGATTGTCATTAAATGCAGCAAATTGAAATATCTCTTCTCAAACACCATGTCTCAACGTCTTTTGCAATTGGAAGAGCTCTGGGTAGATGATTGCTCCAACTTGGATGAAATTATTCAAGAAGATGGTGGAATTACTGGGGATAAAATTATATTACCAAAACTAAAGGTATTAGCACTAGCAGATCTAGAACATCTTATTAATTTCTGTGATGTAAATTCTTCCCTGGAGTGCCCTCTACTGGAACATTTGCATGTTCGACACTGTCCAAATTTCAGAAGACCCGAGTTTCACAGCTCCAAACAAGTTCAATTTGACAATGAACGCCACTATAACATCCTAAAGAAGAGGTATGTTCGTTCCCATCATTGCTTTCTTTACAAAGAATTATTTAGTAGCATTACATGTATACTAAAATTTATAATATCTCTAGCAGACTAGCATCACTCTTAAAAATTAAACAAATTTTCAACTTTTTATCCACTTTTTGGTTACTCATATGTAGCCAGAGGTTTTGGTAGAATCATTCAAGAGAACATATATGTTTTCATTAAAAAATTATAAAATACTTCAAGAGTACAATAAATGTGTACCCATTTCTCTCACATAAATAGTGAATTTTACCATGAATGTTTTTTTTTTTTTCTTACAATTTATTATGGTCTGACATGCCTCATTCATTGGCAGTCCGTTCATTGGTGTTCCTAGCCATTTCCGGCAAATCATTTAGCTTTACTGAATTTCATGATACATTTATCTCCTACAATTTTTTAATTATTTATCCTTTTTCTTTTTAATTTGTTGAAGACTGAAACAACCAGAAGATGGCTTTTGATTATTTCACATCTCAGTATCCACTCTTTTTCACATCATGTATAAAATGTGGACGTGCATTGCCTGAAAAGTGTGGATACCTGATGCGAAAAGTGTGGATAATATGTGAAGTGGTCCAAATCGGAGAATGTGAAACTATAATTTAATTTCCCATTTCAAATGGCTTCGAATAGAGATATGCTAGACAAGTAGCCCGTGTCGAAGTGTGCGGTGCAAGCTGCTTTCAAATGCATGGACTCGAAGGTGCTGTCATTTAGAATTTTAGATTATGAAGGACTCAAATTTCTTTCAAAGAAAATACATGGTCAACTTCTGAATTCATCGTCTGTTAATGTTGTATGGCAAATGTCTAGCCAAGGTAGCTGCGTGACATTGGTCAAATGCTTAATGTACTTCTAATATTAATAGAAAATAAAAAAGAAAAAGATACACATTTAGTATGAGATTTTTATTTTTATTTTTTTCAGGATAACGTTTACCTCTAAACTAGTTTGGAAAAATCTCCTTCAACTCACTATGTGGCGATTTATTTATAAGACTATACATGTGTATTATATATATAAGTCTTATGATGAGATAAAAAATAATGATAACAAACAAGTTATATGCCTCATCAAAATAGTTATATGACTAAAACTATAAATAAATGATCTCTTCAACTACTGTAGCCCTTCTTTTTTTCTTTTTCTTTTTTTGGCCATTTTGCAACTTCTCCTCTCATTAAACTTTTGTGACTTACATTTTCCCTGTTGTTGGTTTGTGTTTTTGATGCTTTGGAGTGTGTGCTGCATGTTTTGTGTTGCAATGCGTGTTCTTCTCTCATGTTGGTCTTTCCATTTTCATTCTACTTGTACTGAGTTTTGTGGATTTAGCGTCTTTGTTGATATTGCTTAGTTGTGGATTTGATGTTGTTGTCGTGGTCGTTACCATAACTTTGAGTTTCACTGTTTGACTAATCAATTTGTATCAACAAATGGTTAATTTTATACATTCATGTAATGATATTTGTTTATTGTCGAAAATACAATTTTGGTTTCTATATTTTGAGGTCATAGTCAATTTAGTCCTTACATTTTGGTAACACTTAATTTGATCTTTATTATTTTCAATTTGTATTCTATTTCATGGAACAACAAAAGAAAAAGAATCAAAAAGCCAATTAAAGAAAATTCACTCATAAAAAAATCTCAAAGCACTCAATCTTCTCTCTTTTTCAAATCTGACTTACTCTTCGGAGGATGTGAGATCAACCCATCAAAATTGATCCCCCATATAAGATGTAGCTTCTCTTCATTGTATCACACGTACGTGAAAAGTCCTTGAAGATTGAGAAGCAAGGCGATTGGTGTCCATTTGACCAAGTCCTTGTTGTGGTTCTCAATATCTTTGCCTACAAGAAGACAAGATTATTAAAAAAATATATCTCAACCTATATAAATATTATTTAATAGTGGGCAGGAAGTTGTTAGATAAAGGAAAAGTTCGTATAGCCCAGAAAAACAATGTAAATATAAAATATAAAGATTGTTACAACAAGTTGATGCTATTAAAGAAAAAAAAAATTTAATTGGACGTTATGCAAATTGATGCCTTGCAAATTTGCAATAAGTTGATCCTATGCACAAAAAAATATATCTACCAATAAATTGGCTTCGATTGTTTTAGTATAAGTTTTTTTTTTTTTGGTGTAATAGTATAAGTTTTTTTTAGATAAAAGGGGAGTATTATTTCATTATATATAATGTCAAACAATAGCAGACATTACAGCCTATACATGACACATTCTAATAGTTCCTATATGTTCCATATCCCATACAAAAGCTGTATATACAAAAGCAAGACAGGTGTTATAGGTTTTCAAAAGGCATTGTTGTTGATTTCCCCTCTTTGCTATAACTTTTGCGCAGCCATTAGCTTCACGGAATATGTGGTACACTTGGACGGTCCAGTCACACTCCATAAGGTTCCTGCAATCACATAATAGTGGGTTAATAACTGGTTAGATATCTTTATTATTAGTTAACCAGGATAGAACTGTCATAAAGTCTATTCCAAGATGAATAAATTTGAAACCCAAGTTCCATGCCAGAAGGAGGCCCTGGCGAACTGCATCGAGCTCAACGAAATTATTGGAAGTAATACCCATATATAGTGAAAAACCTGAAATCCAATCTCTTGAGTTATTGCACAACAATCCGCCTACACCAGCTAAACCGGGATTACCTAATGAGCTATCATTTGTGTTTAGTTTTATAAATGGTTCTGGCGGAGCATTCCATTTAATAATCCTAAGAATTCTAATTTTAATATTCTTTGCTCCGCATGGTATAAGTTTATTGAACTATACTATATAATGACATTTTTTTGGGTTGAGAATCGTATCGAGCTCAGCGAAATTATTGGAAGTAATACCCATACGTAGTGAAAAACTTGAAATCCAATCTCTTGAGTTATTGCGCAACAATCCGCCTACACCAGCTAAACCGAGATTACCTAATGAGATATCATTTGTGTTTAGTTTTATAAAAGGTTCTGCCAGAACATTCCATTTAATAATCCTAAGAATTCTAATTTTAATATTCTTTGCTCCGCATGGTATAAGTTTATTGAACTGTACTATATAATGACATTTTTTTTGGGTTGAGAATCGTACCGAGCTCAGCGAAATTATTAGAAGTAATACCCATACGTAGTGAAAAACTTGAAATCCAATCTCTTGAGTTATTGCGCAACAATCTGCCTACACCAGCTAAATCGAGATTACCTAATGAGCTATCATTTGTGTTTAGTTTTATAAAAGGTTCTGGCGGAGCATTCCATTTAATAATCCTAAGAATTCTAATTTTAATATTCTTTGCTCCGCATGGTATAAGTTTATGGAACTGTACTATATAATGACATTTTTTTTGGGTTGAGAATCGTACCGAGCTCAGCGAAATTATTGGAAGTAATACCCATACGTAGTGAAAAACTTGAAATCCAATCTCTTGAGTTATTGCGCAACAATCCGCCTACACCAGCTAAACCGAGATTACCTAATGAGCTATCATTTGTGTTTAGTTTTATAAAAGGTTCTGGCAGAGCATTCCATTTAATAATCCTAAGAATTCTAATTTTAATATTCTTTGCTCCGCATGGTATAAGTTTATTGAACTGTACTATATAATGACATTTTTTTTGGGTTGAGAATCGTACCGAGCTCAGCGAAATTATTGGAAGTAATACCCATACGTAGTGAAAAACTTGAAATCCAATCTCTTGAGTTATTGCGCAACAATCCTACACCAGCTAAACCGAGATTACCAAATGAGCTATCATTTGTGTTTAGTTTTATAAAAGGTTCTGGCGGAGCATTCCATTTAATAATCCTAAGAATTCTAATTTTAATATTTTTCGCCCGGCATGGTATAAGTTTATTGAACTGTACTATATAATGACATTTTTTTTTTGGGTTGAGAATCGTACTAATGACAGCTGGGTGTCAATGTGCCATACTATAAGTGTATTGGAAGGTAGTACGTGGACATTTTCTGTCATCTTTTTCCTGTTAGTCTTTTTATTTTATTTTTTATATTTTAACGAGTTTGGCTTGCTTTCAACTTTCAATGCTCCACTACGTTAGTGTCGATATGATTTGGATAAGTGTTTAAAATTAGTCACATATCTTGTCCAATCCAATGCTCTCGAGTACTGGATAGAAGTTTTGGCTCATTTTTAATACCCAGCCAATGTAAATACTAAATACTGTTTAATAGAAGGCAGAAGGTTGTTCAGTAAAAGTCGTATAGCCCATTTCGAGAAGATAGATTAATTAAAACAAAAAGATTGTTTAGAACAAGTTGATGCTATATTGCTATATATGCAATAGAAAAGTTCATTAATTCGACTGTAGTGTATGCTATGAAGCACAGGTGCGTTTTGGGACTCGGCTGCGGGTGCGGGACTCAGTAATTTTTGAAAAAGGTGAGTGCGGGTGCAGTGGGACTCTGCGATTAAAAAATTATTAAAAATATTTTTATTTATATTTTTAATATATTGCTAAGCATACTTTTTCACATTATACAAACATATACCAAATTTAAGAATAATAGTAGATAATAACTAAAACATGATGTTCATAAATTAAATACAACCCACAAGATTGAAACTAAAACATTCCATGATGTTCGGAAATTAGAATACAACTCACAAGTTTGAAACTAAAACAAAATAAAAGATAATCAACAAGACAATCAAACACCAACATCATCATCATCAAGATCAATAGCTTCATTTCGAACTTCACTTTCACTAGTAGTAACACTAGTGCTAGCATTCCCAATAACCATGGCCTCCAACTCTGGCTCATCAAGTGTAAGGGCTGCATTCTCAAGAATTCTAGCTCCTCCATGTATGTCGCTCTCATTCCAAGAGTCTTCTGCAATATCCCACATCTTTGTTGCTGTATTTACGTACTCCTCATTGCGTCTTGACAAGAGTCGAAGATTAGAATGCACATATACCAAATCTTCAGCGCGTGCAGGAGCCATTTTGTTTCTTTTTAAGGAATGAATGAATTTGTATGTGCTCCAATTCCTCTCAGCACATGAGGATGAACAAGGTTGTCCAAGAAGTTTAAAGGCAAGAGATTGAAGAGTTGGAAATGCGGAGCCATGGTATTGCCACCAAACCAAAGGGAGTAAGGCCCACCTATCTATCAAGGCATCTGGTGAAGGAAACCTCCCTCCTGAAAATGCAGCAAACTCAAACTTCACCACCTTTAATTCATTCTCATCTTCAAAGTATCGATCCAAACACTTGCTCATTTCCATAGAAATTTCATGATCCCGATGTGGAGAGGTGCGTTTTGGATTCTTCGAAAGCCATTCAATGGAGTAATACCAAGTTAAAGATTAAAAAACAAATATAGATGAAACATGTGTTTTACTAGAAGGGGGAACTAAGGAAAATAGAAAATAAATGTACTTACTTAGGATTTAAGGAATGAGCCAAGCAATGTAGTGGTGTACAATTTTTAGTCCATCGATCAATGAGTATATCATACACCACACTCCAAAATGAGCTATACTCATCATCTTCCAAGCCTTCGTGCCGATATATTGCTGCCTTCACCTTCTCTATCATTGAATCCTACATCTCATACACAAGATGAAGACAAGACTTATCTGTGTCGGCTACTCATAGCATATCATAAATAGGTGTTGTGAATTCAAGAATATAATCAACTTTATCCCATCAAAGATCACTTAGAATCATATCTTTCACCTTTTGAGCTTTTCCAACATCATCCTCCCTATAAGAAGCCCATTGCTCACTAATAGCCATGGCTTAAAGACATCTTTTTATCAACTTCAACCTTTTCAGCATTACAATAATCGAAGCAAATCTAGTATCAGCAACTTAGAGCAGTTTTAATGGATAAAATTCATTAAACATTGCCAACCTCATTGAATGGTTCATAATAAAAACACGTATAAAGGATGCATCATCAGCAATACGTGTAATCCAACTACATTCCTCATATGTAACTTCATTCTTTTCAGTGTTTTTTGCTGCACAAATATTCTTCAAAGCTAGATTGAGAGTATGGACAACATAGGGTGTCCAAAATATTTTAGGATACTCACCTTCAATAAGAGCTCTAGCAGACTTCATCACATTAGCATTATCAGTGATGACTTGGACAACTTTTTCATATCCAATCTCTTTTATAGCATCCTTCAACACCCCAGCAATATAATGTTTGTCTTTGAACTCACCTGACCCATCAATTGCCTTTATAAACATTGGACCCCCATCTGATACAACCATAATATTAATAAGAGGCCTCCTTTATGGATCTGACCATCCATCAGAAACTATGCTTACACCATTTTCAAGCCAAAAGTCCTTAATTGGTTTCAAAAGTCTTTCAACATGAGCTCTTTCTTTTTGCAAAAGTGTTGTTCTCAAGGCATTGTATCCAGGAGGAACATAACCTGGGATGCTATGGGTAGCAGCATCTGGATTTACAACCTGGGATGCTATGGGCAAGGTTGTTAAACCCAGACCGGACCGTACGTTTCGACCGGGAAACCCGTGAACCGTTCAGATTCACGGTCCGTTTAAGGTAAGGAACCGTTCCATGCGAAAAAAGCATGGAACCGTCCGGACTGCGGTCCGATCGTCCGGTTCTGTGAACCGTGACCGGTTCACACGGTTCGGACAGTTCCCTTGTTTCAGCCCTTAAACGATGTCGTTCCAGCCTTTTTTTTTTAACCCTCTCTCAAAAATCACTCTTAGCCTCACTCTGAAACCCTCTCTCAATCACTCTCAATCCTCACTTGTCTCTGCCTCTCTCAAAAATCACTCTCAATCCTCACTCTCTCAAGTCTCAATCACTCTATTGTCTCTGCCTCTCTCCCTCGTCGCCATCGCACTGTCGCAGCTCAGCCCAGATTTCTTCCTCAATCCTCACTCTCTCAATCACTCTTTCCCTCGTCGCCATCGCACTGTCGCAGCTCAGCCCAGATCTCTTCCTCACTCTCTCAAAGTCTCAATCACTCTCTTGTCTCTGCCTCTCTCCCTCGTCGCCGTCGCAGCTCAGCCCAGATTGCAGCTTACTCTCTCACGCTCATCTCTACCTCTCTCCCTCGTCCTCGTCGCAGCTCACTCTGTGCCTCGTCGCCATCGCCGTCGTTGGTACTTTAATCTGTTTTTTCTTTGTTAATATTTGCAAGTTGATTGTGGATGATGATATAGATTTGAAGTGTTGGTGTGTAAATTGATTTGGGTCAATTGAAAATTGATTGTGGATGATGATATAGATCTAAAGTGTTGGTGTATGTGAAGACAAGGCTTGTGATATTATTGTAATTGTGAAAATTGATTTGGGTCAATTGGTGTTTCTGTCTGCCAAAATTACTTTGTTGTGTCTGCAGCTTCTTGCTGCATGTTTTTTTTTTTTTTTTTTTTTTTTGTATTTTTTTGTTGTTGTTAGTTTCAATAATATTTACATTATTCTCAAATCATTTGCCCCATTACTAAAAGCAATCTCAACATAATTGAAATCCCAGAATTAACACAGCATCTGAATATGCTAGATTTCAAATTTACTCAACTACATCTATCAGACCACATATTAATAAAAAAATAAAAAGAGAAGAAAAATGACCCTCAAGAATAGAACAGGTGGACCATGGACCTGTTTCAAAATGAGTTCAGTGATAGAACAGGCAGACGCCTTATAGTATCTTAACTAGTTTTTTCTTATGATGGTGTCCTGAAAACAATTGGCCTTAATGTCTCACATACTTGACAAGCATAATGAAGAAGAAATGACTAATCAAAATGTGAAACAAAAGTAAGCTAATAGCTAGTCAAAGTGAGAAGAAGCAAAAACAGCAATACAAGTACCAATGACTTGCAGAAACCCTGTGCTTTCCTAGATAAGAAGACATTATTCTTAGAAACCCTGTGCTTTCCCAGCAATATAAGTTAATTATTTAGTTTTTTTTTTTTTTTTTTTTGGGTCTGTTGCATAATGAGTAGGTTCTGTGGAAAGTTGAAAAGAAAAAGTGAATGTGGGATTAGGATGTTTCAGGGATCAGTTTTTGTATTATGGTTCAATTAACTTGTGGAAAGGATGTTACATTTGAAAAGTTTTTTTGTCTAGTGACTTGTTTCTTTCATGCATTTTTGATGGAAAGGAGTTTTTTGTCTAGTGTGTAACAATGTGTAATTGTGTACTGTATTTTTGTAAGTTTTATGTATTTTTTAGAAATAAGCTTTTCTAAATGAATTAGGCTATTTTAGTTAATTTTTCTATTTTTTTATTAATTTAATGTTTTTATATATATTTAAAATAATTATTAAAATAATTATGACGTCATCACGGTTCGACCCCGATTTGACTTCGGTCCGACCTCAAAACCCTTGAACCTCTCCCTTTTACGGTTCAATAAATGGTCCGGGTCTGAAAACCTTGGCTATGGGTAGCAGAAATTTGTGGGTTGGGGAAAAAGAATTTTGGCAATCCAGATTGATGAAATTGATAAGAATTTTTGTCAGTTTCTCTCTCCTCCTTAACACATAAAGGCTGTAAACTCTAAGGGCACGTTTATAAATTGAATGAGGATTACAATAGGAATGGTAATATTTATTACTGGGAATAAAATGTGTTGCAATGGAATAATTAAACCTATTCATAAGTTTGGTTGTGAAATGTAACATTAGAATAAAATTTAAGATTTATTTTAGGCAATATCTTACTCATACAATTATATTTCCTTAGAAATAGTTTTTTTTTTTTTTTTTTGGAGAGAAAGATGAGTTATTTTTATGATTTTTTATTTTTATAAATAATATTAGAGATACAAACTATTTTACAAAAAAAATTTACAAACTGCTAAGGTGGTGAATGATTATTGGTAATGGAAAAGTGATATTAATGGCAGGTTTAATAGGCCTAAAAAATAGTTTGTATCTCAATTATTTTTTTCCAATGTCTATTTTTTGCATTAAAAACCTATTCGGAAATGCAATTCTAATTTTGGGCTTTTTATTTTTCATTCGGATATCATCTGGTAAATTAGTAGAGATGACACATTATAATTATTATTATATTTATTTATCTATCCATCTTATATATCAAAAATGAGATTAGCTGAATTAAATAAAATGACCTCTTATTAAAAAAAAAAAAAATGACGTTCTTCTATTCATAATCTGTGTAAACTGTTGATGCCCATTTTTTCCAAAGCCTGATAGAAAGCTGGTCCAACTATTTTTTAGGCCTATTCAAAATCAGAAAAGTTCAAGAAAAAAAAAATTGTAAATTTAGTGATTGTTCAAGTATTTGATTGGTTAAGTAGACACATAATGTATTATTTATGTATGAATGAGTGTGGTTGTGTACATCAATAATTAATATAAAACCAATGAGTTGAGTTTATTCATTTAGTTTAAAATATTTTTATAAAAACAAAGATAAATAGATAATAACAACTATATAAAAACAAAAATGTTAGACAAACTTAACAAAATAAAATGGTCATAGCTACCTACAATGGTAATAAATACTCATAATGAACTATCATATAACAATTCAAATTTGAAAACTTGTAGAAAGAAATTGTAAAACTTCAATTTTTTTTTTTTTTTTTTTTTTTGTCAATAACTAGATATATTCAAGTTCTCTTTTTATTAATATATATATATATTTTTTCATTTAAGTTTTTTAATAACCTCCTAAACAAAATTCTTGAAGCCACCACTGCTAAAAATGGTTCAAAATGTCGAAGATCTAGTGGAGATCTCGCCATATGGATTTGGTAGATCTCCACCGAATTTTTCTTCCTTCATTGTCTGTCAGATTTTGGAGTTGAAAACCTACCATCGTCAGATTTTGAAGGTGGACACCCGTAGTAGATTGTCATAGTCCATGGAATTGGTTGATTTCCGATCCAGTTAGATCCCGCTCGGTTGGGTCAAGTCTGGCGAGTTCATCGACAACCCTAATCCCACCACAGGCTTTTATTTCCTACGTTGAGACTCTCATTTCTTGGTATAGCAAGAAGCATAATGTAGTTGCTTTCTCCAACATCAAAATATTGTGCACTTTCAGGCATCACAATTGAACTCCTTTGGTTGCGTTGACTCCTATATGATCTTGGAATTGATTGTTTTATTTTATTTCTGGTCCACTTGACAATCAAAGTTCCTTTCAAATTTCTTACAAGGACGTCATCCATATTCGTGCAAAGAATATTGAGAATCATCATCATGTACTTAAAGGTACCTTGCAACTACGTTCTTATCTCCTCATAGGATTAATCAGTTGATATCTTCAATAAACTCAAGTTGGTCTCTCATCCAAGGGAGTCAATCTCTTACTGGAGGCTGTACCAGTTTGACGAGTAAAACAACATATTTTAGTGCTGGTCATTACTTGTGTAGCATTTTGGGTTTACCGCTATTTTATATATATTATAATAAAAATAAAAGTTTACCATAAAACATTACCTCAATTCAGAATAAATTATTCATGGTTTTAGACTTTAGACTTTAGCATATTAAGAAAACAAATAATACTAGTAAGTTACCATTCTACCCTTACAAAAATTCAAAAATTACAAAACTGTAAAAAAAAAAAAAAAAAAATGCTTATTTTTGTACAGGCCCGAAATCAGCCGATACGGCCGGTATTTAAACCGATACGAAACGTTGACACTTCAGTACCGATACACGTACCGGTACGGTATGGTATCGACTACCTTCCCATTACTCTAGCTACATGAATATGAGAGGGGTGTTAGAATACAAGCCCAACCGGTCCCAAGCCAATTGTACTTACATGTACCAAAATTTACTTGTACTACACTATTTTTATTTTTATAACACTCACATGTAAAAATAAATAATAAATCCCTTTCATAGTTTTACATAATTCAATGTGTAGACTTTCCGTGTTCACGTATCTTATGCATAAAAAGTATTGTTCTTGCCATGTCAAACACTTAAAATTTCTTTTCAAATATCTTTTATTTACATGCAATGAGTTATTACCACTATGCACCTTTAGCAAGATGGTCAGTCTATAAGTATAAAATTCTTGTGAAGCATGGGGGGAAAGGACCTAAGTTCAAGTCTCTAGGATGAAACTTCACATATATATATATATATATATACTTAGATTATGTTAGATTAAAATTTCTATCTTGTATAAAAAAATTAAAAAAAAAAAAGAATTATTCCCAAAACTTATTTTATACTATTTAAAACTTAGTAACTTATTTTATACTATTTAAAACTTAGTAATTTCTAGTAAATCGACAAAACTAATGCACTTTGATATTTGGTAGTCATCTTAAAATTTTAATTCTAAAAGACATTGAAAATTGTGTTTTGCAAATTTATTCTCAATTATTTTTTTCCAATGTCTATTTTTTGCATTAAAAACCTATTCGGAAATGCAATTCTAATTTTGGGCTTTTTATTTTTCATTCGGATATCATCTGGTAAATTAGTAGAGATGACACATTATAATTATTATTATATTTATTTATCTATCCATCTTATATATCAAAAATGAGATTAGCTGAATTAAATAAAATGACCTCTTATTAAAAAAAAAAAAAAAAAAATGACGTTCTTCTATTCATAATCTGTGTAAACCGTTCATTGGTGTTCTTAGCCATTTCAGGCAAATCATTTAGCTTTACTGAATTTCATGATACATTTATCTCCTACAATTTATTAATTATTTATCCTTTTTCTTTTTAATTTGTTGAAGACTGAAACAACCAGAAGATGGCTTTTGATTATTTCACATCTCAGTATCCACTCTTTTTCACATCATGTATAAAATGTGGACGTGCATTGCCTGAAAAGTGTGGATACCTGATGCGAAAAGTGTGGATAATGTGTGAAGTGGTCCAAATCGGAGAATGTGAAACTATAATTTAATTTCCCATTTCAAATGGCTTCGAATAGAGATATGCTAGACAAGTAGCCCGTGTCGAAGTGTGCGCTGCAAGCTGCTTTCAAATGCATGGACTCGAAGGTGCTGTCATTTAGAATTTTAGATTATGAAGGACTCAAATTTCTTTCAAAGAAAATATATGGTCAACTTCTGAATTCATCGTCTGTTAATGTTGTATGGCAAATGTCTAGCCAAGGTAGCTGCGTGACATTGTTCAAATGCTTAATGTACTTCTAATATTAATAGAAAATAAAAAAGAAAAAGATACACATTTAGTATGAGATTTTTATTTATTTTTATTTTTTATTTTTATTTTTTATTTTTTTTCAGGATAACATTTACCTCTAAACTAGTTTGGAAAAATCTCTTTCAACTCACTATGTGGCGATTTATTTATAAGACTATACATGTCTATTATATATATAAGTCTTATGGTGAGATAAAAAATAATGATAATAAACAAGTTATATGCCTCATCAAAATAGTTATATGACTAAAACTATAAATAAATGATCTCTTCAACTATCGTAGCCCTTCTTTTTTTCTTTTTCTTTTTTTGGCCATTTTGCAAATTCTCCTCTCATTAAATTTTTGTGACTTACATATTTTCCCTGTTGTTGGTTTGTGTTTTTGATGCTTTGGAGTGTGTGCTGCATGTTTTGTGTTGCAATGCGTGTTCTTCTCTCATGTTGGTCTTTCCATTTTCATTCTACTTGTACTCTGAGTTTTGTGGATTTAGCGTCTTTGTTGATATTGCTTAGTTGTGGATTTGATGTTGTTGTCGTGGTCGTTACCATAACTTTGAGTTTCACTGTTTGACTAATCAATTTGTATCAACAAATGGTTAATTTTATACATCCATGTAATGATATTTGTTTATTGTCGAAAATACAATTTTGGTTTCTATATTTTGAGGTCACCGTCAATTTAGTCCTTACATTTTGGTAACACTCAATTTGATCTTTATTATGTTCAATTTGTATTCTATTTCATGGAACAACAAAAGAAAAAGAATCAAAAAGCCAATTAAAGAAAATTCACTCATAAAAAAATCTCAAAGCACTCAATCTTCTCTCTTTTTCAAATCTGACTTACTCTTCGGAGGATGTGAGATCAACCCATCAAAATTGATCCCCCATATAAGATGTAGCTTCTCTTCATTGTATCACACGTACGTGAAAAGTCCTTGAAGATTGAGAAGCAAGGCGATTGGTGTCCATTTGACCAGGGGCGAAGTCAGGAATTTTTGTTTGGGGGGGCCAAGTTACAACACTAATATATTTATCAAGACAACCTCATACACACACATAAATACACATGCTTTTTTTTTATTATATACACACTTTTTTATTTGATAAGTTATATATATAAAGACACCCAACAAAAAAAGAGCTTAATATTTTCAATCAAAATTATGTTTGATGGCTATCTTTCATAAAATTAATAAAATACATTTTCACAATTTTCATAATGAAATTCTTAAAAAGTTTCATTTTCTATAAAATATATCAAATTTTATACTAATGTAAGTAAAATTATTCAATTGAACTAATGTAATTTTCAAAAACAAGAATGATCCAAAACTTGGAGGAACAAATTAGGCTCCAAACATATTTGAAACTATTTTGTTTTGACCCATTATATAACAACTAAATAGACATTTCATGTGTAGTTTTAGTGACAATAATTTTTTAATGAGTCAATGATTTGTTAATCGCCACATAACAGGTTGAAAAAGATAAATTCAAACATGTTTGGTGCCAAATTTTTTCAAATATTTAAAAGATATAAAAACACATTTTACAATAAAAAATAGAATTGCAAAAAATAAAGTTGTCTCTATAACTATTAGACCAATTATTTTTTTTTTAAAAGCATCATTGGACTAATTCAAATACTTAGGGGCCAACTCTTATTTTTGTAAACTAAATTTTGAAAACATTAAAATAATTATATATATTTTAAAAAATTTCAAAATTTTGGGGGCACCCTTCAACATGGCTCCGCCCATGCATTTGACCAAGTCCTTGTTGTGGTTCTCAACATCTTTGCCTACAAGAAGACAAGATTATTAAAAAAATATATCTCAACCTATATAAATATTATTTAATAGTGGGCAGGAAGTTGTTAGATAAAGGAAAAGTCCGTATAGCCCAGAAAAACAATGTAAATATAAAATATAAAGATTGTTACAACAAGTTGATGCTATTAAAGAAAAAAAAAATTTAATTGGACGTTATGCAAATTGATGCCTTGCAAATTTGCAATAAGTTGATCCTATGCACAAAAAAATATATCTACCGATAAATTGGCTTCGATTGTTTCAGTATAAGGTTTTTTTTTTTTTTTTGGTGTAATAGTATAAGTTTTTTTTAGATAAAAGGGAAGTATTATTTAATTATATATAATGTCAAACAATAGCAGACATTACAGCCTATACATGACACATTCTAATAGTTCCTATATGTTCCATATCCCATACAAAAGCTGTATATACAAAAGCAGGACAGGTATTATAGGTTTTCAAAAGGCATTGTTGTTGATTTCCCCTCTTTGCTATAACATTTGCGCAGCCATTAGCTTCACGGAATATGTGGTACACCTGGACGGTCCAGTCACACTCCATAAGGTTCCTGCAATCACATAATAGTGGGTTAATAACTGGTTAGATATCTTTATTATTAGTTAACCGGGATAGAATTGTCATAAAGTCTATTTCAAGATGAATAAATTTGAAACCCAAGTTCCATGCCAGAAGGAGGCCCTGGCGAACTGCATCGAGCTCAACGAAATTATTGGAAGTAATACCCATATGTAGTGAAAAACCTGAAATCCAATCTCTTGAGCTATTGCGCAACAATCCGCCTACACTAGCTAAACCGGGATTACCTAATGAGCCATCATTTGTGTTTAGTTTTATAAACGGTTCTGGCGGAGCATTCCATTTAATAATCCTAAGAATTCTAATTTTAATATTCTTTGCTCCGCATGGTATATGTTTATTGAACTATACTATATAATGACATTTTTTTGGGTTGAGAATCGTATCGAGCTCAGCGAAATTATTGGAAGTAATACCCATACGTAGTGAAAAACTTGAAATCCAATCTCTTGAGTTATTGCGCAACAATCCGCCTACACTAGCTAAACCGAGATTACCTAATGAGCTATCATTTGTGTTTAGTTTTATAAAAGGTTCTGCCAGAACATTCCATTTAATAATCCTAAGAATTCTAATTTTAATATTCTTTGCTCCGCATGGTATAAGTTTATTGAACTGTACCATATAATGACATTTTTTTTAGGTTGAGAATCGTACCGAGCTCAGCGAAATTATTAGAAGTAATACCCATACGTAGTGAAAAACTTGAAATCCAATCTCTGGAGTTATTGCGCAACAATCCGCCTACACCAGCTAAACCGAGATTACCTAATGAGCTATCATTTGTGTTTAGTTTTATAAAAGGTTCTGGCGGAGCATTCCATTTAATAATCCTAAGAATTCTAATTTTAATATTCTTTGCTCCGCATGGTATAAGTTTATAGAACTGTACTATATAATGACATTTTTTTTGGGTTGAGAATCGTACCGAGCTCAGCGAAATTATTAGAAGTAATACCCATACATAGTGAAAAACTTGAAATCCAATCTCTTGAGTTATTGCACAACAATCCGCCTACACCAACTAAACCGAGATTACCTAATGAGCTATCATTTTTGTTTAGTTTTATAAAAGGTTCTGGTGGAGCATTCCATTTAATAATCCTAAGAATTCTAATTTTAATATTCTTTGCTCCGCATGGTATAAGTTTATTGAACTGTACTATATAATGACATTTTTTTTGGGTTGAGAATCGTACCGAGCTCAGCGAAATTATTGGAAGTAATACCCATACATAGTGAAAAACTTGAAATCCAATCTCTTGAGTTATTGCGCAACAATCCTACACCAGCTAAACCGAGATTACCAAATGAGCTATCATTTGTGTTTAGTTTTATAAAAGGTTCTGGCGGAGCATTCCATTTAATAATCCTAAGAATTCTAATTTTAATATTCTTTGCTCCGCATAGTATAAGTTTATCGAACTGTACTATATAATGACATTTTTTTTTTGGGTTGAGAATCGTACTAATGACAGCTGGGTGTCAATGTGCCATACTATAAGTGAATTGGAAGGTAGTACGTGGACATTTTCTGTCATCTTTTTCCTGTTAGTCTTTTTATTTTATTTTTTATATTTTAACGAGTTTGGCTTGGTTTCAACTTTCAGTGCTCCACTACGTTAGTGTCGATATGATTTGGATAAGTGTCTAAAATTAGTCACATATCTTGTTCAATCCAATGCTCTCGAGTACTGGATAGAAGTTTTGGTTCATTTTTAATACCCAGCCAATGTAAATACTAAATACTGTTTAATAGAAGGCAGAAGGTTGTTCAGTAAAAGTCGTATAGCCCATTTCGAGAAGATAGATTAATTAAAACAAAAAGATTGTTTAGAACAAGTTGATGCTATATTGCTATATATGCAATAGAAAAGTTCATTAATTCGACTGTAGTGTATGCTATGAAGCACAGGTGCGTTTTGGGACTCGGCTGCGGGTGCGGGACTCAGTAATTTTTGAAAAAGGTGAGTGTGGGTGCAGTGGGCCTCGGCGATTAAAAAATTATTAAAAATATTTTTATTTATATTTTTAATATATTGCTAAGCATACTTTTTTACATTATACAAACATATACCAAATTTAAGAGTAATAGTAGATAATAACTAAAACATGATGTTCATAAATTAAATACAACCCACAAGATTGAAACTAAAATATTCCATGATGTTCGGAAATTAGAATACAACTCACAAGTTTGAAACTAAAACAAAATAAAAGATAATCAACAAGACAATCAAACACCAACATCATCATCATCAAGATCAATAGCTTCACTTCGAACTTCACTTTCACTAGTAGTAACACTAGTGCTAGCATTCCCAATAACCATGGCCTCCAACTCTGGCTCATCAAGTGTAAGGGCTGAATTCTCAAGAATTCCAGCTCCTCCATGTATGTCGCTCTCATTCCAAGAGTCTCCTACAATATCCCACATCTTTGTTGTTGTATTTACGTACTCCTCATTGCGTCTTGACAAGAGTCGAAGATTAGAATGTACATATACCAAATCTTCAGCGCGTGCAGGAGCCATTTTGTTTCTTTTTAAGGAATGAATGAATTTGTATGTGCTCCAATTCCTCTCAGCACATGAGGATGAACAAGGTTGTCCAAGAAGTTTAAAGGCAAGAGATTGAAGAGTTGGAAATGCGGAGCCATGGTATTACCACCAAACCAAAGGGAGTAAGGCCCACCTATCTATCAAGGCATCTGGTGAAGGAAACCTCCCTCCTGAAAATGCAGCAAACTCAAACTTCACCACCTTTAATTCATTCTCATCTTCAAAGTATTGATCCAAACACTTGCTCCTTTCCATAGAAATTTCATGATCTCGATGTGGAGAGATGCGTTTTGGATTCTTCGAAAGCCATTCAATGGAGTAATACCAAGTTAAAGATTAAAAAACAAATATAGATGAAACATGTGTTTTACTAGAAGGGGGAACTAAGGAAAATAGAAAATAAATGTACTTACTTAGGATTTAAGGAATGAGCCAAGCAATGTAGTGATGTACAATTTTTAGTCCATCGATCAATGAGTATATCATACACCACACTCCAAAATGAGCTATACTCATCATCTTCCAAGCCTTCGTGCCGATATATTGCTGCCTTCACCTTCTCTATCATTGAATCCCACATCTCATACACAAGATGAAGACAAGGCTTATCTGTGTCGGCTACTCGTAGAATATCATAAATAGGTGTTGTGAATTCAAGAATATAATCAACTTTATCCCACCAAATATCACTTAGAATCATATCTTTCACCTTATGAGCTTTTCCAACATCATCCTCCCTATAAGAAGCCCATTGCTCACTAATAGCCATGGCTTAAAGACATCTTTTTATCAACTTCAACCTTTTCAACATTACAACAATCGAAGCAAATCTAGTATCAGCAACTTAGAGCATTTTTAATGGACAAAATTCATTAAACATTGCCAACCTCATTGAATGGTTCATTTTAAAACATGTATAAAGGATGCATCATCAGCAATACGTGTAATCCAACTACATTCCTCATATGTAATTTCATTCTTTTCAGTGTTTTTTGCTGCACAAATATTCTTCAAAGCTAGATTGAGAGTATGGACAACACAGGGTGTCCAAAATATTTTAGGATACTCACATTCAATAAGAACTCCAGCAGACTTCATCACATTAGCATTATCAGTGATGACTTGGACAACTTTTTCATATCCAATCTCTTTTATAGCATCCTTCAACACCCCAGCAATATAATGTTTGTCTTTGAACTCACCTGACCCATCAATTGCCTTTATA
The DNA here is from genome assembly GCA_028535165.1 of Quercus tomentella. Taxonomy (NCBI): domain Eukaryota; kingdom Viridiplantae; phylum Streptophyta; class Magnoliopsida; order Fagales; family Fagaceae; genus Quercus; species Quercus tomentella. The sequence goes on from JAPQVY010000111.1 coordinate 47,294,696, forward strand.
AACATTGGACCCCTATCTGATACAGCCATATTATTAATAAGAGGCCTCCTTTATGGATCTGACCATCCATCAGAAACTATGCTTACACCATTTTCAAGCCAAAAGTCCTTAATTGGTTTCAAAAGTCTTTCAACATGAGCTCTTTCTTTTTGCAAAAGTGTTGTTCTCAAGGCATTGTATCCAGGAGGAACATAACCTAGGATGCTATGGGTAGCAGCATCCGGATTTACAACCTGGGATGCTATGGGTAGCAGAAATTTGTGGGTTGGGGAAAAAGAATTTTGGCAATCCAGATTGATGAAATTGATAAGAATTTTTGTCAGTTTCTCTCTCCTCCTTAACACATAAAGCCTATAAACTCTAAGGGCACGTTTATAAATTGAATGAGGATTACAATAGGAATGGTAATATTTATTACTGGGAATAAAATGTGTTGCAATGGAATAATTAAACCTATTCATAAGTTTGGTTGTGAAATGTAACATTAGAATAAAATTTAAGATTTATTTTAGGAAATATCTTACTTATACAATTATATTTCCTTAGAAATAGTTTTTTTTTTTTTTTTTTTGAGAGAAAGATGAGTTATTTTTATGATTTTTTATTTTTATAAATAATGTTAGAGATACAAATTATTTTACAAAAAAAATTTACAAACTACTAAGGTGGTGAATGATTATTGGTAATGAAAAAGTGATATTAATGGCAAGTTTAGATGAAAACCAATAAAAGGTTGGTCATATCAACATTTTGTAAAAATATTGTAAAATAGTTTGTGACTGTAGCATTACTCTTTTATTATTGTTATGTGTATATGGAAAATTTGTTTATTTGGAAATATATTAATTTTAGAAATTATTACATATACTAAAGAATAGTTATTACAACCCTTTTAGAGAAAAATAGTTATTCCTCATTTTAAAAAATAGATATTAATAAGGAATGATTATTTTATGTAATAAGAACATAACTAAACTAACGAATAATTAAACTATAAGAATAGCTATTATATTACAATTTCTATTATAGTTTACCAAACATGTCATAATTTTATCAATATTTAGCCAAAATACTACGATGACCCTAACTTCACAAAAATACCTTAGACACGTGACAGATAGGAATTGGCTTCTTGTTTTTATTATGAGAATTACTAAAATAACCTTGTCATTATTATTCCAAAGTTTTTTTTTTTTTTTTTTTTGGTGAAAGAAAATGGGAGGCCCTTATGGTTGTATTATACCCCGGGCAGGGCGCCGGACTGGATTAACCTCAGGCCGTTCTAGCCAGCCCGTGTGAGGGGGCCAACCCTCACCCAGGATGCCCACCAATAAGAGCTCACTGGCAGAGGGATTTGAACTTGGGCTGGTTAGACGGAGTAAACAAACCTTATCAGCTGAACCAAGCCCTCGTTGGCCTTATTTCAAAGTTAACTTCATCGTACAACATTCTCAACATTCTCTACACGCTGCTATTGCTATTGCTATTTAAGAAGCTAACATTTTACTGTAAACGTTGACCTAGCTGGCTCTCTTGCAATGGCAGCACAAGGCAAAGCCTTAACCGTCTTGGCAGACGCAATGCATGAGCTTGCCAGTACCATAAACTCGAATAATCCACACATCAAGGTCAGTGACGTGGTTCAGTTTTGCCGTATCTGTACTCCTGCCATCTTCTTCTTCGGCATCGCTTTTAAGTTTGCGGACCTGGAGATCCTAGATAAGGTGTGAAACCATATAATTTAATTACCACTTACAGTATCTTCTTTGGATAAGGCTTAGGACCAATACTCTGGACCTGATATGATATGGACACGGGGTAGTTAATGTGTACCCATGGCTGCATCATATTAGGTCTGGACACTGACCCAAGCCGTGTCCTATCTTCTTCAACAATGTTTCTTGGCCTGTACTATGGTGCTCTTCTCTCTCTCTCTCTCTCTCTCTCTCTCTCTCTCTCTCTCACATTGATGATACACTTTTTTTAAGAGTTTTTTCAATTTTTATTTTATTCATTATTTTCCTCTCATACTCGGCAGACTGCTAACTCTCTCTCTCGCTATCTGTAATACAATTAAAGATAAATAACCTCGAGGAAGCTTCGAAGAAATACGATACAATACAGGCTATGGTGAAGGGTGAAATTGAAACTGGCATTGCGAAAAATAATAGTAGCCATTGCAGAACTCTGGTGCGAGTTAAGCGAATAATTGACGTGGTCGGGGTACTGCAGGAGCAAATTCTTTCTAGCGGGTATGTCAAACTATCACCCTTTCATATCTTAATTCTTTTTTATTTTTTATTTTTTTAATATAATTTCTCAAAGATCTAGTTTCTATCCTTATCCAAGCAAGAAGATAATTGCCATCATTAGACTTTTTTCTTACAATAAGTAGGCTGAGAGTGGGATGACTCCACAATTATAATAATAACCATCAATTTTATATATAATTTTCAACCCGTATCGACCCGATCAGATCGGGTGAAGGAAAATTCAACCCGCCAACCCATAAGGAGCAACGGTTTGAACGGATCAAGCTCTTCATAGGTGGCATTTGGATCAGTTAACACTGATTAACAACCGGAAGATGCTAAAAATCAGGGGCCGCGCTAGCTACACTTTGCTCAGGGGGTTCAATGAACCCCGACTTCAATTTTTTATTTTTTTTATTTTATTTATATAAAATATATTTTTTGTTAGTCTAATACTTTAATTTGTTCTTAAAAATATTATTTTTGCACACACGGATTTAAATTTTATACATCCTTATTATAAATATTTTCAATTCTAAGAATAAGAATAAGTTTTTGTGGATTGTAAGTGTCACTCTTTATCATAAATTTATATTAAAGTAATGCTACAACTACAAACTATTTTACTACATTTTTACAAAATGTTGATGTGGTCAATTTCTTATTGGTTTGCATATAAGCCCACCATTAATATCATTTTTTTATTTACTAATAATCACTCACCACATCAGCTGTTTGTAAAAATTTTATAAAATAGTTTGTATCTCTAGTATTATTCTTTATATTATATGTGTGTGAGTGTATCTAATATTGATTGTGTGCATTACTTTTTGTTATAATGTTATTTGTGTAAATAATAATGTGTATGGAAGTTTATGTGTATAGTATAAATATAAGGAAAATGTTTTGACATCACTTTTATGGGAAATATAACAATTGTCCTAAGGGTATTTATTAACATGACCCTAAATATAATATAACTTTATATAATTTAGTAATTAGGAAATAGACAGGGTTTGTTGCATGTGTGTGTATTGTTATCAATGTATAATAAATTTTTGTTATAAAATCAGAAAAGTTCAAGAAAAACAAAATTGTAAAGTTAGTGATTGTTCAAGTATTTGATTGGTTAAGTAGACACATAATGTATTATTTATGTATGAATGAGTGTGGTTGTGTACATCAATAATTAATATAAAACCAATGAGTTGAGTTTATTCATTTAGTTTAAAATATTTTTATAAAAACAAAGATAAATAGATAATAACAACTGCATAAAAACAAAAATGTTAGACAAACTTAACAAAATAAAATGGTCATAACTACCTACAATGGTAATAAATACTCATAATGAACTATCATATAACAATTCAAATTTGAAAACTTGTAGAAAGAAATTGTAAAACTTCAAATTTTTTTTTTTTTTTGGTCAATAACTCGATATATTCAAGTTCTCTTTTTATTAATATATATTTTTTTTCATTTAAGTTTTTTAATAACCTCCTAAACAAAATTCTTGAAACCGCCACTTCTAAAAATGGTTCAAAATGTCGAAGATCTAGTGGAGATCTCGCCATATGGATTTGGTAGATCTCCACCGAATTTTTCTTCCTTCATTGTCGGTCAGATTTTGGAGTAGAAAACCTACCATCGTCAGATTTTGAAGGTGGACACCCGTAGTAGATTATCATAGTCCTTGGAATTGGTTGATTTCCGATCCAGTTAGATCCCGCTCGGTTGGGTCAAGTCTGGCGAGTTCGTCGACAACCCTAATCCCACCACAGGCTTTTATTTCCTACGTTGAGACTCTCATTTCTTGGTATAGCAAGAAGCATAATGTAGTTGCTTTCTCCAACATCAAAATATTGCGCACTTTCAGGCATCACAATTGAACTCCTTTGGTTGCGTTGACTCCTATATGATCTTGGAATTGATTGTTTTATTTTATTTCTGGTCCACTTGACAATCAAAGTTCCTTTCAAATTTCTTACAAGGACGTCATCCATATTCGTGCAAAGAATATTGAGAATCATCATCATGTACTTAAAGGTACCTTGCAAGTACGTTCTTATCTCCTCATAGGATTAATCAGTTGATATCTTCAATAAACTCAAGTTGGTCTCTCATCCAAGGAAGTCAATCTCTTACTGGAGGCTGTACCAGTTTGACGAGTAAAACGACATATATTAGTACTGGTCAATATTTGTGTAGCATTTTGGATTTACCACTATTTTATATATATATATATATATATATATATTATAATAAAAATAAAAGTTTACCATAAAACATTACCTCAATTCAGAATAAATTATTCATGGTTTTAGACTTTAGATTTTAGCATATTAAGAAAACAAATAATACTAATAAGTTACCATTCTGCCCTTACAAAAATTCAAAAATTACAAAACTGTAAAAAAAAAAAAAAAAAAAAAAAAAAAAGCTTATTTTTGTACAGGCCCGAAATCAACCGGTACGGCCGGTATTTAAACCGGTACGAAACGTTGACACTTCAGTATCGATGCACGTACCGATACGGTATGGTATCGACCACCTTCCCATTACTCTAGCTACATGAATATGAGAGGGGTGTTAGAATACAAGCCCAACTGGTCCCAAGCCAATTGTACTTACATGTACCAAAATTTACTTGTACTACACTATTTTTATTTTTATAACACTCACATGTAAAAATAAATAATAAATCCTTTTCATAGTTTTACATAATTCAATGTGTAGACTTTCCGTGTTCACGTATCTTATGCATAAAAAGTATTGTTCTTGCCATGTCAAACACTTAAAATTTCTTTTATTTACATGCAATGAGTTATTACCACTATGCACCTTTAGCAAGATGGTCAGTCTACAAGTATAAAATTCTTGTGAAGCATGGGGGGAAAAGACCTAAGTTCAAGTTTCTAGGATGAAACTTCACATATATATATATACACTTAGATTATGTTAGATTAAAATTTCTATCTTGTATAAAAAAAAAAAAAAAAAAAAGAATTCTTCCCAAAACTTATTTTATACTATTTAAAACTTAGTAACTTATTTTATACTATTTAAAACTTAGTAATTTCTAGTAAATCGACAAAACTAATGCACTTTGACATTTAGTAGTCATCTTAAAATTTTAATTCTAAAAGACATTGAAAATTGTGTTTTGCAAATTTATTCTCAATTATTTTTTTCCAATGTCTATTTTTTGCATTAAAAACCTATTCGGAAATGCAATTCTAATTTTGGGCTTTTTATTTTTCATTCGGATATCATCTGGTAAATTAGTAGAGATGACACATTATAATTATTATTATATTTATTTATCTATCCATCTTATATATCAAAAATGAGATTAGCTGAATTAAATAAAATGACCTCTTATTACCGGTTTCAAAAAAAAAAAAAAATTGACCTCTTATTAAAAAAAGAAAAGAAAAAAAAGACGTTCTTCTATTCATAATCTGTGTAAACTGTTGATGCCCATTTTTTCCAAAGCCTGATAGAAAGCTGGTCCAACTATTTTTAGGCCTATTCAAAATTTTAATTTTTCCCAATGGTCTTGGACCACTTGCAAAATCCATGTGTATGAGTAAGCCAATGTTTAGGCGCCCCAAAAAGCAAATGGACTAATCTGTTGTGTATACCCAAAATTTCAGCCTAATCACCACAAGCCATGAAAAGCATTATGTCTTCATTTAATGCCTACTAACGAGGTTCTTCAACTTTTACTAGTTCTTTTTCTCCGATGATATGTTTGGTTGGGGTGAAATGATAGAGGGAGAGAGAAAATATGAGAGAAAAGGGAGAGGAGGGTGTTTGGGGGGTGGGGAGAAAACTAGAGAGAAAAAGGGGGAGGGGGTGTGTTTGATGTGAAATTAGTCCTCTACCCTCCCGTTTTTCTTTAAAAAAAATTTGGAAATGTTACTGGCTTACTGCTTCTTTCTTTTTCTTTTCTTTACTTTTTTTCCCATTTTTTCTTATTTTGCCTTCTCATTGGTTGGCTCTCTCTCTCTCATATCAAACACAACTTTTTTTTATTATTAGTTCTTTTTGCTTGATGTTTAATTTATTAGTTGGGTTAGTTTGTAAGTTTGTAGTAATTAAAAAATTAATTTTTATAAATTATTACAAAAATTATTTACTATGAGTATGTAAGTAAATTTATACAAACTACATTTTTTATCCTCCTACTTTTCTATTTAACCAATTAAAAGAATTTTTTATTTCTTCACTTTTTCACTTAACCAAAAGTGTAGCAAACTAGAATGTTGTAATACCCAAAAAAGCCCACTGCTCATGGTTGCCATTCTTTCAAAGACCCAGCAACGTAACCAAAAGTTTCGATTTTTGCCTAAAGATGGATATTAGACATATAATTGATATACTATAAAGCCTCATTCCAAGTCAAGCATTAATCAAACTTGATCTGCCTCATAATCCGAATTTATGCTTCTGACTTAGGCCTAGCTTCTAAATATTAGAAGTTAGTATACATACAGACAATACTGAGTTAGGGAATACTTTCAAAATGTGCTTGTAAGCGTGTGGTAGCATTGGTAGCGCTCTCTCTCCCTCTCATTCACAACTTTTTCTTTATTCCCATTTTTATATGTAATAATGCAAGAATATATATCCTTTATTTAAAGTGAATGTCACTTTTTTGTGAGTGAGTGCATTTGGGCAATCTATATGTAAGTGTGTGTGTGTTTTTGTGAGGGATAAATATTTCTTAACGTATAATTATCATAACTCAGTATTGTCTGCATGTATGCTACTCTTTCATAATACCTTTTTTACTTTTATTGTTTTTGTTTTGTTTTTGTTTTTGTTTTTGTTTTTGTTTTTGTTTTTGTTTTTTGTTTTTGTTTTTTTTGTTTTTTTAATCGCCTTCGGTTGATCATTTTATTTGAACATCAATATATAACGACTTCCACTGTGACAGGGGAAATTCGCTCGTTGAGCCAAGTACTGCAGCTTATGAGCAAGTTTTTGGTCCATACCATGGGTGGACTGTTAAGAAAGCCGTGGTTGCTGCATTGCAAGAGCTTCCTTCTAGGGACGTTCTTTTCAAGACAATAAATGAAGACGGTAAGTATTCCATGTTACTTTATATATTGTTAATGGATTCTATTAACATGTGTCCTTTTAAGGGTTAGGATATTAGTTAATAGACTATTTAAAAAAAGTTTTGATACAAATTTTATGAGAAATATAAAAATTTGTAAAAAAAATCTGTTTCCTTTTTCTTTTCTCATAAAAAGTTTCTAAAGTATAATAAATCAATGCCCTTAAAATATCTACTAACTTTTCCCATTGATAATTTACTATTTTTGGAATCTTGCTGGTATATGTTTGAAATGATGAGTTGATACATTTTCCTCTCGCATTGAGGGAAAACACTAATTGAATCATCTGCAACATTGAAGGTTTATGCTCCGTTTGTTTCGAAGTAAAACATTGATCAACTGTAAAATATTTAGAATCAAACTGTAAAATTAAGCCCCTCAAACGTAAAATGTTTTTTTGCCTAAATCAAGTGTAAAATATTTCTCTCTCTCTCTCTCTCTCTCTCTCTCTCTCTCAACTACTTGCTCTTCTCTCACTCTCAGTTTCTCTCTTCCCACAAACCAGACCACTCATCACCGGCTACCGATCCATTTGTCGCCTCTAGTGTGAGAGACCGCACCCCCGGCCTCCTTTTTATAGGATGTTGGGCCAAACCCACATGAATGGGTAGAGTCGTGTTATTGCCTCTCAAAATGGAGGTTCGACTAGTTATATTTTCCCTTTTAGATTAAGGGTTTTACAATGGAGTCGCCACTTATTTAATTATTAGAAAAATAAGAAAACCATAATTGAAAAATTCCTCATTTTATTAATTTGAAATTGAATTTATATTGATCATAGGAAAATTACATGGTTTTAGTCCTAGATACAATCTAAGATAAAGTACATGACTTTGTTTCCTAGTTACAATCTAAAAATCAAAAATTACATGGATAAGCATTTGATCTACTAACCCTTAGTCTAAGCTCGGAGGCTATGTTACAAGATAAGAAGGTGTTAGGCACCCACCTTGTCTGGTGAAATCGGTCTTCTAGACTATTGTGACCAACATTCATATCATATCATCCAATATGTCAATCAATTTACATGTTGAATTTTATGTGTGTGCATATGATAAACCCTAATTCAATTTATTAAGCATTGTATTTGGATTAAAAAATAAATTCTAGTGAATGTGTGTGGATGGTGATAACCTAGATTCAAAGATTTGAAAGAATTATTAAACAACCATGTTTTTCATATTTTTGATGTGAATTTAAGATTAAATCTAGTGATATGCATGAACATTTGATGAACAACCAAAAACATGTGATGAACACATAAGAACAATTAAGAACATTCAAACATATTCGAGGGAATTATCATGCTTTAATCTTAAATTCTCATCATAGCAACATAAACAAACAGTTAGGGAAGAGGATTATACCTTCATGCAAGATTCATATGGTGGAGGAGAGGATTCTTGATGGAGGTCCTAAGGGTGGAGGAAAAGAAGAGTTAGGAGAGGGAGAGTGAGTCTCATTCAATACCTTGAGTCTCAGGAAGACTAAGATATGACAAGACTGCTCAACTTCACTAGAACTCAAGAGAAGAGAAGAGAGGGGTTTTTTTGTGTCTTGAAATGAAAGAGAGGAGGGGTTTATATAGTAGTGGTGGAGGAAATATGAATTAAAGGCTATTTAATGAGGGTTGACAAAGAATCATGAACCTAGACCTCATTTTAGCCTTTGGAGAAATTTGGTGCATTAAATGTGGAGATTGAGGAGAGTGAGGAGCAAGCAAAGTTCGGTTTTCCCGTAGCTGCTGTAATAGCCTGTAGAGCCAACTTCGAAAAATCATATTTGACTCAATTCTGATCGGAATTGTCTCATTCTTGTGCTTAAATTGAAGCCTCGAATGTCTAGTTTCTGAGAAAATTAACCTCATTCACAGATTCAAAATATTCTGAGAGATATTGATGAAATAGTGAGCAGAGTTCATTTGTTAGAAAATGGTTTCAACACAATTAACATTAATAAGTCCCAAATTAGCTCCCACTTAACATTAAATGGCTCCAATCACTCCCATTTCAGGCTTAATTGGTTCTAAATTTATCCTAATTAAAAGATAATTACACAAATTACTCATTGAATAATTAATGTTTAACTATCTAGTTAATTAAGTGTGTGCAACCCTACCATAAAATGTAGTCCTAACCAATCAAATTATGACACATCATCGTTCTCAAATTGATTATACTTATAACCAATTGAAATCAATTGTTCATAATCACATATAGTCGGACTTAATTTGTGATAATGCATCTCGGCCATTAAAACTTGATTTGATGATAACTTTCAATCTGATGGTCCGATTAGGGCTTATGACCAGTCGATTTGATCGTTACAACATCAAGATCATTTTGGTGAAATGAGATTAAGGATCTAATGACCAGAATCAAGATGTATATGCCCAATGTGAAATTACCCTTTTACCCTCCATGTAAGGTTAAATACGGGTTGCAAAATGGGGTGTCAACATCTAGTCATCACTTGTCCCACATCCACCATCGTCGACTCCACCCACAGATTCTTGATTCAACCTTTTGATTTTCTTTCCTTTTCTTTTATTCGGTTTGACCATTAGTTTGTTATCCTCCATCACCTACTCCACATCCATTGTTGTCAACTTACCCATTGGTTCACAGATCTAGTTTTTGTTTATTTATTTATGTGGGTTTACCAATCTAGGTTTTTTGGATGATTTGTGGGTTGTGGTGGGTGGCTGGGTGGTTTGTAGGTTGCGGTGGGTGTTGGGTTCTTGGGTGGGTTGGTTCATGGGTGAGTTTGTAGTAGTGGCTGGGTTCGTGTGTGGGTTGTGGTGGGTGGCTGAGTTTGTGGGTTGCAATGGGTGACTGAGTGGTTTTTGGGTTGCGGTGGGTGCTAGGTTTATGGGTGGGTTTGCAGTGGTAGCTAGGTTTGTGGGTTCGCTTGTGCTAATCTGGTAGTGGTTTGGGTGGTTGGGGGAGTGGTGGTGGGTTGGTTTTGTCAAATCTGGTAGTGGTTGTTTGGATTTGATAGGTTGTGAGATTAGGAAATTTTTCTCATTTTGCTATGAAACAAACACTTGAAAATGATTTTCTTGCATTTTCAAGAATGTAACCAAACATGGTAAAATGAAAATATTTTACATGTGAACATATTTTAATTCAAAAAGCACTTAGTTGGGATGTTGTTAGGGATGGAGGCACACATGGACACATGCGGGGGCAGGGGGGGTGAATGGCCCCCAAATTGTTTTAAAAAAAATATTAATATACATAGGTACTAATTTTAGCAATTTTGTTCTATAAAATTACATTTTGCTTGCCTTATTAAAATTATTGATTCTTTTAAGAGTAATGCTATAGTCAAAAACTTTTCTACAACATTTTACAAACTGTTGAGTTAACAAATTTTTATTGGTTCGCATTTAGGCCTACCGCCTATATCACGTTTTTACTTAGTAAAAACCACTTACCATATCAGCAATTTATTAAAAAAAAAAAAATTGTAGATCTAGCATTTTCCTTCTTTTAAAGGCCATAAAAAAATTTATAAATTTAAAATCTAAGAAATAAATATACAAGCCCAAAAAATTTGGCCCCCCTAGGTTCAAATCCTAATTCCGTCCATGAGAGAGAGTCTGAAATGATGAGAGAGAGAGAGAGAGAGAGAGAGAGAGAGTAATGAATAATATTTACTGTGATTACAAGCTGAGCCATTGAGAAGAGTACAATTTTTGCAACAACAAATTAAGCTAAGGAGAGTAGAGTTGTTGGCACCCCCAAAGAGATCATGACCATAGTATCTCTCTTGGTATCTTTTTTTAGAAATTTTTTTTTTTGAAATTAAGCGTTGTTTTTATGGAGTAGGTTGAATAAGTTATGAATTTGAATGATTATGAGTTTTTTATTTTATTTTATTTATTTGAATAGGTTTTTTGTTGAATATTTTGTTCATTTGTTGTTGTTCGACCTAATTTTTGTTTGTGCTATTTTTACTGTTATTTGGGCTAATTTTTATTTTTGTTATTTAGGCTTTATTTTTTTATTATTTAAAAAGTTAAGATTTATGTTTGGGGGTCCAAAATTATTTTTGTGAGAAATGCTAGTTCACTACATTTTCCCAACAAATTCTAAGTGATAAACTGTTTTTGATAAATAAAAAGTAATGTCAATGCAGGTGGACCTAGTTTAAAACCAATAACAATTTACCATTTAAGATTTGTTATGAAATTTTTTGTGGATGTAGTCTTACTTTATTTTTGTAGAACTCGAATTCTTGAGATTCTTTTTTGGACAAACGAGGGTGTTCAGACCTCTTTAAATATCTGACGCACCATGTTATTAGAGAAATGAATCCTATAGGAGTGGCCCCAAAATACTGACAATAGGTTTTGAATCTAAGATCTCATGAGGTCTTAGGAACCATTAAGCCAACCCTTAAGACTAATTCTTGAGATTTTTAAATCTGGTTGTTTAATAACTTTTTTTTTTTTCTATGGTAGATAGATAAAACAAGTTAATCACGTGTGTGTGTATATATATATATATATATATATATTGGGCAAGTCACTTGTATGCGGTGCGGCCATTGGGTTCATTGGATTCTCTGTTACATCAAGTGCACTAATGCTCCATGGATTTTACTTCTCAAGGTCATCCCTTACTCTGCAAGCATGCATATATGCATTAATGCTGACTGGGCATACAACCTTACTAATCAACATTCCACCCAAGGCTTTTGCTTTGTACGGATTTGGTAACTCTCATTTCATGAGGTAGCAAAAAGCTGATTTTGGTAGCTCGATTCAGCACGAAGGCTGAGTACTACTTTTAAGCTCCGTTGTTTGCATTGCCTCTTACATGATGATGATATGTGTGTTCTCTTTTCTGCGATCACGTACTGTGTACTATGATAGCATGAGTGCTATTTCGATTGCTCACAATAATGTGTTCAATAAGTTGAGTGCCAGACATATTAATATTGACTGCCATTTCATTGCTTATCATCTCCGTACTTTACTAATTGCAACTTCATTCCATTCAACGTCGTAGCTATTCATTGACTTCCCCCCACCAATTTTTTATTTTAAAAAATATTTGTATATATAAGTACTAATTTTAGCAATTTTATTCAATAAAACTATATTTGCTCCTCTTGACAATATCATTAATCATTTTTAAGGTTATAAAAGAATTCATAGATGCCAATTTAAAATATCATAATTTTTTTTTCCCGTTGTTTATACTTCTGCCCCTCAGTCCAAATCCTAATATCCGTCCTTGACTCCATTGCCTCCCATGGTTAACTAGCTAATATTTTCAGTCTCATCCGTCTAGGTGGTTTCAAGATCTAGTATCCAAATTCAAAATTGGTTTCTTGTATCTCATCTTGACACCCCGGGCTATTACAAAATTAGGTTTAGTCATGTCTGGACCCAAATCTGTTGTGCTAGTCTATATGTACTGGGCATTAATTACGTTAAGGGCCTAGGTGAAGGCAATTCCTATACAGCTACTGACACACAATAATACATATTATTTCTCTCTGATAGTCCAGTTTTGATATCTGAGTTCTGATCATGCTATTGTTTGACATATGAAAATCATCGTTACAGCAGTGGTGGAGCTCTCACTTGAGCACAAAGCTGACTTTCAGTTTAATTACATGGTTTTGGTTTAGTTTTTCTGAATTTTCTTTACTTTTTATCAGAGAATTCATTAAAGGAACCTTTTCAAAAGTGCATCACTGCGTCAAAAGTTGTTCTGCAGTACATTGACAACATCTTCCAATCAACTGAGACAGGAGCTGAGCTGCTTAGGTTGATCTAGCCTAAACTCCACTCTGGCACTTGCTCATAAAGAATATCTCGATCATGGTTTGTAAAACATTGGTATTGAAAACTAGTTTGATTTTATTAAGAAATATGTATGCTGTTTTATTGGCTTGAACTTTGTAACCATGTCAAGTGCGTGTGCTACAAGAACAACTCGTGTTTAATTTTAATAATGACGTCAAATATGATAACTATTATATGTTTTCTTGTGGTCACCTCATATGGGATTTTGAATATCTATATTCACTTTACTATAGAAATCTACCCAATTATATATCTAATTAAGAATAGCAAAATTAAAAGTGATGAAACTCAACTAGTTGGTATCTTAATATTTTTAATGAAAATGTCTAAGGTTTAAATATTTCATCTTCTATTGTAACAATTTAAAGAAAAGAAAAAAAGAAGCAAATTGTAAAGTACACCCCCCTAAAATTTGAAGTTGTTTAAATTTTACACTCTATAATTTGAGGTATTAAATTTTACACCTTGAAGTTTGACTTCATTAGTAAAACCCCACTTTTGTTAATTTAGGTTGCTAAGTGCCACATTGGCCTGTTGATGTGTATATATATTTTTTTTTGGGTGCCAAAACAGCCTTCCATGACGATGTCGTTGTTTCACTTAAAACAAAGAGCATTACTGCTAGTGCTTCCAAAACAGTGTCATTTCATAGCTAATCACAAAACACAAAACCATCTTCAACATAACCCATTTCACCAAAACTCATCTAGTTCCCAAAATCATATAGTCAGACCAGCTGAGTCACGAACCCAACCTTTGTTAACAGAGGAAAAGAAGATAAAGAAGACAACGATGTCGTTTCTACAAGTCCTCCTTTCAGAGACAAGACCAACGACGCCATTCAACAAGTCACACGTGAGAACACTTAAAACCAGAATTTCATGTTTGTGTTAATTACTCAAACAGTGTCGTCTCTGTAATAGCAATTGGAGTCTTAGACAGTTAGTTACAACTGAGTTTAACAGACGCAAGAAAATTCTGGGTTTGTTAGAGTTTGTTATAGAGGGTTAATTATGGTGTAATCCATGTGTTTGTAATTTGGTATGAGTGGGCTGTAGTATATAAACAGAGTTGAACACAGAAAGTAATTAATCAAGAAGCTTTATTCAGTTTTCATATAGAAATATCCCTTCCTTTCTCTCTTTTCTCTCATATCTTGTTCTTCATAAATTTCCTTCCTTGCTTTTCTCCATTCATTGATATATACCAGAAATCACAGAATTCTTCATGGTATCAGAGCAGATCTGATTCAACCACGATTCCAGCTATGGCTTCTTCAATATCTGCTTCAGCTTCAACTTTGGCTTCTTCAATATCTGCTTTAGCTTCAACTTCAATAGCTTCCAGTTCAACAATGGCTCCCTCAACAACAACAGCGCCAATTAATTTGGTGAATCAAACTCTGCCTCTACTATCTAACATGGCTAACATGATGACGGTCAAGTTAGTACCAATCAAGGGGGAGGGGGGGCAGGTGCCCCTGAACTTCCAATTTTTTTACTGATAATGATAATTTATTGAACTGAAATGTCTTATTTGCCCCCTACACAAAAGACAAAAAAAAACTTTTCTATTTATTGGGAACAACCTGCAGCTATATGGTTCAGAACTCAACAGTAACTCTAAAACTACTATAACTTTAATATAAAACTATTGGTCACAAATGATTAAAAAAAAAAAAAAACCTACTGCTAATGCTATATGTCTATACGGACTGGGATCACAGCAGCCTAATACTAATAGAACTCTGAAAAAAAAAAAAAAAAAAAAAAAACAAAAAAAAAAAAGTGTATATATAATACTGTATAAAGCACGCCTCCCATATATGATGATGAAAAAAAAAAGAAAAAAAAAGAGAGGTTCTTGGGTTTTTTTAAAAAATTAAATAAAAATGGAATAATTAGTTTTTTCATAATTTGTAATTTTGTTAATATAGTAAGGGTAAATTTGATAATTCATTTGATTCAGCACTTCTAAGCTCTGCTCTCCCTCAAAATCTCTCAAATTTTGGAGAATTAAAAATGAAAAGTTAGAAATAGTTAGAACCCTTCCAAATCTCTCCCCTCCTCCCTTAAAAAAAATCAAAATAAGATAATTTAACTTACTTTCTCTCTCTACTCTACTTTCCTGTACTCTCCCTCCATCCAAACAAGCTATTAGAGTTTCTGTTGTATTTTTAAAAGCATTCAAGTTGAGTTTTTAAAAGCATTCAAGTCATTGAGTCACGTTTAAATATTCATAAGTATATTGTGTACTCTAAATATTCATGTTTAAATTTTTTTAGATTAGTTTTTTACTTTCAATCTTATCTTTAATTTTGCCCCCCCGACCTACATTTCTGGCTCCGCCACTGGTACCAATTACATAGTTTGGAAGCATCAAATAACAATGGTGCTCGAAACTTACTCAATGTATGATCTTCTTGATGACGTGGATCTCACTGGATCAACAACTTCGATCATTAACCTAGATTTTCAAATCTGGAAATCCAAAGAAAAGGCACTTCTGACTTTCATGTGTTCAACTCTTACTCCACCAATACTTGCTCTTACAGTTATTTGTAACTCAACAATGGAGGTTTGGAAAGTCCTTGAGAATCACTTCTCCTCGATTTCTCGTTCTCATGTGATGAATCTCAAAGGAGAGCTTCATAACCTTCATAAAGGTTTTGATTCTATTGATACCTATCTTTAGAAAATCAAAGTTGTTAGAGATAAATTTATGGCTGTAGGAGTGTTCTTAGATGATGAAGAATTACTTCACATAGTAATTAAGGGACGACCAAAGGAATATAGTGCATTCAGGTTAGCCATTAGAACCAGAAGCACTAAATTGAGTTTTGATGAACTCACTACTTTGTTAAGTGTAGAAGAAGAATCTCTCACTGAGTCTTTTGAGCTTAAAGATTCCTTTGCCATGGTGTGGGCACAAACGGGGGAGTACGCCTCAGCTGAGTGGACTGGGGCGGAAAAACACAAGAAGTCACCACCTAGTTTTATGGTCTAGGAACCATGAATATAGTGCCTTACATGGAAGGACTAGTCTTACCACCAGAGTATGGATTTGGAGTTTAGGTACGATTTTGGGAAGGTGTTAGGCACCCAAAACCGTCCGACCCGTGGGTCAGCTTCCACTTATTGTGTTATACATCTTAATTCTATTAAAGACACATTCAACATTGCATTTTAACACACACACACACACACACACACGCATACATCTAAGCATACAACTTGGCATTTCATCCCAAACCCTAACATACATCTATCATGGCAATTAACGAACCCTAGCATACATCTATCATGGCAAACAATTTATTCAAACAAGGTAGCAAGCATACATGGCAAAAGCACAAACATGGCAAGATTCAAATAAACATGTGATTACCTTAAGAACAAATCATTTAAACAAACTTGTTCATATTCATCATCAAACATATACCCACTGCATGTTCATGTGAATGCATGACTTCCCTCACTTACCTTACTGCATCTCAGCACCTATGCATCAATGAATGGACATGTGAATGTATGTTCATGGTATCGAAGTAAGAAAAGAAAAAGAAATCCTAATTTAGCATGTTAAAAGCAAACAAGCAACTAAACCAAGGAACAGAGACTTAGAAAGCATAAAAAGTGACCAAACAGAGGTATATGATATAAAAGAAATGAAGAAACAAAGCAGAAAAACCTGAATTAGAGTTTCTAGGCATGAGTATGCGTGTGCATACATAGGCTTGCGTACGTAGGCCAGTTGTATGCATACACATACTTCAAGCCTGCATACGCATGCAGAAGCATGCGCACGCAAACACGCCTAGAAGAACCCTAACCTAGAAAGCAAGCATAGAAAATGAAGGAACAACAAATCTAGCAACCTAGCATGCTTTAAAAAAAGAAAGACTAAGTAAAACTAACCTAAACAAACATATCTAAATATAAACAAAGCAAGGAAACAAGATTAAAGCAAGATTAAAGCAGAAAAGCAAGAAAATATCTTTTAACTTAATACCTTAAATAATAAGGTTTTCAAGATTGATTTTGACCATTCCCCCAGTCAATCTGTTAACAACCAAACAAAAATGATTAGTAAACTTCAAAACTCGAGGATTAAGACCAGAAAATGTCTCAATCAAAATAAAATTGACTTGAGAATGTTTTGTGAAAAACTCCCTCTTTAATTCACTATTTCTAGTGAATCTTAGGTTTTCCCTTAGGATTTTCTCCGTCTTGAAAAAGTGTCATGTATGGCTTTATATAGTGAGAAAATAGGGGAACGGCTTTCAGATAATGTAGGATTCGTTCTAAACCTCAACATTAATGCTGAAAACTTGTCTTTCATAGGTTTCTGAAACCTTAGTTGTGTGCACAGGTTCGTACTTGCGTACGCATGCATCAGACCTATGTACGTAGGTCGATGGTTTCTTTGGCCTTTTATTTTTCAGAAGTAGATTTATTTGCACATAAAAGGTTATATTTTCCATTTTAACACCTCTCAAGTCAATTTGTAATCTGATTGGGCCCTAAACCAACCTTGGGCCTTAGAATTTTGGCTTCATTGGGGAACGGGGGCTTGAGTCGTAAGGGATAAAAATTGCAGTGTCTACATATGGCAGTGAATGCTTTACCTAGGCCTAGTAACAATGTTCCTTATAATCAAGAAAATTACAATCAATCTAACAGCAGAGGAAGAGGCAGAGGGAATAACAATAAAGGAGGAGGTCGTGGCAGTAGAGGCAATACTCAGTATTCTCATCCTTAGGCCAATACTCAGTATAATCAGTTTTCACAAAATCAACCTCCTCGATTTGAACGACCTATATGTCAGATATGTGGAAAAATAGGTCATTTGGCTATAGATTGTTACCATTGGATGGATTATGCTTATCAAGGTAAGCATCCACCAACAAAAGTTGCAACTATTGTCACTGCTTCTAATGTAGCAATCACACAAGATTAGCCCTGGTTAGCAAACAGGGCAGCCACTGATCATGTCACAACTAGTCTCAACAATCTCTCCTTTCCTAAGCCATACAATGGTCAAGAACACCTCACATTTGGAAATGGCCAAAACTTGCCTATCACTCATATAGATAACATCCAAATTCCCTCTTCTAATTCCACTATACAGCTAAGAGATGTTCTTAGAGTTCCAAATATTGCTTCTAATCTAGCCTCTGTGCATAGACTTTGTCATGACAATCATTGTAGTTATTATTTTGATGAGCACATTCTTTCCATTCAAGCTTTGGCCACAGGGGAATGTTCTCTACCAGGGCATGAGTGAGAATGGGGTATATCCTATATATCCTCATAAAGCACCAAATCTATTACTACCGAATAAAGTTTGCAACCATGTTGATTCCTCATCTTTTTGAGTTGGCACTTGTGGCACAGCAGATTGGGTTATCCTCATCATCAAATTCTCAGTTTGTTGATTCCTCATGCTAAATTTCTAGCAAATAAGTGTTTGCAATCTTGTACACATTGTATTCATGGCAAGATTCATAGATTGCCTTTTTCACATTCTGATTTTGTTGCACATTTTCCTTTTGAGCTTGTTCACATTGATCTATAGGGCCCAACTCCTATAGATTTTGTTAGTGGCTATAATGTGCTTTTTGTAGATCATTTTACTTGATTCACACGGCTATATTTGATTGTTCATAAATCTGAAGTTTTTGACAAATTTGTTCAGTTTAAGGCAATGATTGAGACTCAATTTTCTTCTAAAATAAAACTCTTGAGATCTTATGGAGGGGTAAGTACACTTCCAAAGTCTTTAAGTCCATCTTAGCATCCAATGGCATCATCCATCAACTCTTTTGTCCCCATACACCTCAACAGAATGGTCCTGTAGAAAGAAAATACGGACACCTCATTGAAACATCCATTACACTTCTTCCTCAAGCTTATCTTCCTTCTGCATATTGGTGTTTTGCTGTTGCCATAGCTAATTTTCTTATTTAAAGTTGAATTTATTCAACTATGTGTTGATTTTATTCCGTACCAAATTTGCTTGTAATTCAGCATTTAGAGACCCTATATTTAGGTGGGAATAATGTAAGGGTTGTATGTGAGAGAGTGTGAAAAATTGATCAAGTGTATGCATCAAGAGGCAACTCGCAAGTGGTGACTTGTCAGAATCTAGCACACGTGTGGAGCATGTAGGAAGTTGAAGGATCAGGACAGCTAGATCACAACAGGACAAAAAGTACATTCTGGCCAATCTAGTAACTGGCAATTGGAACTCGCTACTCATCCTAGTCGCGAAGTGAGTCGCCAGTGCACCCTGTTTTACTGAAAACTGACTTTTCACATTCCATCTCATACCCTACTATAAATACCCTTATACCCACAAAATGTAGAGAACTTCTAGAGAGAATTTTGAGAGAGAAACACCAGAGAAAAACAAGATTGATTCATCCACAATTTTATACATTTGATTCTCCAAATTTCTTTACTCTCACCATTTCCATTGTCATACCCATGAGAGGATCTTAAGCCAAATCCTTACCTCACAAATTCAGAGTAGTGAGAAGGTTCTTGGTGTTTGGGAAGCAGTTCAAGAGAGAACCAATTCATATTGGTTGATGCAATGGGCTAATTGCGGGATCTGATAAGCTAGAGAAGACATGGTTAGGCGTAACCTTGTTGAAGCAAGAAGTTTGGAGGGCTTAGGTGTATCGGGTAGATTAGGCTTGGAGGGTCTACTGCTATTTATGTATCCCAACTGATTTTCTTGGGGATCATTTACCGCTTGGAGGGCCACGGAGAGGTTTTTCGCTGACTTCTTTGGTTTCCTCTTCGATAACACGTGTCAGTGTTATCTTGTGTTTGCTTCTCTCTATCCCTTACTCTTTGCTTTTAATTACTGCTGAGTTGTGATTAAAATATGGCTTAGAGTAGTTTGCATATTTGGGTATTGCTTATATTTCATATTCCGTGCATACATTTTTTGAATATAAGCTTGTATTGGATAATTTGTATTTGGGGGTCTACACATTCATAAGTGTTTTTACACACTAAGTGAGTTTTCACTTATAAATTTACTGCCCACTTCTGTGTTACAATTTCATTCTCCCTAGTCAAAACTATATAAACACCAACCTGATGTCTCTCAACTCAAAATCTTTGGTGCTTCTTGTTTTCCTTTTCTTAGACCATACACTAATAACAATTGGAACCCAGAACTACTGAGTGCGTTTTCCTTAGCTATCCAACTAGTTATAAGGGTTACTAGTTCCACCACCTTAAGTAACCCTTAAGTTTGTAGACAAATATAAGTCATATTGTGAGATAAAAAAAAAATAATAAATAAAAAATCATATGCCTCATCAAAATAGTTCTATGAATAAAACTATAAATAAAAGATTTCTTCAACCGCCATAGCCCTTCATTTGTTTTTTTGTGTGTGTGTGTGTGGCCATTTTGCAACTTCTCTTATTTAACTTTTGTTGTGACTTACATTTTCCCTGCGATTGGTTTTGTTTTTGATGCTTTGGAGTGTGTGGTACATGTTTTGTGTTGCAATGCATGTTCTTCTCTTAGAGCATTAGCATTAAGGCTGTAAAACCCTTGTATTGCTATTTTACATCAAAACACACCCAAATTGTGCTTTACTTTAGTTGCTATTGCCAAAACTTTTTAGAAACTGTGAACAAAGTTGGTATACTTAGAACATTAGTATTGGTGGAGGCATTTTGCTAAAATGCTAAATTTACCATTAAAATCTAGCAAAAGTGGGCTGCATCATTGGAGCCAAACCCAAATTTTTTTGGTGTTGAGCCATAGTGCACAACCAAAGATGGTTGTGCACTGTAACTAATATAGTAAAAAAATAATAATATTTTATTAAAGATATATTTTTTTATTGTGTTGATGGTGGTGGTTGTTGTTCATTGTAATATATATATATATATATATATATATATATATATATATATATATTATTTTATTGTGTTATTTATATTATTTTATTATGTTGAATGCTAAAATAAAATACTAATGTTTGGTGTTTTGTAAATTGAGGTGGTAAAATAGATAAAGTAGCTGTAGGGACTGGGTTCGCACACTGCTCTTAGGAGAGAAGTGGATTCGAGCCCAACTAGCCCAATACAATAAATTTGTAGAGAGTAGGTTCAAGAGCTAGGTTTTAGTAAGGATTGCAACGACTGGATACGATCATAAAAGGATTGAATTATAGATGTGCAAGCCAAAGCTGGAAACTCCGTCCTCGGGCTTTTCGTCCGAGAAACTCAATGTTCTTATTATTTCTTAAGGCTATCTTACAGTGGTCTTAGAGACGATACGTATTACTACTGGATCCCTCTTTTTCCCTCTCTTCTTCTGTCCCCCCCTTTATGGAGGGGTTTCTTACATTATATAGTCCCTCTTAGTTGATCTTAACCCTCCATCTGTCGATCATATAGATCACTACTCGAGTGCTTGTCCCATCGGCCACCTTCCCCAACTTTCTGTTAGTTGCGGCAACCAATACTGCACTGCTCAGGGGTCATTTCCTCATTAATGTGGCCAGAACGTTAGTTGGACGCATTCAATGTGGGGGTGACAGCTTCTCCTTAAACCGCTTCTACTACACTGTACCTCCATTCGTGTCCCACTGTACTCGTCCTTCCTTCTGGGGGCACTCAGGGGGGCTGCCTTTGGTGGCGTCCCATCTTTTCCTTCCGGGTTCGGGAGTGCCGAGGACATAATCGTCCTCGGCAATACCTCTAGGCCACTTGGATTTTAATTGTACGTCCTCGGCAACATCTCTCCTCGGCGCGGGCCTTGGGCCCTAGTGTGGAGTGGGCTGGGTTTGTCAAATTCTTAGGCCCTACAATAGCCCCTCAAAATCCTGCTGTCTGGCTCCTCGGACGGAGAGAAGGGTTTTGATGACATCGGGCCTTTGTCATGGCTTGTCAAGTCTTGTCATTTGTCAATACTAGAGTCTCTTCGTCTGCCTAAGGCACGTTACTGGCGCCTTGGTATACAAAGCGTGTCTTCATTAAATGCGGGCGGCTCTATGCTCCCCACGTTCAACGGTGCGATGGTGATCTAACGGTGGAGATTTCCTTATCTTTACGGGCGGGAAAACCCGCACGGTTATTTTGGTGGCAGGTATAAATTCTCATTTGAACTGATTTGTCTCCTTATTTCTACACTCGAAAGTTTTCCTTGCGCACATACCCTGAGTTCAGTCAAACTTCCAGATAAACTCAAGTCTCTCTCTCCAGCATAAAAAGCCCATCCGAGGAACGTTTCCTCATCTTTGTAAGTTCTCTGCTCTCATTAACTCGTGTTCTCTCTCTCTCTCTCTCTCTCTCTCTCTCTCTCTCTCTCTCTCTCTCTCTCCTGGGTTTATCTTTCTTTGGTCCCTATCTTTTTTCCGTCATTCCCCTTAGTCTCTTTAGCAATTTCTAGAGATGGGCAAATTAAAAAAGTTGGTTGAGATCGAAGAGGCGATGGAAAAGTTCATCGTCGACTATAGGATACCCCCCAATGTAGGTTTAAGGTACTGCAAGGAGGGGGAGTGGCATTTTAAGAGAAGAACGGGTGAGGTGGTGATTCCCATTCTCACCTTTATAGAAGGGGGTGTGAGGATCCCCATGGGGCCGGTAATGAGGGATTACCTTTGGCATTTCCGATTAGCTCCCACCCAGTGTGCTGCAAATGTGTTTAGGATCCTGGGTTGTGTGGATGCCTTAAACAAGAAAATGGGGCTAAGGTTGACCCATTATGACGTAAACTGGTGCTACAACCTCCAACATTTGAGGGGCAAATCCTACTACATGAAGACGAAAGACGATAGGGTTCGGCTAATCCAGTGCCTCCCCGAGTCCAGCAAAGGATTGAACAAGGACTTTCTTATTGTGTCTGGGGAGTGGCACGATGGCATTCCTTGCCCAACTGTGGAGGGAGAACCAGGTTGGGTGTGGAGGGTAGGAGGGGGCTAATCTTTTTTGCCATCTTAATTTGCATGGTTCGGTTACTAACTATGAACATTCCTTCTTTTTGCAGATCCCCACGCCTTTCACTGACACTTTCATCTGACCAACCGGGAGGATTTGGACACCAGTCTTAAGGTGGTGGTTTTTGTAAACGGAGAGGACAACCAAGTCAGAGTCGCTCACAAAATCTTGGGGTACGATCCTATCTAGAAGTCATTTGTCGCCCCAAAGCACGTGATCAGAGCTAATGATCCCTGGCTTCAGAAAATCATTGTAGTTGAGAACAGGTTTTTGATCTCCGAAGGATCTCCTGTCTCGGAGGGCATCCCGTTGGCGGGCTCTTCTTCGTCCCACCAAGTAGCGGAGGCCGAGGGTGACTTGGGTTTATCCGAAGAAGGATTCGGAGTGTTTGACCAAGCTAATCCATCTGAGGATCCTTTCGGCGACTTGGGTGACCCAGACTTGTCCGAGGCGGATCTTTTGTCAGCGGGGACATCTCCTACGGCGGAGATGGGTTTTAAGAAGAAGCCCCAAGCAAACTTATACAACCTGATTGAGGGTAAGCCGGGGAAGGATGCGCCAGGTAAGTCGCCATCCAACCCTCCTCCTCCTCCTCCCCCATAGCCTCAGCCTGTTCGGACCAGGTCTTCCCCTTCTCGAGCATATCCATCCTTCCCCCAATCCAAACTTCCCGCCCTTCCCCAATCAACTCTGCCTCCTCGGCCTGATCCTGTGGACCTAAAGAGGAAGAGGGATTCCAAGGGTAATGGGCCAATGGACGGGGGGAAGTCTCGCTCTTCTCAAGAGGAGGGTGAAGCCCCGCGAGCTTTGAAACAATTAAGATTGGGCATCAAGGCAAAGGGAAAGAGGTCGGCCCCCAATCCGCGCCCCATGCTTGGCTTCCCGCCCCAATGCTCCACGGGGAACCACTAATGGAAGATGCATCCCTGAGGGGCTTCCGAGACGGCGAAGGCGCTTATGTGGCCGACGCGTTGGAGAGGACTTTGCTGCTTCCCACTGACATGAGAGAGTTGGAGAATATGAGGATGCAGGAGGTCTTTCTTAGCATGAAGAGGTACCTAGGTATGGTAAGGCTTCTAATCCTTGTGACCCCGTTGATTTTTGCTCCTAAATTTCCCATTCATAGTGTGTTTGTTCCAATTGGCAGGCCGTCCAAGCCACCTATAGGCTGGAGGATGAGGCTAAGGGGCAGAGCAAGTCCGCGGAACTTGAGCGCAATAAACGTATGGAGGCTGCGCGGACCCTTAAAAACTCCGAGGCTGACCTCATGAAGGCAAGGGAGGATTTAAAGGAGATGACCAAGGCCAGGGATAGTGCTGAAGCGAGCCTGGCCGGTGCCCAAAAACAGGCCAAGGACCAGACGAGGTGCTTGCGCTCTGCCGAGGAGCAATTGGAGATCGCCAAGGAGCATATCGACGATTTAAAGAAGAAACTGACCGAGGCAGAGAGTGCTAAAGGCGACGCGGAATGGGCCAGGGACAAAGCCTTGAGGGCCAAGACAAAGGCTGAGTTTGCCAGGACGGAGGCCGAGACCTCCAAGGACAAAGTCGAGGAGGAGGCATACGACGCGGGGGTGGCTGATACCCAGGCCATTCTTAAAGCTCAAGTCCCTGGTGTATGCAGGCTCTACTGCTCCCAGGTTTGGAACGAAGCCCTCAAACAAGCTAGGGTAGAGGCTTCGTCCGATCTGTGGAAGGTGGAGAAGGTGTACTATCCTCCGGCCATCCGGGAGACTGCCTCTGCCAGCTCCGAGGTTGTGAGCGCTCCACAGGAGGTTAAGGCTGCTCAGCCAAAGGCTGCTCAAGTCGTTCCCACTCCTGACGAGCCAACTAAGGGGGGAGAGCTTCCTGGGGCGACAGAAACACCTGCAGGTCTGAATCTTGAAGTGCCCCAGGGAGCTACCAAGTCCACAATCAGCGCTCAGGTCTCTGATGCTGAGGAGCCGGCCCTCTTGGTTCAGCCCCTTTAGGTCATCCCCCTTGCTGATGTCTCTAAAGGCCTTGAAGCTAATCCTGCTCAGCCTCCCTAGGAAAGGGATGTCTCCCAGGGCCTCGAGGCTAATCCTGCTCAACCTCCTTAGGAAGTGACCAAGACAAAGTTGAAGAAATAGGGGCCCTGGCCAACTTTTGTATTTGCTTTTAGTTAAGCTGTTAATTAGTTTCCCTTTTGTTTTGAGGACCTTGGGAATTACTTGTAATCTAACTCTTTGACCATATGTATGAAATTCCCTTCTTCCTTTTTCCTTTAAATTATACATTTATTGCTTTCGCCAATATTACTATTGCTGCGAATCTCATGGTTTTTGAATTAGTTATCTTGACATGTGTGAATGGCTGCGCATATGATACATTTGAAATTAAATCCCTGAATTCTAACTTGGCAGTGCCCAGGGGATGCTTAGTCTGCATCTACACATATTTCTAGGGAGTTAAATGCATAATCTGAGGTGCCGAGCGTGTTTTTAGGTCATGTCTAGTGCTTAGATTTTCTTGGAGTGTCTAGTTTCCCCATAGGTTTGAGTCCGAGGACCATGCAAGACCTTGGTTCTGTCTGGTACTTAGATTTTCTTGGACTGTCTAGTTTCCCCATAGATTTGAGTTCGAGGACCATCCAAGGCCTTGATTCTGTCTAGCACTTAGATTTTCTTGGAGTGTCTAGTTTCCCCATAGGTTTGAGTCTGAGGACTACGCAAGATCTTGGTTCTGTCTAGCACTTAGATTTTCTTGGAGTGTCTAGTTTCCCCATAGGTTTAAGTCTGAGGACCATGCAAGATCTTAGTTCTGTCTAGCACTTAGATGGTTGCTAGGATGCGAGACGTACAATCATAATAGACTTAAAATTTGAATCGGAAAAATGTTGTTATTAATAATAATACCTTCTCAGGTTATTTACATTCCATGGACGAGGTATAGCCCTTTCATCTAAGTTTTCTAGGTAGAAAGCTCATATTCCCATAATTGAAGTAATTCGGTATGGCCCTTCCCAATTGGGTCCCAGATTTCCCCAGGATGGATTCTTCGTAGCACCCACCACTTTCCTCAGCACTAAATCTCCTGGTGCTAGCGACCTGAGCTTCACGTTGGCATCATAACCCTGTTTGAGCTTCTGGTGGTAATGGGCTAAATGGATCATTGCCTTTTCTCTTCGTTCGTCGATTAGGTCCAGGTTCTTCCCCAGTAGTTCATCGTTACTGTCCGGGGTGAAGGATTTCGTCCTCAGTGTTAGGAAGTTTGCCTCTAGGGGGATAATAGCCTCGGCCCCATAGGTTAGGGCAAAAGGTGTCTCCCACGTGGACCGTCGTGGAGTAGTCCGATAAGTCCATAAGACGTGCAGCAGCTCTTCTACCCATCTTCCCTTAGCATTGTCCAGTCTCCTCTTAAGCCCATTAACTATGACCTTGTTGATGGCCTCGACTTGACCATTTCCTTGAGGATAGACTGGAGTTGAGTACTTGTTAGTGATTCCCAGCTCGCAGCAATATCTTCTGAAGGCCTTACTATCAAATTGGAGTCCATTATCTGAAATGAGGGTGCGAGGGACCCCGAATCGTGTAACGATGTTTCTCTAGATGAATTTCTTAGCATCCACATCCCTGATATTGGCCAGGGCCTCGGCTTCGACCCATTTGGTGAAGTAATCTGTGCCGACCAGTAGATACCTCTTATTTCCTACTGCCTTCGGGAAAGGTCCTACAATATCCAGGCCCCACTAGGCGAACGGCCATGGGCTGGACAGAGGGTTGAGGATCCCGCCCGGCTGATGAATATTTGGGGCGAACCTCTGGCACTGGTCACACTTCTTAAAGTACTCCAGGGCTTCCCTCTGCATCCCCGACCACCAATATCCCTAGATAATGGCTCGGTGGGATAGGGATCTTCCTCCTGTGTGACTCCCGTAGATCTCTTCGTGCAGCTCCTCGAGCAGTAGCTCTGATGCCTCAGGGTGGACACACAGTAAATATGGTCCAGAGTATGAGCGTTTGTACAGTTTGTGGTCCTCCGACAGCCAGAACCGAGGAGCTTTCCTTCGTATTTTTTCTGCCTCCAACTTTTCCTCGGGCAAGGCGTCCTCTTTGAGGTACCTCACCATGGGGTCCATCCAGCTGGGGCCCACCCTGACTTCATGAACAGGGACCATGCCTTTCGCTCCTTCATTCGTTCTATCCGTATTAGCACCAAGCTCACAGCATGGGGGGCCACAGCAATATATGCGTACAGGACCTCATTGGCCTCGGGGCTGGACATGATAGGTGGCTGGGATAGGTACTCCTTGAGCTGCTGGAAGGCCACAACACAGTCCTCGGAACACTCAAACCCCTTCCATTTGTTGATCAAGAGATAGAACGGTCTACATCTGTCCGCCGACCTGGAAATGAATCGGTTGAGGGCTGCGATCATCCCTGTGAGCTTTTAGACCTCCTTTGCGTTTCGTAGGGGTTTCAGGTCGTTTATAGCCTTGATCTGGTCGGGGTTAACCTCGATTCCCCTATGAGTAACAATGTAGCCCAAAAATTTGCCTGATCCCACGTCGAATGAGCATTTGGAAGCATTTAGGCATAGCTTATGCCTCCTTAAGACGCCAAAGGTGCTGCCGAGGTCTCCTAAATGTTCAGACACCGCTTTACTCTTCACCACCATGTCATCGACATAGATTTCGATGTTCTTGCCCAATTGTGGCTCGAACATTCTCGTCATCATCCGTTGATAAGTGGATCCTGCGTTCTTCAGACCAAACGGCATTACCTTGTAGTGGTAGTTCCTAGTAGGTGTCACGAAAGCCGTTTTCTCTTGATCCTCCAGTGCTAGTGGTATTTGGTGGTAGCCTTGAAAGGCATCTAAGAAGCTCATCCGAGGATGGCCTACTGTCGCATCCACTAGCTGGTTTATCCGAGGCATTTAGAAGGGGTCCTTAGGGCACGCCTTATTTAGGTCTGTGAAGTCCACACAAACTCGCCACTTCCCACTTTTCTTCTTGACCACCATAGTGTTGGCCAACCATTCGGGGTAAAAAACTTCTTTGATAGCCCCTGCACGTTTAAGCTTTGTCACCTCGTCTCTAATCGCATCAGCGTGCTCCCTCGACGGGCGACGGGGTGGCTGCTTCTTGGAAATGATGGACGAGTTGACATTGAGATGGTGACAGATGAAGGCCGGATCGATCCCAGGAGCATTGCAGGTATCCCAGGCAAACACGTCGATGTTTCTTTTGAGGAACTCAATCAATTCCTCCTTCTCCTGAAGAGGCAGCTGAGACTTACTCGAAAGAATTTCTCCGGATCGCTGCCAATAACCTTCTCTTCCAAGTCTTCGCATCTCGCCTTGTCGGCGGCTGTGTCAAGGGGCAAAGTCGGGGCCTTTGATTGCTATAAGCTTCTTTCAGCAGAGGCCGAGGACTCCGTATCGAGCCGATGGGAGACAGCAGCCACCACACAATGCCTTGCCATGGACTGGCTCCCACGGATTTCACGGACTTGGTCCCCCGACGGGAATTTCAACTTCCGATGCAAGGAGGAGGCGACAGCTCCCAGTGTATGGAGCTAGGGTCTGCCGATGATGGCCGTATAGGGAGAGTAGGTGTCCACCACGATAAAGTTCACTTCCACTGTCTCTGGGCCGGTCTGGATGGATAGCCTAATCATTCCCTTTGGGATAATGAGCTTCCCATCGAAGGTCATCAAAGGGGAGCTATAGGGCATCAGATCCTCTGATTTTAACCCCAGCCCCTTGTAGAGATCGGGGTACATAACCTCGGCAGCGCTGCCACCATTCACCATCACCCTTTTCACATCGTAGCCCCCGATTTTGAGAGTGATCACCAGCGTGTCATCATGGGGCTAGATGGTATCGTCCATATCTTCTTCTGAAAAGCTTAAGGCTTGGTG
Source organism: Quercus tomentella (assembly GCA_028535165.1). Taxonomy (NCBI): domain Eukaryota; kingdom Viridiplantae; phylum Streptophyta; class Magnoliopsida; order Fagales; family Fagaceae; genus Quercus; species Quercus tomentella. The sequence continues at coordinate 47,323,755 of JAPQVY010000111.1, forward strand.
AAAATTCCTTCTGGCCCTCTTCAGCTCTGGCTGGGACTCCCTGGCAGGCAGCTGGGCCACGAATAATACTCGAGAAGGGCGCGCGCCTGTTCTTCCTAGTGCGGCCAGGATTACATTGATCGTCCCTACGGGTGGCCTTAGGGCAGCGTCTCTCTAGGGTTCCTGATGGGTTTGACCTTGATGACCACTGGAACGATGTAGGAGGTGCTTCAGCTTTCCTTATTGGACGAGCTAGTCCAGGTGGTTCCAAAGGTTCCTACAATCCTCTGTGGTGTGCCCGTGGTCCTGGTGGTATTGGCAATAGAAGTTCTGATTTTGCCTCATGGACTCTCCAACCATCTTATTAGGCCATCTAAAGTATGGCTCGTTCTTGATTTTCTCCAACACCCGATGTACTGGTTCCCGAAATACAGCGTTAACAGCTTGTGTGTATGTTGCGTCGGACTGCCCCATAAAATCTCTTCTCGGGTGGTTGTTGTTATATCGGTCTGACCTGAAATCCCTCATCTCTTGGGTGATAACCTTCTCTTTTCCCTTGCCCTGCAGTTGGTCTTCCTCTACTCGTTTGTATTTGTCAATCCGATCCATCAATTGATGCACACTGGTGACAGGTTTGCTTGTCAAGGACTTCCTCAAGCTGTGCTTGGCTAGGAGGCTACTTTTGAAGGTGCTGATGGCGACTTTGTCAAAATTGCCTTCCAGTTTCGTTAAACATCTCCCAATAACGGTCCGAGTAGGCCTTTAGAGTTTATCCATCATGCATGGATAACGATAATAGCACGCTTAAGGGCCGAGGAACCCTGCTATTCGTAACGAAATGGGAGCCAAAGGCTTGGGTTAGCTGCCTATACGAATCTATGGAGTTCGTCTTTAGACCATTGAACCATCTCATCGCCACAGGTCCCAAGCTGGATGGGAAAACCTTGCACATTAGCGCCTCGTCTCTAGAATGTACAGCCATCCTTTGGTTAAATTGGCTCACGTGCTCCACTGGGTCTGTTTTGCCGTTATAAAGGGTGAAGGTTGGCTGCAGGAACCGTCGAGGCAGTGTAGCCCCTTCTATGCGGTGCGTGAAGGGTGATTTGGAGAGTTGGTCTAGTGCCTTGCTCATGGCATCGTTTCCCAAGCCCTTAGGAGATGGGCTTTTACGTTCGTGCCTCTAGAAATGCTCTTCTTCGTCAGAGAAGGTCTCGCTCGGGGGAGTCCTCGATCTCTGCCTATAATCGTCATCACTTTTGTCATCGGAGGGCATGTCATGCCTGGATTGGGATTGCCTTCGTTGTGCATGGTGCAACTTTTTCTTCAAGTCGTCTATTTCTTGTTGCATGGCCTGCCTATCATTCTATCTCTAGGATACATGACTCTTAACTTCTTCTGGTCGCGTGGCCCGATTGTTATTTTGTCTCTAGAGCACGTGGTTGCCCACACGAGAATGGCTTTTGCTGGTTTGGGTGGTGTTCACACTTCCCTCTCGAAACCTTCCATTCTCCTCGTTTCGATCGCGTTCGGGGTTAAGAAAGTTACCCTGTTGTTGGGATTTGGCTGGTTCGGGCTGACGGGAGCCTGCTTGATGAGGACCTGATCCTACCATGCCTGGTTGTCGTCCTCACTAGCACACAAGCTCTTCCTACAGACGGCGCCAATTGTAGGGACTGGGTTCACACACTACTCTTAGGAGAGAAGCAGATTCGAGCCCAACTAGCCCAATACAATAATTTGTAGAGAGTAGGTTCAAGAGCTAGGTTTTAGTAAGGATTGCAACGACTGGATACGATCATAAAAGGATTGAATTATAGATGTGCAAGTCGAAGCTGGAAACTCCGTCCTCGGGCTTTTCGTCCGAGAAACTCAATGTTCTTATTATTTCTTAAGGCTATCTTACAGTGGTCTTAGAGACGATACGTATTACTACTGGATCCCTCTTTTTCCCTCTCTTCTTCTGTCCCCCCCTTCATGGAGGGGTTTCTTATATTATATAGTCCCTCTCAGTTGATCTTGACCCTCCATATGTCGATCATGCAGATCACTACTCGAGTGTTTGTCTCATCGGCCACCTTCCCCAACTTTCTGTTAGTTGCGGCAACCAACGTTGCACTGCTCAGGGGTCCTTTCCTCATTAATGCGGCCAGAACGTTAGTTAGGCGCATTCAATGTGGAGGTGACAGCTTCTCCTTGAATCGCTCCTACATTGTACCTCCATGCGTGTCCCACTGTACTCGTCCTTCCTTCTGGGGGCGCTCAGGGGGGCTGCCTTTGGTGGCATCTCGTCTTTTCCTTCCGGGTTCGGGAGTGCCGAGGACATAATCGTCCTCGGCAATACCTCTAGGCCACTTGGATTTTAATTGTACGTCCTCGGCAACATCTCTCCTCGGCACGGGCCTTGGGCCCTAGTGTGGAGTGGGCCGGGCTTGTCAAATTCTTAGGCCCCATAGTAGCTTTTTATAGTGCCAAATTGCTAAATTTTTGGCACAACCAATGTCGATGCTCTTAAGAACTATTGTAGCAGAATTTGTAAAATAATATATAATATTTTATTTTCTCTCTCCTCTCTCTCTTTCTTTATTTAATGATTTTTCTTCTCTCTCCTCTTTCTTTATAATATTTTATTGTGTAATTATATTATTTTAATGTATTGGATATTAAAATAAAAAGTAGAAATATTTAGTATTTTGTAAAGTGAAATTGTATAATAGATAAAAATAACTTTTTAGACGGTAAAATAGCAGTTTTTATGCAAACCTCGGTTGGTCTTTTCATTTTCATTCTACTTTTTTTTTTTTTTTTTTTGGGTGGATTCTGTATCTTTGTTGATATTGCTTAGTTGTGGATTTGATGTTGTTGTTGGGGTCGTTATCATAACTTTGAGCTTCACTATTTGACTAATCAATTTGTACCAACAAATGGCTAATTTTATTGATTCATGTAATGATAAATATTTTGATCCCTACATTTTTGGGTCATAATCAATTTAATCTCTACATTTTTTCTTTTAGAATACTAAGGTTATGTTTAATAACAGTTTTTGTTTTCTATTTTCAAAAACTTGTTTTTGGGAATATAAAGAAATAACAATTTTTTTTGTATTTTTTAAATCAAAAACATGTTTGGTTAGTTGAAATTAAAAAGATAGTTTTTGGAAGAAAAAAATAGAAAATAATAAAATATGTTGTTACTAGGATTTGAACTCTAATGCTAACCCATTAAATGAGATAGATTCATTAAATTAAATACGTGTTTTCATTGACTTTTGAAAATTAGAAACTGGAAACAACTTTTTGCATATTTTTAGTTTTCTTCACAAATTGAGTTTTGAGAACAAATTTTGTTTTTTGTACATTTTGGATTCCCAAACAAGTTTTTTAGTCTCAAAAATAGAAAATTGTTTTTTGGAAATAAAAAATAAGGGGAAAAAAAAGTTACCAAACATACCCTAAGTATTTTAACACACACACATGGAATGGTAACAATCAATTTGGTTTATGTTATTTTCAATTTGCAGTAAAATTGTCCTATTGTTAAGTCATTAATGGAAAATGCTTACGTGACAAACTGCGTGGACAGTTGGCACACTTAATACTTATGTTGCTATTAAAGTAATGAGAAATTTTTATTGACATTAAAAAAAATGCCATATCAGCATCTTAAATATAAAAAAATATCAATTTTAAAGAAATTAAAAGAAAGACTTGAATTCCAGATTAGTGAACAAAGATCTTCAACATGAACTCAAAAAAACATGAACCCAGAAAAAATCAAACCCAAAATTAACAACCAAGATAATACTACTCTAACAATTCCACCAACTTTTGGAATTGTTAGAGTTGGTGGCCGTGGAATTGTTAGAGTTCGCTATTTCGTGACAAAAATACCCTGTAATAGACTCTAGACTTAAACGTGAGTTTGGAAACAATGACAAAACTCACTCACACCTAAATTTAAAACTTGTGATGAACTTGGAACACAAATACCTGTTTCTTGAAACACTTGCAGAAAACATATTAGACCTTCAAGGTAAAGCAAGTAATAAAAGGACAAGTATAATGTAACAAGTAAAATGCGATCAAGTAAACATGATGTGAAAGATATGAGTAACTTGATCAAACATATGATAGTTATATGGAAATGGCTACAATGACCACTTAGCAAAGGAAATGATCATCAGAACATACAATTAATAAAACACAATAGCACAAGGATGTATGCATGTTCAACACATAAACACGATGTAATGAGAACAACAAAGCATAGATACTAATAGAAACTCAAAGCACCATGAAGATAACAAGATAACAAACATAATGTAAAATAAAACAAAGCATGGTTTCTTATAAAAAGATGTCTTCTCCCCCTTGGTATATGCATCTTTTAAAGTTGTGATTTCCAATTAACCTTTGTTGGCTTAAATTCTATGTCAAATTTGATTGTAATTTCTTCAATCATTTCCCTGTATTTATGTGAGTTTATTTGTAAGGGATGAGTGTGAGAGATTGGAGAAGAATCAAGCTTCAAAAGATAAATCAATGCAGTTTACGACTAGCTCGTGAGAAAGCAACCTGCGAAAAGGCCACGTGTGAAGCAGATGACTAGAAGCTGAAGAGTCATGCCAGCCTGTCATTTAGTGAGTACTTCACAAGAAAGGCCATCTCACAAGGTACCCGCAAAACATTCTGTTTGGCAAAAAGTTAAGTTTCTTTACCAAATTCTTTACCCACACTATATATATCCTCATTATCCACGAATTGTAAGGAGTTCTTTTCAAAGAGAAAACCCTAGTAAAAACACTTGAGAGTTAGAGATTATTATATCCACAATCTTCTACACATTTCCTCTTCCTACCTCTCCATCTCTACATCCTTGAAAGGTTCTTAACTCAAACACTTATCACACCCAATTTGAGTGTTAAGTGAGGTTTTGGTGCTATTCAGAAGCATTGGAAGGAGCCATTTAGTGACGGATGCAATCGGGCTGAATTGTCAGATTTGGAAAGTTAGAGAAGACAAAACTCTGAAAAGTTTGTTAGTAGCAAGAGCTTGGAGGGCTTCATATTTCTGCTTGGTAACAATACTTGCATATTGGATTTTCAGCCTCCATCTTTTGAAGGAGAGGAATGGGGAGAGGAAGAGGAAGAGATTCCTTCTCCTCACCATGCTAGTAGCTCTTCTAGTTCTTTTATGGAGACTTATCCTCATTTTCCAGCATGACAGTATGATGTGATGAATTTTGATGGAACATATAGTTCCATGCCTTTGACTAGGCTAGAGCATGTACCAAATGTTCCTTGGCCCGATTTGGTATGTTCTTAAATTTTTAGTTCTTTGTCCTTATTTCTTCTTGGCTTATTGAATGGCTCTTGATCTGGCAAATTTGTGCTTCAGGTTGATGTGGATCTTGTGGAAGAAAGCATGCAAGTGATTGGAGGCTTGCAATCATTGGCTCGCACTCAATCCTCCCAATATGTGCTCAATGATTCAAACTGGGTATACCATGTTGCTTTCTAGGTGTCTTTGGCTTGAACTTTGCTTGATAGTGGAATTAACATATGATTTTGCTGACTTTTCAGGCACATCGAATGGAAACTGTTGACACTACGAGAAGAGCTTTAGAGGAAAGGATCAGGAGCCTCGAACTTGAAAATCGTCAGTACGACCCTCTCTTTTTTGTAAGTCAGGAAGGGAATACTGAAGGTGGCTCCTCTCGAGGTGGATCAAGGAGATCCTCATGCAGGCGGACTTGGAGTCCTAATGATGTATGACTTGTATTTTTATTTTTCCTGCAAAAGAAAAGGAAGTGTTCCTTAGACAATCTTGTATTAACTTCCATGTTTTAGCTCTTTGCCCATGGAGTCACCTTGGATCATGTAGAAACTTTAACTAAGACAAGTTTAGAATTCACTAGATGAGATCTTGTAGTACTAATTTAAACTTATCTTGCTTGGCTCTGCTGGAATCTGCACTTACTTGAATGAGGTGGAGCCAAATGTCCCTAGTTTAAAATGAATGCATTATTTATGGAAATCTTGACAATGATGATTTGAAAAAAGAAAAAGAAAAGATGATGATGATTTTTTGATTCTTTGAAAATGAATGAGGCATGGGCTAATGCCCCTAGTTTGGAACATAAATTCATGAGTCTTTAAAAAAACTTGATTTGATCAATTTTTGAAAGCAATGATGCAAGTGATGATTTTTGAAAACAAATGTGTTAGACAAGTCAGAATGCCTTAGTTTGACCTAAAAAATCTTTTTGAATGTTAAACAATCTTAAAAAATGTCCGAGATCGTGAAACTGCATGGAACTGCATGGTTGTGTGATGACCAGAGTGGGTGCCACGTGGCACATGAGGAGTGTCATTCGGCACTTTTGGAGTGTCGTTTGGCATTTTTAGAGTGCTGAATTGCACTTGGCCAAGCCATGACGCTCACACCATGCTGGGCCGACTCCTCACGCTTTTCCAATGCGTGTTTCGCATTTTCGCATTTTTTGAAAGATTTTTACTTCATTTGTGATCATGAAACACTCTCTTTGTCGGCTACAAACTCTTTGAAACCTATTTCAAATCTGATTGGGAATTGATGCAGCTTATATAAATGAATTCTCCTGCAACAAATCTCTACATAAAGGTTAGTAAAACATAATAATCACAAGCAAAAGTCATCCATGGCTAGCAATCATAATTTTTCTCATTCAAAAATTCATGATATCAACAGATGGGTTCGTAGCTTTGATTTCAGTACCAAAACCAATTTTATAGCCTACAAATTAGAGGGAATCAAGGCTATAAGGAATGTAAAAATCAAGTGGGACTTCCTTCATGCTGTTGTGAAATTCTCGGATCCCAAAGATCATGTGTTTCAGTTTAAAACTGCTGAACTCTATCGGACAATTGAAGAATTTCCTACTATCCTAGGATATGATCCAAGCAAAAAATCTGTAGTGGTTTCTTGTGATCCCGGGCATAAGGAATCTTTGTCTAATACTCTTGGTCTTCCTACTTCCATTAGTGATGGTATGATTGAAGGTCATATGGTGAATCTTCGTGCAATTATCTCTCAACTGATTGACAAATGCACCTATGGAGTGACCGATAATATGCAAAAAAACCTCGGTTTGGCTTTATGCATGGTGGGAAAACTTTTGCTTTGCTCTAGAAGATGCGGTTTTGTGGACAGTTAAGCCATAAGTGTTGTGAATCAAATTAAGGATGGTGATAATCCTATTTTTTTGATCTTGGCAGATACTTTTCTAGGATTGGATGTTGTATTTCATGGTGAAGAAACTTAGATCCTCTTAGGGAGTCCTTCGACTTTGCAGATATGGCTAATGAAGCGACTAGACATGATTGCCAAGCCTACAACCGGTAATTATGGGCCTAGTAGTTTTCTTAGCAGGGCTGTAATCAAAACTAAGTGAAAAACTGAGAGTGACTGGGTGAGGTTCTTGGACAAGAAATCCAGTACCTCAATTCAATAGGATTGTTATTGGTGGAAGTGCCCACCCCCTCTATTGAGGTCTTCAGGATTAGATCACATCTTCCTTGTTGGGTTACGGAAGGCAACTTTCTACAAAGGAGATAGACTCTTGGGGCAATTCAAATATGAGCAAGGAATGCCTGGTGGCAAAAGGAGAAGACCTTTCTCTCCTATGGACACAAATCCTACTTCTGTAAAGAACATTCTATTGGGTTTAGAGATGGCTGACCGAGTGGACCAATCTTTTGTCAAGGTTCACTTTCACAAGATGACTACAGAATACTCTAACTAGTTGATAGACAAGATTGTTGACAAGGAAGCTAAGATGGTTGCTATGAGAGAACAGTTTCTCAAAGACAATAGAGAAAGACTTGATGAAGACACTTATGAATTCAAAAGAAGGGATAGAAACGATGAAGTACCTATCATAAAATAAATCAATGATCAACAAAAAAAGAAAAGATTGAAGACACCTTATTTTTTTGCTTTTAACATGTTTATTTAAAAGTTGATGTATTAACCCTTATGTTTAGGAATTATTTAGGCTTTTAGGGTTTTTTTTTTTTTTTTTTCTTTTTTGGCTTAGGGTTTGGGCTTTCAGATTTTGTGTAATGCCATGGTTTAATGAAATGGTTGAATTTTTGGTAATTTTGGTTAATGGGCAAATGGTGGTTTTGGGAAATTGTGACCGAACCAATGCATGGTTGCCTACATACCTCCTTGATAGAAGGATTAGGTCATCACGTAGTTCATTGATGATGATGATTTTTTTATTTGCCTTAACTTTTGCCTAGGTCGCCCTTTCGGGTTTTCAACCTAGTAGGCTTTCTCACCTTTTTTTTTTTTTTTTTTTTTTTTTTTTTTTTTTTTTCTAACTCTCCTTTTGCATAGATTGCCCTTTTGGGTTTTCAACCTATCTCTTTTTGTTTTTTTTTTTTATTGCTCTAATTTTTGCCTAGACTGTCCTTTCAAGTTTTCAGCCTAATGAGCTTTTTTTTTTTTTTTTTTTTTTTTTAGTCAAACCTAGGAAGGGAAACAACATAATTTAAAACCACCTCAAACGTGGTATTTCTTCAATTGATCCATGTTGGCTGGCTTAGTGAAAGGGTTTGCATCTAAGTCCATCAATCTTACTGCTCCCCCAAAGTATATCTGCTTGATAATGTATGGATTTTACCAAGTTTGCTTGAACTTCTCATTTGCATCTTGAACTAGGGCTTGGATTTCTTTCAACACTAAATTCCCCAACTTCAAATCTCTAGTTCTCACCTTCTTGTCAAAAGCTTTCCTAAGCCTCCTTTGGTAACCTTGAATATGATACAAGGCCTTGAGTCTCTTCTCATCTAGCAGGCATAATTGATTGTATCTACTTTACAACCAATTTGCTTTGGGGATTTCACTTTCCAATATTGTCCTTAGTGAACGGACACCCATCTCAATGGGAAGGACTGCTTCCATCACGTACACCAATGAATAAGAAGTGGCTCCGGTGGAAGATTGAATTGATGTTCTATACCCCCAAAGTGCATTGGGCAATTATAGGTGCTAGTCCTTATAGTTCTTTGTACTCTTCTTTAAGATTCGCCCTATATTTTTCTTAGCAGCCTCAACTGCTCCATTAGTCTGAGGATGGTAAGGTGAAGACTTATGGTGCTGAATATTAAACTATCGTAGCAGCTTCTCTGTTTCTTCTTTAAAGTGCAACCCGTTGTCTGAGATGATTTCATGTGGTACCCCATATCTGTAGATGATGTTGGTCTGAATGAACTAAGTAGCTTTCTTTGAATTCAGGACTTTGTATGAAGTAGCTTCTACCCATTTAGTAAAGTAGTCAATGGCTACAAGTATGACTTCATGGCCATTGGACGTTGTTGGGTGGATCTTCCCAATAATGTCTATTCCCCATGTAAAGAATGGCCAGGGTGATGTCATGGTATGTAATGGCATTGATGGCATGTGCTTCAAATCTCCATGGACTTGGCATTGATGGCATTTTCGAACATGAGCTGCACAGTCAGTTTCCATAGTAGTCCAGTATTAGCCTTGTCTCATTATCTTTCTTGACAACATGTGTGCATTCATATGTGACCCATAACTTGATTCATGAACCTCTTCAATTATCTGCAGTGCTTCCTTAGCAGTTACACAATGGAGATGAGTTCCATCATATGATCTTCTGTAAAGCCTTTCACCACAAATAATGTAATTAGTAGACAACCTCTGGATGGTTAACTGATCATTCTTGTCTACAAATTGTGGGTATGTCCCATCTTTGAGGTACTGTAGGATGTCTGAATACCATTCACCTTCCCCATTTTTTCCTTTGCCTTCTTCTATTGCCATGCAGTGAGCAGGTTCTTCTTTTTGTTCCAACACTATCGGTCTAGCTTTATCTTCTTTTGGCCCATTCATCATGGATGCCACGGTTGCTAAAGCATCTGTAATTTGATTCTGCATCCTTGGCATATACTGATATTTGATCTTGCTGAATTTTGATGCCCACTTCTGGAGACATTGATAATAAGGAATAAGCCTTTCTTCTTTGATCTTCCATTTGTTCTGAATCTGAGAGATTATTAAAGCTGAGTCTCCATACACCTCCAACTCTTTCACTCCTAAGCCTAAGGCTGCTTGTAGGCCCATAATGCAAGCTTCATATCTAGTGGCGTTGTTAGTGGTAGGGAAGTTGAGTTTGCCAGAAAATGGAATGTGTCCCTTTTGGAGAAATTAAGAGAACTCCAATTCCACTTCCATTTTGATTTGTTGCTCCATCAAAATACATCTTCCATGATTCTACTTCAATCTCCATGATGTCTTCATCCGAAAAGTTTCCTTGGATCACTTCAGCTTCTTCTGGTGAACAATGGGCTAAAGTGATCGGCAATTGCTTTTCCCTTCATAGATTTCTGAGTCACATACTTAATATCATATTTTGATAGAAGCACTACCCATTTAACAGTCTTCCCATCTTGCACAGGTTTTTCCATTAGGTACCTCAAAGGGTCCATTCTTGCAATTAACAAAACCTTGTAAGCAAGCGTATAATGTCTGAGTTTACGGGTTACCCATACAAGTGCTACACATGTCTTCTCTAATGTGAATACTTTTCTTCATAAGACAATATCTTCTTGCTAATGTAGTAAATTGCATTCTCCTTTCTAGTCCCCTCTAGGTATTGAGCAAGTAAAGCCCCCATTGTTGTATCTGTAGTGGTAAGATACAACAATAATGGCTTTTAGGGTATCGGTGGGACAAACATTGGTGGCTTCGTCAGATAGTTCTTGATCTTCTCAAAGGCTTCTTGGCATTATTTATTCCACACTGTTGGAACCTCCTTCTTAAGTAGTCGAAAGATTGGTTCACATGTCGTAGTGAGTTGGGCTATAAATCTGCTAATGTACTATATCCTCCCTAGAAATCCTTGGATCTCCTTTTCAGTTCTTGGAGGTTTCATCTCTACTATTTCCTTAATTTTTTCAGGATCAACTTCTATTCCCTTCTAGCTTACCATAAACCCTAACAGTTTTCCTGATGTGACCCCGAAAACACACTTCTTTGGATTCAACTGCAACTTGTAGAACCAGATTCTCTCAAAGAACTTCCTCAAAGCCCGTATGTGCCCTTCACGGTCTTTGGAAATCACTATCATATCATCAACATAAACTTCTACTTCTTTGTGGATCAAATCATGTAACAAAGTGGTGGCTACTCGTTGGTAAGTAGCACCAGCATTTTTAAGGCCAAATGGCATGAGCTTATAGCAATATGTCCCCCATGGTGTAATGAAGGAAGTCTTCACCATATCTTTTGGAGCCATCTTAATCTAATTGTATCCTGAAAATCCATCCATAAACGAGAGTAAAGCATGCCTTGCTATGTTGTCAACTAGAACGTCAATGTGAGGCAAAGGAAAATCATCTTTTGGGGTAACCTTGTTCAGATCTTGAAAATTTACTCACATTCTAACCTTCCCATCCTTCTTCAGTACCGGAACCACATTAGCTAACCACTCTAGATAGTTGACCACTCTTAGAAATCCTGCATTGTACTATTTCTCTACTTCTTCTTTGATCTTAAGAGTCCACTCTAGCTTCATTCTTCTCAATTTTTGCTTGACTGGCTTCATGGTTGGATCTGTTGGAATGCAGTGTTGTACTATATCTGTATCAATCCCAGGCATGTCTTCATTTGACCAGGAAAAGACCTCTTTGAACTCTGTCAGCAATGCCACTAATGCTTCTTTCTCTGAAGTGGTTAGGGTATTGCCCACTTGGATCATTTTGGGATCATCATCAGTTCCTTGGTTAATGGGTTGGGTTTCTTCTTTTATAGGTTCTAGGTATCCATGTTTTAATTCCTTATTATTAAGAGTTTCTTTAGCAATTTCAGAAATAAAAACATTCAAAGCTAGCAAATAAGCAGAATTAGAAATATATTAAAAGGGAAAGAGTTTTTAACAAACTCTACAGACCCGACAGACTCAACTAGAAAACTATCACAAATAGATTTAACAGGAGTAGAAACACTAGCATAAATAGACTTAATAGGAATGGAAACAATGTTCTTGGCAAGAGTGATTGGCCCGATGGTCTTGATCTTCTAGGAAAAAGTGATTGACTTGACGGTCTTAATCTTCCTCACAAAGTCCTCCATGGGGTCGGCTCTCTCCCATGCCCAGTTCTTCAAGTCGGTCATGGCTTCCACAATGGCAGGTGGCTCCCAGTAAGCTTCTTCTTTCCTTAGCATCAGTACTGGGGGATCTACATCCATATAATCTATAACTTCTTCTTTAATCTCCATGTCTGTGGGACTATCGGTCACAAAAGCATCCAGGTGCTCTATGTTATCCATCCATTCATCAAATAGGTCGTGCTTGCCTCTGTTACCTAAGTCAGTGGGTTGAGGGAGATGCTCTGGCTCACTTTCTTCCATTCTCTCATCATTACATTTAGCATTCTTAAGTGTCATGATTCTGAGACTGTGGACCATCAATTTTTGGTCTAGAGCGGCCAACCTAGCGTCTATGTCATCCTCCTCTTCAGTATGTGGGGTTGGTGTACTTGGTTCCGAATCATAATATGACCCCAATTCTAGAACCTTTCTTCCATGCTTGTCATACCTAGGGCTCGACCTTGAACTAACATTAGTGATATCACTTTAATTTGAAAGATGCTCAAGGGATATTCATCATGATACATTTGATTGCCTTGTGCATTCTCCTCTCTTACATTCTCTAACACATTTATCAGCTTGTATTGATCATTATTAATGTCGTTCCACCTGTTAGCTTTAGCATCATCTTCAATATCTTGATCATAGTAGTCCACATTATCATCATATTCTTCATAGAATAGATCTGCATCTTTGTCTTCTCTATCACTAGGGGGTTCAGCCCAATCATCTCCACTGTACGGGCTATCATAACTTCTACTACTGTTGTCGTTACTATTGGTGTCGCTGTTATCATCGTCACGTCCACTATCACTGCCACTGCTATCACTACTACTATCACTCTTGTTCACTTCCATTTTCATCATCACTAGGGGCTGTTCCCTCTTCCTCATCTCCATCACTGGCTCTTAGTTCATACGGGCTCTTCAATGTATGCTAGTAGGCCTCCCAGTATTCTTCTTCTTCTATGTTGTAAATATGATCTCGAAGAAGTGTAGTCATGGCATCAGGATCCATGTGATTAGCATAATCAGTAGGAACCTAAGTTGTATCTTCCTTCTTCAATTCTGGAACCTTATTGTTGCAATCAAGTAGTACCTTAAAATCGAGCACCATTGTCCTTGATATAGGATCGAATCTCGGTTTTGGGAATCCCCAATAACGTTGACTTTCTCCAGCTTTTACAAACTTTCCATTCAGTGTAGGAGTGTAGGGCTTTAGAGGTTTTGGAGGACAAGGAAGTCCCTTTGCCTTGGCTTTTGCTCGAGCCATCTTTCTCGCTTCCATCTCTAGCAAATCATCATCAGTGGGCTCATAGCCTAGCCAAAAGGTGGCATGGCAGTAGGAATTACCAGGTCTTAAATAGTTGGCTTCTCCACAGCTCTCCCCAAATTCATCCCAGGAAGGTAGTTCATTCTCCTCATCATCGCTACCACATTGTTGCTACTATAAGGTGCAAATTCCATTAGGATCTTCTCAACTTCTTCTTCTCTCTCTTTAAATCCAAGCCTCTCAATCTCAAAGCCATCCAAGGTCAACAACTCTTTCTCATATTCAATACCATAAATAGGTTTAGGCATAGTTAAAGTATTCCCATAAATGGTTACAATAGCTCCTTCATGTGGAAACTGAACCTTTTGATATAGGGAAGAAGGTACGGCTTCTGTGTCATGAATCCATGGTCGCCTAAGGAGCATATTGAAGCATGAGGCTATATTAAGGACTTGAAAATCCACCTTCTTGACCATTGGTCCTATGCTAATCTCTAATGTTATGGTTCCCAAGACTTCTCTTCTACTGTTGTTGTATGCCCCACATGTTGATCAATAGGCATAAAGTCTTCAATGCTGAGGCTCAAACAGCTAGTAGTCTTCAAAGGACACACATTTAAAGCACTTCCATCATCTATCAAAACCATCGGTATCCTCTTCCCCATGGAATCTACAGTGATATGCAACGGGTCGTTGTGGTATTTACCCTTCTTGGTCAGATCCTTTGATAGGCCAAGAATGTATTGACCCCTTATGATTAATTAACCAAATAAATTAATTACGTTCAATTACATGTAATAAGTGTGGCAGCACATATAAATCACCAATTAAGTGAATATGCAGTGGAAAATAAAGTTGACACGGTGATTTGTTTTCAAATGGGGAAAACCTACAAGGCAAAAACCCCACTGGCTGATTTTAAGGTCACCACTCTTGAGAATACACTATTATCACAACAAGTGGTTACAAGTAAAAGAATCCCAGTACCTTATACCAACCTATAGTTGAACCCTTACCCCAATACACAATTGGACTTCTTCTGTAGTGACAATCTCTCCTTTCATTGCACGGTTCCCAGTATGTGACTAACCAATTCGATGCACGGATCCAAGTATGTGACTAACCACCAACTTGAGAAGGATGTTGGCTGCAAAGTTCTTTAGTTCATAACACGATGAAGATCACAAAGCTCTTTGGTTACAAAACCATACGGTGTACAAAACACAGTAGCTTCTTGAAGAGAAAGATGAACTAGGGCATATGTCTCCGGTTCACAATATGCTTGTGAAAAACTTTTGCATTGAGGTGCATCCCCTTTGACGGCCCTTAAAACAATCCTTATATATGTTTAAAGTTGTGAGAAAAGAAAACCCAAACATCTATACACGGATTGGAGTGAAATCAGATCTGAAAATCTTATTTTACTTAAATCTTGATAGATAGCTTATTGGTCGAGGAGCTGTCGAGCATCGGGCTTAAACAACCTTTTAAACCTCGATAGATACTAGCTATCAAGCTAGCTATCGAGATTTAAAATCCTGCACTTCTTCACTTGATTCTTGGACAGACTTGTATGGCTTTAGCATTTGAACTTGAAACCTGGTTCCTTGAAGTATTAAACACAACTTAGATCTACCCAATTACAAATAAAGTGCGTTTTGTCAAAGGATTAGCCAATTCTAAATTGACATATGTTCCTAACATGAATCACATGTGTCCTAACATCCTTGTCAAAATAGGAAATAGTGAGTTTCCTATTTATGGACCCAATCATAGCATTCAAATCTTGAGAGGTTGTGGTTGTAGGGACTTGAATTTGGTTGAGAACATCTACTATATTTTGTCGGTGTTTATATGAGGCCATGAGTAAACCCCATAAGGATATGTTGGCTTGTGTTTTTTGTAGTTGCTTAAAGACTTCATCTTCTTCGATAGGTGTTTATTGGGTGGATCTGTTGAAAGCTTTCACTAGGTTGTCGGTCTCCAAATGTGGGGTTTGAAGTGTCCCCCCCCCCCCCCCTTATGATGTTGGCAATTTTGGTTGGTTCATTGGGATCGATGTCTTGGGGTTTGAAGTGTCTCCCTCCACTTGTTGGTATTTGGCTATTTACTCGGGGTTTGAAGTGTCTCTCCCCATTTATGGGTATTTGGTTATTTTCTTGGGGTTTGAAGTGTCTCCCCCCATTTATGGATGTTGGGTAGTTCTCAGATTCTAGTATTTCATTCCATATGTCATATCCTGTGGTGGCAGTATATGTCCTATCCATTAATTCTTCCCACATCATCATAATGCATTCGGGTAGGTCATAGATCAAGTCAGATGGATCTTCCTTGTTTTCTTCTTCAGTCATCAAGCAATTAATCCTTGGTCCTTTCCCAAAATTGTGATTGGGTAAGGGATTATTAGTGACGCTAGGCCTTGTAGGCGGCGCAATCGCCTTGTTGTCTATTAGGTCTTGAATTGCATAACGAAGGGTGAAACAATGGTCAGTTTCATGACCAGGGCCTTGGTGGTAAGCACACCTCTTATTCCAATCAAACCTTGAGGGCAAAGGGTTTGGAATTGGTCTTGAGTCTAAGGGCTTTAGTAACCCTTTTGCTTTTAGCTTGTCAAACACTTGGCTTATAGGCATGTATAACTCATGAAATTCTCTCTTAGGCCTAGGCCCTTATGGTACTTGCACAGGTGCAATGGGTGCAATCAATTGGTAAGGATCATTTATTGCATGTTGGAAATTTTTGCAGCCTTAGAATTAGATCCTACATTCTTTCTAAACCTTGGAAGGTCATCAGTCCTTATAGTACCATTGTTTATAGCATCCTTAATTTGGGTTCCAACAGCAATTAAAGCTTTAAAATTGGGAAAATATTGTGCATACAAATACTTGTGGTATACAGGCAATAAATTTTTTACAACCATGGCTAATTGTTATTCCACACTCGGCCTACTCATCAACTGTGCTGCCTTGGCTCTCCACTTGGTAATCAAAGTAGAGAAGGATTCTTTCGGCTCTTGCTTGGTAGTCTCAAGGTCTCTTCTTGTGATATCCACTTCCATATTATACTTGTACTGCTTGTGAACCTCTCGGTAGATGTCCTCCTAACTTCTTACTCTTACATCATCTAGGTTGAGGAACCATTTAAGAGTAGGTTCGGTCATTGTGTTTTGGAACATCTGAGCAAGTACTTCATCGGTCGTGCCTAAGGGCTGCATAGCCCTCATATACATCTTCAGATGGGACTTTGGGCAACCGGTCCCTTCAAACTTGTCTAGGTTTGGCATCTTGAACTTGGGTGGCAACCTTGCATTAGGGAATAGGGAGAGAGAATCGTAGTCCATAAGTTCCTCCATCTTACAGGCTCTTCTAATCATCTCTTCCATTTTATTAATCCTCTTGTTGATCTTCTTATCACTTTCTATGACTGGTGGATCATGATCAATCTTGTTCCCCTCTTGATTATTCTTTGAATTTTGAAACTATTGCATCATACGGTTCATGTCTTCCCTTAGCTGAATTTGACTAGCCACCATGGTGTTGAGTAGCTCTTGGGTGTTCATGGGTTCCACTGTGTTTGGGTGTTCTCCTTTTTCTACCATATTGCTAGGAGCTTTAAACTTCTTATGGCTTGACTATTTTCAAGGTCAAAGATGGGGTTGAGATGTTGCAGCAATGGAGTTTCTTCAATGCTTGAAGGCTTCAGTATTGTGATGGGAGTGACAGGCTTGGAACAGGAGCAACTGGCTTGAGTGTCCGGCTTAGGTTCTCTTTGTAGCCTTCCTATAGATCTTAACCAGATTCTCCCCTAATGATAGGCTTGGTCGGGTTAATCAAAGCTAAGACCCCATCCACATCCATTAATCATCCAAAACAAGCACACACAACATGCAATGCAATTTTAATCGGGACCGACCTAAGGGTAGGTTCTAAGTCATTAAGTTGTAGGGTGGGTTTGTTGTTTCATTGTTTCCCATAGCTAGGACGTTACACCTTCCAACTTGTAATGTAATGAACATTGCGTTGGTCCGAATGGCATGGTTTGTCCTTTACAGTCAACAAGAAATGATCCAGTGACTTTAGGCTATGAGTTGGTGAGTTCGCTACTGGGTACCCGAATCTAATGAAGACCGGTGATCCATGGTTACTACCACCACAAAATTTTTGAAAAGGGGTGCATACATTGTTGTTTGGATGGCACACACTATGACAATTAGGGAAAGCTTTTAACAAAAAATACAAACAACAAATTATCATACACCAAAATATCATACAACATTCCATCAAACATAAATAAACAAACAAACAACTATATCATGCAAGACCATGCAAAACAAAGGCACACATTTGGTCACTTAAGTCTAATACAAAGCTTAGCCATTGACATCCCCAGTGGAGTCGCCACTGTGAGAGACCTCGAAAAAGTTGCCTTTCAAAAAAGAGAGATTTTTGGAGTGCTTTTTAGGGCACCTCTCTTTTTGGGTAAGTGGTGCAGAGTTGCCACTTATTTTTTATACAAAAAAGAAAAAGAATAAATAAATATAAAATACACGACTGAATTGTTCCATTCATTGATTGAATAAAAAAAAATTACATATTTGGAAAATTGAAAAAATACAAGGCTTCGGGTCCTAGTTACAAACTACCAAATAATTACATGGTTTGTTGTCCTAGTTACATTCTACCCAAAATAAAAAGTAAAGACAAGGCTTAGATCTACTTAACCAAAGACCTAAATCCGGAGGTTAGGTTATGGAATGGGAAGGTGTTAGACACCCATTCTGCCTAGACAGAGTCTAGTCTTTTAGACTCTGGTGACCAATGTACCTTTTTATGCATGTCATGAATGATATGTTGAACATGTGAATTTAAAACTAAATCACACAAATTTATTTATGAATGAAATCTCTTCTTCTGAAAAGAGTTAGATCTGTTTTGGTTGGTAGAAAATCTTGATTTTGATTTGTAGCATGTAAAAAAAAAAAGGTTCTTGGAGATAAAAATCCAGATCTGTGTTTATTACATAAAATAAATTCTTTTAATTTGAAAAAGTGTCAAATCTATTTTTAAAAGAACTAAAAAAGTGGTTTTGATTTGTAAAAGATCAGATCTGTTTTATGATAAATAAAAAAAGGGTTTTTAACAACCGAAAAATCAGATCTGTTTTTATATGTTTTAAAAGAATGAAAATGATTTTTTTTTTTTTTTTTTTAAGAAGAGAGTCTCACTCATAATTTAAATTCATGCAACATGAATAAAATAAAACAAACACAAACATAATCATGTTTTATCTTTTTCTTTATTTCAAAAATCTGTATGCATTAAAAAAATCAGATCTGTATCTAAGGAAGATACAAATCAGGTTTTTTTTTTTTTTTTTTTTTTTTTTTTTTTAATAAAAAATGTTCTGATTTGCATCTAAAGAAGACACAAACCAGTTTTGATTATGAAGAATTCAAATCTACATCTAAGGAAGATGCAAATCTATTTTATTTTGAAGAAAAATTCAGATCTATATCTAAGGAAGATGCAAATCTATTTTATTTTGAAGAAAAATTCAGATCTACATCTAAGGAAGATGCATATTTGTTTTATTTTGAAGAAAAAGAGTTAATTACATGCAGATTATTGAAATTCAAGAAAGAGATTATAACAATTGCATAAAAACAATCTTGCTTTAAACAGAACAATGATTAATAATTCAAAGATAAAAAAGACATTCATCATTATAAACAAGAAGCATAAGAAAAAGAAAGGGCGATTGACAACAACCTCTTGCATGAGCACTCCTTGTTCTTGAAAGGATGTTTTAGGGTTCAAAGAAATTTCGACAGTTATCTTTGAAACCTAAAAACCCTAGCTTCAACAAAAAATCAAAGAGGGGATCAAAAAATATGAGCAATTTAAGAGCCTAAAAACGTATGCCTCTTAAAGCGTAAAAAAAAAAGGTGCTAAATTATGAGGTTCAGTCTCTATTTATAGAGGCCATAAGACTCTAAAAAATAGGCACGAACGATTAGGATGTGAATCCAGACTCATCCTTTTGCGAACAGATTGAAAAGGGTGTGCCTTATCATCACCCGAAGGCCGTTGGACCAAAGCCCAAAAGATGCTTGTAAAGTTGTGATTTACAACTATGTTTTAGTGTTGGCTTATTGCATGATAAAAAGTGTTGTAATTTCTTTAATTGTATTCCTTGTATTTTGTGGGATTTTATTATATTGGGTTTAGTATCAAGTTGGTGAAGAATCAGTGGATTTCGCGAGAAGCTCGCAAGAAGATAACTCGTGAAAGGGCCACGTGAGGAGCACATGTCTAGAAGCTAAAGAGTCGTGCCAGGCTATCTTTTTCGCGAGTGTCTCATAGGTAAGGCCTTCCCGCGAGATAGTCGCGAAACTTTCTGGCTGGAGGTTTTTTAAGTGTGACTTGCTTACCCTTCACCCATGCTATATATACCCTCATTACCCACAAATGTAAAGGAGGCCATTCAGAGAGAAAAACCCTAGATAGGTTTCCTACAACACACACCCATCTTTTTGAGAGAGAGCTACTCATCCTTAGTGAGAAATCATTGTAGCCTCTTCTCCATCCCTCTCCCATTATCATACCTTGAGAGGAGATTTGTACCCAAACACAACCCACACCTATTTAGAGTGTAGAGAGTGTTTTGGAGCTTGGGAAGTTTTGGGGAATTGCCAAAAGAAGCCGATGAGGCTTGTCGGATGCAATTGGGTGGATTGTGAGATCTGGAGAGCTAGACAAGACACGGTTCTGAGAAGCCTTGTTGGACAGGAGCTTGGAGGGCTTAGGTACATCAGGTAGATTAGGCTTGGAAGGTCTCTTGCTAACCCATGTATCCCAACTGATTGTCTAGTGGAATGATTACTGCTTGGAGGGCGGCGGAAAGGTTTTTCGTCGAGTTCTTCGGTTTTCTCTTCGATAACACATCAGCATGTTATCTTGTGTTTGCATTCTCTCTTCCCTTACTCCTGTGCTTTACTTTTAATGTTTGTTGTTCATGTTTATGCACTAGAGTAGTATCGGTTTATTGCGCTTCATTTACTCTTGTTTCCGCACTTAGATAAGTTAGAGTAAAAGCAATCTAGCCATAATTTTAATTAGGGGTCTAAACTGCTCTTGTATTTTTAACACATTTTTAAGCTTTCAATTGGTATCAGAGCGGGTACACTTGATTTGGTTTCATTACCTAAGTGTGATCTTTGACCCCTTGTGTGTGTTTGCCATGGATAATGCTTTGTATGCTTCTATGGATGTTGTTGATTGTAACATGCCATGCGTTTGTGAAAATGCCTCTATGAGTGTTTATCCTTATGATTGTAATGCCATGTTACATGAATCTACGTGTGTTGTTGATATTCCTAATATCAAACTCTTGAAGAAAGATGCTAAGAAGTTTCAAAAGAAGTTGAGCAAGTTATTTTGTGAAAAGGATGATTTGATTGCTAAGCTCAATGAATCCAACAAATTAGTTGAGATATATAAGAATCTTGCTGAAATTTCTCTTGGAAAGTTGAAAGAGTTTGAATGTTTGAATATGGACTTGGATGCTAAACTTGTTTTGTCTAACAAACTTGTTGATGATCTTAAATCTGAAAATGAATCTCTTAAGATGCATACCAAGTGTTTGATTGCTAAACCTGTTGCTAAAACTGAAGAAAATATATGTTGCAATGATGTTATGGTACCCGATTTCGTGCCTATTGTGTGTTCTATCTCAAAAGACAAATCAGTGTACATTCCTCCTCACAAAAGAAATCAAAAAGTCGAGAGAAAGACTCTTAAGCCTAAGCCTCTGTTTAGGTCCCATTCTAGGGAATTGAGTGGATCTAAGTTTGTTCCTACTTGCTACTATTGTGGTGTGATCGGTCACATAAGACCCCAATGTCCCAAGTTAAAGAGAGTACAAACTCATGTTGCTAGGTCCTTTCTCAAAAGGCCTAGTGGACCTAAACACATTGTTTGTCACCATTGTTGTGCCTTTGGTCATCTAAGACCTCATTGCTCTAAGTTTCAAGCTCTTAAAAGAATTAAAAGAAAAGAGAAACTTGAGCTTCTTGGAAGTTGTGCTAAAAAGGATAAATCAGATTTGAGTGATAATAGAATGTTATTAAAGAAAGTTTTTAATGCTCTTAACTCCTTGTCTATGTTCATCTCCGATTCTCATTCTCCCAACCCTTGTCTCACTTCTCATGAGACATTCATTCCAAACAATCGTTGTGTTTGGATGAGGAAGGGTTCCTATGGTTGAGTTTTTGCTCTTTTGGTCCTTGATCTAATTCTTTCGATCTTTGTAGGACCCTTCATGCATTAAATATCATATCTTCATGCATTTTGTGCATCTTGCATTTATTTGTATGCATTGCTTTAATTTTTTATCGTACTTTTATGTTTTAGTTTTGTGTGAGTAAAAAATCCAAAACCA
This sequence comes from Quercus tomentella, assembly GCA_028535165.1. Taxonomy (NCBI): domain Eukaryota; kingdom Viridiplantae; phylum Streptophyta; class Magnoliopsida; order Fagales; family Fagaceae; genus Quercus; species Quercus tomentella. The sequence goes on from JAPQVY010000111.1 coordinate 47,345,605, forward strand.
CATAAAAAGTGAAAAATTCAAAAAGTTTCATCATATATGTTTGAGCACATATCTCATATGAGTTTGGCCTAGTACCTTCGTACTAATGGCATAGTACATTTACGAGCTTAGTTTGTTATGTCTGCACATATATCTGTGTGGGAAAAATCTTGAAAATTATGGGTAACTGTTGTAAATAGATCTTCAAGCTTGTCATGGATGATTGGTCAATTATCTTGATGGTCTTGATACTTGCATAGACTTGTGCCTATATATCTTCCCAACTTTATTTTTATGTTTTTGCAAAAGAGTTCACCAAATGTAAATCTCAAAATGAAAAAAGATAATGAGCTGCAAAAGCCTATCGTACATACTAGTATTTGACTAGGAAAAAGGGAAAGCGGCTCTTGTATTGAAATGTATGGTGCTCAAAAAGCCAAAGGCTTATTCTCAATATTGAAATATCAAAAATTTCAAGCATCGATCTCAAAATGAGATGTATTGTTCAAAAATGATCAAATGTTATGATTTGTAAAGAAGTCAAATGAAAAGCTTCAAAGATATGTAATCATTTTCTTGTGGGAGGTCATATATGTTCATTTCTATAATTGAGATAGACCACTTGACTTAGTATTAGTTGTGTATTACTTGATTGAATTGATCATTGAAGTTTCACTCTGATCTAAGGACTATTCCACACTTGATTCACACACAAAACACACAAGTTTAATGTTCAATGAATATCTATTTCATTTGTGTGATTTTACATATTCAAATGTGATGTGTGTGTGCTCAACCATATGTGGATCAAACCAAAAAGATTTTTTGTTCTTTTCGTTTGCTTTTGGAAGTGATTTGTATCACCCATGTTTTTCAAAGTTTTTCAAGTTTTTTTTTTGTGTGAAAAACATGTTTTTTTGGGTATTTTCGTGACCCATTTCATGTGTAAGCTCAATTGGGAGTTAAATGGTCCAAATCTCAAGTTTTTCAACTTTGGACAGAGTGTTTCGTGACTGTTTCATGAGTAGCTTGCAAGTAAGGCTTACCTGCGAAAAATTTCGTGAGTAATTTCGCGAGTCAGCTTCCTATGAAAATTTCCAGATCAGCTTTTTAAAGGGCATTTCGTGGGACATTCATTTTAAACTTCTCCCATCTTCTCCCAAACCCCTATTTTAATGCTTCAACATCAAAACCCAACTAATTTCAAGTGTTTTACATTCCATAAACATCTCTAAGGTAATCTTTAACTTATTTCATTGATTTTGATCCTTAGATTATGTTTTTGGGGGTTTTATGTTCATAATTGGGATTTTCTCAAATGGGAGTTGGAAAATTTATTTTTTGTCAATCTTTTTTATTGGGCTTTGTTTTAAATGATGACTTGCTTTGGATGTTGGCCCCTTGTGGCAAAAATAACATGTATGTAGTGTGTGCACTCTAAGTGTTTGATAAAATGCCCAAATGGCATTTTGTTGTTGTTTTGGACTCTGATGAGTACCAATTTTTGGAGATCACCATAATTATTCATGTTTATCATGTTTTGATCATTAGTGGCATGTTTTGTACACTTTACCCCGTGAGTGCTTATTCATGCATTGGTCATACATCTCACATGCACACTAGATGCACCTTTGCTGCACACACTCTAACACTTGACATGTTTTGCACTTCTCTCATGCTAGTTAAGTCTTTTTTGACCTTTTAGCACTTAACATGTTCTTGTGTCTATGTCTTGCCTAGGTTTACATCATGTTCCTTCATCCTTAGCAGGTCATGTTCTTTATGCTTTGTAGCATTTTTTTATATGATATTTTTGTCTTTCGTTTGCATTTCATTTTCTCATTCATCTTGCACCCCTCATGCATCATCTTTCACCCTTGCTCATATCTTCTTTTCTTTCCCTACTTCCTCTTATCTTATTTGTCTATTCGTGACAAAAAGGAGGAGACTATACCGAAGAGTATATAGGTTTGTATCGTCATTTCTATATGACTCATGTGCACACTCTTAGGGAGAGTAATTCTACCTCATGCACATTTGTAGGGGGAGAAAGTCATAGGGGAGATGCATATACCAAGGGGGAGAAGACATTCTTTTATGAGAAAACCTTGTTTTACTTTATGCTTGTTTTCTCGTTGCTTTATGGTGCTTTAAGTTATGTTTAGTATCATCTATGTTTTGCTGCTCTCATCGCATCATGCTTATGTGTTGGACATGTATACATCTTTATGCTATTATGCTTTATTGATTGCATGTTCGGATGATCATTTACTTTGCTATATGATCATTGTAGTCATTCTCATATGACTGTTTTGGTGTATGATCAAGTTGCTCACATGTTTCACAACATATTTACTTGATCGCAATTTACTTGTTACATTATACTTGTCCTTTTATCACTTGATTTACCTTGAGGGTTTAATGTGTTTTGTGCAAGTGTTTCAGGTTACATGTATATATGTTCCAAGTGCTTCACAGCTTCTAGATTTAGGTGTGAATGAATTTTGCCATTGTTCCCAAACTCACGTTTAAGTCTAGAGTCTGTTATAGGGTGTTTTGTCACGAAATAGCCAAAGGGGAAGATTGTAAAGTTGTGATTTACAACTATGTTTTAGTGTTGGCTTATTCCATGACAAAAAGTGTTGTAATTGCTTTAATTTTATTCCTTGTATTTTGTGGGATTTTATTGTATTGGGTTTAGTATCAAGTTGGTGAAGAATCAGTGGATTTCGCAAGAAGCTCGCAAGAAGCTAATCTGCAAAAGAGCCACGTAAGGAGCACACGTCTGGAAGCTAAAGAGTCATGCCAGGTTGTCGTTTTCGTGAGTGTCTTGTGGGTAAGGCCTTCCCGCGAGATAGTCGGGAAACTTTCTGCCTAGAGGTTTTTGAAGTGTGACTTGCTTACCTTTCACCCATGATATATATACCCTCATTACCCACAAATGTAAAGGAGGCCATTCAGAGAGAAAAACCCTAGATAGGTTTCCTACAACACACACTCATCTTTTTGAGAGAGAGCTACTCATCCTTAGTGAGAAATCGTTGTAGCCTCTTCTCCATCCCTCTCCCATTGTCATACCTTAAGAGGAGATTTGTATCCAAACACAACCCACACCTATTCAGAGTGTAGAGAGTGTTTTGGAGCTTGGAAAGCTTTGGAGAATTGCCAAAAGAAGCCGATGAGGCTTGGCGGATGCAATCGGGTGGATTGCGAGATCCAGAGAGCTAGACAAGACACGGTTTTGAGAAGCCTCGTTGGAGTAGGAGCTTGGAGGGCTTAGGTACATCGGGTAGATTAGGCTTGGAGGGTCTCTTGCTAACCCATGTATCCCAACTAATTTTCTAGTGGATCGATTATCGCGTGGAGGGCAGCGGAGAGGTTTTTCACCGAGTTTTTCGGTTTCCTCTTCGATAACACATTGGCGTGTTATCTTGTGTTTGGATTCTCTCGTCCTTTACTCTTGTGCTTTACTTTTAATGTTTGTTGTTCATGTTTATGCACTAGAGTAGTATTGGTTTATTGCGCTTCATTTGCTCTTGTTTCCGCACTTAGATAAGTTAGAGTAAAAGCAATCTAACCGTAATTTTAATTGGGGATCTAAACAGCTCTTATGTTTAATTTGGCCCTTTTAGAGTGCCGTTCAGCACTCCAAAAGTGTTGAATTAGCTCTTGGACCCCGAACGTCTTTTCGTGTTCGGGTGCTGTTTGGACTCCTCTTCTAGGGTTTTTTAACTGGTCCTTGCACCTAGACGTGTTTTCATCCTCCGTCTATGATTTTTTTTTTTATCTCTTTTCTGGATAATTCAGGCCTTTTAAGAACAATTATCTTGTAGATAAATACTCTAAAATAAATCTTAATAAAGTTTAGATTATCTACAATTTTATTGTTATCCAATCATCCCTTTTATTCCTATGCATGCATCCCTATTTTAAACACTAATTATCAACCAATCACAAACTTATTTATTTTATTTTAATTGTTTAACCAGTCAGAATTAATTTCAATTAATCATGTGTGGTCGACTCTACCTAGACACAGTGCATGTCGACCATGCAACTTGATCATGTAATATCTTTTGATCCGATGGTCCGATTTGAAAACTGGGCACACCGTTGTGACCGTTGGAACCTCAAGATCCTTTTTATGATATGCAATGAATAAATTAATGCATGTAATGCAAAGACAAATTGATGCATGTAATGTAAGAACAAATTGATGCATGTAATGCAATCATGATTTTTTGGGTACATGGATGGTCATTCAAGTCATTCTCTTTGATTAAATCATGGGTGCAAAATTGAGTGTCTACACCAACCGATACTTAAACTCTAGTTAGATTTATCAAAGAAAACATTTGCAAAATTTTGCTTAAAATAAAATTAAGATCTTAAAAGAAATTGGACACATTTTTTAATTAATATAGTGATAGTTTATAGACCCAACTTTTGTGTCACAACCTTGACATATGTGACTGTAAATGGTGGAAAAAAAGTAGTGAATTCATATGAAAGTGATAACCAATTAGAGTTGCACATATCATAAAGTTGTAGCAAAAATTGTAACAAAGTGTGTGATTTTAAAAGAACTAATCGAATTAAGTCACATTATTGAAAAGGATTTGATACGTTTTCTTATAAATGATGAAACACGCTTTTTTTTTTTTAGAAATATAAAATGGATTAGTAAAATTAATAAAGAATTAAAGATAAGATCATTGTAAAACTTCATATTCCACACTAGTCCTTAATTTGTGAATTTTTGTTGGTAGCCTAGTGTTGGAAATATGCATGTACGCAGCGGAAAGTTAAACGGATCTACTTCATTCACAATCTATAACATGCACTATGTAAATTTCTAAATTCAAGTATAAGAGAGCGTACCTTGAAGTGGTGAATTTCAAAACAAAGATTGAAGCACTTGGGAATACTTTTTAATCTTCACTCCAATTCCACTAACGCCCAAGAAGTGTGGACTCTCAATTGGTCACAAAGGAAGAATTAGAGAGTGACATACACTCACATACACCATTTCACAATGATGTTTCACACACATATATTTCTGTACGTTTTTCCCTTTGTATTTAACCAAATATCTAATTGGGCTAGTCTTTTGGGCCTTTCCAATTGGGCTTAAGTGTGTGGCTTGGAGTGGGACCAAAAGGGACCAATAAGACACTAGCTACAATGGGCCTTGGGCTTTTCTGTCAACTCTTGACAAGTCCAAAGTTACCATTAACTATGTTTAATACCACTATATAAATATAGTTGCACTCTAGGCCTTATCTATAAATTATATCCCAAGACTTTATTGTACATGCAACCCCTTCATAAAATATTCGTAGTAATACAAAGTCATTAATGTAGACTGCCACTTTGTAAATTACTACATCTTAATCTTTGAGTACCCGGTTTAATCCTTTTAAGTTATTCACCATATATTTATGAAATCCAATTTCATAAATATATACTTTAGTAATTTCTTACTAAAGTAGTTAGGCCTAACTCTTTGAATAACTAAACCCATTAAACTTATCTCAAGGGAATATTTTATATCTCCGTTAAGAGACTATGAATTCCATCTTGAGAATATATGTTCCATCAACACTAAATGTGGCCGTCCAATATACTAAGGTTTTGACCGTTTCTTTAGATCTCACTCCTGATATATCAAAGCAACCTACACTTCATGATCAAGTCCATTATTCTCTTAGGATTAAGAGTTCATGCAAATATAAGTCGTAAGATTTATTATTCAATTGACAGTCTTTACGAGAATAATAAATCTCACAGCGGTCCAGTTCAATATGTCTTAACTCTTAAAATATATCAACATATCAACTAGAAGTCATCACTTCCATGATCAAGACAAATCATCTTAGTTGATTTGTTATAGTCTTCGCAGATGAAACGCCCAATTTCATCACCGACTACGAACTAAATTCTGAGTTTACAAAAAACTTGTGATTTATATCTTCTGTGACTTTTCACATAAATCACATACTATGCATTTCATGGACTATATGATAATGTCCAAATATTCATGTTACCATTATTTCAGATAATAATAAAACAAATTTATTAATTACAATATTAAGTCATACATCATGTCACACATAATATCATACATAGCATCATACAATAGGATTTAAGGGCACTAATCCTAACACCTAGTATTGTTGTAATAAAATTTATTAGGACATGGTTCTCACAAAATTAAGGTCCATTTTCCTATTCAATCTCCAAATAAACAAAAAGTTTAGTGACACTACTTTTTCAATAACTTGTATTGGCGACCAAAATGGGGATATATCCCTTTCAGCTAAACTTTCCAGTAAAATGCTTTCTGTCTGAAACTATTTAGGGATATGCCCCTATTTTAAACTCGATTTTCTAAAAATCAAGTTTCAATGAAAAACTCGATTTGGCGAAAATCGAGTTATAGGCAATTAAACTTAAAAAAAAAAAAAAAAAAAAAAAACCTGCATGGAAAGGTTTTTTCCAACAACTCACTTTTTGCCAAATTGAGTTTTTCATTGAAACTCAATTTTCTAAAAATCGAGTTCCAAAACAGGGGCATATCCCTAAATAGTTTCAGACAGAGGACATTTTGCTGGAAAGTTTGGCTGAAAGGGGTAAAACCCAATTTTGGCCCTTGTATTGGCATGATATGAATGATGGATCATATAAAAGTGATTGTGTACCACTTATATATAACTTACAACTTTAATAAATTGTGAAAATATTTGTGTTCTTAACAAAGTTGCCAAAGGAAAGGAGAATTTTGGATAGAAAATTATAGTACACTTTTTCAAGAAAAAATAGTGTACATCTTCCACTATTTTTTCATTGAGAAATAGAATACGTTGTTGTTGTTGTTGTTGTTGTTTTTTTTTTTTTTTTTTTTTTTTTTTTTTTTTTTTTAATAATTTTATTATTGTTATAAATATTGAATACACCTTTCAAAAAGAAATTAGGGAGTAAAAATTTGGTAATGAAATTCAAACACAATCTAAAGCATATTTTAGAAGTTAATCAATTGTAACACAACTTGGATTATATCTTTTTGTACGTTAATTTTTTCTTCTCTCCCTTCTCTTACCAAACAAAAATACGTATTACACTCTTCAAAAAAAAAAAAAAAAAACGTATTACAAGTTTTACTTATTTCTCATCGATTTTCTTCTTATCATTTTTTTACCTCTTTAACTAAAATTATCAAAACATGGTAAGTTACATCACGGCATTAGGGACCGAAACAAGGTTCCATCTTTAGAAGCCAAAGTATGAACAATAGATTTTCACCATTTAAGAATGAGAAATACTAGATTTTATTCATTATTAACAAGCTATGGAAAAAAGGACAATAATTATTTTTAATACATTTCAGCTTAATCATTTTGTCAATATATAATTGGACCTTCATTTAAATCCTGAAAATAATTTATGAATGATTTTGTATTAAAATTTTAATCGATTCCTCTTGACTTTAGAGTTAGAGGCTAGCCTAAGGTTGCGCCATATTCTATGTAGCACCTATTTCCAAACCTTTAAATAACAATAAAACCAACTTTAAGAATCAAACAAAAGTATGGTGAATTGGTAACTATGATCATGAGAGAAAAATATAAATTTAAAGAAAATGTAAGAACCAAACTACGTGACACAAAAATAGCACTTTGATTCAAATGTATAAAATTACTTAGCATTATGTTCTGTTCACTCTGAGTGGGGTTTAGCTTTTGGAGCGTATAAAAATATGTAAGCAACTAGGGGTCGCCCTCGGAGTGTTTTTTTCTTTCTTTCTTTTTTTCTGTTGGAATTGTTCTTCGTTGGTTTTTCACTTCAGTACCAAATTTGGATGTCATTTACTTTTTTTGATAAGTAAAGACAAAGGTAAACGATCAGAAGTGTCATTTATGGTTTATCACTTTAATTATAGATGATGATACTGAAAATCGTCAGTGAGCTGCACAATCCTCACTTGCTCTAAACAGAACCTGCAAAATAGAAATAGAGAAAACATTGCGGAGTGTACCAGTGTGGTACCGGCCAAATACCCTCCAAAGGTTAAGTTAGAAAATTTTTACAACTCTAGAGTGTTATAGCTGGGGTAAATTATGCGTATCTTGATTTATGAAGGCTTTGGGGTTTTTATAGTAGTGTAGAGTTGACATTCATTCCTTTTTGGAGAGGACCTTTACTTGAGGGAAGATCCTCATTAATACATGTATTTTGTGGGATCCTTGCCTTGTGGGAATCCTCTTGATTAGGGTTAACCTTGGGCCGCAAGATGTTTCCTTATATACTCATGTGTGGAGGCCAAGCAAGGCCTTGTCAGTCCCATCAAAGGTTTCTTTATCCCCATCAACTTCTTATCTTGTCTAGGCATTCTAGTCATCTCGTATAGGTGTCGTTGATCTTAAGGTGGAGTTGTCGGCCTTGGGGTGAAGTCCTTTATGTCTCTAAATGCACAAGTAAGGCTGACGAGTTCATTGGGACCGTCGGCTTCATCTTTCATGAATGAGTTTAACATCCTTTTGGAATTATCCTTATCAGTTGCCCCCTACTCCATAGATCCGTCGACCCTAGTGGACGGGTTATGGAGTTTGATTTCTATTTGTTCAGGAAAAAGTGTGTTCATTAATGGTTCCTCGAGCAGCCATCATTTAATGCTTAGAACATGTGGCACAGGCTGGTTGGCCTCGTTTTTTAACAAAAAACATCGCTTCATTTCTTGTGTATTTTTGTCCTATAAGTATCTCATCTTTTCCTCATATTTTTTCCTTATTTCATCCTTGCAAACCCTAAGAGAAAGAGAGAAATTATCTGTTACTTTGTCACTGTCAGCTTGTGGATTCCATCATCTCCAAAGTTGTCACTTCATCCTGTAAGTCCTCTTTTCCCTTCGTTTTCTTTTTTCTTTTTACTTTGGCTCTTACAGTTTAGTCGGCGTTTCTATATAGACCCGTCAAATAGGTTCTTAGATTACTTCGTCGCTTGTAGGTGAATAGATGTCTAGAGAAGCGATGAGTGAACAGTTGTTAGTCCGTAAGGGAGTGGGCTACGACAAAGTCTTCCAGTCAGGTCATGAGCTCGAGAAAGGCTATTCCTAGTCATCAAAGAGGGAAACGTCCGCCCATTCTCTTGATGACGAAGTGGAAAGTTATGATGAAGGGGAAGGTGAGGAAGAAGAGGGAGAAGAGGGTGAGGATGTGGGTGATGAGGGAGGAGAGGATGAAGAAGACAGGAATGAGGGTGAGGGTGACAGGAGAGCCTCTAAAGGAGGTAGTTCAAGAAGCCCTGGGGATGGCCACACTCGTGCATTTATTCTCCCCAAAATGTGGACCGTTAATGACTTCAAGCCGACAATGACAACCAACATATTTAAGAATTTACGGGACCATTGTCAAATTCCTGACCACATCCCAATCCGTGTTTCAGGGAAGTTTGAAAAGTGCTACTTGGGGAAGTCCACGGACGTCAGTATGTATGATGCCATGTTCGCAACAGGACTTAGGTTGCCACTGGCGGCATTGCACCATAAGTTGGCCAATTTTCTAGGGCTATCCATTAGCCAGATTGCTCCCAACGCTTTGAGGATATTTATTGGAACTAAAATCCTATAGGGTCATTTGAGTGGTGGAAACTGTCAGCTTTCATTGAACGAGTTCTTTTGGTGCTATAGACCTCAGCACATCGTCTCGTCTCAAGGGATATACCACTCTGCTGTGGGAAAGAAAGAGCTTAGGCTCGTGTTAGATACGTCTGATTCCAATAGAAATTGGAAAGGCAAGTATTTCTTCATTCAAGGGACGGATTGGGTATGCTGTCTAGTGGAGTGGGTTACCATGCCTTATGGCTTCGACAATACTTGGGGTATTGTCAAAGACTCAAAGTTTAGTGCCATCAGTCTTTTCTTTTACTTTATTTATTTATTTATTTATTTGTTAAGTATTTAATGTTGTCGTTCCTTTTTTTCAGCTAGTGTTCGTCCACGTATAACTAACGAGCAAGAGGCTTTTATTCGTCGGGTTCTTGAGATTCCATTTGAGGAACGAAAGTGTAGGGACCTAATCACTTTTGATATGCTACACGCCTATTGTGATGGTCTAGAGCCGATGCCTGCAGCACGTAGGTTGAACAGTTACTCTCGTCGCTGCAAGTCCTTCCTTCCTTACTTATGTCTTTCCATCGTTTCCCTGTCATCTTTGTGCCTAACTCCCATCCTTTTCCTTTTACAGAAATGGAGGCAGCTAGATAGAGAGTGTTAGTGAGGGCGTCAGCCACGACATGTAAAAAAGAGGAGGAGGAGAAAGGGAAGGAGGGAGAGTCCTCGTCGGCCCCTAAGGTCGTCAGGAAGGGGCGCCCAAAAGAAAAGCTGAAGGGAAGGATGATCATCCCCTTAAGAAAGGAACGGTCACTCCTGGCGACAAACAACCCAAAAAGCTGTCGCACATGAAGCCAAGTTATGGAGCTAGCAAAGGCTTAATGTCGGCTACGGGCCTCGTCATCAAGGGAACTCGTTGTCTCCTTACGCATAAGGGGTATGCCGTCGAGATGATTGAGTCAATCATCAAGGAGATGGACTTAGACCCCTACACTGAGCAAGAGACGGAGGATTTGGGGGCGTCGGGTCTTTTTGTCCTCTCAAGGGTATGTTCTTTTTCCAAATTCTTTATTTTGTTGTTTATTTGTCAGCTGACGGTTGTATTCATTTTTAGGCGCTGGTGTGCATGAAGGCGCTCCAAGATAGGTGCATCGTTGAGGAGGAGGTGATTAGCCATCTTAGGAAGTGCAATGAAACCATGATATACAAACAGGATCAATATAAGGAGGCCCTTTGTACTTTCAACAAGGAGGTGATAGATTTGAACTAGGAGTTGAAAGAGGAGACCCATCAGTGGGAAAAGGAGCAAGAGGCCAAGGCGACCTTGGAGAAGGAGCTAGCGACTCTCTATGGGCAGGTAGAGACGGCCAGGGTTGACGTCGTAATAGAGCTCAAGGCTTCACAACCTTTTATTGACGCCTATGTCGTCTACTATGGTGACAAGTTTGAGGATTGCCTGAAGCAGGTCAAGTCCGTCTACCCACACTTGGATCTTTCTAAGGTCACCATGGATGACCCCTTGCCGTCGACCCCTGCGGGTGGCGACACCATCAATGAGGAGACCGACGACTCTACTTAGTCAGAGCGGGATCCAAAAGATGATGGTGTAATTCTTACTCAACCTGCTGTGGAGAAACCTGTAACTCCCTTGATCCTGTCTATCGAAGATCCTTTTCATGACATTGAAAACCCTTCTACTCAGGATGGCCAGAATCCTCCTTCTAAAGACGACAAGAATCCTCCAGTTCAGGACATCCAGAACCCATAGTTTAGATTTTTTTTTAATGATAATTTCTTATGTATTTCGTCCAGTTTTCAGACAATATTGAGTGCCCTTTTGTTTTTGAGCCTTGCTTGTAAAGACTTTACTTTATTTATGGTATATTGTTATTATTTTATATCCGTCACTTTTAGCATATTTTTCCCATGTGTTGTTCTTTATTCTGAGATATGCGTATGTCCGTCTGGTTTTGTGTACAGATGTTAAGATGTACTTGTCACCCAAACGACTTGGTGGATATTTGGGGTGAACCCGTCTACAATGAACTAGTCCTGTTTAAGGACCTAATAATAAACCTGTCCACTTGTGGACTTAATACTTTCAAAGCATCCCTATGGGATGAACTCGTCCATTTAGTGGACTTAAAAATAAGCTCGTCAACTTGTGGACTTTAATAATAAACTCGTCCATTTGTGGACTTGAGCACATCCATAAACTCGTCCACTTGTGGACTTGATAATTTCACGGCATACCCATGGGATGAATCTGCCCACTTGTGGACTTAATAATAAATTCATCCACTTGTGGACTTAATAATAAACTTGTCCACTTGTGGACTTAATAATAAACTTGTCCACTTGTGGACTTAATACTAAACTCGTCTACTTGTGGACTTAATAATTTTAAGGCATCCCCATGGGACAAATTTGCCTACTTGTGGACTTAATAATAAACTCGTCCTTTTATGGACTTAATAGTTTTAAGGCATCCCCATGGGACGAATTTGCCCAATTGTAGACTTGGTTTTGTAGAAACGTACACATACACATGTAATATCTGAATAACTCCTTTTATTGTGATGAATACGTGCATAAATAAAAGGTAGTTCTTAAAAAGAATAAAAACCTGCCCTTTGGGCTTAGAAAGTACTGTAGATAAAAATTAACTAAAAAGAAATAAACTGGAAATGAGGAGTGGCACTTTTCATGTTGTCATCTACTGGTAGTATTTCCTGAGATGCTCAGTGTTCCATGGATGGTGCAACTTCTGTCCATCTAGCTTATCCAAGTGGTAGGTGCCTTTCCTCTGCCATGAAGTGATTCTATAGGGTCCCTCCTAGTTAGGACCAAGCTTTCCCTGGCTGGGATCTCTAGTGGCACCCGTTACCTTCCTTAAGACGAGGTCTCTAACTTTGAAGCTCCCGTGTTTGACTCTAGAGTTGTAGTGCTTAGCCATGAGGTCTTGGTATCGTGCTAGTCTTTACTCAGCTGTTGCCCTGACTTCGTCCATTAGGTCAAGCTGTAGACGCATGGCCTTGTTGTTTCTTCTTTCATCATGATTGTCCACCTTGTAGCTTTTGAGTTCTACCTTAGCTGGGATAACTGCCTCACTTTTGTATGCTAGTCGAAATGGCGTCTCTCCTGTAGGTGTTCTAGATGTTGTCTTGTATGCCTATAGTATGCTTGGCAACTCTTTTGGCTATATAGCTTTTGCCCCATCGAGCCGAGTCTTGATGATTTTAAGCAAGGATTGGTTCGTGACCTCAACTTGTCCATTGGCCTGTGGGTGGGCAAGGGAGGAGTAGTGGTTCTTGATCTCCAATTGTGAGCAAATGTCCTTAAAAGAGTCATTGTCAAACTATTTCCCATTATCTGAGACCAAGGATCTAGGGATCATGTATCTATAGATGATGTTCCTCTAGATGAAGCTTCGTACGTTCTTCTCTATGATGGTGGCCAGGTCTTCAGCTTCTACCCATTTTGTGAAGTAGTCTATACCGACTATTAGGAACTTCAGCTACCTCATTGCTATTGGAAATGGGCCCGTGATGTCCAATCCCCATTGAGCGAAAGGCCATGGGGCCGTCACTGGGGTGAGCTCTTCTATTGGCTGTTTGATGACATTGTTGAACTTTTGACATTTGTCGTAGGCTTTGACATAAGCCTGGGAATCCTTCTGCATAGTAAGCTAGTAGTATCTTGCTTGAATCAATTTATGCACCAAAGACTGCGACCCTGAGTGGTTCCCGCAAATCCCTTCATGGACTTTGTTCATGACATAGTCCACTTCTTCGGGGTTTAAGCACCTTAGGAACGGGTGGGAGAAGCCTCTCTTATACAAGACGTCCTTTATCAGAACAAATTGTGTTGCTTGAACCTTCAGCTTCCTTGCGGCCTCCTTACTGTCGGGTAGTGTGTCATTTTTCAATTAAGAAACTATCGGCGTAGTCCAGCTACTTTCCAAGTTTATTTCCTGCATGCAGACGTCGTCTATTAAAGGCAAGAGCTGAACAAAAGAAAGTACCTTATCGTTGATGAACATATGTTTGGTAGAGGTGGCTTTGGCAAGGCGATCAGCTTTCTCGTTTTCTTCCCCAGGGAACTTGGACGAACTTGGCCTTCAGCTCACTTACTCATTTTCTCACTTGCTCCAGATACTTCTTCATCTTTTCCCTTTTGCATTCAAAGTCACCGTTCACCTGACTGGTGACGACCTAAGAGTCGCAGTATACGACCATACTTGTTGCTTCTACTAATAAGGCTTCGTACTTTGCTTCATTGCTGGTTGTTGGGAAATCTAGTCTAACCATGCATTTGATCTCATCCCCTTCTAGGGAACGGAGCACTATACCTACTCCACCAGCTTGCCTGCTGGACGACCCATCTGTGTGGACGCTCCATTGAGATTGTTCTTCTGCCCCTTGGCTTTCCATACTGGTGAATTCTGTGATGAAGTTAGCGACTACCTACCTCTTTATGGCAATACGTGGGCAGTATTGCATGTAAAATTCACTCAATTATATTGCCCATAACGCCATCCGCCGGCAGCTTTAAGGCTACTCATTGCTCGCCATAGAGGCTTGTCAATTAGGATGACCACGGTGTGGGCTTGGAAGTATGGCTTGAGCTTACAGGTTGCAGTAACTAGAGCAAAAGCGAGCTTTACCATTGGTGGGTATCTTTCCTCCGCGCCTCGGAGTGCTTGGCTAGTGTAGTACACGGGCTTTTGCACCCTATCTTCTTCCTTGACTAAGGCCGCACTGACGGCAACTAGGGATACAACCAAGTAGAGGAATAGTTCTTCCTTTAGTTTGGAGGGACTTAGCAATGGCGGTGAAGAGAGATAGGCCTTTAGATCCTCAAATGCTTGTTGACACTCGGCCGTCCACTCAAAAGACTTCTTCAGTGTGTGGAAGAAAGGTAGGCACTTGTCCATTGCCCTTGATACGAACTTGTTTAGCACGGCTATCTTACCATTGAGGCATTGGATTTCTTTCACGTTCTTTAGTGGTGCCATCTTTATTATGGCCCGGATCTTGTCTGGGTTAACTTCAATACCCCTCTAAGAAACCATGAACCCCAGGAACTTTCCAACCATCACCCTGAATGCACACTTGCTCGAATTGAGTTTCATGTTGTAAGAGCGGAGGGTGTTGAAGGTCTCCTTGAGATCGTCCAAATGGTCATCCTCCCTTAAGCTTTTCACTAGCATGTCATCAACGTAAACTTAGACATTTCTTCCAATCTGATGTGCAAGCAAACATCTTGTTCATGAGCCTCTAATATGTTGTGCCCATGTTCTTGAGGCTGAATGACATTACTTTGTAGTAGCAGAGGCCTTGGCTAGTGACGAATGAAGTTTTCTCCTGATCAGCTTCGGCCAGTTTTATTTGGTTGTAGCCGGAAAAAGCATCCATGAAACTCAGCAACTAGTATCGGGCTGTAGAGTCTACTAGGACGTCAACTCGCGGGAGAGGGTAGCTGTCTTTGAGGCACGCCTTATTTAGGTCTGTAAAGTCTACGCACATCCTCCACTTCCCGTTGGCTTTCTTGACCATCACCACATTGGCCAGCTAGTCGGGGTAGTAAACTTCTCTAATGAAGTCTGCATCTTGCAACTTGTGGACTTCTTTCGCTATGGCCTAGTCTCGTTCTTGGGTGAACACTCACTTCTTCTAACGGATAGGGGGAAAGGTAGGCGACACATTTAACCTGTGCACCATGACTGAAGGGTCGATCCCGGGCATGTTGTCATGGCTTTAGGCAAAGACGTCCTGGTTTTCTTTTAAAAACGTGGTGAGTGCCTGATGGATTGGCAGACTAGCAAGAGTGCTGATTCTAGTCATTCGCTTAGGCCTTGAGTTGTTAAGGAGTATCTCTTCTAACCCCTCAACAGGCTTTGTAACCGTCCGCTATTCTTCTATGCTCATGTTCTGTAAATGGTAGTCCATTTCTAGCATCGCTATGTAGCACTCGCGTGTTGCCACTTGGTCCTTGCGTACCACTCCTATTCCATACTCTGTGGGAAATTTGATCATCAGATGGTAGGTCAAAGTCACGGCCTTTCATGAGTTGAGGGTAGGTCGACCCAGGATGGCATTGTAGGCAGATGAGCAGTCGACAACAAGGAATGTACATCCTTAGCGATCTGCTGAGGGTAATCACCAACCGTTATAGGTAATGTGACTGCAACGAGGGGGTATACTCTTGTTCCTCCGAACCCCACGAATAAGGCCTTAGTCAAAACTAGCCGTTCTTTCTTAATTCTCATTTGCTGGAACGTCAGGTAATAGAGGATGTCAGTAGAGCTCCTTTTGTCAACTAAGACTTGATGAGTGTTGTAGTCCCCTACACATATGCTAACAACTAGCGCATAGTCGTGTGGGTGGTGGAGACGTCGAGCAACTTCCTCCATGAGCTCGATTACAAGGTTGTCGATCCGTGCCATCTTTGGGACGAAGCCCGTTAGTTGGATGTTTTGCACCATCTGTAGGTAGGTTTTGCGTGCCTTCTTGAACAAACTAGAAGCTGAGATTCCTTTTACGATCATCCTTATTTCTCTTAGGGGGGCCTAGGATGCTTGTTTTCCCTCCGGGCAGCCTGCTCTTGTGGCGGGTTCGTCTTCTCCTTGCTGATGAACCTTTGCAGCTTTCCTTGTCTAATAAGAGCTTCTATCTGCTGCTTTAAGTCGTAGCAGTCAGACGTATCATGATTGTGATCATGGTGAAAATGGCAGTACTTATCTCTGAACTTCTTACTACGATTTCCTTTTAGCTTGCTAAGAAATGTCAAGGCTCCTTGATCTACATCAGGACTTGGTCGAACGGGGTAGTTAGTGGGGTGAAGCTTGTGAACCTCCTAGTGGGGGGCTTGGAGCCCCTGTCCTCCTATCGGTCTTCAGTCCTAGCCATCTTCCGCCCTTTATCTTGCTGTGCATCCTCTTGTCTTTCCTTCTTCTTGGGCTTCTCTTCTCGGGCTAGTAATGCATCTTCCGCGTTCAGGTACTTAGTAGCCGTGTAAAGTACATTTGACATGGTTTTTGGGTCATTCTTGTATAAGGAAAATAGAAACTTTCCCTTTTGTAACCCATTGGTAAATGCCGCCACTAGTATCTTGTCGTCAGCTTCATCAATTGAGAGGGTCTCATTGTTAAAGCGAGTTATATTAGACCTCAACATCTTATCCTCCCATTGTTTGATGTTCATTAGGCATGCAGTGGACTTCTTATACCTGTGTCCCTCGATAAAGTGCGAGGCGAATTATGCGCTTAACTCCTTGAAGGTGCTGATGGATTTGGTGTTAGCCTGCTGAACCATGCCCTTGCGGGACCCTTTAGCCTAGTTGGAAAGGCTTAGCACATGATCTTATCCGCCAGACCTTGCAAATGCATCAAGGTTTTGAAAGATTCTAGGTGATCTAAGAGATCCTTAAATCTGTCGTAGGCCTCTACTTATGGCATGCAAAACTTCGCTGGAAGAGGAAATGAAGTGACAGATGCAGTGAAGGGTGAATCCGTCCTGAAAGTTCAATTAGTGTATAAAATACTATGAACGTTTAGACCCCCAATAACAAAATTACCAATTCAAGCTTTATGACAAACAATAAGTGTGCAGAACATGAATAAGTTTAATACAGAATTGATAAACAATCTAAACCAAATAAAATCAAATCCACAGCAGAAATTAAATGGCAAAGATTAAGGGAAGAGAGATGCAAACACAAGGACAACACACGATGTGTTATCGAGAGGAAACCGAAGCCCTCGGCGTAAAACCTCTCCGCCGCCTTCCAAGTGATAAGTAATCCACTAGAAAATGTAGTTGGGATACATGAACAACAATAGACCCTCCAAGCCTAATCTACCTAGTGTACTTAAGCCCTCCAAGCTTCTTGCTCCAATGAGGTTGCGTCGAACCTATTTCTTTTCTAGCTTCCCGGATTCCGCTACTTGACCATAGCATCAACAATGTGAAATTGGTTCCTTCCTAACTGTTTCCCAAAGCACCAAACAGCCCTCTCACAGAAATGTATATGGTGAGAAAAAGGTTTTGGTAATAAGCCTCTCAAGGATTTAACAATGGAGAGGAAAAGAGTGAAGGAATTTGAAGAGTCTCTTATGTGAAGATTGTGGATGAATCAATCTTGTTTTTCTCTAGGGTTTCTCTCTCAGAATTCTCTCTGGAAGCTCTCTTTCTTTCGTGGGTATAAGGGGTATTTATACTAGGGTGAGAATGGAATGCGAAGAGTCAGGTTTTTCAAAATAGGGCTGGTTCGTGACTTGCCCTCGCGGCTTGACTGAGTCGCGAGTTCCAGCCGCGAGATAACTGAACGGCCAGTTATCCTATTTTGTCCTGTAGTGCTCCAGCTAGCATGAAGCTTCAACTTCTGGCATGCCTGGCACATGTGTAGCTTCTGGCGGCTTACAGCCGTGAGTCACCTGCGAGATCCAGTCGCGAGTCCCTGTTTTTCTTGCACGCTCTTGAGCATTTCTTCATACTATCTCACTCACTTCCCTTACAAGAATCCCACCTAAATACAGGGTTACTAATTGTTGAAATATAAGCAAATTTGGCACGGAATAAAGCCAACAAGACGGTTGATTAAATTTAACCTTACACATCCAATGGACCAATTCATCGAGGTCATTTGACACCCGTCCCCTGAAGGCGTTCATCATGAAATCCATCCGTTCTTTTATCATCTGCATTTTTGCGACCATGTATGGTGGAGCCGTATCTGTGGCAGATGGACTGATTGTACCCTGTCGCTCTTGTCTGCTTAGGGCGTGGCTACCCTCTGGCCCTTCTTGGTCCCTTATCTCAGCGCTGGTACCTTATTGATCCTCCTCCTGAGTGTTAAGCCCTGTGTTGTTTTGGCACAATTGCTCTTCTAGGTCATGGTTTTGCTTGGTGAGGCATTCTACAGCCACGACGAAAGTCTGAACCTACCTCTTGAAGGCAGTGGTATGTGGTTCTTCTCCCTGATTATTGTTGGTGGTCACCATCGAGCGAGTAAGTACCATGCAATTCTTTTTCTGGTAAGCAGCAGTATGGCTTACAAGTTGTTTCCCACAGACGACGCCAACTGATGATACCGAAAATTGTCAATGAGCCGCACGATCTTCAATTGCTCTAGACAGAACCTGTGAAACAGAAACATAGAAGACCTTGTAGAGAAACCGGTGTGGTACAGCCAAATACCCTCCGAAGGTTAAGTTAGAAAATTTTTACAACTCTAGAGTGCTAGAACTGGGGTAAATTATGCGTATCTTGATTTGTGAGGGCTTTGGGGTTTTTATAATAGCGTAGAGTTGACATTCATTCCTTGGCGGAGAGGACCTTTCCTTGTAGGGAAGATCTTCATTAATACGTGTATTTTGCGGGATCCTTTCCTTGTGGGAATCCTCTTGATTAGGGTTAACCATGGGGCGTAAGATGTTTCCTTATATACTCATGCGTGGAGGCCAAGCAAGGCCTTATTAGTCCTGTCAAAGGTATCTTTATCCCCGTCAGCTTCTTATCCTATCTAGGCATTCTGGTCATCTCGTATCGGTGTCGTTGATCTTAAGGTGGAGTCGTTGGCCTTGGGGCAAAGTCCTTTATGTCTCTAAATGAACAAGTAAGGCTAACGAGTTCATTGGGACAGTCCGCTTCATCTTTCATGAATGAGTTTAACATCCTTTTGGAATTATCCTTATCAACAAATTTGGTAGTTGTTGTGGTTATGGTGTAAATTGGTAAATTTGAGGTCTAAACGGATTCCTTCATTATGCATTTTCTAGATGGCTGTTATATTTCCTCTTGATCACACTTGGTTCCATCATGGTCGAGGAATTGAAATATTTAGCGGAAAAGAATAAATGATCAAGTCATGGTAAACACCAAAATATCTAGTAAAGAATTGAAACCAATCAACATTGTATCTCTAGACACTATGAGCAAACATGAACAAATTATCAACAATAGTGAAATTGCATATGTGCACTCGGAACAATACTCATATGAGTCTTCCCCCTCTATGCTCTTACCCTAAAAGATGGCTCTAAATGGGGCTAGTCACCCAATCATTAGACATAACTAGTCGCCAATCCGTGCTATGCACGGGAACCTACCTATTTATGTGGTAAACTAAATTGATTTTATAAAATTTTAAATTGATTAAGAAACTATATTATTGCATGAATTGCTCTTGTATAACTTCAATTTGTGTTACAATTTGATAAAGAAGTCATTGTTTGAACGTGCAATGACTTACGAAAAATATTAAAGAATAGTTCATGACTATAAACTTATAACTATTGAAAAGAATCAAAAGATTAAGAGCTTAAAAATTATAAAAATATATGTGTGTGTGACTACACAACAGAGAAATATAAGAGAAAAATTTGTTACACTCAAAATAATAATTCATGGTTATAATTATTGAAATTTTCCAGATAGTTTTGGATATTACAAAAATATAACTCAAAAAGTCAGATGTTAAAACTTCCAAAAGGCCAAAAAATATTAAGGAATCATAAGATTTACATCCTATAAATTATTGAAACAAAACTATACATATATATATATATATATATGATTTTATAATAGAGAAATATAAAAGAAAAATTGATTACCTTCAAAAGAATAATACATGGTATAGTTGTTGAAATCTGCTAAACATGTACAAATATTGTAAAAACTAACACAAAATATATGACTATTCAAAAGAGAAAAATAAGAAGAAGAAAAAAGTACATGAACCTATAAAGTAATTAGTTTTAAATTTTAATGGGTCTAAACTTTAAACAATGAAAAAAAATCACATGTTAGGTTGTGTTCCTAGCAACCTTGAAAGTAAAAGTAAAGGGAAAAAAAAAAACCATGAAATACCATCAGCCAATAAGTTTTAATGGGTTTAAACTACAAACAATGAACAAAAATAATCATAAACAATCATAGGTGCAGGGTTTGGTTACCAAGATCAGATGGTTGTATAACACAACATTTCAACATTGATTTAGGGTTATGCAGAAGGCAACATAAATGACAGAAAATTGTTTTTACGTTGTCTGCTATGCCAACCATCTAAATATATTAATTCCAAAAAAAATTAAATAAAATAATTCCTAGAATTATATGAGATAATTAAGAAGAACATCAAGCCCTTGCATGGATGTTATTTGTGGACGGCTGTCCATCACTGCAATTCATAGACTTTGTTGTTAATAAGACAATCGAGTTCAAAACTAAAAGCAATTAGGTGGCCTTTGTACTACAGGATTTGTTCTCGTTGAAGAATCAACTTGCTTCCTGCTATGGCTTCAATTTGATATGTGTGTTTTCTTTGTGAAAATTTGAGTGAGTATGAAGGGTTTCGACCTTGGTAGAAGTTTATATTTGTGAAAATTTTTGTTATAGAATTTTAGTTGAAATAGAATTTTCAAAGTTTTGAAACATATATCTAATAGAATTTTATTTAAACTAAACTATTGTAATACTTGATAAGATATAAAACCAAAAATAAAAAGAATCTAAAATAAAAAGAAAAAGAAAAAGAAAATAGTGATGACGTGGAAAATTGTGGGAGCTCCAAAGGCTATTTTCAAGCTTTTGAAACATATATCTAATAGAATTTTATTTAAACTAAACTATTGTAATACTTGATAAGATATAAAACCAAAAATAAAAAGAATCCAAAATAAAAAGAAAAAGAAAAAGAAAATAGTGATAACGTGGAAAATTGAACCAAAAATAAAAAGAATCTAAAATAAAAAGAAAAAGAAAATAGTGATAACGTGGAAAATTGTGGGAGCTCCAAAGGTTTCGGTTTTATATATATATATATATATATATTAGCCACAAACCTGCGCGTTGCGCATGATAATTATTTTTATGGTAGTTTTATTAAATTTTTTTATACAATTTAAACTAATTTAATAAAGAGTAACGTATTTTGTAATTATATTTTTATTCATTATAAGAATAATCATAAATGTAATATAGAAACAATCATAAATCATAAATTTAATAATTTTTGTCGTACTAAAATGAAAAAAAATACAATTTTTCTCAAAAATTCAAAAGGCAATTTAACGAAAATATTTATTTTTTAATAAAAGTTATTTATAACATTTTGTGAATCATTAAAAAGAAAATAAAATTTAGAAATTATTCTTTTAGTTTTAAACAAACTTTCTCAAACTTATTTTTTCTGCCTACAATCCAAAACACTGAAAAAAGTAACTAAAAAAATTAATAAAACTTAACTATGATTAATTGAACCAATTAGGAAAAAAAATTGTTATTTATAATCTACTAAGGTTATTTTCTTTGCGGAAATTGTAATTTCGTCCACCCAAAACATATTATCAAATAATCAATTATTAGCAAAATCTAAGAATTAAATTTTTATATATGCATTGTTATAAAATAATAATAATAATAATAATTAAAGTAAAATTGCGAAAGATAAAATTTGTCTCTCATCCAATAACTTTTGTTTAGCCAACCTTTGCTTTTCTCTAAATAAATTGCATTATAGAGTACTTTGTCTACCACAAAGGATTAAAAAATAAACAAAAATGATTAAAGTCTCATAGTTTAACATCTAAATTGAGCACTATAAAAATCATGCTATCAAATTACAGTAGCTACCAAATTAAATTATCCAAATCATGCTATGTATTAGAATAATATTATATTTTTATATTTAATCCTTTATAATGCAGTAGGATAACATTTAACAATCAAAGAGAGAGAGAGAACTAAATCGCATTAACCTAAAGTAGATTAAAGAATATAAAAAATTATCAACCTAAAGCGAAGATGCAAGAAAAATAAAAAATAAAAATCCACTCAAAAATTGTGTGTGTGTGAGAGAGAGAGAGAGAGAGAGAGAGAGAGAGAACCTTTTTTTTGTAAGGAAAAACTATGCATGGAATGAATGAGATAGTGACAAATTTATAGTAAGAAAGTGTGAATAAGAAGAGACAAAAATAGAGGAAGATGATGGGAAAGATGAAGAATGATATTAATGTAGAGAGTAGTGGGGAGATGAGAAGGTGAGAGAATGAGAGAAGGAGAAAGGTTAGAGAAGTAGTGGGGAGATGAAAAGGTAAGGGAGGAAGAAAGGTTGGAGAAGTGTAAATATGAAATAAAAAAAAATTATAAATAATTATAAGAAAATGGAAAAAAAAAAAAGGAAAAAAAAAAAAAAGATGATGACGTGGACGTTGACATGGCTCAACATGAGCGCAGCTTTCTCAAACTTATTTTTTCTGCCTACAATCCAAAACACTGAAAAAAGTAACTAAAAAAATTAATAAAACTTAACTATGATTAATTGAACCAATTAGAAAAAAAAATTGTTATTTATAATCTACTAAGGTTATTTTCTTTGCGGAAATTGTAATTTCGTCCACCCAAAACATATTATCAAATAATCAATTATTAGCAAAATCTAAGAATTAAATTTTTATATATGCATTGTTATAAAATAATAATAATAATAATTAAAGTAAAATTGCGAAAGATAAAATTTGTCTCTCATCCAATAACTTTTGTTTAGCCAACCTTTGCTTTTCTCTAAATAAATTGCATTATAGAGTACTTTGTCTACCACAAAGGATTAAAAAATAAACAAAAATGATTAAAGTCTCATAGTTTAACATCTAAATTGAGCACTATAAAAATTATGCTATCAAATTACAGTAGCTACCAAATTAAATTATTCAAATCATGCTATGTATTAGAATAATATTATATTTTTATATTTAATCCTTTATAATGCAATAGGATAACATTTAACAATCAAAGAGAGAGAGAGAGAGAGAGAGAGAGAGAGAGAACTGAATCGCATTAACCTAAAGTAGATTAAAGAATATAAAAAATTATCAACCTAAAGCGAAGATGCAAGAAAAATAAAAAATAAAAATCCACTTACAAAATTGTGTGTGTGTGTGTGAGAGAGAGAGAGAGAGAGAGAGAGAGAGAGAGAGAGAGAGAGAGAGAGAGAGAGAGAGAGAGAGCCTTTTTTTTGTAAGGAAAAACTATGCATGGAATGAATGAGATAGTGACAAATTTATAGTAAGAAAGTGCGAATAAGAAGAGACAAAAATAGAGGAAGATGAAGGGAAAGATGAAGAATGATATTAATGTAGAGAGTAGTGGGGAGATGAGAAGGTGAGAGAATGAGAGAAGGAGAAAGGTTGGAGAAGTAGTGGGGAGATGAAAAGGTAAGGGAGGAAAAAAGGTTGGAGAAGTGTAAATATGAAATAAAAAAAAATTATAAATAATTATAAGAAAATGGAAAAAAAAAAGAAAAAGGAAAAAAAAAATGATGACGTGGACGTTGACGTGGCTCAACGTGAGCGCAGCAGCATTAAACGCTACGTTTCAGCTTTTAGTAATATATTGATTGATGAGATCTATGGTTTTGTTTAACATTCAAGAGTGAAGAAGACACTAACCTTACTATATAGGCAAATACCCACCCATCATGTGTCACTGATCAAGGCCCCCATACTCTCCCTCATATAAGAAGAAGGACCAAGTCCAAGAAACCAAGGTGCACCAAGCCCACAAATAAATATGACTACAAACAGTAATTGAGCTCCAAAATCTATCAATTGAGCTTCTTCCAACCCTCATAGTCATTTTCACTTTCCTTTTTTCTTCTCTCTTTTATGAAACAGATATAGCAACCTGACACTTGTACATTACCACACCCTAGTGTCCACATGATAGTATATCACTCTCAGCATTTCCAAAAGATCTCACTTTCCAAAAGTTCTCACATATAAACTCTAATTTTCTGTAGAATCTCACATCTAAACATTGTTACCATATTAGAAGGAAATAACAAATTTTCGATTAAAATACAATCCCATGTTAGAAGTACATCAAGCATTTGAACAAGCTAATTTAGATATCCTGGCTACACAATTGCCATACAACATTAACAGACGACAAATAACGAAGCTAACCACATATTTTCTTTGAAAGAAATGTAGCTCCTTAAGAATCCAAATGACAGCCTCTTCAAGTTCATGCATTTGAAAGAAGCTTGCAGCACACTTCTACAGGGGCCGCCTATCCAGCATCATCTCTATTCCACAGTATTTGACATATCTTCCGGTTCTTTCAGTCTTCAGCAAATTAACAAGCAATAGGGTAAAGAATTAATAAATTGTAGGATATATATGTACTCAAATTATTTAGGAATCGCCTAATGATATCATGTTTTCCTGAAATTGCTAGAATCACTATTGAAAGTGGTTTGGAAAATTGGACACCAAGAAGAATGTCAGACATAATCAATTGCATGAACAAATAAAATGCTCGATAAAAATGTATTCTCTTGAAATGATTTTACCAATTTCTCTACTACATGAGGAAGATAAATGTGGATAAAAAGCTGAATCTAAGGAAAACCATGATGGAAACATACCTTTTCTTTAGGAGGTTATAGTGGCGTTCATTGTTAAAGTGGACTTGTTTGGAGCTGTGGAAGTTAGATGTTCTGAAATTTGGACAGTCTTGAACATGCAATTGTTCCAGAAAAGGGCACTCTAAGGAAGAATTTCCATCATAGAAATTAACAAGAAGTGCTAGATTTTGCAGTGCTAAGATCTTCAGTTGAGGTAATGTAATTTTATCCAAAGTAATTCCACCATCTTTCTGAATAATATCAACCAAGTCAGAGCAATCCTCTACCCAGAGCTCCTCCAATTGCAAAAGTCCTTGAGACATGGAGGGTGAGAAGAGATATGTCAATTTATTGCATTTAATGACAATCACAGTTTTGACATTTCTGAAATCTGCAAGCTGGGCAGGGCCTTTCGATATGCTTTCTAATTGAGGAAGATTGTCCAATCTGAGTTCTTTTAATCTTTCCAAGTAACGACGTCCCTCCTGCAGTCCTTCAAATCCAAACACCTCCTTAATAGAATTCCCAGTTACCTTGAGTATTTCCAGATTATTCAACCTCTGTATCATATTTGGATGCAGAAGTGAATTCTCTAGGTAACAACACTGCAGCACCTCCAAGAATTTAAGTTTCTCAAAGGACCCAGGTGGAAGTTGGCCAACACATATCTCTTTCAAACATTCCATATCGTGAATGTGTAATTCCTGCAATTTTTCAAACACTGGATTGTTTGGGATACCCTCTGCTGCTGAGGGTATTAAACATTGTTCACTGGTGCTTTGTTCAACATAGAGAGACTTCAACCCAAACAACATCCCCTTGTCATATTCTATAAGAACGTTTTTGAGATTCCAGCACCATGAATAGATAATCATATCTGCTTTCTCGGCCACAGCCTTAATGAACCAATCTGGTAAGGTGCTCATTGTAGTGTCAATGAACAAGGTCCTTGTATGTACCCGTTTCAATTTGGATAGGCTTGTTGAAGAATGATCCATTTATACATATGTCAAACTTCTCCCACTTTGGACTAAAATTTACATTACGGGGCAAGCAATTGACACCTTCTATGTCAATCTTCAAAACTCTTAGTTGAGGCAAGTTTATCAACTCTTCAAGGCTTGCATTCCTTTCTTCGTTGGTTCCCCCCACCCTATTACGCCATTGGCAAAAGCTTCCTTGCAAGTATAACTCCTCCAACCCATTTAATCTTGAAATTATATTTGGCGAGATAGTTTCGATATGGTTACAAGATGTCATATCCAACATCCTTAACTCAGCCAATTCTGTTAATTCACCTGGGAAGGTATTGATAAGAGATTTTTTGAGGCTAAGTATTTCCAGCTTCTTGAGTCCTCCTAATATGGAAATATCTTTTGACTTGCAACGATCCAAATATAAGGTGCAAAGGTTTTCTAGGAGTCTAATTGATGGTGGAAGTGACAATACCGGCAACCCACTTATATCCAGCACCTTAAGGGTACTCATTCTATTAAAGAACCCACTTGGGATTTCTATCAAGTTTCTATTTTCCTGCAACAACAAGGTTTGGAGTTTTGGGCATACCGGCTCATCAGGAAGTCTTTTGATATCATTGAACATAACGGAGACAGCGGTGTAGCTTTCAAAATGAGTGTCTCGGCGTGGCCACTCTTCCAAAGCAGAACCAGCTTGTGCCATAAAATTGAAAAGCTCCTCATTTCCTGATGATGATATCAATTTCGCTGTATCACGTACAACATCATGCATCTTTACAAATCCATCCTCATCACACTTCAACAACAATCCTGAGTCAATGAGATTTTTGGTGAAGGTATCAGCATCTCCTCTTGCTTCATCCAATGTGTCAACATTATGAAACAAGCGCAGCCCCATCCCATACCTCGCCAAAACTTCCTTGCTGATGTTGTGATCTTCTGGAAAGAGACAACACATCCAGAAGCATGCCCTGGCTTCCCGATCTTTCAAAAAATCATAGCTCAACTTAATGCACTCAGTAACTTTTTCCTGAAGATCAGGGTTTGGAGATACTGACCTTTTAAGTCGCCTCTCCGCCTTTTTCCATTCTTCCTCATCTTTGTCACCCAGAGCCCTTGCCACTGTTACGAGTGCTAAGGGAAGGCCCTGACATTCCCTGGCAACCTCGCGAGCTACATCTTCAAATTCAGGGGAGTCAAGATCTGTGCGTGCTGTCTTTATGAATAGATCCCAAGAATCCTCCGGGGATAAGATATTGAGATGGATCCTATTTTCTTTGCATCCCATGGAGTGGCAAACATGTTCTCGTCTTGTAGTCAGTAAGATCTTCGATTGGCAAGCCTCAAGGTCATGGTCGAATGGAATTCCGATGCTGGATAGCTCAATCCTTTCCCAGACATCGTCCAAAATTATAAGAATTCTTTTGTCTGCCATTATTTTTGCCCTCAATTCATTTGCTCTCCCATCGTCACTCTCCTTTTTCAAAGAGAGTTCTAGACCGTCCGCAATGGAACGCTGAATTTTTTTGAGATTCACAGTCTGCGACACAGTGGCCATCCCCACACGATGGAAGAGACCCTCAGTCATGACCTTTTCCGCAACTTGTTTCACCATCGTGGTCTTGCCCACACCGCCCATCCCATGAACCCCAACAATGTTGATGTTGTTGTTGTCATCTTTCAGAGCTTTCAAGATCTCTTCCATAGCATTTTGGGTGGATTGAAATGACATGAAATGACTGGCCGGTGCTGGTGCTGGTGGTGCAGGCAGAGACACACTTTCAAAATTCTTTTCTTTACAGATGACACCCATCTCTCTGGCAATACTAACAGCTTTCTTGCTCAAATTGTAGCGTGAAAGCCAATCAGGAGAACAACAAGCGCAGGCACATCTCTGGTTCGCTCGGACTTCATTCTCCAGATTTTGCGCCTCAGTGGCTTTATTATTGGCTCTTCGTAGCCAGTCTTGGACTTCATTTTTGATTCCCTCTCTTTTTCCTGCGGCCTGCTCAACTAAATAGTTTACGTCCGCCACCACAGCATTCAGGGTTTGTGCTTGACCTCTGAATTTGTTTATGTTTTTCGTGTACTGAACGAGGAAATCAATCTCTTGCAGCAGTGGACAACAAAAGCACTCTAGCGCGTCCCTGCTGAAAGATGCGTACTCCATGGTGGCTCCGAGATAGCGTTTCTTTTCTTTTTACTGCTTGAATCTTGGTTTGTCTTAAACTTAAACTTAACTTCAAAGACACATCATAATATCCTAAGATTATGAAATCAATTGTATTAGTTCATGATTTGTCAACCTAGTCCTATGGAATCAACTACTACTAGTAATTGTAATAGGTGACCATGGTTTGAACTCTAAAAGAAAACGAAGAATTGAAGAGAGATTTGTTTGGTTTCATTCCAATATGGATGGACTTGGACCGATCAAATAGTGGATTTTTTTGGCCCTTTGGGATTGCGTCTCTCTTTCTCTCTCTCAGATTTAAGGTGCATTCTTGATTTTGATTTGGGAATACTTGTTTGTTAATGAGTCACAAAAGAAAAATATTATCTCCACAACATTTTTACAACAAATCATATATACCAGGCTGGTTATTATTGTTGGGCTAAAAAAGTAATCTCAGTGGTAAGTTCAAATTTGAATTAATAACAACTAACAACCTATGATTTGTTGTAAAAATATTGTGAAATATTTAAAATTTTAGGCAAAGTGATAAGGTTTAAAATTTTTTCCGCACATGTCTTTCTCTCATTGGTATAAAATCTACCACTTATCTTCAAATTTTTTATTTTTTATTTTTTTTTCATCTCATTAGTTTCTACGCAAGTTGTATACTGCTGTCTTGCACTTTAGTATGAGACTTGCATGCAAAATAAAAACATCAACTCAAACTAAAAAAAAAAAAATCCGGATATCTCTCTCTTCCTCTCTTTAGTTTTCACTTTTCACTTTTCAAGCTCTCTAGAGTCTCAAGACTCTTCTCTAGCTGCCCCTGTCATCACTATGTCTCTACCTCTCTTGGCTTACTGACAAAGTACCAATGCCTTATGGCAACACAACAAAGCTCCTGAGAAGAAACTAGTGGTGGTCTTCCTTATAGTTGATTGTTGGCACGGCTTCAGCAATTTTTTTTTTTTTTTTCCATTTTACTGGCATGGGGATTTTTTTAGGTGGGTTGTGTTGTTTTTGAAACTGGGCCTCTCCTTGTAAACTTTTTCTTTATAAACTCTTTTTCTCTTTTAATTATATTTCTATCTTTTATCTAAAAAAAAAAAGTATAGTTATTGATTTGATTTGTTTAGTCATAGATTTGAGTTATCACTTGTCAAACTCAAAATTAACTTAAAAAATTAAAACCCAAACTTAAAATAAATAATTTATTTGATATATTTTATTGATAATTTGTTTGATTTATTTTGTTACCTAATCTGTAGTCCAGACCTACCAAACCAACAGTTCCAACCCGCCTAATTGACGACCCGAAACATCAGGTCTAACCCGTATGTTCAGTCGAGTACGGGTCTAATTCTTAGTCACCCGATTCCATCGGGTCGAGTATGGGTCGACACCAAACCCGATTCGACTTGACCACTAGATAGTCCTAGTGAAAATGTTGTGGACGTAGCACTTTTCGTCACAAAGTGGTAGAGTAATTTTTGATGGGTCATGGGATTTTTGATGAGAGCAACATGTTATAATTTTTTTTTTTTTTTTGATACCACGTCACTTAAAATTTGCCACATCATTGTTCCATTAGTCACACGAGCACTAAGACTAACAACATTAACAAAAGGTTCAATTGCACTCACTTTTTAAACTTTAGGGACTAATAACACTCACTTGAAATTTGAGGGACCAATTGCACTCATAGGGTAAACTTTAGGGGCCAACAGTATAGTTTTTCTTATAATTTAATTGTTATTGTCAATAAGAAATTTTACCAATTGAGATTATTGGAACTCACTTTCAAGCACTTTGGTTACGTTTGGTTGAAGGAGTAGAAAAATGGAAGGATAGAAAATTGGAAAGGGATAAAAAAGTGAAAGGATAGAAGCGATTTAGTTTTCTCTCATTTGTGTTTGGTTAGGAGGATGGAAAAGTGGAGAGATAGAAAACTTATTTGTTAGGTTGAGAAGAAAAATGAGAGGATGGAAAATAAAGTTGGGATAAATTTTGAAAGTTCAAAAACGTGTAAAAACACCTTTAAACGATTAGACCCCCAAATTACAACTTAACCAATTCAAGCAATATGTCAAACAACTAGTGTGCGGAAACTTAACATATGCTATAATATGAAATTGGTTAAAAACTATCTAAGCCATAACAAAATAAAATCCACAGCAGATAATAAAAAGGCAAAGATAGAGAGGAAGGAAGATGCAAACACAAAGACAACACGCGATGTGTTATCGAAGAGGAAACCGAAGCCCTCAGCGTAAAACCTCTCCGCCGCCCTCCAAGCGGTAAACAATCCACTAAAAAATACAGTTGGGATACAAGGACAGCAATAGACCCTCCAAGCCTAATCTACCCAGTGCACCTAAACCCTCCAAGCTTCTTACTCCAACGAGGTTGCGCCGAACATTTTTCTTTTCTAGCTTCCCGGATTCCGCTACTAGACCATAGCATCAACCAATGAAGATTGGTTCCTTCCTAACTGCTTCCCAAAAATCCAAACAATTGTCTCACAGTGATGATGATGGTGAGAACCAGGTTTGGTATAATGCCTCTTAAGGATTTGACAATGGAGAGGAAGAGAGTTGGGAAATTTGGAGAGACTCTAAGGTATAGATTGTGGGTGAATCAATCTTGTTTTTCTTTAGGGTTTCTCTCTCAAAATTCTCTCTGGAAGCTCTCTTTCAATCGTGGGTAAAAGGAGTATTTATACTAGAGTGGGAGAGGAATGTGAAACGTCAGGTTTAACAAAACAGGGGTGGCTCGCGGCTTGACCTCGCGGCTTGACTAAGTCGCGAGATCCAGTCGCGAGATAACCGTATGGCCAGTTGTCCTGTTTTGTCCTGTAGTGCTCCAGCTGGCATGACTGTTCACCTTCCAGCATGCTTGGCACGTGTGCTGCGTCTGGCGGCTTGAAGCCGCGAGTCACCCGCGAGTCCCAGCCGCGAGTCTCTGTTTTCTTGCACACTCTTGAGCAATCTTCACTCTATCTCACTCACTACCCTTACATCAAACCCACCTAAATACAGGGTTACTAAATGCTGAATTACAAGCAAATTTGGCACGGAATAAAGCCAATTAGATGGTTGAATAAATTCAACCTTACAATCTCCCCCTTTGGCTATTTCGTGACAAAACCCTAAAACAGACTCTAGACTTAACATGTGAGTTGGGAACAGTTGAACAAAACTCACTCACACCTAACTCTAGAAGCTGTGAAGCACTTGAATCATATGAACATAATACTCCTGAAACACAACAATACACCATGATCATTGTAAGAAGAAAATTATAAAATGCATATGAAACAGGCAATATGTGATCAAGCAAAGATGGAGTTAAGAAACAAACCATGGCTTGATCAATCAAGTGAACACCACAAGGTAGTGATCACAGTGCTCATTCACACTTGGAATGAACACAAGGACATACAAGTTAACAAGCACAAGGCAAGACACTTGTATGTTCAACACTCAACCAATGCATAACACACAAGGTATATGCATCTAGGAACAATCCTACAAGGGCACAAGAGTGACAGTACATAAACCAAAATGCAGAACATTTAGATTAAAGTACTAATTTCAACATAGCATAAAGGCTGCATTAAGCAAGGTACATACCATAAAGCCTACAAACTATGCATAAAACATAAACCCTAAAAGCTTATAAAAGCACATGGGTACAAACCACAAAACATCCTAAATAACATCAGCAAAACATATTAAAGATTAAGCCAAGAGTATAGGTTAAGAGTTAAAAACAACTATACACCAAAACACAGTGTATCAAACCCATAAAAACACTAAGAGTACTCAAAACATAAACATATATAAACAAAGTCTTTGAATTTGACAACTCCCCCTCAACACATTACTCCCCCTTAAAAGCTGCTTTTCTGCTTCTCAATCATCAATGTCATTATCAACAGAAACATCTCCCCCTTTTTGACAGGAATGGCCAAAGGGTCACTGTGCAGGCTGAGTGGTGAAGCTGTCAAGTTTTGCAGACAAAACATCAATCTGGTCCTGCATGGCTCTCATCCTCTCAGAGTGCTCAGTCTGGATTTCTTTGATCCCATCAAGTCTTTCCAGAATGATTTGGAAAACATCTGGAGGTGTATCTGAAGAAGTTGATGCTCTGGGTCTTTTGCCACTCCTCCTGGGTGTTGAGGTTGATGCATGCCCTGCTGCCTCTGCTTCAGTATCCATTGGGACACCTTCTCCTTTATCACCTTCATCTTCTTCTCCTGGAAGCCTAACACTTATCCTTTTGCAAGTAAGCTTGTT
This sequence comes from Quercus tomentella, assembly GCA_028535165.1. Lineage (NCBI taxonomy): Eukaryota > Viridiplantae > Streptophyta > Magnoliopsida > Fagales > Fagaceae > Quercus > Quercus tomentella. The sequence goes on from JAPQVY010000111.1 coordinate 47,378,050, forward strand.
AATTGCAGAAGGTGTGGACATGGGACTGATGTCTTGAGGGATTGGAACACCCTTCCTTCTAAAAATCCTCATCAGCAAGCTGGGAAAGATCAATTTTGGCCTAGAGGTTGTTCTTGTCTCATCCACAGTGGTGTCATATATGTGGGAACTTATGTCTATGAAATTCTTTTCTTTGAGATCCATCAGAAAGATTGCTCTAGCACAATTGATTGTAGTCAACTTCTTAATGGGATAGAGGTTAAACATCATGATGATTGTTAGACACCTCATGTCCACTGGAAAGTGGTATTCAAACATTTCCCTTCTCTCTGCCCACCTATCCTTTGTTGAACTGTTTCAATAGAAACACTCCTATCCTTGTAGTTGATAAATTCCTCATCTTCTAATCCTTCAAGGCCTAATGCATCATCTATGACATGTGCATCCAAAATGAATTCCTTACCTCTAACCCAGCAACTTAACTCATTCTCCTTTATCACAGCATTTGAGTAAAATTCTCTAATCAGGGGTTCACACACTATAGGGAAATCACTCAGAAGCTTTTCCCATCCTCTTCCTTCAAAACAGCTGGGGATAAAGGTTTGTCTCAAGTCCTCCAAATCTACAAATCTTTCTTGAATAATTCCTGCTTTCAAGAAGTTATCCTTGTATCTCTCAAAGTGATGAACTGACCTAAACAGTTTAGGATCCATTTTCAATCTTTTGTCAGCCTTCTTTGCAGGAGTTTTCTTCTTAGGAGGTGAGGGAGCCATCTGTGAACAATCAGAAGAGGCCACAACAGTATAGAGCAATATATGTGCAGAACAAGTCAGTACCATGTAGTTTAACAAAGAGATTTCAGCCAAACAAATGAACTTTGAACACTTAAATCATAAGCTACTTAGAAAAATCACATGGATAAACAAGCCTAAGATAGGAAACACATATAAAATCATCAGATATAGAAACTATCCTAAAAGCAGATATATGTCAATGAGACAGATAATGGAAAATGATAAGGCTCATAACCAGCATTGTGAAACTAACAGATGCACCCAATGGATTTACACAATAGAGCATGCACATTCATCACAGTAAAAACTCACAACCTCAAACGGAACAATTTGAAACAATTCAACAGCTCAAGTTTAGATAAAAGAAAAGACACACTAAGCTAAGCACAGGATGAAGTCCAGAAAGGAAACAACCAAGATCAACACAAACTTTAACAACAACATCCGCAAGCTAAGCATGAACAAAGAACAATGGCCAAAACACAAACCCATTTCTAAAATATGAACATATGTGAAAGATCAAAGGGAAAAACACAAAATCAAGTAGAAATGAGTTCAAAACTGAAAACCCATACCTGTGACATGAAGAATTTGAGCAGAAAATATGCAACAATGGAGATTGGAAATGGGAGCACGGAGTGTTTGGGAAGGAGATATTTTAGAGAGAAGATGAACAGTTCAAATGTTCGAGGGAAAACTGAAAAAAGATTTAGAAACTGCTCCTGTTTCTGCCAAACACGCGATTTTCACGACTTGATTAAGTCGCCACACAGTCACCAGTTCAAGCCGCCAAAACACTTAAGGACAAAAAATTTGAAAAATTCTTCTAAGTGTTTTTCGCGACTGGAAGGTCTACCCGCGAATGAGTCGCGAGCTGAGCCGCGAAAATTTCTGAGTGAACCTCGCGACTGGACCTTCCACTCGCGAACAAGTCACCAAAAATGACCAGCAAAGATGTGACTGAGGCTCGCGACTTGACATACCGGCGACTGAGCCGCCAAAACAGGGCAAAATTGGATTTTTGAAATTTTCAGATTTTTCAAACAAAAATACTTTCCAAAAACACCTAAAACACTTAAAAATCTTTTTGTGCTTGATTTAACAAAGATTGAGCATGTGAAAACACATTTTATCAAGTACAATCACACAAATGAATATGGCATTTATTGAACATAAACTTGTGTGTTGTGTGTGGATATCAACAATGAGATAGTCCTTAGTCTAATGTGAAGCTTCAATGATCAATTCAACCAAGACATACACAATTAGCACTAGATCATGTGACCCATCTCAATTATAGAAGTATGTATATATGACCTCCCACAAAACTTGATAACATGACTTGGAGCTTTACATTTGACTCCACTTTTAATCAACATTTGATCTTTTTGATCTTTTGAGGCAATCACCTCTCATTGTGAGAGTGATATTTGACATTTCTCTTTGATGAACAAGCCTTTGGCTTTTTGAAAAAAAAAAACATTCACTTTAATATAAGGTCGCTTACCCTTTTTCCTAGTCAAATACTAGAATGTGCGACAGGCTTTTGCAGCTCAATATCTCTTTTCATTTGGAGATTTACATTTGGTAAGCTCTTTTTAGCAAAACAAAAATAAAGAGTGGGAAGATATATAGACACAAGTCTATGCATGTCTCAAGATCAACATAACCATTCACTAATCATTCATGACAAGTTTGAAGATCTATTTACAACAATCACATAGATTTCAAGATTTTTCCCACAGTGATATGAGTGCATGAAGACAAGCAATGCTCGAAAATGCACAAAGCCATTAGCACAAAGGTACAAGACAAAACAAGTTTTGAGACAAAAACTCAACAAAGTCAATCAAGCTTTTTGATTTTCTAATTTTTATGTGATTTTTGGATTTTTGACACAAGAAGCAAAAAGATTGATAAGACAAAAATAAAAAATATGCACAAAAAGACAAGCAAACAACCAATAGCAAAAACAGCAAGTAAAACAAACAAACATTGTCACAAAGCATAGGAAGTATTAATGCATGGACATGTTCTAATGCTTATGCATGAGTACCCTTTTTCACCCACACGTCACTTGCGTTTGGGGTGATTTCCTTATAGGATTGGGTACGGGAGTTAGGGCTTTCAAACCTTCGTGAGAAGCTTTCCAAGCAGTTGGTGAATGCACCAATCATCTTCATCACGTTCATCATTCCGGGATCACCATTCTGATCTCTAGATTGATCACCTGCCCAAATTCTTCTATCATTTCTAGGTCCTCCTGACCTTTGAGGAGTTGCACTGTTCTTTGCTCTCAGCTTTTGGCAATTTGGTCGAGTATGCCCTTGAAGTCCGCAATAATGACACACATAAGTCGCTCTAGGACCTCTTTGTGGTCATGGGCGAGACTTGGCACGAGATTCAGACCTGCCCACAGATTGATTACAGGGATTCAGCATCCGTTGGTTCACCACATTTTTCTTCTCCTCCACCTCGAGCTTCTCACCAGTAAGGTCAGCTACAACTGGATCTTTGGCCTTTACAAACTTCACTTCTTTAATGACATTTCCAGATGAACTACTTCCTCCGGTATATCCCAATTCGGATTTGTCCGAAAAGCTCTTTTGAGATGAGATAACATCATCTAGCTTCTTGGTGGTGACCCTCTCTACTTTAGCATTTGCTTGCACAACCTCATTCTCAAGAAATCTTACTTTTGTGTAAGCTTCGGATAACTCACCATTCAGTGTTTCTATCTCACATTTGGCCTCCCTATATCGGATTAGGAGACTTTTGTAGTCCTCCTCAGCCTTCTTCATTTTTCTCACAGCAGCCTTGGCCACCCTTGTGTACTCACCCGACTTCTCCAAGAGAGAGTTATAATTCTCTTGAAGATTTGTTGTGCTTTCTTCCTCTTCAGCATCTGATTCTTCAACAATTCCTAGTGATTCATCATCACTATGTTCTCCAAGGTCTCGTACAAGCAGATTCAACTCATCTGAAGACTCAACATGAGCAATAGTCATAAAAGCCGAATAGTTCCCCTCTCCATCACAGCTCTCTTCAGATTCTGAGTCAGACGAATCCGAGTCACTCAAGGTCGTGGCATACACTTTACCTTTTGATTTCAAATAATTCGGACATTCCTTCCTAAAGTGTCCATCCCGTTACATTCGAAACAAGTGACACCTTGTGTAGGTTGGGACTCTTTTCCATCTTTCCTTTTGAATTCCCTTTTCTCCCTTCCAGAACTTTGGAATTTTCTTTTATCATCAAATTTTCCATTATTTTTGAATTTCAAGAGCTTTCTGAAATTTTTGACAAGGTAAGCAACATCTTTGTCAACCACATCTTCTCCCGATGAGTCTTGATCTTCCACCTTCTCATTAATGGTCTTTAGAGCAAGAGATTTACTCTTCCGTTGATTGGGCAGCGACATTTCATAAGTCTGCAAAGAGCCCACCAGCTCCTGCACTTTGATGTCATCAAGGTCCTTGCTCTCTTCAATTGCTGTCACTTTAGCACGAAAACTTTCCGGCAATGATCGAAGGATCTTCCTTATAATCTTTGAATCCTCCGTTTTCTCCCCCAAGTTGAACTTACTGACAACCACTTCATTTAGCTTCCCATAGAAAGAGTCAAAAGACTTATCCTCACTCATTTTGAGCTCCTCAAACCGAGTGGTCAGCATTTGCAACTTGGTGTCTTTCACTTTCTTCGTGCCTTCATAGGTGGTTTCCAAAATCTCCCATGCTTCTTTGGCAATGGTGATATGAGAAATCCTGTGAAATTCATCTGGAGACACACCACAGAAAATAGCATTGAGTGCTTTACTGTTAGCATTAGATGCAGCAAGTGCTGCCTTATCCCAAGTGGATTTGGCTGCCTCAGGTCTGGTCCAACCAATTTCAACAACATCCCAAACACATTCATCAATAGAACACAGAAAAGCCCTCATGCGAACCTTCCAAAAGGCATAATTACTACCATCAAAATATGGAGGTGCATTTAGGGATTGAGACCGATCCATCTCAAAAGGGAGTCAAGGATCATACAATGGTAATGAAACCAATAACAGTGTACCCGCTCTGATACCAAATGAAAGTTCAAAAACGTGTAAAAACACCTTTGAACGATTAGACCCCCAAATTACAACTTAACCAATTCAAGCAATATGTCAAACAACTAGTGTGCAGAAACTTAACATATGCTATAATATGAAATTGGTTAAAAACTATCTAAGCCATAACAAAATAAAATCCACAGCAGATAATAAAAAGGCAAAGATAGAGAGGAAGGAAGATGCAAACACAAAGACAACATGCGATGTGTTATTGAAGAGGAAACCGAAGCCCTCGACGTAAAACCTCTCCGCCGCCCTTCAAGCGGTAAACAATCCACTAGAAAATACAGTTGGGATACAAGGACAGCAATAGACCCTCCAAGCCTAATCTACCTAGTGCACCTAAGCCCTCCAAGCTTCTTGCTCCAACGAGGTTGCGCCGAACCTTTTTCTTTTCTAGCTTCCCGGATTCCGCTACTAGACCATAGTATCAACCAATGAAGATTGGTTCCTTCCTAACTGCTTCCCAGAAATCCAAACAACTGTCTCACAGTGATGATGATGGTGAGAACCAGGTTTGGTATAATGCCTCTCAAGGATTTGACAATGGAGAGGAAGAGAGTTGGGGAATTTGGAGAGACTCTAAGGTATAGATTGTGGGTGAATCAATCTTGTTTTTCTTTAGGGTTTCTCTCTCAAAATTCTCTCTGGAAGCTCTCTTTCAATCGTGGGTAAAAGGGGTATTTATACTAGAGTGGGAGAGGAATGTGAAACGTCAGGTTTAACAAAATAGGGGTGGCTCGCGGCTTGACCTCGCGGCTTGACTAAGTCGCGAGATCCAGTCGCGAGATAACCGTATGGCCAGTTGTCCTGTTTTGTCCTGTAGTGCTCCAGCTGGCATGACTGTTCACCTTCCAGCATGCTTGGCACGTGTGCTGCGTCTGGCGGCTTGAAGCCGCGAGTCACCCGCGAGTCCCAGCTGCGAGTCTCTGTTTTCTTGCACACTCTTGAGTAATCTTCACTCTATCTCACTCACTACCCTTACATCAAACCCACCTAAATACAGGGTTACTAAATGCTGAATTACAAGCAAATTTGGCACGGAATAAAGCCAATTAGATGGTTGAATAAATTCAACCTTACAAATTTGCAATTACGTCATCATTAAACAAAACAAAAAAGTAGCACATTGTTTTAGCAAAACAATTGTGTATGTGCAAGTGGACAAAGAAAAAAAAAACTAGTAAACATAGCAACTAGACAAAGAGAAAAAAAAATTAAAAAGGAAAAAACAACTGATGTGGATGAAACCCATGTGCAAGTGCACATGGGCATTTTTGTCCATTTTGGGGCTGGTGTTTTCTCCCCTCAATTTTCTCCCCTAAGTGGGAAGAAAACTTTTTGGTGAGCCTAAGGAGAAAACACGCCGACCCTACCACAAAAATTTCTACTCCCCCTCCCAAATTGAAAATTTTGAAAATTGTTTCACAAATATAATTTTGAAAATTTTCTACCAATAATTGAAAATTGTTTCACAAATATAATTTTGTATTAATCGAGTAGTAAGTACAATTTCTGTTTTGATTCTTTTACAAAAGAATACTCCTCTAATTCTATCTTCTTTGAACTTGACTCGAACAAGAAAACTTCTTGACTTTGGTTGGAAGATGGATCGAATGGTCTTCACAACAAATCTCTAGCTTTGAGCTTGTTACAGATTTGTCATTCTCCAAGTTCTTCAAGTATTTCGAATGTTCTTCAAGTTCTTTGAAGATTATTGAGACAAAATTTCTTGAAAACTTGGACTTCTTGAAAACTTGGTGGTGAAAATGAGAGGGGATGTCCTCTATTTATAGTGGTTTCATAAGATAAGCTCCACTTTTAATTGATATGCTTGAAGATATGTAGTAGACTCTTGATTGACCCAAATTTTGCTTAGAAATAATTATCTCTATTTATCTATTTTGATAAAGATCATATTTTGATAAAGATAATAATCAACAAAGATAAATAATTATCTCTATTTTGTTTATTTATTTTAGTTAAGATAATTATCCTTCAATTTTGAATAGGAAATTTATCTTTATCTAGTGGGCCAAATAACACATGGCAATTTTAATATGCCAATGTGATGACAATTTGGATGACACATGTCATCATTTGATTTAATAAATTTAATGACATATTAATTTAGAATTTGTCACTAAATTTTGATGTGGTATTTTATAATTGGATTAAAATTTTGCCTCCTACAAATACCCCCTCGAGACTTGGTCATGTCCACAATTTTGAGTGTGGAAAGTGGTCAAGTCTCAACAAATTTCATGCTTTGATGCAATTAATTTCAGCATCTTTCATTGTTAGGACATATGTGTTTCACTTGTTAGGAACATATGTCATTCTTTTATGTAATTGGCTTATCCTTTGACAAAACGCACTTTACTTGTATTTGGGTAGATTTAGGATGTCTTTAAATACTTCAAGAAACCTTGTTTCAAGATCAAGTATTGAAGCCTTCAAGTCTATTCATGAAAACAATTTCAGAGTGCAAAATCATTAAAGCTCGATAGCTGTCTCGATAGCTGCATCTATCGAGCTTAAGGAAGCTGTTCTTCATTTGGTGTGCTCGACACCTGGTCGACAGCTGCTATTTGTCGAGATTTAAGATTCTCAGAATTCCAATATGATTTTCTTGGGATCCATGAATTTGTCTTTGGGCCTTCTTTTCTCCTAACCCTAGACATATAAAAGGATCAGTTTAAGGGCCGTCAAAGTGTTCACAAGTTACACAAGCTTTGAGCAAACTCTGTTCAAGAAAATTGTGACCAGAGACGAAGTTCTTGCCCTAGTTCATCTCTTTCTCTTGAAGAAGTTGCTGTGTATGTGCACCGTAGGGTTTTGTGACCAAGCATCTTCCTGATCTTCATCGTGTGGATGAACTGAAGAACTTTGCAACCAACAACCTTCATAGTTGGTGATTGAAGTCACGTACTAGGATCCGCACAATTGGTTAGTCACGTACTGGGAGTCGTGCATCTGAAAGGGGAACTGTCACTACAGAACAAGTCCAATTGGGTATTGGGGTAAGGGTTCAACTGTAGGTTGGTAAGGTACTTGGATTCCTTTTCTTGTAACTGCTTGTTGTGATAATAGTGGAGTTTTGGGAGTGGTGACCTGAAAATCACCCAGTGGGGTTTTTGCCGTTAGGTTTTCCCCATTCGTAAACAAATCACCGTGTTATTTATTTTTCCGCTGCATAATTAGTTTATTGGTGATTTGTTTGTGCTACCACGCGTTTACATGATAAATTGATTAATTAATAACTTGACTAATTAATTAATTAATTTCTATCACAAGGGGTCATTCAGTTTGTGGCCCATCATTCAATTTTTTTGGAAATTTGTGAACAGGCAAACTTACTGGAGAACCATTCCTCCTCGAACTTCAATATGTGCAGAAGTCCACCACTATGAGAGGAGATTTGCTCCTAATCAAACTGTCTAGCGAAGATAACTTTAAGAAGGAAATTTGTTTCCTAGTCAAAGTGGTTTTGATTAGACTTCTAGTGGGAATTAAACAAGTAACCCCATTATGAGAAGAGATTTGCTATTCATCAAAGTGTAATAGTTAAAGTATGACACGTGATCAGAGAGTTCCTATTATAATTTGGCTAATGACTATTACAATTGCTACGTTGGCTGGCTATCTAATATTTTGTTAGATAGTTAGAGAATTTTGTTATATAATTAGAGAGTAGTCACGTGTCATTAGCAAAATTGTTTAATTCCTGAAAGCTCAATTAGTGTGAAACACTAATGCTTGTTTGGATCCCTAATTTTAAATTACGGCTTAATTGCTTTTACTCTAATTTATCTAAGTGCGGAACAAGAGTAAATGAAGCTCAATAAACCAGAACTACTCTAATGCATGAATATGAACAATAAACAACAAATGTAAAGCACAAGAGTAAGGGAAGAGAGATGCTAACACAAGATAACATCAAGACATGTTATCGAAGAGAAAACCGAAGAACTTGGCAAAAAACCTCTCCTCAACCCTCCAAGTCAAAATCGATCCACTAGTGAATAAGTTGGAGTATATGAATAACAAAAGACCCTTCAAGCCTAGTCTACCCAATGTAGTTGAACCCTCCAAACTCCTGCTACCAACGGACTTCTCGGAGTCTTGTCTTCACTAGCTTTCCGAATCCTACAATACCACCTGATTGCATCCGCCAAGCCTCACCAACTTCTTTTGGCAAATCCCAACTCCAATACACTCTCTACACTTTGAATAGGTGCGAGTTGTGTTTGGATACAAATCTCCTCTCAAGGTATGACAATGGGAGAGGGAAGGAGAAGAGACTACAATGATTTCTCACTAAAGGATGAGTAGCTCTCTCTAAACAAGGGTGGGTGTGTTGTAGAAACCTATCTAGGGTTTTCTCTCTAAATAGTCTCCTCTTACTTTTGTGGGTAATGAGGGTTTATGTAGTATGGGTGAAGGGTACGAAAGTTACATTTAAAATCCTTCAAGCAAAGAGTTTCATAGGTACCTCACAGGATGACCTGTCTTAGGAAGTATTCGTGAAATGCAGCCTATCACTTGACCCTTCAGCTCCCAGCATGTGCTTCTCACGTGTCCTTTTTGCGAGAACCTTTACTTGCGAATTTCTTGTGAGCTAGTCGCAAAATTACACTAATCTTCATTGCATGCTTGATCCTTCACCAATTTAATACTAAAACCAATACAATAAAATCCCACAAAATACAAGGAAATAAGTTAATGCAATTACAACACTTTTTGTCATAGAATAAAGCCAACATAAAACATAGTTGTAAATCACAACTTTACAATCTCTCGCTTTGCCTATTCTGTGACAAAAGCACCCTATAACAGACTCTAGATTTAAACATGAGTTTGGGAATAATGACAAAACTCACTCACACTTAAATCTAAAACCTATGATGAACTTGGAACAAAATACCTATATCCTGAAACACTTGCACAAAACACATTAGACCCTCAAAGTAAAGCAAGTAATAAAATGACAAGTATAATGTAAAAGTAAAAATGCGATCAAGTAAACATGATGTGAAACATGTGAGCAACTTGATCAAACACATGACAGTCATACGGAAATGACTTCAATGATCACATAGCAAAGCAAATGATCATCCGAACACGCACTCAATAAAGCATAATAGCATAAGGATGTATGCATGTTCAACACATAAACACGATGTGATGAGAGCAACAAAGCATAAATACTAAACATAACTAAAGGCAATTCCTGATCTGAAGAGTTGAGTTGCTATAGTGGAATCTCTTGAATTTGGGAAGGCTTTTCTCATAAAAGATGTCTTCTCCCCCATGGTATATGCATCTCCCCTATGAAATTTCTCTTCCTATGGAATTTCTCTCCCTACGAATGTGCATGAGATAGAATTTCTCCCTGTGAAAATGTGCACATGAGTCACATAGAAATGAAAATAGACTCCACTATACTCTCCTCCTTTTTGTCACGAATAGACATTTGGATACAAAGGAAAGAGGGAAAGAAAAGAAGATATGAACAAGGATAAGATGCATAACGGGTACAAGATGAATGAGAAAATGAAGCTCAAACAAAAAATAAAACATCTTAAAAACACAATGCTACAAAGCATAAAGAAAAGCATGACATGCTAAGGATGAGGAAACAAGATATAGACCAAGGCATGACTAGGGTAGCAAAGGTGTGTGCAAGAGGTGGCTATGTACAATGCATGAATAAAACATGAGAAATGCAAATGTGGGGCAAGTTGTGTAAAATACAAAACCAATGACCAAAACACGATAAACATTAGTAATCATGGTAATCCCCAAAAATTGGTACTCATTGGAGTTCAAAAGAATGAAAAAAATACCATATAGGCATTTTAACAAACACTTAGCATGCACACTATGAACAACTAAGTATTGCAATGCATGAACATGTGAAAATCTACCCTTAATACAAGTTATTTTTGCTGAAAGGGGCCAATATCCAAAGCAAATAGACATTTAAAACAAAACCCAATCAAAAATATTGACAAAAATTAAGTTTTCTAACCCCCATTTTAGAAAATCCCAACTATGGACATAAAACCCCCCAAAACATAATCTAAGAATTAAAATCAATTAAAAGTTATAAAGATTACCTTAGAGACATTTATGGAATGTAAAACACTTGAAATTAGTTGGGTTTTGATGTAGAAGCTTTGAAAAAGAGGGTTTGGAGAGGATGGAATCATAATAGAGTCATATGAGGAGTTTTGGACCAAAAACTCACGAAATACCCATAAAATAGCTAATATGGGAATTTCGTGAGATAGCCTACTCGCAAGTTAGTCGCGAGCTACTCTCGAAATCCACTACCACCAAAAATGCTAAAAATGCATTTTTCAGCTTTGCGACTCGCAGCCAAGTCGCGAAAGACTTTGACCCCTATTTTTCAACACAAAAACAAACTTCAAATATTGAAAAAAAAAAGTAAGTACATAACTTAAAAACAAGGAGTGATAAAAAAAAAACACTTCCAAATACAAATAAAATTATCAAAAATATTTTTGGTTTGATCCATATATGGTTGAGCACACACACATCACATTTGACCACGTACAATCACACAAATGAAATAGGCATTCATTGAACATTAGACTTATGTGTTCTGTGTGTGAATCAAGTATGAACTAGTCCATGGTCTAGTATGAAGCTTCAATGATCAATTCAATCAAGTCATACATAACTAGCACAAAGTCAAGTTACTTATCTCACTAGTAGAAATGAACATATATGACCCCCCACCAAAGTGTTTACATTGATTGAAAGCTTTTCATTTGGTTTCCATTTTTCATACTTTTTGATCAATACAACTCAATTTTTGAGAAACGATGCCATGAAATTTTTTATATTTCTTTGAGGAATAAGCCTTTGGCTTTGGTATCATACATTTTGCTTCACCTTTTCCTAGTCAAATTAGTTTTCGAAGTAAGGCTTTTCAGCTTTTTCTCTTTTTAGAGATAGACGTTTGTAGAGCTTTTTGACATAAAAAAATAAATGTGAGGAGATATATAGGAGCAAGTCTATGCATGTATCAAGATCAAGCAAGAATATTGACTAGTCATTCATAACAAGCTTGAAGATCTATTTACAACAATCAATGCTCACACTTAAAAATGTGTATACATAACAAGCTAAGCTTGTAAATGCACTACGCCATTAGTACAGAGGTACTAGGCCAAACTCAACATGTGATATACACAACACAAGCGATCAAACTTTTTGAGATTTTATACTTTTTATGAGTTTTTTAATTTTTTGACATACTAAATGTTGGGCTTTTATGGAGCCTAGTTGTGTTTGATTTGGATGACGACCTGACCCAAAATAATGTTGCGTGGTTTTTTAATGAGAGATTTTCTGAGGTTTAGTCCATGTAGCCCATTGTGAATCCTTTGCGCAAGATGTAGAAACTGTTGTTTGGTGATTAGGGTTTCTTGGTTGTAGTTTTTGAGAGATAGAGAGAGAGAAAAAAAAAAAAAAAAAAAAAAAAAAACTATACTACTGCACTTTGTATTTTTCCCTGATAATAGTGAAATCCCTGCAACTCCGTGGACGTAGGCAAATTGCCGAACCACGTAAATACTGTGTTGTGCATGTGATTATTTTTTTCTTTGGCATGTGTTTTCTTTTCTTTTCTTTTTCTCATAGATTTGGGAATTTCGTGTTAATTCCCTACACTAAAAAACAAAGCAATAAGCTCAACAACGGGAAACCTTCCTCATCCAAACAGAACGATTGTTTGGAATGAGTGTCTCATGAGAAGTGAGACGAGGGTTAGAAGAATAAGAATCGGAGAAGCACATAGACAAGGAGATAAGAGCATCAACCACATGCTTCAACAACTTACCACTTTCAATCAAATCTGGTTAAGCTTGCAAAGCACAACTTCCAAGAAACTCAAGTTTCTCTTTTCTTTTGATTCTTTTAAGAGCTTCAAACTTAGAGCAATGAGATCTTAGATGACCAAAGACACCACAATGGTGATAAACAATGTGTTTAGGTCCACTAGGCTTTTTAGGGAGGGATTTAGAAACATGGTTTTGTTCTCTCTTCAACATGGAACATTGTGGTCTTATGTGACCATTCACACTACAATGGTGGCAAGTAGGAACAAACTTAGATCCATTCAAATCCCTAGGATGAGACCTAAACGAAGGCTTAGACTTAGGAGCTTTTTTCTCCACTTTTTGGTTTCTTTTGTGTGGAGGAATGTACACCAATTTGTCTTTAGAGGTAGAACTCACAATAGGCATAAAATCGGGCAATATAACATGATTGCAACAAAGATTTTCTTCCTTTTTAGCAATAGGTTCAGCAATCAAACACTTGACATGCATCTTAAGAGATTCATTTTCATATTTAAAATCATCAACAAGTTTGTTAGACAAAACAAGTTTAGCATCCAAGTCCATATTCAAACATTCAAATTCTTTCAACTTTTCACAAGAATTTTCAGCAAGTTTCTTACATTTTTCAACCAATTTATTAGATTCATTGAGCTTAGCAATCAAATCATCATTTTCACTATTGAACTTGTTCAAATTCTCAAGAAACTTCTTAAACTTTTTCTTTAAGAGTTTGACATTTAGAATTTTAGCAACACCCATAGATTCATGTTACATGTCATCACAAGCATGAGGATAAACACTCATAGAGGCATTTTCACAAACACATGGCATGTTACAATCAACAACATCTATAGAAGCATACAAAACACTATCCATAATAATAAACACAAGGTGTAACGACCCAGTCAACACAAAAAGAAAAAAGAAAAAAAAAAGGGGTCAAGGTCAGATTTTTTAGTTCCCACGTGCCCCCTACCTAACCCCACTACCCATCATTCTCAACCACTCACTTTCACCCACCTCTCTTCTCTCTTTTGGCCGGCTCTCTCTTTTCTTTCTTTCATTTTCTTTCTTTTCTCTTTACTTAAACACACACACTCACTTCCACAACTCATCCGCCGGCCTCCACTCCAAACCACACCATCTCACCATTATTTTCCGGCAAGATCACCGGAAAAATACTTAGGAACTCCAAAGCATCTTCATCATTTTATTTGAGGTAAAAGTTCTAATCTTTTTTTTATGGGTATTATGTTCTTGTTTGAGGTTATTTTACCCAAGCTTTAATAATGATATTCATGTGATTTAAGAGCTTTGGAAATGATATTCATGTGTTTATATGTATGGGTTTTGGTCTTGGTGGATGTATTTGATGAGTGAGTTCATGATTTTTACAATGACGGCTATCTAAGGCTTGTTATGGTGAAAACTTAGGGGTTTTAAGTTATAACATGTGATGGTTGGTAAATTTAATTTTTCCATTGCCATTGGGTTTATTTGGAGTTAGTTGAAGTTCTAAATTTCTTATCTTGGAGGATATATTGATTTTTCTTTCATGGGTCTATTAATGATGTAGTGTAAATTTTATGGAAGCTAGTCATAATGTTGGAGATGATATTAAATGGGTTAACTTTATAAATTGGAGTTTATGCCTTGTGTATCAATTTGTTGAGAAACTATGGAAGTGGAATATATTATTATTGATGAGGTTAAATACTAGGCCTGCCTAATTAAGTGATTATTTGGCAATTCCTAAATTGTAGCTAAATACAATTTTAAGCTTTATGCTTATTGTGTTAGGTTTACTTGATATTATTGAGGTTCTAGCTAATCTCCTTTGGAGCTTGGAGAATTAGGCTTTTTGCGGGTTGCAAGGTAAGTAGCTTTTTAATGGGATTTTTGAAAAAATAACATAAATGTTGTTTTTGGGTTAGACACACTTTTGGAAACTACCTATGGAAATTATATTTTCCTAAAAAACTATTGTGTCGTAACCTATATATATATATATATATATATATATATATGATTATCTATGGAAATGCATTGTATTTGGTATTGCATTTGGGGAAATGTATGAATTGTTGATATGGAAAAATGAGCATCTTTTATTTAAACTTTGATAAGAAAATCATTGAATTTATGGTTTATTGAAAAATTTAAAGATTCTTATCTTGTCTTGTATTATTTGGGAAATTGATAGAAAATCTCTTAACAAGAATGAAGTTGAAAACCTTACAAACTTTGTAGAAGTTAGATTATTTAAGGTTTTCTGAAACTACCTGGATATGAACTATGTGTTTCAAAGTAATGTAAACTGTGAGTTGTTTTAACACCATGCCATGTGTGATTTCCCGGTGATCACTCGATTTGGTTTTCGTGGTCTTTGTGACAACAGAATCAGATCTAGGTCAGTGCCCTTTTACTTTGGACGACGCGTTCTTCCCTGTTGTCCATGGGGGGAAGAGGTTCCTTGATTGTGTGTGGGTGAGGTTGCTGCCCATGGGGCCAAGAGACCACATGCAAGAGAGGTCCTATTTGACGCGCTCTCTCTGCTGCCCATGGGGGGAGAGAAAAACCTTGAGGGTATGGGTGAGACTGCTATCCATGGGGCCAAGAGTCTGCATACTAGAGAGGACAATATCATGCCAGTTGTGAATGGGTGGATCCCCTGACCGGTCTATGTGGTAGTATGGTAGATTTGTGATAAAATTACTGTATGTAGATTTTATGGCTTTGGAAATTATATTGTTAGTACTCACAGATTATAATATATAGTTTCATGGTATTATTTTGAGAAACTTTATGTTTCATCATTTAATCATTCTTGTTACATTATTATTGAAAATGATATTGCAGTATTCAGTTAGCAATTTCCCAAACTAAAACATGTTTTATAAATTGTTCATTATAATGAAACTTGCATTTCCCCCACCCCATTAATTATGCTACTTACTGGGCATTAGCTCATCCCACCATTTAATAGTTTTTCAGATTTCTTAGCTATACCTTGGGTATGGAGCTTACTTCCTTGGTGATGATTAAAGTGCTATCTTAAATTTGGAGACTCTTGCGGTAAATGGTTGGTGACTCGATCTTGCTATGTTCAACGAGACCTTAATTAATTCTATTGGAGGTTGTTTACTTGAGGTTTGTTAACATCAGGCACGGTAGGCATAGACTTGATATTAAGATTCCTTATTCTTGATAAGATTGTGACTTTGTGTAATCCAAGAGTTTTGTAGTATATATTCATGTATTATGTGGAGACACATGATTTTTAGTTATTGTTTGTAAATGTGTTATAGAGCTCTGACTTGTAATGTGGAGATTTATGGTTATATATTCTTATCATGTGGAAATGAAAGGAAAACAAAGATCTCTTATAGTTTGGTTTTCCCACAAAAAGGAAAAATCTACAGATACCTTTGGGATGTATTTCTCATGCTTTGGACCCCTTTGGGTTTGGGGCGTGACACAAGGGGTCAAAGATCACATTTAGGTAATTAAACCAATAGTAGTGTACCCGCTTTAATACCAATTGAAAGCACAATTAGTGTGAAACACTAATGCTTGTTTAGAACCCCCCCCCCCCCCCCCCCCCCAAAATTTAAATTACAGGTTAATTGCTTTTACTCTAACTTATCGAATTGCAGAACAAGAGTAAATGAAGCACAATAAACCAAAACTACTATAATGCATGAACATGAACAATAAACAATAAATGTAAAGCATAAGAGTAAGGGAAGAGACATGCAAACATAAAATAACACCAAGACATGTTATTGAAGAGAAAACCGAAGAACTCGGCGAAAAACCTCTCCACGACCCTTCAACTCAAAATCAATCCCCTAGTGAATAAGTTGGAGTACACGAATAACAAAAGACCCTCCAAGCTTAGTCTACCCAATATACTTGAGCCCTCCAAGCTCCTGCTACCAACGGACTTCTTGGAGTCTTGTCTTCACTAACTTTCCGGATTCTGTAATACCGCCCAATTGCATCCGCCAAGCCTCACCGGCTTCTTTTGGCAAATCTCGAATGCTTCCCATGCTCCAAAACACTCTCCATACTCTGAATAGGTGTAGGTTGTATTTGGGTACAAATCTCCTCTCAAGGTATGACAATGGGAGAGGGAAGGAGAATAGACTACAATGATTTCTCACTAAAGCATGAGTAGCTCTCTCTCAACAACGGTGGATGTGTTGTAGAAATATATCTAGGGTTTTCTCTATGAATAGCCTCCTCTTACTTTTGTGGGTAATGATGGTATATATAGTATGGGTGGAGGCTAAGAAAGTCAAACTTAAAATCCATCAGGCACAAAGTTTCACGGGTACCTCACAAGATGGCCTGTCTCTTGAAGTACTTGTGAAATGCAGTCTGACACTTGACTCTTCAACTTCCAGCATGTGCTTCTCACGTGACCTTTTTGCAGGAACCTTTACTCACGAACTTCTTATGAGAAAGTCGCAAAATTGTACTAATCTTCATTGCATGCTTGATTTTTCACTAACTTAATACTAAACCCAATATAATAAAATCCCACATGATAATTCAGAAATCGTCAGTAAGTAGGTTCGTCGAGATGGATCAACACGAGCTCGTCTAAGTTCCTGCAAGGTTTAGAAAAAAGAAGATGGGGGTCCTCTCGGAGTGGTCACCCACCATTTAACAGTTTTTCAGATTTCTTAGCTATACCTTGGGTACGGAGCTTACTTCCTTGGTGATGATTAGAGTGCTATCTTAAATTTGGAGACTTTTGCTGTAAATGATTGGTGACTCGATCTTGCTATGTTCAACGAGACCTTAATTAATTCTATTGGAGGTTGGTTACTTGAGGTTTGTTAACCTCAGGCATGGTAGGCATAGACTTGATATTAAGATTCCTTATTCTTGATAAGATTGTGACTTTGTGTAATCCAAGAGTTTTGTAGTATATATTCATGTATTATGTGGAGACACATGATTTTTAGTTATTGTTTGTAAATGTGTTATAGAGCTCTGGCTTGTAATGTGGAGATTTATGGTTATATATTCTTATCATGTGGAAATGAAAGGAAAACAAAGATCTCTTATAGTTTGGTTTTCCCACAAGAAGGAAAAATCTACAGATACCTTTGGGATGTATTTCTCATGCTTTGGACCCCTTTCGGTTTGGGGCGTGACACAAAGGGTCAAAGATCACATTTAGGTAATTAAACCAATAGTAGTGTACCCGCTTTAATACCAATAGAAAGCACAATTAGTGTGAAACACTAATGCTTGTTTAGAACCCCCCCCCCCCCCCCAAAATTTAAATTACTGGTTAATTGCTTTTACTCTAACTTATCGAATTGCAGAACAAGAGTAAATGAAGCACAATAAACCAAAACTACTATAATGCATGAACATGAACAATAAACAATAAATGTAAAGCATAAGAGTAAGGGAAGAGACATGCAAACACAAAATAACACCAAGACATGTTATTGAAGAGAAAACCGAAGAACTCGGCGAAAAACCTCTCCACGACCCTTCAACTCAAAATCAATCCCCTAGTCAATAAGTTGGAGTACACGAATAACAAAAGACCCTCCAAGCTTAGTCTACCCAATATACTTAAGCCCTCCGAGCTCCTGCTACCAACGGACTTCTTGGAGTCTTGTCTTCACTAACTTTCCGGATTCTGTAATACCGCCCAATTGCATCCGCCAAGCCTCACCGGCTTCTTTTGCCAAATCTCGAATGCTTCCCATGCTCCAAAACACTCTCCATACTCTGAATAGGTGTAGGTTGTATTTGGGTACAAATCTCCTCTCAAGGTATGACAATGGGAGAGGGAAGGAGAATAGACTACAATGATTTCTCACTAAAGCATGAGTAGCTCTCTCTCAACAAGGGTGGATGTGTTGTAGAAATATATCTAGGGTTTTCTCTATGAATAGCCTCCTCTTACTTTTGTGGGTAATGATGGTATATATAGTATGGGTGAAGGGTAAGAAAGTCAAACTCAAAATCCTTCAGGCAGAAAGTTTCACGGGTACCTCACAAGATGGCCTGTCTCTTGAAGTACTTGTGAAATGCAGTCTGACACTTGACTCTTCAACTTCCAGCATGTGCTTCTCACGTGACCTTTTTGCAGGAACCTTTACTCACGAACTTCTTATGAGCAAGTCGCAAAATTGTACTAATCTTCTTTGCATGCTTGATTTTTCACTAACTTAATACTAAACCCAATATAATAAAATCCCACATGATAATTCAGAAATCGTCAGTAAGTAGGTTCGTCGAGATGGATCAACACGAGCTCGTCTAAGTTCCTGCAAGGTTTAGAAAAAAGAAGATGGGGGTCCTCTCGGAGTGGTCACCCACCATTTAACAGTTTTTCAGATTTCTTAGCTATACCTTGGGTACGGAGCTTACTTCCTTGGTGATGATTAGAGTGCTATCTCAAATTTGGAGACTTTTGCTGTAAATGATTGGTGACTCGATCTTGCTATGTTCAACGAGACCTTAATTAATTCTATTGGAGGTTGGTTACTTGAGGTTTGTTAACCTCAGGCATGGTAGGCATAGACTTGATATTAAGATTCCTTATTCTTGATAAGATTGTGACTTTGTGTAATCCAAGAGTTTTGTAGTATATATTCATGTATTATGTGGAGACACATGATTTTTAGTTATTGTTTGTAAATGTGTTATAGAGCTCTGGCTTGTAATGTGGAGATTTATGGTTATATATTCTTATCATGTGGAAATGAAAGGAAAACAAAGATCTCTTATAGTTTGGTTTTCCCACAAGAAGGAAAAATCTACAGATACCTTTGGGATGTATTTCTCATGCTTTGGACCCCTTTCGGTTTGGGGCGTGACACAAAGGGTCAAAGATCACATTTAGGTAATTAAACCAATAGTAGTGTACCCGCTTTAATACCAATAGAAAGCACAATTAGTGTGAAACACTAATGCTTGTTTAGAACCCCCCCCCCCCCCAAAATTTAAATTACTGGTTAATTGCTTTTACTCTAACTTATCGAATTGCAGAACAAGAGTAAATGAAGCACAATAAACCAAAACTACTATAATGCATGAACATGAACAATAAACAATAAATGTAAAGCATAAGAGTAAGGGAAGAGACATGCAAACACAAAATAACACCAAGACATGTTATTGAAGAGAAAACCGAAGAACTCGGCGAAAAACCTCTCCACGACCCTTCAACTCAAAATCAATCCCCTAGTCAATAAGTTGGAGTACACGAATAACAAAAGACCCTCCAAGCTTAGTCTACCCAATATACTTGAGCCCTCCGAGCTCCTGCTACCAACGGACTTCTTGGAGTCTTGTCTTCACTAACTTTCCGGATTCTGTAATACCGCCCAATTGCATCCGCCAAGCCTCACCGGCTTCTTTTGCCAAATCTCGAATGCTTCCCATGCTCCAAAACACTCTCCATACTCTGAATAGGTGTAGGTTGTATTTGGGTACAAATCTCCTCTCAAGGTATGACAATGGGAGAGGGAAGGAGAATAGACTACAATGATTTCTCACTAAAGCATGAGTAGCTCTCTCTCAACAAGGGTGGATGTGTTGTAGAAATATATCTAGGGTTTTCTCTATGAATAGCCTCCTCTTACTTTTGTGGGTAATGATGGTATATATAGTATGGGTGAAGGGTAAGAAAGTCAAACTCAAAATCCTTCAGGCAGAAAGTTTCACGGGTACCTCACAAGATGGCCTGTCTCTTGAAGTACTTGTGAAATGCAGTCTGACACTTGACTCTTCAACTTCCAGCATGTGCTTCTCACGTGACCTTTTTGCAGGAACCTTTACTCACGAACTTCTTATGAGCAAGTCGCAAAATTGTACTAATCTTCTTTGCATGCTTGATTTTTCACTAACTTAATACTAAACCCAATATAATAAAATCCCACATGATAATTCAGAAATCGTCAGTAAGTAGGTTCGTCGAGATGGATCAACACGAGCTCGTCTAAGTTCCTGCAAGGTTTAGAAAAAAGAAGATGGGGGTCCTCTCGGAGTGGTCACCCACCATTTAACAGTTTTTCAGATTTCTTAGCTATACCTTGGGTACGGAGCTTACTTCCTTGGTGATGATTAGAGTGCTATCTCAAATTTGGAGACTTTTGCTGTAAATGATTGGTGACTCGATCTTGCTATGTTCAACGAGACCTTAATTAATTCTATTGGAGGTTGGTTACTTGAGGTTTGTTAACCTCAGGCATGGTAGGCATAGACTTGATATTAAGATTCCTTATTCTTGATAAGATTGTGACTTTGTGTAATCCAAGAGTTTTGTAGTATATATTCATGTATTATGTGGAGACACATGATTTTTAGTTATTGTTTGTAAATGTGTTATAGAGCTCTGGCTTGTAATGTGGAGATTTATGGTTATATATTCTTATCATGTGGAAATGAAAGGAAAACAAAGATCTCTTATAGTTTGGTTTTCCCACAAGAAGGAAAAATCTACAAGATACCTTTGGGATGTATTTCTCATGCTTTGGACCCCTTTCGGTTTGGGGCGTGACACAAAGGGTCAAAGATCACATTTAGGTAATTAAACCAATAGTAGTGTACCCGCTTTAATACCAATTGAAAGCACAATTAGTGTGAAACACTAATGCTTGTTTAGAACCCCCCCCCCCCCCCCCAAATTTAAATTACAGGTTAATTGCTTTTACTCTAACTTATCGAATTGCAGAACAAGAGTAAATGAAGCACAATAAACCAAAACTACTATAATGCATGAACATGAACAATAAACAATAAATGTAAAGCATAAGAGTAAGGGAAGAGACATGCAAACACAAAATAACACCAAGACATGTTATTGAAGAGAAAACCGAAGAACTCGGCGAAAAACCTCTCCACGACCCTTCAACTCAAAATCAATCCCCTAGTGAATAAGTTGGAGTACACGAATAACAAAAGACCCTCCAAGCCTAGTCTACCCAATATACTTGAGCCCTCCAAGCTCCTGCTACCAACGGACTTCTTGGAGTCTTGTCTTCACTAACTTTCCGGATTCTGTAATACCGCCCAATTGCATCCGCCAAGCCTCACCGGCTTCTTTTGGCAAATCTCGAATGCTTCCCATGCTCCAAAACACTCTCCATACTCTGAATAGGTGTAGGTTGTATTTGGGTACAAATCTCCTCTCAAGGTATGACAATGGGAGAGGGAAGGAGAATAGACTACAATGATTTCTCACTAAAGCATGAGTAGCTCTCTCTCAACAACGGTGGATGTGTTGTAGAAATATATCTAGGGTTTTCTCTATGAATAGCCTCCTCTTACTTTTGTGGGTAATGATGGTATATATAGTATGGGTGAAGGGTAAGAAAGTCAAACTTAAAATCCTTCAGGCAGAAAGTTTCACGGGTACCTCACAAGATGGCCTGTCTCTTGAAGTACTTGTGAAATGCAGTCTGACACTTGACTCTTCAACTTCCAGCACGTGCTTCTCACGTGACCTTTTTGCAGGAACCTTTACTCACAAACTTCTTATGAGCAAGTTGCAAAATTGTACTAATCTTCATTGCATGCTTGATTTTTCACTAACTTAATACTAAACCCAATATAATAAAATCCCACATGATAATTCGGAAATCGTCAGTAAGTAGGTTCGTCGAGATGGATCAACACGAGCTCGTCTAAGTTCCTGCAAGGTTTAGAAAAAAGAAGATGGGGGTCCTCTCGGAGTGGTCACCCACCATTTAACAGTTTTTCAGATTTCTTAGCTATACCTTGGGTACGGAGCTTACTTCCTTGGTGATGATTAGAGTGCTATCTTAAATTTGGAGACTTTTGCTGTAAATGATTGGTGACTCGATCTTGCTATGTTCAACGAGACCTTAATTAATTCTATTGGAGGTTGGTTACTTGAGGTTTGTTAACCTCAGGCATGGTAGGCATAGACTTGATATTAAGATTCCTTATTCTTGATAAGATTGTGACTTTGTGTAATCCAAGAGTTATGTAGTATATATTCATGTATTATGTGGAGACACATGATTTTTAGTTATTGTTTGTAAATGTGTTATAGAGCTCTGGCTTGTAATGTGGAGATTTATGGTTATATATTCTTATCATGTGGAAATGAAAGGAAAACAAAGATCTCTTATAGTTAGGTTTTCCCACAAAAAGGAAAAATCTACAGATACCTTTGGGATGTATTTCTCATGCTTTGGACCCCTTTGGGTTTGGGGCGTGACACAAAGGGTCGAAGATCACATTTAGGTAATTAAACCAATAGTAGTGTACCCGCTTTAATACCAATTGAAAGCACAATTAGTGTGAAACACTAATGCTTGTTTAGAACCCCCCCCCCCCCCCCCCCCCAATTTAAATTACAGGTTAATTGCTTTTACTCTAACTTATCGAATTGCAGAACAAGAGTAAATGAAGCACAATAAACCAAAACTACTATAATGCATGAACATGAACAATAAACAATAAATGTAAAGCATAAGAGTAAGGGAAGAGACATGCAAACACAAAATAACACCAAGACATGTTATTGAAGAGAAAACCGAAGAACTCGGCGAAAAACCTCTCCACGACCCTTCAACTCAAAATCAATCCCCTAGTGAATAAGTTGGAGTACACGAATAACAAAAGACCCTCCAAGCCTAGTCTACCCAATATACTTGAGCCCTCCAAGCTCCTGCTACCAACGGACTTCTTGGAGTCTTGTCTTCACTAACTTTCCGGATTCTGTAATACCGCCCAATTGCATCCGCCAAGCCTCACCGGCTTCTTTTGGCAAATCTCGAATGCTACCCCATGCTCCAAAACACTCTCCATACTCTGAATAGGTGTAGGTTGTATTTGGGTACAAATCTCCTCTCAAGGTATGACAATGGGAGAGGGAAGGAGAATAGACTACAATGATTTCTCACTAAAGCATGAGCAGCTCTCTCTCAACAAGGGTGGATGTGTTGTAGAAATATATCTAGGGTTTTCTCTATGAATAGCCTCCTCTTACTTTTGTGGGTAATGATGGTATATATAGTATGGGTGGAGGGTAAGAAAGTCAAACTTAAAATCCTTCAGGCACAAAGTTTCACGGGTACCTCACAAGATGGCCTGTCTCTTGAAGTACTTGTGAAATGCAGTCTGACACTTGACTCTTCAACTTCCAGCATGTGCTTCTCACGTGACCTTTTTGCAGGAACCTTTACTCACGAACTTCTTATGAGCAAGTCGCAAAATTGTACTAATCTTCATTGCATGCTTGATTTTTCACTAACTTAATACTAAACCCAATATAATAAAATCCCACATGATAATTCAGAAATCGTCAGTAAGTAGGTTCATCGAGATGGATCAACACGAGCTCGTCTAAGTTCCTGCAAGGTTTAGAAAAAAGAAGATGGGGGTCCTCTCGGAGTGGTCACCCACCATTTAACAGTTTTTCAGATTTCTTAGCTATACCTTGGGTACGGAGCTTACTTCCTTGGTGATGATTAGAGTGCTATCTTAAATTTGGAGACTTTTGCTGTAAATGATTGGTGACTCGATCTTGCTATGTTCAACGAGACCTTAATTAATTCTATTGGAGGTTGGTTACTTGAGGTTTGTTAACCTCAGGCATGGTAGGCATAGACTTGATATTAAGATTCCTTATTCTTGATAAGATTGTGACTTTGTGTAATCCAAGAGTTTTGTAGTATATATTCATGTATTATGTGGAGACACATGATTTTTAGTTATTGTTTGTAAATGTGTTATAGAGCTCTGGCTTGTAATGTGGAGATTTATGGTTATATATTCTTATCATGTGGAAATGAAAGGAAAACAAAGATCTCTTATAGTTTGGTTTTCCCACAAGATGGAAAAATCTACAGATACCTTTGGGATGTATTTCTCATGCTTTGGACCCCTTTCGGTTTGGGGCGTGACACAAAGGGTCAAAGATCACATTTAGGTAATTAAACCAATAGTAGTGTACCCGCTTTAATACCAATAGAAAGCACAATTAGTGTGAAACACTAATGCTTGTTTAGAACCCCCCCCCCCCCCCAAATTTAAATTACAGGTTAATTGCTTTTACTCTAACTTATCGAATTGCAGAACAAGAGTAAATGAAGCACAATAAACCAAAACTACTATAATGCATGAACATGAACAATAAACAATAAATGTAAAGCATAAGAGTAAGGGAAGAGACATGCAAACACAAAATAACACCAAGACATGTTATTGAAGAGAAAACCGAAGAACTCGGCGAAAAACCTCTCCACGACCCTTCAACTCAAAATCAATCCCCTAGTGAATAAGTTGGAGTACACGAATAACAAAAGACCCTCCAAGCTTAGTCTACCCAATATACTTGAGCCCTCCAAGCTCCTGCTACCAACGGACTTCTTGGAGTCTTGTCTTCACTAACTTTCCGGATTCTGTAATACCGCCCAATTGCATCCGCCAAGCCTCACCGGCTTCTTTTGGCAAATCTCGAATGCTTCCCATGCTCCAAAACACTCTCCATACTCTGAATAGGTGTAGGTTGTATTTGGGTACAAATCTCCTCTCAAGGTATGACAATGGGAGAGGGAAGGAGAATAGACTACAATGATTTCTCACTAAAGCATGAGTAGCTCTCTCTCAACAACGGTGGATGTGTTGTAGAAATATATCTAGGGTTTTCTCTATGAATAGCCTCCTCTTACTTTTGTGGGTAATGATGGTATATATAGTATGGGTGAAGGGTAAGAAAGTCAAACTTAAAATCCTTCAGGCAGAAAGTTTCACGGGTACCTCACAAGATGGCCTGTCTCTTGAAGTACTTGTGAAATGTAGTCTGACACTTGACTCTTCAACTTCCAGCATGTGCTTCTCACGTGACCTTTTTGCAGGAACCTTTACTCACGAACTTCTTATGAGCAAGTCGCAAAATTGTACTAATCTTCATTGCATGCTTGATTTTTCACTAACTTAATACTAAACCCAATATAATAAAATCCCACATGATAATTCGGAAATCGTCAGTAAGTAGGTTCGTCGAGATGGATCAACACGAGCTCGTCTAAGTTCCTGCAAGGTTTAGAAAAAAGAAGATGGGGGTCCTCTCGGAGTGGTCACCGGTGTGGTGCCAGCCACGAAGACTGTGATGATAAAGTCAGTGAATATGGCTTGGGTGATGTGGAGAGAACTTAGTAGTAGGGATTTAAGTTGGGTAGAGTGTCTGTACCTTTTCTTGGATTCTGTAAGCCTATATATATCAGCTTTCTTTAGTAACCGTTGCTCTCCTTAAATGGTGATTTAAGGAAAGCTTGGGTAACGACTCAAGTCTTCAATTTGGCTTTTATTAGGGCCCTAACAGTCTTCTCACTAATGTATAACCGTCAGGGCATTAAATGGTAGCTTACATGACATTCTATCTTCGTCTAGGCTGGCTTGCTTGGATGATGGTAATTACCTAGTCCATCACCACAAAATACAAGGAAATAAATTAA
Organism: Quercus tomentella; assembly: GCA_028535165.1. NCBI lineage: Eukaryota > Viridiplantae > Streptophyta > Magnoliopsida > Fagales > Fagaceae > Quercus > Quercus tomentella. Next base: position 47,404,271 of record JAPQVY010000111.1, read on the forward strand.
TGCAATTACAACACTTTTTGTGATGGAATAAAGCCAACATAAAACATAGTTGTAAATCACAACTTTACAATTCCTATTAGAACAAATTAAGAAACTCAGAATGCCTTATCCCTTCCATCAGATACAAGAATTCTTCTTTATTTTGACTTCTTTTCCTGGCCAATTTAGTCTTGACTAGATGAGTTTTAGTTGCAATTAAACTCTCTCTGACCAGCACTATAGAAGGATAGCCCCAGTTGCACATAATTCACAATTTTTTTCATAGTGCGTAAGTGCAGAGTTCATAAGCCTTTTCTTCTGTAGTAGACGGATTGCAAAGAATATTTTCTTTTCTTCTTTTTCAATCAGGTAACAAGGTATAATATATATATATATATATATATATATTGTAACTTCATGTGTATCTGGCCTCACAATTTCACGACTTTTTCTTTTCATAATCTTCACGTGTTCATGACTTTATTTTCTTCTTGTAGTATCCGGCCCCCCAATTTCCATTGTTTCTAAATAAACATGCACCAAGTTTCACATGACCATGCGGATATTGGTTGATTATATATATATATATATATATATATATGTATGTATATATTTGTGCAGCCACAGGAATCATTTAGCCTCAAATTTTGTAAGAGTTCCATCACTCAAATCTTTGGAGGTACATTCTTGTACGAAAACCTTCTTACTTGTGATTTTTTACTTTTATTTTTTATTTGTTTTGTGTGTGTGTGTATTATTTTGATTCTATTTAGAATAGGTCATATGATGACTTATTGGCGCTAAGAAGAAATTGCAAGAGTTTATTTTGTCCCTCCAAGCCACGTGACTACCAATGCAACGATCATGAAGATGATCTTGAATATAAATTCCATGCAAGACCTTGAAGATGAAGATTGTCTATGCAAGACAATGAAGATGAAGGCGATCTTGAAGATAAAACTATTTGTGAAAGATCTTGAATACGAATACTTCCTTAAAGATGAAGATTGTCTATACAAGACCTTGAAGACAAAGACAATCTTGAGGATGAAATTATCCATGCAAGATCTTGAAGATGAAGACAATTTTGTAGATAAAATTATCAACGCAGGATCTTGAAGATGAAGACAATTTTGAAGATGAAGACTGCCTTGAAGATGAAGGTTGTCCATGGAAGATCTTGAAGATGAAGATTGTCAATGCAAGATCATGAAGATGAAGACAATCTTGAAGATAAAATTATCCATGCAAGATCTTGAAGATGAAAACAATCTTGAAGACGAAGACGGCCTTGAAGATGAAGATGATCTATACAAGACCTTGAAGACAATGACAATCTTGAAGACAAATTTATCCATGCAAGATCTTCAAAATGAAGAATGATGGACCAGGTAATTACCCTCGTCTAAGGAAGCCAGCCTGGATGAAGATAGAACGTCATGAAAGCGGCCATTTAATGCCCCGATGGTTACACATCAGTGAGAAGACCTTTGGGGCCCTAATAAAAGCCAAATTGAAGACCTGAACATTAGCCAAACTCTCCTTAAATCACCATTTAAGGAGAGCAACGGCTACTGAAGAAAGCCAATATATATAGGCCTATAGAATCCAAGAAAAGGTACAGATATTCTACCCAGCTTAAATCCCTACTACTAAGTTGTCTCTGCATCACTTGAGCCATATTCACTAACTTTATCATCGGAGACTCCATGGCCGGCACCACACCGATGACCACCCCGAGAGGACCCCACTCTTCTTTTTTCTAAACCTTGCAGGAACTTGGTTGAGCTCATGTTGATCTATCTGGACGAAACTACTTACTAATGATTTCTGCATCATCAAAGACAATCTTGAAGATAAAATTATCCATGCAAGATTTTGAAGATGACTACAATCTTGAAGATGAGGTTTGCCCATGCAAGGTCTTGAAGATGAAGACAATCTTGAAGACGAAGATTGCCTTGAAGGTGAAGGTTGTCCATGGAAGATCTTGAAGATGAAGATTGTCAATGCAAGATCTTGAAGATGAAGAAAATCTTGAAGATAAAATTATCCATGCAAGATCTTGAAGATGACGACAATCTTGAAGATGAGGTTTGCCCATACAAGGTCTTAAAGATGAAGACTGAAAGTTCAATTAGTGTAAAAACACCCTTGAACGTTTAGACCCCCAATTTACAAATTAACCAATTCAAGCTTTATGCCAAACAACTAGTGTGCGGAAAATGAACAAAAGCTATAAAATAGAATTGGATAAACTATCTAAGCCAAATTAAAATCATAACCCACAGCAGATAATAAAAGGCAAAGATAAAAAGGGAAGAAAGATGCAAACACAAAGACAACACGCGATGTGTTATCGAAGAGGAAACCGAAGCCCTCGGTGTAAAACCTCACCGCCGCCCTCCAAGCGGTAAACAATCCACTAGAAAATGTAGTTGGGATACATGGACAGCAATAGACCCTCCAAGCCTAATCTACCCAGTGCACCTAAGCCCTCCAAGCTTCTTGCTCCAACGAGGTTGCGCCGAACCTTTTTCTTTTCTAGCTTCTCGGATTCCGCTACTAGACCATAGCATCAACCAATGAAGATTGGTTCCTTCCTAACTGCTTCCCAGAACACCAAACAGCCCTCTCACAGTAATGGATATGGTGAGAACAAGGTTTTGGTAAAAGGCCTCTCAAGGGTTTGGCAATGGAGAGGAAGAGAGTTGAGGAATTTGAAGAGACACTTATGTAAAGATTGTAGATGAATCAATCTTGTTTTACTCTAGGATTTTTCTTTCAAAATTCTCTCTGGAAGCTCTCTCTCATTTGTGGGTATAAGGGGTATTTATACTGAGGTGAGAGGAGAATGTGAAACGTCAGGTTTTTCAAAACAGGGCTGGCTCGCGGCTTGGCCTCGCGACTTGACTGAGTTGCGAGATCCAGTTGCTAGATAATCATATGGCCAGTTGTCCTGTTTTGTCCTGTAGTGCTCCAGCTAGCATGACTGTTCATCTTCTGGCATGCTTGGCATGTGTGCTGCGTCTGGCGGCTTGAAGCCGCGAGTCACCCGCGAGATCAAGCCACGAGTCTCTATTTTCTTGCACACTCTTGAGCTATCTTCACTCTATCTCACTCACTACCCTTACAACAAGCCCACCTAAATACAGCGTTACTAAATGCTGAAATACAAGCAAATTTGGTACAGAATAAAGCCAATAAGATGGTTGATTAAATTCAACCTTACAATCTCCCCCTTTGGCTATTCCGTGACAAAACCCTAAAACAGACTCTAGACTTAACATGTGAGTTGGGAACAGTTAAGCAAAACTCACTCACACCTAACTCTAGAAGCTGTGAAGCACTTGAATCATATGAACATAAGACTCCTGAAACACAACAATACACCATGATCATTGTAAGCAGAAAATCGTGAAATGCATATAAAACAGGCAATATGTGATCAAGCAAAGATGGAGTTAAGAAACAAACCATGGCTTGATCAACCAAGTAATCACTACAAGGTAGTGACCACAATGCTCATTCACACTTGGAATGAACACTAGGACATACAAGCTAACAAGCTCAATGCAAGTCTCTTGCATGCCAAACACTCAACCAATGCATAATACACTAAGTATATGCATCTAGGAACAATCCTACAAGGGCACAAGAGTGACAGTACTTAAAGGAAAATGCAATACATTTATATAGAAGTACTGATTTAAACAAAGCACAAAAGGCTGCATAAAGCATGGTACAAATCATAAAGCCTACAAAATATGCAAAAAACATAACCCTAAAAGCTTACAAAAGCAACATGGGTACAAAACACAATGTATACTGAATAACATCAACAATATATATAAAAGTAAACCAAGTTTATAAGGTAAGAGTTAGAAACAAAAATACACCAAAGCCATAGTGTATTAAACCCGTAAAAACAACACATTATCCAAAACATAAGATATAAGATAAAGTAATGCTCCCCCTCAACATAATGCTCCCCCTCAAGGTCTGTTTCTCAAAAATTTCTCCCCCTTTTTGACCGGAATGGCCAAAGGGTCAGTGCCCATGATGTGTGGCGAAGCTGTCGAATTTTGCAGAGAGAATATCCAGCTGGTCCTGCATGGCTATCATCCGCTCAGACTGCTCTGTCTGGACCTCCCTGAGTCCATCAAGTCTATCCAGGATTACTTGAAATGCGTCTTGAGGTACAGCTGAAGAAGTTGATGCTCTAGTCCTCTTGCCACTCCTTCTGGGTGTTGAAGTTGATGCCTGGCCTGCTGCCTCTGTCTTAGTCTCCATTGGAACACCTTCATCTTGTTCAGCCCCTTCTTCATCTACATCACCCGGAAGCCGTACTTGTATCCTTATGATGGTTTGCTTGTTGATTGCTGAGGGTATTGGCATTAGGCTGAGGTTTTGAGGAATTGGAATTCCTTTTGCCCTGAAAATCCGCATGAGGAGGCTAGGAAAAATCAGCTTAGCTCAGGAAGTTGTTCTGGTCTCTTCCATGATTGTATCAAATATATGAGAGCTGATATTAATGAATGTTTTCTCCTTTAGCTCCATAAGAAAAATGGCTCTGGCATTGTTGATTGTAGTGAGTTTCTTCACAGGATACAAGTTGTTCATCATGATGATGGTGAGACACCTAATGTCAACTGGAAAAGTTGTGGTATTGAGACACTTTCCTTCTCTCTGTCCTCCAATGCGGTTTTGAACAGTTTCTAAAGACAACATTCTGTCTTTGTAGTTAGTAAACTCATGCTCCTCTAAACCCTCAAGACCAAGGACCCTATCAATATCATGGGCATTTAGAGTGAATTCATGCCCTCTTACCCAACAATCTAGCTCATCTTCCCTAATCTTCACATTAGAGTAAAATTCTCTTATCAGAGGCTCACACACACCCAGTAATCCACTTAACAACTTTTCCCAGCCTTTGCCCTCAAAACATATGGGAATAAATGTATCTTTTAGGTCTACTAAATCCACAAATCTCTCTTGAATTATGGTTCCCTTCATGAAAGAATCTTTGTATCTCTCAAAGTGTTGAACCGACCTAAACAGATTAGAATCCATTTTCAATCGTTTGTCAGCCTTCTTTGCAGGAGTTTTCTTCTTCGGAGGTGAGGGAGCCATCTGTGAACAATCAGAAGAGGCCACAACAACATAGTACAATACATGTGTAGAACAAATCAGTACTTTGTTAGTGACAAGGACAAAAATGCCACCACTCAGATGAACTAAAAACAATTAAACCTCATGCTACTTAAATCAACCACACAGATGAACAGGCTTAAAAGTGGATACACAAGAACAACTGGTATAATGCATGGGAGAGATTTTGAAGACATCCGAAAGACAAATATATGGCAATGAGACATACAGATTGATGTGTATGACCAGACTCAAAGAACAAAAGACAGATACACACAATAGATGGGCAGGCACAAATTTTAGCACAGTAAACCTCACAGCCAAAAAAGGAACATTTTGAATCAACATATTAACATAGGATCAGACAAGAAGAGAAACCAACAAATAGCAAACCCTAGCTAAGCACATGAAGAAGAACCAACCAACAACTTAGTTAAAATCAAACTAAATCAATAGCTTCCACAAGCTAAGCAAGGACAAAGAGCAACAGCCGAAACAAAAACCCATATCAAAAACATAAACAGATGCGAGTAATCAAGAGGGAAAAACACAGAATCAAGTGAAATAGAGTTCAAGAAAGAAAACCCATACCTGTTAGTTGAAGATTTCGAACTGAAAGGAAGCAACAATGGAGTTCGAAAATGGAGGCACGGTGTGAATGAGTAAGAGTAGTTGAGAGAGACAATGAACAGTCACAAAAAGTTTGAGGGAAAAACTGAAAAAGTTTTAAAAACTGCCCCTATTTTTGCCAAACACGCATTTTTCGCGACTGAAGTGAGTCACCAAGTCGCCAGTTCAAGCCACCAAAACACTCAAAGACAAAAGTTTAAAAAAACTTTCTAAGTGTTTTTCGCGACTGGAAGGTCTACCCGCGAGAGAGTCGCGAGATGAGCCGCGAAAATCTCTGAGTAACCCTCGTGACTGGACCTTTCACTCGCGAACAAGTCGCCAAAAAAGACCCGCGAGCACGCGACTGAGGCTCGCGACTTGACTTACCCGCGACTTAGTCGCCAAAACAGGGCAAAAAAGGTTTTTTTTTTTTTTTTTTTTTGAAATTTTCAGATTTTTTAAACAAAATACTTTCCAAAAACACCTAAAACACTCAAAAATCTTTTTGTGTTTGAATTAACAAAGATTGAGCATGTGAAAACACATTTCATCAAGTACAATCACACAAATGATTATGGCATTTATTGAACATAAACTTGTGTGTTGTGTGTGGATATCAACAATGAGATAGTCCTTAGTCTAATGTGAAGCTTCAATGATCAATTCAACCAAGACATACACAATTAGCACTAGATTATGTGACCCATCTCAATTATAGAAATATGTATATATGACCTCCCACAAAACTTGATACCATAACTTGGAGCTTTACATTTGACTCCACTTTCAATCATAACAATTGATCTTTTTGATCCTTTTGAGACAGTCACCTCTCATTGTGAGAGTGATATTTGATAATTCACTTTAATGAACAAGCCTTTGGCCTTTTGAATAAACATTCACTTTAATTTTTGGTCGCTTTCCCTTTTTCCTAGTCGAATACTAGTATGTGCGACAGGCTTTTGCAGCTCAATATCTCTTTTCATTTGGAGATTTACATTTGGTGAGCTCTTTTTAGCAAAAACAAAAATAAAGAGTGGGAAGATATATAAACACAAGTCTATGCATGTCTCAAGATCATCATAACCATTCACTCATCATTCATGACAAGTTTGAAGATCTATTTACAACAATCACATAGATTTCAAGATTTTTCTCACAGTGATGAGGGTGCAAAGGAACAAGCTATGCTCGAAAATGCACAAAGCCATTAGCACAAAGGTACAAGGCAAAACAAGTTTTGAGACAAAAACTCAACAATGTCAATCAAACTTTTTGATTTTCTAATTTTTATGTGATTTTTGGATTTTTGACACATAAGAAGAAAAACAAAATTGACAAATGTATGCACAAAAAGACAAACAAACAACCATGAACTCAAACAACAAGCAAACAATCAAACATCATCACAAAGCATAGGAAGTATTAATGCATGGACATGTTGTAATGCTTATGTATGAGTACCCTTCTTCACCCACACGTCACTTGCGTTTGGGGTGATTTCCTTATAGGATTGGGTATGGGAGTTAAGGCTTTCAAACCTTCGTGTGAAGCTTTCCAAACAGTTGGTGAATGCATCAATCATCTTCATCACGTTTATCATTCTGGGATCACTGTTTTGATCTCTTGAAGGTTCACCAACCCAATTTCTTCTATCATTTCTAGGTCCTCGTGACCTTTGAGGAGTTGCACTATTCATTGCTCTCAGCTTTTGACAATTTGGTCGAGTATGCCCTTGAAGTCTGCAATGATGACACACATAAGTTGATCTAGGACCTCTTTGTGGTCGTGGACGAGACTTGGCACGAGATTTAGACCTGCCCACAGATTGATTATGGGAATTCAACAACCGTTCATTCCCCACATTTCTCTTCTCCTCTATCTTAGGTTTCTCAGCAGTAGGACCAACATCAGCTGATTCTTTGGCCTTTATAAACTTCACTTCTTTAGTGACATTTCCAGATAAGCTACTTCCTCCGGTATATCCCAACCCGGATTTGTCTGAAAAGCTCTTTTGAGATGAAATAACATCATCTAGTTTCTTGGTGGAGACCCTCTCTATCTTGGCATTAGCTTGCACTACCTCTTGCTCAAGAAATCTCACTTTTGAGTAAGCTTTTGACAGCTCACCATTCAAAGTTTCTATCTCACATTTGGCCTCCTTATAGCGAATTAGGAGACTTTTATAGTCCTCCTCTGCCTTCTTCATCTTTCTCACAGCTGCCTTGGCTACCCTTGTGTACTCACCTGACTTTTCTAGGAGTGAGTTATAATTCTCTTGAAAAGTGGCTGTGCTTTCATCTTCTTCAACATCTGACTCTTCAACAATTCCCAGTGATTCTTCATCACTATGTTCTCCAAGGTTTCGTACAAATAGATTCAACTCGTCTGAAGACTCAACATGAGCAATAGTCATAAAAGCTGAGTAGGTCCCCTCTCCATCACAGCTTTCTTTAGATTCTGAGTCGGATGAATCCGAGTCACTCAATGTTGTGGCATACACTTTGTCTTTCGATTTCAAATAATTCAGACATTCTTTCTTAAAGTGTCCATGCCCGTTACATTCGAAACAAGTGACACCTTGTATAGGTTGAGATTCTTTTCCATCTTTCTTTTTGAATTCCCTTTTCTCCCTTCCTGAATTTGAAATTTTCCTTTATCACCAAATTTGCCATTATTTTTGAATTTCAAGAATTTTCTGAAATTTTTAACAAGGTATGCAACATCTTTGTCAACCACATCTTCTCCCGATGAGTCATGATCTTCCACCTTCTCATTAATGGTCTTAAGAGCAAGAGATTTACTCTTCTGTTGATTGGGCAACGACATCTCATAAGTCTGAAGAGAACCAACCAGCTCCTGGACTTTGATGTCATCAAGGTCCTTGCTCTCTTCAATTGCTGTCACTTTAGCACGAAAACTTTCCGACAATGATCGAAGGATCTTCCTTACAATTTTAGAATCCTCCATTTTCTCCCCCAAATTGAACTTGCTGACAACCACCTCATTCAGCTTCCCATTGAAAGAGTCAAAGGACTCATCCTCACTCATTTTGAGCTCCTTAAACCGAGTGGTCAGTATTTGCAACTTGGTGTCTTTCACTTTCTTTGTGCCTTCATAGGTGGTTTCCAATATCTCCCATGCTTCTTTGGCAACGGTAATGTGGGAGATCCTGTGAAATTCATCTGGAGACACACCACAGAAAATAGCATTTAGGGCTTTACTGTTAGCATTAGATGCAGCGAGTGCTGCCTTATCCCATGTGGATTTGGCTACCTCAGGTCTGGTCCAACCACTCTCAACAGCATCCCAAACAGATTCATCAATGGAGCACAGAAATGCTCTCATGCGAACCTTCCAAAAAGCATAATTACTACCATCAAAATATGGAGGTGCATTTAGGGATTGAGACCGATCCATCTCAATAGGGAGTCAAGGATCACACAATGGTAATGAAACCAATAAACGTGTACCTGCTCTGATACCAATTGAAAGTTCAATTAGTGTAAAAACACCCTTGAACGTTTAGACCCCCAATTTACAAATTAACCAATTCAAGCTTTATGTCAAACAACTAGTGTGCGGAAAATGAATAAAAGCTATAATATAGAATTGGATAAACTATCTAAGCCAAATTAAAATCACAACCCACAGCAGATAATAAAAGGCAAAGATAAAAAGGGAAGGAAGATGCAAACACAAAGACAACACGCGATGTGTTATCGAAGAGGAAACCGAAGCCCTCGGCGTAAAACCTCACCGTCGCCCTCCAAGCGGTAAACAATCCACTAGAAAATGTAGTTGGGATACATGGACAGCAATAGACCCTCCAAACCTAATCTACCCAGTGCACCTAAGCCCTCCAAGCTTCTTGCTCCAACGAGGTTGCGCCGAACCTTTTTCTTTTCTAGCTTCCCAGATTCCGCTACTAGACCATAGCATCAACCAATGAAGATTGGTTCCTTCCTAACTGCTTCCCAGAACACCAAACAGCCCTCTCATAGTAATGGATATGGTGAGAACAAGGTTTTGGTAAAAGGCCTCTCAAGGGTTTGGCAATGGAGAGGAAGAGAGTTGAGGAATTTGAAGAGACACTTATGTAAAGATTGTAGATGAATCAATCTTGTTTTACTCTAGGGTTTTTCTCTCAAAATTCTCTCTGGAAGCTCTCTCTCATTTGTGGGTATAAGGGGTATTTATACTGAGGTGAGAGGAGAATGTGAAACGTCAGGTTTTTCAAAACAGGACTGGCTCTCGGCTTGGCCTCGCGACTTGACTGAGTCGCAAGATCCAGTCGCGAGATAACCGTATGGCAAGTTGTCCTGTTTTGTCCTGTAGTGCTCCAGCTGGCATGACTGTTCATCTTCTGGCATGCTTGGCACGTGTGCTGCGTCTGGCAACTTGAAGCCGCGAGTCACCCGCGAGATCAAGCCGCGAGTCTCTGTTTTCTTGCACACTCTTGAGCAATCTTCACTCTATCTCACTCACTACCCTTACAACAAGCCCACCTAAATATAGGGTTACTAAATGCTGAAATACAAGCAAATTTGGCACGGAATAAAGCCAATAAGATGGTTGATTAAATTCAACCTTACAAAGACAATCTTGAAGACGAAGACTACCTTGAAGATGAAGGTTGTCCAACGAAGATCTTGATGATGAAGATTGTCAATGCAAGATGTTGAAGATGAAGATTGTTTATGGAAGATCTTGAAGACGAAGGAAATCTTGAAGACGAATATGATCTTGAAGATAAGATTATCCAAGCAAGATCTTGAAGATGAAGATTGCCTTGAAAATGAAGATGATCTATACAAGACCTTCAAGGTGAAGACAACCTTGAAGATAAAATTACCCATGTAAGGTCTTGAAGATGAAGACAATCTTGAAGATGAAGACTTCCTTGAAGACGAAGATTGTGTATGCAAGGATGTGCATTCATTGGCACCTTGCAGTGGAGCAATACCAGTATTTTTGCATATGATCATCCTAACTTTATGTTTTTCCTGCTTTTTTATTGTATGTCCATACTTTCTTTTACCTTCATTACAGTGTAGTTTACATTCCTTCCTATATTTTTTGTAAGTTCGCCCTCTCATCATAGTATTCTTCAAAGACTTCTCTTCATTTGGCATGGAGTATCTTGTTGTTGTGAAAGAATTGAATGATGTGAAGGAAGTAGACATATCAATGCTCGTTGAAAGGCCAATTATTGGTCGGTTTGTGAAAAAATGGCTTGAACTTAAAGACTGGAGTGACATTATCGAGTGAACATATGATGCCTCTCAGAACTCTGATTCCCCTTTTAGAGCATGGTCTTTGCGTAGTTCTCTTCATAAGAATTCGTCAGAGTCACGTTATCTAGTGACTTTTGGTCACTGTATTATTTCTGGTGGAACATGTTGGGGCACTCTTTTCAATATCAATGGAGAGTGGAGTTACATACCTTTTTATTGGGAATGACTTGATAATGTTCTTTTTAGAAGCAAGGAGACTCTTATCAAGGCTTATTTCTATGATGCAGTTTTAGCATCTCCCTATACATATGATCAAATTATTGATGTAATGCAAGCATTTTGTGAAGGATAGTGCCCACATACCAACACCCTTCACACATCACTTGGCGAGATGTCTATCTCACTTTAGGATTTGTATTGACTTGGCAGGCTCCCTATCTTTGGTTGTATTTATGACAAAGCCATCCCTTGCTGTGAGGAATTGACTAGAAATGACAGGAAAGAGAGGTTCATCCCAAAGAGTTGCGAGCTCCTATTTGCAGCTTTTCATCACCTTAATACTAGAAAGGAAGGGGAAGATCTGCGTGTTTCGATGAGTGATTGGGTTAGCTTTTGGTGTAGACATGGACTGAAATATTGAAAACCACTTGCTCGGCAGACAAAGAGGTCAAGTCGTCCTATCAAGATTCATAATCCTGATGGTTCATTTAATAAAGTTCAAGGTTGGTCTAAATGTGAGAAACGTCCTTTTATCAAACTCAAGATTGAAGATGAGCTATGGGAAGAGACCTACTTAGCCGTATTACTATCTTGCTAGCTCTGCACATTTGTTTTGCCAAGTGAAGATCTCAATACAATTTGCCTTGTAACCTTCAAGATTGCAAGCTTCATGACAGCACGTCGCCCTGTTAATCTAGCAATACCAATTCTAGCTAGTCTTTTTCAAGGACTAAACAAGATTGCTCATTCTTCTCAAACAATTAGTTGCTCGGGTGCCTACTTCCCCGTACATTATATTTATGGTTGGTTAGGTCTTTATTTTAGAACTCATTATGAGATTCATGTCCCAGAACCTAAAATGTTCGTACATTCTAGGGAAGAAGGGGCCAAGCACTTTGATGAACACAAGGCAAGGAAGTTGATACAAGGTACTTCTATGCAATGGGATGCCAATTTGCAAGTTAGAAATAGGGAGGAAACTTTCTTGATGATGAAAGACTCTTATAATTCATTGTCATATTTTATGAGTATCCAATCTTCTCACTTGTTTATGCGCCAATATGGTCATCTCATTGTGGAACCTTATAGACCTTTTTGATTCAGCTGTCAACTTGGACTCTGTCAAGACATCCCAAACACCATTAAAGAGGACATTTGTCAAGAGACTTTGGATAAAATTTTGAGGTTTTTGAGATTATGTACTCTTTACAAGACTGGTTGTAAAGCATTCTTCCCAATGCCTCCTACTCTATCTAATTTTAGGTTTCATACTATGAGTAGCTACAAAAAGTGGTGGAATAATGTGCATGGGAAGTATCTTGATGATGGTGTAGATGCTTTGATTGCAAGTGCTCATCCTCCTCTCAAGAGTAAGGTAGTTCAGACTATCAACATTAAAAGCAACAATTGTAGGGATATTTGATTACCTCAAGTACATGTGTTAAACACCATCTCAAAATCTGTGAGTCACAATATTCAATCCATAGAGCCTCAAGGTGTCACAGCTAAATTGAAGAAGCCTTCTCCAAGGGCCCCAACTATTGAAACATCCTTAGAAGTGCATGATACATTTGAAGGAGAAACAAATCTAGTCCTTGAAGAAGTGAGTGGTGATAGCGACAGTGATCATCATTGGAATCGAACTAAAAAGCCCAAATTGATAGTATCCAGCAATCCAAATTCCCTTAGAGGCATTCCAAGTGCTTTTGAACACCTTAAGGGTGCAGAGGATCAAGTTTTCTCTTCTTCTTTTTTTTCTTCTTCATCTTTTTTTTTTTTTAATAAAAGAAACTTTATTTCATAGTTTTGTTCATGCAAGTATGTCTTACATGACCAATGTATCCTTGATTACAATCTAGTCAACAAGTTTTAAACATGGAGGTTGATGATGAGGCAACTTTTGGGAATAACTCCAATCCAAAATCTCTCACTATGTCACCAAAAAACAAAGTTCAGGTGTCCACGATTAGTTTTTAACTCTTCTTCTTGCTCCTCTTTCTTTTCTCTTTTTTTTTTTTTAGTCACTCCTTATGAACTATTTACTTTTTTTTATTTTAGTCTGATAAGCAAACCTTGCACTTGGATATTGACAATTATGTGGCCTCAAATGATAGTGAAAGTTCAATTTCCAATCCACGGTCTTTTGCTGTATAGCCAATGAGCATAAGTGAGGTGGCTAATACCAACTCTAAGGAAAATGTTATAAGATCTCCTCAAAGAACTAAGTATTGCGCTCCTGAAGTTTTAGAATATGCTCCTAATGATGAGATTTTGAAAAGTCGCATTGAATCTATGGAAAAGTCTTCAACAAAAGATTATTAGAACACCGTTCAACAAGTCTCATTTACTTCTTGATGGAGCAAACAAATTTTTTAGTGCCATAACAGCCAAGTTGTAGATCCTTCACCATTGAAAGCGTTGGGTACAGAATATTTTGATAAGGCTGATACTTTCACACCTCTTCAGTCTTCCTTTTCCTTGCGTGTGATGCTTGAGCAACGTGAAGAAAAATTGACAGACTATAAAATTCAACTTGATAATTAGCTAAAGGTATAGGGCGAATTATAAGCATGTGGTAAGACACTTAAGGATAGATTAGTGAACACCAATTCTAAAATAACAGAGTTTCAAGAAGAACTAGAATGATTATTCACCCACAAGAAAGAACTTGAAGCTTTTGCCCTTGAAAATGATGAAAAACTATCAAGCTAGAAAACAATCATTTCAAGTATCTGAGAAGAGATTTCTTCCAGAGAGACTTCTCGCACCTTAACCAATGTAGACACTAAATCCTTGGAGTTGTTAGAACAAGAATTGAGGACCTACTACAATGAATTAGAGAATAACAATTGGAAATATTGACTTGTAATAGATAGTCATTATAATTATCTTCTTCTTTTTTTTCTTCTTTTTTTTCTCGTGAACAATTAAGGAATTCCATCATATCAATTTTTTTTTAATGGATTGTTTATTTCTCTAACTCTTGCTTCAATGAATGTTAAAAGGATTTTATTTTATTTTTTATATGTGACTGAACTTAGTATGAAATACCAGGCTACCTACGTAATTCCTTGAGAGGGATCAAGTCATTACATAGTTCAAGAATTTTTTATTTTTTTTTTTTATTTTTTTTTTTTTGACATGTGACTGAGCTTGGTATGAAATACCAAGCTGCCTACGTACCTCTTGAGAGGGATTAAGTCATTACGTAGTTCAAGGTTTTTTTAATTTTATTTTTTTGTGAACACTTTCAAAAATAATGGGAAAACATCATGTACCCTTTAAGTGTTGAGGTAGGTAGTTTAGGCTCTTACCAAGGAGTGCTTCAATCTTCAAGCATAGTAATGTTTCAAGAATTTGTTGTTGATGGGGCCAATTCTCAAACCATCTCCAGCGACCAACTTGTATGCTCCATTTGTATAGGCTACTTGAACAACATATGGTCCATCCCATTTTGAAACAAACTTATTCTTAGTGCAATGGGTGACAATGATGGGTCTTTGTATAGCAAGAACCAAATCTCTAACTTGGAAAGATCGAGGACGAACCTCATTGTTCAAAGTCCTAGAAATGCGAGCTTGATAACACTCAAGGCGTTGTTGTGCCTCAAGCCTTTTTTTATCCAAAACTTCTAATTCTTCAAGTTGTAGATGAACATTGGCTTCATTCAAAAGAACTTCTTGAATGGCAATTCTTAATGAAGGAATTTGATGTTTAAGTGGTAAAATAGCTTCTACCACATAAGCAAGAGAATATGGCGTGGCTTGGGTAGGTGTTCAATATGTTGTATGATACATCCACAAAGATTCCTCAACTCTTTCATGCCAATCTCTTTTCAACTTCCCTACAACTTTTTTAAGTAGATTGCATAGAGTTTTGTTAAAGGCTTTTGCGAGGCCACTGGCAGGAGCATTATACATGGAGGAATTATGTTGCTTAAAACCAAAGTCATTGCAAAGCTTGTCCATCGACTTGTTGTAGAATTCCTTCCCATTATCAGTAATGATGTGATGGGGTACATCATACCTAAAGATGATGTTTCTTTTGATGAAGTTCACGACAATTTCTTTCTTCACTTCACTAAATACAACAGCTTCAGCCCACTTAGAGAAATAATCTGTCATAGCCAGGATATATGAATGTCCACAGAGGATTTTGTTTCAATGGCCTAACCACATCTAATCCCCAAGCATCAAATGGCCATGAAGCTATAGTAGGATATAGGGGTTTTGGAGGTTAATGAATGAAGTTTGCATGAAATTGACATGTTAAGCATCTTTTTGCATAATCCACACAATCCTTGACCATAGTAGGCCAATAATAACCTATCCGCTTAATTTGAAAATGAAGTTTAGAACCTAATTGGTGAGTACCACAAACCCCTAAATGAGGTTCTTCAAGTACCTTCATTGCTTCATCCAAGCAACAAAGGAGAAGACCATCGAAAGAACAGCAATATAAAGTATTCTTGTAATAAACAAAACGTGGAGTTCGTTGCTGAATTTTTGTTTTATGTCGAGGGTCATTGGGCAATTTTCCATGTTCAATATAATCAATGATAGGTTGCTGCCAATCTTCTCTTTCTATTTCAAAAACTAAATTTGCATTAACTTCTTCTTCTATCTCATCTTCATCAAAATTTGGAGATATTACTCATGTTTGGCATATTGGAATTTTTACTTCGGGATATTGTAGAATAAGAACCGTTGCTAATTTTACCAAAGCATTAGCTTGTTTATTCTTATTTCTTCGGACATGTGTAATACTAATACGGTTGAACCATCCCAGAAGCCTCTTGGCATATTCGTAATATGGAATCAATTCTAGTTTCTTCACATCATAGTGCAGAAGCACTTGGTTTATGATTAATTTCGAATCACCAAAGACTTCCAAATGAGTTGTTTTCACATCCATTGCCATTTCAAGACCTAGGATTAGTGCTTGATATTCTACAACATTGTTTGAACAACATTATGTAAGAGTAAATGCATATGGGAGTACATCCTCTTCTGGAGTTACAAACACTACTCCAATGCCAGCACCACTACGTTGAGCAACTTCATCAAAGAACATCTCCCAAAATTATGAAATTTCAATGAGGATTACTTATTCATTAGGAAGATCACCAGACAACTCCCAATCATTAGGAATAGGATGGTCAATAAGGAATTCAGCAAAGTTTGTCCTTCCACTGCTTTTTGTTGGACATATATTATCACGAACTCTTGGAGTAAGAGAGCCCATTTTGCTAGCCTTCCCAAAAGAACTGGCTTAGTCATAATGTATTTGATGGGATCTGCTTGTGAGATAAGCCATATTGAATGGGCATGTAGGTAATGCCTTAGCTTTGAATGGCAAACATCAAAGCAAAACATGTCTTTTCAATTGGTGAATAATTGAATTCAACACCATGTAGGGTTCTACTCAAGTAATAGAGAGTGTTCTCCTTTCCTTCTTCATTTTCTTGAGCTAGAAGAACTCCTATAGATCGTTCTTGTGCTGCTATGTAAAGAATGAGTGGCCACCCATCTATGGGTGCTCGTAGAATAGGGGGATTCAGCAAGTATGTTTTGATACTCTCAAAATCATTTCTACATGCTTCATCCCATTTGAATGGGACATCTGTCTTTATAAGGTGACTGAAAGGTTAACAGTGTTCGACCAAGTTGGATATGAACCTCCTAATGTAGGCAAGCTTTTATTGAAGACTTTTGAGATCATGAATATTTTGAGGCTCTAGCATTTTTTGAATAGCATCAATCTTCGATCTATCAATTTCAATTCTTCGGTAACTATGAATCCTAGGAATTTTCCTAATGTAACTCCAAATGTACACTTCATGGGGTTCATTTTGAGTTGGTACCTATGAAGTCTCTCAAAGACTTGATGAAGGTCTTGAAGATGCTCCATTCTCTTCTTTGACTTCACAACTAGATTATCAACATAACACTTTACATGCTTGTGAAGTATATCATTAAATATTATTTGCATCACCCTTTGATAAGTGGCACTAGCATTCTTTAATTCGAAAGGCATAACTTTTTAGCAGTATATTCCTTTTGGAGTACGAAAAGTAGTGAGCTCTTCATCTTTTGGAGCCGTGCAAATTTGATTGTAATCAAAGAACCCATCCATAAATGAAAGAGCTTCATGGCCTATTGTAGCATCAACCATAATTTTTGTTAAAGGAAGAGGAAATTCGTCTTTTGGACATGCCCTGTTGAGGTCGTGAAAGTCGACACAAATACAAATTTTCCCATTCCTTTTTCTTTCTGGAACAATGTTTGATATCCATGTAGGATACTTGACTTCACGAATAAAGCCAACTTCAATAAGCTTGTTGACCTCACCTTTAATTTGGGGGATTAGCTTAGGCCGAAACCTACATTGTGATTGCTTTGTTGATCGTACCCCATGTCTTACTGATAAGTGATGAACAGAAACCTTTGGATCTAGACCTGGCATTTCTTTGTATGTCCAAGCAAAAACATCCCAATATTCTTTAAGGAGTTCAATGTAAGCACCTTCTTCTTCTAGCGATAAGTTTGCATTTATAAAAGCTAGCATAAGTTCTTTGGTAATGCCAATGTTGACTTCCTTCAATTCATCGACTATGACCTGTACACCTTCTTCAAATATGGGTGGAGCATTCTTAGAATCGTCTTCAATAGGGGGTTCCTCCTTTGTGTCTTCAGTGATTGTTATATGATTTACTGAAGCAATTACCTCGTCTTCCACCTCTTATTTTGTGGACACCATTGTATTTTTTTCGCAGTCAAGGCTTCTCCAATATTTACTTCCCAAATGCTTTTGTGCTTCATATGAGATGGAATGGAGCTTTGAACCTCGTTTGAATCTTGATCCATAAGAAGTGTGTCGTCAACATCTCTAGGAAGGAAATTTGACTTCTTATTTTGCTTTTGTCTTGCCTTCTTATCTTTCGATAGTTGAGAAGAATTTGAATGATTGAGTCTTGTAAGAACAGAACTTCGAGTGCCATTGACAAAGTCATCATCTTCTTGTGTCCCCAACCTATCAAAGACTAAGATATAGGGAGTGGGTTGGCCAATGCGATCAAAAATAGATATTTGATAGCTTCAAAGATTTTTCTTCTTCTTCATCATTTGCTGAAATTACCAAAACACTAGTTTTCCAAATAGGGATGTGAATGGGAGTTGATGGAGCATATCCAATTCCAACCTTAGAACTTATTGCGCCAAGATCCTTGGCTTTCAACGTCTTTGTACTTCTTTTCAAGAGGCTTTAGGGATGAGCTTACTCAAAGAACTCAGCTTCTTATGGTTATAACCAGCTTTAGCCATGAGTCTATATGTGTTGGGGTCAAAACCCTCTTTGGTTCTTTTGGTGGGCAAAGTACCATGCTCAACAATCGGTCCTTGGGATGGTCTTGTGAACCCTTTCAATGGTTGACTTGAGGGTCTTGGTTTTGTGATTTTAGCAACTGGAAGAGTTTGTCCTTGCAGATCTTTCAATACTGACTCTTTATCTCTTGAAAATGGGGATTGACCTTCTTTTCTTTTGGTGACTAGAACATAGTGTAACACAGGGGCTACTTTAGTTACTTCTGAAGTATGGTGCTTCTTCTCTTTTATAGATGTCTTGGTTTCCTTCTCCTCAATTAGAGAGTCAATCCTTGAAGCTTTGGAGTGGGGCTTTTCTTGTTTGCTAGATGATGAAGCAACGACTTGTGCTTCTTCTGGCATATCATCATCCAAGTAAAATTTTGCATCACAATGTGTGACTCAGCTACAGTAAAGGATTTGTCATCAGCTACTATCTTCTTAACTTGTCCATCTTGGAAATATTTAAGGCATTGATGATACGTAAATGCCACAACACCATACTCATGCAGCCATGGTCTTCCAATAAATAGTTTGTAAGTGGTCTTGGCATCAATGACATGGAAGAGTGCACTTGATTCCATTTCACCAATGAGACTACAATAAAAGTTGACTATGGTGAAAAAATCTAGTAAGGAAAAAAAAAATCGTCTCTAAATGACTACATTCAATAAGGAAAAGAAGACTTTGTCACCAAATATTATAAAACTTTTAAAACTTGTGACAAAATCAATATTTCATCACTAAAGAGGTTCAAATTGGTGACGAGATATATTTTTCGTCACTATAGGTGATGAAAAAAAAGGAGCCAAGCCTAGGGGTGTCTACGATGACGGAATATTTCATCTCAAAAGGTTAGATCTAGGGTGACGAAATATTTGCATCACTAAATACTTACTAGAGGTGACGAAAGTCTAAATCTATCACCTAATATTAGAATTTAAGTGTTTGTGGTGATGAAATAATTTTTTGTCACACAAATACTGGTGCACCATTCCAAAATTTGGGCGCATATTGAATTTTTTTTAATACCCACATTTTTTTTATTTATGTCAAAAATAAAAACCCTATCACTTAGTCTCACGCCTCTTCAGCCTCCACCCTCACGCTCTTCAGCCTCCCACATACAGTAAGCTCTCTCTTTCTTTGATCCTCTCTATCTCATCAATCCTCTCTCTCTCTCTCTCTCTTTGATCCTCTCTCTCTCATCAATCCTCTATCTCTCATTGTAGGGATCAGAGCTCTCTCTTTGTCTCTCATTGTAGCTAGTGAGTCCTTTCTCTCTCTCTCCCTCTTTTACGTTTATTGATTTGGTGATTTGGGTTTGGTTATTGCTATTCTTTGGAGTATGTAGATTTTTTTTTTGGTTTTTGATTTGGGATTTTTGGAATTTTAGGTTTACTATGTCTGTGTCTGTGGATTTTGGGGATTTTGATGGTGGGTTAGAGAAAGGCTTAGGTTTGATAGTGGGATTTTAGATTTGATAATATCGGCTCCATGGTGTTTGCATCTAAGAGCATGGTGCGATTTTGATAGGTCATACAATAATCAGAAAGGTAGTTTGAGCCTTTGGTGATCCAAGTTGGTCGACTAAAAAACAATAGTTAATTTAATCAAGAATATCAATGAACTCATAAGCTTGTGAAACAAAAGAATCTTAAAATGTAGATTTTAAGAATTTACAATGATTTGTGTTTGGTCAAAAAATTAAAAAGAGGGTCTTATTTTAATATTTCTTTAATCTTCTTTTCACATAAAGTACATTGTGTTTATTCCTTTTACTCTTTTCTTTTTTTATGGGAAAAAAAAAAAGTAAATTGTTCCTCTATTAAACAAAATTATTCCTTTAACTTGGCATTAGCATTAACCTCTATTAAACAAAATTATTTACGGAAAGAAGTGATTTGTGCCTTGCAAGTTGCAACAAAGACGCAGTCTTGCTTTATCCGTATAAACATGACCCACATGCAATTACAATAACCAAGAAAAGGATATGCTATAATGATTTTTTTTTATATATAATATATGTAAGGGACATATTTTATGTAATTGGCATATCCTTTGACAAAACGCACCTTAATTGTATTTGGGTAAATCTAAGTAGGTTCAAAATGATCATTACAAGTGGTTACATTGAAGACATGAAGATTACATAAGAACTGCTCAAGAAAAATGCAATCTGCAGGTCTCGATACCTCATCGACAGAAACTCAATCTGTCGAGATTTATTAAATCTCGCCACATGTCTTGACCTATTAGCTTACGGGATTCAAACTATAGCCAGCAACGTTTTTATTCTAAAAGGCTATTTGTTTATGGGTTTGTATAATCCTTATTGGACTAGGAATGCCCAAGGTTTGTGTATACCTATTTGGAATAGGAGAGAGCCCATTGAGCTTCTATTTAAACAAGGAAGTGGAAAAAGAAAAACCTAACCCTAGAGAGCTTCATATGGTTTTCTTTTTGAAACCCTAGCCTCCTCCTACAGAAGAAAGATTTCTTGCTGTGTTTATTGTACACCTTTGGGTTCCGTAACCAAGCAAAGTCTCTCACACCATCATTGAAGATCTTATTGGTGTTTCTATGTGAAGCTGTTGCAAATCAACTACATCAATCAAAGGGTTGTTGTGGAGTTAGTCACGTACTGGGATTCGTGTAAAGGAGTTAGTCACGTACTTGGATCTGTGCATCATTAGTTAGTCACATACTGGGATTTGTGCATTAAACTGGAAGATTGCCACTATAATAAGTCCAATTGGGTATTGGGGTAAGGGTTCAATTGCAGGTTGGTATTTTGGGATAGGCCAAAGGGTTTGGTAAGATTCCTTATACTTGTAATTGCTTGTGATTGATAATAGTGGATTCTTGGGAGTGGTGACCTGAAAATCACTTGGTGGGGTTTTGCCTTGGTGATTTTGCCCATTCGTAAACAAATCACCTGTGTCAAATTTAATTTCTACTGCATTTAGTTTAGTTGGTGATTTGTTTGTGCTACCATGTCATTGCATGTAATTGAACCTAATTAATTAACTTGGGTAATAATTAAATTGCAAGGGGTCAATACATTTTTGCCCTAACAAGCGGTATCAGAGCAAGCACACTCTAATTAGGTTTTAATCATTGCTATGTAATCCATTGACCCCCGTTGTCATGGAAACTCTTGATCGTTTTGATTTGCATGATGTTGTGTAGAATGATGATAATGATATTCAAGATGCCTATTGCAAGCTTTAAATTTTTGTATGAGATCTCTTTAATGTTCTACAAAATTAAAAGCTAATTTTAAAAATGTCAAACTTGAAAGAGATGAATTGATTGTGAAATTGGATGAAGCTAATAATTTGATTTGCATGATGTTGTGTTGAATGATGATGATGATATTCAAGATGCCTATTGCAAGCTTTATAATTTTTGTATGAAATCTCTTTAATGTTCTACAAAATTAAAAGCTAATTTTAAAAAGGTCAAACTTGAAAGAGGTGAATTCATTGCAAAATTGGATGAAGCTAATAATTTGAATGAGAAATTTAAAAATCAAATTTCATCTCAGGTGGACAAAATTAAGAGTTTGGAAGAGCAACTAGTTGAATCTAAAACCGAAGTTGAAAAATTAACTAGTGCCAAACTTCTTGTTGAGCCTAACTCAAAAGAAAAAGATTTTTATATTCCTCCATTTAAAAGGAATAATGAAGAGTTGAATGCTAATATTGTTAGGATAGACAAAGGTAAACAATCTGATGTTAACGTTGAAGTTTCTAAACCTTTGTCTAAAACTCCTCCTAGGTTAAATAAAAATTCTAAATTTGTCCTCACTTGTCATCATTGTCAAATTGTTGGTCATATTAGGCCAAATTGTCCTAAGTTGTCAACCTTTAAGGTTAGACCTCCTTCTAGGGAGCCGAGTAGCTCTAAAACTACTCATGTTTGTCACCATTGTGGTGGTTCTAGTCACACTCATCCTAATTGTTTCAAGTTGTTTCCTCATAAGTGAGTGTCCAATAGGTCTCATCCTTTGTCTAAAGGCTCTGTACCTATTCTTGGTGAGTTAGTAAAAGTTTTAAGCTTTTTAACTCAATTTCAAACTTAGGAGGAGAGTTAGTCTGATACACTTTGATATTGATGTATATTTTGTGTTGTGTATCTTTTGTTTTTGTAACCATTTACATACATCATGTGTTGTTTCTATATTTGATGATGATGTATGTGTTTCACTCTTTATCTCACATGTGTTGTTTCTTTTCTCTCTTTATACACATGTTTCTTGTTTATTTAACTTGTCATTATTTTCCACATGGTACCTTGATGTGTTTTGTTTAGTTCCTTTCAGGAAAGACAAGTTAAAGCTAAGTCAAGATTCCGAACCTTCTTCTTGCAGCAACTTCCAAGGTTCAAATCTTTTAGACTATGCTTATTTAATCTGTAATCTTGAGTAGAACGTATTCTAGGACATTCAATGTACTCTTGTGGTTTTGTCACGGATTTCCAAAAGGGGAGATTGTGAGGGACATATTTCTATGCAATTGGCATATCCTTTGACAAAACGCACTTTACTTGTATTTAGATAAATCTAAGTAAGTTCAAGATGATCATTACAAGTGGTTACATTGAAGATATGAAGATTACTCAAGAACAGCTCAAGAAAAGTGCAATCTGTAGGTCTCGATACCTCCTTGATAGAATCTCGATCTATCGAGATTCATTAAATCTTGACACATGTCTCGATCTATCGAGCTTACAGGATTCAGTCTATAGCCAACAATGTTTTTATTCTAAAAGGTTATTTGTTTACGGGTTTGTATAATCCTTATTGGACTAGGAAAGCCCAAGGTTTGTGTATACCAATTTGGAATAGGAGAGCCCATTGAGCTCCTATTTAAACAAGGAAGTGGAAAAAGAAAAACCTAACCCTAGAGAGTTTCATAAGGTTTTCTTTTTGAAATCCTAGCCTCCTTCTATAGAAGAAAGAGTTCTTGATGCATTTCTTGTACGCCTTTGGGTTCTGTAACCAAGAAAAGTCTTTCACACCATCATTGAAGATCTTATTGGTGTTTCTATGTGAAGTTGTTGCAAATCAGCTACATCAATCAAAGGGTTGCTGTGGAGTTAGTCATGTACTGGGATTCGTGCAAAGGAGTTAGTCACGTACTTGGATCCGTGCATCATTGGTTAGTCACGTGTTGGGATTCGTGCATTGAATTGGAAGATTGCCACTACAATACAAGTCCAATTGGGTATTCGGGTAAGGGTTCAACTGCAGGTTGGTATTTCGAGATAAGCCAAAGGGTTTGGTAAGATTCCTTATACTTGTAACCGCTTGTGATTGATAATAGTGGATTCATGGAAGTGGTGACCTGAAAATCACCTGATGGGGTTTTGCTTCGGTAGTTTTTCCCATTCGTAAACAAATCACCCGTGTCAAATTTAATTTCCACTACATTTAGTTTAGTTGGTGATTCGTTTGTGCTACCACGCCGTTGCATGTAATTGAACCTAATTAATTAATTTGGGTAATTAATTAAATTGCAAGGGGTCAATACATTTTTGCCCTAACAATATATTTTGTTGTCCTATAAAATAAACCTTGTCTATGCAAGTGGGTAACCAACTTATAAACCTTTTATTAATTCCCAAGGGCTTAAAGGTCAAAACGTGAAACATGAAACATTGACTTAGGAAGGTCTACATGCCAGCCAGTTCCACAAATGCAGGCACGAATGTAAGTTTACCTAAATTTTTAGCTTTCCCATATTTCATTTGAAATGCGTCTAGGATTCAAAGGGGCAATCCTGCTACCCTTTTATTGTGATTGCATGGCTTAAATTGAAAACACTTACATGGCTTAAATTGGTCTCATCCTTGCTGGCTCTATAGTGTAAATAAGATTTTCTTCAACCGGATTATTTTGGTGTATATTCTATTAATTCTAGGATGCACAATATTGCTGCAGAACTGATTCATTTCGGTGTCTGTTCCCCAGACATGGTAGATGGCCACCAATATTAAATCTTAGGCATATATGAAGAATTAGCTATGGTAATCTACTTTTTCATGGTTATGTGCTTGGCCTAAACGACTATTACAGTTCTACTAGGCCTTGTTTAGGCAGCTTTTGAAATATTTGTTTGAGTTTTATGAAAACTAGTCGCAAACCCACGCGATGCGTGAGAATAGATAATTATATTTTAGTTTTGCTATAATATATAATTAATTTGTTTTCTAAATTTTGTAGAAAATAATTTGTTCTCCCCAAAAAATTAAAGAATTTATAAAAATATTTTTCATTTATCTATCTCAAAAAATATATCATCATTTTATTATTTGGATTTTTTTTATTGATATTATTCATTTTTTAGGCAGTCCATATTTTGATAAATTATTTTATTGTGTGTTATATTTTACTAATTTGTTTTTCCTGTACAACTAAACTGTTTGAGTTTCAAATATATTATTCAAAATTTTCATTCTCTTCAAAAAATATTATTATATTTATCATTTTTCTTATCGTTGGAGTAGTTTCAAACTATTGATTGGGTTTTGTTTACTAATATATATATATATATATATATATATATATATATTGAGAGAGTTTCAACCTATGGTGTCCGCTCTTGATGGTAGCTCTTTATCATCAAACCAAGACACCAATCAATTTTTGGTGTAGGCGGAGATTGAACCCCATATCTCATATACAGCCATAGAGTTTCAATCTATGAGTTTCGTTTGCTAATATAGATACATGAGATTGGAACTGCATATTTCTTAGACATTCTGAAAAGATTATACCATATTATAATTTTAATATTCAAAATAACATGTACGAAAAAAGTAGACATTTATGTCTAAAATTGTACACTTTACCTATTGAAATGAAAGAAAATAATTTGTATAACAACATAAAGAGAATGTGATCTAACAAATTTTTTTTTTTTTTTTTACTACATACACTTTCATTTATTAAGATTTAATTTCCTTTAACTGGATCTTTATATCGTATTTTTGTTGCTATGCTCCTATTAAGCCTTCACATCTGCCACATCTTTAGCCATATCATTATTATTTTTATTATTTATTTTTTTTCTTTTAATTTTATGACAATATTAAATATATAACCATATTGGCTTTACAAATTCATATTAGGCAGTTTTAACTTTACATATTCATCTATTTTAATTTTAATGTTATAACTAAATAATAAATCGATGAAAAATTAAAACAAAAATATTGTCTATATATATTCATCTTGTGCAGTTTTAATAGTTGATAGACACATTCAAATACATAGTTAGGATTGTATTTTGATATAAATTAAAAATCTCACTTCCAAAATAACTAAGTATTATGTTTAAAAAAAAAAATCAAACAAAACTTATAATAGGGGGAGAGAAGACTTGTGATGGAAAACTTAAAAATTCACACTACCAAATCATATTAACCCAAAATAGTATTATAAAAAAAAATACAATGATTAATCAACCAAAAGAAAAGTTGCAAAAAAGAATAAATAATATATATAGATATATAGATATATATATATATATATAGAGAGAGAGAGAGAGAGAGAGAGAGAGAGAGAGAGAGAGAGAGAGAGAGAGAGAGAGAAAGAGAGAGAGAGAGAGAGAGAGAGAAATAGAAAATAAAATGAGAAGAAGAAGCATAAAAAATAAATAATATATATATATATATATATAGTCATAAGTCTAACACCAAATAATCCAAGCCATGCTATATAATAAAATAACATTACATTCTTCTAAATTGTCTTTATATGCAATAGAATAACATTTAACAATCATAGGAAAAAAAGGATAATAACTTAAAAACAAAAAAAAAAAACAAAAAAAAACAAAAAAAACAAGCTTCATCAACCCAAAATAAAATTCTAAAGAACACATAAATTCATCCATCTAAAGTAGAGATATAAAAAAAATAAAAAAAAATACACAAAAATAAAACATGAGAGAGAGAGTAATAACCTTTTTCATGTGAGAAAATATGTATAGAATGGGAGAGAGAATGACTAATTTAGAGTAAAAGAATGAGGATGAGAAAAGCCAAAATAAAAGGAAGAGGAAGGGATAGATGAAGAGTGACATAAAGGTTGAGAGCAGTGGAGAGATGAAAACGTAAAAGAGAAATTATGATTGGAAGTAGTGAAGAGAAATAAGAAATAGATAGATGATGTGGCCACTGATGTGGCTTAATAGGAGCGTAACGATAATAAATGCTACGCTTCAGCTTATATATATATATATATATATATATAGAAGCTCAAAGAATGTTCTAGAAAGTTGAAAATCATAACCAGATAGTACTTTACTATTTTATGCATTTATAACCACAAAGACGAAATTGAAAGTAATATTTATGAGTTTCAATTTATATTTTTGACATGGAAAGTGTTCTCGATGAAGATATTATGTGGTAGCTCCTAATAATTGTTTTCTTGAACTTTTCCAGTTTTCCATGAAAAGTACCTTCACATATACTGCTGCTTCATTCTTTTTATGGCTCTATGATTAAGAAGTTCTATTTTTGTTACAAGTTGATGAATTACAATCTATGATTCCATTATATATATATATATATATATATATATATATATATATATATATATATATATATTGTAGTGTACTAGTGCACTAAAGCACAAAAAGAAGGGCAGGTGGATTAAGATGAAAGCTTGGGCAACTGACTTTAGTATACAGCAAGTACTCCGTATTGAATATTTGTATACTTGCTTAATGAAAATTAATGATGTTTGATATTTTGGTTGGTGGTTGAATTGGAGCAAGTGGGTGGATTGCATGGTGTTGTATGGTGGTGGTTAAGTTGATATTGGAAGTATTGATTGCTTTGCGTATATTTTTCTTAAGTATTGAAGTATGTTTAAAGTATTAACTAATTTTTAAACTTTCAATTCTTTTTGAACTAAAAATAAAATATTGTAAGTATGAAATAGTAAATCATGATATAATGTGTTACTCCAAAGTAGATTGGAGGTTTAGATGTTAGAAAACATTATGCTTGACATTTTATTATCTTGATGGCTTAACATTCACCATGTATGTGTGATCAGACACTTATAATAGTTGAATGACACTAGGTAAAACACCTAGAGGCAGACTAAGTCAACAATATATTGATGGAGTGACTTCATTTCTTACTTTTGCAATGACTATTGTGGACTGAAGTGGAAAATTTCCATGCCCATGTATTGAATGTTTGAACTGCTATCGACAATATGCTCACACTATGCAAATTCATTTGCTTCATCGGGGGATTATGCAAGATTACACTAAGTGGTACCATCATGGAGAACCCTGTGAATTAAATAAGCACATTCTTGATGAAGAAATGTTAGACAATGATCATTTGGATGGTATTGATGCCTTGGTGGAAGAATGAATTAGAGGGGAGCCAGGAGATGCAACCCAACAAGATAAGGAAGTCCATAATTTTGATAAAGTTTTTAATGATTTAAAGCTTGAGCTGTATCCAAGTTGCACAAATACTCTTTTGAAGTTTGTTATTGAGAAGTTATGAAGGTAACAAGCAACTTGAGTAATAAGGGACTTGACATGATACTAGACTTGTTGAGTAAGATTTTACCGAAAGGTAACTTGGTTCCAAGGTTAACTTATGAAGCAAAGAAGATATAACATGACTTGGGGTTGTCATACGAGCACATTCATGCATGTAAAAATGATATTTCTCTCTTCTAGAAGGAAAATGAAAACCTTGATAAGTGACTGGTGTGTCAAGTGCCTAGATACAAGGATTATAGAGCATGTGGTAAGAAGATTACTCAAAAAGAATTGCGCTAGTTCTCGTTGACACCGAGGTTGCGGAGGTTGTACATGTCTAGAAAAAGAGCTGAGGACATGAGATCATACATTGAAAAATGTGTGAATGATAGGACAATGATAGGATATTAAGGCATCCATCCAATAGTAAGGAGTGGAAGAAGTTTGATTTGAAGCATCATGAGTTTTCCCAAGAACCTCGTAATGTGAGGTTAGGGTTGGCCACAGATGGGTTCAACCCTTTTGGGAACATGAACAACAACTATAGTATGTGGCCAGTCATACTCATTCCCTATAGCCTACCTCCTTGGTTAGTTATGAAAGAGCCTTATTCTATGATGTTTACTTGAGACCATTGGTTGATGAGTTGAAGGAGTTGTGGTAAGTGTGATGCCTCTTGTGGTATGCATTTTCAGATGCGTGCAACTTTGATGTAGACAACACATGACTATCCTGGATTCGGTAATGTGTCTGGGTGGAGGACAAAGGGATATCATGCTTGTTACACTTGCAATGAGGAACCATATTCAAAGACATTGGAAAGTAAAATTGGATACATTAACCATTAAGACTACTTGGCTATGGACCATCCTTGGCAAAGGAGTTGGTTATACAATGGTAAAGTTAAGAAATGGATGAGATCCTTGGAGTTATTGGTGGAAAAGATAAATGAGCAATTAGACCGAATGCCAAATATAATTCTAGGAAATGATCCAAACAACAAGAAAAATCATCCAATTGTTGGGGAACTGAATTGGTCAAAGGAAAGTATTTTGTACAAGCAACCGTATTGGAAGAATAAGAAGCTTAAACACAACATTGATGTGATGCATGTGGAGAAAAATATAAGTGAAAGTACATTTGGAACTTTGTTGGGAATTGAGAGGAAAAACAAGGACACAAACAAGGCACGTGTGGACTTGAAAAATATGGGCATATGAAATGAATTGCATCTTGAACAACGTCTTGATGGGCCATTTAAGAAGCCTCGTGCCTTCTTTTCATTGAAACCTAAAGAAAGGGAAGGTTTTTATGAATTTTTGAATTCAGTCAAGTATCCAGATGGCTATGCAGCAAACATATCGAGGTCAGTGAGCACAAGAAATGGTAGAATAACTAATTTGAAAATCCATGACTATCATGTGCTACTAAAGCAAATTCTTCCAACTGGGATGCGAGATTTTGCTGATAAGGACATTTGTAGAGTATAGTTTGAGTTGGGTAACTTCTTTCATGACTTATGCTCTCGGACCCTAAGGACGAGTGACTTGGAGATATTAGAAAGATGTATAGTTTTCATACTATGCAAACTCCAGAAGTACTTTCCTCTAGCCTTCTTTGATGTAATGGTTCATCTTGTTGTTCATCTACCTCGTGAAGCCATTCTTGGAGAACCAGTGCAATATTGATGGATTGTTAAGGACATATTTTACGTAATTGGCTAATCTTTTGACAAAATGCATTTTACTTGTAATTGGGTAAATCTAGGATGGGTTTTGTACTTCAAGAAACAAGAGTTCAAGTCCAATATTAAAGCCATGAAGATTGGACCAAGAAACAAGTGAAGAAAAGATGCCCATTAAAGCTCGACAGATACCTCGACAGAAACAGTATCTATCGAGATTTAAGAAGAAGCTCGACAGAAGCTTGACAAAAGATGAATCTATCAAGATCTATGAAATCAGAACTTACAGATTTGATTTTTGGCCCTAGCTGACATGTATGTGTAGGTTTTCTTTTCTCACAACCCTAGAGATATATAAGACTTATTTTAAAGGCCATTATATTTGGAGAACACATGCAGAAAGTGAGCTAGTGCCTTGTTCTCTCAAAAAGAAGTTACCGCATCTTTTGCGCCTTAGGGTTTTGTATCCAAGTACTTCTTGATCTTCATTGTTGATGAAGTGAAGAACTTTGCAGCCAACAACATCTTCAAGTTGTTGGAGTTAGTCACGTACTGGGATCCTTGCAAAAGGGTGACGTTCCTATATTGAAGAGTTCAAAGGTTCTAAAGCGGTAGAAGGTTTCTGTTGTAAGTTCATGTACAGGGATTGTAGAGTCTAAGGAAAAAAGTTTTGTACTAGATCTGAAACTTCTCTTTACTATAGTGAATTCCTTTTCAGGAAGGTTTCCCCCCCAGGTTTTTTACTATGAAACTAGTTTATTTCATTAGTTTTCCTAGGTCATCATATCTTGTCTTATTTACTATTCCGTTGTGCATGATATTGACATGATATTGATGTTTATTTTTTTTAACAAGGTTTATTCATAATAAATCTAATTAAAAACTTAGGTCTAAAATTTGTTAATTCTATCAACCGGAGTCTAAATTTCCCAACATGGATGTACCTATAGACACCGCATTTTGTATCCCTTACGACTTGGGCCCCCCTTCCCCAATAATGCTAAAATTCTACAGCCCTAAGTTGGTTTGGGGTCCCATCAGATTAAAATCGACTTGAGAAATGTTAAAATGGAAAATATAAACTTTTTATAAGAAAATAAATCTATTTTTGGAAAATTAAGGCCAAGAAACCCTAGGTTATGTGTACAGATACACACATATGTGCACTCATGTCCACAAGCTGCGTATGTAGGTCTTATGTACACGTAAGCATACACGGGCCTGCGAACGCATGCTAGGGTTCCAGAAACTATGAAAGGCAAATTTTTTAGCATTAAGTTTGAGGTTTGGAATAAATCCTACACCGTCTAGGAGCCATTCCAAACCCCCATTTTCCAACTATATTAAGCCATACATAGTAGCTTTTCAAAGAAAGAGAAAATCCTAAGGGAAAGCACAAGATTCACTAGAAATAGTGAATCAAAGAGAGAGTTTTTTACAAAACATCCTCAATTCAATTTTCTTTTGATTGGGGCCTTTTTTTGGCCTTGATCTTTGAGTTTTAAGATTACTAACCGCTTCTTTATTTGATTGTGAATAGATTCATTGAGGGGAACGGTTAAAATCAAGCTTGTAAAGCTTCTTGCTTGAGGTATTGTGTTCTAACATTTTTCTTTTCATTTCTTTGTTTTAATTATGTTTTCTTCTTGTTTTCTTGCTTTGTTTATGTTTTAGTATGTTTAGGCAACCTAGAGTTTGGCAGTTTACTGTTTTAAAGCATGTTAGGTTATTAGATTTGTTAGTTTTATGTTCTGCTCTATTTTCTGAGTTTTTGTATTTTTGGGTTAGGGTTCAGGTTGTGTCCATGTGCACATGCTTTCTACATGTGTACATAGGCCTATGATTGCACACACATACTCTTGTCCAGAAACCCTAATTTGAGTTTTCTACTTTGTTTCTTCTTTTCTTTCACATAACATGCTTCTGATTTGACCTCCTTTTATGTTTTCAAGTCTCTATTTCTCTATTTGATTGTTTGTTTGTCTTTAATATGCTAGATTAGGATTTCTCTCTATTTCTTGCTTTGGTATGCCATGAACATGCATTCAAATGTCCATGCATTGATGCTTAGATAATATAGTGCAGTGAGGTAAGTAAAGGTGAGTCATGTAATTCACATGATCATGCATTTGTTTGTTATATGGCCTTGATATTCCCCTGATGAATGTGTATATGCAAAGTCCATGTGCTATGCTTTCAAAATGATAAACATGTTTGTTTGATTGCTGCTATGTTGCTGCCTTTAAGATACCTTGCTTGCTTGCTACCTTGGATGAGATGAGATGATTACCATAATAGATGTAGGCTAGGTTTAAGATGATTACCATGATAGATGTATGCTAGGTTTGAT
The DNA here is from genome assembly GCA_028535165.1 of Quercus tomentella. Lineage (NCBI taxonomy): Eukaryota > Viridiplantae > Streptophyta > Magnoliopsida > Fagales > Fagaceae > Quercus > Quercus tomentella. The sequence continues at coordinate 47,436,385 of JAPQVY010000111.1, forward strand.
GTGTATTGCCATGATAGATGTATGCTAGGTTTGAGATGATTACCATGATAGATGCATGCTAGTTTTGATGTGGATTGCCATGATAGATGTATGCTAGGGTTTATGATGATATGAGAAGCATGATAGATGTATGTTAAGGGTTTGGGATGATTGATGCCATGATGTATGCTTAGATGTATGCGAGTGTGTGTGTGAGTTTAAGATGCAATATTAAGCATGCCTTTGATGAGATTAAGATGTAAGACACAATGAATGGAAGCTGATTCACGAGTCGGGCGATCTTGGGTGCCTAACACCTTCCCAAGTTGTACCTAAGCTCTGAACTCATACTCAAGTAGTAAGATTATTCCTTCGACATAAGGGCACTATATACATGGTTCCTAGACCATAAAACTAGGTGGCGACTTGTTTTATCTTTTTTCTGCCCCGGTCCACTCAACTGAGGCGTACTCCCCACAGGCACATGCATTGCGCCCATAGAACCCAATTGAAAGGTAATTCCCCTATCCATTAATTATAGCATTGTTGAATGAGTTTTTTAGCAAATATTATTGCATATGTAATCCTACTCCCAATTCATTTTCCCTTGAAGGTTTCTTGGAACGTTGAAAAGATACGTTTCCAACCGAGCTCGACCAGAAGGTTCAATTGCAGAGGCTTACATTCTTAAAGAATGTATTACTTTCTCATCATTATATGTTGATGGAGTTGAAACCGTGCATAATCGAAGGGAAAGAAATGAAGATTGTGGTGAATCTAGAAAAGGAACAGTTTTCTCACAAATAGCTCGATCCACCAGGTGTAGGCGGAATGATGGTGGGATGTCACATGAACTGAATGATATTGCTCAATGGTATTTGTTGCATAATAGTCTTGAGTTGGAACTGTATTTAGAGTATTTGATGTCATATTTTTTACTTATGTTTGAATTGTCCTTAATATTATTAGCATTTCTTAGTTGAATATAAATCAATTGTTTTGAATAGTGAACACAAAAACCCATTACATAATCTAATTAGAGAAGACATAACTCAAATACAACAACAAAAGTTTCCTAAGTGGTTCAAAGAATGTGTAAGACATTTTGAATCTTATGACACATTAAATAGTATTAAGCACTTATATAGTTTGATCACCACTAATGTCACATGTTGCATGTCATTATAGATGAATAGACTAAGAGATAACGACTCATCAGAAGTTACAAAACAAATGTGGTCATTAGTAAATGGTCCTAAGTTGCTAGTGAAAGAGTACTCAGTCTACATGGTCAATGGGGTAAGGTTCCATACAAAAGACTTGGACAATCGTCATGTACCTAGAATAATTGTGTATTTATAGAAAGGGACCATGATGGACAAATACATGACTTCTATGGTCATGTGTGCAAAATTTGGGAATTGGAGCACATGTATTAATATAAATTTGTTTTGTTCCAATGTGAATAGTACAATATTGGTAAGACTGGTCGAGGGAGAACGATACAAACTGAGAAACACTGCACAAGCAAAACAAGTTTTCTACCTTTGTGATACCAAATAGGGTGAACCTTGGCATGTTGTACAATGTGTACAATATAGGGGAGTTTTTGATGTGTTAAAGGTGGGTGATGGAGAATCCAATGATCATACTTAAGCTAATGATGCATTTCAACAAGACGCCATTAGCGATGTTGTCCCTATCAATGTTGAAGATAATGTTCAATATTCTAGGGGTGATTTTGAAGTAGAGGTTATTCTAGAAGGTTTAGAAGAGCCAAGGCTAAGGGATAACATTGAAAATGAAGTGCAAGACATACCCGATGTTGATATGGACCCTGACATGGATTATGATTTGTAGATTTCACTTTTTTCCTTTGTATATGGAAACAGGTATATTCAATTATTTTTGGTTTACATGATGTTCTATTCAGTGTTTCATATTCGGAAAGAATTTGTAATTAATAGAGATTGTATTTCATGTTAACTGTAGTTGCAAAAAATGACCAAAAAGGGCAAAGACACTCATAGTAGTGTAACAAGTTATGAGATGCAAAGAGCATATAGAATGAAGGAAAATTAGGAGAAATTGAATGCCTTGAGGTTGAAGCAACTATTCGCTTCTTTATATGGTTCTGCTCAGCCTAAATGTGCACCTAAAGGAAGAAAGATAGTTAGTGTTGGGTAGATGACGCCGACTATGTACCAACTATTGGTGAAGATGACAGTGATGATGAGTCATTTAATTTCTTAAATCGTGAGATACTTCATATGTGATTTAGTGCTTGCAATACTCGGTAATATTGTGCTTGGAATGATCAATGAACAACAACAATTTAAGATATTTTAAATGACTAAATAATTTGTCTATTTCTCTATAATGACTTTGACTATCTAGATATATCTTTTTTTGATATAGATGGCACCAGGACGTTTTACTCGTTCACCGCGTGAGGCATTTACTCCAAATGTCCAGTATATAGGCCCATCATTGTGTACACATCCTAGTGGAGATTCTTTTGCCCAAATTCCTACTAGTGTGGAGGCATAGTTTATGGGTATACCATCTAGCATGGGTGGAGATTCTCTTGCCCGAATTCCTTCTAATGCAGAGGCACAGCTTATGGGTGCACTGTCTAGCATGGGTAGTAAGATATTTAAGTTATGTGTAATGATTTGGTAATCAAAATATAATTTGTTTAGTTGTTGATTCAATTAATATTTTTTCTCACTAGCATCGACTAGTAGACGTGCCCGTGGCATGACACATGGATTAGGGGTACAAGGACTTGTTGACAAACATGGGAAGCTACCAGTCTGCATTGCTCCAGAGTTTTGTGCTCTTGTTGAGAAATATGCATGCAAACTTGCTAGTCAAATTGGTGTACAAGTGCATACAAACTTGTCCACTATGAATGTTTGTAGATGGAAGAATGTTGACAATGGTGAAAAAGAGATGATCATTCAGAATTTGGTGGTAGGTGTTCATGATATTGAATTTTTTTTTTTCATTGCTTCATACTTTCTTAATATATTGTTGATGTTGTCTTTGCTTCATACTTTATGGTGTATTGTTGATGTTGATGTTGATGTTGTCATTGTTTCATACTTAATGATATATTGTTGATGTTGTCATTGCTTCACTTTGCAAGATCAGTTTGATCTACAGGGAGACCTTGTAACTATGAGGAAATCGATAAATACCAAGTGTGGAAGATTATTAAGTAGCCACTCCAACAAGTTGCATTCTACATATAAAAGCCTTATGAAGGATCATGGAGCGGATTATGCAAGAAACCACCCTCCAAGCAATGCCACATTGGAGCAATGGATTGGATTTATTGATGGAAATGGACTAACAAAAAAGGCAGGTAAAGTTAATACTTTATGGGAAATGGACTATCAAATTCATTGGATTAATACTCATTTGAATGGTGAAGTAGATATATTGTAAGATTCAAAATCTAATACAAGTTTTGGTCAATAAGGATGTGTGTGTTATTTCAAAACTTTAAAGCTTAATATATTACTACTTGTACTTAATTAATATAAACCTAACATTGGAAAGTAAGTTATTCAAACATAGAAAAATGGAGGTTGTATTCCTAAAGTGGCAAAAATCTACCACGATACCCACTTCAATTCAAAGAAAAATCAGTGGCTAGATCCTGATTGCCAAGGAATATATGTTAGTACATCACTACATGCCAATTATATTTGAAAAATAGGTCCTATGTATTGATAGTTTCTATTCTTTGAAATGATAGGAAGAGATGTTGCGAGTACAGGATGAGCATTGTAGCATTCCCAATGTAGAGCCTTTGACCAAAGAGGAGATATCTATAATGGTTCTTAATCCGAGATTTGGCTACGTCAAGGGACTCGGCATGAGACCTTCCTCCTCGCTTAAGACTACTACTTCATCTTCTTCCTCAACTCAATATATCCAACAACTCGAGGACAAGATAAATGAGCTTAAAGATGCAAACATAAGGCAAGAGGAGAAGATAGACTCACAAAATAATTAGATGGATGATCTTAAGGATGCAAACAAAAGGCATGAGGAGAACATAGCTAGTATCATACAGTTTTTGAAGAGCAAGGATTTCACTAACACTTTTGGGGGGGGGGGGGGGGGGATGGAAGGAGCTCATCTACTAACTAAAAGACATCTTTGTTAGTGATTGATATTATCCACTTTTAGAATTGGAAATTAGAATTGGAAAATAGTTTCTTATTTGGTTATTTATGCCTAATTAGTGCTTGATATTATCCATAGTAATATCTTATTAGGAAATCCAATCTGTAGGGTCACATGAATATGAAAATTTACTTTGCTTTGGTTATAACAAGTGTGGATCACTTTTGAATTTGTAAAAATATGCTAAACCATTTTAATAAGTTTTATTGATCTTTCACAATCTATAATTACTGATTTGGTCCAACATGGGTTCTTATAGGGCAAATAGTTGGTAAAAAGGGTTGTGATGTAGGTACAGAGACATGAGAAGAATGTAAGTTTCATCTTTGTTTTTTAGGCTGCGATTTTCTCAAACAAATTAGCACGATAGTGTTAGAGTATGAATGTTTTCTAGACATTAATTTTTTGGATAACTTTAATGCATCCAATTGTTGGAGCATGATTGAAATCTTTCAAGGTATCAATGTGGTAGTTAAGCCAATTCAAAACTTCGGTATATTTAATATATTGTGTCCATTTGTTTTTATAAGTAGTGGATATAGATCTTACAATGTGGCTTTTGATGAGAAACTTGTTGGTCCAATATAACATGTACAAACTTAGGCAAACCAATCGGACTTATAGATAGAAAACTAGGTGTAAGTGTGCATTACACATTATCTTTGCTTTATAAGTTGTTGTGAATTATATGCAAGGGTGTTATTACCTTTGATGCATTGCTAAAAATGTATCTTATATTATTAACATAATTAATGTTTGTGCTATTGACATATTTTCTTTATATTTGTGCAAATATAAGATTGGTGGCAAGAAGAGATCTTTTTGTGGCGCTACTTGAACCCTTTTTTTTTGGTAATGAATGGGAGACATATTTCATTTATATAAATATATATATATATATATTGTTGTAATTATTTTCTAAGGAACTTACTTTAGTGGGTTTAACAATAAAATGGTTTTTTATTTACTTTTTAGATTGTATGGGTGATTTGTTTTTGAATGTGGTTGGAAAAGATTACAAGTTAATGTCTAATGTAATTGCTGGAAAGAACAGGTTAATGTAATTGGTGGCAAAATGTTTTATCACTAACAGGTTGAACTCTTGAGAATACACAGAAATTGGTGAAAAAATAATTTGTCAACAAATCATTAAAATTGGAAATTAAAAATGCAAAAATACAATTAGTGATGAAATATTTCATCATAGAATATGATGAAATAAAAGGAATTAAAAATTAAAAATAATTTGTGACAAATTTTTTTCGTCTCTAAACATAATGTTTAGTGATGAAAATATTAGGTAACGAAAATATTTTTGTCAACTATAATTTTTTAATTAAAAAAATTAAAACAATTTAGTGACAAAAATATTCGTCACTGCGACCTTCTATGATCTAGATTACGCGATGAATTATGTTTCATCACCATATGTCGTAGGTGACGAAATAAGGGTATTTAGTGATGAAAAGTGTTTGTCACCATAGGTCTTGTTTGTTGCAGAGATATATATATATATATATATATATATATATATATATATATATATATATATATATGCATGAGCATATGAAGTCTAATCTTCCCAATAGCTCTTTGCCCACCTTGATTAAAGCCTTGAATCATTAATTTATTGGGAAGTAGTTCATCCAAAGAGATTCCAAGTTCTTTCAATATTTTGAGCGGTAGAACATTGATTGCAGATCCACCATCAATAAGGATACAACAGACTTGTTCTTGAATGTGGCCAGTCACAAATAAGGGGCTATTGTGAATCTTGGAGCCCAACAAACAATCATCATTAGTGAAAATGATTGAGGACCAGTGATAAGTGTAATTTTTACATGATTTTTATTATCCTTTTATTTATTAAAATTGTTAGTTTTCCTTTATTTCTTTTGATTTGATTTGATTTTTATTTATATTTATCTATTCATTTGTGCTTTGAAGGAATGAGAAGATTTCAAATTAATCTACAAGGGCTTTACATGCAAAGTGGGGCTAGGCCAATTGAATCAAGTCAACTTGCATCCAGCCAGGCATGAATTCAAGAGAAGACCAACCCAATTAAATTTAAGTCCAACTGGAGCAAGGAATCAAAGGAAATTTGCACCAAATCCAAGTCCAATTCGGATTAGGATTCCAGCCTGCACATCAGTTAGTATTTTCAGCATAACTTTGGGTTCAAATGTCCAATCGAGATGATTCAAGTTGGGCTGGAAAATTAATTTAAAGGGCTAAAACTTTGTAGTTTACCAAAAGTCCTAATTATGACATTAAATGGGCCAAAATCGTCAGTTAATTGAAGCCTAAAAATCTGGGATTTTCTCCAAACGGGAATAGGATTCCTTGACCTATTTAAAGGCTTTTTAGGGAAAAAAGAGAGAAAAAAATGAAAGTTCAAAAACGTGTAAAAACACCTTTGAACGTTTAGACCCCCAACTTACAACTTAACCAAATCAAGCAATATGTCAAACAACAAGTGTGCGGAAACTTAACATATGCTATAATATGAAATTGGTTAAAAACTATCTAAGCCATAACAAAATAAAATCCACAGCAGATAATAAAAAAGCAAAGATAGAGAGGAAGGAAGATGCAAACACAAAGACAACACGCGATGTGTTATCGAAGAGGAAACCGAAGCCCTCGGCGTAAAACCTCTCCGCCGCCCTCCAAGCGGTCAATAATCCACTAGAAAATGTAGTTGGGATACAAGGACAGCAATAGACCCTCCAAGCCTAATCTACCCAGTGCACCTAAGCCCTCCAAGCTTCTTGCTCCAACGAGGTTGCGCCGAACCTTTTTCTTTTCTAGCTTCCCGGATTCCGCTACTAGACCATAGCATCAACCAATGAAGATTGGTTCCTTCCTAACTGCTTCCCAGAAATCCAAACAACTGTCTCACAGTGATGATGATGGTGAGAACCAGGTCTGGTATAATGCCTCTCAAGGATTTGACAATGGAGAGGAAGAGAGTTGGGGAATTTGGAGAGACTCTAAGGTATAGATTGTGGGTGAATCAATCTTGTTTTTCTTTAGGGTTTCTCTCAAAATTCTCTCTGGAAGCTCTCTTTCAATCGTGGGTAAAAGGGGTATTTATACTGGAATGGGAGAGGAATGTGAAACGTCAGGTTTTACAAAACAGGGGTGGCTCGCGGCTTGACCTTGCGGCTTGACCAAGTCGCGAGATCCAGTCGCGAGATAACCGTATGGCCAGTTGTCCTGTTTTGTCCTGTAGTGCTCCAGCTGGCATGATTGTTCACCTTCCAGCATGCTTGGCACGTGAGCTGCTTCTGGCGGCTTGCAGCCGCGAGTTACGAGCGAGTCCCAGCCGCGAGTCTCTGTTTTCTTGCACACTCTTGAGCAAACTTCACTCTATCTCACTCACTACCCTTACATCAAACCCACCTAAATACAGGGTTACTAAATGCTGAATTACAAGCAAATTTGGCACGGAATAAAGCCAATTAGATGGTTGAATAAATTCAACCTTACAATCTCCCCCTTTGGCTATTCCGTGACAAAACCCTAAAACAGACTCTAGACTTAACATGTGAGTAGGGAACAGTTGAACAAAACTCACTCACACCTAACTCTAGAAACTGTGAAGCACTTGAATCATATGAACATAATACTCCTGAAACACAACAATACACCATGATCATTGTAAGCAGAAAATTATAAAATGCATATGAAATAGGCAATATGTGATCAAGCAAAGATGGAGTTAAGAAACAAACCATGGCTTGATCAACCAAGTGAACACCACAAGGTAGTGATCACAGTGCTCATTCACACTTGGAATGAACACAAGGACATACAAGTTAACAAGCACAAGGCAAGACACTTGTATGTTCAACACTCAACCAATGCATAACACACAAGGTATATGCATCTAGGAACAATCCTACAAGGGCACAAGAGTGACAGTACATAAACCAAAATGCAGAACATTTAGATCAAAGTACTGATTTCAACATAGCATAAAGGCTGCAATTAGCAAGGTACATACCATAAAGCCTACAAACTATGCATAAAACAAAAACCCTAAAAGCTTACAAAAGCACATGGGTACAAACTACAAAACATCCTGAATAACATCATCAAAATATGTTAAAGTTTAAACCAAGAGTATAGGTTAAGAGTTAAAGACAACTATATACCAAAACACAGTGTATCAAACACATAAAAACACTAAGAGTACTCAAAACATAAACATATATAAACAAAGTCTTTGAAATTGACAACTCCCCCTCAACACATTACTCCCCCTTAAGATCTGCTTTTCTGCTTCTCAATCAACAATGTCATCATCAACAGAAACATCTCCCCCTTTTTGACAGGAATGGCCAAAGGGTCACTGTGCAAGCTGAGTGGTGAAGCTGTCAAGTTTTGCAGACAAAATATCAATCTGGTCCTGCATGGCTCTCATCCTCTCAGAGTGCTCAGTCTAGATTTCTCTAATCCCATCAAGTCTTTCCAGAATGATTTGGAAAGCATCTGGAGGTGTATCTGAAGAAGTTGATGCTCTGGGTCTTTTGCCACTTCTCCTGGGTGTTGAGGTTGATGCATGCCCTGCTGCCTCTGCTTCAGTACCCATTGGAACACCTTCTCCTTCATCACCTTCATCTTCTTCTCCTGGAAGCCTAACACTTATCCTTTTGCAAGTAAGCTTGTTAATTGCAGAAGGTGTGGACATGGGACTGATGTCTTGAGGGATTGGAACACCCTTACTTCTAAAAATCCTCATCAGCAAGCTGGGAAAGATCAATTTTGGCCTAGAGGTTGTTCTTGTCTCATCCACAATAGTGTCATATATGTGGGAACTTATGTCTATGAAATTCTTTTCTTTGAGATCCATCAGAAAGATTGCTCTAGCACAATTGATTGTAGTCAACTTCTTAATGGGATAGAGGTTAAACATCATGATGATTGTTAGACACCTCATGTCTACTGGAAAGGCAGTGGTATTCAAACATTTCCCTTCTCTCTGCCCACCTATCCTTTGTTGAACTTTTTCAATAGAAACACTCCTATCCTTGTAGTTGATAAATTCCTCATCTTCTAATCCTTCAAGGCCTAATGCATCATCTATGACATGTGCATCCAAAATGAATTCCTTACCTCTAACCCAGCAACTTAACTCATTCTCCCTTATCACAGCATTTGAGTAAAATTCCCTAATCAGGGGTTCACACACTACAGGGAAATCACACAGAAGCTTTTCCCATCCTCTTCCTTCAAAATAGCTGGGGATAAAGGTTTGTCTCAAGTCCTCCAAATCTACAAATCTTTCTTGAATAATTCCTGCTTTCAAGAAGTTATCCTTGTATCTCTCAAAGTGATGAACTGACCTAAACAGTTTAGGATCCATTTTCAATCTTTTGTCAGCCTTCTTTGCAAGAGTTTTCTTCTTAGGAGGAGAAGGAGCCATCTGTGAACAATCAGAAGAGGCCACAACAGCATAGAGGAATATATGTGCAGAACAAGTCAGTACCATGTAGTTTAACAAAGAGATCTCAGACAAACAAATTAACTTTGAACACTTAAATCATAAGCTACTTAGAAAAATCACATGGATAAACAAGCCTAAGATAGGAAACATATATAAAATCATCAGATATAGATACCATCCTAAAGGCAGATATATGACAATGAGACAGATAATGGGAAATGATAAGGCTCATAACCAGCATTGTGAAACTAACAGATGCACCCAACAGATTAACACAATAGAACATGCACATCATCAAACGGAGCATTTTGGGAACAACACAACAGCTCAATATCAGGTAAAATAAAAGACACACTTAGCTAAGCACAGGATGAAGACAACTAGGAACAAAACAAACTTTAGCAAGATCATCAGCAAGCTAAGCATGAACAAAGAGCAATAGTCGAAACACAAACCCATTTCTAAATCACAAACATAAGAAAAAAATCAAGGGGAAAAACACAAAATCAAGTAGAAATGAGTTCGAAACTAAAAACCCATACCTGTGACATGAAGAATTTGAGCAGAAAATATGCAACAATGGAGATTGAAAATGGGAGCACGGAGTGTTTGGGAAGGAGATATTTTAGAGAGAAAATGAACAGTTACAAAAGTTCGAGGGAAAACTGAAAAAGATTTAAAAACTGCTCCTGTTTTTGCCAAACACGCGATTTTCGCGACTTGATTAAGTCGCCACACAGTCGCCAAATCAAGCCGCCAAAACACTTAAGGACAAAAATTTGAAAAATTTTTCTAAGTGTTTTTCGCGACTGGAAGGTCTACCCGTGAATGAGTCGCGAGCTGAGCCGCGAAAATCTCTGAATAACCTCGCGACTGGACCTTTCACTTGCGAACAAGTCGCCAAAAATGACCAGCGAAGATGCGACTGAGGCTCGCGACTTGACATACCCGCGACTGAGCCGCCAAAACAGGGCAAAACTGGATTTTTGAAATTTTCAGAATTTTCAACCAAAATACTTTCCAAAAACACCTAAAACACTCAAAAATCTTTTTGTGCTTGATTTAACAAAGATTGAGCATGTGAAAACACATTTTATCAAGTACAATCACACAAATGAATATGGCATTTATTGAACATAAACTTGTGTGTTGTGTGTGGATATCAACAATGAGATAGTCCTTAGTCTAATGTGAAGCTTCAATGATCAATTCAACCAAGACATACACAATTAGCACTAGATCATGTGACCCATCTCAATTATAGAAGTATGTATATATGATCTCCCACAAAAACTTGATAACATGACTTGGAGCTTTACATTTGACTCCACTATTAATCAACATTTGATCTTTTTGATCTTTTGAGGCAATCACCTCTCATTGTGAGAGTGATAGTTGACATTTCTTTTTGATGAAAAAGCCTTTGGCTTTTTGAATAAACATTTCTCTTTAATTTTTGGTCGCTTTCCCTTTTTCCTAGTCGAATACTAATATATGCGACAGGCTTTTACAGCTCAAAATCTCTTTTCATTTGGAGATTTACATTTGGTGAGCTCTTTTTAGCAAAGACAAAAATAAAGAGTGGGAAGATATATAGACACAAGCCTATGCAAGTCTCAAGATCAACAAAACCATTCACTAATCATTCATGACAAGTTTGAAGATCTATTTACAACAATCACAAAGATTTCAAAATTTCTCCCACATAGATATGAGTGCATGAAGACAAGCAATGCTCGAAAATGCACAAAGCCATTAGCATAAAGGTACAAGGCAAAACAAGTTTTGAGACAAAAACTCAACAAAGTCAATCAAGCTTTTTGATTTTCTAATTTTTATGTGATTTTTGGATTTTTGACACACGAAGCAAAAAGATTGATAAGACAAAAAAAATATGCACAAGAAGACAAGCAAATATCCAATAGCAAAAACAGCAAGTAAAACAAACAAACATTGTCACAAAGCATAGGAAGTATTAACGCATGGACATGTTCTAATGCTTATGCATGAGTACCCTTTTTCACCCACACGTCACTTGCGTTTGGGGTGATTTCCTTATAGGATTGGGTACGGGAGTTATGGCTTTCAAACCTTCGTGAGAAGCTTTCCAAGCAGTTGGTGAATGCACCAATCATCTTCATCACGTTCATCATTCCGGGATCACCATTCTGATCTCTAGATTGATCACCTGCCCAAATTCTTCTATCATTTCTAGGTCCTCCTGACCTTTGAGGAGTTGTACTGTTCTTTGCTCTCAGCTTTTGGCAATTTGGTCGAGTATGCCCTTGAAGTCCGCAATAATGACACACATAAGTCGCTCTAGGACCTCTTTGTGGTCGTGGACGTGACTTGGCACGAGATTCAGACCTGCCCACATATTGATTACGGGAATTCAGCAACCGTTCGTTCCCCACATTTCTCTTCTCTTCTATCTTGGGCTTCTCAGCAGTAGGACCAACATCAACTGGATCTTTAGCCTTAACAAACTTCACTTCTTTAGTGACATTTCCAGATGAGCTACTTCCTCCGGTATATCCCAATCCGGATTTGTCTGAAAAGCTCTTTTGAGATGAGATAACATCATCTAGCTTCTTGGTGGTGACCCTCTCTACTTTAGCATTTGCTTGCACAACCTCATTCTCAAGAAATCTTACTTTTGTATAAGCTTCAGACAACTCACCATTCAAAGTTTCTATCTCGCATTTGGCCTCCCTATATCGGATTAGGAGACTTTTGTAGTCCTCCTCTGCCTTCTTCATTTTTCTCACAGCAGCCTTGGCCACCCTTGTGTACTCACCCGATTTTTCCAAGAGTGAGTTATAATTCTCTTGAAGATTTGCTGTGCTTTCATCTTGTTCAGCATCTGATTCTTCAACAATTCCTAGTGATTCATCATCACTATGTTCTCCAAGGTCTTGTACAAGCAGATTCAACTCATCTGAAGACTCAACGTGAGCAATGGTCATAAAAGCTGAATAGTTCCCCTCTCCATCACAGCTTTCTTCTGATTCTGAGTCGGATGAATCCGAGTCACTTAATGTCGTGGCATACACCTTGCCTTTCGATTTCAAATAATTCGGACATTCTTTCTTAAAGTGTCCATGCCCGTTGCATTCGAAGCAAGTGATACCTTGTGTAGGTTGGGATTCTTTACCATCTCTCTTTTTGATTTCCCTTTTCTCCCTTTCAGAACTTTGGAATTTTCCTTTATCACCAAATTTTCCATTATTCTTGAACTTCAAGAACTTTCGGAAATTTTTTACAAGGTATGCAACATCTTTATCAACCACATCGTCTTCCGATGAGTCATGGACTTCTACCTTCTCATTAATGGTCTTAAGAGCAAGGGATTTACTCTTCCGTTGATTGGGCAGCGACATTTCATAAGTCTGAAGAGAACCGACCAGCTCTTGGACTTTGATGTCATCTAGGTCCTTGCTCTCTTCAATCGCTGTCACTTTAGCACGAAAACTTTCCGGCAATGATCGAAGGATCTTCCTTACGATTTTAGAATCCTCCGTTTTCTCCCCCAAGTTGAACTTACTGACAACCACCTCATTTAGCTTCCCATAGAAAGAGTCAAAAGACTCATCCTCACTCATTTTGAGCTCCTCAAACTGGGTGGTCAGCATTTGTAACTTGGTGTCCTTCACTTTCTTCGTGCCTTCATAGGTAGTTTCCAATATCTCCCATGCTTCTTTGGCAACGGTGATGTGAGAAATCCTGTGAAATTCATCTGGAGACACACCACAGAAAATAGCATTTAAAGCTTTACTGTTAGCATTAGATGCAGCGAGTGCTGCCTTATCCCATGTGGATTTGGCTGCCTCAAGTCTAGTCCAACCACTCTCAACTGCATCCCAAACAGATTCATCAATGGAGCACAGAAATGCTCTCATGCGAACCTTCCAAAAAGCATAATTACTACCATCAAAATATGGAGGTGCATTTAGGGATTGAGACCTATCCATCTCAAAAGGGAGTCAAGGATCACACAATGGTAATGAAACCAATAACAGTGTACCCGCTCTGATACCAATTGAAAGTTCAAAAACGTGTAAAAACACCTTTGAACGTTTAGACCCCCAACTTACAACTTAACCAAATCAAGCAATATGTCAAACAACAAGTGTGCGGAAACTTAACATATGCTATAATATGAAATTGGTTAAAAACTATCTAAGCCATAACAAAATAAAATCCACAACAGATAATAAAAAAGCAAAGATAGAGAGGAAGGAAGATGCAAACACAAAGACAACACGCGATGTGTTATCGAAGAGGAAACCGAAGCCCTCGGCGTAAAACCTCTCCGCCGCCCTCCAAGCGGTCAATAATCCACTAGAAAATGTAGTTGGGATACAAGGACAGCAATAGACCCTCCAAGCCTAATCTACCCAGTGCACCTAAGCCCTCCAAGCTTCTTGCTCCAACGAGGTTGCGCCGAACCTTTTTCTTTTCTAGCTTCCCGGATTCCGCTACTAGACCATAGCATCAACCAATGAAGATTGGTTCCTTCCTAACTGCTTCCCAGAAATCCAAACAACTGTCTCACAGTGATGATGATGGTGAGAACCAGGTCTGGTATAATGCCTCTCAAGGATTTGACAATGGAGAGGAAGAGAGTTGGGGAATTTGGAGAGACTCTAAGGTATAGATTGTGGGTGAATCAATCTTGTTTTTCTTTAGGGTTTCTCTCTCAAAATTCTCTCTGGAAGCTCTCTTTCAATCGTGGGTAAAAGGGGTATTTATACTGGAGTGGGAGAGGAATGTGAAACGTCAGGTTTTACAAAACAGGGGTGGCTCGCGGCTTGACCTCGCGGCTTGACCAAGTCGCGAGATCCAGTCGCGAGATAACCGTATGGCCAGTTGTCCTGTTTTGTCCTGTAGTGCTCCAGCTGGCATGACTGTTCACCTTCCAGCATGCTTGGCACGTGAGCTGCTTCTGGCGGCTTGCAGCCGCGAGTTACCAGCGAGTCCCAGCAGCGAGTCTCTGTTTTCTTGCACACTCTTGAGCAAACTTCACTTTATCTCACTCACTACCCTTACATCAAACCCACCTAAATACAGGGTTACTAAATGCTGAATTACAAGCAAATTTGGCACGGAATAAAGCCAATTAGATGGTTGAATAAATTCAACCTTACAAAAAAATCTGAGAGGAAAAGGGGGTGCCGCATTGAAGTATTTTTTTTGGGAGTCTTTCTGAAGAGGAGGATCTCAGGACAAAGGCGAGAGCTTCATGTTGATCAACCAATTCAGATGAAAGACATAAGTTTTATTTGTTTTCTTTTCAATTTTATTATGAACTAAATTTTATTTTCTAGAGCGTTGATGTAGACTAGCAATGAACACAATTTATATTCTGAGTTATTTTATTTTTAATATTTCCATGATTGAGTGTTTAATTCTTATTCTTAATGCATACTATTTTTTTTTTACAAATTATTGTTTGATCAATTGAATTACAATGAAACCGAGAGGTGATTTGTTATTTTAGTTCTAGAATTAAACACCATTAGTTGAGCGAAAGTAGAGATGCTTTACCGCGATTAGTGTGATTTTTCAGAAAATTCAAAGTACGTAATGAGTCTCCAATTAATTAAATTCACATAGAGATATGGAATTGTTATTTGAAGATATTTTTGATATTATTTGAGAGAAGATATTGAATACTTAAGGAATTTTTAACTATCAACGGGAGATTATTAGAATTTAATAATTAGGAAGAATAAATTGTGTGGGATTTGTTAGGTGAAATCAACTGCTCTAGATCCATTCTTATCATTTTTTTTTTACACTTTTAGATTTTTACGTTTTGTATTCGTAGATTTATTTTTATTAAATAGTTTAATTTAATTCAGATAGTAGAACGTTCCTTGTATTTTCGATTTTCCAAATAGTAATTAATTTAGTAAAATTTGGTATTCAATAACATAGTTAATCCCTGTGGGTTTGACATTCGTTTTCTAAAAAACACTTTACTACTTGTTACGATTCTATGCACTTGTAGATTATTTTTCGCGAACAACCAGTATGCTGTATACACGGTAACTTGTTCTGTCTCCTCCTCTCAATTTGATTCTTCTTCTCCACTTACTTGATAGCATGTAGGAGAAGAAAAGATATAGTCTTGAAAATGCTGGGGGATGAACTCTTGTAAAGTAACTAGTTGTCGTGAACATTGCATGGATTTATCTTCAAGAGGTAGTAGTACTACTTCAGTTCTAGATTTCATCACCCTTGTTGGTCTTTTTACTACACAAGGTATCCTTGGAATCTCCTTTGGATGTACATTAGATTTCGTCTTACGATTCCTTTGTTGAGTCACGAGGGTCCGTATTCTTCTTCGTATTTTTTTTTTGACTAAGTCAACTCAGTTTGACTAAGTTGACTCAGCTTTTGGCTGAGTTTTAAGTGTGGGGGCTGAAATTTTGGCCCCCCTTTTCCTTGTCTCTTTCTTTTCTCTTTTTGCTTCATCTTCCATCAACTTCTCTTCCTCCATTGACACTATTCACCTTCTTCTTCCCCTTGATTTTTCTTCTTCAACTCACCATTTCTTCTTACAAAAAACATTTTTCTAAGCTTCTTAACCTTCCCTCATCCATCTCTATCAATATTTCTTTAGATCCTAGGGTTTTGAGCATTTTCATTACACATCCATTTTTGGTGAATCCCATTTTCTAAACCCATTTTCTTTGCATCAAAATGGCTTCTTTCTCCAAGGGATCTTCTTTTCTTGCTTTTCATGGTAGGAAATATGATCCAACATTTGATTGGCATGATAATGATGGAATTCTTCAAGACCCTTGGACCCATGCTCCATATTGTCATGTAGACACCAAGGTTAGTTAGTTGGAAAAAAAAATTTATATATATATATATATTTTTTGTTTCCTTGGAAAAATGTTGTTGCATGTTTCATTGAAATTTTCATGGTGAGATATTGTCATTTAGTCATTTTGAAATTTTTGGGGCATTGTGTGATTGGTTATGTTGGAGAATGTTGGTTTTGGAGCATTCTTGAAGTATCGTTTTTTGATCATGGTGTAATTTGGACAATGTAGGTAGATTGTGATGTTGTTGGATGAATTTTGGATTGGATTTTGGGAGTACTAAAATTTGTGTTATAGGCTTAGATAAATATTTTCATGATGTATGTGGGAAAAGTTTATTGGCATGTGTAAACTTTGTTTTATGGACATGGCAAAATTTTGTGGGTATGTGCATGGATATATGAGAATTTATTTGTGTATGGGCATGAACTTGTGGGAATTTTTTATGGCTATCTTGGACATGAAGGAATTTTTTGTGCATGATTATGGAAAAATTTGGTAGTTATGTATGGATATGTGAAAAATTTTGGTTGAGGCAAAATTTGGTGGGACATTGATTTTTTTGTTTGTGGTGGTGTGGCATTGGTTGTGAGAATTTTTTTTTTCTTTGGTATGGAAATTTTTGGTCATGTGGGTTTTGGTTATGGAAATTGATAAGCTGAACTTTTGTATTGCAGAGCCTCAAGAGTCAAGGCAGTCTCCAAATGTTGAAAAGTGCATGGCCAGCATTGTCTCCTAGCATCAAAAACATCATCAATGAAGCGGGCTTTGGCATTTTCTTCAAAACTTTGTTAAATCAAGAGACATATGAATACAAAGATCTTCAGTTACTTTTTGCCTTAGCAAAGCGCTTCTGGGACACTACCTGTACCTTCCATTTTCCCGGCATTAGGGAGGTAATGTTAACACCTTATGACTTCTTTGTTATCACTGGTCTAAAGTTGGGTGGTAAAAGAATTCTTGTCAATGATTCCCTTATTTCAACTGAGCTCAAGAAACTTCTAGGTGTTGTGCCTTCTAGAATGAAGAGTAACAATATTTCTTTGTCTTGGCTATGTGAGAATATTCCCCAATGTGACATTGTGGCAAAGGGTGCTCATATGTTCATGCTTCTTTTTATTGGAACCTTCTTGTGTCCAGATTTAGGTAGTACTGTGAATCTGTGCTACTTGGGGAGCTTGAGAAAAATTGAACAAATCCAGAATTATGACTGGGGCAACATGGCCTATGCTACTCTGATGCATTTCATGACCCAACTCTCTAGGTGGAGCCTTTCTAGCTTGGGTGGGGCTCCATTTGTATGGCAGGTAAGGTTTGGTATTTATTTTGGCTATGTGTAGATTTTGGAAAGTTATTTTGGCTATGTGGTAATGGTGTTGTGAATTTTTTAGGTTTGGATGTACGAGTACTTTGGAGTTGGTCCTAAAATCCGGGAAGAAGTTGCAGGCATTTTTCCTAGATTTCTTCATTGGTTGCCCAAGCATCGTTTTTCTACACCTTCCAAGCGTTCTTTGGAGATTTGGCACTTGGTGATTGACAATTTGACTGCTAATGATGTGAGTTTTTTCTTCCTTTTTCTTTTGGAATCTTTGGCATTTGGTTATGGCTCGGTCATTTCTCATTCTGAGTTCCTCTTCAAATGAACTTAAATCCTTGGGCTGGATGTAAGGGGTATGCTGAGTGTGAGCGGGCTCTAGAACTAAATGGTTGCCAAGTGTTGTTTGAATGAGGGCATGGAAAGTATTGGTATCTTGGTGATCGAGTGTTGCCCCAAGTTGAACATGAGTATCCTCCTACCACAATTCCAACTCCTCTTTGTCACACTATTTGGTTGGCTGACTTCCTGGCTGATGAAGAGATTGCTCGGGCCCGTGATGGCTATATTGTTGCAGGAGTAGAAGGAAATTATTCTAAATTCATCTGCAATGTTGCTTAGTTGGTAGAACGGTATTTTTCTTCCCTTCTGAAGTCAAATTTTTATTCTGCAAATTCCTTTTCATATTTCTACTTGGTAACAACACTTGCATGTTGTATTTTCAACCTCCATCTTCTGAAGGTGAGGAAGGGGGAGAGGAAGAGGAAGAGATTCCCTCTCCTCACCATGCTGGCAGCTCTTCTAGTTCTTTCATGAAGACTTATCTTCATTTTCTGGCATGGCAGTGTAATGTGATAAATCTTGATGGAACGTATAGTTCCATGCCTTTGACTAGGCCAGAGTACGTACCAAACGTTCCTTGGCCCGATTCAGTATGTTCTCGAATTTTCAATTCTTTGTCCTTATTTCTTCTTGGCTTGATGAATGGCTCTCAATCTAGTAGAGTTGTGCTTCAAATTGATATGGATCTCATGGAATAAAGCATGTGGATGATTGGAGGCTTACAGTCATTGGCTCACACTCAATACTCCCAATATGTGCTCAATGATGCAAGCTGGGTATGCTATGTTGCTTTCTAAGTGTCTTTGGCTTGAATTGTGCTTAATAGTGGAATTAACACTTGATTTTGCTAAATTTTTAGGCACATCAAATGCAAACTACTGACACTACCAGAAGAGCTTTAGAGGAAAGGATCAGGAGCCTCGAACTTGAAAATCGTCAGTACAATCCTCGCTTTTTTGCAAGTCAGGAAGGGAATACTAAAGGTGGCTCCTCTAGAGGTGGATCAAGGAGATCCTCACACAGGCAAACTTGAAGTCCTAATGATGTCTGACTTGTATTTTTTTTTTCATTTTTCCTGCAAAACAAAAGGAAGTGTTCCTTAGACAACCCTGTATTAATTTCCATGTTTAACTCTTTGTCCTTGGAGTCACCTAGGATCATGTAGAAACTTTAACTAGGACAAGTTTAGAATTCACCTGATGATGTCTTCTAATGCTAATTTAGACTTATCAGGCATGGCTCTGCTAGAATCTGCACTTACTTGAATGAGGTGAAGCTGAATGCCCCTAGTTTAAAATAAATGCATGATTTTTGGAAATCTTGACAATGATGACTTTTTTTAAAAAAATGGTGATGATTTTTTTGGATTCTTGGGAAATGAATGAGGCATGGGCGAATGCCCCTACTTTAGAACATAAATCCATGAGTCTTAAAAAAGTCTAATTTGATTAATTTTGAAAACAATGATGCAAGTGATGATTTTTGAAAATAAATGTATTAGGCATGTCGAAATGCCCCATTTTGACCTAAAAAAAACAAAATCATTTTGAATGTTAAATGATCTAAAAAAAAAAATGGTCGAGAACACAAAATTGCATGGATGTTTGATGGCTGAAGTGGGTGCCACATGGTACATAAGGAGTGCCATTCGGCATTTTTGGAGTGTCGTTTGACACTTTTAGAGTGCTGAATGGCATTGGGCCACGCCATGATGCACACGCCATGGTGGGTCAACTCCTTATGTGTTAGGTTCTAAATGTTTAGAACAATTGGCAAATCGTGAACACAAACTTGTCTAGATATAGATCTTAGAGTCTATAGGTTTTGTTAAACAATGCTCAGGGTGATTTAAGTCAAGATTCAAGAACATACAAGCTGCAGGAAGAAGATTTCATAATCTGTCTGGTTCGATCGATCGAAAGACAGGCTCGATCGATGGAAATTCATATCTGCAGATTTTTAATTAAACCCAAACAGCAGTTCAAGCCCATTAAGGATTAGGGTTTCTAATCTACTTCTCCCAGTATATAAAGGAAACCCTAAACACGTTTTTGTGTGGCTTTTCAGAGAGAAAAGAGTGTGCCTCTTTTGTATTTAGGGTTTTGTTCCTAAAAAGCTCTCTTATGTCTTCTACCGGTGCTATTCCTTGAAGAATTTCAAGATCCGATATTGTAGAAGTTGCTGCCTTCTCTAGTCATCAAAGGTGTTGATGATCTAAACCTTCAAGGGTGGTCTTGGAGTCACAAACAGGAGAGTTTGTGTTGCTAAACCTTTGAGTGGGATCTCAAAGTCACAAACGGGGGTGTTTGTGTTTTGCAAAGGCCAAAGAAAGAAGGAGTCCGTGGATTCGGAGCTTGCACGTGGTCATGTCAGTAAGTTCTATTGGTGGGTAGCAATAAGGAGTCGAGCGTGGGGGCTTGTAAGTCTTATTGTATGAACTTCGATTCTTTCTAGTGGATTTGCTTTTTACCTTGAGGATAGTTAGGTTAAATCCTCCCCAGGTTTTTTACCAGTTTGGTTTTCCTGGGTGATCATATCTTGTGTTATTTATTTTCCGCTGCTTTGCATGATATGATCTTTATTATTGTGATAACCTAGTTTTGTTAAATTGGACTAAGTAACAACTTGGCTAATTACCTAGGTTAAATCAACTGGTTTTAAGGGGTCTAAAAACTATCAAGTGGTATCAGAGCGGGTTGCTCTTCTGTTTTAGATCTTTTGATCTAAGAGCTGATCCTTGACCCCTATTGTCATGGATAATTTGAAGTGTCTTTCTGATCATGTTTCTGCTCATGCTTCTATTGATTTTATTGATGCCTGTGAAACTCTTCGTAAGGAATTATTGAAATCTATGAAAATTGCTAAGAAATTCAAGGAAGAGTTAAAATTGGCTAATCTTGAAAAAGAGGAATTGATTGTTAGATTAGATGAATCTAATAAAAAGAATGAATTTTTGAGAAATCAAATTTCCTCTCAAGATGAGAAGATGAAAAGCTTGGAACAAGAGTTAGTTGAATCTAAAGCCAAAATTGAAAATTTGACTAGTACCAAGTCTGCTGATGATAACAGAAGTGTTTCTGTTTCTCTTAATCCTAAAACTGAAAAAGTTTATATCACTCCTTTTAAGAGCAATAATAAAGAAAAGGCTTATTTTGCTAGGTTAGACAAAGGTAAAAGTTCTGATGTTGACGCTGAAGTTTCTAAACCTAAGTCTAAACCTACTGTTAGAGAGCATAATAAATCTGTTTTTGTGCCTACCTGTCACCTTTGTGGTGTTGTTGGTCATATTAGACCAAATTGTTCTTTGTTGAGGCAAAAACCAAAATCTGAGACTAGATTTGTTGTTAGGAATACTGATGTTCCTAAATTTGTTCCTGTTTGCCACTTTTATGGTGTCCGTGGTCACATTCGTCCTAATTGTCATAAATTGAAATTTAAGCATTCTATGTTTCAATCTAGGATATGTGATGATATTTCTCTTGCTATAAGTCCATATAAATTGTTTCATATTATTTTGAAAAATTTAAGCTTGTTGGCTTGTGAAAGGAATTTGCAGGATTTTAGTCTTTCTCAGAAGATTGGTGTAATCCCTTAAATACACTCTGCTTCACATGGATTTTCACCTACAAAGCCGAAGACTTGTGCTAGATGGGTGAGAAAAGATTCTCCAAGGTGAGTGTTGCTAACTTGTTCCTGTTTTAATTCGTTCAATTAATTGTGGACATGTTTTGTTTCTGTTTTTGGTCGTGTTTTTTTTAGGTTGTTTTTCATTAAAAAAAATTTCAAAAACATTGAAAAATTTCAAAAAGACAAAAATATTTTATTTTGTGTCTAGTTTTTCTTTTTGAGGATTACATGAATTATGATATCTCTCTTGATTTAGAACATGCTTGACATTGTGGAGAAACTTGAATAGTATGTGCTAAGCTATTTCTGATTTTGTGTATGTACTAGTTTGTATATGTACTCAAGAGTTAATTAGGAAATTGATATTTCTTGTTTGTGTACCCTCTATAGTTTAGTTAAGCACTGTCATGCATTGCATTTGCATTGTTCATTTAGCATAATATGTGCTTTTTGTTTTTGGTCATATAGTTTTTAAAACCAAAAAGATTTTTGTGTTTTGTATTTCACATCTTGGATTTATAATCAAGGATTGGTCATATTATCTTTACATAACAAGTTTATGTACCTTGTTTAGCTTTGATGAGCTTATTTATTGCACTTGACTAGTTGAAGCTTTGTAGTGCATGTTGTGTGAGAAAGATGTTTATGGTGTTTATCACTTTGTCTTAATCTTGAAGTCACATGTTATTTGACTGTCGGACTTGATCCTTTTGACAAAGGCATAAATAACCATCTCACCATTGTTCACTAGCCAATTATGAACACCTTAGTGCATATCGTAAGATTTTGTGCTCGAGAAAGTGTAGCACATGCACAAAAAGAACATAAGGTGTAGCCTCGGTTTAAATGTTAAAATTGGTGTGTACATTATTGGACTTAATGTTAAATCAATCAAATAAAATTGCTGTGTCTATTATCCCGGCTATTTTAATAAGTTTCCGCTCAAATAAAATTGGTGTGTATATTATGAGGCATAATTCAAGAAACTTACATGATTGCAAGCTTATGATCTAGGAGATGTGGGAGTTATATGATGTAACTTTTTAGGTGATAGTCTCTTTCAAATTCTATGTGATGAATTTTGTAGAAATTGTGATTGATTTCTATTTACATATCACCTCACATGTTTTTCAAGCTTTTGCTAGTTGCACACACTACACAAGTTATTCTTTGCTAAACTTGGTACATTATATTGTGTGTGATTTTGTTGTGGCCATCCAAGATTAAAAGTTCCTTGATTTTAATGCAAAAATGTGTTTAATGTTTGCGCTTTGAGGACAAATTGATTGAAAATCTTGATTTTGGAAGATCTGGGTTGAATTCAAGTGTTTTTGAAAAACTTTTCGTCTCATACTCATGCATTTTTTTTATAAAACAATGTGCTTTGAGGAGTTTCTGCATTAAAATGCTATGTTTTTCAAAAATCTGATTTTTCCATACTTTCGATCGATCGAACCTGTTTTTCGATCAATCGAAATTGTGATTAAAATTTTTGGTTTGAGTCTGCCTGACTCGATTGATGTTCGATCGATGCTCGATCGATCGAAACTGAAAAATTTCAGTTTTTAATTATTTGTCCAAAATTTTTTTTCATGCATCATTTGTGTTTAGGATTCACATGCATTGCATTGTTTTTGTATCCATCTTGCAATTTTGCAGTCATATCTCTCATTGTTTTCACACATAACATGCATACACTTTGCTAAATTGGGTACTAAACTTGATTTAAAAATTGATTGATTAAGTTTTTGAGTTATGTACTTTTTAGTATATGCTATTTTTTATGTGTGAACTACAGAAAATATTTTTTTAAGAGATATGATGGATAATCAATGTGCAAATATTTTCTCTACTCATGCAACTGTTTATGGGTCACATAGTACCATGTTTGCATTTTATTGAAAGAGAGAATATTTTTCTTCATGTGTATCCTCAACTTTTTTTTTTTTTTTTTTTTTTAACTTGGTTTGTGTCTTTTTATTTATCCCCACCCCTTTATTTTTCCCCAAAATTGTTTTTCCCGAAACTTGTTTTGTTTTTCCTATTTTTATAGGGGGAGAAATTCTTTTAAACCTTTGTGGTTCTTAGGGGGAGTTGTTGCTCTTCATAAGGGGAGTTGTCTCTATTTTCTCTTACTCTGTTACGTATGTTTTCTGTCTACCTTCTGATTAGGTAGACTTTGTCAATACGTGACAAAAAAGGGGAGACATAGATGACCTATTTGTTTTGTTTAGGGGGGGAATATAAAAACTTTTTGATGTATCTAACTTAGGGGGAGAGGTAGAATTTACTTTTGTTTTTTATATTCTATTTCATATTATTGTTTATATGTCTTTCTTTCCACACATGCAATGATGTGTTTGTTGAGTGTTTCAGGAAAGACAGGTGCATTCTGATCAAGACCTTCTACCTCTTCTTGCAACTTCTAGGTTAGGAGTCTTAGATTGGGATTTGTGATGTAATTGGGCATTTTATTGTATTGGGTTGTTCTTGTATTTGAGCATTTCATTTTGTATGAAAGTTTTGTCACGAATTGCCAAAGGGGGAGTTTGTTAGGTTCTAAATGTTTAGAACAATTGGCAAATCGTGAACACAAACTTGTCTAGATATAGATCTTAGAGTCTATAGATTTTATTAGACAATGCTCAAGGTGATTCAAGTCAAGATTCAAGAACATACAAGCTGTAGGAAGAAGATTTCATAATCTGTCTGGTTCGATCGATCGAAAGACAGGCTCGATCGATCGAAATTCGTATCTGCAGATTTTTAATTAAACCCAAACAGCAGTTCAAGCCCATTAAGGATCAAGTCATCACATAGTTCATTGATGATGAATTTTTATTTGCCTTAACTTTTGCCTAGACCGCCCTTTCAAGTTTTCAACCTAGCAGGCTCTCTCACTTTTTTCTTTTTCTTTTCTTTTTTAACTCTCCTTTTGCATAGACTGTCCTTTCAGGTTTTCAACCTACCTTTTATTTATTTTATTTTTTTTGTTGCTCGAATTTTTGCCTAGACTGCCCTTTTGGGTTTTCAGCCTAGCGTGCTCCTTTTTTTAGTCAAACCTAGGAACATAATTTACAACCACTTCAAACGTGGTGCTTTTTGACTACCACCTCAGACGTGGTATTTCTTCAATGATCCATGTTGGTTGGCTCAATAAAAGAGTTTGCATCTAAGTCCATCAACCTTACTGCTCCCTAAAGTATGTTTACTTGATAATGTATGGGCCTGCCCAATTTTGCTTGAACTTCCCGTTTGCATCTTAAACCAGGGCTTAGATTTCCTTCAACACTGAATCCCCCAACTTCAAATTTCTAGTTCTCACCTTCTTGTTAAAAGCTTTCCTAAGCCTCCTTTGGTAACCTTGAATATGATACAAGGCCTTGAGTCTTTTCTCATCCAGCATGCATAACTAATCATATCTACTTTGCAACCAATTTGCTTCAGGGATTTCACTTTCCAATACTGTTATTAGTGAATGAACACCCATCTCAATGGGAAGGACTACTTCCATCCCATACACCAATGAATAAGGAGTGGCTCCTGTGGAAGATTGAATTGATGTTAGTGCATAGGGCAACTGTAGGTGCCAATCCTTGTAGTTCTTTGTGCTCTTCTTCAAGATTCTCCCTATGTTTTTATTAGCAGACTCTACTACTCCATTGGTTTGAGGACAGTAAGGTGAAGACTTGTGGTGCTGAATATTGAACTATCGTAGCAGCTTTTCTGTTTCTCCTTTAAAGTGCAATCCATTTTCTAAGATAATTTCATGCGGTACCCCATATTTGCAGATGATATTGGTCTAAATAAACTGAGCAACTTTCCTTGGATTTAGGACTTTGTATGAAGCAGCTTCTACCCATTCAGTGAAGTAGTCAATGGCTACAAGTATGAATTCATGGCCATTGGATGTTGTTGGGTGGATCTTCCCAATAATGTCTATTCCCCATGTAGAGAATGGCCAAGGCGATGTCATGGTATGTAATGGCATGGGTGGCATGTGATTTAGATCTCCATGGACTTGGCATTGACGGCATTTTCAAACATGTGCCGCACAGTCAGTTTCCATAGTAGTCCAGTAATAACCTTACCTCATTATCTTCCTTGAAAGCATGTGTGCATTCATATGTGGCCATAACTTGACTCATGAAGCTCTTCAATTATCTGTTGTGCTTCCTTAGCAG
This sequence comes from Quercus tomentella, assembly GCA_028535165.1. Taxonomy (NCBI): domain Eukaryota; kingdom Viridiplantae; phylum Streptophyta; class Magnoliopsida; order Fagales; family Fagaceae; genus Quercus; species Quercus tomentella. The sequence goes on from JAPQVY010000111.1 coordinate 47,462,323, forward strand.
TTACACAAAGGAGATGAATTCCATCATATGATCTTTAGTAAAGCCCTTCACCACAAATAATGTAATTAGTAGACAACCTCCAGATGGTCAATTGATCATTCTTATTTGCAGAAGATGGGTATATACCACCCTTAAGGTATTGTAGGATGTCTAAATACTATTCACCTTCCCCATTCATTCCCTCATCTTTTTCTATTGCCATGCAGTGAGCGGGTTCTTCTTTTTGTTCCAACACTATTGGTCTAGCTTCATCTTCTTTTGGCCCATCAATCATGCACGCCATGGTTGCTAATGCATCTACAATTTGATTCTGCCTCCTCGGCACATATTGATATTTGATCTTGCTGAATTTTAATGCCCACTTCTGGAGACATTGATGATAAGGCATAAGCCTTTCTTCTTTGATCTTTCATTTATTCTAATTCTGAGAGATTATTAAAGCTGAGTCTCCATACACTTCTAACTCTTTCACTCCTAGGCCTAAGGCTACTTATAGGCCCATAATGCAAGCTTCATATTCTGTAGCATTGTTGGTGATAGGGAAATTAAGTTTGCCAAAAAATGGAATGTGTGCCCTTTTGAAGAAATCAAGAGAACTCCAATTCCACTTCCATTTTGATTTGTTGCTCCATCAAAATACATCTTCCATGATTCTACCTCAATTCCACTGATGTCTTCATCCGAAAAGTCTCCTTGGATTTCTTCAGCTTCTTCTGGTGAGCAATGGGCTAGGTGATCGGCAATTGCTTTCCCCTTCACAGATTTCTGAGTCACATACTTAATATCAAATTTTGACAAAAGCAAAACCCATTTAGCAGTCTTCCCATCTTGCACAGGTTTTTCCATTAAGTACTTCAAAGGATCCATTCTTGCAATCAACAAAACCTTGCAAGTAAGCCTATAATGTCTGAGTTTACAGGTTGCCCATATAAGTGCTACACATCTTCTCTAGTGGTGAGTACTTCTCTTCATAGGGAAACATCTTCTTGCTGATGTAGTAAATTGCATTCTCCTTTCTAGTCTCCTCTAGGTATTGAGCAAGTAAAGCCCCCATTGTTGTATCTATAGTGGTGAGATACAACAATAATGGCTTTTCGGGTACCAATGGGACAAGTATCGGTGGTTTCATCAGATATTTCTTGATCTTCTCAAAGGCTTCTTCGCATTGTTCATTCCACACTGTTGGGACATCCTTCTTGAGTAATCGGAAGATTGGTTCACATGTCATAGTGAGTTGGGCTATGAACCTACTGATGTACTGTATCCTCCCCAGAAATCCTCAAATCTCCTTTTCAGTTCTTGGAGGATTCATCTCTACAATTGCCTTGATTTTGTCAAGATCAACTTCTATTCCCCTCTGGCTTACTATAAACCCTAACAGTTTTCTGGATGTGACTCCGAAAGCACACTTATTTGGATTCAACCGCAACTTATAGAACTAGATTCTTTCAAAGAAATTCCTCAAAGCTAGTATGTGCCCTTCGCGGTCTTTAGACTTCCCTATCATATCATCAACATAAAATTCTACTTCTTTGTGGATCAAATCATGCAACAAAGTAGTGGTTGCACGTTGGTAAGTAGCACTAGCATTTTTAAGGCCAAATGGCATGACTAGCAATATGTCCCCCATTGAGTGATAAAGGAGGTTTTCTCCATATCTTCTGGAGCTATCTTAATCTAATTGTATGCTGAAAACCCATCCATAAATGATAACAAAGCATGACTTGTTGTGTTGTCAACTAGGACGTCAATGTGAGGCAATGGAAAGTCATCTTTTGGACTAGCCTTATTCAGATCTCAAAAATCTACACACATTCTAACCTTCCCATCCTTCTTTGGTATTGGAACCACATTAGCTAACCACTCTAGATAGTTGACCACTCTCAGGAATCCTGCATTGTATTGTTTCTCCACTTCTTCTTTGATCTTGAGAGTCCACTCTAGCTTCATTCTTCTCAACTTATGCTTGATTGGCTTCATGGTTGAATTTGTTGGAATGTAGTGTTGTGCTATATCGGTATCAATCACAGGCATGTCTTCATATGACCAGGCAAAGACCACTTTGAACCCTATCAGCAGTGCCACTAATGCACCTTTCTCTAAGGTGGTTAGGGTATTGCCCACTTGGATTATTTTGGGCTCATCATCAGTTCCCAGATTTATGGGTTGGGTTTCTTCTTTTATAGGTTCTAGGTATCCATGTTTTAATTCCTTATTATTAAGAGTTTCTTTACCAATTTCAAAAATAAAAACATTCAAAACCAACAAATACGCAGAATCAGAAATCATATTAAAAGGGAAAGAGCTTTTAACAGACTTTCTATACTCAACTAAAAAACTATCACAAACAGATTTAATAGGAATAGAAACACTAGCAGAAATAGACTCAATAGGGACAGAAACAATATTCTTGGCAAGAGTGACTGGTTCGACAATCTTGATCTTCTTGGCAAAAGTGACTGACTTGACGGTCTTGATCTTCCTCACAAAGTCCTCCATGGGGTGGGCGGCTCCTTTCCATGTCTAGTTCTTCAACTTAGTCTTGGCTTCCACAATGGCAGGTGGCTCCCAGTAAACTTATCCTTCCCTTAGCATCAATACTGCGGGATCTATATCCATATAATCTATGGCTTCTTCTTCAATCTCTATGTTCGTAGGATTATCGGTCACAAAAGCATCCAGGCACTCTATGCTATCCATCCATTCATCAAATAGGTCATGTTTGCCTCTGTTGCCCAAATTAGTGGGTTGAAGGAGATGGTTTAACTCACCTCCTTCCATCCTCTCATTATTACGTTCAGCAATCTCAAGTGTCATGATTTTGAGACTGCGGACCATCAATTTTTGGTCTAGAGTAGCCAGCTTGGCGTCTATGTCATCTTCCTCTTCAGTATATGGGGTTGGTGAACTTGGTTCTGAATCATAATACAACCCCAATTCTGGAACCTCTCTTCCATGCTTATCATACCTAGGGCCAGACCTTGAGCTAACATTGGTGATGTCACTTCAATCTGAATGATGCCCATAGGGATATTCATCATGATACATTTGATTGGCTTGTGCATTCTCCTCTCTTGCATTTTCTAGCACATTTATCAGACTGTATTGATCACTATCAGTGTCGCTCCACCTATTAGCTTCGGCATCATCTTCAATTTCCTCATCATTATAGTCCACACCACTGTCGTATTCCTCATAGAATAGGTTTGCATTTTCATCTTTTCTATCACTAGGGGTTGTTCCCCCTTCCTCATCTCCATCATTGGCTCTTAGTTCATACGGGCTCTTCAATGTATGCTGGTAGGCCTCCTAATATTCCTCTTCTTCTATGTTGCAAATATGATCTCCAAGGAGTGTAGTCATGGCATCAAGATCCATGTGATCAGCCTAATCAGTAGGAACCCAAGTTGCATCTTCCTTCTTCAATTCTGGAACCTTGTTATTGCAATCAAGTAGTATGTCGAAACCGAGCACCATTGTCTTTGTTATAGGATCAAATCTCGGTTCAGGAAATCCCCAATAACGTTGACTTTCTCCAACTTTTACAAACTTCTTGTTGGGACATATATGAATCATATTAGGAACATATTTCATTTAGAATTGGCTAATCCTTTGGCAAAACGCACTTTACTTGTAATTGGATAGATTTAGGATGTGTTTAATACTTAAAGGAAAAAGAGTTCAAGTCCAAGTGTTAAAGCTATGCAAGTCTATCCAAGAAATAAGTGAAGAAGTGCTGGATTTCAAAGCTCGAAAGCTAACTCGATAGATAGCATCTATCGAGGTTTAAAAGGTAGCTTTTGTCAAATGCTTGATAGCTGCTCGATAGATAACTATTCTATCGAGATTTACAAAAATCAATTTTTTAGATCTGATTTCACACAAATCCGTGTATAGTTGTTTAGGCTTTCTTTTCTCACAACCCTAAACATATATAAGGATTATTTTAAGGGCCGTCATAACTGATGCAAGTGAGTGCAACTTGATGCAAAGATTTTTCACAAGTATATTCTGACCAGAGACAATTAGTCCTAGTTCATGTTTCTCTTAAAGAATTTGCTGCGTTTGTACACCGTAGGGTTTAGTAACCAAAGAGTTTCGTGATCTTCATCGTGTTGATGAACTGAAGAACTTTGCAGCCAATATCCTTCTCAAGTTGGTGGTTAGTCACGTACTTGGATTCATGTATCAATTGGTTAGTCATGTACTGGGAGCCGTGCATTGAAAATGAGAGATTGTCACTACAGAACAAGTCCATTTAGGTATTGGGGTAAGGGTTCAACTGTAGGTTGGTATAAGGTATTGGGATTCCTTTACTTGTAACCTCTTGTTGTGATAATAGTGGATTCTCAAGAGTGGTGACCTTAAAATCACTCGGTGGGGTTTTTGCCTTGGAGGTTCTCCCTATTCGTAAACAAATCACCACGTCAACTTTATTTTGCACTGCATATTAACTTACTTGGTGATTTGTTTGTGCTTTCGCGCGTAATGCATGTTAATTGAATTAATTAATTAACTTAGCTAATTAATTGGTTAATTCATCATAAAGGGTCAATACATTCTTGGCCTATCAAGTGGTATCAGAACAGGCACACTCTAATTAGGGTTAATCTTTGCTGTGTAATCGATTGACCCCTGTTGTAATGGCTACAACCAGCATGAAATGATCTTTGTTTTCAAATACATCTTGTTTTTCTAATCTCTACCTGATTGAGTGCATTAGAAAATGCAAGTCTAAAAGTTATTTGAAATCTATCATGATGACTATTGGAAAAGATCTTTGCATGACAAAGAAGAAACAAGACTATCTCAGAATGAAAATGTGTAGAGGAGTTCGTCTGAAAAGAGTGAAAGTTAAAAGCTTTGTTCATAAATGGCAGATGAGAGAAAACACTATTCCTACTGATTTGTCATCTAAGCATGAGGTGTGCTTCATGATGAAGTCCGCATTTAAGGTTATGGACATGTGTTTGTGGTACCTTGTTAGCGGTTGCTCAAGACACATGACTGGAGACTGATCTCTCTTTAAGATTTTCGAGTCTAAGAAAGGGAGTAATGTCACTTTTGGTGACGGGAGCAAATCACAAATTAAAAGAAAGGGAACCATCGCTCTACCTGGACTGCCAAACATTGCAAAGGTGCTATATATGGAAGGTCTGAGAGTGAACCTGTTGAGCATAAGTCAGATATGTGATCATGACTTTATGGTGTTGTTCTTAAAAGGGAAATTCCTTGTGTTGATTGAGTCTGGAAAGAAACTCATAAGTGGTGTTCACACTCTAGACAATTGTTATGGTTTGGTCCCTAACGCTAATATTATGTGCAATAGCATTCATTTACCAAATAAAGATCTATGGCACCAAAGGATGGGGTATGCTAGTTACAAACATCTCTCAATTGTATCTAAGCATGAATCAATTTTGGGGATACCAAAGCTCAGTAGAGTGAACAATGTTATGTGTGGACCGTGTCAGCTTGGGAAACAGATGAAAGCTAAACATCCGGGCACTCAGACATCCGCTACTTCTAGACCATTGGAGCTACTACATTTGGACCTCGTGGGTCCAACTAGAACCGAGTCTCTTGATGGAAAGAGATACATCATGTTTGTGGTAGATGACTTCACTAGGTACACTTGGGTCATTCTTCTAAGATCCAAGTTAGATGCTTCTGAGCACTTTGAAGCCATGTGCATAAGATTGTAAATTGAGAAGAGCTTAAAGATCATCGAATTCGAAGTGATCACAATAAAGAATTTGGGAACTTTTACATGGAGTCCTTTTGCACTAGATCAGGTATATCTCAAGAATTCTCTACTCCTATTACTCGTCAACAAAATGGTGTGGTAGAAAGAAAGAACAAGGTTATTCAGGAGATGCCAGGGCCATGTTGCACAACATGATGTGGCTAGAAATTTGTGGGGAGAAGCCGTCAACACAGTGTGTCATACGGTTAACAGGGTGTATTTCAAACCCTGTACCAAAAAGACTCCCTATGAGTTATGGAAGGGAAGGAAGCCTAATGTTAAGTAATTCAGAATCTTTGGAAGTACTTGTTTCATTCTCAAGGATAGAGAGAATGTGGGAAAATTTGACTCCCGAAGCGATGATGGAATATTTTTGGGATACTCCTCTACAAGCAAGGCTTATCGGGTATACAACAAGAGAACCAAGAAGGTGATGGAAACTATAAACGTTGTTATCGATGAAGCTTCAGAGCTCGGTTCTGAGAAAATTAGTAAGGAAATCCCTATAGAAATTCTTCCTCCCGAGCCCAAGGATGTTTAAGAACTTGTTGATCAAGAGCCCGCATCTCCAAGTACTCCTGGCACTTCAAGTGTTGTTGAAGGTTCAGCAGACATACCTACCTCACCTGATTCTGAATCCCATGAAGAGAAATGACCTTCCTCCAGGATTAAGTTAAATCATCCTCCTGAAGTTATTGTGGGAAATATGAATGAACTTACACTAAGGAAACGTATAGTTGATAAATGTGTTGCTAACTTTGTGTCATATTCTTGTTATTTGTCGCAAGTTAAACCCACCAAGGTTAAGGAAGCTTTTCAGGATGAAAGTTGGGTTGAGGCTATACATGATGAACTGCTTCAGTTTCAAAGGAATGATGTTTGGACTCTAGTACCTAGACCAGAAGGTGAGCACATCATTGGCACAAAATGGATATTCCGTAATAAGACTGATGAGGAGGGTAATGTGATCTGCAACAAGGCTCGTCTTATGACTCAAGGATACTTTGAAACGGAAGGAGTAGACTATGATGAGACATTGCTCCAGTAGCCCGTATGGAGTCCATCCGGATTCTCCTAGCTCTGGCATGTCACTTGAAATTCAAGCTTTACTAAATGGATGTAAAGACTACTTTCTTGAATGGATTCCTTAAAGAAGATGTCTATGTAAAGACAAATTTTTGGATCATGTGTTGTACCTCAAGAAGGCACTCTATGGTTTAAAGCAAGCCCCTAGAGCTTAGTATGATCGACTCACACAATACTTGGTGTTACATAGGTTCACAAGAGGAAAAGTTGATCAACCTCTCTTCATCAAAAAGGAAGACAACAAGTTGATAGTTGCTCAAGTCTATGTTGATGATATCATCTTTCGGTCGATTAAGGATGAGCTTGCTCATAGCTTCTCCAAACTTATGTAGGTCGAGTTCGAGATGAGCATGATTGGAGAGTTAAATCACTTCCTTGGGTTGTAGATCCGTCAGCAAGAGCTAGGTATATTCATATCTCAATCTAAATATGCTAAAAATCTTGTGAAAAAGTTTGGTTTGGAATCTGCCAATACTGTTAGAACCCCTATGAGCCCAAATGTTAAACTCACTGTTGATTTGTTGGGAAAAAGTGTTGATTCGTCTCTCTATAGAAGCATGATAGGTAGTATTCTTTACCTTCTTACTAGTAGACCTGACATTAGTTACAATGTTGGGGCTAATCCCAAAGAGTCTCATATGATTGCTTTGAAAAGAATCATAAAGTATGTCAAAACCACTGCCAATTTTGGTGTGTGGTATATCAAGGACACAAATGATGTCTTAACTGGGTATTTTGACGCAGACTGGGCTAGGAATTCTGATGATAGAAAGAGTACTTTAGGGGTTGTTTTTATGTGGGTTATAATCTTGTCTCCTAGATGAGCAAAAAGCATAATTCCATCTCATTGTCCATTGCAGAGGCTGAATACATCGCTACTGGTAGCTATTGCACTCAACTTCTATGGATGAAAAAACTCCTCCTTGATTATGGTATTCGTTAAGAACATCTTACCACCTACTGTGACAATACCAGTGCCATCAACATCTCTAAGAATCCTGTTCAACATTCTCGAACTAAACACATAGAGATTCAACATCACTTTATTCGAGAGCTTGTCGAAGATGGTACTCTCACTCTTGAGTTTATTCACATTGATGATCAGAAGGCTGATTTGTTCACCAAACCTCTTGATAGCAAACGATTTGAATTCCTTCGCCAAAACATTGGTGTTATCTCCATGGATTGATCTTCTCTTCTTCTCCTCCTTCCTCATGCATTTGCATCTAGTTTTATGCTTTGCTTTGTTTAACATGTTTATGTTTGGTTATTTTTAGTTTTACTTTATTTTGTTTTTCATAAAATTAAAAAAAAAAAAATTGAAAAATCAGAAAAATACAAAACAGTGTGTGTTTTGTGTACATTAGTACTTGTGTACCTTGGATGGACATTGAAACAAAGTTCTCTAAACTTTGTATCTTTTGTAGCTTAGATGAGCATCTCCATGCACAACTAAGCAAGTGAGCTTTGTGGCTTGTGTTTGTGATGAGTAAGATTAAGTAATATCTTGTACTTAACACTCGTATCTCTCTTTTTGATAGGAAGGACTTGGAAATTCTAAGAGAAAGGCATAAATAACCATATCACCATTGTTGCCCACCAATCATGAAATGACATCTGTATGCTTCAACATAGCAAAAGTGTAATGTCAAAAACTTAACATTATTGAGTATTTCTTTTCTTTTTCTTATATGCCCATGCATGATTGCTTAACAATAGAAAATATGCAAAAAAAAAAAAAAAAAAAAAAAAAAAAAAAAAAAAAAAAAGCAAAAAGAATCAAAGTGCTTTATATATGATTGCATGCATGTCTTCTAGGAGACGTGGGAGTCATAGGATGTACCTCAAAGATGATAGTCCTTATCAAGCAATTATGATTTTGTGTGAGTTAAAGTGATTTTCTCATATCTCAAATCGGCATAACTTGTAGACACTTATACAATCTTGCGATTTTATTTTTCTTTTTTTCACACACAACACGCAATATTCTTTGCTACTCTTGATACATATGCAGGTACAATGTAATTTGTCCATCACAAGGAATACCTGTGTTAATGTATGCTCACTAAACTATCTTGACTTGTTTTTGAAATATAAAATTGGTTAGACTTCTTCAGTGTATGTGTGTGTGTGTTTTGGATCTATATGCTTGAAAATTTTCTTGTTGAGAGATGTTTTTGAGAGCTTAAAATGTTGTTTGGATCTTTGGTTGAGTAGCATGCTTGATTGCATTCATATCTATGTTTTTCTCTTCCTTGAAAAATTGTTTTTGAGCAATCTAGATAGCTTCTTGATACCTCTCGACAACTAGGCTATCTATCAAGCCTTTTGATCTTCTTTTCTCGATAGCTATTATCATAATTTCGATCCATTGAAGTTTTTGAGAATTTGTCTCGATAGATTCTCGGTAGCTTCTCAATCCATCGAGAAAGTTTCTGTATGCTCGATAGACACTCAATAGCTTCTCGATCCATCGAGGTTACTTTGCCATGGACACCTCTCAATAAATCCATCTAGTAAAATTTAAATCTCGACACCTTTTGATCCATTGAGAATCGTGGCTACCTATAAAAAGGCTCAGTGTGATTTTTCTCAATCTCTCTCGATTTTTTCTAACTCCTCACCTCCCTAAACACATTTATCTCTCTAAACCTCAAACCCAGAAGTTTTTCGACCTTGTTTGATCTTTCTTCCTCTAGTATGATCTCTTTTCTATCCTTTAATCATGCATTTCATTTATTCTGACCTAACTTTTGGGATTTTTTGAAAAAATTTTGGGGTTTTTCAAAATTGATGAAGTTTTTGTAAAATTTGTTGGATGGGTTTTGTTTAAATGATTTTAAATGACCATGCATTGCATCACATTTCTATTTTAACAATGATTCATGCATTTTAGATGTGTGCTTACTATGTTGAAATGATGTGTGTTGGGAGGTTTGGATTGGGCTGAGCCCATGATATTTTATTGTTACATGTCACATGCTCATACATTTTTCATGCATATGTACTTTTTTTTTTTTAAATCTTTTTGATATTGATCTATGTTGGTTCTTTTCTATTTGTCTCTCTCTCTCTCTCTCTCTCTCTTTCTTTGGTTAGTTTGTTCTATGGCACCTAAGAGCAAGTCTACTCCATCCCAAAACCCTCTTCATTCTGGGGCATCTACTTCTGATTCTACCCCCTCTCATGTCAGGTTCTGTGATGATAAAGCCCGTAAGGACTTTTTGGAGAGCTTTTCTCAATGCAACATTCATTCGGAATGCCAAGTCGTCCTATCAGATATTTCCATAGAAAGAATCAAAAGCCTTATCATCTCCCATCTTCAGTTCTTCAAATCTGGTGGTAAGCATTTGAAGCTTCGTGTCCTTTACCTTTTTGGTACCCTCATATGTCGTTTCAAGGATCGTCCAAGCTTCCTTTGCTATTTTCACGTGCAAAATCCTGTGAAACTCATTAGGGGACACACCACAGAATATAACATTAATGGCTTTACTATTCGCATTAGCTAATGCAAGAGCTGCCTTGTCCCATTCGGACTTGGCAATAGTGGGTTTAACATGCCCATTCTCTACGGAATCCCATACGGACTCATCAACAGCACACAAGAAAGCTCTCATTTGAACCTTCCAAAAAGCATAGTTGCCTCCATCAAAGAATGGTGGGGCATTAAGAGATTGTGACCGGTCCATCACAAAGGATCAAGGATCACACTCAGGTATTTAAACCATAGCGAGTGTACCCGCTCTAATACTAATTGAAAGCTCGAAATGTGTGAAACCACAAGAGCTTGTTTAGACCCCCAATTCAAATTACAGCTTGGTTGATTTTACACTAACTTAATACTAAGTGCGGAATAGTGTAAACACAAGCATACAAGCACAAGAGCTACTCTAATCCATATTTAAAGCAAAACAGCAGTAAAATGAAATGAACAAGAGTAGGGAAGAGAGATGCAAACACAGATAACATCGAGACGTGTTATCAAAGAGGAAATCGAAGAACTTGGTGAAAAACATCTCTGCCGCCTTTCAAGCGGTAATCGATCCACTAGACAATCAGTTGGGATACATGGGTAAGCAAGAGACCCTCCAAGCCTAATCTACCCGCTGAACCTAAGCCCTCCAAGCTCCTACTCCAACAAGGCTTCTCGGAACCGTGTCTTGTCTAGCTCTTTGGAATCTGCAACAAGCTCCATGTTGCATCTGCCATCCTTGGCTTCTTCCAATGCTTCCCAGTAGCACCAAAACCTCACTGGACATTCTCAAGAGGTGTGGTAAGTGTTTGGGCTATTGACCTCTCAATGGTATGGAAATAGAAAGGTAGGAGATGAGGAAATCCCACAAACAAAGGTATAGAGAATTGTTGGTATAACAATTTCTAACTCTTAAGTGTGTTAGCTAAGGTTTTCTCTCAGAAGCTCTCCTTTACATTTGTGGGTAATATGGGTATAAATAGTGAGAGTACAAAAAGTGTATATTAGACAGTACAGACTGGCAAAACAGAATGTCTCGCGGGAAGGTTTTACCCGTGAGATACTCGCGGGATATAGCTGTCTCCATCTATACTAACTCTTCGCATTCCAGTCACGTGCAAGGCACATGCTTCACTTCGGAGGAAGCTTAGTCGCGAGACACCCACGAGAAGTCTTCTGGTTTCACTTGCTTGAGTCTTCACACTCTCTTTCTAACACACACAACCCTTACAATCAAATCCCACAATAAATACAGGGTACACAAGATTGAAAATAATTACAATCAAATTTGGCATGGAATAAAAGCCAACAAAAAACATATTTGTAAATCACAACTTTACAATTAATTAAGATACTTGGCAAATTAATCAATTAATTCATCACAAGGGGTCAATACATTCTTGGCCAATCAAGTGGTATCAGAGTAGGCACACTCTGATTAGGGTTAATCTTTGCTGTGTGATCCATTGACCCCTGTTGTCATGGCTGCAACCAACTTGAAGAGATCTTTGTTTTCAAATATATCTTGTTTTTCTAATCTCTACTTGTTTAAGTGTATCAGAAAATACAAGTCTAAAATTTATTTGAATTCTATTATGATGACTATTGGAAAAGATCTCAGCTTGGCAAAGAGGAAACTAGACAGTCTCAAAATAAAAATGTGCAAAGGAGTTCGTCTGAGAAGAGTGAAAGTTAAAGGTTTAGCTCATAAAAGGTAGATGAGAGAAAATACCATTCCTACTGATTTGTCATCTAAGCACAAAGTTTGCTTCATGATGAAGTCTGCATTTAAGGTTATGGACACGTGCTTGTGGTACCTTGACAGTGGCTGCTCAAGACACATGACTAGAGACCAATCTCTCTTCAAGCTTTTCGAGTCTAAAAAAGGTGGTAATGTCACTTTTGGTGATGGGAATAAATCATAGATTAAAGGAAAGGGAATCATCTATCTACCTGAACTACCAGACATTGCAAATGTTCTATATGTAGAAGGTCTGAGAGTGAACCTATTGAGCATAAGTCAGATATATGATCAAGACTTCATGGTACTATTCTTAAAAGGAAAATGTATTTTCATGGATGAGTCTGGAAAGAAGCTCATATGTGGTGTTCGCACTCCAGACAATTGTTATGACTTGGTTCCTGATGCTGATATTGCGTGCAATAGCATTCACCTTCCAAATAAAGATCTATGGCACCAAAGGATGGGACTTGCTAGTTACAAACATCTTTCAATTGTATCTAAGCATGTGTCAGTGTTGAGGATACCAAAGCTCAGTAGAGTGAGCAATGTGGTGTATGGACCATGTCAACTTGGGAAACAGAATAAAGATAAACATCTGGGCACTCGACCATCTACTACATCCATAGCATTAGAGCTACTACATCTGGATCTTATGGGTCCAACTAGAACCAAGTCTCTTGGTAGAAAAAGATACATCTTGGTTGTGGTAGACGACTTCACTAGATACACTTAGGTCATCCTCCTACGATCCAAGTCTGATGCTCCTGAGCACATTGAAGCCTTATGCACAAGATTGTAGAATAAGAAGGGCCTAAAGATTGATCGGATTCGAAGTGATCATCGTAAGGAATTTGAGAACTCATATATGGAGTCCTTTTGCACGAGATCAGGTGTATCTCAAAAATTCTCTACTCCTATCACTCCTCAACATAATGGTGTAGTAGAAAGAAAGAACAGGGTTATTCAAGAAATGGCTAGAGCAATGTTGCACAATAAGGATGTGGCTAGAAACTTGAAGGGAGAAGCCGTTAACACTGCATGTCATACGGTTAATAGAAGCATGATAGGTAGTCTTCTTTACCTTATTGCTAGTAGACCTGACATTAGTTATAGTGTTGGAGTGTGTGCTAGATATTAGGCTAATCCTAAAGAGTCTCATATGATTTCTTTGAAAAGAATCATAAAGTATGTCAAAACCACTGCCGATTTTGGTGTGTGGTATATCAAGGACACAAATGATGTCTTAGCTGGGTATTTTGACGCAAACTGAGCTAGGAATTCTGATGATAGAAAAAGTACTTTGAGGGGTTGTTTTTATGTGGGTTATAATCTTGTCTCCTAGATGAGCAAAAAGCAGAATTCCATTTCATTGTCCACTGTAGAGGCTGAATACATCGCTGCTAGTAACTATTGCACTCAACTTCTATGGATGCAAAAACTCCTCCTTGATTATGGTATTCGTCAAGAACATCTTACCATCTATTGTGACAATACCAGTGCCATCAACATCTCTAAGAATCCTATTCAACACTCTCAAACTAAACACATAGAGATTCGACATCACTTTATTCGGGAGCTTGTCGAAGATGGTACTCTCACTCTTGAGTTTATTCACACTGATTATTAGAAGGCTGATTTGTTCACCAAACCTCTTGATAGCAAATGGTTTGAATTCCTTTGCCAAAACATTGGTGTTATCTCCATGAATTGATCTTCTCTTCTTCTCCTCCTTCCTCGTGCATTTGCATCTAGTTTTATGTTTTGCTTTGTTTAACATGTTTATGTTTGGTTATTCTCAGTTTAGCTTTATTTTGTTTTTCATAAAATAAAAAAAATTGAAAAATCAGAAAAATACAAAAACAGTGTGTGTTTTGTGTACATTAGTACTTGTATACCTTGGATGGACATTGAAACAAAGTTCTCTAAACTTTGTATCTTTTGTAGCTTAGATGAGCATCTCCACACAAAACTAAGCAAGTGAGCTTTGTGGCTTGTGTTTGTGATGAGTAAGATTAAGTAATTTCTTGTACTTAATACTCGTATCTCTCTTTTTGATAGGAAGGACTTGGAAATTCTAAGAGAAAGGCATAAATAACCATATCACCATTGTTGCCCACCAATCATGAAATGACATCTGTATGTCTCAACATAGCAAAAGTGTAATGTCAAAAGCTTAACATTATTGGGTATTTCTTTTCTCTCTCTTATATGCCGATGCATGATATGCTTAACAATAGAAAATATGCACAAAAAAAAGAAAAAAAAATGAATCAAAATGTTTTATATATGATTGCATGCGTATCTTCTAGGAGACGTGGGAGTCATAGGATGTACCTCAAAGATGATAGTCCCTATCAAGCAATCATGTAGACACTTATACAATCTCGCGATTTTTTTTTTTTTCACACACAACACGCAATATTCTTTGCTACTCTTGATACATGTTCAGGTACAATGTAATTGGCCATCACAAGGAATATCTGTGTTAATGTATGCTCACTAAATTATCTTGACTTGTTTTTGAAATATAAAATTGGTTAGACTTCTTTAGTATGTGTGTGTGTGTTTTGGATCTATATGCTTGAAATTTTTCTTGTTGGGAGATGTTTTTGAGAGCTTCAAATGTTGTTTGGATCTTTGGTTGAATAGCATGCTTGATTGAATTCATATCTGTGTTTTTCTCTTCCTTGAAAAACTATTTTTGAGCAATCTAGATAGCTTCTTGATACCTCTCAATAGCTAGACTATCTATCAAGCCTTTTGATCTTCTTTTCTCAATAGCTGTTATCATAATTTCGATCCATCGAAGTTTTTGAGAATTTGTCTCGATAGATTCTCGGCAGCTTCTCGATCCATTGAGAAAGTTTCTGTATGCTCGATAGATGCTCGATAGCTTCTTAATCCATCGAGGTTACTTTACCATGGACACCTCTCGATAGCTCCATCTAGCAAAATTTAAATCTCGACACCTCTCGACAACTTTCGATCCATTGAGAATCATGGCTACCGATAAAAAGGCTTAGCGCAATTTTTCTTTCATTTTTCTCAATCTCTCTCGATTTTTTCTGACTCCTCACCTCCCTAAACACATTTATCTCTCTCTAAACCTCAAACCCAGAAGTTTTTTGACCTTGTTTGATCTTTCTTCCTCTAGTATGATCTCTTTTCTATCCTTTAATCATGCATTTCATTTATTCTGACCTAACTTTTGGGGTTTTTCAAAATTGATGAAGTTTTTGTAAAAATTTTTGGATGGGTTTTGTTTAAATGATTTTAAATGATCATGCATTGCATCACATTTGTATTTTAACAATGATTCATGCATTTTAGATGTGTGCTTACTATGTTGAAATGATGTGTGTTGGGAGGTTTGGATTGGGCTGAGCCCATGATGTTTTTATTGTTACATGTCACATGCTCATACATTTTTCATGCATACATACTTTTTTTTTTTTAATCTTTTTTATATTGATCTATGTTGGTTCTTTTCTGTTTGTCTCTCTCTCTCTCTCTTTCTTTGGTTAGTTTGTTCTATGGCACCTAAGAGCAAGTCTACTCCATCCCGGAACCCTCTCCTTTCTGGGGCATCTACTTCTGATTCTACCCCCTCTCATGTCAGGTTCCGTGATGATAAAGCCAGTAAGGACTTTTTGGAGAACTTTTCTCAACGCGGCATTCATTCAGAATGCCAAGTCGTCCTATCAAATTTTTTCGATACTGACCTTCCCACTTTCATCTACAGTAGGGGTTGGGAATCACTTTGTGGCATCCCGGTCACTTGTCCCTCTGTGATCATACAGGAGTTTTACTCCAATATGCATGAATTTGATTATTTTGTACCTCATTTCATCACTCTTGTTCAAGGTATGTGCATTGTAGTCACTCTGGATCTTATATCCAAGTTGCTACACATACCAAGGGTAGAGTTTACTGACTACCCCGACTGTGATCATCTTAGGATTGTGTCCAAAGATGAACTCTCATCTCTTTTCTGTGAGACACCCTCATCTTGGGGTGACCGTCAAAACACCCCTTGCTTAGGCTTTGCAAAAGGTTCGAGATTCCTTAATATGATGATGACATTTGTTCTTCATCCCTTGTCTCATTATAACTCTATTACTGAGCCTCGTGCTTGATTTTTATTGTCCCTTCTTGAGGGACTCACTACAAATTTTCCCTCTCACTTCATACTCTCCCTTATAGTTTTCTATAGGGATACAGCAACCCATGATAAGCTCATTTTCCCTTCGGCTACCACGAGGATTCTCTGCCATTTTTCTGTCTCCTATCCTAAGTCTACACACTTTTCTGTTATGTGTGCTATAGACGCAACGATCATTAGACGGAGCGAGGCCTAGCTTCCACTGAAGTGGCCATGAACTAAGACGGCGACTCCTCCGACATCTTCCGTTCCATCATCATCTGCTCCTTCTTCTTCTGCGGGTGGAGTGACCTTCGAGGCGGTCATGGCACAGCTTTTCAATCTATTGAGGTTTAAAAGGAAGCTTTTGCTCGATGCTCGACAGCTGCTCGATAGATAACATATCTACCGAGATTTACGAAAATCAGTTTTTCAGATCTAATTTCACACAAATCCATGTATAGTTGTTTAGGCTTTCTTTTCTCACAACCCTAAACATATATAAAGATTATTTTAAGGGCTGTCACAGCTAATGCAAGTGAGTGCAACTTGATGCAAGTGAGTGCAACTTGATGCAAAGGTTTTTCACAAGCATATTATGATCGGAGACAATTTACCCTAGTTCATCTTTCTCTTGAAGAAGCTGCTGCGTTTGTACACCGTAGGGTTTTGTAACCAAGGAGCTTCGTGACCTTCATCGTGTTGATGAACTGAAAAACTTTGCAGCCAACATCCTTCTCAAGTTGGTGGTTAGTTATATACTTGGATCCATGCATCAATTGGTTAGTCATGTACTGGGAAGCATACATTGAAAAGGAGAGATTGTCACTATAGAACAAGTCCAGTTGGGTATTGCAGTAAGGGTTCAACTTTTGGTTGGTATAAGGTACTGGGATTCCTTTACTTGTAACCTTTTTATTGTGATAATAGTGGATTCTCAGGAATGGTGACCTTAAAATCACCTGGTGGGGTTTTCTTTACCATGCAATGCGCGTGGTAGCACAAACAAATCACCAACTAAGTTAACATGCAGTAGAAAATAAATTTGACACAGTGATTTATTTACGAATGGGGAAAACCTCCAAGACAAAAACCCCACCGAGTGATTTTAAGGTCACCACCCCTAAGAATCCATTATTATCACAACAAGCGGTTACAAGTAAAGGAATCCCAGTACCTTATATTAACCTACAGTTGAACCCTTACCCCAATACACAATTGGACTTGTTTTGTATTAACAATCTCTCATTTTCAATGCATGGCTCCCAGTACATGACTAACCAATCGATGCATGGATCCAAGTACGTGACTAACCACCAACTTGAAAAGGATGTTAGCTGCAAAGTTCTTCAACTCATCAACACGATTAAGATCATGAAGCTCCTTGGTTACAAAACCCTATGGAGTGGTAGTGAAGGCATTTAGGATTCCATCATCCTCATTATCAGAATTATCCTCAGGCTCGATGTCACTCAAAGTTGCAGTAAATGCCCTGCTCTTCCCAATGGTCTTGAGATACGTAGGGCACTCTTGTTTCATGTGACCGAATCCTTGACACCTAAGGCACTTTGGTCTTGAGGGAATAGTGTACTGACCGCCATCGCTAGCATCCTTCTTTCCTTTGTCTTAGTTCTTGAACTGAGATGAACTGGACAGCTTGCGGTCCTTGTCAAATCCTTCACCATTTGCATTCTTCATAAATTCTTCATTAATCCTTCACCATTTGCATTCCTCAATTGCGGTGATCTTGGCATGAAATCTCTCGAGTAGAGATCTGAGCACCTTTCTATCAATCTTGGGTTCGGGAATGGTTTCCCCAAAATTAAAGGTTGAGTTCACTATGTCCTTGAGCTTGGCATAGAACTCATCAAATGACTCATCCTCCTCCATCTTGATCTCTTCAAAGCTCGTAGTAAGCCTCAGAAGTTTCGAATCCTTGACAGCCTTTGTTCCTTCATAGGTTGTCAAAGATGGTCTATGATTCCTTTGCAATTTCAGTAGATGATATCTTTCTGAACTCCTCATTTATGACCGCACTAAATAACGCATTCAATGCCTTGTTGTTGAAATTTGCCGCTTTGGTCTTAGTATCATCCCAATTGGCCGGCGCTTCTTCAGGCTTGGTCTAGCCTATCTCCATGGCTTGGCACACTTTCTCATCTAATGACTGCAAGAAAGCACTCATGCAAACTTTCCAATATACATAGTTAGTGCCATAAAATAAAGGAGGTATAATAAGAGATTGTCCTCTATGCATAACAAACAGGGGTCAATGGATCACACATCAAAGATTAACTATAATCAAAGTGTGACTACTCTGATACCACTTGATAGGCCAAGAATGTATTGACCCCTTGTGATTAATTAACTAATTAATTAACCAAGTGAATTAATTAGGTTCAATTACATGCAATAAGCGTGGTAGCACAAATAAATCACCAACTAAGTAAATATGCAGCGGAAAATAAAGTTGACATGATGATTTTTTTTCAAATAGGGAAAACCTACATGGCAAAAACCCCATTGGGTGATTTTAAGGTCACCACTCCCGAGAAT
The DNA here is from genome assembly GCA_028535165.1 of Quercus tomentella. Taxonomy (NCBI): domain Eukaryota; kingdom Viridiplantae; phylum Streptophyta; class Magnoliopsida; order Fagales; family Fagaceae; genus Quercus; species Quercus tomentella. Next base: position 47,481,068 of record JAPQVY010000111.1, read on the forward strand.
CCACTATTATCACAACAAGTGGTTACAAGTAAAGGAATCCCAGTACCTTATACCAACCTACAGATGAATCCTTACCCTAATACCCAATTGGACTTGTTCTGTAGTGACAATCTCTCCTTTCAATGCATGGCTCCCAATATGTGACTAACCAATTCGATGCACGGATCTAAGTATGTGACTAACCACCAACTTGAGAAGGATGTTGGCTACAAAGTTCTTCAGTTCTTCACAAGATGAAGATCACGAAACTCCTTGGTTACAAAACCCTATGGTGTACAAAATACAACAACTTCTTAAAAAGAAAGACAAAGAAGGGCATATGTCTCTGGTTCACAATATTCTTGTGAAAAACTTTTGCATTCAGGTGCATCCTACTAACGGCCCTTAAAAAAATCCTTATATATGTTTAGGATTGTGAGAAAAGAAAGCCCAAACATCCATACATGGATTGGAGTGAAATCAGATCTGAAAAACTGATTTTCTTAAATCTTGATAGATAGCTTATCTATCGAGAAGCTGTCGAGCATCGAGGTTAAATAGCCTTTTAAACCTCAATAGATACTAGCTGTCGAGTTTTAAAATCCTGCACTTCTTCACTTGATTCTTGGACAAACTTGCATGGCTTTAACACTTGAACTTGAAACCTTGTTCCTTGAAGTATTAAACACATCCTAGATTTACCTAATTTCAAGTAAAGTGCGTTTTGTCAAAGGATTAGCCAATTTTAGATGACATATGTTCCTAACATGATTCATATATGTCCTAACAAACTCCCCTTTTGGCAATTTATGACAAAACCACAATAAACAAATGAACATATGAGAGAAGTAATAAATCACTCAACTCATACTCACTTGTTGAATACAATAAAATCTAATCCTAACACAAACTCTTGAAAAAATTTGCAAGAAGAGAGTTCGTGGCTAGAAAGACTTTGACAACCTGTATTTCTAAAATACTTATAACAAAACTCATCACAGCATCTTAGTGTGAAAAAGAAATAAGAGATTGCATACAATAAATAAGAAGTATGTGTATAAAGAGAGAAAAGAAAAAACACATGAAGAGATAGATGAAAGAATGTAATAACAACCTCAATATATATATATATATCAAAGTGAGTACAAGGTTTGCTATCACAATGTAAGAACAATGTATCTAAAAGAAAAGAATAAAAAGATACAAAAAGTCCTTACTACATCCCTAAAAAAGAAAGCACTCCCCCTAACAAAAATCTCCTATACTAACTCTCCCCTAAGAACATGACTACTCTCATACCCAAAACTATCCCCCATTTTTATCATGAATGATAAAGGGAAAGTAACTCAAGCAGTCATCTTGTCGTCACCGGAAGAGCTAGCATCCTCATCCTCATCATCATCATCATCAGAGTCACCATCATCGTCCTCGTCCTCAGATGCCTCTAGAGAAGGAGAGGGTGAAGCCACGAAGCCACCAAGGCGAGCCTCCCGTTGTGCAATATGGCCGACATAGGTGTTCACCTGACACGACTCATCACTGAGTGTGTCAAGGCGAACATCCATGTGCTGAAGTTGTGCCATGACCACCTCGAGGGTCACACCATGCGTAGAAGAAGAAGGACCAGATGTGGATGGAGCGGAAGATGCCGGAGGAGTCGTCATCTCCGTGGCCACTTTGGTCGAAGTTGGGCCTCGCTTCATCTAATGGTCGCTGCGTCTATGGCACACATAGCAGAGAAGTGTGTAGACTCAAGATAGGAAACAGAAAAATGGCGAAGAATCCGCATGATAGCAGAAGGAAAAATGAGCTTATCACGGGTCATCGTATCCTTATAGACATCTATAAGGAAGAGTATGAAGTGAGAGGGAAAGTCAATGGTAAGTCCCTTAAGAAGGGATAACAAAAATTGAGCACGAGGCTCAGTAATAAAGTTATAGTTAGACAAAGGATGAAGAAAGAATGTCATCACCATGTTAAGGAACCTCAGACCTTTTGCAAAGCCCGAGCAAGGGGTGTTTTGACAGTCACCCCAAGATGAAGGTGTCTTATAGAAGAGAGATGAGAGTTCATCTTTGGACATAGTCCGAAGACGATCACAGTCGGGGCAGTCAAGATGCGCTACCCTCGGAACGTGTAGCACCTCGGATATAAGATCCGGAGTGACTACAATTCGCGTACCTCAAACGCGAGTGAATAAATGAGGTACAAAGTAATGAAAAGAAGCAAGGTTTAGGCTGAAAATTAAGCGGGGAAGATGAAGAGGTTGAGAGAGAAGAGTATGGGAGAGAAAAGAGAGAGATCTACTGAGAGAGATTGGTGAGAAATGAAAAAAATCGTGCTGAGCTATATATAGAAAAACACGAAGCTTGAAGGATCAAGAGGTGTCAAGCTTTAAATCTCGCCAGATGGAGCTATCGAGGGGCTATCGAGAGATGTCCACAGCAAAGTGACCTCGATGGATCGAATAGCTATAGAGAATCTATCAAGCAGACAGAATGTTTCTCGATGGATCGAGAATCTATCGAGCAGCTATCAAGACAAATTCTCAAAAGCTTTGATGTATCGAGTTTGCCTTAACTGTTGTCGAGAAAGAAAGATCAAGAGGTTCGATAGATAGCCTAGTTGTCGAGAGGTATCAAGAAGCTATCAAGATTGCTCAAAAACACATGGCATGTTACACTTAACAATATCCATAACATCCATAGAAACATACAATGCATTATCCATGGCAATACACATAAGGGGTTAAGGATCACACTTAGGTAATGAAACCAAAACAAGTGTACCCGCTCTGATACCAATTGAAAGCTTAGATTTGTGTGAAGACACAAGAGCTTGTTCAGACCCCCCCCCCCCCCCCAAATTAAAAATACGGCTAAATTGTTTTACTCTAACTTAATCAAAGTTTGGAATAAGAGTAAATGTGCACAATAAACCGATACTACTCTAATGCATACACATGAACAATAAACAATAAAAGTAAGCACAAGAGTAAGGGAAGAGAAATGCAAACAAAAGATAACACCAAGACGTGTTATTGAAGAGGAAACCGAAGAACTCAGCGAAAAACCTCTCCGCGACCCCCCGAGTCGAAATCGATCCACTAAAGAATAAAGTTGGAGTACACAAATAACAAAAGACTCTCCAAGCCTAGTCTACCCAATGTACTTGAACCCTCCAAGCTCCTGCTACCAACGGACTTCTTAGAGTCATGTCTTCTCTAGCTTTCTGGATCCCGCAATACACCTGATTGCATCCGTCAAGCCTCACCGACTTCTTTTGGCAAATCCCTAAAGCTTCCTAAGCTCCAAAACACTCTCTACACTTTGAATAGGTGTGGGTTGTGTTTGGATACAAATCTCCTTTCAAGGTATGACAATAGGAAAAGGAAGGAGAAGATGCTACAATAATTTCTCACTAAGGATGAGTAGCTCTCTCTCTAAAAGATGGGTGTGTTGTGTTGTAGAAAACCTATCTAGGTTTTTTTCTCTCCGAATAGCCTCCCATACTTTTGTGAGTAATGAGGGTATATATAGTATGGGTGAAGGGTAAGAAAGTCACACTTAAAAATTCTCCAGGCAGAGATTTTTGCAGTTATCTTGTGGGTTAGTGAGGTTTTGGTGCTGTTGGGAAGCATTGGAAGAAGCCAGGGATGGCAGATGCAACATGGAGCTTGTTGCAGGATTCAGAGAGCTAGACAAGACATGGTTCCGAGTAGTCTTGTTGGAGTAGGAGCTTGAAGGGCTTAGGTACAACGGGTAGATTAGGCTTGGAGGGTCTCTTGCTAACCCATGTATCCCAACTGATTGTCTAGTGGATAGATTACCACTTAGAGGGCGGCGGAGGATTTTTCGCCGAGTTCTTCGGTTTCCTCTTCGATAACACATTAGTGTGTTATCTTGTGTTTGCATTCTTCTTCCCTACTCTTTTACCTTTCATTTTACTGCTGTGTTATAATGATTATAGGTTAGAGTAGCTTGTTTGTTTATCCACTCGCATTTACTCTATTTCGCAATTAGTATTAAGTTAGAGTAAAATCAATCGAGCCGTAACTTTAATTTGGTGGTCTAAATAGCTCTTATGTTTTCACACATTTTTGAGCATTCAATTGGTATCAGAGTAGGTACACTCGTTGTGGTTTAATTACCTGAGTGTGATCCTTGACCCTTTGTGATGGACCGGTCACAATCTCTCAATGCCCCACCATTCTTTGATGGGGGCAATTATGCCTTTTGGAAGGTCCGTATGAGGGCTTTCTTGTGAGCTATAGATGAGTTCGTATGGGATTCCATTGAGAATGGGTATGTTAAACCCACAACAGCCAAGTCCAAATGGGACAAGGCAACTCTTGCATTAGCTAATATGAATAGTAAGGCCATTAATGCTATATTTTGTGGTGTGTCTCCTGATGGGTTTCACAGGATGTCGCATGTGGAGATAGCCAAGGAAGCTTGGACGTTTCTTGAGACTACCTATGAGGGTACCAAGAAAGTTAAGGACATGAAGCTCCAAATGCTTATCGCCAGATTTGAAAAGCTTAAGATGGGGGATGATGAGGCTTTCAATTCTTTCTATAGAAAGCTCAATGAAATTGTAATTGCTAAGCTCAATCTCGAAGAGAAGATTGAAGATTCTAAGGTGGCGAGAAAGATTTTGAGGTCTTTACCAGAAGGCTTCCGAGCAAAAGTCACAGCTATAGAAGAGAGTAAAGACTTGGATGAGATCAAAATCCAAGAGCTAATTGGATCTATCCAAACATATAAGTTAGGACTACCTTATCATAAATCGAGCAAATCTCTTGCTCTTAAAACCATCACCGAGAGAATGGACGACTCCTCCGAAGAGGATGATGTGGAGAAGGAAGTAGCATTCCTTGTAAAGAACTTCTAAGAATTTCTAAAGATGAAAAATAGTGGGAAGCCTTTCAGCAAAGGAAAGTTTTCATCCTCCAAGGGTGACAAGAAGGAGTTTAACAAGAAAGATGGGAAGGAGTTTCAATCCCCTCAAGGAATTGTGTGTTACGAATGCAATGACCATGAGCATCTCAAGAAAGAGTGTCCTAACTACCTGAGAGGAAAGGGTAAAGTGTTTGCCACTACCCTTAGTGATTTTGACAGATCAAATTCAGACACTGAAGGAGAATGTGACAGTGAAGGGAATTATAGGACTTTTATGGCTATTACCTCAGTTGAGTCAAAAGATGATTTGAGTAATTTGGTTGATGAACTTGGTAATATTTATGAGGATGAGGAAATTGAAGAATCCGAAGATGAAGATGTATGCCAAAATGAAGGGGAGAACAACCTTCAAGAAGCCTATGATTCTCTACTAGAAGATTGTGGCAAATACGCCAAAAATGCTAACCTTGCTGTGAAAAAGATGAAAAAGGTTGAAGAAGAGCATAAAGGTATACTTGTGCAACTTAAGGAATCAAAGTGTGAAGAAGAAAGACTCAAAGGAGAGTTGGTTGTAGCTTACTCTAAGATCAAGTTTCTTGAAATTGAAATTATTCAAGCAAATGTCAAGGTTGAGTGCATCTCCACCAAGAAACTTGATAATGTGCTATCTTCTCAAAAATCTTCACATGATAAGACCGGTTTGGGTTATATCGGAGAAGGAAGTTCAAGCAACAAACCTAGGAAGGAAGTGAAGTTCATTTCAGCCAAAAATGTTGAGAAACTTAAAGAAGTGAAGCCTGAGATTGAGACCCCTACTGTAATAAAGAGAACCATTGGTGCAAAGCCAAAGGAAAAAGGGAAGTCATTACCCAAAAATCAAAGGGGGCCTTAAGTAAAGCATTTGTGTCATCATTGTGGCGCACAAGGGCACACAAGGCCAAATTGTTTCAAGTTTCATGCACTCAAAAAGGTTGATTCAATGCGTGGTCAAGAAACTTCAAGGAGAAGACCAAGGGGAGCACAAGCTAAGGGAAATAGTGAAGGACATCTCATTGGCAATGTGATGGAAATGATGAAAAACATATCCCTATGCCTTGCTAGCTTCACTTCGAGGTTTGAAAGCTATCTTGGTCGTACCCTGCCATCTAAGGCTCTCACCCAAAACACTCGTAAAGTGTGGGTACAGAAGGGTACTTATGTATGATCACTTCCTATGTCCATGCATTAATACTTCCAATGTTTAGGGTCATAGGTTCATGCATCATGTCATGCATTGCTTCTAGTTTATAGCATGTTTCTTTTACAAGTTTTGTTGATCTTACTTAACTTGTTCTATTTTTTAGTGTGTTCAAAAACTTCAAAAACCCATAAAAATTGAAAAATCTTCAAAAAGTTTGATCACTTGTGTTGTGTATATCACATGTGAGTTTGGCCTAGTACCTTCGTACTTATGGCGTAATGCATTTACGAACTTAGCTTGTTATGTATGCACATATATCTTTGTGGGAAAAATATTGAAAACTATGGGTGATTGTTGTGAGTAGATCTTCAAGCTTGTCATGAATGATTGGACAATAGTCTTGATGGCCTTGATACTTGCATAGACTTGTGCCTATATATCTTCCCACCTTTATTTTTCTGTTTTTGCAATAGAGCTCACCAAATGTAAATCTCAAAATGAAAAAGAGATTATGAGCTGTAAAAGCCTGTCACACATACTAGTATTTGACTAGGAAAAAGGGAAAACGACTCTTGTATTGAAATGTATGGTGCTCAAAAAGCCAAAGGCTAACTCTCAATGTTGAAATATCAAAAATTTCAAACACTGATCTCAAAAAGAGATATATTATCCAATAAGGATCAAATGTTATGATTTATGTAGACGCCAAATGAAAAGCTTCTAAGTTTTGTAATCATTCTCTTGTGAGAGGTCATATATGCTCATTTCTATAATTGAGATAGTCCACTTGACTGAGTACCAGTTGTGTATGACTTGATTGAATTGATCATTGAAGCTTCACTCTAGTCCGAGATCTATTCCACATTTGGTACTCACCCACAACACACAACACTTTGATTCAATTAATGCTTATCTCATTTGTGTGATTATACATGTTCAAATGTGATGTGTATGCTCAATCACTTGTCGATCAAACCCAAAAAGATTTTTGAGTGTTTTATATATTTTTGAAAGTGATTTTATACTTTTGTGCTTTTAGTTTTTGTTCAAAATTCATTTTTGTGTTTTTCTTCAAAAATTGGTTCAGAGGCTATTTCGCGAGAAGCTCGCGACTTAGAGCTTCCCGCGAAATGTGCTTAAGGGAGATTAAAAAGTCACATTTTCATACAGAGAGTCTCGCTACTGCCTCGCGAGTATTTCGTGACTAAACTCTTCTAGTGAAATGTTTTTAGGCAAAAATTGGAAATTTTTCAATTTCATACAGAGGCTATTGCGACTGTCTTGTGACTATTTCGCAACTAAAAGCTTCTCGCGAAAGCTTCAGTGTGTCTTGCGACTAATATCGCGACTGCCTAACCCGCGAAAAACGCGTGTTTCCAGTTTTTATGTAGCAACTGTGACATTTTTTCAAAATCACTTCACTTCCCCCGCACTACCTCTCTCGAACCCCCTTCAACCGAAATCTCATTTTCTTTCAAAAACCCATCTTTTTCAAGATAATCTCTGCTCAATCACTTCAAGGTATGTGTTTTTAACATCTTTTCATCCTTTCTACTTAGATTATGCAGATTTTAGCTTAGGGTTTTGAAATTTGGGGGTTTTTAAAAAAGGGGTTAGGGTTCTTAATTTTGTGCAAATGTTTTCAAAATTTTGATTAGGCTGAGTCCCATTTGATGTGTTTGTATCTGTGTTGGCCCCATGTGGCAAATTAAACATGTATTGAGGCAAATTTCATCATGTTCATGCATTTTCCATAGGTTTTGTGTAATGTTGCATGTTAGGTGTTTGAAAAAATATCCTAATGACATTCTTGTGTTGAATTGGGCTCAAGTGAGTCCCTTTGCTTGGGTTTACTCTTGATTGACCATGTTTAACATGTTTTGGTCAATGAATGTGTGTTCTACACACTTTGCCCAAGTTGTGCCTCAATGCCATGCCATGCACACACTATGCACACACTAGGCATCCTCTAGGCTCACCCCATGCACCTCCTACTGCACCCACTTGCACCAACACATGCACAGCACAGACACACACATGCACAGTCATGTACTTCATGCATTATGCCTCTGTTTACATGTTTTAACACTTATAGCATGCTGTTTTAAGTTTGTTTGCTCTGTTTTGAGTTGGTTATACTCTGTTTTAAGTTGTTTTACTTTTTGTTTTAGACAAACTTGAATCTAATCAAGTTTTGTGTTTTGTACTGTGTTTGTGCACCTGTTTCTTTTCTTTGTTTTCTGTGTACATGTGCAAATGTCTCCTACCAAACATTCAATGTCCAAGAAATCCTCCAAGCGTGCTCGCATGAATTTTGACAACTTCAAGTCTGCTGAGGCAAATATGGCTTACAATGACTGCTACAAGCGAGCTACAATAATTATGGAGAGAGTTGTTCAATTGAATACCCTTGAAAACACGTTCATTCTTGATGTGTTCAAGGAGAGGACATGGACAAAGCTGTTAACTCCGACTGGAAATGTGTACTCGGAAATTATTAAAGAGTTCTTCTCCAATGCTAGTGTGGACAGAGACCACATTAACTGCTGGGTGAGACACAAGGAATTTGTGATTACAAGAGATTCAATACAAGACTTCCTTGAAGTTCATCCTCTTTCTCAACCAATGACAATGCAATACGATGATTGTTTGGAATCCATTGAGGAAATGGTAAAGATTCTTGGTGGTACACCAACCAAGAAATCCATGAACACAATTCCATTCGGTCCGGAGATGAGGGCTCTTGCTTATGTAATGATCCATAATTTGTATTCGGTCACCAACCTGACGACATTGTCCACTCCAAGGACAATCTTCCTATACGATCTCTTCACTCATAAGGAGATTGATATTTCTGGACACATCTTCCACCTCTTAACCAAGAGCATCGAGAAGCGGAACTCCAAAACAATCATACCATTCCCCTCTCTCATTATGGGCCTCATTGCAAAGGCAAAGCTTAAACTTCCGAGCGGTCTCACTATTGTGAATAAAGATTACCCTATTGGTGCACACACGGTGACTCATAGTACAGCTCACATTTGAGGATCCAAAACCGGTATGTCTCAAATACCGAGGGATTGTGTTGAGGAAAAGGGAGGAGATACAGAGGAGGAGATTGATAGATTCACTTCTACTCCAAAGACTTCAGCTCAGCCATCATCCTCAGCACCAGCACGAGGACCAAACAGACTTGATAGACTTCTTGCTAGAATGGACCAGCTGTATACCTTACTAGACTCCCATGTGCAGCACACCGCAGACCAGTTTGCATACATTCAAGGTCAGATCATGACATTATCTTCTCAAATTGAGGACTTGTTCGTAGACCATGGCTCAGATTTAGAGTCTGATTAGTTCTAGCCTTTTTGGCCATTCCGGTCAAAAAGAGGGAGAAAATTTTGATGGGGAGCTTGCACAGTTTAGGGGGAGCATAGCTTAGACCTTAGATACATTGGTTTATTACAGGTAATTTACCATTGTTTATTTTAGCTTTTATAACTATTGGTTTATTGTTTTTAATGGTTTTGTTTAAAGCTTTAGTACATTGTTCTTAATTTCAGTTTTATATTCAGTAGATGTGTTTATCTCAATGCTTTGTAGCATTTTTTTGTGCTTTTAAGATATTGCTAATATGTCTTAAGTACCTCACACTTGTACCCTAGTAGGATCCTGTATCCTAAATGCATATACTTCGTGTATTTTGCATTGGTTGTGTGTTGGACATGCAATTGATCATTGTGGTTGGTCTTCATTGCATTGCATGTCCGGATGAGCATTTACTAGTTAAATGTTCATTGTAGTCATTCTTTAATGACTATTCTTGTTTGATCAAGATATGCTTATATGTTTTATAGTGTTTACAAACTTGATTGCACTTTACTTACTCATGTACGTACCATGTATTCAACTTGTCATAAGTTTAATGAAAGTTTTGTTTGTGTGCAAGTGTTTCAGGTTACAAGTATATACGTGCAAGTGCTTCACAGCTTCTAGATTAGGTGTGAGTGAGTTTTGCCACTGTTCCCAAACTCACGTTTAAGTCTAGAGTCTGTTTTAGGGGTTTTGTCACGGAATAGCCAAATAGGGAGATTGTAAAGTTGTAATTTACAACTATATGTTTTGTTGGCTTTAATTCCATGCCAAATTTGATTGTAATTTTATTCAATCTTTTGTACCCTGTATTTACTGTGGGATTTAATTGTAAGGGTTGTGTGATAGAGAGAGAGTATAAAGACTCAAGCAATTGAAGACAAAAGAGTTTTTGTGGGTAGCTCACGACTAAGCATCCCGCGAAATGATGCATGTGCCCTGCACATGACTAGAATGTGAAGAGTCAAGACAGATGGAGATAGCTGTGTTTCGTGAGTAGCTTGTGGGTAAAGCCTTTCCGCGAGACACTCGCGAAACATTCTGTTTTGCCAGACTGTGTTATCTGATACACACTTTCTGTACCCACACTATATACACCCACATTACCCACAAATGTTGAGGAGTGCTTCAAAGAGAAAACCCTAGCCATAAACCTTAAGAGTTAGAGATTGTTATACCCACAATCCTCTACACAATTGCTTGTGGATTTTCCTCAACTCCTACCTCTCCATTTCCATACCATTGAGAGGTTGATAGCCCAAACACTTACCACTCCATTTCAGAGTGTTTAGTGAGGTTTTGGTGCTACTGGGAAGCATTGGAAGAAGCCAAGGATGGTAGATGCAACATGGAGCTTGTTACGGGATCTGGAGAGCTAGAGAAGACACAATTCCGAGTAATCTTGTTGGAGTAGGAGCTTGGAGGGCTTAGGTACATCGGTTAGATTAGGCTTGGAGGGTCTCTTGCTGACCCATGTATCCCAAATGATTGTCTAGTGAATCGATTACTGTTTGGAGGGCAGCAGAGAGGTTTTTCGCCGAGTTCTTCGGTTTCCTCTTCAATAACACATCGGCGTGTTATCTTGTGTTTGCAATCTTCTTCCCTACTCTTTTACCTTTCATTTTACTACTGTGTTATAATGATTACGGGTTAGAGCAGCTCGTTTATTTATCCACTCGCATTTACTCTATTCCGCAGTTAGTATTAAGTTAGAGTAAAATCAATCGAGCCGTAACTTTAATTTGGGGGTCTAAATAGCTCTAGTGTTTTCACACATTTTCGAGCATTCAGATGATACTAGTCAGTAATACAAGAACTTGAAAGTGATCTTGTTTGAAAATTGAAACGTAAAGAAAAATACACTTTTTCAAAGTAGGAACTCTAATTTCTGCAAAGACAAAGACTGAGTAGGTGTACATCCTTATTAGTTCCTTCAACTTGCGAACAACGACCTAAACAATATGGGTCAGTCAGTGCCTTAATTTGTAAGTGTTTTAAGTTTGCCATTTCCAGTAGGAAATGAGGGAATGATAGGGTGGACCAATTGATGTATTGCGATAATATGCTAGATGATATGGGAGGTTCATCGTGTTCGGAGAGTAGTCCAATTTGTAGGCAAATTTTTAGGCGGAATTAGAGGTGTATTTTTACCATGTTGACCTCAAGTTTTGTCATGCTTAAACTTAGGGGATGGGGGTATTTTTAAAACACACAAAAGTCCAGTTCAAGAAAGAGAATTTTATGGGGAAATTTTGGACGTTATTCACTATATTCCTAAAACAATTGTAGGAGAAGCAATTAGTTACTAGATGAGGTATTTTTGTCATGCAGAAAAGTCCAGATTAAAGAGAGGAATCTTGTTATAGATAGTATAGAAGAAAAAGATAAATACAAGAACTTGAAAGTGATCTAGTTTGAAAATTGAAACGTAAAGAAATAAACTTTGAAATTAGGGACTCTAATTTATGCAAAGACAAGGACTGAGTTGGCCAACATCCTTATTATTTCCTTCAACTTTGCAAAAAACAACCTAAACAATTAATATGAGTCAATCAATACCTTAATTTTCCACATTGAGCTTATCGCTCAAGAACATATTGAGTGATTTCACCTCGTATAATCTATATGCAGGAGTAAGAACCACAAAAGAACAAAATATTCAACAAAAATGTCATTCAAAAGCAACGAATTAGTATAGATACTAATTTTTGTGATTAGAACGGATAATTATTATCCCATCCTATGTTTGATATAAGTCCAGAAAAAATTCCATAATAACTCCATTATATATATAAAATTAAAAGTGAGAAATTTAGAAAATGCAACCTAATATATATATATATATATATATATATATATATATATAAATATATTATGCTTAATTGAAACAAATATTTTATTTCCTGCAATTAAAAAGTAAGTACACTAATAAAGCATAATCTGTGCACACCAAGAGTTCAAATTCTCCCTCTCAATTATCTATTTTTGGTGGATTTAAGTAAATATCCAACACACTAATTGCTAATTCTTATGCAAAATTAAGTATTAGCCAAAAGTCTAAATTGAATTAAATTCTAGAAAACCAAGTGACATTGAGTCAAGTCAATGTCGGCGGAAAGATGGAGAAGGAAGATTTGGGAGTAAAGTTGGCTGTTCCACGAGTATTACTTCATTTTAGACCAAGTATGTATTCTGATTTTTTTTTTTTTTTCCAAATTTCACACAACATATGATAATACACTTAGTTGTACATGTTATTCCTATTGACTAGGGATAATTCAGTGGCATTTCATGGGGAATTATTATTATTTTTTAAAAGTCAAGATCCTTATAACTCAATTGGCACTTTCTGATAATACTTCTTACTGTCTCTAATGAAGGCAACAAGGTTAAAATTTTTCCTCCCAACCATCATTTTCTTTAATGAAAAAATGAAATAAAATAAAAATTATTTAAATGAATTAATTATTAAAAAAAAAACGCAATTTAAACAAGTAGAACTATTATTTTCTTTAATGAAAATTGAACCAAAAAGAAATTATTTAAATAAATTAATTAAAAAAAAAAAGCAATTTAAACCAGAAGAAGTGACCGTTTGTGTATAAAAAAAAAAAAAAAACTGCATTGATAGGGAGAAAGAGTCCTTAGTTATTATAATTTACATGTGTTTTACGTTTTTTTATTTTTTTTCTGGTACGAATGGAATGATAGGGTGAACAAATCGCTTGGTGTCTTGGTGTCACAGCAGGGCCACACTATGAATTAAGGAACAAGTGTACTAGATAACCTAACAAGTTGAACCTCTCAATCTAATAATCCACTAGTGCCAATAATATATGATAAATTATATGTGTTTCTTAATAGATGATTCCAGTTAGTAATACAAGAACTTGAAAGTGATCTTGTTTGAAAATTGAAACATAAAGAAATATATACTTTTACAAAGTAGGAACTCTAATTTCTGCAAAGACAAAGACTGAACAGGTGTACATCCTTATTATTTCCTTCAACTTGCGAACAACGACCTAAACAATATGGGTTAGTTAGTGCCTTAATTTGTAAGTGTTTTAAGTTTTTCATTTCCAGTAGGAAATGAGGGAATGATAGGGTGGACCAATTGATGTACTTGCGGTAATATGCAAGATGATATGGGAGGTTCACAGTGTTCGGAGAGTAGTCCAATTTGTAGGCAAAGTTTTATGCGGAATTAGAGGTGTACTTTTACCATGTTGACCTCAAGTTTTGTCATGCTTAAACTTAGGGGATAGGGGTATTTTCGAAACACACAAAAGTCCAGTTCAAGAAAGAGAATTTTACGGGGAAATTTTGGACGTTATTCACTATATTCCAAGAACATTTGTAGGAGAAGCAATTAGTTACTAGATGAGGTATTTTTGTTATGTAGAAAAGTCCAGATTAAAGAGAGGAATATTGTTATAGATAGTATTGAAGAAAAACATAAATACAAGAGCTTGAAAGTGATCTAGCTTGAAACTTGAAACGTAAAGAAATAAACTTTCAAATTAGGGACTCTAATTTCTACAAAGGCAAAGACTGAGTTGGCCAATATCCTTATTATTTCCTTCAACTTTGCAAAAACCAACCAAAACAATTAATATGAGTCAATCAATGCCTCAATTTTCCACATTGAGCATATCGCTCAAGAACGTATTGAGTGATTTCACCTCATATCATCTACATGCAAGAGTAAGAACCACAAAAGAACAAAATATTCAACAAAAATGTCAATCAAAAGCAATGAATTTGTATTGATACTAATTATTGTGATTAGAAAGGATAATTATTATCCCATCCAATGTTTGATATAAGTCCAGAAAAAATTCCATAATAACTCCATTATATATATATATATATATATATATAATTAAAAGTGAGGAATTTAGAAAATGCAACCTAATATACATATATATATATATATATATATATAACAAAAATATTATTTCCTGCAATTAAAAAGTAAGTACACTAATAAAGCATAATCTGTGCACACCAAGAGTTCAAATTCTCCCCTCAATTATCAATTTTTGGTGGATTTAAGTAAATATCCAACCTACTAATTGCTAATTCTTATGCAAAATTAAGTATTAGCCAAAAGTCTAAATTACATTGTCTAAATTGAATTAAATTCTAGAAAACCAAGTGACATTGATTCAAGTCAATGTCAACAGAAAGACGGAGAATGAAGATTTGGGAGTAAAGTTGGCTGTTCAACGAGTATTACTTCATTTTAGACCAAGTATGTATTCTGGATTTTTTTTTTTTTTTTTTTTTTTCTGAATTTCACACAACATATGATAATACACTTAGTTGTACATGTTATTCCTATTGACTAGGGATAATTCAGTGGCATTTCTTGGGGAATTATTATTATTTTTTAAATGTCAAGATCCTTATAATTCAATTGGCACTATCTGATAATACTTCTTACTGCCTCTAATGAAGGCAACATGGTTAAAAGTTTTCCTCCCAACTATCATTTTCTTTAATGAAAAAATGAAATAAAATAAAAATTATTTAAATGAATTAATTATTAAAAAAAAACGCAATTTAAACAAGTAGAACTATTATTTTCTTTAATGAAAAATGAAATAAAATAAAATTATTTAAATGAATTAATTAATTTAAAAAATAAAAAAAAAAAAGCAATTTAAACCAAAAGAAGTGACCGTTTACGTATAAATAAAACTGCATTGATAGGAAGAAAGAGTCCTTATTATTTATTATAATTTACATGTGTTTTACATTTTTTTATTTTTTTTGGGTCGGAATGGAATGACAGGGTGAACAAATTGCTTGGTGTCTTGGTGTCACAGCTGGGCCACACTATGAATTAAGCAACAAGTGTACCAGATAACCTAACAAGTTGAACCTCTCAATCCCATATTCCACTAGTGCCAATAATATATGATAAACTATATGTGTTTCTTAATAGATAATACCAATTAGTAATACAAGAACTTGAAAGTGATCTTGTTTGAAAATTGAAACATAAAGAAATATATACTTTTCCAAAGTAGGAACTCTAATTTCTGCCAAGACAAAGACTAAGCAAGCGTACATCCTAATTATTTCCTTCAACTTGCAAACAACGACCTAAACAATATGGGTTAGTCAGTGCCTTAATTTCTAAGTGTTCTAAGTTTTTCATTTCCGGTAGGAAATGAGGGAATGATAGGGTGGACCAATTGATGTACTTGCGGTAATATGCTAGATGATATGGGAGGTTCGCAGTGTTTGGAGAGTAGTCCAATTTGTAGGCAAAGTTTTCGGCAAAATTAGAGGTGTATTTTTACCATGTTGACATCAAGTTTTGTCATGCTTAAACTTAGGGGAAAGGGGTATTTTCAAAACACACAAAAGTCCAGTTCAAGAAAGAGAAGTTGATGGGGAAATTTTGGATGTTATTCACTATATTCCTAGAACATTTGTAGGAGAAGCAATTAGTTACTAGATGAGGTATTTTTTTTTTTTGTAGAAATGTCCAAATTAAAGAGAGGAATCTTGTTATAGATAGTACAGAAGAAAAAGATAAATACAAGAACTTGAAAGTGATCTAGCTTGAAAATTGTTGCGTAAAGAAATAAACTTTGAAATTAGGGACTCTAATTTCTACAAAGGCAAAGACTGAGCTGGCCAAAATACTTATTATTTCCTTCAACTTGGCAAACAACAACCTACACAATTAATAAGGGTCAATCAATACCTTAATTTTCCACATTGAGCTTATCGCGCAAGAACGTATTAAGTGATTTCACCTCGTATCATGTATATGCAAGAGTAAGAACCACAAAAGAACAAAATATTCAACAAAAATGTCATTCAAAATCAATGAATTAGTATAGTTACTAATTTTTGTGATTAGAAAGGATAATTATTATCCCATCCTATGTTGGATATAAGTCCAGAAAAAATTCCATAATAACTCCATTATATATCTAAAATTAAAAGTGAGAAATGTATAAAATGAAACCTAATATATATATTATGCTTAATTATAAAAAAATATATATATTATTTCTTGCAATTAAAAAGTAAGTACACTAATAAAGCATAATCTGTGCACACCAAGAGTTCAAATTCTCCCCCTCAATTATCAATTTTTGGTGGATTTAAGTAAATATCCAACCTAGTAATTGCTAATTCTTATGCAAAATTAAGTATTAGCCAAAAGTCTAAATTGAATTAAATTCTAGAAAACCAAGTGACATTGAGTCAAGTCAATGTCAACGGAAAGATGGAGAATGAAGATTTGGGAGTAAAGTTGGCTGTTCCACGAGTATTACTTCATTTTAGCCAAGTATGTATTCTGATTTTTTTTTTTTTTTTTTTTTCTGAATTTCACACAACATATGATAATACATTTAGTTGTACATGTTATTCCTATTGACTAGGGATAATTCAGTGGCATTTCTTGGGGAATTATTATTATTTTTTAAATGTCAAGATCCTTATAATTCAATTGGCACTTTCTGATAATACTTCTTACTGCCTCTAATGAAGGCAACATGGTTAAAAGTTTTCCTCCCAACTATCATTTTCTTTAATGAAAAAATGAAATAAAATAAAAATTATTTAAATTAATTAATTATTTAAAAAAAACGCAATTTAAACAAGTAGAACTATTATTTTCTTTAATGAAAAATGAAATAAAATTAAATAATTTAAATGAATTAATTAATTTAAAAAAAAAAAAAAAGCAATTTAAACCAAAAGAAGTGACCGTTTACGTATAAAAAAAACTGCATTGATAGGAAGAAAGAGTCCTTATTAGTTATTATAATTTACATGTGTTTTACATTTTTTTATTTTTTTTGGGTCGGAATGGAATGACAGGGTGAACAAATTGCTTGGTGTCACAACTGGGCCACACTATGAATTAAGCAACAAGTGTACCAGATAACCTAACAAGTTGAACCCTCTCAATCCCATATTCCACTAGTGCCAATAATATATGATAAATTATATGTGTTTCTGAATAGATGATACCAGTTAGTAATACAAGAACTTGAAGGTGATCATGTTTGAAAATTGAAACATAAAGAAATATATACTTTTCCAAAGTAGGAACTCTAATTTCTGCAAAGACAAAGACTGAGCAAGCGTACATCCTTATTTTTTCCTTCAACTTGCAAACAACGACCTAAACAATATGGGTTAGTCAGTGCCTTAATTTCTAAGTGTTCTAAGTTTTTCATTTCCGGTAGGAAATGAGGGAATGATAGGGTGGACCAATTGATGTACTTGCGGTAATATGCTAGATGATATGGGAGGTTCGCAGTGGTTGGAGAGTAGTCCAATTTGTAGGCAAAGTTGTAGGCGAAATTAGAGGTGTATTTTTACCTTGTTGACCTCAAGTTTTGTCATGCTTAAACTTAGGGGATAGGGGTATTTTCGAAACACACAAAAGTCCAGTTCAAGAAAGAGAATTTTATGGGGAAATTTTGGATGTTATTCACTATATTCCTAGAACATTTGTAGGAGAAGCAATTAGTTACTAGATGAGGTATTTTTGTCATGTAGAAAAGTCCAAATTAAAGAGAGGAATCTTGTTATAGATAGTATAGAAGAAAAAGTTAAATACAAGAACTTGAAAGTGATCTAGCTTGAAAATTGTAACGTAAAGAAATAAACTTTCAAATTAGGGACTCTAATTTCAACAAAGGCAAAGACTGAGCTGGCCAACATCCTTATTATTTCCTTCAACTTGGCAAACAACAACCTACACAATTAATAAGGGTCAGTCAATACCTTAATTTTCCACATTGAGCATATCGCTCAAGAACGTATTGAGTGATTTCACCACGTATCATCTATAGGAAAGGGTAAGAACCACGAAAGAACAAAATATTCAACAAAAATGTCATTCAAAATCAATGAATTAGTATAGTTACTAATTTTTTTGATTAGAAAGGATAATTATTATCCCATCCTATTTTAGATATAAGTCCAAAAAAAATTCCATAATAACTCCATTTTCTAAAATTAAAAGTGAGAAATGTACAAAATGAAACCTAATATATATATATATACATATATATATATATATATATATATATATATATATATATTATGCTTAATTATAAAAAAAATATTATTTCCTGCAATTAAAAAGTAAGTACACTAATGAAGCATAATCTATGCACACCAAGAGTTCAAATTCTCCCCCTCAATTATCAATTTTTGGTGGATTTAAGTAAATATCCATCCTACTAATTGCTAATTCTTATGCAAAATTAAGTATTAGCCAAAAGTCTAAATTACATTGTCTAAATTGAATTAAATTCTAGAAAACCAAGTGACATTGAGTCAAGTCAATGTCAACGGAATGATGGAGAATGAAGATTTGGGAGTAAAGTTGGTTGTTCCACGAGTATTACGTCATTTTAGACCAAGTATGTATTCTGATTTTTTTTTTTTTTTTTTCTGAATTTCATACAACATATGATAATACACTTAGTTGTACATGTTATTCCTATTGACTAGGGATAATTCAGTGGCATTTCTTGGGGAATTATTATTATTTTTTAAATGTCAAGATCCTTATAATTCAATTGGCACTTTCTGATAATACTTCTTACTGCCTCTAATGAAGGCAACATGGTTAAAAGTTTTCCTCCCAACTATCATTTTCTTTAATGAAAAAATGAAATAAAATAAAAATTATTTAAATGAATTAAATATTTAAAAAAAAAAAAAAAAACGCAATTTACACAAGTAGAACTATTATTTTCTTTAATGAAAAATGAAATAAAATAAAATAATTTAAATGAATTAATTAATTTTTTTTTTTTTTAAAAAAAGCAATTTAAACCAAAAGAAGTGACCGTTTACGTATAAAAAAAACTGCATTGATAGGAAGAAAGAGTCCTTCTTAGTTATTATAATTTACATGTGTTTTACATTTTTTTATTTTTTTTGGGTCGGAATGGAATGACAGGGTGAACAAATTGCTTGGTGTCTTGGTGTCACAGCTGGGCCACACTATGAATTAAGCAACAAGTGTACCAGATAACCTAACAAGTTGAACCTCTCAATCCCATATTCCACTAGTGCCAATAATATATGATAAATTATATGTGTTTCTTAATAGATGATACCAGTTAGTAATACAAGAACTTGAAAGTGATCTTGTTTGAAAATTGAAACATAAAGAAATATATACTTTTCCAAAGTAGGAACTCTAATTTCTGCAAAGACAAAGACTGAGCAAGCGTACATCCTTATTATTTCCTTCAACTTGCCAACAACGACCTAAACAATATGGGTTAGTCAGTGCCTTAATTTCTAAGTGTTCTAAGTTTTTCATTTCCGGTAGGAAATGAGGGAATGATAGGGTGGACCAATTGATGTACTTGCAGTAATATGCTAGATGATATGGGAGGTTCGCAGTGGTTGGAGAGTAGTCCAATTTGTATGCAAAGTTTTAGGCGAAATTAGAGGTGTACTTTTACCATGTTGACCTCAAGTTTGTCATGCTTAAACTTAGGGGATAGGGGTATTTTCGAAACACACAAAAGTCCAGTTCAAGAAAGAGAATTTTATGGGGAAATTTTGGATGTTATTCACTATATTCCTAGAACATTTGTAGTAGAAGCAATTAGTTACTAGATGAGGTATTTTTGTCATGTAGAAAAGTCCAAATTAAAGAGAGGAATCTTGTTATAGATGGTATAGAAGAAAAAGTTAAATACAAGAACTTGAAAGTGATCTAGCTTGAAAATTGTAACGTAAAGAAATAAACTTTCAAATTAGGGACTCTAATTTCAACAAAGGCAAAGACTGAGCTGGCCAACATCCTTATTATTTCCTTCAACTTGGCAAACAACAACCTACACAATTAATAAGGGTCAGTCAATACCTTAATTTTCCACATTGAGCATATCGCTCAAGAACGTATTGAGTGATTTCACCACGTATCATCTATAGGAAAGGGTAAGAACCACGAAAGAACAAAATATTCAACAAAAATGTCATTCAAAATCAATGAATTAGTATAGTTACTAATTTTTTTGATTAGAAAGGATAATTATTATCCCATCCTATTTTAGATATAAGTCCAAAAAAAATTCCATAATAACTCCATTTTCTAAAATTAAAAGTGAGAAATGTATAAAATGAAACCTAATATATATATATATATATATATATATATATTATGCTTAATTATAAAAAAAATATTATTTCCTGCAATTAAAAAGTAAGTACACTAATGAAGCATAATCTGTGCACACCAAGAGTTCAAATTCTCCCCCTCAATTATCAATTTTTGGTGGATTTAAGTAAATATCCAACCTACTAATTGCTAATTCTTATGCAAAATTAAGTATTAGCCAAAAGTCTAAATTACATTGTCTAAATTGAATTAAATTCTAGAAAACCAAGTGACATTGAGTCAAGTCAATGTCAACGGAAAGATGGAGAATGAAGATTTGGGAGTAAAGTTGGTTGTTCCACGAGTATTACTTCATTTTAGACCAAGTATGTATTCTGATTTTTTTTTTTTTTTTTTTTCTGAATTTCATACAACATATGATAATACACTTAGTTGTACATGTTATTCCTATTGACTAGGGATAATTCAGTGGCATTTCTTGGGGAATTATTATTATTTTTTAAATGTCAAGATCCTTATAATTCAATTGGCACTTTCTGATAATACTTCTTACTGCCTCTAATGAAGGCAACATGGTTAAAAGTTTTCCTCCCAACTATCATTTTCTTTAATGAAAAAATGAAATAAAATAAAAATTATTTAAATGAATTAAATATTTAAAAAAAAAAAAAAAAACGCAATTTACACAAGTAGAACTATTATTTTCTTTAATGAAAAATGAAATAAAATAAAATAATTTAAATGAATTAATTAATTTTTTTTTTAAAAAAAAAGCAATTTTAACCAAAAGAAGTGACCGTTTACGTATAAAAAAAACTGCATTGATAGGAAGAAAGAGTCCTTCTTAGTTATTATAATTTACATGTGTTTTACATTTTTTTATTTTTTTTGGGTCGGAATGGAATGACAGGGTGAACAAATTGCTTGGTGTCTTGGTGTCACAGCTGGGCCACACTATGAATTAAGCAACAAGTGTACCAGATAACCTAACAAGTTGAACCTCTCAATCCCATATTCCACTAGTGCCAATAATATATGATAAATTATATGTGTTTCTTAATAGATGATACCAGTTAGTAATACAAGAACTTGAAAGTGATCTTGTTTGAAAATTGAAACATAAAGAAATATATACTTTTCCAAAGTAGGAACTCTAATTTCTGCAAAGACAAAGACTGAGCAAGCGTACATCCTTATTATTTCCTTCAACTTGCAAACAACGACCTAAACAATATGGGTTAGTCAGTGCCTTAATTTCTAAGTGTTCTAAGTTTTTCATTTCCGGTAGGAAATGAGGGAATGATAGGGTGGACCAATTGATGTACTTGCAGTAATATGCTAGATGATATGGGAGGTTCGCAGTGGTTGGAGAGTAGTCCAATTTGTAGGCAAAGTTTTAGGCGAAATTAGAGGTGTACTTTTACCATGTTGACCTCAAGTTTGTCATGCTTAAACTTAGGGGATAGGGGTATTTTCGAAACACACAAAAGTCCAGTTCAAGAAAGAGAATTTTATGGGGAAATTTTGGATGTTATTCACTATATTCCTAGAACATTTGTAGTAGAAGCAATTAGTTACTAGATGAGGTATTTTTGTCATGTAGAAAAGTCCAAATTAAAGAGAGGAATCTTGTTATAGATAGTGTAGAAGAAAAAGATAAATACAAGAACTTGAAAGTGATCTAGCTTGAAAATTGTAATGTAAAGAAATAAACTTTGAAATTAGGGACTCTAATTTCTACAAAGGCAAAGACTGAGCTGGCCAACATCCTTATTATTTCCTTCAACTTGGCAAACTACAACCTACACAATTAATAAGGGTCAGTCAATACCTTAATTTTCCACATTGAGCTTATCGCTCAAGAACGTATTGAGTGATTTCACCTCGTATCATGTATATGCAAGAGTAAGAACCACAAAAGAACAAAATATTCAACAAAAATGTCATTCAAAATCAATGAATTAGTATAGTTACTAATTTTTGTGATTAGAAAGGATAATTATTATCCCATCCTATGTTAGATATAAGTCCAGAAAAAATTCCATAATAACTCCATTATATATCTAAAATTAAAAGTGAGAAATGTAGAAAATGAAACCTAATATATATATATATATATATATATATATATATATATATATATTATGCTTAATTAAAAAAATATATATTATTTCCTGCAATTAAAAAGTAAGTACACTAATAAAGTATAATCTGTGCACACCAAGGGTTCAAATTCTCCCTCTCAATTATTAATTTTTGGTGGACTTAAGTAAATATCCAACCTACTAATTGCTAATTCTTATGCAAAATTAAGTATTAGCCAAACGTCTAAATTACATTGTCTAAATTGAATTAAATTCTAGAAAACCAAGTGACCTTGAGTCAAGTCAATGGCGGCGGTAAGATGGAGTATGAAGATTTGGGAGTAAAGGTGGCTGCCCCACGAGTATTACTTCATTTTAGGCCAAGTATGTATTCTGAATTTTTTTTTTTTTTTTTTTTCTGAATTTCACACAACATATGATAATACACTTAGTTGTACATATTATTCCTATTGACTAGGGATAATTCAGCGGCATTTTTTGGGGATTTTTTTTTTTTTAAATGTCAAGATCCTTATAGTTCAATTGGCACTTTCTGATAATACTTTTTACTGCTTCTAATAAAGACAACATGGTTCAAATTTTTCCTCCCAACTATCGTTTTCTTTATTGAAAAAATGAAATAAAATAAAAATTATTTAAATGAATTAATTATAAAAAATAAAAATAAAAGCAATTTAAACAAGTAGAACTATCATTTTCTTTAATGACAAAATGAAATAAAATAAAATTATTTAGAAGAATTAATTAAAATAAATGCAATTTAAACAAGAAGAATTGAGCATTTATATATAAAAAATACTGCATTGATAGGGAGAAAGAGTCATTATTAGTTATTATAATTTACATGTGTTTTACATTTTTTTTTTTTTTTTGGTTAGGATTTGTGAGAATGACAGGGTGAACAAATTGCTTGGTGTCTTGGTGACACAGTAGGGCCACACCATAAATTAAGGAACAAGTGTACCAGTTAACCTAACAAGTTGAACCTCTCAATCCAATATTCTCCTAGTGCCAATAATATCTGATAAATTATATGTGTTTCTTTATAGATGATACGAGTCAGTAATACAAGAATGTGAAAGTGATCTTGTTTGAAAATTGAAACGTAAATAAATATATACTTTTTCAAAGTAGGAATTCTTATTTTTGCAAAGACAAAAACTAATTAAGCAGGCATACATCCTTATTATTTCCTTCAACTTGCAAACAACGACCTAAACAATATAGGTCAGTTAGTGCCTTAATTTGTAAGTGTTTTAAGTTTCTCATTTCCAGTAGCAAATGAGGGAATGATAGGGTGGACCAATTGATGTACTTGTGGTAATATGCTAGATGATATGGGAGGTTCACAGTGTTCGGAGAGTAGTTCAATTTGTAGGCAAAGTTTTAGGTGGAATTAGAGGTGTATTTTTACCATGTTGACCTCAAGCTTTGTCATACATAAACTTAGGGGATGGGGGGTATTTTTGAAACACACAAAAGTCCAGTTCAAGGAAGAGAATTTTGTGGGGAAATTTTGGACGTTATTCACTATATTCCTAAAACATTTGTAGGAGAAGCAATTTGTGACTAGATTAGGTATTTTTGTCGTGTAGAAAAGTCCAGATTAAAGTGTGGATTCTTGTTATAGATAGTGTAGAAGAAAAAGATAAATACAAGAACTTGAAAGTGATCTAGCTTGAAAATTGAAACGTAAACAAATAAACTTTCAATTTAGGGACCCTAATTTCTACAAAGACAGAGACTGAGCTGGCCAACATCCTTACTATTTCCTTCAACTTGGCAAACAACGACCTACACAATTAATAAGAGTCAATCAATACCTTAATTTTCCACATTGAGGTTATCGCTCAAGAACGTATTGAGTGATTTCACCTCGTATCATCTATATGCAGGAGTAAGAACCAGAAAAGAACAAAATATTCAACAAAAATGTCATTCAAAATCAATGAATTAGTATAGTTACTAATTTTTGTGATTAGAAAGGATAATTATCATCCCATCCTATGTTTGATATAAATCCAAAAAAAATTCCATAATCACTCCATTATATATCTAAAATTAAAAGTGAGAAATTTATAAAATGCAACCTAATATATATATATATATATATATATATATATATATATATATATATATATATATTATGCTTAATTAAAACAAATATTTTATTTCCTGCAATTAAAAAGTAAGTACACTATAAAGCATAATCTGTGCACACCAAGAGTTCAAATTCTCCCTCTCCATTATCAATTTTTGGTGGATTTAAGTAAATATCCAACCTACTAATTGCTAATTCTTATGCAAAATTAAGTATTGGCCAAAAGTCTAAATTACATTGTCAAAATTGAATTAAATTCTAGAAAACCAAGTGACATTGAGTCAAGTCAATGGCGGCGGAAAGATGGAGAATGAAGATTTGGGAGTAAAGTTGGCTGTCCCACGAGTATTACTTCATTTTAGGCCAAGTATATATTCTTTTTTTTTTTTTTTTTTTTTTTTGAATTTCACACAACATATGATAATACACTTAGTTGTACATGTTATTCCTATTGACTTGGGATAATTCAGAGGCATTTTTTGGGGAATTATTTTTATTTTTTAAATGTCAAGATCCTTATAATTCAATTGGCACTCTCTGATAATACTTCTTACTACTTCTAATGAAGGCAACATGGTTCAAATTTTTCTTCCCAACTATCATTTTCTTGTGTTCAAGTCATATTGAAAAAGCATCTCATACGGTTGAGATGCTAGTTTCTCTGTTGCTAAGAAAGTGGTGGTCTATCTCCCTCTTCTCTTAGGCAGTAGAAGTTGTTTGTCCCTTCTTTGAAGGAGAGTTTGTTTTGTTTGTTTGTTTTTGTCTTCTCTTGAGTCACCAAGTGTGCCTCTCGAGGTTGTTGGTTGGTTTTTTTCGCGGGTATAGGGAAACACAGGAACTTTTTTGGTCTTTTCAACTCTCCTTCATAATTTGGAGTCCATCAACCTCTCTTACCTATGGAAGATCTCACTAAGAATTGGAGCAATTTAACTCTTTATGAGAAGGAGGACACTGGTTTTACTCTTCCACGAGTTCAGCAACTTAAGGAATACATCATCACGACCACATTCCTCATTTCACGTTACCTAGTCATGGAAGCTGTGATCCGGACACTCAAGCATTTGTGGAGATTGAAGAATGGTTTCAAAATCAGAAACGTGGAAAGGATCACTGAAAACCAGCCGTGGAGCATCGACAAACACATTGTCGTCATACAAAATTTTGCTGAGTCTATGAAATTCCATGAGTTGGCATTTGACAGAGAAGAAAATAAGAGTCAGACATTGAGGCAGGCGGCAGGGACTAAAGGTGGTTCACCGGAAGTTGGAAATCCACTGAGTCCTGTGATGGAGAAGATGATAGCTGGGGTTTGCATTGAAGAGGAAAAGGGTATTAATGACGGACTGGTTACAAACAATGAGCAAACGGCTAAAGTAGACAAACAGACTGAAACGGCTGCATTTAACTCCAATTCCAGCTCAGGTCCGAGATTTACTCTTCCAAAAATCTCGGGATTATCATTGAATTAGAATTATACTCTTCCAAAAATGGCTGTGCCAGAATCACCAATCAATAGGCAAGAATCTTCGCTACCATTATCTCCCGCAATTAATGGGATTTTAAGTTGTCCTAAGGGCATTGATAAGGAGTTAAATGCGGAGAATGATGACAACTCACCAATTATTGCTCCTATTAACTCTAATTCCCAGCAATCCCAATGGCAAGTGTTTAATACGGTCAATATTCCAGACAAGGAAAAAAGCGCAACAACAACAATGAAAGGTAATGAACCAGATCAGTCCAATCAGCCTCCACACTGTGCCATTTGGAAACCTCCATGGCCGATCCTAAAGGTAAACTCTGATGATGTAATTTTCCAGGAGCAAAATTTTGTGGATGTTGTTTTGGATATGGGAGGTGGATTAGTGTTGTTTTGGAGATTGACTATTGATGTAATTGTGGAGGGTTCAGGCACAAATTATATCGATACAATGTTTCAAGAAGAAGATAGGGCAGGGATTGGAGTGATCATCTGAGAATGCCAAGGAAAAGGCTTGGCACACATGGTCGGAATCATCCCTCTCCCCCTAACTATCATAGAGCTTGAAACTTTGGCTAAATCGAAGGCTTTACAGTTTGATGCTGATCTGAGTTTGGAAGATGTCAACCCAGAGGGAGTTTCAGAGATTGCAATGAATGCTTTGAATGCAGATTTGCAGTCTTTGGAATCCTTTGGTTTACTTAGTCATGATGTTAAATGTTTTGCAAGTTTATTTCATAGTATTAGGCTTTCACATGTTCGTAGAGAAGGATTGTTGTATTCTCACAGTAAGAGAAACGACAATGGGGTTGCTCATAATCTGGCTAAAAATGCATTATGCATACCAGATTTTCTAATATGGATGGAAGATGTCCCATCTCATATTGGTTCGATTTTACAATTGGATGTAGTTGAATTTTATTAATAAAATCCATCAGTTTCTTTCTCAAAAAAAAAAATATATATATATATATATATATATATATATATATCATTTTCTTTAATGAAAAAATGAAATAAAATAAAAATTATTTAAATGAATTAATTATTGAAAATAAAAATAAAAGCAATTTAAACAAGTAGAACTATCATTTTCTTCAATGAAAAAATGAAATAAAATAAAATTATTTAAATGAATTAATTAAGAAAAAAAAAAAAGCAATTTAAAAAAGAAGTGACCGTTTATGTATTAAAAAAAAAAAAAAAAAAAAAAAAAAAAAAAAAAAACTGCATTGATAGGGAGAAATTGTCCTTATTAATTATTATAATTTAAATGTGTTTTACATTTTTTTTTTTTTTTGGGGGGGGGGGGGGGGGGGTGGGTAAGGAAGGGAATGACAGGATGAACAAATTGCTTGGTGTCTTGGTGACACAACAGGGCCACACTATGAATTGAGGAACAAGTGTACCAGATAACCTAACAAGTTGAACCTCTCAATCCAATATTCCACTAGTGCCAATAATATCTGATAAATTATATGTGTTTCTAAATAGATGATACCAGTTAGTAATACAAGAACTTGAAAGTGAACTTGTTTGAAAATTTAAACATAAAGAAATAAACTTTGAAATTAGGGACTCTAATTTATGCAAAGACAAGGACTGAGCAGGCCAACATCCTTATTATTTCCTTCAACTTGGCAAAAAACAACCTAAACAATTAATATGAGTCAATCAATGCCTTAATTTTCCACATTAAGGTTATTGCCCAAGAACGTAATGAGTGATTTCACCTCGTATCATCTATATACAGGAGTAAGAACCACAAAAGAACAAAAATTTCAACAAAAATTTCATTCAAAAGCAATGAATTAGTATAGTTATTAATTTTTGTGATTAGAAAGGATAATTATTATCCCATCCTATGTTTGATATAAGTCCAGAAAAAATTCCATAATAACTCCATTATATATCTAAAATTAAAAGTGAGAAATTTATAAAATGCAACCTAATATATATATATATATATATATATATATATATATATATATATATATATATTATGCTTAATTAAAACAAATATTTTATTTCCTGCAATTAAAAAGTAAGTACACTAATAATTTACATGTGTTTTACAATTTTTTTTTCGGGTCGGAATTGTGGGAATGACAGGGTGAACAAATTGCTTGGTGTCTTATGTGTTTCTTAATAGATGATACCAGTCAGTAATACAAGAACATGAAAGTGATCTTGTTTGAAAAATGAAACGTAAAGAAATATATACTTTTTCAAAGTAGGAACTCTAATTTCTTCAAAGCCAAAAACTAAGCAGGTGTACATCCTTATTATTTCCTTCAACTTGCGAACAACGACCTAAACAATATAGGTCAGTCAGTGCCTTAATTTTAAGTGTTTTAAGTTTGTCATTTCCAGTAGGAAATGAGGGAATGACAGGGTGGACCAATTGATGTACTTGCGGTAATATGCTAGATGATATGGGAGGTTCATAGTGTTCGGAGAGTAGTCCAATTTGTAGGCAAAGTTTTAGGCGGAATTAGAGGTGTATTTTTACCATGTTGACCTCAAGTTTTGTCATGCTTAAACTTAGGGGATGGGGGTATTTTTGAAACACACAAAAGTCCAGTTCAAGAAAGAGAATTTTATGGGGAAATTTTGGACGTTATTCACTATATTCCTAAAACATTTGTAGGAGAAGCAATTAGTTACTAGATGAGGTATTTTTGTCATGCAGAAAAGTCCAGATTAAAGAGAGGAATCTTGTTATAGATAGTATAGAAGAAAAAGATAAATACAAGAACTTGAAAGTGATCTAGTTTGAAAATTGAAACGTAAAGAAATAAACTTTGAAATTAGGGACTCTAATTTATGCAAAGACAAGGACTGAGTTGGCCAACATCCTTATTATTTCCTTCAACTTTGCAAAAAACAACCTAAACAATTAATATGAGTCAATCAATACCTTAATTTTCCACATTGAGCTTATCGCTCAAGAACATATTGAGTGATTTCACCTCGTATAATCTATATGCAGGAGTAAGAACCACAAAAGAACAAAATATTCAACAAAAATGTCATTCAAAAGCAACGAATTAGTATAGATACTAATTTTTGTGATTAGAAAGGATAATTATTATCCCATCCTATGTTTGATATAAGTCTAGAAAAACTTCCATAATAACTCCATTATATCTAAAATTAAAAGAGAGAAATTTATAAAATGCAACCTAATATTATATATATATATATATATATATATTATGCTTAATTAAAAAAAATATTTTATTTCTTGCAATTAAAAGCATAATCTGTGCACAATCAGTGTACACTAGTAAAGCATAATTTGTTTTGAGTATTTAAATTTTTTGATGGGGCATTTAATTTTTTTTTTTCTAAATGTCTAGAATATTATAGTTCAACAAGCACTTTCTGATGGCACTTGTACATTTCTAAAAAAGATGTTCAAGGGTTCAAATTCTTCCTCTCAATTATCAATTTTTTTTAAATAAAATAAAAATGATTTAAATATATATTTTTTTTTTTAATTTAAACAAGAAGAAGTGAGAGTTTGTGTATAAAAAACTGCATTAATCAGGAGAAAGAGTACTTATTATAATTTATAAGTGTTTTAAGTTTTTTTTCTTTTCCTTAATTTTCTGTAGGAATTGTGAAAATGACAGGGTGAACAAATTGCTAGATGATACAACAGGGTCACACTATGAATTCTCAATCCATTTCCCTTGAGCCAATTGACAGCACAATCACAACTTTGCACCAATAATATCTGAAAAATTATATATAAAAACTTAGTTTCGCATCACAGTGATGGAATACTTGCATGCTGGAGAACGAATGCACGTGAAAGACTTAAAAAGGTAAACGCAAGACTAGACTTAGCATTCAACACATGAATTAAGGTTAGGACTCTATTTCCACATTGACATGATATGGATTGATCAGAGAGCTATATCGTTTGCATATATTGCCTTGCTGAAAGCGACCAATGCATTATTAAAAGTAACTAAGAAATTTTCTAAATTTCCACGTTCACATGAATTAGTGTAATTTTTTAAATTTTGATGGAGACATGCCGTTTAGCGTACTCCAAATTGCATCTTCAAGTCTCAAGTAATAATTCAATTTTACAAGGATAATTGAATCTCAAGAAAAATGAATGACAAGTGAAGTAAAATAATAATAAAAAAATCTGCATATTTTAATTTTACTTAAAATATAGCATTATATTTGGATTTTATAATTGGTGACATGGTCTAATTTCAAATGCTTATGAAGAACTAGCCTCATCAGTCATCACACGTGCTTAGCGCATGCAATGAGGCTTTTTTTTTTTGGTCTAGTATCATAATTTTCCATTCATTTCAAATTTTTAGATTATGGCACAATCTTTCTCAAAAAAAAAAAAAAAAAAAAAAAAAAAAAAGGAAAAAAAAAAAGATTATGACACAATCAAAAAAAAAAAAAAAAAAAAAGACCTTAGAAATCTCATTTAGAGAGGTTAAACTATTTAGATAAAAATAAATTTAAAAAAAAAAAACTATTTTTCAAAAGTGGACTGTGATTTTTTTTTTTTTTTTTTTTTTTTTAATTTTGATAAGTTTGTTTTGAAAACATAGACCAATATGAGAGTGTCATATTTTGTAAGCATTTTAAATGGAGTTGGAGATAAATTTTTACTTAGTTGGCCCTAAGTTTTGTCCTTGTTAAACATAGGGTTTAGGGGTATTTTTAAATCACATAAAAGTCTAGTTTAAAGAGGGGAATCATTTTATAGATGGTATAAATTAGACAGTGACTGTTATGCTATGAATGCTGTGAGTGACTGTATTAATTAGCGTCCTGTTACCCAGATAAATTGATAGCTAGCTTTGGTTAAACCACACTTTTTTGGTGCTGTTGAATACAATTTTGGAATTTCTAGTGATCAAGCAAGAGATACAAGTTATTATTTGATCTACTTTTCGGCATAGTATAAGGGTATTAATTAAATGATTATGATTTTTGATTTTTGTGGTTTTAGTTAAGAGATACAAATTATTCTGATCTTTGATTTTTGTGGTTTCCATGTCTGGGTTAATTACAGATCTCTATCTATATATATTATGAAACTCGTTAGGCAAGCTTCAGTTGAGGAAGACTTAAAAAGAATTCATACAAGAAAACGATGTCGTGCCACTTATTATATACACGACGTCGTTTCACATAAGCTTATTAAATTTATTGGATTTAGATGATACCATGTCTCTTGGATTTATTGCTCATTTTGGTTCTATCAATTAAGTTTGTTTTCCCTTTGAATTATCAAGATAGAGTGACTTCTGAGAAAAAAATGAGTTGGGAAATTTCACATAACACCGATAGTTGTAAATTTTCTTGAATTTGAGTAATAATAAGCAATGCCATAATTCATTAGTGGCCAAGGATAAAGAAAAGTGGGTCTCCGCCTTTTTGCAGTTATTAGGGAACAAGAATCAGGCTGGTGGCTGGAGGTTTAAATGAACAAACTTAGGACCATATTTTGTTACAAGAATATTCATCCTATTGGTTTTACTCAGATAGTACAGTAGATTTTTATTTTGTAAAGACCAAAGTTAACTCTGTTGCTCTCTGATTGTTGGTTTAAGCCTTTAAGGAATTTAATGTAATCTTTGGTTGCTCTTGATCTTACCCTTATGCAACATCTGCAAGGCCTAGCTAGCAAAGCAGGGAAGAAAAAGGACTTAATTTGAAGGATAGGCCGTTCACTTCCCTCAAAATGCCTAGTATTTCATTCTCTCAAAAGCTATCACTACATGTTGAAATGTTGCTCAGCCTTCCTAAAATCTATATTTTGATGCCTGTCAAAGGCACCCTACCAAGCTGCAAACATACAACACACAATTGACCACAGCTTATATGTTATAGGACAATAAAGAAGAAGATAACCCACTAACTCTAATTTCTATAATGACAAAGACTGAGTAGGCCTACATCCTTTTTAATTTTCCTTAAACTAGTAAAAAAACGTCCTAAATAATATGGATCAATCAGTGCATGCTTTAAATTTCCACATTGACATGATCATTCAAAAACACCAATCCATTTTCATATTTTGATTAGACCCTTATCTCTTTTGCAATACGATACTTGATGATGCACAAAAAATCAGTAGGTTGAATGCTTCTGGCTTCAATGATCTGGAAGGCTTGAAAAGGAAAACAAACAATCAAAGGAGACCGATGGTGACTGGCCAAGAACCCTCCAATGATTAAGTTAGTTTCTCTCTTAAATTCTGGAGTTCCAACTTTTTGGGAATTGTTTCAGACTTACCTTATTTTGATGTAGATGAGTGTTTATATAGTCTATACTTGAAGCGGTTACTTGTCTAATAACTCCCCCTATCATTGAGGAGGTCGAAAGGTTCAGAGTTAACTTCCATAACTGCCATGGAAGTTAGATTATTTGATCTTGTTTCCCATAACCATCATTGGAAGCAGTTAGTAAGAACCTATAGTAATGAACCTTGATTTTTACTCATGCTTTGGAACAGGAATGTGTGGTTCACTTCATTAACTTGTATAGAGAAACATGCTTGGAATTTGTGTGGTCATCCAAACGTCTTTTTCGATGGATGACCTCTGCACAGACGAGCACTCTATATAAAGTTCCCATTTTTCTGTTCTTGCCTTGGACGACCCTTATGGACGGGATGGGAGTTGGCTTATTTTGTAGTACACCATCAATATTGAAAACATTAATCCTATGCACTTATGCAGTAGAGAGAGTGCATTAGTAACATCAAGGGATAAAATCCAAATTCTAAAATTTTTATGGTGTTAAATCCAAAAATCCTCAAACTTTAGGAGTGTAATTTGCACTTTGACCACGCACAAAGAAGAAGAAGAAGAAGAAGAAGAAGAAGAAGAAGCGACATGTGCATGTTTTACTTTAAATATAACGTTCTATTTAGAAACATTGTAGTAATTTAAAATGCTTTTGTAATATTAGACTGACTGTTTATGCCTAGGAGAGCAATGACTGTATTAGGGTCTTGTTAGACACAGTGTTTTTGAAAAAAAAATTCTTACTGTTAGGACATATGTAATTCAATGTTAGGAACATATGTCAACATTTTATGTAATTGGCTAATCCTTTGACAAAATGCACTTTACTTATAATTGGGTAGATCTAGGATGTGTTTAATGCTTTAAGAAACAAGGTTTCAAGTTCAAGTGTTAAAGCCATACAAGTTTGTCCAAGAATCAAGTGAGAAAGTGTAGGATTTTAAAACTCGACAGCTAGCATCTATCGAGGTTTAAAAGCTACTGAAGCCTGTGGCTCGACAACTAGCTTGATAGATGGCTATCTATCGAGGTTTATGAAATTCAATTTTTTAGAGCTGGTTTCAATCCAATCCGTGGGTATATGTTTGGGCTTTCTTTTCTCACAATCCTAAACATATATAAGGATTATTTTGAGGGCCGTAAAATGTTAGACAAGTTGCACAAGAGCAAAATTCCACAAGTGTGAAGAAAAGTGTGACTGGAAACCTAGTTTGCCCAAGTTCTTCTTTCTCTTGAAGAAGCTGCTGTGTTTTGTACACCATAGGGTTTTGTGACCAAGCAACTTCATGATCTTCATCATGTAATGAACAGAAGAACTTTGCAACCAACATCCTTCTCAAGTTGGTGCTCAAGTCACATACTGAGATTCACGCAATTGGTTAGTCACGTACTAGGAGCCGTGCATTGAAAAAGAGAGATTCTCACTACAGAACAAGTCAAATTGGGTATTGAGGTAAAGGTTCAACTGTAGGTTGGTAGAAGATACTGAGATTCCTTTACTTGTAACTGCTTGTTTTGATAATAGTTGATTCTCAGGAGTGGTGGCCTTAAAATCACCCGGTGGGGTTTTTGCCGTGTAGGTTTTCCCCATTCGTAAATAAATCACTGTGTCAATTTATTTTCCATTGCATACTTAGTTTAATTGGTGATTTGTTTGTGCTACCACATATATTGTATGTTAATTTGATTAATTAAGATACTTGGCAAATTAATCAATTAATTCATCACAAGGGGTCAATACATTCTTGGCCTATCAAGTGGTATCAGAGCAGACACACTCTGATTAGGGTTAATCTTTGCTGTGTGATCCATTGACCCCTGTTGTCATGGCTGCAACCATCTTGAAGAGATCTTTGTTTTCAAATACATCTTGTTTTTCTAATCTCTACTTGTTTGAGTGTATCAAGAAAATACAAGTCTAAAATTTATTTGAATTCTATTATGATGACTATTGGAAAAGATCTCAGCTTGGCAAAGAGGAAACTAGACAGTCTCAAAATAAAAATGTGCAAAGGAGTTTGTCTGAGAAGAGTGAAAGTTAAAGGTTTAGCTCATAAAAGGCAGATGAGAGAAAATATCATTCCTACTGATCTGTCATCTAAGCACAAAGTTTGCTTCATGATGAAGTCTGCATTTAAGGTTATGGACACGTGCTTGTGGTACCTTGATAGTAGCTGCTCAAGACACATGACTAGAGACCAATCTCTCTTCAAGCTTTTCGAGTCTAAAAAGGGTGGTAATGTCACTTTTGGTGATGGGAATAAATCACAGATTAAAGGAAAGGGAATCATCTCTCTACCTGAACTGCCAAACATTGCAAATGTTCTATATGTAGAAGGTCTGAGAGTGAACCTATTGAGCATAAGTCAGATATATGATCAAGACTTCATGGTACTATTCTTAAAAGGAAAATTTCTTTTCATGGATGAGTATGGAAAAAAGCTCATATGTGGTGTTCACACTCTAGACAATTGTTATGACTTGTTTCCTGATGCTGATATTGCATGCAATAGCATTCGCCTTCCAAATAAAGATCTATGGCACCAAAGGATGGGACATGCTAGTTACAAACATCTTTCAATTGTATCTAAGCATGTCAGTGTTGGGGATACCAAAGCTCAGTAGAGTGAGCAATGTGGTGTGTGGACCATGTCAACTTGGAAAACAGACAAAAGATAAACATCCGGGCACTCAGACATCTACTACATCCACACCATTGGAGCTACTACATCTGGATCTTATGGGTCCAACTAGAACCAAGTCTCTTGGTAGAAAAAGATACATCTTGGTTGTGGTAGATGACTTCACTAGATACACTTAGGTCATCCTCCTACGATCCAAGTCTGATGCTCCTGAGCACGTTGAAGCCTTGTGCACAAGATTGCAGAATGAGAAGGGCCTAAAGATTGATCGGATTTGAAGTGATCATCGTAAGGAATTTGAGAACTCATATATGGAGTCCTTTTGCATGAGATCAGGTATATCTCAAAAATTCTCTACTCCTATCACTCCTCAACAGAATGGTGTAGTAGAAAGAAAGAATGAGGTTATTCAAGAAATGGCTAGGGCAATGTTGCACAATAAGGATATGGCTAGAAACTTGTGGGGAGAAGCCGTTAACACTGCATGTCATATGGTTAATAGGGTGTATTTTAGACCCGGTACTATGAAGACTACATATGAGTTGTGGAAGGGAAGGAAGCCAAATGTGAAGTATTTCAGAATCTTTGGAAGTACTTATTTCATTCTCAAGGATAGAGAGAACGTGGGAAAATTTGACTCCCGAAGTGATGAATGAATATTTCTGGAATACTCCTCTACAAGCAAGGCTTATCAGGTATACAACAAAAGAACCATGAAGGTAATGGAAACAATGAATGTTGTTATTGATGAGTCTTCAGATTTAGGTTTTAAGAAATTTAGTGAGGAAATCTCCAAAGAGATTCTTCCTCCTGAGCTTAAGGAAGTTCAAGAAATTGTTGAACAAGAGCCTGCATCTCCTAGTGTTCTAGATACTCCAAGTGTTGTAGAAAATTCAGCAGACTTATCTACATCACCTGATTCTGAAACCCATGAAGATAAAGGACCTTCCCCCAGGGTCAAATTGAATCATCCTCTTGAAGTTATTGTGGGAAATATGATTGAATCCATACTAAGAAAGCATACAGTTGATAAATGTGTTGCTAACTTTGTGTCTTATTGTTGTTACTTGTCACAGGTTGAACCCACTAAATTTGAGGAAGCTCTTCAGGATGAAAGCTAAGTGGAAGCTATGCATGATGAATTGCTTTAGTTTCAAAGGAATGATGTCTGGACTTTGGTACCTAGACCGGAGGGTGAGCACATCATTGGCACAAAGTGGATATTCTACAATAAAACTGATGAAGAGGGTAATGTGATCCACAACAAGGCTCATCTTGTAGCTCAAGGATACTCACAAATGGAAGGAGTAGACTATGATGAGACATTTGTTCCGATAGCCCATATGGAGTCCATCAAAATTCTTTTAGCCCTGGCATGTCACTTGAAGTTCAAGCTCTATCAAATGGACGTGAAAACTGCTTTCTTGAATGGGATCCTTAAAGAAGATGTCTATGTAGCTCAAACAAAAGGATCCATTGATCCACACTTTCTAGATCATGTGTTGTACCTCATGAAGGCACTTTACGGGTTAAAGCAAGCCCCTAGAGCTTGGTATAATCAGCTCACACAATACTTGGTGTCACATGGGTTCACAAGAGGAAAAATAGATCAAACTCTCTTCATAAAAAGGGAAGATGACGGGCTGATAGTTGTTCAAGTCTACGTTGATGATATCATCTTTGGGTCAACAAAGGATAAACTTGCCCATAGCTTCTTAAAACTCATGCAGGCCGAGTTTGAGATAAGCATGATTGGAGAGCTGACTCACTTCCTTGGATTGCAGATTCATCAACAAGATTCAGGTATATTCCTATCTCAATCTAAATATGCTAAAAATCTTGTGAAAAAGTTTGGTTTAGAATCTGCTAGTTCTATTAGAACCCCTATGAGCCTAAATGTTAAACTCACTGTTGACTTGTTAGGTAAAAGTGTAGATTCATCTCTTTATAGAAGCATGATAGATAGTCTTCTTTACCTTACTGCTAGTAGACCTAACGTTATTTACAGTGTGGGAGTGTGTGCTAGATATCAAGCTAATCCCAAAGAGTCTCATATGATTGCTTTGAAAAGAATCATAAAGTATGTCAAACCACTGCCGACTATGGTGTGTGGTACAACAAGGACACAAATGATGTCTTAGTTGGGTATTCTAACACTAATTAGGCTGGGAATACTGATGATAGAAAGAGTACATCAGGGGGTTGTTTCTATGTGGATAATAATCTTGTCTCCTGGATGAGCAAAAAGTAGAATTCCATCTCATTATCCATTGCAAAAATTGAGTACATCGCTGCTGGTAGCTGTTGCACCCAAATTCTATGGATGCAAAAACTCCTCCATGATTATGGTATTTGTCAAGAATATCTTACCATCTACTGTGACAATACCAGTGCCATCAACATCTCTAAGAATTCAGTTCAACATTCTTGAACTAAACACATAGAGATTCGACATCACTTCATTAGGGAGCTTGTTGAAGATTGTGCTCTTACTCTTGAGTTTATTCACATTGATGATTAGAAGGCTGATTTGTTTACCAAATCTCTTGATAACAAACGGTTTGAATTCCTTCGCCAAAACATTGGTGTCATCTCCATGGATTAATCTCTTCTTCTCCTTCTTCTTCCCCACGCATTTGCATCTAGTTTTATGCATTGCTTTGTTTTTGTTTAACATGTTTTTTTTTTTTTTTTTTTTAGTTTTGCTTTATTATGTTTTTCAAATTAAAAAAATTTTGAAAAATCAGAAAAATATAAAAACAGTGTGTATTTGTGTACATTGGTACTTGTGTACCTTGGATAGCCATTGAAACAAAGTTTTCTAAACTTTGTATCTTTTGTAGCTTAGATGAGCATCTCTATGCACAAATAAGCAAGCGAGCTTTGTGGCTCATGTTTGTGATGAGTAAGATTAAGTAGTCTCTTGTACTTAACACTCGTATCACTCTTTTTGACGGGAATGACTAGAAAATCCTAAGAGAAAGGCATAAATAACCATCTCACCACTGTTGCCTGCCAATCATGATATGACATTTGTATGCTCTAGCATAGTAAAATTGGAATGTCAAATGCTTAACATAATTGGGTATTTCTTTTCTCTCTCTTATATGCCCATGCATGGTTTGCTTAAAAAGAAAAATATGCAAAGAAAAATAAAAGAAAAAAAATCAAAATGCTTTATATATGATTGCAAGCGAGTATTCTAGGAGATGTGGGAGTTATAGGATTTACCTCGAAGGTGATAGTCCCCATCAAACAGTTATGATTATGTGTGAGTTAAAGTGATTTTCTCATATCTCAAATCGTCATAACATGTAGACACTTACGCAATCTTGCGATGTTTTTCACACACAACACACAATATTCTTTACTACTTTTAATACATGTGCAGGTACAATGTGATTTGGCCATCACAAGGAATACTTGTGTTAATGTATGCTCACTAACTGTCTTAACTTGTTTTTGAAATATAAAATTGGTTAGACTTGTTTAGTGTGTGTGTGTGTTTTGGATCTAAATGCCCATCATTTTTATTGTTGAGAGATGTTTTTGGGAGCTTAAAATGTTGTTTGAATCTGTGTTTGAGGAGCATGTTTGATTGCATTCATATCTGTGTTTGTCTCTTCTTTGAAAAACTGTTTTTGAGCAATCTCAATAGCTTCTCGATAGCTCTTGATAGATAAGTTACCTATCGAGACCTTTTTATCGCATTCTCGATAGCTTTCGATAGCTAGTTCAATCAATCGTGAAACTTTCTGTCTCCTCAATAGCTACCTCGATCCATCTAACTTCTTTATGTTGAAAACCTCCTTTTTTATCCTCGATAGATCCTCGATAGCAGGTTCGACAGCTGGAACATGCGTTTTAAACTTCGATAGCTTCTCAACAACTCTCGATCGATCGAGATTTATGAGATTTCTATATAAGGAGGCATCGTGATTTCTGATCTCACTCCCTCAATCTCTCTTGACAGATTTCAAGCTTTTCACCTCCCAAACTCACTTTTCTCTCTCTAAACCTTCACTCCACGTGATTGTTGGCCTGTTCTTGACTTTAATCACTTGGTATAAAGTATGATCTCTCTATCTCTCATTCTTCATGCATTTCATGCATTTAGATCTAGGTTTTGGGTTGTTTGAAAATTTTTGGGGTTTTTCAAAATTAATGAAGGTTTTGTGAAATTTTTGGGATGGGTGTTTCTTAAATGAGTTCAAAACCTCATGCATTGCATCACACTCGCAATATAATAATGTTTCATGCATTTTACATGTGTGTTTACTTTGTGCTATGTTGTGTGCTGGTAGGTTTGGATTAGGCTGAGCCCATGTTGAATCTATATTTGCATGTCACATGTTCGTGCAATCTCATGCATACATACCTTCAATTCTATATATTTTGATATATCTGTTGTTTGGAACTCTTCTGATTGTCTCCCTCTCTTTCTTTCTTTCTCTCCTTTTACATTAGTTGCGTCATGGCACCTAAGCGTAAGTCTACTCCGTCCTAGAATCCTCTTCGTTCCAGGGCATCTTCTTCTTCTTCTCCATCTGACCCCACTCCCTCTCACATCCGGTTCTGTGATCAGAAGGCCAAATCGGACTTCTTTGAGAACTTCTCACGACATAGCATTCATTTAGAAAGCCAAGTCATTCTGTCAGACTTCTTTGACACTGACCTGCCCACTGTCATCTACAGTAGGGGTTGGGAGTCACTATGTGGTGCCCCGATCACATGCCCTTCCATGATCATACAGGAGTTCTACTCCAATATGCACGGATTTGATTACTCTCTACTGAGCTTTGGTATCCCCAACAATTGTAATCAAATTCATGCATATTGGAGTAGAACTGAGTTCTACTCCATAATCAATTGTGGAAGGATTTCTCCGCTCAATCTATTATGAGAAAGATCCAAACTCTCTAGTATAGTCAAGTTGGAGAATGTTTTTGGAATGGAACCTGTGAACTGATTGTGAGACAAGTTTTGTGCATGAATTCCTTGTAATTGTCCAAGTTCAAGTGGGATTGCACCTATTAGGTTGTTACAAGAAAAATCCAAACCAGACATGTAACGAAGAATTCTACCCTTGTAAGGGCTAAGTCTATATTTAGTAACAAAGTTAACTTCAATGTATTTGCTCTAATGTTCGAAACGTTCACTGTTGTGGACACTTTCATTTCTGCAAGTCAAGGTACCCACATGTATTAAGAAAAAATCAACAAAAGATAGAGTCTTATTGGAGACAATGTGTTGAAAATAGTAAGGTAATGTCCTAGAAAAGAAGTTTCTAGAGAGATCCATTAAGCTTATATTGGTCAGTTGACATAACTGAGTTGGAATGGTGCCATTCAAACGGTCTCCTCTCAGCAACAAAATTCTTAAGTAGGAAAGTTTATCAATAGCACTTGGAATGATTCCTGACAACTTATTGTCACTGATATCTAATGTCATAATCTCTAAATTATTAAGAAAAGCTTCTGGTATTGATCTTGAAAATTTATTCTCTTTCAAATTTAAATATTGTAAAGCATTGCTTGAACACGAAGGTAAAGATCCCGAAAGAAAGTTATGAGAAATGTCCAAATTCATAAATGGTGCTTTTTCACACACAATTTCACCTTCAAAATAATTATTTCCCAAAAG
This sequence comes from Quercus tomentella, assembly GCA_028535165.1. Lineage (NCBI taxonomy): Eukaryota > Viridiplantae > Streptophyta > Magnoliopsida > Fagales > Fagaceae > Quercus > Quercus tomentella. The sequence continues at coordinate 47,521,904 of JAPQVY010000111.1, forward strand.
GAGACTAGAAAAAGATGTTTGATTGCATATCCAAGTAGGAATCTTACCTGACATGTTGTTATTGCTAACATCCAAGAAGAAAGAATTAAAAGACAGGTGGGAAAATTCATTCAACATAGCTCCAGAGAACGAATTATGGCGTTCTGAATGAATGCCTCATCTAAAAAAGTTCTCTGGAAAGTCCTGTCAGGCTTTATCATCACTGAACCGAATATGAGAGGGAGTAGGATCAGAAGAAGAGGATGCCCCAAAACGAAGAGGGTTCTGGGACGGAGTAGATTTCGTTTAGGTGCCATAGAGAAACTAACCAAAAGAAGGAGAGAGATAGAGAGAAAGACAAGCAGAAAAGCATCAATCACAATCAATATATAAGAATATAGAGAATGTAAGGTACGTATGCATGAAAATGCATGAGCATGTGATATGCAATAGTAAAAACATCATGGGCTCAGCCCAATCCAATCCTACTAGCATACAATCATTTCAACAAAGTAAACACACATCTAAAATACATGAAACATTTTTATAATGCAAATGTCATGCAATGCATGATGATATAAAGCCATTTTCACAAAGCCCATCCCAAAAATTTCACAAAAACTCCATTAATTCTTAAAAACCCCAAAGTTTATCAAAAATCCCAAAAGTTAGGTCCAAAGATATGAAATGCATGAGAAAGAGGGAGAAATCAACATACCAGATGAAGAAAAATGATCTTTAGGCTGAAAAACTCTTGGGAAAGAAGTTTGAATTGAGAGAGAGGGGTTTGGGGAGGTGAAGATTCAATAGGAGTCAAGAGAGATCCTACATATAGAACCTCTTAAATCTCGACAGATCGAGAGGTGTCTACAGCAAAAAAAAGGCTCGATGGATCAAGGAGCTATTAAGCATCTATCAAGGAGATAGAAACTTTCTCGATGGATCGAGGAGCTATCGAGATTGCGATAAAAAGAAGATGAAGAGCTCAATAGATAGCCTAGCTGTCAAGGTGTTGTCGAGATTGCTTAAAAACAGTTTTTCAAAGAAGAGAAAAATACAGATATGAATGCAATCAAGCATGCTACTCAACCAAAGATCCATAAAAACATTTTAAGCTCTCAAAAACATCTCTCAACACGAAAAAAGTTAAGCACATAGCCCCCAAAACACACACACACACACACACACACACACACAAGTCTAACCAATTTTATATTTCAAAAATAAGTTAAGACAGTTTAGTGAGCATTCATTAACACAAGTATTCCTTGTGATGGCCAAATCACATTGTACTTGCACATGTATCAAAAGTAGCAAAGAATATTGCGTGTTGTGTGTGAAAAACATCGCAAGATTGCATAACTGTCTGCGTGTTACGATGATTTGAGATATGAGAAAATCACTCTAACTCACACACAATCATAACTGTTTGATGGGGACTATCACCTTCGAGGTACATCCTATAACTCCCATATCTCCTAGAATACACGCTTGTAATCATATATAAAGCATTTTGATCTTTTTGTTTTTATTTTTCTTTGCATATTTTTCTTTTAAGCAAACCATGCATGGGCATATATGAGAGAGAAAAGAAATACCCAATTATGTTTAGCATTTGACATTCCACTTTCGCTATGCCAAAGCATACAAATGTCATTTCATGATTGGTGGACAACAGTGGTGAGATGGTTATTTATGCCTTTCTCTTAGGATTTTCTAGTCCTTCCCATCAAAAAGAGTAATACAAGTGTTAAGTACAAGAGATTACTTAACCTTACTCATCACAAACACGAGCCACAAAGCTCACTTGCTTAGTTGTGCATAGAGATGCTCATCTAAGCTACAAGAGATATAAAGTTTAGAAAACTTTGTTTCAATGACCATCGAAGGTACACATGTACCAATGTACACAAACACACATTGTTTTTGTATTTTTCAATTTTTATTTATTTTTATATGAAAAACAAAATAAAGAAAAACTTAAAAGAAAACAACCAAAAACATGTTGAATAAAAACAAAGCAATGCATAAAACTAGACTGACTCAAAACTAGAAGGTAAAACACACAAGTAATGCAAAACCAAAAACAAGAAGGGGAGAGAGAGAAAAAAAAAAGTAACAGAATCACTTGGAGCCTTTTTCCTTCCACACCTTGGAAGAACATTTCCATTTAGCAAACCCTTGATCTGGTGGTGAGGGAGAAGAGTTAAAACCGTTCAAGTTCAAAAGGAACATGAGGGCTTTAAGAAGATCTCCAAGAGGAGCAAAAGAGGATGAAAGCTAATTCTAGTTTCCCAACATGATCATGCTATTGCTCTGTTAAGTAGCTAGCCACTTATAGCAATTAGGTTGAGTATGTGTAGTTGCGCCACAGTGATGACAGAAATGCTACTTTTTCTATTTGGGTTTTTAAGTATTTCTCTTCTTAGCCCTAGGGTTCTTAATTTCTTTCCTATCAAGCTTAGGTGGTGCTCCTAAGATAGATTTACCATTGTCTACGTTCTCACTAGCTAATTCATTCTTAACATCATTAGCAGGAGGAACAAAACAATAGTACTAGTAGAAGCAATACTAGGAGAAGAGAAATCATACCCTAAACCGGTTCGATCGGAAGTCGATTTCTTAAGACTGAGCATCTCATCGAGCTTAGCTCTTGAAGTCCTTTCTAGATGAGCTCTAACTTGGAATAGTTCTGCCTCAAGCTTCTTGTTCTTCTCAGCCAAGAAATTATTCTCAAATCTCAGTGCTCCAATAGTCTGATTAGCTTCATCAAACTTTGTAGAGATTTCTTCTCTCTCAAGCTCCACATCACTAAGCTTCTTGGAGGCCAACCTATACAAGTTCTCATGCTTTTCGGAGACCTTGTATAACTTTGCATAGGCTGTGTAGATGTTATCTTGTTCATCCATCTTCTCAAACTTAGACTCCACCAATTCCTCTTCTTCATACATATCTTCTACAATCCCCTCAGTAGGATTTACAGTGGTAGTAAAGGCATTTAGGATTCCATCATCCTCATTATCAGAGTCATCCTCAGGCTCAGTGTCGATCAAGGTAGCAGCAAATGCCTTGCTTTTTCCAATGGTCTTGAGATAAGTGGGGCACTCTTGTTTCATATAACCAAAACCTTGACACCCAAAGCACTTAGGTCATGAGGGAACAGTGTACTAACCACTATCCCAAGCATCCCTCTTCCCTTTGTCTTGACTTTTGAATTGCAAAGAACTAGATTGCTTTCAGTCCTTGTCAAATCCTTAAGCATTGGCATTCTTCATAAACTTCTTGAACTACCTTGTGATATAGGATTTCATCTTAGAATCTTCATCGTCTGAAGATTCATTCGTGTCACTACTCTTGGCTTTCAAGGCCATGCTCTTGTTCTTGCTTGATTTCCCTATCCTCGTCAAACCTAACTGTTAGGTTCTAAATGTTTAGAACAATTGGCAAATCGTGAACACAAACTTGTTTAGATATAGATCTTAGAGTCTATAGGTTTTATTAGACAATGCTCAAGGTGATTCAAGTCAAGATTCAAGAACATACAAGCTGCAGGAAGAAGACTTCATATTCTGCCTGGTTCGATTGATCGAAGAACAAGCTCGATCAATCGTATTTGCAGAATTTTAAGTCGACCCAAACAGCAGCTTAAGCCCATTAAGGATTAGGGTTTCAGATCTACTTCTCCCACTATATAAAGGAAACCCTAAGCCACGTTTTTGAGACAAAAGAGAGAGATTAGAGTGCCTCTTGTGCCTCTTTTAGTTTTAGGGTTTTGTACCTAAACCTCTCTAAAGTCTTGGTTGCTTGAGAGTTGTATTGTTGCTCATATTGCTATTTGTGTAAATCTCTTGTGAGATCTAGAGGAGCTTTCCTTTACACAAACTTAGGGTTTTCAAGGAGGAGATATTATCTACACCTTGATGATCAACTCAGTTGCTGCCATTGGAGCTTAAAGAAACACAAGCGGGTGTGCTTGTATCTGGTGGTGAATCCAAGAAAGAACGAGTCCGTGGATTCGGAGCTTGCACGTGGTCGTGTCAGTAAGTTCTACTGGTGGGTAGCAATAAGAAGTCGAGTGTGGGGGCTTGTAAGTCTTATTGTATGAACTTCGATTCTTTCAAGATAGTGGATTCAGGTTTACCTTGAGGATAGCTAGGTTAAATCCTCCTCAGGTTTTTACCGGTTTGGTTTCCTAGGTGATCATATCATTGTCTTATTTATTTTCCACTGCTATGTATGATATGATTGTTTGATTGTGATAACCTAGATTTGGAATTTGGACTAAGTAACAACTTGGCTAATTACCTAGGTTAATCCAAATGTGTTTTAAGGGGTTTAAAAACTATCAAGTGGTATCAAAGCGGGTAGCTCTTTTGTTTTAGATCTTTTGATCTAAGAGCTGATTCTTGACCCCTGTTGTCATGAAAAATTTGAAGTGTCTTTCTGATCATGTTTCTACTCATGCTTCTGTTGATTTTATTGATACCTGTGAAACTCTTCGTAAGGAATTATTGAAATCTATGAAAATTGCTAAGAAATTCAAGGAAGAGTTAAAATTGGCTAATCTTGAAAAAGAGGAATTGATTGTTAGATTAGATGAATCTAATAAAAAGAATGAATTTTTGAAAAATCAAATTTCCTCTCAAGATGAGAAGATGAAAAGCTTGGAACAAGAGTTAGCTGAATCCAAAGCTAAAATTGAAAATTTGACTAGTACCAAGCTTGCTGTTAATAACAGAAGTGTTTCTGTTTCTCTTAAGCCTAAAACTGAAAAGTTTTATATCCCTCCTTTCAAGAGGAATAATAAAGAAAAGACTTATTTTGCTAAGTTAGACAAAGGTAAAAGTTCTGATGTAGACGCTGAAGTTTCTAAACCTAAGTCTAAACCTACTATTAGAGAGCATAATAAATATGTTTTTGTGCCTACTTGTCACGTTTGTGGTGTTGTTGGTCATATTAGACCAAATTGTTCTTTGTTGAGGCAAGAACCAAAGCCTATGACTGGAAACCCCACTAGGAATACTGATGTTCCTAAATTTGTTCATGTTTGCCACTTTTATGGTGTCCGTGGTCACATTCATCCTAATTGTCATAAACTGAAATTTAAGTATTCTATGTTTCATCTAGGATTTGTGATGATATTTCTCCTGCCATAAGTCCATATAAATTGTTTCATATTCTTTTGAAAAATTTGAGCTTGTTGGCTTGTGAAAGGAATTTGCAGGATTTCAGTCTTTCTCAGAAGATTGGTGTAATCCCTCAAATACACTCTGCTTCACATGGATTTTCATCTACAAAGCCGAAGACTTGTGCTAGATGGGTGAGAAAAGATTCTCTAAGGTGAGTGTTGCTGACTTGTCCCTGTTTAATTCTTTCAATTGTTTGTGGACATGTCTTGTTTCTGTTTTTGGTTATTTTGTTTTTTTAGTTTTTTTTTTTTTTTAAAATCCAAAAACATTAAAAAATCTTCAAAAAGACAAAAATATTTTATTTTGAGTCTTGTTTTATTTTTCTTAAGGATTACATGAATTATGATATCTCTCTTTTGATTTACAACATGCTTGACATTGTGGAGAAACTTGAATAGCATGTGTTATATATGTGCTAAGCTATTTCTGATTTTGTGTGAGTATGTACTAGTTTGTACATGTACTCAAGGATTAATTAAGAAATTCATATTTCTTGTTTGTGTACCATCTATAGCTTAGTTAAGCACTATCATGCATTGCATTTGTATTGTTCATTTAGCATAATGTGTGTTTTTTGTTTTTGGTCATATAGTTTTTAAAAACAAAAAGATTTTTTTGTTTTGTATTTTACATCTTGGATTTATAATCAAGGATTGGCCATATTATCTTTACATAACAAGTTTATGTACCTTTTTTAGATTTGATGGGCTTATTTATTGCACTTGACTAGTTGAAGCTTTGTACTACATGTTGTATGGGAAAGATGTTTATAGTGTTTATCACTTTGCCTTAATCTTGAAGTCACATGTTATTTGACTATCGACTTGATCCTTTTGAGAAAGGCATAACTAACCATCTCACCACTGTTCACTAGCCAATCATGAACACCTTAGTGCATATCGTAAGATTTTGTGCTCGAGAAAGTGTTGCACATGCACAAAAAGAACAAAAGGTGTAGTCTCGGTTTAATTGCTTAATGCTTAAAATTGGTGTGTACTATTAGGCTTGATGCCAAATCACATAATTAAAATTGGTGTGTACATTATTCCGGCTATTTTAATAAGTTTCTGAATAATTAAAATTTGTGTGTACATTATGAGGCAAATCAAGAAACTTACATGATTGCAAGCTTGTTTTCTAGGAGACGTGGGAGTTATATGATGTAACTCTTTTGGTGATAGTCTCTTTCAAATTCTATGTGATGAATTTTGCAGAAATTGTGATTGATTTGTATTCACATATCACCTCACATGTATCTTAAGTTTTTGCTAGTTGCACACACTACACAAGTTACTCTTTGCTAAGCATTGTACATGTTATTGTGTGTGATTTTCTTTTGGCCATCCAAGATTAAAAGTTCCTTGATTTTGATGCAAAATGTGCTTAATGCTTGAGTTTTGTGGACAAATTGATTGAAAAACTTGTTTTTGGAAAATCTGGGTTGAATTCAAGTGTTTTTGAAAAACTTTTAATCTCATACTCATGCATTTTTTTTATAAAACAATGTGCTTTGAGGAGTTTCTGCATTAAAAATGCTCTGTTTTTCAAAAATCTGATTTTTCAGACTTTCGATCGATCGAACCTGTTTTTCGATCAATCAAAATTGCGATTAAAATTTTTGGTTTGAGTTTGCCTGACTCGATTGATGTTCGATCGATTCTCAATCGATCACAACTGAAAAATTTTCAATTTCTATGTTTTTGTCCAAAATTTTTTTTCATGCATCATTTGTATTTAGGATTCACATGCATTGCATTGTTTTTGTATCCATCTTGCAGTTTTGCAGTCATATCTCTCATTGTTTTCACACATAACATGCATACACTTTACTACACTGGGTACTCAACTTGATCAAAAAATTGATTGATTAATTTTTGAGCTATGTACTTTCTAGTATATGCCTTTTTTTTGTGTGCACTGTAGAAAATATTTTTCTTAAGAGATATGATGGATAATCAATGTGCAAATATTTTCTCTACTCATACAACTGTTTATGGGTCACATAGTGCCATGTTTGCATTTTATTGAAAGAGAGAATATTTTTTCTTCATGTGTATCCTTAACTTAGTTTTTTTTTTTTAAACTTGGTTTGTGTCTTTTTATTTATCCCCACCCCCTTTATTTTTCCCCAAAACTGTTTTTCCCAAAATTTGTTTTGTTTTTCCTATTTTTATAGGGGGGAGAAATTTTTTTTAACCTTTGTGGTTCTTAGGGGGAGTTGTTGCTCTTCATAGGAGGAGTTGCCTCTATTTTCTATAGAATTGAATTTTTTTGTGTTCCCTTGTTTTTTTCCTCTTATCCTTTATTGCGTATGTTTACTTTTTATTGAGTTGTCTTTGTCAATACGTGACAAAAAGGGGGAGATTTTGATGAAATATGGGAATATGTGTGGAAAATACAAGAATGTTCCTGTTTAGAGGGAGTTAACATTTTTTTTATGTATCTAACTTAGGGGGAGAGTTAGTTTGCATATTTGTTGATTTACTATTTTTGTTTTTCTATCACACATGCGTTTATGCGTTTTGTTTAGTGTTTCAAGAAATATACAGGTTGATTCAATTAAGCTGCTGTCTACACTTGCAACTGATGGATAGTAGTTAGGTTGAATTTGTTGTAATGTGCATTTTATTGTATTGGGTTGTTCTTGTATTTGAGCATTTCATTTTGTATGAAAGTTTTGTCATGAATTGCCAAAGGGGGAGTTTGTTAGGTTCTAAATGTTTAGAACAATTGGCAAATCGTGAACACAAACTTGTCTAGATATAGATCTTAGAGTCTATAGGTTTTATTAGACAATGCTCAACGTGATTCAAGTCAAGATTCAAGAACATACAAGCTGCAAGAAGAAGACTTCATATTCTGTCTGGTTCGATCGATCAAAGAACAGGCTCGATTAATCGAAAATCGTATCTGCAGAATTTTAAGTCGACCCAAACAACAGCTTAAGCCCATTAAGGATTAGGGTTTCAGATCTACTTCTCCCACTATATAAAGAAAACCCTAAGCCACGTTTTTGAGACAAAAGAGAGAGAGATTAGAATGCCTCTTATGCCTCTTTTGGTTTTAGGGTTTTGTACCCAAACCTCTCTAAAGTCTTGGTTGCTTAAGAGTTGTATTGTTGCTCATATTGCTGTTTGTGTAAATCTTTTATGAGATCTAGAGGAGCTTTCCTTTACACAAATTTAGGGTTTTCAAGGAGGAGATATTATCTACACCTTGATGATCAACTCAGTTGCTGCCATTGGAGCTTAAAGAAACACAAGCGGGTGTGCTTGTATCTGGTGGTGAATCCAAGAAAGAACGAGTCCGTAGATTCGGAGCTTGCACGTGGTCGTGTCAGTAAGTTCTACTGGTGGGTAGCAATAAGAAGTCGAGCGTTGGGGCTTGTAAGTCTTATTGTATGAACTTCGATTCTTTCAAGGTAGTGGATTCAAGTTTACCTTGAGGATAGCTAGGTTAAATCTTCCCCAGGTTTTTACCGGTTTGGTTTCCTGGGTGATCATATCATTGTCTTATTTATTTCCACTGTTATGCATGATATGATTTTTTGATTGTGATAACCTAGATTTGGAATTTGGACTAAGTAACAACTTGGCTAATTACCTAGGTTAATCCAATTGTGTTTTAATGGGTCTAAAAACTATCACTAACTTATAGGTCTGCAAATTTCCAACCAACTCAGTCAAAGGAATTTTGTCGATATCCTTTGATTCCTCAATGGCAGTGATCTTGGCATGGAATCTCTCGGGTAGAGATCTGAGCACATTTCTCACAATCTTGGGTTCAGGAATGATTTCCCCAAGATTAAAGGTTGAGTTCACTATGCCTTTGAGCTTGGCATAGAACTCATTGAACGACTCATCCTCCTCTATCTTGATCTCTTCAAAGCTGGTAGGAAGCCTCTGAAGCTTTGAATCATTGACAGCCTTAGTTCCTTCATAGATTTAAGGATGGTCCATGCTTCCTTAGCAGTTTCAGTAGAGGATATCTTCTTGAATTCCTCATTTGTGACTGCACTGAATAGAGCATTCAATGCTGTTGAAGTTTGCCGTCTTGATCTTAGCATCATCCCAATCGGCCGGTGCTTCCGTAGGCTTGGTCAAGCCTATCTCCACAGCTTGCCACACCTTTTCATCTAATGACTGTAGGAAAACTCTTATGTGTACTTTCCAGTATGTATAGTTAGTGCTATCAAATAAAGGAGGTATAATAAGAGACTGTCCTCTATCCATGACAAACAGGGGTCAATGGATCACACACTAAGATTAAAATCTAATCAGAGTGTGCTTGCTCTGATACCACTTGATAGGCCAAGAATGTATTGACCCCTTGTAATATATTAATTGATTAATTAGCCAAGTTTATTAATTAATCAAATTAACATGCAAAGCGCATGGTAGCACAAACAAATCACCAATTAACTAAAGTATGCAGTGGAAAATAAATTGACACTATGATGTGTTTATGAATGGGGAAAACCTACACGGCAAAAACCCCACCGGGTGATTTTAAGGTCACCACTCCTGAGAATCCACTATTACAAAAACAAATGGTTACAAGTAAAGGAATCCCAGTACCTTATACCAACCTACAGTTGAACCCTTGCCTAAATACCCAATTGGACTTGTTCTGTAGTGACAATCTCTCCTTTTCAATGCACGACTCCCATTACATGACTAACCAATAGATGCGCGGATCCCAGTACGTGACTTGATCACCAACTTGATAAGGACGTTGATTGCAAAGTTCTTATGTTCATCACACGATGAAGATCATGAAGTTGCTTGGTCACAAAACCCTATGGTGTACAAACACAGCAGCTTCTTCAAGAGAAAGAAGAACTAGGGCAAATTAGGTTTTTGGTCACACTTTTCTTCACACTTGTGGAATTGTGCTCTTGTGCAACTTGCATCACCTTTTACGGCCCTTAAAATGATCCTTATATATTTTTAGGGTTGTGAGAAAATAAATTCCAAACATACATTCACAGATTGAATGAAAATCATCTCTGAAAAATTAAACTTCATAAATCTTGACAGATACCCTCTCTGTCGAGTAGCTGTTGAGCCTCTGGCTGAAACAACTCTCTTAAACCTCGATAGATACTAGCTGTCGAGCTAGCTGTCGAGATTTAATGAACAGCACTTCTTCACTTGATTCTTGGACAAACTTGCATGGTTTTAACACTTGAACTTGAAACCTTGTTTCTTGAAGCATTAAACACATCCTAGATCTACCCAATTACAAGTAAAGTGCGTTTTGTCAAACGATTAGCCAATTACATAAAATATTGACATATGTTCCTAACATTGAATCATATATGTCCTAACAGGGTGCAATCAATTGATAAGGATCATTTTTATGGATGTTGGAAATTTCTGCAGCCTTGGAATTAGATCCTACATTCTTCCTAAACCTTGGAAGGTCATCAGTCTTTATAGTACCATTGTTTATAGCATCCTCAATTTGGGTTCTAGCAGGATTTAAAGCTTTAAAATTGGGAAAATACTATGTAAACAAATACTTGTGGTATACAAGCAATAAACTCTTTACAATCATGGCTAACTGTTCTTCCTCACTTGGCCTACTCATCATCTATGCTACCTTGGCTCTCCACTTGGTAATGAAAGTAGAGAAGGATTCTTTCGACTCTTGCTTGGTAGTCTCAAGGTCTCTTCTTGTAATGTCCACTTCCATATTGTACTTGTATTGCTTGTGAAACTCACGGCAGATGTCCTCCCAACTTCTTGCTCTTGCATCATCCAGGTTGAGGAACCACCTAAGAATGACTCCGGTCAGTGTGGTCTGGAACATCTGAGCAAGTAATTCCTAGGTCGCACCTAAGGGCTGCATAGCCCTCATAAACATCTTCAGGTGGGACTTTGTGCAGCCGATTCCATCAAACTTGTCGAGGGTTGGTATCTTGAAATTGGGTGGCAACCTTGCATGAGGGAACAGGAAGAGAGAATCTTAGTCCATAAGTTCCTCCATCTTACGAGCTAGTCTAATCATCTCCTCCATTTTATTCATCCTCTTATTGACCTTCTTCTCACTCTCTACAGCTGGTGGATCATGATGAGTCTTGTCCTCCTCTTGATTACTCTTCGAATTCTAAAACTGTTGCATCATACGATTCATGTCTTCCCTCTGCTGAATTTGACTAGCCACCATGATGTTGAGTAGATCTTAGGTGTTCATGGGTTCCTCTGTGTTTAGGTGTTCTCCCTCTTCTGCGATATTGCTAGGAGTTTCAAATTTCTTGTGGCTTGAACTGTCTTGGATGTCAAAGATGGGGTTGTGATGTTGCAACAATGGAGTTTCTTCTATGCTTGAAGGCTTTAGTATTGTGACGGGAGTGACAGGCTTGGAACTAGAGCTACTGGCTTGAGTGTCGGGCTTAGGTTCTCTTTGTAGCCTTCCTTTAGATATTGATCAAATTCTCCCCTAATGACAGGTTTGGTCGAGTTAATCAAAGCTGAGACCCCATCCACATCCATCAATCATCCAAAACAAACACACACAACATGCAATGCAATTTTAACCAGGACCAACCTAAGGATAGGTTCTAAATCATTATGTTGTAGGGTGGGTTTGTTGTTTCATTTTTTTCCATAGCTAGGATGTTACACCTCCTAACTTGTAATGTAATGAACATTGCGTTGGTCCAAACGGCATGGTTTGTCCTTTTCAGTCAACAGGAAATGATCCAGAAACTTTAAGCTAGGAGTTGGTGAGTTCGCCATTGGGTACCCGAATCTAATGAAGACCGGTGATCCATGGTTACTACCACCACAAAATTGTTGAAAAGGAGTGCATACATTGTTGTTTGGATGGCACACACTATGACAATTAGGGAAATCTTTTAACAAACAATACAAACAACAAATTATCATACACGAAAATATCATACAACATCCCATCAAACATAAATAAACAAACAAACAACTATACTATGCAAAACAAGGGTACTCATTTGGTAACTTAAGTCTAATATTTAGCCCTCGACATCTCCAGTGGAGTCGCCACTGTGAGAGACCGGGGAAAATTAGGCCTCTCAAAAAAGAGAGATTTTTAGAGTGCTTTTTAGGGCACCTTTCTTTTTTGGGTAAGTGGTGTAGAGTCACCACTTATTTTTTTATAAAAAAAAAAAAAAAGAGAAAAAAGAAAAAGAAGAAAAAATAAATAAATACATGACTAAATTGTTCACTTCATTGATTGAATAAAAATTACATATTTGATAAACTTGAAAATTACATAGCTTTGGGTCCTAGTTACAATCTACCAAAATAATTACATGGCTTGTTCTCCTAGTTACATTCTACCCAAAATAAAATGGTAAAGAAAAGGCTAGATCTACTTAACCAATGACCTAAATTCAGAGGCTAGGTTACGAAATGGGAAGGTGTTAGGCACCCATTTTGCCAAGACAGAGTCTGGTCTTCTAGACTCTTGTGACCTATGTACTCCTTTTATGCATGCTATGAATGATATGTTGAACATGTGAATCAAAACTAAATCACAAATTTATTCATGAATGAAGTCTCTTCTCTTGAAAAGAATCAGATCTATTTTGTAGTATGTAGAAAAAAGTGGTTTTTTGAGATAAAAATTCAAATCTGTGTTTATCACATGAAATAAAGTCCTTTGATTTGAAAAAGTATCAGATCTTTTTTTTTTTAAGAACTAAAAAATGATTTTTGATGACAGAAAAGATTAGATCTATTTTTTATATGTTTTTTAAAAAATATGAAAAAGATTTTTTAAGAAGAGAGTTTCACTCATAATTTAAATTTATGCAACATGAATTAAATAAAACAAACACAAACACAATCATGTCTAATCTTTTTCTTTATTTCAAAAATCTGCATATGTTAAGGAAAAATCAGATTTGTATCTAAGAAAGATACAAATCAATTTTTGATTTGAGAAAAATTCAGATCTGCATCTAATGAAGATGCAAATCCATTTTTATTTTAAGAAAAAGTCAGATCTACATCTAATAAAGATGCAGATCTATGAAGATGTAGATCTGATTTTATTTTAAGAAAAATTCAGATCTACATCTAATGAAGATGCAGATCTATTTTTATTTTAAGAAAAAGTCAGATCTACATCTAATGAAAATGCAAATCTATTTTTATTTTAAGAAAAAGAGTTGTTCACATGCAGATTATTGACATTCAAGAAAGTGATTGTAACAATTGCAAAAAAAAAAAAAAAAAAAATCACGCTTTAAACAAAACAATGATTAATAATTCATAGATAAAAAATAAAATAAAATAAAAAAACATTCATCATTATAAACAAGAAGCATAAAAAAAAAAAAAAGGGTGATTGACAACAACCTCTTGCATGAGCACTCCTTGTTCTTGAAAGGATGTTTTAGGGTTCAAAGAAACTTATTCAATTATATTTGAAACCTAAAACCCCTAATTTTAGCAGTAAATCTCAGAGAGGATCAGCAAATATCAGCCATTTGAGAGCCTCAAAACGTATGCCTCTCCAGAGCGTAAAAAAAAAAGGGTGCTAAATTATGAGGTTCAGTCTCTATTTATAGAGGTCAAAAGACTAAAAAATAGGCATGGAGGATTAGGATGTGAATCCGGACGCATCCTTTTGAGAAAAGATCGAAAATGCTGTGTCTTATCGTCACCCGAAGGTCGTTGGGCCAAAGCCCAAAAGAAGCCAATTCAGCCCTTTTAAAGTGTCGTTCGGCACTCCAAAAGTGCCGAATGGGCTCTTGGACACCGAACACTCTTTCGTGTTCAGGTGCCATTTGGATTCCCCTTCTATGGTTTTTTGACCGGTCCTCGCACCTAGACCTGTTTTCATCCTTTATCCATGATTTTTTTTTTATTTCTTTCTGGATAATTCAGGCTTTTTAAGAACAATTATCTTGTAGATAAATACTCTAAAATAAATCTTGATAAAGTTCAGATTATCCACAATTTTATCGTTATCCAATCATCCCTTTTATTCCTATGCATGCATCCCTATTTTTAACACTAATTATCAACCAATCACAAAATTATTTAATTAATTTTAATTTCTTAACCAATCAGAATTAATTTGAATTAATCATGTGTGGTTGACTCTACCTAGACACAATACATGTTGACCGTGCAAACTTAATCATGCGATATCTTTCAATCCAATGGTCCGATTTGGAAACCGAACACACCGTTGCGACTATTAGAACCTCAAGATCATTTTTATGATATGCAATAAATGAATTGATGCATGTAATGCAATCATGATTTTTGGGTACATGGATGGTCATTCAAGTCATTCTCCTTGATTAAATCATGGGTACAAAATCAAGTGTCTACACTCCCCTTGCGGGGTTCTTGAATAGGCAAGCCTTAGTGACCATTGGAAGCAATACTAAGATCCATGTCATAAGCGCGTGTTGCTAATTTTTCATATGTTTTAGGCTTTATTCCTTGAAGAATATAGCTTATAACCCAATTCATTCCTTGAATACACATCTCAATTGCAGATGCCTCAAATAATTGATCCTTGAAGTTAAGACTAAGATTTCTCCACCATTGAATGTAATCAATGACAGGATCTTCTTTCCACTGCTTTGAATTGGTGAGCTCTATCATGCTAACAGTACATCGAGTACTATAGAAACGGTTTAAGAATTCTCACTCCATTTGATTCCAACTATCAATGGAGCTAGGCATTAGATCGATATACCAATCAAACACATTTCCTTTCAAGGAGCGAACACATTTTTTGGCCATGAGATCCCCATAAGTACCAACATTGTTACAAGTTTCCACGAAATGGGCTACATGTTGCTTCAGATTGCCTTTACCCTCAAATTATTGGAACTTCGGTGGCTGATAGTTTTGAGGCATCCTCATGAGATCTATCCTTTGATTGTATGGCTTGGCATAGGCATTAGATGATAGACTTCCACCTGCAACTTGGTCCTTGATAGATTCCTTAATTACCTCCTTAAGCTGGTCAAAAGAGATAAACTCATCTGCAAAGAGTTTGAGATCCTTTGTATTTTTTCATCTCTTTGTTGAACTTTTGAGTTCATCATGATGGGTTTGTTTTGGCTTAAAGCTTTCACCTTCACAATTCGATCTAGATGCATTCCCTATCTTATCCATTATGAAAGTTATTTGTGTGTCTCTTAAAGCTTCCCTTTCTTTCATAGACTTCATTAGTTCGTCTAAGGTCTGAGCTATCGTCGAGACTTGTTCTTCCAAAGATGTCGTGTTAGTCATCATGACTGGCATAGCAAATGAACTAATAGAGTGAGGAGAGCTCCTAAGCTTGGAAGTAGGAATATTTTCTAAAAGAGAGAGCTCAAAGCCATCAGGTGACTTGTTTTCTTCTTCCACTATTGGGGCTTCTTAGATTGGTTCTGACGTTTGAGACAAAGCTGGCTGAGACAATGTTTCTTTGACAATACCAGCTACGTCTTTGCTTGCCCCCTGGGTAGAAGAAGCTATTTGCGACTTTTGAGTTTCAGAAGTGTTGAAAATAGGTGAGGATTGGGGTATGGGTGTTGTTTGAGTATAAACCTTTACAAGAGCTTTTGTTTTTCCCCTTGTCATGGGTCCAACATAGGAAGTATCAGAACTTGATGAAGAGTTTGAATCAATTGCAGGATCAACTTCACTTGTTCCAAAAAGAGGATTGTTGATTTGAATCTTCTTTGAAGCCATAGGACTTCAAGTTGATGAAAAAGAGATGAGAGACAGAGATTGTCCCACCGAGCGTGCCAAAAATTTGTAAATACAAAATTTCTCAATTGCAAAAAATCAAATAACTGAAAATTGTTTCATAATTATAATTTTGTATTAATCAAGTAGTACGTACAATCTTTGTTTTGATTCTTTTACAAAAGAATACTTCTCTGATTCTATCTTCTTTGAACTTGACTCAAACAAGAAATCTTCTTGACTTTGGTTGGAAGATGGATAGAAAGGTCTTCACAACAAATCTCTAACTTTAAGCTTGTTAGAGATTTGTTGTTCTTCAAGTTCTTCAAGTTTTTCGAATGTTCTTCAAGTTTTTTGAAGATTCTTGAGATAGAATTTCTTCAGAGCTTGGGTTTCTTGAAAACTTGGTGGTGAAAATAGAAGGGATGTCCTCTATTTATAGTGGTTTCAAAGGATAAGCTCAACTTTGAATTGATATGCCTGAAGATATGTAGTAGACTCTTGGTTGGCCTAAATTTTCCTTAGAAATAATTATCTTTATTTATCATTTTTGATAAAGATAATAATCAACAAAGATAAATAATTATCTCTATTTTATTTATTTATTTTAGTGAAGATAATTATCCATCAATTTTGAGTAGAAAATTTATCTTTATCTAGTGGGCCAAATGACATGTGGCAAATTTTAATATGCCAATGTGAGTCAATTTGGATGACATGCGTCATAATTTGATTTAATTAATTTAATTACATATTAATTTAGAATTTGTCACTAAATTTAAATGTTGCATTTTATAATTGCCTCCTACAATAAGAGATTTAGTTTTCTCTCATTTGTGCTTGAGAGGATGGAAAATGAAGAAAATGAAGTTAGTATAAATATACAGTTTTGTCCTCATTAAAATAAAACAAAAAAGTAATACATTTTTTTAGAAAAAAAAAAATTGTGTATGTGCAAGTGGATGAAGAAAAAAAAAATACCGGTAAACAAAGCAACTGAAAAAAATAAAATAAAATAAAATAAAAAGGCAACTGACGTGGACAAAACCCATATGCATGTGCACATGAGCATTTTCATCCATTTTGGACTAGTGTTTTCTTCCCATTTGAGGGTGAAAACTTTTTGGTAGGCTCAACAATGTCAACACCAGGGCCCCACCACAAAACTTTCCACTCTCTCTTCTAACTAAACACCCACTAAAACTTCATCTCTTTATAGAAGCATGATAGGTAGTCTTCTTTACCTTACTGCTAGTAGACCTGAAATTAGTTATAGTATGGAAATGTGTGCTAGATATCAGGCTAATCTTAAAGAGTCTCATATGATTGCTTTGAAAAGAATCATAAAGTATGTCAAAACCACTACCGACTTTGGTGTGTGGTACAGCAAGGACACAAATGCTGTCTTGGCTGGGTACTCTGACGTTGATTGGGCTAGGAATACTGATGATAGGAAGAGTACATCAGGGGGTTGTTTCTATGTGGTAAATAATCTTGTCTCCTGGATGAACAAAAAATAGAACTCCATCTCATTATCCACTGCAGAAGCTGAGTATATCGCTACCGGTTGCTGTTGCACCCAACTCCTTTGGATGCAAAAACTCCTCCATGATTATGGTATTTGTCAAGAGCATCTTACCATCTACTGTGACAATACCAGTGTCATCAACATCTCTAAGAATCCATTCAACATTCTTGAACTAAACACACAGAGATTCGACATCATTTCATTAGGGAGCTTGTCGAAGATGGCACTCTTACTCTTGAGTTTATTCACACTAATGATCAGAAAGTTGATTTATTTACCAAACCTCTTGATAGCAAATGGTTTGAATTCCTTCGTCAAAACATTGGTGTCATCTCCATGGATTGATCTCTTCCTCTCCTCTTTCTTCCTCTTGCATTTGCATCTAGTTTTATGCATTGTTTTGTTTAATTTGTTTTTGTTTGTTTTCTTTTCAATTTTAGTTTATTTTGTTTTTCATATGAAAATAATAAAAAAATTTTAAAAATTGAAAAAAAAAATACAAAAACAGTGTGTGTTTGTGTACATTGGTAATTGTGTACCTTGGATGGCCATTGAAACAAAGTTTTCTAAACTTTGTATCTTTTGTAGCTTAGATGAGCATCTCTATACACAACTAAACAAGTGAGCTTTGTGGCTCGTGTTTGTGATGAGTAAGATTAAATAATCTCTTGTACTTAACACTCGTATCACTCTTTTTGACGGGAATGACAAGAAAATCCTAAGAGAAATGCATAAATAACCATCTCACCACTGTTACCCGTCAATCATAAAATGACATTTGTATGCTTTGGCATAGCAAAAGTGGAATGTCGAAATGCTTAACATAATTGGGTATTTCTTTTCTCTCTCTTATACGTCCATGCATGATTTGCTCCAAAAGAAAAATTCACAAAGAAAATAAAAAGCAAAAAATAAAAATAAAAATGCTTTATATATGATTGCAAGCGTGTATTCTAGGAGATGTGGGAGTTATAGGATGTACCTCGAAGGTGATAGTCTCCATCAAACAGTTATGATTATGTGTGAGTTAAAGTGATTTTCTCATATCTTAAATCGTCATAACATGTAGATGCTTATGCAATCTTGCGATGTTTTTCACACACAACACGCAATATTCTTTGCTACTTTTGATACATATGCAAGTACAATATGATTTGGCCATCACAAGGTTTACATGTGTTAATGTATGATCACTAAACTGTCTTAACTTGTTTTTGAAAAATTAAATTGGTTAGACTATTGTGTGTGTGTGTGTGTGTGTTTTGGGATCGTTGTGCTTAACATTTTATTGTTGAGAGATGATTTTGAGAGTTCAAAATGTTGTTTGGATCCTTGGTGAGTTGCATGTTTGATTGCATTTATATCTATGTTTTTATCTTCTTTGAAAAACTGTTTTTAAGCAATTTCGACAGCTCCTCAACACCTCTCGACACATAGCTTATCTATCGAGCTCTTCAGTTGCTTTTTATTGCAATCTCGATACCTCTCGATAGCTAGGTGGATCGATCGAGAAACTTTCTGTCCCCTCGATAGCTCCTCGATAGCTACCTTAATCCTTCGAGCTTCTTTATGAAGAATTCTGTTGTTTGATCCTTGACAAATCCTCGATAGCTGGCTCAACAGCTGGAAGACGCGTTTTAAAGCTCGATAGCTCCTCGATACATTTTGATCGAAGAGGTTTCTATATATATGCGCGTCGCGATTTCTGATCTCATTTCTTCGATCTCTCTCGACAATTTCTCATCTTTCTCACTTCCAAACTCTCTCAACTCGACCACTTCATCTTCCCTACTCTTTCCTTGATCGTTTGCTTGCATTTTCACAGGTATGATCTCTTTTCTTGACTTTCATCATACATGTTCATGCATTCTGACCTAGATTTTGGGATTTTTTTTTTTTTTTAAATTGGGGTTTTTCAAAATTGATGAAGTTTTGGTGAAATTTTTGGATTGGGTTATGCTTATGTGATCTTAAAACTTCATGCATTGCATCTCATGTGCATTACAACTATATTTTCATGCATTTAGATGTGTGTTATATATGTGCAACTGATTGTGTGCTGGTAGGATTGGATTGGGCTGAGCCCATAATGCAATTACCTTTGCATGTCACATGTTCATACATTCCCATGCATACGTACTTTCTATTCAATATATTTTGATATATTCTTGTTGCTTGGGACTTTTCTAATTGTTTCTTTCTTTCTCTCTCTCTTCTGTTTACGTTAGTTTGCTTCTATGGCACCCAAACGCAAATCTACCCCGTCCTGGAACCCTCTTGCGTTACCTTTGCATGTCACATGTTCATATATTCCCATGCATATGTACTTTCTATTCAACATATTTTGATCTATTCTTGCTGCTTAGGACTTTTCTGATTGTTTCTTTCTCTCTCTCTCTCTCTCTTCTGTTTGCATTAGTCTGCTTCTATGGCACCCAAACACAAATCTACCCCATCCTGGAACCCTCTTCATTCTGGGGCATCCACTTCTTTTGATCCTACTCCCTCACATGTCTAGTTTCATGATGAGAAGGCCAAATCAGACTTCTTTGAGAACTTTTCTTGACGAGGCATTCATTCTGAACGCCAAGTCATCTTGTCAGACTTCTTCGACACTGACCTTCCCACTGTCATCCACAGTAGGGAATTGGAGTCACTGTGTGATGTCCCGGTCACCTGTCCATCCATGCTGATCCAGGAGTACTACTCCAACATGCATGGATTTAATTTTTCAGTACCTCTTTTTGTTACTCACGTTCGAGGTACGCGCATTGTTATCACACCAGATATTGTATCCGATATGCTTCATGTCCCTAGGGTAAAGCATCCTGACTACCCTGGTTGTGATCGTCTTAAGACTGTATCTAAAGACAAGCTTGTTTCTCCTTTTTGTGAGCGTCCTTCTGATTAGGGTGAGCATCAGTTCACTTACTGTTCGGGCTTTGCTAAAGGCCCTCATTTTCTTAACATGGTCATGACTTTTGTTTTACATCCCTTATCTCATTATAACTCTATTACAAATCCCCGTGCTCGGTTTTTGCTTTCACTTTTAGAGCATCTTAGTATAGATTTTCCCTCTCATTTCATTCTTTCTATCATAGATGTGTATAGGGATTCGACGACCCATGATAAGCTCATCTTTCCTTCAGCTATCACGAGGATTTTATGCCATTTTTCTGTTCCTTTTCCCTTGTCCGACCACTTCTCTGTTATAGGTGCTATAGATGCCGCTACCGTTAAACGAAGCGAAGCACAGTTTTGGTCGAGACGGTTCGAGTCAGCAGCTCCTCCCACTCCTTCGGCTCTATCCACATCCGCTCCCTCTTCTTCTACGAATGGTGTGACTCCCGGGGACATCATGGCGCAACTTCAGCACATGGATGCTCTCCTCGACACTCTTAATGATGAGTTGTGTCAGATGAACACTCGTGTTGGTCGTATTGCATGACGCCAAGCAGTCATGGGTGGCTTTGTTACTTCTCCTCCACCTACTTCAGAGGCTTCTGAGGATGAAGATGATGATGATAATGCTACTCCTTCCGATGATGAGGATGATGGAGATGCTAGCTCTTCCAGTGCTGACGAGATGTCTACTTAACACTCTTACCCTTTGTCACTCGCAACAAAAAGGGGAAGTAGGTTTGGTTATAAGAGTAGTCATAGTTAGGGGGAGAGTTAGTTTAAGAGATTTTTGTTAGGGGGAGTGTTGATTTTAAGAGATGTAGTGAGGATATTATGTATCTTTTTCTTTTCTGTCTACTTTAGATACATTTATCTCTTGTACATTGGTCTTGTGACCATTTTAACATACATTGTACTTATATTCTTTACATATTGATGTATGTTTTTCACCTACCCTTTCATGTGTTGTTTCTTTTCTCTCTTTATGCACATGTTTCTTATAACTTGTATGCAATCTATTATTTCTGTTTCACACTAAGATGTCTCGATGAGTTTTGTTTAAAGTGTTTTAGAAATATAGGTTGTTAAAGTCTACTTGCCATAAACTCTCTTCTTGCAAAGTTTTTCAAGAGTTTGTGTTAGGATAGATTTTATTGTATTCAACAAGTGAATATGAGTTGAGTGTTTTATGACTTCTCTCGTATGTTCATTTGTTTGTTGTGGTTTTATCACGGATTGCCAAATGGGGAGATTGTTAGGACATATGTGTTACACATGTTAGGAACATATGTCACTATTTTATATAATTGGCTAATCTTTTGACAAAACGCACTTTACTTGTAATTAGTTAAATCTAGGATATATTTAATGCTTCAAGAAACAAGGTTTCAAATTCAAGTGTTAAAGCATGCAAGTCTGTCCAGGAATCAAGTGTGAAAAATGTTGTCCATTAAAGCTCGACAGCTAGCAATCTATCGAGACTTAGAGCTGTTTGAATCCCATGGCTCGATAGCAGCTCAACAGATAGGGTATTTGTCGAGGTTTATGAAACTCAAATTTTTGAGTCTGTTTTTCATCCAATCCGTGATTATATATTTGGGCTTTCTTTTCTCACAATCCTAAACATATATAAAGATTATTTTAAGGGCCATCAAAGGTGACACAAGTTGCACAAGTGCTAAGCAAAGTTTTGTTCAAACAAATTGTAACCGGAGACAGAATTTGCCCTAGTTCATCTTTCTTGTGAAAAAGCTGCTGTGTTTGTACACCATAGGGTTTTAAGACCAAGCAACTTCATGATCTTCATCGTGTGATGAACTGAAAAACTTTGCAGTCTGTAAGGTTGAATTTATTCAACCACCTAATTGGCTTTATTCCGTGCCAAATTTGCTTGTAATTCAGCATTTAGTAACCCTGTATTTAGGTGGGTTTCATGTAAGGGTAGTGAGTGAGATAGAGTGAAGTTTGCTCAAGAGTGTGCAAGAAAACAGAGACTCGCGGCTGGGACTCGCGGGTGACTCGCGGCTGCAAGCCGCCAGACGCAGCACACGTGCCAAGCATGCTGGAAGGTGAACAGTCATGCCAGCTGGAGCACTACAGGACAAAACAGGACAACTGGCCATACGGTTATCTCGCGACTGGATCTCGCGACTTGGTCAAGCCGCGAGGTCAAGCCGCGAGCCACCCCTGTTTTGTAAAACCTGACGTTTCACATTCCTCTCCCACTCCAGTATAAATACCCCTTTTACCCACGATTGAGAGAGAGCTTCCAGAGAGAATTTTGAGAGAAAAACCTTAAAGAAAAACAAGATTGATTCACCCACAATCTATACCTTAGAGTCTCTCCAAATTCCCCAACTCTCTTCCTCTCCATTGTCAAATCCTTGAGAGGCATTATACCAGACCTGGTTCTCACCATCATCATCACTGTGAGACAGTTGTTTGGATTTCTGGGAAGCAGTTAGGAAGGAACCAATCTTCATTGGTTGATGCTATGGTCTAGTAGCGGAATCCGGGAAGCTAGAAAAGAAAAAGGTTTGGCGCAACCTCGTTGGAGCAAGAAGCTTGGAGGGCTTAGGTGCACTGGGTAGATTAGGCTTGGAGGGTCTATTGCTGTCCTTGTATCCCAACTACATTTTCTAGTGGATTATTGACCGCTTGGAGGGCGGCGGAGAGGTTTTACGCCGAGGGCTTCGGTTTCCTCTTCGATAACACATCGCGTGTTGTCTTTGTGTTTGCATCTTCCTTCCTCTCTATCTTTGCCTTTTATTATCTGCTGTGGATTTTATTTTGTTATGGCTTAGATAGTTTTTAACCAATTTCATATTATAGCATATGTTAAGTTTCCGCACACTTGTTGTTTGACATATTGCTTGAATTGGTTAAGTTGTTCGTTGGGGGTCTAAACGTTCAAAGGTGTTTTTACACGTTTTTGAACTTTCATTTGGTATCAGAGCGGGTACACTGTTATTGGTTTCATTACCATTGTGTGATCCTTGACTCCCTTTTGAAATGGATAGGTCTCAATCCCTAAATGCACCTCCATATTTTGATGGTAGTAATTATGCTTTTTGGAAGGTTCGCATGAGAGCATTTCTATGCTCCATAGATGAATCTGTTTGGGATGCAGTTGAAAGTGGTTGGACTAGACCTGAGGCTGCCAAATCCACATGGGATAAGGCAGCACTCGCTGCATCTAATGCTAACAGTAAAGCTTTAAATGCTATTTTCTGTGGTGTGTCTCCAGATGAATTTCACAAGATTTCTCACATCACCGTTGTCAAAGAAGTATGGGAGATATTGGAAACTACCTATGAAGGCACGAAGAAAGTGAAGGACACCAAGTTACAAATGCTGACCACCCGGTTTGAGGAGCTCAAGATGAGTGAGGATGAGTCTTTTGACTCTTTCTATGGGAAGCTAAATGAGGTGGTTGTCAGTAAGTTCAACTTGGGGGAGAAAACGGAGGATTCTAAAATCGTAAGGAAGATCCTTCGATCATTGCCGGAAAGTTTTCGTGCTAAAGTGACAGCGATTGAAGAGAGCAAGGACCTAGATGACATCAAAGTCCAAGAGCTGGTCGGTTCTCTTCAGACTTATGAAATGTCGCTGCCCAATCAACGGAAGAGTAAATCCCTTGCTCTTAAGACCATTAATGAGAAGGTAGAAATCCATGACTCATCGGAAGACGATGTGGTTGATAAAGATGTTGCATACCTTGTAAAAAATTTCCGAAAGTTCTTGAAGTTTAAGAATAATGGAAAATTTGGTGATAAAGGAAAATTCCAAAGTTCTGGAAGGGAGAAAAGGGAATTCAAAAAGATAGATGGTAAAGAATCCCAACCTACACAAGGTGTCACTTGCTTCGAATGTAACGGGCATGGACACTTTAAGAAGGAATGTCCGAATTATTTGAAATCGAAAGGTAAAGTGTATGTCACGACATTGAGTGACTCTGATTCGTCTGACTCAGAATCTGAAGAGAGCTGTGATGGAGAGGGGAACTATTCAGCTTTTATGACCATTGCTCACGTTGAGTCTTCAGAGGAGTTGAATCTGCTTGTACAAGACCTTGGAGAACATAGTGATGATGAATCACTAGGAATTGTTGAAGAATCAGATGCTGAACAAGATGAAAGCACAGCAAATCTTCAAGAAAATTATAACTCACTCTTGGAAAAGTCGGGTGAGTACACAAGGGTGGCCAAGGCTGCTGTGAGAAAAATGAAGAAGGCAGAGGAGGACTACAAAAGTCTCCTAATCCGATATAGGGAGGCCAAATGCGAGATAGAAACTTTGAATGGTGAGTTGTCCGAAGCTTACACAAAAGTAAGATTTCTTGAGAATGAGGTTGTGCAAGCAAATGCTAAAGTAGAGAGGGTCACCACCAAGAAGCTAGATGATGTTATCTCATCTCAAAAGAGCTTTTCAGACAAATCCGGATTGGGATATACCGGAGGAAGTAGCTCATCTGGAAATGTCACTAAAGAAGTGAAGTTCGTTAAGGCTAAAGATCCAGTTGTAGCTGACCTTACTGATGAGAAACTCAAAATGGAGGAGAAGAAGAATGTGGTGAACCAACGGATGCTGAATTCCCGTAGTCAATCTGTGGGCAGATCCGAATCTCGTGCCAAGTCACGTCCACGACCACAAAGAGGTCCTAGAGTGACTTATGTGTGTCATTATTGCGGACTTCAAGGGCATACTCGACCAAATTGCCAAAAGCTAAGAGCAAAGAACAGTGCACCTCCTCAAAGGTCAGGAGGACCTAGAAATGATAGAAGAATTTGGGCAGGTGATCAATCTAGAGATCAGAATGGTGATCCCGGAATGATGAACGTGATGAAGATGATTGGTGCATTCACCAACTGCTTGGAAAGCTTCTCACGAAGGTTTGAAAGCCCTAACTCCCGTACCCAATCCTATAAGGAAATCACCCCAAACGCAAGTGATGTGTGGGTGAAAAAGGGTACTCATGCATAAGCATTAGAACATGTCCATGCATTAATACTTCCTATGCTTTGTGACAATGTTTGTTTGTTTTACTTGCTGTTTTTGCTATTGGTTGTCTGCTTGTCTTCTTGTGTATATTTCTTTTGTCTTATCAATCTTTTTGCTTCATGTGTCAAAAATCCAAAAATCACATAAAAATTAGAAAATCAAAAAGCTTGATTGACTTTGTTGAGTTTTTGTCTCAAAACATGTTTTGCCTTGTACCTTTGTGCTAATGGCTTTGTGCATTTTCGAGCATTGCTTGTCTTCATGCACTCATATCTATGTGGGAGAAATTTTGAAATCTTTGTGATTGTTGTAAATAGATCTTCAAACTTGTCATGAATGATTAGTGAATGGTGTTGTTGATCTTGAGACTTGCATAGACTTGTGTCTATATATCTTCCCACTCTTTATTTTTGTTTTTGCTAAAAAGAGCTCACCAAATGTAAATCTCCAAATGAAAAGAGATATTGAGCTGCAAAAGCCTGTCGCACATACTAGTATTCGACTAGGAAAAAGGGAAAGCGACCAAAAATTAAAGAGAAATGTTTTATTCAAAAAGCCAAAGGCTTGTTCATCAAAAGGAAATGTCAACTATCACTCTCACAATGAGAGGTGATTGCCTCAAAAGATCAAAAAGATCAAATGTTGATTAATAGTGGAGTCAAATGTAAAGCTCCAAGTCATATTATCAAGTTTTTGTGGGAGGTCATATATACATACTTCTATAATTGAGATGGGTCACATAATCTAGTGCTAATTGTGTATGTCTTGGTTGAATTGATCATTGAAGCTTCACATTAGACTAAGGACTATCTCATTGTTGATATCCACACACAACACACAAGTTTATGTTCAATAAATGCCATATTCATTTGTGTGATTGTACTTGATAAAATGTGTTTTCACATGCTCAATCTTTGTTAAATCAAGCACAAAAAGATTTTTGCGTGTTTTAGGTGTTTTTGGAAAGTATTTTGGTTGAAAAATCTGAAAATTTCAAAAATCCAGTTTTGCCCTGTTTTGGCGGCTCAGTCGCGGGTATGTCAAGTCGCGAGCCTCAGTCGCATCTTCGCTGGTCATTTTTGGCGACTTGTTCGCGAGTGAAAGGTCCAGTCGCGAGGTTATTCAGAGATTTTCGCGGCTCAGCTCGCGACTCATTCGCGGGTAGACCTTCCAGTCGCGAAAAACACTTAGAAAAATTTTTCAAATTTTTGTCCTTAAGTGTTTTGGCGGCTTGATCTGGCGACTGTGTGGCGACTTAATCAAGTCGCGAAAATCGCGTGTTTGGCAGAAAAAGGAGCAGTTTTTAAATCTTTTTCAGTTTTCCCTCGAACTTTAGTAACTGTTCATTTTCTCTCTAAAACATCTCCTTCCCAAACACTCCGTGCTCCCATTTTCAATCTCCATTGTTGCACATTTTCTGCTCAAATTCTTCATGTCTCAGGTATGGGTTTTCAATTTCGAACTCATTTCTACTTAATTTTGTGTTTTTCCCTTTGATTTTTTTCTTATGTCTGTGATTTAGAAATGGGTTTGTGTTTCGACCATTATTCTTTGTTCATGCTTAGCTTGCTGATGATCTTGCTAAAGTTTGTTTTGTTCCTAGTTGTCTTCATCCTGTGCTTAGCTAAGTGTGTTTTTTATTTTATCTGATATTGAGCTGTGTGTTGTTCCCAAAATGCTCCGTTTGATGATGTGCATGTTCTTTTGTGTTAATCTGTTGGGTGCATCTATTAGTTTAACAATGCTGGTTATGAGCCTTATCATTTCCCATTATCTGCCTCTAGGATGGTATCTTTATCTGATGATTTTGTATATGTTTCCTATCTTAGGCTTGTTTATCCATGTGATTTTTCTAAGTAGCTTATGATTTAAGTGTTCAAAGTTAATTTGTTTGTCTGAGATCTCTTTGTTATCCTACATGGTACTGACTTGTTCTGCACATATATTACTCTATGCTGTTGTGGCCTCTTCTGCTTGCTCACAGATGGCTCCTTCTCCTCCTAAGAAGAAAACTCCTGCAAAGAAGGCTGACAAAAGATTGAAAATGGATCCTAAACTGTTTAGGTCAGTTCATCACTTTGAGAGATACAAGGATAACTTCTTGAAAGCAGGAATTATTCAAGAAAGATTTGTAGATTTGGAGGACTTGAGACAAACCTTTATCCCCGGCTGTTTTGAAGGAAGAGGATGGGAAAAGCTTCTGTGTGATTTCCCTGTAGTGTGTGAACCCCTGATTAGGGAATTTTACTCAAATGCTGTGATAAGGGAGAATGAGTTAAGTTGCTGGGTTAGAGGTAAGGAATTCATTTTGGATGCACATGTCATAGATGATGCATTAGGTCTTGAAGGACTAGAAGATGAGGAATTTATCAACTACAAGGATAGAAGTGTTTCTATTGAAAAAGTTCAACAAAAGATAGGTGGGCAGAGAGAAGGGAAATGTTTGAATACCACTGCCTTTCCAGTAGACATGAGGTGTCTAACAATCATCATGATGTTTAACCTCTATCCCATTAAGAAGTTGACTACAATCAATTGTGCTAGAGCAATCTTTCTGATGGACCTCAAAGAAAAGAATTTCATAGACATAAGTTCCCACATATATGACACTATTGTGGATGAGACAAGAACAACCTCTAGGCCAAAATTGATCTTTCCCAGCTTGCTGATGAGGATTTTTAGAAGTAAGGGTGTTCCAATCCCTCAAGACATCAGTCCCATGTCCACACCTTCTGCAATTAACAAGCTTACTTGCAAAAGAATAAGTGTTAGGCTTCCAGGAGAAGAAGATGAAGGTGATGAAGGAGAAGGTGTTCCAATGGATACTGAAGCAGAGGCAGCAGGGCATGCATCAACCTCAACACCCAGGAGAAGTGGCAAAAGACCCAGAGCATCAACTGCTTCAGATACACCTCCAGATGCTTTCCAAATCATTCTGGAAAGACTTAATGGGATCAGAGAAATCCAGACTGAGCACTCTGAGAGGATGAGAGCCATACAGGACCAGATTGATGTTTTGTCTGCAAAACTTGACAGCTTCACCACTCAGCCTGCACAGTGACCCTTTGGCCATTCCTGTCAAAAAGGGGGAGATGTTTCTGGTGATGATGACATTGTTGATTGAGAAGCAGAAAAGCAGATCTTAAGGGGGAGTAATGTGTTGAGGGGGAGTTGTCAATTTCAAAGACTTTGTTTATATATGTTTATGGGTTTGATACACTGTGTTTTGGTGTATAGTTGTTTCTAACTCTTATCTATACTCTTGGTTTAAACTTTAACATATTTTGATGATGTTATTCAGGATGTTTTGTTATCTGTACCCATGTGCTTTTGTAAGCTTTTAGGGTTTATGTTTTATGCATAGTTTGTAGGCTTTATGGTTTGTACCTTGCTAATTGCAGCCTTTATGCTATGTTGAAATCAGTACTTTGATCTAAATGTTCTGCATTTTGATATTTGTACTGTCACTCTTGTGCCCTTGTAGGATTGTTCCTAGATGCATATACCTTGTGTGTTATGCATTGGTTGAGTGTTGAACATACAAGTGTCTTGCCTTGTGCTTGTTAACTTGTATGTCCTTGTGTTCATTCCAAGTGTGAATGAGCACTGTGATCACTACCTTGTGGTGTTCACTTGGTTGATCAAGCCATGGCTTGTTTCTTAACTCCATCTTTGCTTGATCACATATTGCCTGTTTCATATGCATTTTATAATTTTCTGCTTACAATGATCATGGTGTATTGTTGTGTTTCAGGAGTATTATGTTCATATGATTCAAGTGCTTCACAGTTTCTAGAGTTAGGTGTGAGTGAGTTTTTGTTCAACTGTTCCCAACTCACATGTTAAGTCTAGAGTCTGTTTTAGGGTTTTGTCACGGAATAGCCAAAGGGGGAGATTGTAAGGTTGAATTTATTCAACCACCTAATTGGCTTTATTCCATGCCAAATTTGCTTGTAATTCAGCATTTAGTAACCCTGTATTTAGGTGGGTTTGATGTAAGGGTAGTGAGTGAGATAGAGTGAAGTTTGCTCAAGAGTGTGCAAGAAAACAGAGACTCGCGGCTGGGACTCGCGGGTGACTCGCGGCTGCAAGCCGCCAGACGCAGCACACGTGCCAAGCATGCTGGAAGGTGAACAGTCATGCCAGCTGGAGCACTACAGGACAAAACAGGACAACTGGCCATACGGTTATCTCGCGACTGGATCTTGCGACTTGGTCAAGCCGCGAGGTCAAGCCGCGAGCCACCCCTGTTTTGTAAAACCTAACGTTTCACATTCCTCTCCCACTCCAGCATAAATACCCCTTTTACCCACGATTGAGAGAGAGCTTCCAGAGAGAATTTTGAGAGAAAAACCCTAAAGAAAAACAAGATTGATTCACCCACAATCTATACCTTAGAGTCTCTCCAAATTCCCCAACTCTCTTCCTCTCCATTGTCAAATCCTTGAGAGGCATTATACCAGACCTGGTTCTCACCATCATCATCACTGTGAGACAGTTGTTTGGATTTCTGGGAAGCAGTTAGGAAGGAACCAATCTTCATTGGTTGATGCTATGGTCTAGTAGCGGAATCCGGGAAGCTAGAAAAGAAAAAGGTTCGGCGCAACCTCGTTGGAGCAAGAAGCTTGGAGGGCTTAGGTGCACTGGGTAGATTAGGCTTGGAGGGTCTATTGCTGTCCTTGTATCCCAACTACATTTTCTAATGGATTATTGACCGCTTGGAGGGCGGCGGAGAGGTTTTACGCCGAGGGCTTCTGTTTCCTCTTCGATAACACATCGCATGTTGTCTTTGTGTTTGCATCTTCCTTCCTCTCTATCTTTGCCTTTTATTATCTGCTGTGGATTTTATTTTGTTATGGCTTAGATAGTTTTTAACCAATTTCATATTATAGCATATGTTAAGTTTCCGCACACTTGTTGTTTGACATATTGCTTGAATTGGTTAAGTTGTTCGTTGGGGGTCTAAACGTTCAAAGGTGTTTTTACACGTTTTTGAACTTTCACAGTCAACAACCTTCTCTAGTTGGTGATAGAAGTCGCATACTGGGATCCGCACAATTGGTTAGTCACATACTGGGAGCCAAGCATTGAAAAGGAGAGATTGTCACTACAAAACAAGGCCAATTGGGGTATTGGGATAAGGATTCAACTGTAGGTTGGTATAAGGTACTGGGACTCCTTTACTTGTAACCGCTTGTTTTGATAATAGTGGATTCTCGAGAGTGGTGACCTTAAAATCACTTGGTGGGGTTTTTGTCGTATAGGTTTTCCCCATTCGTAAACAAATCACCATGTCAATTTAATTTCTGCTGCATACTTAGTTTAATTTAGGGCTGTCCACGGGTCGGTCCCGGTCGGGTTTATGCCTAACCCGAAACCGACCCACTGGAATCGGGTGGGAAAAAAATGCACCCGCCACCGACCCGTCGGAGTAATCGGGTCGGGCAGTTCAGACCATCAACGGGTGGCGGGCGGGTCTATCGGAGTCATAGATCTGAGAAGACGGCGAAAAAACGGTGAAAAAAACACAAATCCGGCGAAGAAACGTAGATTCCGGCAATAGTTTTCCAGATTCCGGCGATATTTCCCTTAGATTTGGTGAGATTTCGCCGGCGAAAATCTCACCAAATTTAATGAGATTTTGCTAGATCCAGTCAAAATATCACCGGATCTAAGGGAAATATCGCCGTATTCTGGGTTTCTTTGCCGGATTCTAGAAATTTTGCCAGAATCTGGAAATCTTTCGGTCGGTTTGGGTTTTTCGAGTTTTAGGGGAGGAAAACCGAAATCGATCCACCGGAATCGGTTTCTGGTGGTGAAGACCCGCTGTCGACCCGTCGGAGCAGTCGGGTCGACTGGATTCGGGTCAGATTCGGTCGGTTCTTCGGGTGGGTCAGATTGCCGGATCAATTTGGACAGCCCTAGTTTAATTGGTGATTTGTTTTTACTACCACGTACATTGCATGTTAATTTGATTAATTAATGAACTTGGCTAATTAATCAATTAATTTATCATAAGAGGTCAATATGGTTTTTGGCCTATCAATCCCCTTCAAAAGTACCATATAGTTCCATCAACTAGTCCAAATAAGCAAATAATTTGCCCAAAAAAAAGTTTCACATCTACTTGAGTGGCAAGTTGTTAATGATAGATAAAATAAATAAATAAAAAGTGATGTCTATGGTGAGTTCAAAAGAGGACTAGTAAAAACTTGTCAACTCAAATGCTGTGAAAAAAATTATATATGTGTAGCATTGACCTAATTCCACTCCATCACCTCTCATGGTCAACTATATAATATTTTCACATAATCACATAATCTAGTGTCTAAATTCATGTCGGTTTCTTGTAACCCATCTTGATCACACCCCCAAGGCTATTAGAATATTAGGTTTAGGCATGTTTGGGCCCAAATCTGTTGCGCTATTCTTGTATATAGTTGTATATTTGTACTAACCTTAACTAGGTTCAGGGCCTAGGTAAAGGGAACTCTTATATAGCTACTGGCACTCAAAAACTCAGTATTTTACTAAAAATTTTGTTTCAGAACCTGAGTTTTGATTATATGCTATTGTTTGACATATGATAATCACGAACAAGTTTACACTAGTGGTAGAATAAGTTTTCGCTCAGAGCAAAAACTGACTTCCTTCGAGATCAATTATAACAACATATTCAAAATCTTTGCATATTTAATTAAATGTTTTTGGTTTTGTTCTAAAGTTTTCTTTTCTCAGAGGATTCAATGAAGGAGCCTATGCAAAAGTACATTACTGCGTCAAAAGCTGTTCTGCAGTACGTGGACAACATCTTCCTATCAACTGAGACAGGAGCTGAGTTGCTTAGGATGATCTAGTCCAAATTCCACTTTGGCAATTTATAAAGAATAAGTGGTTTGTAAAACGCTGGCATTGCAAACCAGTTTGATTTGATTAAGAAACAAGTAATCAGCTTTAGTGGTATCAACTTTGGAAACAATGTCTTGGGCTTTTGCTACAAGAACGCGTTCGTGTTAAATAATGACGTAATATTTGATAACTATATGTTTTCGTGTCATTGCCTCAGATGGGATTTTGAATATCTACTTTTGCTTTATAAGGTTATGTTCGTTTTGAGGGATTTTAGGGAGGAGAGAAAAGTGGAGAGAGAATTTTAGTAGGTATTCCATATTTGGTTGGAAGGGAGGAAGTAAAAGAAGTGTGGGGCTTAGGTGTTTTCTTTCCAAGCCCAACAAAATGTTTTCTTCTCAAAATGGGGAGAAAACTAAAAGAGAAAACTAAAACAAAACTTCTAGACCAAAACACCCTTGTGCACAATTCGATGACCGCCGTTTTCTTCTTTTTGCCTTTGGTTTTCAACATTTTTTTTTTTTTTTGTCTTTTTCTTAGTCATCTCATCTGTTCAGTTTGTTTGTTTGTTTTTTGAGCTAATTACAACGTACCTACCTATAGTTTGGCCAAAATTTAAGTTATCAATCCATGATTTGAAATTTAGCATTCATAGTGCTCAGTTGGATGATACATCAATTTTTGTTCTAGTCCAGACTTTGAGGCTAAACAGGAAGATTGTACAAAGGGTAACCCTAGATTAAACTGGACTACTTACATGGTGCGGGGTACTTGGCTCTCAAACAACCACAATATCTTTTATTATGACTTGCCATCACCATTATTGGACTATCTAGGGAGAGCTAAAAATCCTATACTGCAGACCAAGTCCCTTGTAATTTTCTTTCTTTATTTATTTATTTTTTTTTTTTTTTTTGGTGAATTGATTTAGCTTTTATCTTTTAGCAATTTGTTAAAGCTTGGTACTTTAGAATTCTGTCAGACCTCAAGTTGCATTGTGAGTTTCCTCCAACTTGAGTGGACTTGAGTCCTAACTAATTTCATAATTGATAAGGTAAAATCTGAAACTTATTGTTTTATTAATATTATAAAAAATAAAAAAAGCTAAAGTTTGAATTTTGAAATGACACTCACGTGGGTTGTCAGGCACATTACACAGTACACAGACAACTAAAAGACAAGAATGAAAAGAAGTTAAAAAGACATTTGAATTTTGAAGAAGCATAAGAAAGAAAGACTATTTAGAGCATTCACTTTAATAGATGTAAAAATTTTGTCTATTTTGTAAAAAAAATTCTACTTTTTTTTTTTTATATACTCATTTTTATAAAACATCCACATCAGTTTGTCTATTCTATACCCTCTTTTATTTAAATAATATTTTTCTCACATTTTTTATTATTATTTCGTAGCTATTCATGACCCTACCAACTTTAACACACACGCCAACTCCAATAATATGTCTGATCTCTATCTCTCTTTCTTTTTCTCTTTCTTCTTTTTTCTTTTCCTTCTCCTTTCTTTTTTTGCATTTTTTCTTCTTCAGCATCTTCTTCTTTTTTCTTTTTCAACTAATGCTGAAAAAAGACGTTAAAGAGAGAAAACTCTTGGTGGGTAAGCTTAAAAAGAACAGAAATTTAATGTTTTGGTCTGGGTACATTGAAGAGGCTATGATAAAGTACTCATTGGCTTTGAGTTGCTACTGAGGAACACTGAAGAGTGAAGTCGCCATTAGTGACGCTTGTTCTTCTACTATTTCTGCATTTTCTTCTTCTTTTGCAATTTGGGTTTGATTATTTATATGGGTTTGATGATTTTTTTTTTTTTTTTTTTTTTTTGAGGAGAGGGTTTGATGAATTTGGGATCTTAATTTAGATTAAGTTTGAAGAATTTTATGATTTGTTGTTGGATTTAAGGGTGTGTTTGTTTGGAGGTGAAATAGGGTGGATAGAAAACTTTGGAGAGAAAATGAGAAGGAAAATTTTTTGGAGTATGTTTAGTTGGATGGGGAGGAAGAAAAATAAATGGTAGGGCCCAGGTGTTTTCTCCCAGGCCCACCAAAAAGTTTTCTCCCCAAAATGAAGAAAAAATTGAAGGGAGAAAATTAGGCTACTTAATGACCAAAAATACCAATGTGCACTTGCACATAGCTTTGTCTGTACATTGCTCTTCTCCACCCTTTATTTATTTATTTCCTATATATTTCTTTTCCTTCCTCCTACATTGCCTCACTCTCTTTTTTTTCCTCTAGACGTTGCATTTTTTTTTCCTCCTCCCAACGTTGTCTCCTTTCTTTTTTCTTCCTTTGCCTCTTCTTTCCTTTTCTTCTTCTTCTTCTTCTTCTTCTTTTTTTTTATTTTTTATTTTTTTATTTTTTTTTATGTTGCTCATATTTTTTTTTTTCTTTTGCTTTCTTTTGTGTTTTTTTTTTGGGTTGTTTGTCACTTTTTTGGTTTTAATTGGGTATCATTTTTAACAAGGGTACATGAGTAAATTTATATAAAATCACTTTTTCCATCCTCCACTTTTTCACTCCCAACCAAACAAAAAAGAGGGAAATTAAAATTTTTTCTATCCTCCCACCATTTTCTATCCTCCCACTTTTCCACCCCTCCAACCAAACGGATCCTAAGAGAAGATAAGAGGAGAAAGAGGGCAGAGGAAGAGAGAGATCGGATGAGAGAGGAGAGATAATCAGATGAGAGATGAGAGAGGAAAAATAAAATAAAATAGAAAGTTACAGTAACCGTGCAAATATGCATAGTTACTGTAGCAATTTTGGAAATGAACTATGATATAGAAGGATTGATGTGGGTAGATTTTGAGCAAAAATTTGTAAAATGATGCACTTTTTTCTATTATAGAGGGACTAATGCAATTGCTTACAATCTGGGTTGGGCGAGCCAAAGAAGAAAGAGAAGAAGGTGGTGCCGTGGAGGAGAATAGCAACAGCAACATGGTGATGACAACTACAACGGAAAGGCATTGAAGACGACGGCAACACGAGCATGAGCTAGTAAGTTACAAAGAGAGATTATTAGATCTGGAAAGTGAAACTTGATTCTTTTTGTTTTGGTTCTGTAACGACCCAAGGAAAGCGCTAGCTACATCTGCACTATACCTCAAAAGGACTAGTCACAATTGAGGCTCCTTGTAGTTGTTAATAAAGCCCAAATCTACCAAGTAAATACCCAATGTGGGACTCATCACACATCTACACACATCACACAATCAATCAAATTGGGGCATCACAATCTCCCTCACTTAAATCCCTAACGTCTTCATTAGGGCCCACTTTGTGGGGTAGTGTCTCTGAGCCCACATGGGATTACCGAGCCGACTCTGATACCATATGTAATGGCCCAAAGAAAAGCGCTAGCCATATCTGCGTTATACCTCAAAAGGACCAGTCACAATTAAGGCTCCTTGTAGTTGTTAATAAAACCCAGTAAATACCAAATGTGAGACTCACCACACACCCACGCACATCACACAATCAATCAAATTGGGGCATCATAGTTAGATGTTGGTATCTGCTCACAGGATTGTATGTGAGAATATGTGATGTGTATATGTGACATTATGCTCTGATCAATTATATGTATGTGATTTCAAATGACTTTAAGATGCAATTACATATGTATTAAGTGATTCATTATATGTTTTGGAATAATTATTTTGATATCATTGAATGAGTTTGTGAAAAATTAAAATACTCGTGCTTTGCTTGACTCTATTCCGTTGTGTATTCTGTATAATTACTTACTAGATGTGTGGCTCACCCCATCAATTACTATTTTTCAGATTAAAGTGTAGTTAGGAATATAGAACCGTTGGCTCGCTTTGTAAGGTGCAAGGTAGAGCATGGAAGTTGTAGGCGACTTCAGTATGAATTGAAGACTTATAAAATTTTAGTTACCTTTATTTTGTAATTCATGTTTTTGTTATGGTGGAGATTATTTCCAATTTGTGGAGTTTAGATTTTTGTAAGAGGTTTTTAAGAGTATTGTTTCTTTGGAGTATTGATTTTTTTGGATTAATTATGTTTACGGAATTATATAAGTTTAGCAGGTTAGTCATGCATCTAAATTCATGTTCCATGGATTTGGGTCATGACAGTATTGGTATTAGAGCTCTAGGTTATGATTCTTTAGACAATTAGGACTTCTAATTTTTTTGTATAGGATGTGGAAGAATAGGCTTGAATCATTGGATAGTCAATGGGTATTTTATGGTTTGATAATTGTTAGGAGCTGTGTGCCTGTATGCTTAGAGTCATAAGAATAGTAAAAGCTTTAGTATCTCTTGTATACTATGATTTTTCTTTAAGGTTTATCCAACTCTACAGTGTTGTTTGTTTGGTTATAGGAAAATGCCACCTCGAAATTCTGCCCCTTCTAGTTCTGAGCCAAATCCTGAAAACCTTGAGGGTGTTTTTAATGCTATTAGAAGTCTTGCTGAGGTGGTGGAAAAAGATGCTGAGATTGAAGGATGTACCATTGAGCAATTCAGGAAAATGGGTCCTCCTTCATTTTTGGGAAACCCTGATCCTACAGAAGCAGAGACTTGGATAATGCAATTGGAGAAAATTTTTGATGTTGTTGGTTGTATTGAGGTACAAAAAGTCTCTTTTGCTTCATTTATGCTAAAAGGGGAAGCAGAGCATTGGTGGAGATCCACTAAAAAGACTTTGCCACTTGAGAAAGATGAGATATTGACTTGGACTATTTTCTTTGATGCTTTTTATGAGAAATATTTTCCAGAAAGTGTACAAGATGAGAAAGAAGTGGAGTTTATGGAACTCATTCAAGGGGATAAAACGGTGTTACAATATGAGCCTAAATTTACTGAAGTTGGCTCGATTTGCTCCTCATATTATGTCTGATGATGTTAGGAAGGATAAGAAATTTCAAAGGGGTCTACGACCAAGTATTAGAACTAGGATGGCAACCTTACGATTGAAGGCTTATTCTAAGGTGGTGGAGACAACAAAAGTCGTTAAGCAGGAATGTGAAGACTATCAGAAAATTCGAGATCAAAATAAAAAGAGATCCAAGCCTGAATAATCTCAAAAAGAAAATGAAAAAGACAAACCATTCAAAAAGAAGACTACAATAGAACTAGAGCCTTATGTGGTGCAACAAGTAATAGAGAATTGTTTGAAGTGTGGTAAAAAGCATAACAGTGTTTGCTATCGTGAAAGTGGGGCATGTTTTAAGTGTGGACAAATGGGAATATTAATCTAAGGTCTATGGTATTTCGGCTACTGCTTCTCCAATGGTAATATGAGATTTGACCCAATGCAAGGAAGCATTATTGGCCTAGAATATCAATTGTGGTTAAAGAAATTTGTTTGAACTCTTTTAGTACAGATTAGTTTTGGGGAAATATTGTTGCGGTGGGACTTTGATAAGGAATAATAAATTGCTTAATTCAATGGTATATACAAAAGTAGTTTTCATACTTGATTTTTGAAGGACAGTAGGAAAGAAAAGGTTTGTAAGGATTAGATTCCATGCTTACTAATTAAAGCATTCTTTTGTTTAGAGCTTACTGAAGATTAAAGACTTATAGAATTTTAGTTACCTTTATCTTGTAATTCATGTTTTATATAGTGGAGATTATTTCCAATTTGTGGAGTTCAGATTTTTGTAAGAGGTTTTTTAAGAGTATTGTTTCTTTGGAGTTTTAATTTATTTTGGATTAATTATGTTTAGTGAGTTATATAAGTTCAGCAAGTTAGTCATGTATCTAAATTCATGTTCCATGGATTTGGGTCGTGACGATGTGGTTCGGTATAACATTTTCAGCCGAAATCTGATATATATCTCGGTATTACCGGAACAACCCGGTATGGACCAATATTTAAAATAGTACGAAACATAGGGTTTCTCTATCGACTTAAGTACCAACACGAAAAATTTTGGCCGTACCAGATGGTACGGTACGAAATTGACTTCCTTAGTTGGGAAAAAAAAAAAAAAAAGTGGTGGGGCTCAAATGATTTCTCCCCTGACCCACAAAAATGTTTTCTCCTTAAAATGGAGAGAAATCTGAAGAGAACTAGAACAAAACTTCTAGACAAAAATGCCTTGTGCACAATTCAATGATTGTTGTTTTCTTCTTTTGGCCTTTGGTTTTCATTTTTTTTTTTTTTTTTTTTTTGGTATTTTTCTTACTCATATCACCTGTTCAGTTTTTTTCTTTTTTTCTTTTTTGGATTTTTTTTAATTGAATGGTGACTTTCACCTCTATATATATATATATATATATATATAGCCTCATCACACGCGCTTCATGCGTACGATGAGGCTTTTTTGTAGGGAAAAAAAATTAAAAAAAAAATCCTATATTTTTATTTTATATATATAATTTTTATTTTGAGAATCTAATTTAGAAGTAGATAAAACAATTTGAAAATTAACAAGAGAGTGGCCCTATTTTTGAAGCAATATTTTAGTGGGAGTTAGAGTTGTACTTTTACCAGATTGTCCTTTAGTTTTCTCTACTTAAACATAACGGTGTAGGGACATTTTTGAACCAAAACATGATAAGACTTTTTTATTTTTTTATTCTTCTGTAGTGTCATAATTTTTCATTCATTCCAATTTGACGTTCACACATTTTCTCATTAATATTATGCATTTAAAACTACTAATACAACCAGGAGTGTCATGAGATTAGCTTAAAAAAAAAAAAAAAAAACACCTATGTTTTTATTTTATATATATATAATTTTTATTTTGAGAATCTAATTTATAAGTGGATAAAGTAATTTGAAAATTAACAGGAGAGTAGCCCTATGTTTTAGGCAATGTTTTAGTGGAAGTTAGAGTTGTATTTTTACCGAATTATCCTTTAGTTTTGTCTTTACTTAAACATAGAAGTATAGGGGCATTTTTGAACAAAAAAATGAGGAACTCAAACAGGGGAAACCCCTTAAATAATAGTATAGATATATATATAAGGTAAGACTTAGGTACAGTACTTAAGTGTTTTTCTTTAGGTTCCCCTCTTAAGATTTTGCCATGTGGATTTTTCCTCATGAGATGGAAGTATATTTTTTAGTTAAGCAACTACATGGCTCAATCTTAAGTAGGGAACCTAAGGAACAACAATTAAGGTATTGTATCTAAGTTTTGTCCATACATACATACATACATACATATATATATATATATATATATATATATATATATATATATATAATGGAAAAATAATTTTTATTATTATTTAATGACTACAAAAAAATTATTTATTATATAATGTGATTGGGGCATAGGAGTAAATTCATACCAATTACATTTTTTATCTTCTCGTTTTTCTTCTCAACCAAACACCCCTCCACTTTTCCATCCTCCAAACCAAACACTATGAGAGAAAATTAAAATATTTTCTATCCTCTCATTTTTCCACCCCTCCAACAAAATGAATCCTTACTATAGCAATCTATCCGACCCAAATCTAATTTAATTAGAGAAATATAGAGGGATAACCACGATGGAACCATGCAAAAAAAAAAACAAAAAAAAAAAAAAATCAAAGGGTAAGTTAAATATATTAAGAAGTTTTTAAATGCGAAAAATAACTTGGAGAAAAAGTATTTTTCTCCTCTATGTTTGGGGTAGTTCACAATTCCCTTCCCCCTCTCTTATCTTTGAAACTAACTAATTTCCTCATCTATGTTTGGAAAATGAACAAATATCCTCAATTTGTTACTTTCTCAATTAAATTCAATGAAATTACAATAATTAGTGACTACAAATGTAATTAAAAAAAAAAAAAAAAAAACACTGCAATCCTCAACAATTTATCTTCCTTGTGGCGTACTATTATATAATACTAGTGTGTAGCCACATGCAGATGCACGAGTACAATTAAAAATAATTATAATTATACGGTTCAAATTATACTTTTTTTTAGAATAAGTTCAAATTATACATGGTATTAGCTTATACTTTTTTTAAACCATACATTTCTAAAATATATAATAGTTTCTCATAATATATATATATATATATATATATTTATATGATTTAGAATTTAATTAGTTTCAGACTCCCTGATTTTTGCACCCAAAAATTCCCTTGCCACAAAAATTAAAAACTTAAATGGACACATGATGGCAAATTAGACTCTAATTGAAATTCAATTTAAAATCTAATTGGATTTGGATTCTTCAATTTTTACTCAATAATTCACTTGGCACAAAATTAAATTAAATAAAACACATGGTGCAAAATTTAGAATTCAATTAAAATCTAATTGGATTTTCTTTGAGCTTTGTCTATTAATATATATATATATATATATATAGAATACAATTCTTTTAAAATCTAGGGTTGTAACAGTTAGGTAAATTATTTTTTGACTAATTTTCCAGGTATACTTGAAAGATTTAATATAGAAATAAATATTTGCAGTTGCAAGTTAGGTTACTATGAAAAATATTAAGGTTAGGGTAATTACTGCACACAAAGAACATATACGCACAATTATGCACTGACAATTTCCAAGTCTTCTATGCAATGGTTAATTTACTTTAACAATAATGCTCTCTTCTTTATACACTTTCTTAAGATTCTAAACGAAAACAGCAAAGCAAGAAAAAAATAAAAAAAATAAAAAGAAAAAAGAAGAAAAATTAAGCCTTCATTTTATTTTTATTTTTTACTTTTCATTTTTTTTTCATTATAAAACTACATTTTTTTTTTAAATTTTTTAGGGATGAATCCAAGGTTAAAAAAAAAAAAAAAAAAAATCCTAGATCTATATATGTACCTGAATATCTATATTATTATTATAATTTTACATATACAATGTTGGGTTGGGTTAGAATGTAATATTATATATTAAGTAATATATATAATTAGCGATAATTTTGAAACGGTACATCGGTATCAACTGATACTTTTTATTAAACCAATTGATAAACTTTATTCATTATTTTTATCTAAAATTTCATATTACCTTCCAGTCAAAGAACTAAAACACAAGTTGGATTGGGTATGACAAACCCGACTAGTACAAGATTACAACACAAAGCTACATACCACAAATCTTATTTGAAAAATCTCATACACGTGCCAAAACTAACAAATTTGATTTTTGTATTTGACATTTAGAGACAAAAATCTTGAAATTGATGTTTAAAAATTTATTAGTGTAGTAATGACTGGGTTAGGCATATATATATAGATACATAGATATTGTGAATCAATATGATAATTTAGTTTTGGCCCTCCAAACTAAAATTTCTAGCTCTGCCCCAAGTTAGTTGTACAATGCCAGCAAGTTAATTTACTTTAACAATGGTGCCCTCTTCTTAATAAAAAATACTTAGGTATTCTCAAAGTATAACGAAATGGTACTTCTTCCTTCCATATTCATGGTGAACCCCACAATAAATTAAATGAGTAGATCCTACTATGAATGTGAGAGGAGAGGGCACCATTTACCATACTCCAAGAATATCTAATAATTATTCCTGTGGGTTTTAGTTAGCTCAATTGATAAAGTCTATTCTCCCCTCTCCTCGTGTGTGTGTTAAAAATATTTAGTATTCTCAAAAAAAA
The DNA here is from genome assembly GCA_028535165.1 of Quercus tomentella. NCBI lineage: Eukaryota > Viridiplantae > Streptophyta > Magnoliopsida > Fagales > Fagaceae > Quercus > Quercus tomentella. Next base: position 47,563,611 of record JAPQVY010000111.1, read on the forward strand.
AATGGATAAAATCTCTGATGGTTAAATAAAAGATTTGGGATTCAATTTCTGTCTATACCAAAAACCAATTAATATCTTGATTTAATGATAAAGAATTATTACTAGAACCGTTAAAACTCTCTAATAAAAATAATCTAAACCAAAAGAAGAAACGCTATCTCGGAGCCACCATGGAGTTTGCATCTTTCAGCAGGGACGCGCTGGAGTGCTTTTGTTGTCCACTTCTGCAAGAGATTGATTTCCTCGTTCAGTACACGGAAAACATAAACAAATTTAGAGATCAACCACAAACCCTGAACGCTGCGGTGGCGGACGTAAACTATTTAGTTGAGCAAGTCGGAGGAAAAAGAGAGGGAATCAAAAATGAAGTCCAAGACTGGCTACGAAGAGCCAATAATAAAGCCACTGAGGAGCAAAATCTGGAGAATGAAGTCCGAGCAAACCAGAGATGTGCCTGCGCTTGTTGTTCTCCTAATTGGCTTTCACGCTACAATTTGAGCAAGAAAGCTGTTAGTATTGCCGGAGAGATGGGTGTCTGTTGTGCAGATAGCACCCCAGGACTCAAATCAATAACAGTAAATAAGTGAAAATTAAATAACAAGCACACACAAAGAACACAAGAATTTACGTGGTTCGACAAACTGCCTACCTCCACGGAGACGACGGAGAAATTTCACTATAAAAAATAGGGAGATACAATAGTGCACAATAATACTCTCAAGAAACCCAAATCCCAATACACCCTAACTCTCTCTCACACACAAGACAAGAAAACAATATTCTTCTTCTTATGCGGCTGCTGCTAGGGTTTTAGGAATTACTCTAATTCTCTCTATGTATTTTCATTCAACCCAAACCTAATATATATATATATATATATATATATATATATTATAGGTCGGCTATTACTAGGAATTATATTCCTAGTTGTATTCGGTTTCCTAATACTACTTGTATTTGATTTAGAAGACCAAATTTGGGCTTTGGCAATTCAAGCCACACGGCCCACATCAACAGTGTCATTTGTAAAGAAAAGAATTTTGAGTGTCTCTGCCTGCACCACCCCCTCCAATTCCGGAACCCACAGCATCAACACTGGCTAGTCATTTCATGTCATTTCAATCCACCGAAAATGCTATGGAAGAGATCTTGAAAGCTCTGAAAGATGACAACAACAACATTAACATTGTCGGGGTTCACGGGATGGGCGGTGTGGGCAAGACCACAATGGTGAAACAAGTTGCGGAAAAGGTCATGACTGAGGGTCTCTTCCATCGTGTGGTGATGGCCACTGTGTCGCAGACTGCCAGACTGTGAATCTCAAAAAAATTCAGAGTTCCATTGCGAACGTTCTAGAACTCTTTTTGATAAAGAAGAGTGACGATGGGAGAGCAAATGAACCGAGGGCAAAAATAATGGCAGAAAAAAGAGTTCTTATAATTTTGGACGATGTCTGGGAAAGGATTGAGCTATCCAGCATTGGAATTCTGTTCGACCACGACCTTAAGGCTTGCCAATCGAAGATCTTACTGACTACAAGACGAGAACATGTTTGCCATTCCATGGGATGCCAAGAAAATAGGATCCATCTCAATATCTTATCCCCGGAGGATTCTTGGGATCTATTCAAAAAGACAGCAGGCACTGATCTTGACTCCCTAGAATTGGAAGCTGTGGCTCGCGAGGTTGCCGGGGAATGTCAAGGCCTTCCCTTAGCACTCATAACAGTGGCAAGGGCTCTGGGTTACAAAGATGAGGAAGAATGGAAAAAGGCGGCAAGGTGACTTAAAAGGTCAATATCTCCAAACCCTGATCATCAGGAAAAAGTTACAGAGTGCATTAAGTTGAGCTATGATTTTTTGAAAGATCAAGAAGCAAGGGCATGCTTCTTGATATGTTGTCTCTTTCCACAAGATCACAATATCAACAAGGAAGTTTTGGCGAGATATGGGATGGGGCTGCGTTTGTTTCATAATGTTGACACTGTTAGAAATCAACACTAACTCTCTTGTCTCTAGAAATTTCTAGAGAATTCTAGAAACTCCTAGAACATCTCACACATTCTCTAGAACATTCTCTTGCATTCCGGGTTTCTCTATGAGATGTCTCTCTTTAGTTCTCTAGAGACTTCTATGTAGAAGTAAAACTCAACCACATGTTTATAGAATAGTCTAGAAGGTTCGAGAATGGCATTCATTTAATGCCAATAAAAAGGAAGATGCTAGAAGCTTCAAGTTGGTTTCCTAAGCAACATACACCTAGTATAAATAGATGTGGTGGTATGTGAAGGTGTAGAGTGAGAGACTAGTAAAAGACTAGTGTGTGAGATGTTGGGTGCACTGCACCATGAGTCCAGCCCACGTAATAGACATGATCATTTAATGAGCATGCCTTTCATGTTTCTTAACTTTTCTTCATTATGTACAAAAGTCAGCATGAGTTATTGGGGTTGGTTGGCTTAGGCCTGTTGGACACGTTGAAGGAAGAAAGAAAAGAAAGAAGCAAAAGGCAAGGGTCATTCGGCTAAGGGAGAGTTGAAGAAAAGAAATTGGTTGAAGCAAAGTCAAGATAAGTTGGCTTGCATTTATTGTGACTTGATGTGAAGAGTGTGAAAGGGAGAAAAGAAGGGAAAGATGAAGAAATAAATGGAGAGGCCATTCGGCCATTTGGGCAGAGAGGAAAAAAAAAAAGGATGTGAAGCCCCAGAGAAAAGAGAAGTCCCAGCAAGTGAGACCGAGGACTGGTGCAGCCTTGAAGAACTACATGAGTGAGAGTAAGCAAAAGAGAAGAGAAAAATAGAGAGGGTAAGAGAAAATATACAGTGAGAAAGAGAGCAGAGAGTGAAAAGAAAAAGAGAGTTTTTCTTTACTCAAGTTGTATCTCTAAGTGTTGTAATCTCTATTTGATATAGTGAAATTATTCGGAGTTTATCCCGTAATTTTTCCCTTCAAGAAGAAAAGGTTTCCACGTAAATCTTTGTGTTCTTGTGTGGTTGTGTTTCCACTGTGCTTGCTGAAATTTATTCACAGTTATATGGAATTTTTCCCAACAAGTGGTATCAGAGCGTAGGTTCGATTGGGAACAATGGTCGGAGAAGAAGGAAAGACATCAGGAATCGAGAAGTTTGACGGCACAGACTTTGGCTATTGGAAGATGCAGATTGAAGATTATCTGTATGGAAAGAAATTACATCTTCCTCTTTTGGGAAGGAAACCAAATAGTATGGAAGAAGAAGAATGGGGTCTTCTTGATAGACAGGTGCTAGGAGTTATACGATTAACTCTAACAAGATCAACTGCACACAATGTTATGAAGGAAAAGACCACAGTGGATTTGATGAAGGCTTTGTCTAGTATGTATGAAAAGCCTTCAGCTAACAATAAGGTGCATTTGATGAAGAAGTTGTTTAATCTGAAGATGGTGGAAGGTACTTATGTGGCTCAGCACTTGAATGAGTTTAACACCATCACAAATCAATTGTCCTCTGTAGAGATTGATTTTAATGATGAGATCCGTGCATTAATTGTTTTGGCTTCTTTGCCAAACAGTTGGGAGGCCATAAAAACGGCAGTGAGCAATTCTGCAGGGAAGAGCAAACTCAAATATGATGATATTCGAGATTTGATTCTAAGTGAGGAGGTTCGCAGAAGAGATGCTGGTATAAGCAATGCACAAGATCAAGCTCTTGTCATGGAGAACAGGGGCAGAAATAGAAGCAGAGGGCTTGATGATTGGGCCAAATCCAATGACAAGTCACAGTCAAAAGGTAGATCTCAGTTTAAAGAGATGAGAGAATGTTTCACGAAATGAGAGAATGTTTCCATTGTGGGAAAAAGGGTCACATAAAAAGAAACTGTTGGCATTTGAATAAAGAACAAACTGAAGAGAAAGATGAAAAGAATATTGCAGCAGTTGTGTTTCATGAGGATGTTCTGATGCTTTCTCTTGAAGAGCAAAAGTGTGAGCATGTTGCTAAGAACGATGTTGAGTGAGTTGTTGATTCAACAGCTTCCCACCATGTTATCCCCACAAAAAGGTTGTTCACCACATACAAAGCAGGCGACTTTGGTGTTGTGAAGATGGGTAACTCTAGTTATTCAAAAATTGTGGGAATTGGTGATGTGTGCATCAAGGCCAATGTTGGTTGCATGTTAATATTGAAGGATGTGTGGCATGTTCCAGATTTAAGGATGAATGTGTTGTCTACATTGGCTTTGGATCGAGTGGGTTATAGTAACCATCTTGGCAATGAAAGATGGAAACTTTGTAAAGGATTATTAGTTATTGCTAGAGGGCGTGCTTATTATGGCATGTACAGAACTCATGTGAGGGCTTGTAAGAAAAAGTCCAATGCAGTCAAAGTTTTTGAGAAAACTCCATAGTTAAGAGTTGATGTTAATGGTGTTGCAGCCAAGAGAGTAAAATCCTCTCTACTTGAAAGTGATTTAAATGAGAAAGTGATATTTGATGAAAAATATCATGATGCTAAGAAGAATGATGAAGTGAAAGATTGTGAAGGTCTTGAGAAGGGGGAGCAATATTCTCCACTAGAGATTATTGAACCTCTTGAAAGGAGGTGTACTAAAGAACATCAAGCAGTTAGCTTCGAGAATATTTGTGCTTCTGTTGAGGGGGAGCCAAGAAATTGGATTAAGGATATCCAAGGTGAAGTAAACTATTTGAGAATGAAGGGTATTAATTTTGATGAAATTTTTTAGTGTTAGTAAAGATAATGAAGAAGGTTGAGTCTAGTATTGACTTGGCCAGCATAGATTCTAACTGAAGAGTTGAGTTGAAGATCTCCTCCATAAGTGGGTTGGAGGGGGAGATTGTTGGGTGAACTGCACCATGAGTCCAGCCCACATAATAGACATGATCATTTAATGAGCATGTCTTTCATGTTTCTTAACTTTTCTTCATTATGTACAAAAGTCAACATGAGTTATTGGGGTTGGTTGGCTTAGACTTGTTGGACACACTGAAGGAAGAAAGAAAAGAAAGAAGCAAAAGGCAAGGGTCATTCGGCTAAGGGAGAGATGAAGAAAAGAAATTGGTTGAAGCAAAGTCAAGATAAGTTGGCTTGCATTTATTGTGACTTGATGTGAAGATTGTGAAAGGGAGAAAAGAAGGAAAAGATGAAGAAATAAATGGAGAGGCCATTTGGCCATTTGGGTAGAGAGAAAAAAAAAAGGATGTGAAGCCCCAGAGAAAAGAGAAGTCCCAGCAAGTGAGACCGAGGACTGGTGCAGTCTTGAAGAACTGCGTGAGTGAGAGCAAGCAAAAGAGAAGAGAAAAATAGAGAGGGTAAGAGAAAATATACAATGAGAAAGAGAGTAGTGTATGAAAAGAAAAAGAGAGTTTTTCTTTACTCAAGTTGTATCTCTGATTGTTGTAATCTCTATTCGATATAGTGAAATTATTCGGAATTTGTCCCGTGGTTTTTCCCTTCAAGAAGAAAGGGTTTCCACGTAAATCTTTGTGTTCTTGTGTGGTTGTGCTTCCATTGTGCTTGCTAAAATTTATTCACAGTTATATAGAATTTTTCCCAACATAAGATTAGTGAGATGTGTGAGAGACTTGTGGAGAAGTGTGAAGTGAAGAAATAAGTAAGAGCTATTGTGTAGTGTCAGTACATAGGTGTCTAGAGAGTTGAAGTGTGTCCTGTAAAAGCAAAGTGTGCTAGAGTAGCTTTGCCGTGTGGTGTTAGTGAGTCTTGTAATTGTGTCATACGTGGAGCCACATTAGGCTTTCCGTAAGTCTTAAGTGTTATAATTCAAAGAGTCAAGTTTTAAATAAAAACTCTTTGTTCAATCTTTTGTTCAACAGTCTAGTGTCAGAGCTTCCGCTAACTCAACAATCATTGGATGAAGCAAGAGGAGATGCTGATACCTTCACCAAAAATCTCATTGACTCAGGATTGTTGTTGAAGTGTGATGAGGATGGATTTGTAAAGATGCATGATGTTGTACGTGATACAGCCAAATTGATATCATCATCAGGAAATGAGGAGCTTTTCAATTTTATGGCACAAGCTGGTTCTGCTTTAGAAGAGTGGCCACGCCATGACACTCATTTTGAAAGCTACACCGCTGTCTCGGTTATGTTCAATGATATCAAAAGACTTCCTGATGAGCCGGTATGCCCAAAACTCCAAACCTTGTTGCTGCAGGAAAATAGAAACTTGATAGAAATTCGAAGTGGGTTCTTTAATAGAATGAATACCCTTAAGGTGATGGATATAAGTGGGTTGCCGGTATTGTCATTTCCACCATCAATTAGACTCCTAGAAAACCTTTGCACCTTATATTTGGATCGTTGCAAGTAAAAAGATATTTCCATATTAGGACTCAAGAAGCTGGAAATACTTAGTCTCAAAAAATCTCTTATCAATACCTTCCCAGGTGAATTAACAGAATTGGCTGAGTTAAGGATGTTGGATATGACATCTTGTAACCATATCGAAACTACCTCGCCAAAAATAATATCAAGATTAAATGGGTTAGAGGAGTTATACTTGCAAGGAAGCTTTTGCCAATGGGGTAATCACAGGGTGGAGGGAACCAACGAAGAAAGGAATGCAAGCCTTGAAGAGTTGATAAACTTGCCTCAACTAATAATTTTGAAGATTGACATAGAAGATGTTAATTGCTTCCCTCGGAAAGTAAACTTTATTCCAAAGTGGGAGAAGTTTGACATATGTATTAGCAGATCATTATTCAGCAGGCTAATGAATGTGCACCTGTCAAAATTGAAAAGGGCACATACAAGGACCTTGTTTGTTGACATTACAATGAGCACCTTACCAGATTGGTTCTTTGAGGCTGTGACCGAGAAAGCAGAGATGCTTATCTATTCATGGTGCCTGGATCTCATGAACATCCTTGTAGCATATGTGAAGGGAAGGTTGTTTGGATTGAAGTCTCTCTTTGTTGAGCAATGCCACACTGTACAATGCTTAATACCCTTAGCAGAAGTTATTCCAGACAACCCAGTGTTTGCTAGATTGCAGGAATTACACATTCACGACATGGAATCTATGAAACAGATATGTGTTGGCCAATTACCACCAGGATCCTTTGAAAAACTTAAATTCTCGGAGGTGCAACAATGTAGTTACCTTGAGAATTCACTTCTGCATTCAAACATAATACAAAATTTGAATAATCTGGAAATACTAAAAGTAACTGGGAATTCTATTAAGGAGGTGTTTGAATTTGAAGGACTACCAGAGGGACGTTGTTACTTGGAACGATTAAAAGAACTGAGATTGGACAATCTATCTCAACTAGCAAGCATATGGAAAGTCCCTGCTCAGCTTGCAGATTTCAGAAATGTCAAAACTGTGATTGTCATTAAATGCAACAAATTGAAATATCTCTTCTTAACCACCATGTCTCAAAGTCTTTTGAAATTGGAAGAGCTCTGGGTAGAGGATTGCTCCAACTTGGATGAAATTATTCAGAAAGATGGTGGAATTACTTTAGATAAAATTACATTCCCTCGACTGAAGACATTAGCACTGCAAAATCTAGCACATCTTGTTAATTTCTATGATGCAAATTCTTCATTGGAGTGCCCTTTTATGGAACACTTGCATGTTCGAGACTGTCCAAATTTTGGAGCCCCAATTTTCACAGCTCCAAACAAGTCCACTTGAATGATGAACGTCACTATAACCTCCTAAAGAAGAGGTATGTTCCCATCATGGTTTTCCTTACATGTGAATAAATTAGTAGTATTTCTTTCTCCACAATTAGGAGCACTATGAATGCATATGTCAATCAGGGTTATAAATTATATAAACTTTACGCTATTTTATCCACATTTTGGTTACTCATATGTAGTTGAGATTTTGATAGAATCATTCAAGAGAATACATTTGTTATTGTGCGTTTTTATTCATGCAATGGGTTATAGTCTAGCATGCCTCCTCGTATCAATTGGAAAATCTTTTCAATTGCTATCATAGTGTTTCTAGCCATTTCAGGCAAATGTGATTGCACTGGGCAATTACTATATAATTCAGTTGCACTGAATTTCATGATTTATTTATCTCCTACAATTTATTAATTCTTTATCCTATTGTTTCTTAATTGTTGAAGACTGAAAGAACCAGAAGATATTTCAAATGCCTTGGAATAGAGATGATGCTGGAAAGATAGCCCCTGTAGAAGTGCACTGCAAGCTGCTTTCAAATGAATGGACTCAGAGATAATGTCATTTAGATTCTGTTGGTTTTTAGACCCCTTAAAACACAATTGATTTAACCTAGGTAATTAGCCAAGTTGTTACTTAGTCCAATTTAACAAATCTAGGTTATCACAATTACAAAGATCATATCATGCAAAGCAGCGGAAAATAAATAACACAAGATATGATCACCCAGGAAACCAAACCGGTAAAAACCTGGGGAGGATTTGACCTAGCTATCCTCAAGGTAAAAAGCAAATCCACTAGAAAGAATCGAAGTTCATACAATAAGACTTACAAGCCCCCACGCTCGACTTCTTATTGCTACCAACCAGTAGAACTTACTGACACAACCACGTGCAAGCTCCGAATCCACGGACTCCTTCTTTCTTTAGCCTTTGCAAAAACACAAACACCCCCGTTTGTGACTTTAAGATCCCACTCAAAGGTTTAGCAACACAAACTCTCCTGTTTGTGACTCCAAGACCACCCTTGAAGGTTTAGATCATCAGCACCTTTGATGACTAGAGAAGGCAACAACTTCTACAATATCGGATCTTGAGATTCTTCAAGGAATAGCACCGGTAGAAGACATAAGAGAGCTTTTTAGGAACAAAACCCTAAATACAAAAGAGGCACACTCTTTTCTCTCTGAAAAGCCACATAAAAACGTGCTTAGAGTTTTCTTTATATACTAGGAGAAGTAGATTAGAAACCCTAATCCTAAATGGGCTTGGACTGCTGTTTGGGTTTAATTAAAAATCTGCAGATACGACTTTCGATCGATCGAGCCTGTTCTTCGATCGATCGAACCAGGCAGAATATGAAATCTTCTTCCTACAGCTTGTATGTTCTTGAATCTTGACTTGAATCATCTTGAGCATTGTCTAATAAAACCTATAGACTCTAAGATCTATATCTAGACAAGTTTGTATTCACAATTTGCCAATTGTTCTAAACATTTAGAACCTAACAGATTCTGAAGGAGCTTCTTAATCTATAGTCTGTTAATGTTGTATGGCAAATTTGTAGCCAAGATATTTGCGTTAACTTGTTCAAATGCATGATGTACATTAAGCATTTGGTGTAGTTTTTGTAATGTAATCTACAAGTGTGTCAGTAAAATTCTTGCCAACAGATTGAAATCTTGCATTAAAATTCTGGTTAATTCAAATCAAGCAGCATTCATAAAGGGTTGGAATATTTCTGAGAATGTCTTTTCTAACTCAAGAATTTGTCAAAGGCTACCATACAAGCTCTAGTCCTGCTAGATGTGTCATAAAGGCAGAATTTTGGAAAGCTTATGATTTAGTCAACCGGAACTTCATTTTGATGTGCTTTATTGATGCTAGAATCCCTTTGAGATTTGTGATTTGGGTTAGGGAATGCATAACCAATCTTAAGTATCCTATCGCTTTAAATGGTAGTATGGTGGGGTACTTTAAGGGTGGTAAAGGCCTTAGGCAAGGGGATCCCCTCTTCCCTTATCTATTTGTGTTAACAATGTAAGCTTTCACTAGATTTATAAAGAATAAAGTCCAAGGACCTAACTTGTTGAAGTTTCATGCTGTGTGTAAAGATTTGAAGATTACTCACTTAAGCTATGCAGATAACTTGTTAATTTTGATTGCTGCTAATCTTCTTTCAATCCACATGGTAAAGGAAGGTCTAGAAGAGTTCAAAGCTACTGTTTGTCTTGCTGTTAACCCAGCAAGAGTGAGGTTTTCTGCTCTATTGTTCCTCGGGATTTAAAACTTAAAATTCTTGAGACTTAGCAATTAAACGAGAGACCATTGCCTATTAGATATTTAGGCCTGCCTATAATTCTTGGTAAACAGGACTTTGAAGGATTGCCAACCTTTGTTAGACAAGATCATGGCTACTGGCTAGGATCATTTCTTGGTCCTCTAGAAAATTATCCTTTTATATAATATCCTAATGTTCTGGTCTATCTATTTCATTTTTCCTAGAAAGGTTATTAAAACATCAGAACAAAGCTTCAACTACTTTCTATGGCAAGGACATGTTTCTAGCAAAGGAGGAATCAACATAGCATACTAGCATGGTACTAAGTTTGTTTACCTATGAAAGAAGGTGACTTGGGCTTGGAAAAAACTGCTGATTGGAATATAGCTGCAATGTTTATGAAACATATTGGGAGCCTTTGGGTAGTTTGGGTGCGTAAGTGTTTGCTAAAAGGCAAATGCTTTTGGATTGTCAAGCTTCCACAGGATTGCACATGGCGCTGGAGAGATATTCTAAGTCCATGAGATGATGTTAGAATATTTATAAAATTTTGGGTGAGTGATGGTAAGAAGATCTTATGTCATGATAATTGATATCCTGCTGGAGCCTTTTTCCAGAAGTATGACTTTAGGATCATTTATATATTTAGGTAATTGGTAATTTGGTATAATGCTTTATGGCTCATGTTTGTGATGAGTAAGATTAAGTGATCTCTTGTACTTAACACTCGTATCACTTTTTTTGACGAGAAGAATTAGAAAATCCTAAGAGAAAGACATAAATAACTATCTCACCACTGTTACCCGCCAATTATGAAATGACATTTGTATGCTTCGGCATAGCAAAAGTGGAATGTCAAATGCTTAACATAATTGGGTATCTCTTTTCTCTCTCTTTTATGCCCATGCATGGTTTGCTTAAAAAGAAAAATATGCAAAGAAAAATAAAAGCAAAAGGATCAAAATGTTTTATATATGATTGCAAGCGTGTATTCTAGAAGATGTGAGAGTTATAGGATGTACCTCGAATGTGATAGTCCCCATCAAACAGTTATGATTGTGTGTGAGTTAAAGTGATTTTCTCATATCTCAAATCGTCATAACATGTAGACACTTATGCAATCTTGCAATGTTTTTCACACACAACACGCAATATTCTTTGCTACTTTTGATACATGTGCAGGTACAATGTGATTTGGCCATCACAAAGAATACTTGTGTTAACGTATGCTGACTAAATTGTCTTAACTTGTTTTTGAAATATAAAATTGGTTAGACTTGTTTAGTGTGTGTGTGTGTGTGTGTGTGTGTGTGTTTTGGGATCTATGTGCTTAACATTTTTCTTGTTGAGAGATGTTTTTGAGAGGTTAAAATATTGTTTGGATCCTTGGTTGAGTTGCATGTTTGAGTGCATTCATGTCTGTGTTTTTCTCTTCTTGAAAAACTGTTTTTGAGCAATCTCGACAGCTCCTCGACACCTCTCGACACCTGGCTTATCTATCGAGCTCTTCAGCTTCCTTTTATCGCAATCTTTATAGCTCCTCGATTCATCCAGAAAGTTTCTATCTCCTTGATAGCTGCTCGATAGCTCCTCAATCCATCGAGCTTGTTTTTGCTGTGGGCACCTCTAGATAGCTGCTCGATAGTTGTATCTCTTCATGCCTTTAAAGCTCAACACCTCTCAACACCTCTCAATCTGTCGAGAATTATGAGATTCCTATATATACGCGTTTCGTGATTTCGATCTCATTTCTTCAATTTCTCTCAACAGTTTCTCTCTTTTCTCACTCCAAATCTCTTCAAACTTAAACCCCTCACATTCCTCACTTGATCTTCGGCCTAAATCAAGTGTTCTTCATTTGGTATGATTCTTTCCCACTCATTAATCATGCATTTCACTCTTTTTTTACCTAAGTTTTGAGTTTTGAAGAATTTTTGGGGGTTTTTCAAAATTAATGAGTTTGTGTAAAAACTTTGGGATGGGTTTTGTATATTTGATTTTAAAACATCATGCATTGCATCACATGTGCATTATAACACTGCTTCATGCATTTTAGATGTGTGTTTACATTGTTGAAATGGTTGTGTGCTGGTAGGATTAGATTGGGATGAGCCCATGATGTTTTTACTATTGCATATCACATGCTTATGCATTTTCATGCATACATACTTTACATTCTTTATATTCTTATATATTGACTGTATTAATGCTTTTCTGCGTGTCTCTTTCTCTCTCTCTCTCTCTAGTTTACGTTAGTTGCATCATGGCACCTAAACGTAAATCTACTCCGTCTCGGAACCCTCTTCGTTCCGAGGCATCCACTTCTTTTGACCCTACTCCCTTACACATCTGATTCCGTGATGAGAAGGCCAAATCGAACTTCTTTAAGAACTTCTCTAAACGAGGCATTCATTTGGAACGCCAAGTCATTTTGTCAGACTTCTTCGACACTGACCTACCCACTGTCATTCACAGTAGGGGTTGGGAGTCACTGTGTGACGTCCCGGTCACTTGTCCATCCGTGCTGATCCAGGAGTTCTACTCCAACATGTACGGATTTGATTATTCAATACCTCTTTTTGTTACTCGCATTCGAGGTACGCACATTGTGTCACATCGGATATTGTATTTGATGTGCTCCGTGTCCCGAGGGTAGAGCATCTTGACCGGTTGTGATCATTTGAGGACTGTGTCCAAAGATGAATTCATATCTTCTTTTTGTGAGCGTCCCTCTAATTGGGGTGATCGTTAATTTACTTCTTGTACGGCCTTTGCTAAAGGTCCTCAGTTTCTTAACATAGTTATGACTTTTGTTTTGCATCCTCTTTCTCATTATAACTCTATTACCGAGCCCCGTGCTCGATTTTTGCTTTCTCTTTTAAAGCATCTTACTATAGATTTTCCCTCTCATTTTATTCTTTCCATCATAGATGTATATAGGAATACGGCGACCCGTGATAAGCTCATCTTCCATTCGGCTATCACAAGGATTTTACGCCATTTTTCTGTTCCCTTTCCCGTTTTCGACCACTTCCATGTTTTGTGTGCTATAGACGCCGCTACCGTTAAACAGAGTGAGGCGCAGCTACGTTCGAGGCAGTCCAGGTCGGCAACTCCTCCCACTCCTTTAACTCCATCCACCTCTGCTCCCTTTTCTTCTGCGGGAGGTATGACTCTTGATGCGATCATGGTGCAGCTTCAGCGCATGGATGCTCGCCTTGACACTCTCAGTGATGAGTTGTGTTAGGTGAACACCCATGTGAGCCGTATTGCTAGATGGCAAGCTTGCCTTGGTGGCTTTATGGAGTCTCCCTCTCTTCCTCCCGAGGCATCCGAGGACGATGATGACTTCGACGACGACAATGATGATGAGGATGAAGATGCTAGCTCTTCCAGTGTTGACGAGATGTCTACTTGATACTCTGACCTTTTGTTACTCGTGACAAAAAGGGGAAGTAGTTTTGGATATGAAAGTAGTCATACTCATAGGGAGAGGGTTAGTATAGGAGATTTTTGTTAGGGGGAGTGTACATTGAGGGATGTAGTGAGGATTTGATGTATTTTTTTTCTTTTCTCTCTATTTCAAATACATTACATCTTGTATATTGGTCTTGTGACTATTTTGACATACATTGTACTTATATTTGCTTTATATATTATTGATGTATGTTCTTTCACCTCTCTCCATGTGTTGTTTCTTTTCTATCTTTATACACATATTTCTTATTTATTGTATGCAATCTATTATTTCTGTTTCACACTAAAATGCCTTGATGAGTTTTGTTTAAAGTGTTTCAGAAATACAGGTTGTCAAAGTCTTCTTGCCATAAACTCTCTTCTTGCAAAGTTTTTCAAGAGTTTATGTTAAGATAGATTTTATTGTATTCAACAAGTGAATATGATTTGAATGATTTATGACTTCTCTCATATCTCATTTGTTTATTGTGGTTTATTCACGGATTGCCAAAGGGGGAGATTGTTAGGACATATGTGATTCAATGTTAGGAACATATGTCAACATTTTATGTAATTGGCTAATCCTTTGACAAAACACATTTTACTTGTAATTGGGTAAATCTAGGATGTGTTTAATTCTTCAAGAAACAAGATTTTAAGTTCAAGTGTTAAAGTCATGCAAGTCTGTCCAAGAATCAAGTCAGAAAGTGTAGGATTTTAAAGCTCGACAGCTAGCTCGATAGCTAGCATCTATCGAGGTTTAAAAGCTGCTAAAGTCCGTGGCTCGACAGCTAGCTCGATAGATGGCTATCTATCGAGGTTTATGAAATTCAGTTTTTCAGGACTGTTTTTCATCCAATCCGTAAATATATATTTGGGTTTTCTTTTCTCACAACCTTAAACATATATAAGAATTATTTTAAAGGCCATAAAAGGTAACACAAGTTGCACAAGAGCAAATTCCACAAGTGTGAAGAAAGTGTGACTGGAAACCTAGTTTGCCCTAGTTCTTGAAGAAGCAGTTGTGATTGTACACCATAGGGTTTTGTGACCAAGAAACTTCATGATCTTCATCGTGTGATAAATAGAAGAACTTTGCAACCAATATCTTTCTCAAGTTGGCGATCAAGTCGCGTACTAGGATCTGTGCAATTGGTTAGTCACGTGCTAGGAGTCGTGCATTGAAAGAAGAGATTGTCACTACAGAACAAGTCCAATTGGGTATTAGGGTAAGGGTTCAGTTGTAGGTTGGTTAAGGTACTGGGATTCCTTTACTTGTAACCGCTTGTTTTGATAATAGTGGATTCTCTGGAGTGGTGACCTTAAAATCACCCGATGGGGTTTTTGCCGTATAGGTTTTCCCCATTCGTAAACAAATCACCGTATCAATTTATTTTCCGCTACATATTTTAGTTAATTGGTGATTTGTTTATGCTACCACGCGCTTTGCATGTTAATTTGATTAATTAATTTATCTAATTAATCAATTAATTCATCACACAAGGGGTCAGACATTCTTGGCTTATTAGTATGGATAAATATTTGTATTTTTTAGTATTATGTCTGGGTTTTTTTTTTTTTTTTTTTTGATTATCTTGAATTTTTTTTGAAAGCTCAGTGTTGTACTTAGTTCTTAGCAACGACAATCATACTATAGCTAGTCCTTAGCAATGGGACGATCCCAGAAAGGAGTCAGTGCACATTTAGTAGCTCCTTAGCAAGGAAGTATACCATTGAGGATCTGAAAAGGGAGCTCCTTAGCAATGAAGTACACATTTAGGTTCCATAGGAGCAACTCTTAAGAAAGGAGATGAAAATGGGGTTTCAGTCCCAAAAAGGGACAGCACAACCCTGTCAACATGGCGTAAACATTGATAACGAAAAAAGCCTAGGTAATTGTTTATATGATATTGTTATATAAAGTATTTGATGGTTTGCAAGTTATAACTTTATTCTATAGATTATTCATTTAAAAGGTTTGTTCTCACACCCCAATGTTAGTGAATTTCACTTATTAAGTTATCTCACCCCCTTTTATTCCCCCTTACAGATACATTAAAGGGATCATTGGAGTAGAGATTCTTGGAAGATAACAGTTATAAATTATTTTGTGGAACTAATGATTTTATTTTTATTATTTTTATGGTATTAAATATTGTACTAGAGAATCATTTTGACGATGTTTTATCTTTGGTGAGAATAGAGCTCTGACAGTTGTGATAAGATTTTAGATTGCTGGTTACATTTGTTTAATATTTTTATGGATTATCTATATTGAATAGACTTTTATTATTTATGACTTGGGGCGTTACACAATCACTCCTCAAAACTCAATTTCATAAATAAAAAAAATAAAAAACCATCTCGATAGAGAAGCTGCCCTTGAGAATTGAATATCCTCCAGCCTACAACCTCCAACCAACCCAAATGTTGCCATTGGAGAAGCACCAGAGCGTTGCCAGGGCATAGAAAAGCATTGGAGCTGCCAAGTAGACATGGCAAATAGGCAAGTCGGGACAGGTTCGGTCGGGTCAGTCAGGTTGTGGGTAAAAAACGAGTCATTTTAAGCGGGTTAAAAATGGGTTCGGGTCAATCGAGTTACGAGTCAGGTCGGGTCGGTTGACCTGTATTTTTAGACTTAGGTTTAGAAACTTCAGCGTTTACATCAAAACTTTTACCTTTGTCTAACCTAGCAAAATAAGTCTTTTCTTTATGATTACTCTTGAAATGAGGAATATAAACTTTTTCATCTTTAGGCTTAAGAGAAACAAAATTAGAACCAGACTTGTTATCAACAGCAAGTTTGGTATTAGACAAATTTTCAAGTTTAGCTTTAGACTCAGCTAACTTCTGTTCCAAACTTTTCATCTTTTCATCTTGAGAGGAAAATAGATTTTTCAAAAATTCATTCTTTTTATTAGATTCATCTAATCTCACAATCAATTCCTCTTTTTCAAGATTAGCCAACTTTAACTCTTCCTTGAATTTCTTAGCAATTTTCATAGATTTAAATAATTCCTTAAGAAGAGTTTCACATGCATCAATAAGATCAACAGAAACAATAGTGTCATTTTTATTCAAATCATCACAAATATGAGCAAACAGATGCTTAAAATTATCCATGATAGTAGCGATCAAGGATCTCACTCAGGACGTTAATCCAATCAGAGTGAACCTGCTCTGATACCACTTGTTTGTTTTGTTTAGACCCCTGTATACTCAAATTGTTTAACCTAATTAATTAACCAAGTTAAAACTTAGGTTTATTATTCAGATCTAGGTTAAACAGCAATAAATCATATCATGTAGTGTAGAAAAATAAATAAGACAATGATATGCTTACCTGAGAAAACCAATGAAACGAACCGTCTCAAGGTAAAAAACCTAGGGAGGATTTAATCATGACCTATCCTCAAGGCAAATAAATCCACTAATAGAGAATTGAAGTTTTTACAAAAGATTTAACCCTAAATCTATTGCTACCTCCAGTAGTAACTTACTGACACGACCACGTGCAAGCTTCGAATCCATGAACTCCTTCTCTCTTGGATTTGCAAAACACAAACTCCCATGTTTGTGACTTTGAGATCCCACTCAAAGGTTTAGTAACACAAACTCTCTAGTTTGTGACTCCAAGAAACCCCTTGAAGGTTTAGATTATCAGCAGTTATTGATCTTGTTGCAGCAACTTCAGATCTACCGGTTCTAAAGATATGAGAATGATTTCTGGTTTGTGACTTTGAGAGAGGAATGCACAATACCTTTTAAATCTCACAAGAGCACCTCCAAAGTCTTCACAAAACGTGTTTTAGGATTTCTTTTATATACTATGTGAAATAGATCTGAAACTCTAATCACTTATTGGGCTTAATGAGTAATTGGGCTTAATTAAAATTCTGCAAACCCGTGTTTCAATCGGTCGAGCCTATCTTTCAATCGGTCGAACCTAGCATATTTCAAATTCTTCTTTCTGCAGCTTGTATGTTCTTGATTTTTGACTTGTATCACCTTGAGTATTATCTAATCAAACCTATAGACTTAACAACCTATATCTGGACAAGTTTGTGCTCACAATTTGCCAGTTGTTCTAAATTTTTAGAATTCAACACGTATTTAATTGGTTCATTAGAAGATTAGTTATATTAGCTTAATTCCCGCTGGTTTATTAGATCTGTTAAAGGTGGTTATCCTAATCTTGTATAAATATCTAAACTCTGTAATCATTATTGTATTGTGATGAATATACAAAGATCTAAGTCTTGGATTCTCTCATATACTCTCTAGAATCTGCTACTTTCTTCAGGACATACATATTACTGCACACAAAATACATATACGCATAATTATGCACTGAAAATTTCCAAGTCTTCTTTGTAATGGGTTACTTCTCTAGTTGGGTTAGTTGTACGATGCCAGCATAATTTACTTTAACAGTAGTGCTCTCTTCTTTATACACTTTCTTAAGATTCTAAACCAAAACAGCAAAGCAAGGAAAAAAAAAAAAAAAAAAAAAGAAGAAGAAGAAGAAACGCTATCTCGGAGCCACCATGGAGCTTGCATCTTTCAGCAGGGACGCGCTAGAGTGCTTTTGTTGTCCACTTCTGCAAGAGATTGATTTCCTCGTTCAGTACACGGAAAACATAAACAAATTCAGAGATCAAGCACAAACACTGAACGCTGTGGTGGCGGACGTAAACTATTCAGTTGAGCAGGCCACAAAAAATGGAGTGGGAATCAAAAATGAAGTCCAAGACTGGCTACGAAGAGCCAATGATAAAGCCACTGAGGCGCAAAATCTGGAGAATGAAGTCCGAGCGAACCAGAGATGCGCCTGCGCTTGTTGTTCTCCTGATTGGCTTTCACGCTACAATTTAAGCAAGAAAGCTGTAAGTATTGCCAGAGAGATGGGTGTCATTTGCACAGAAAGGAATTTTGAGAGTGTGTCTCTGCCTGCACCACCCCCTCCCATTCCGGAACCCACAGCACCAGCACCGGCCAGTCATTTCATGTCATTTGAATCCACCCAAAATGCTATGGAAGAGATCTTGAAAGCTCTGAAAGATGACAACAACAACAACATCAACATTGTCGGGGTTCACGGGATGGGCGGTGTGGGCAAGACCACGATGGTGAAACAAGTTGCGGAAAAGGTCATGACTGAGGGTCTCTTCCATCGTGTGGGGATGGCCACTGTGTCGCAGACTGTGAATCTCGAAAAAATTCAGCGTTCCATTGCGGACGGTCTAGAACTCTCTTTGAAAAAGAAGAGTGACGATGGGAGAGCAAATGAACTGAGGGCAAAAATAATGGCAGAAAAAAGAATTCTTATAATTTTGGACGATGTCTGGGAAAGGATTGAGCTATCCAGCATCGGAATTCCGTTCGACCACGACCTTGAGGCTTGCCAATCGAAGATCTTACTGACTACAAGACGAGAACATGTTTGCCATTCCATGGGATGCAAAGAAAATAGGATCCATCTCAATATCTTATCCCCGGAGGATTCTTGGGATCTATTCATAAAGACAGCAGGCACTGATCTTGACTCCCCTGAATTTGAAGCTGTGGCTCGCGAGGTTGCCGGGGAATGTCAGGGCCTTCCCTTAGCACTCGTAACAGTGGCAAGGGCTCTGGGTGACAAAGATGAGGAAGAATGGAAAAAGGCGGCGAGACGACTTAAAAGGTCAGTATCTCCAAACCCTGATCATGAGCAAAAAGTTACCGAGTGCATTAAATTGAGCTATGATTTTTTGAAAGATCGGGAAGCCAGGGCATGCTTCTTGATGTGTTGTCTCTTTCCAGAAGATCACAACATCAGCAAGGAAGTTTTGGCGAGGTATGGGATGGGGCTGCGCTTGTTTCATAATGTTGACACATTGGATGAAGCACGAGGAGATGCTGATACCTTCACCAAAAATCTCATTGACTCAGGATTGTTGTTGAAGTGTGATGAGGATGGATTTGTAAAGATGCATGATGTTGTACGTGATACAGCCAAATTGATATCATCATCAGGAAATGAGGAGCTTTTCAATTTTATGGCACAAGCTGGTTCTGCTTTAGAAGAGTGGCCACGGCGAGACACTCGTTTTGAAAGCTACACCGCAGTCTCAGTTATGTTCAATGATATCAAAAGACTTCCTGATGAGCCGGTATGCCCTAAACTCCAAGCCTTGTTGTTGCAGGAAAATAGAAACTTGATAAAAATTCCAAGTGGGTTCTTTAATAGAATGAATGCCCTTAAGGTGCTGGATATAAGTGGGTTGCCGGTATTGTCACTTCCACCATCAATTAGACTCCTAGAAAACCTTTGCATCTTATATTTGGATCGTTGCAAGTCAAAAGATATTTCCATTTTAGGAGGACTCAAGAAGCTGGAAATACTTAGCCTCAATAAATCTCTTATCAATACCTTCCCAGGTGAATTAACAGAATTGGCTGAGTTAAGGATGTTAGATATGACATCTTGTAACCATATCGAAACTATCTCGCCAAATATAATATCAAGATTAAATGGGTTGGAGGAGTTATACTTGCAAGGAAGCTTTTGCCAATGGGGTAATCACAGGGTGGAAGGAACCAACGAAGAAAGGAATGCAAGCCTTGAAGAGTTGATAAACTTGCCTCAACTAACAATTTTGAAGATTGACATAGAAGATGTTAATTGCTTCCCTCAGAATGTAAACTTTATTCCAAAGTGGGAGAAGTTTGATATATGTATTAGCAGATCATTATTCAGCAGGCTAATGAATGTGCACCTGTCAAAATTGAAAAGGGCACATACAAGGACCTTGTTCATTGACATTACAATGAGCACCTTACCAGATTGGTTCTTTGAGGCTGTGACCGAGAAAGCAGAGATGCTTATCTATTCATGGTGCCCGGATCTCATGAACATCCTTGAAGCATATGTGAAGGGAAGGTTGTTTGGATTGAAGTCTCTCTTTGTTGAGCAATGCCACACTGTACAATGCTTAATACCCTTAGCAGAAGTTGTTCCAAACAACCCAGTGTTTGCCAGATTGCAGGAATTACACATTCACCACATGGAATCTATGAAACAGATATGTGTTGGCCAATTACCACCAGGATCCTTTGAAAAACTTAAATTCTTGGAGGTGCAACAGTGTAGTTACCTTGAGAATTCACTTCTGCATTCAAACATAATACAGAATTTGAATAATCTGGAAATACTAAAAGTAACTGGGAATTCTATTAAGGAGGTGTTTGAATTTGAAGGAATACCAGAGGGACGTCATTACTTGGAACGATTAAAAGAACTCAGATTGGACAATCTATCTCAACTAGTAAGCATATGGAAAGGCCCTGCTCAGCTTGCAGATTTCAGAAATGTCAAAACTGTGATTGTCATTAAATGCAACAAATTGAAATATCTCTTCTTGCCCACCATGTCTCAAGGTCTTTTGAAATTGGAAGAGCTCTGGGTAGAGGATTGCTCCGACTTGGATGAAATTATTCAGAAAGATGGTGGAATTACTTTGGATAAAATTACATTCCCTCGACTGAAGACATTAGCACTGCAAAATCTAGCACATCTTGTTAATTTCTATGATGCAAATTCTTCATTGGAGTGCCCTTTTATGGAACACATGCATGTTCGAGACTGTCCAAATTTTGGAGCACCCAACTTTCACAGCTCCAAACAAGTCCACTTGAATGATGAACGTCACTATAACCTCTTAAAGAAGAGGTATGTTCCCATCATGGTTTTCCTTACATGTGAATAAATTAGTAGTATTTCTTTCTCCACAATTAGGAGCACTATGAATGCATATGTCAATCAGGGTCATAAATTATACAAACTTTCGGCTATTTTATCCACATTTTGGTTACTCAGATGTAGTTGAGATTTTGATAGAATCATTCAAGAGAATACATTTGTTATTGTGCGTTTTTATTCATGCAATGGGTTATAGTCTAGCATGCCTCCTCGTATCGATTGGAAAATCTTTTCAATTGCTATCAGTGTTTCTAGCCATTTCAGGCAAATGTGATTGCACTGGGCAATTACTATATAATTCAGCTGCACTGAATTTCATGATATATTTATCTCCTACAATTTATTAATTCTTTATCCTATTGTTTCTTAATTGTTGAAGACTGAAAGAACCAGAAGATATTTCAAATGCCTTGGAATAGAGATGATGCTGGAAAGATAGCCCCTGTAGAAGTGCGCTGCAAGCTGCTTTCAAATGCATGGACTCGAAGATAATGTCATTTAGATTCTGAAGGAGCTTCTTAATCTATGGTCTGTTAATGTTGTATGTCAAATTTGTAGCCAAGATATTTGCGTTAACTTGTTCAAATGCATGATGTACATTAAGCATTTGATGTAGTTTTTTTAATGTAATCTACAAGTGTGTCATTAAAATTCTTGCCAACAGATTGAAAGCTTGCATTGAAATTCTGGTTAATTCAAATCAAGCAGCATTCATAAAGGGTTGGAATATTTCTGAAAATGTCTTTTCTAACTCATGAATTTGTCAAAGGCTACCATACAAGCTCTAGTCCTGCAAGATGTGTCATAAAGGCAGAAATTTGGAAAGCTTATGATTTAGTCAACTGGAACTTCATTTTGATGTGCTTTATTGATGCTGGAATCCCTTTGAGATTTGTGATTTGGGTTAGGGAATGCATAACCAATCTTAAGTATCCTATCGCTTTAAGTGGTAGTAAGTTGGGGTACTTTAAGGGTGGTAAAGGCCTTAGGCAAGGGGATCCCCTCTTCCCTTATCTATTTGTGTTAACAATGTGAGCTTTCACTAGATTTATAAAGAATAAAGTCCAAGGACCTAACTTGTTCAAGTTTCATGCTGTGTGTAAAGATTTGAAGATTACTCACTTAAGCCATGCAGATAACTTGTTAATTTTGATTGCTGCTAATCTCCTTTCAATCCACATGGTAGAGGAAGGTCTAGAAGACTTCAAAGCTACTGTTTGTCTTGCTGTTAACCCAGCAAGAGTGAGGTTTTCTGCTCTATTGTTCCTCAGGATTTGAAACTTAAAATTCTTGAGACTTAGGAATTAAACGAGAGACCACTGCCTATTAGATATTTAGGCCTGCCTATAATTCTTGGTAAACAGGACTTTGAAGGATTGCCAACCTTTGTTAGACAAGATCATGGCTACTGGCTAGGATCATTTCTTGGTCCTCTAGAAAATTATCCTTTTATATAATATCCTAATGTTTTGGTCTATCTATTTCATTTTTCCTAGAAAGGTTACTAAAACATCAGAACAAAGCTTCAACTACTTTCTATGGCAAGGACATGTTTCTAGCAAAGGAGGAATCAACATAGCACACCAGCATGGTACTAAGTTTGTTTACCTATGAAAGAAGGTGCTTGGTCTTGAAAAAGACTGCTGATTGGAATATAGCTGCTATGTTTCGTTATGAAACATATTGGGAGCATTTGGGTAGTTTGGGTGCGTAAGTGTTTACTAAAAGGAAAATGCTTTTGGATTGTCAAGCTTCCACAGGATTGCACAAGGGGCTGGAGAGCTATTCTACGTTTATGAGATGATGTTAGAATATTTATAAAATTTGGGGTGAGTGATGGTAAGAAGATCTTATGTCATGATTAGGGGTGTCAAATGGGTGGGTTTGGGGTGGGTATAATTGGATTAAATATATAAAACTCATTTACCCATTATAACCCATTTAACTAATTGCTTCTAACCCAAATCTAACCCAACCTAATTATTATGGATAAACCCCAACTCACCCAATTACCCAATTATCAAAATTACCAAAATGCCATTAAAGTGAAAATCCCAACACTTTCTTGGATTCTCTTTTCCACTCTCTCTAGTTTTCATTTTTCCACTCTCTAGTTTTCATTTTTGGGATTAAAAAATTCCACATAAGCACATCCACGTCAGCAATTATATTAAAAATCCAAATAATTTTTTTTTTCTTTTCTATTTTCTCTCACTTTCTTAACAATCAAACAATGCAACAAATACAAAAAAAATGTCATTTCAAGCTCAAAATTTTCCTGAAATTTCAAAAGCAACTGTCCTTGAAGTAAATAGAAATTCTTCTGAACCAAAAAAAGAGAAAAATGAACGCATCCTTATCAATTACTTCATTCTTAAATTACCCAAATATAAAATAAATAAATAAATTCAAACCCAGTAATGGTGTTTGAGATATAATGTGAAAACTATCAAGTCAAAAAATACCCCAACTCAAGCTTTTGTCTTTCACGATCAAGAAGCTTGGCAGCAAACCCATTGAAACTCCTTTTGTAACTTCTAACCAAGCAATTTTCTATAGAACTAGAGAGAGAGGGAGCGAGCATAAAAAGTAATAATTGCTTGCTAGTGATACAATAAAAAGTTCGAGCGATGCTCCAGTGGAGATGGCGGCGAGCCGAGTCTGGACTTGGCGATGAACCTTCACGTTTTGGCAACGATCTATTCGAGTTTAGGGTGGTTCGAGGAGGCGATTCCGGTTCTGGAGCGGGCCATTCAGGTTCCGGATCCTCCTAGAGGCGCCAATCACGCGCTCGCAGCGTTTTCCGATCACATGCAACTCAGCGACACGTTTTTGATGCTTGGACAGGTGGATCGCTCAATTGCTTGCTATGAAGAAGGGCTTAAGATCCAGATCGAAGCCTTGGGTGACACCGATCCACGTGTCGGTGAAACTTGCAGGTTTGAATTTTCGTGCTTTTGATTTGCTAAATGTAGATCGGATTGCCATAGAGAAATGTGTTTGTTGTGCCTCATTGTTCTCTGTGAGAGCTAGAGAGAGAAAGAGAGAGAGCAAGCAAGAGGAGAGGGAAGTGTTTGGAGGCCGAGAAAATGAAGGAAAATGAAAACAATGAAACGCGGGTTTTTTTTTTTTTTTTTTTTTTAAATGGGAAGGGCTGGGTTGAATTTGGGTATATTGTTTTTAAGTTAAATGGGTCTCAATGGGTTTTTAGTTAAAACCCAATAATTACTTGGTCTAATTGGGTTGATGCTCATTTAACCCAACTAATAATTGGGTGGGCTTAGGTTCAATCAGAGTGGGTGGGTTTGGGTGGGCAAATAAGTTTGGGCTTACTTTGCCACCCCTAGTCATGATCATTCGGATCCTGCTGGAGCCTTTTTCCAGAAGTATGACTTTAGGATCGTTTATATATTTAGGTAATTGGTAATTTGGTATAATGCATGCTAGAGCCTCCAATGCTAAAGTTAAATTTCAGGAGAGAAATTATCTATATATTCCATTCCTTGGCCATACTAGTGGGTGTGTATTATATACTTGCCCTTTGAGTGATTGTTGGAAACCCTATTAATGGGGTGGTTATGGCTCTATAATGACATGCATGGTTGTCAAAATCGCGATCTGGATCGTAGGATCGCACGATTTTACGATCCCACCTCACCAAAATGATTAGAATCGCACTAGGATCATAAAAATGGTAGGATCGTACGTAGAATCGTGTAGGATTGTATAGGATCGTAAGATTGTATGGGATTCTACTGATCCTACCAAAAACTTTTTTTTTTTTTTTGGGATAAATTTTTTGTTTTGATGAAGTTTTAAGGATTTTTATTTTTTCATGTTGTGATAGTATGACTTTTTATTTTTTATTTTATAAAATTATGTCAACCTAAGCAAATGTTTTCTAGTTTCTAGTTCACTTGTAATCAAAATGAAAGAATGTTTCATCATTTCTAAATGAAGAATTTGACTTGGCTTTGCTGCATTTTAAGCTATAATATTGTTAAATTTGTTTGATCAATATATTAATTTGTGTTCTAATATTACTAAAATATTTTTTTTTATATAATTTTATCAGTTATGCTTGTATTTGTATATTGATTGATTGATTTTTTTTAGTATACTCTTTAATTGTTGTTGAGTGGTATAACTTGAATAGTTGAGTGTGAAATTGTATCTTGATATCTTTTACAACTCTAGTATACAAATATATAATGTCTACATAGATGATGAAATGGATGATGATGATTAGGAATTTAGGACGGTGGTTATAAGAACCTTAGAATGGGAATAATTAAATGTTCACTTCACCTTAATATTCATCTTACTTTTTGATTTCATATTGTAGTTAGCTAGTTTCCATTTGCTAACTTATTTTGGATTTCAAATTTGGAACTTAGAACTTAAAAATATTTTCCTTATGTTTTGATAAATATTTTGGTATTTGGTTGCTAATTAAATATTTATTGAACTTTTTAGATACATTAAGTCAAAACTTAAATATATTTGTTTCGTTAGTATAGACTTAGCGATGTATGACATGCAAATTACATCATATGATGCAAATCTAAGTTTTTTTATGAATGAATTTATAATTTACATGATTATTCAACATACAAAGTCATTATCAATGTGTTTTTTGCTTTAAATCTGAAAATATGTAGGATCTTACGATTCATGATCCGATCCCACGATCTACGATCCCACCTACCTTTAACGATCTTACGTAGGATTCCGATTTTGACAACCTTGATGACATGACACCTTTAATGATTGTTGTTGTTAGTTGTTGGGCAACAGTCGTCTGTTACACTCATAAATTCCCCTGTTATTGGTTTTTCACTTAATGCGGGTCTTTAATGACTGATTATGTTGCCCATGAGCATGGAAGACCTTATTTTTCTATATGCATCAACATGAAATACTACTCTTCTTGAATATAACTCAAGCTTTAGCATTTAATCATTTAGTTTGCACCACATGGAAAATTTACAATAAAATTCGATTTTTATTCTTGAACATCTTTCAAATATCATAAAGAATAGGTTAATACATTTGTCTTCACAAAATATATAAGAACATTCACTAAAATAATAAGGTTTTTGTTAAAAAGTAAAAAAGTCAACATGTCAACAATTGGGTAGTGTGATAGAAATGTTTTGAAAAAAGAGGAAAAAATCTTTTTCATGAGAAATTGTAGGGGGAGTAAGAGGCTTGTGTTTAGTTAATAGCTTACCACCTTTTCTTTTTCTTTCTTCTTCTTCCTTCTTTTTCCCCTTTTAAATTTATCAATTTACTTTGATTTAACAAGTGAAAAGTCTAGAGGCATTGTGAATGCTCTGTATTGTGGTGGGATTCAACTATTCAAGTGAACTGAGTGTTAAAGGGAGTCAATATTTTTGTACTTTTCTCAGTGTCTCTAACAAGGTTCTCTAACAAAAAAAAATCAAAGAATCTAGATAAAACTTAGCGAGTCTATTTGTGTAGTCCTAGCCATTTCAACAACATCAAGAAATGACATGAGTGATGTTATTCTACTAGTCAAAAAAAGGAAAAAGTTGAGAAAATCCCCCTGGTTTCTCCATAAAACATGAAATTACTTAAAGGTTTGAATGTAACACTTAACTCTCCTCTGGTATTCTTTTATGTATAAATTGTTAATTTTGTAACTCTTGACCCCCCCCCCCCCCGAGGTTTTTTAATGTATCACGAAAGTACAAAACCCTTTAAATTTTCACATAAAACAAAACCATAGGAGGTTCATAAACTATTTATGTGTATAAACTGTTTATAACTAAATTATTTAAATTGATTAACTTTTTATTTGCTTCATATTATTGAGACTATTAGTACTCTACCCATGTAATTTCTAATTTATTTAATATAAAATTATTTTTGTCAAAACATGTAAAGAATATTAATTTTTGTCAATATGATTTATAAGATAGTTTATGCTTTACAAACATAATTGATAAAAAAATTTATTTTGAATTATGTAAAGATTAACTTGATGTAGCCAAATGCCTTGTAGCTGAATTGACACATTCCCATGCACAAAGTGTTTGGGGGTCTAGGGAGAAATGGTTCAAGCTGCGAGGTTAGTAGCATGTTGTAATTATTTCTCAAAAAAAAAAAAAAAAAACTTGAGGTAAATATTTTTATTGTACATGAGAAAATATTAGTTCTTAAATAATATTACATAAATACTTTATCTATAAATAATATGCATAGTTATATGTGTAAATTATTTAATACCCCAAGATCAATGCTCATTCCTCTCACTTGAATAGGTAGTCCCACTATAAGTTTAGGGTATATATTTATAGGTCCACATTGTACTAGTAATATAAATTTTACATTGTACACATTTGCAAAACATGTACAATACAGTACAACGCAAACCAATTTTTTTTTTAATTAACGGGAATGATTATGATGAGAGAGGAGGTAAAACGCGAGTGGTTAGGTAGGCTAGATTGCTATGGTAAGTGAAAATAGATATTCCAAATCCCATATGAGATGATGATAAGAAAACATATAGTTATCAAATTTTACATCATTATTAATCACACATTGTTTTTGTTGCAAACTGATTATTCTTCATAAGCAACTTGCCAGAGTGGAGTTTAAATTAGATCATCTTAAGCAGCTCAGCTCCTGTCTCAGTTGATAGGAAGATGTTATCCACGTACTGCAGAACAGCTTTTGACGCAGTAATGTACTTTTGCATAGGCTCCTTCACTGAATCATCTGATAAAGTTTAAAGAAAATTTAGAAGAACAAAACCAAAACCTTTTAATAAATATTTAAAATATGCAAAGATTTTGAATTTGTCGTTATGATTAATCTCAAAGGAAGTCAGTTTTTGCTAGAGTGAAAACTTTATTCACCACTAGTGTAACCGAGGTTATCATATGTCAAACAAAAGCTAGAATATGAGCAGAACTCAAAATTTGAAACTAAACTATTAGAAAACACAGAAAAAAATACTACGTATTATTAGAGGAGGCCTCACTATAAGAGTGGCTCACATAAAGTTACTAAAGGCATGATAGAAAGTAAGGTGGAGTGAACTTAAGTGACTTGTTCTATGAAATTTAGGAACTATAGTGTTTTATTGGTATCTTGAAAGAGAAAAGCTAATGTCATTGGTGGGCCCAATTTAAAACTAGTAAAAAAAAAACAACTTACTGCATAAGATTTTTTGTGAAATTGTTGTGACTATAACATTACTTATTTGTAAATCAGGCAGAAGATACTCAGATGAAAAATGATTGGTTGAATAATTTGTAGTTGGTTTAGGGGTGTAGACTTAGGATAAGGATCAACAATAGTTTGAGAAGATGGAAAGGAAAGGAAGAGTAGGACATGTTGAAATTTTTTTTTTTTTTTTTTTTTTTTTTTTTTTTTTTTTTTTTTTTTTTTTTTTTGAGAAGGGAGGACATGTTGAAATTGATTGCACATTTTATGCTCCTATATAGAAGCCAAAATTGAAAGGTATCGTATAGCTAGTCCTTTTGAAATAGGAATTAGGATCATTACACCGGTATCCTTTATATTCAGTGCTCAAGCTTTCGACCCAATAAATGAGGCAAGTGTATTATCTGCACCTCATTTCAAGAATATACACTACAATCAACATTTCGAAAAGAAAGAAGCTAAGAATATAAGATGGAATACTTACCATCTTCATTTAACAACGTAAATAAGAGGTCCTTAGAAGGAAGTTCTTCCAATGCAGCAATCACAGCTTTCTTAACAGTCCATCCATGGTATGGGGCAAAAACTTGCTCATAAGCTGCTGTAAATGGCTCAACCAGTGAATTTTCCCTGTCATGGTGGAAGGCGTAATATAGTAATTTACGTTTAAATATAACAATGATCTATGAGAGATTAGTATGCATATAAGGCCAATAACATTATTATATAATAAAATGATATTTTACTTCGCTACATGCATAACATGGGTCTGAATATCAATATCACCAAGCAGATTGAAAATAGGACACAAGGCAGGAAGTTGTACAGGGAGAACCCAATAATAAGAAAAATAGAGTGGAAGAATCGACAGTGTTCACATAGATTGGAAGTCGTTTGTCAAGGTGAGCTAGTGGTTTTTTATTTTTTTATAAATATGTTAATTTTTCAAACCTATGGTATTCACTTTATGATAATTGTTTCTTATTATCAGACTTAGACACTAATTGGTTTTTAGTATTGACTAGGATTAAATTCAAAATCTCTTATTCAATAATAAAAGACTTTACTAGTTAAACTAACTATAACCCACAAGCAAATTATTTGTAAGTGATCACTTTACTGGTGGACAAAGGCAAAAGAGACCAGCCACATATCTCGTTAATGTTAAGTACAATATAGGTGAGCCCTAATGTTAACAAGATTATGTGACCAGATTCATCAAAGAAGTGTTACAAATACAAGAGACAAATGAGAAAGTAGCTTTAATGGCCTTCATGGGAGGACTATTAATATCTACAAAGCTTCTATTCTCATTGTTAAAGTTACCACCCACAATTATAGCTAAGTGATGTCTGAGGTAAGAAACATATGAATGTTGAGGACACCAATTGAGTTGAGGTAAAAAAAACATATGAATGATGACTGATGGAAAGTGGATCGGCTGCGTTATTACTAAAAAAAAATAGAATTTAATATTGGTTAATTTTTATTTATTATTTTTTTTCTTCCTTTTAATTTTTTTTAAGCTTCAATTCGATGGGGTTTGTAGTAGGTGCTTTAGATAATTTGTGGGTTTCAACATTTTACTATATTTGTTTCATTACAAAATTTATCAGACTTGAAAATATTTTCATTAACCGTGAAATCCTTTGTAAAATATTGTAAAAGGTTTCACCAAATAAATTTGGTAATTTTTTTACAAAAAAACATAATAGCTCTCCCCCCATCTAGTGGCTAGGTCACTGGTTCGATGGGCAGAGTTGTTGATCTGATCATTGGATCTAGTGGTCTGGTGACAAGAGCAAGTAGTCTAGCTAACTCTGGTGAAACCTTTGGTTTTGGTGGTTTGTACGTGAAAAATTAAAATGCTGCACCAAACACCTTAAATATTTTATTAAAAATGTTTTCAAATTGAAACATTTTACAGTTAAACATGTAAGGCGTTATTTTTTATTTTTTATTTTTATGCATATCATTGTTGGTGTGGTAGCTCAGCAATTATTTATATTTTTTATTTTTTATTTTTTATTTTTAGAATCATATATGCAATTCATCCATCTCTGAAAGGAAAAAAAAAAAAAAATCTTAAATTTTTTTTTTTTTTTTTATTGGGATCAAGGGTAGTGTGTATTAAACTTTTATGTGAAAAATTATACTATTATTATTATCATTATTCTTATAATTAGTGTTTGTTACACAACACAGTTTCTCAAAAAAAAGTGTTTGTTACACGGTTTTTTTAACCGATCGAAATCATGAGTACTTTTGGCATACCCGCTAGCAAGAAGTTGCTCCAGCATCACCCTCACCAAGTCAATTACACGCTTAAGCCGCACCAGGTTTCTGCAATGACTACCGTTTATTTTGGCAGATCCATTTTCAGTCTCACCTTCCAGTAAAGCCTGTACTGTGTCGTATGTCTTCGAGGCTTCCTCAAGATTATCCACCTTTCATTGGTTGTATTACAAATCGGGAGAGAGTTAGAGTAGTGTATCATGAAGAACAAAGAAATTATAGCAAACTTCAGAAACATTTTTATAGAAGATATTAATTGCAAGTAATTATATGGGTTCACACTTCACAGTACCTTGCTTTGGAGCTCCAAGTCCGCAAACTTAAAAGCGATTCCTAGGAAGAAGATGGAAGGAGTACTGAGACGGCCAAACTGAACTACATCACTGATCTTGAGGTGTGGATTCTCTGAGTTTACAGTACTCGAAAGCCCCTCGATTGCATCTGCCAACTTCCTCAAGGGATTGTCTCGTGCCGCCATTGCAATTGCAAGCCAGTACGTTCACAGAAGATTAAAGGTTAGCTTCTTGATCACAATATATATTAGTGCGTAGAGAAGTTATTAAGGATTGCACAACCAGGCTTTCATGTGTTGAATTTATTCTTTGTAACTAGCGGTGAAACCAAGCGATGCTCTGATATTAAATATCATTAAAGAAAGTTCCAGGACAGCTTGCTAAACACACAGCACACTGCACACTGACTGTAGAGAAGGTTTGCAAAAGCATCTATCTCCAACAGTAAACCCATCTTTACTATTTTATATAACTACATTATAAACAAATACACCCTCCAATTTCACTCCATGCGGCTGTATACTTACAGTTGATCCCACTAATGTGTGAGGCCCACAATTAAGTGGCGGAGCCATGAGATTTTCTTAGGGGACCGGTGAATATATTTTTGTATAATTTTTAGATTTATTATCAAATATAAAAGAAAATTAATGGAAAATTTCAAAAGTTAGAGGGGGCCATAGCCCCCTTGGCACCCCCTAGCTCCGCATATGGCCCACATAATATGAGTATTTTATTACATGTAGTGGAAACACAAGATCATTTTTCCTTTAATAATCTCTCTATCATTTTTCTAATTCATTTGTTGAATCCATAGGACTATGTTGGCAAACCGTAAACTAATGTAACCAATTTATGAATCTTAGCATGGTTTGGTGCGGCGTCTCTGGCTACTGGACCGTCGACATCAATCGTCAGTGCACCATCTCTGGCCACTAGACCGCTAGCACCAATCACCGGTGAGGCGTCTCCTACCACTAGACTACCAACACATGTGGAGTTATAATTGTCATAATGACAATTATACTATCTTGCGCATATAATTGTGATAATGTAGTTTCTGTGAAACATGTACAGTTCAGACAAACCGTTGGAAGTAAGTATGTAGTGGACTTCAACAAGTATAAAATTTTCAAACGGTGTTTAAGTGTTGTTTGTGCTTACGAAGTAAATTTGATATTTTTGTAAAGTCCTGATAGAGTATCCGGTGCTAACACGAAAATTAGGAATACTTGGAAAATTTAGGACCTGTCATAGTGCCATGTTTAACTGTGGAGCACATTGTCTTGTTTTTTGTAAAGTCCTGATCATGGAGCACATTAGGACCTGCACTGATGCCATGTTTAACTTTGGAGCACATTGTCTTGTCCAGCATCATGGTGTAGACAAATACATTGGGCAATGATACGTTGTCGGATTCCCTATTCCTCTCTGGTCAGGAAGGGAAGAATATCGACCTCGCCAACCGATACTCAAACTCTAGCTAGATTTATCAAAGAAAACATTTGCAAAATTTTGCTTAAAAGAAAATTAAGATCTCAAACGAAATTGGACACATTTTGGAATTAATATAGTGATAGTTTATAGACACAACTTTTGTGTCACAACCTTAACATATGTAACAGTAAATAGTGGGAAAAAAAAGTAATGAATTCATATGTAAATAATAGTCAATCAGAGTTGCACATATCATAAAGTTGTAGCAAAAATTGTAACAAAGTGTGTGATCCTAAAAGAACTAATCAAATTAAGTCATATTATTGAAAAGGATTTGATACATTTTCTTATAAATGATGAAACACGCCTTTTTTTTTTAGAAATATAAAATGCATTAATAAAATTAATAAAGAATTGAAGATAAGATCACTGTAAAATTTCATATTCCACACTACTCCTTAATTTGTGAATTTTTGTTGGTAGCCTAGTATTATTGTAATAAAATTTAGGACACGTTTCTCAAAAAATTAAGGTCCATTTTCCTATTCAATCTCCAAATAAACAATAAGTTTATTGACACTACTTTTTCAATATCTTGTATTGGCATGATATGAATGATGGATAATATGAAAGTGATTGTGTATCACTTATATATAACTTACCACTTTAATAAATTGTGAAAATATTTATGTTCATAACAAAGTTGCCAAAGGAAAGGAGAAGTTTGGATAGAAAATTAGAGTACATTTTTTCAAGAAAAAATAGTGTACATCTTCCACTATTTTTTCATTGTGAAATAGAATACGTTGTTCTTTTTTTATAATAATTTTATTATTGTTATAAATATTGAATACACCTTTCAAAAAGAAATTAGGGAGTTAAAATTTGGTATTGAAATTCAAACACAATATCTAAAACATATTTTAGAAGTGAATCAATTGTAACATATATAACTTGGATCATATCTTTTTGTACATTTATTTTTTCTTCTCTCCCTTCTCTTACAAAACAAAATTACGTACTACAAGTTTTACTTATTTCTCATCGATTTTCTTCTTATCATTTATTTACCTCTTTAACTAAAATTATCAAAACATGGTAAGTTACATCATGGCATTAGGGACCGAAACAAAGTTCCATCTTTAGAAGCCATAGTATGAACAATAGATTTTCACCATTTAAGAATGAGAAATACTAGAATTTATTCATTATTAACAAGCTATGAAAAAAGGACAATAATTATTTTTTAATACATTTTTAATCATTTTGTCAATATGTAATTGGACCTTCATTTAAATCCTGAAAATCATTTATGAATGATTTTGTATTAAAATTTTAATCAATTCTTCTTGACTTGAAAGTTAGAGGCTAGCCTAAAGTTGCGTCATATTCAATTTAGCACCTATTTCCAAACCATTAAATAACATTAAACCAACTTTAAGAATCAAACAAAAGTATGGTGAATTGGTAAACATGATCATGAGAGAAAAATATAAATTTGGAGAAAATATAAGAACCAAACAATGTGACACAAAAATAGCACTTTGATTCAAATGTATAAAAATTACTTAGCATTATGTTCTGTTCACTCTACGTGGGGGTTTAGCTTTAGGGGTGTATAAAAATTTGTAAGCTACTATGGGTCGCCCTCGGAGTGTTTTTTTTTTTTTTTTTTTTTTCCTTTGGAATTGTTCTCCATTGGTTTTTCACTTCAGTACCAAATTTGGATGTCATTTACTTTTTTGATAAGTAAAGACAAAGGTAAACGATCAGAAGTGTCATTACAAATTTGGTACTTCTTGTGGTTGTGGTGTAAATTGATAAATTTGGGGTCTAAACAGGTCCCTTCAATATGCATTTTCCAGATGGCTATTATATTTCTTCTTGGTCACACTCAGTTCCATTATGATTGAGGAATTGAAATATTTAGGGGAAAAGAATAAATTATTAAGTCATGGTAAACGCCAAAATATCTAGTAAAGAATTGAAAGTGTGACCAATCAACATTGTATCTCTAGACACTATGAGAAAACATGAACAAATTATCAACAACAATGAAATCACATTTGTGCGCTCAGAACACTACTCATATGAGTCTTCCCCCTCTATGCTCTTACTCTGAAACAGGGCTCTCAATGGTACAAGCCACCCAATCATTAGATATAATGAGATCTATGGTTTTGTGTAACATTCAAGAGTGAAGAAGATGCTAACCTTACTATATAGGCAAATACCCACCCATCATGTGTCACTGATCAAGGCCCCCATGCTCTCCCTCTGTCCCTCATATAAGAAGAAGGACCAAGTCCAAGAAACGACGGTGCACCAAGCCCACAAATAAATATGACTATAAACAGTAATTGAGCTCCAAAATCTACCAATTGAGCTTCTTCCAACCCAAATAGTATTTTCACTTTCCTTTTTTCTTTAACAGATACAGCAACCTAACACTTGTACATTACCACACCCTAATGTCCACATGATAGTATATCATTCTCAGCATTTCCAAAAGATCTCACTTTCCAAAAGTTCTCACATATAAACTCTAATTTTCTGTAGAATCTCACATCTAAACATTGTTGCCATATTAGAAGGAAATAACAAATTTTCGATTAAAATACAATCCCATATTAGAAGTACATCAAGCATTTGAACAAGCTAATTCAGATATCCTGGCTACACAATTGCCATACAACATTAACAGACGACAAATAACGAAGCTAACCACATATTTTCTTTGAAAGAAATGTAGCCCCTTAAGAATCCAAATGACAGCCTCTTCAAGTCCATGCATTTGAAAGCAGCTTGCAGCACACTTCCACACGGGCTGCCAATCCAGTGTCATCTCTATTCCACAGCATTTGACATATCTTCCGGTTCTTTCAGTCTTCAGCAAATTAACAGGCAATAGGGTAAAGAATTAATAAATTGTAGGATATATATATATGCTCAAATTATTTAGGAATCGCCTAGTGATATCACGTTTTCTTGAAATTGCTAGAATCACTTTTGAAAGTGTCTTGGAAAATTGGACATCAAGAAAAATGTTAGACATAATCAATTGCATGAACAAATAAAATGCTCGATAAAAATGTATTCTCTTGAAATGATTTTACCAATTTCTCTATTACATGAGGAAAACAAATGTGAATAAAAAGCTGAATCTAAGGAAAACCATGATGGAAACATACCTCTTCTTTAGGAGGTTATAGTGGCGTTCATTGTTCAAGTGGACTTCCTTGGAGCTGTGAAAGTCATATGTTCTGAAATTTGGACAGTCTCGAACATGCAAATGTTCCAGAAAAGGGCATTCCAAGGAAGAATTTCCATTATAGAAATTAACAAGAAATGCTAGATTTTGCAGTGCTAAGGTCTTTAGTCGAGGTAATGTAATTTTATCCAAAGTAATTCCACCATCTTTCTGAATAATTTCATCCAAGTCAGAGCAATCCTCTACCCAAAGCTCTTCCAATTGCAAAAGACCTTGAGACATGGTGGGTGAGAAGAGAAATTTCAATTTGTTGCATTTAATCACAATCACAATTTTGACATTTCTGAAATCTGCAAGCTGCGCAGGGCCTCTCCATATGCTTGCTAATTGAGAAAGATTTTCCAATCTGAGTTCTTTTAATCTTTCCAAGTAACAGTGTCCCTCCTGTAGTCCATCAAATCCAAACACCTCCTTGATAGAATTCTCAGTTACCTTGAGTGTTTCCAAATTATTCAACCTCTGTATCATGTTTGAATGTAGAAGTGAATTCTCCAGGTTACCACACTGTTGCACCTCCAAGAATTTGAGTTTTTCAAAGGACCCAGCTTGTAGTTGGCCAACACATATCTCTTTCATTGATTCCATATTGTGAACGTGTAATTCCTGCAAATTTTCAAACACTGGATTGTTTGAGATTCCATCTGCTGCTAAGGGTATTAAACATTGTTCACTGTGGCTTTGTTCAACATAGAGAGACTTCAAACCAAACAACCTCCCCTTATCATATTCTACGAGAATGTTTGTGAGATTCCAGCACCAAGAATAGATAAGCATGTCTGCTTTCTCGGCCACAGCCTTATGAACCAATCTGGTAAGGTGCTTATTGTAGTGTCAATGAACAAGGTCCTTGTCTGTACCTGTTTCAATTTAGACAAGTTCACATTCATTGGCCTGTTGAATGGTGATCTGTTTATACATATTTCAAACTTCTGCCATTGTGGAATAAATTTTACATTGCAGGGCAAGCAATTAACATCTTCTATGTCAATCTTCAAAATTGTTAGTAGAGGCAAGTTCATTACCTCTTCAAGGCTTGCATTCCTTTCTTCACAGGTTCCCTCCACCCTATCACCCCAATGGCAAAAGCTTCCTTGCAAGTATAATTCCTCCAATCTCTGTAATCTTGATATTATTTTTGGTGAGATAGTTTGGATATGGGCGCAAGATGTCATATCCAACATCCTTAACTTAGTCAATTCTGCTAATTCTTGTGGGAAGGTATCAATAAGAGATTTTTGGAGGCTAAGTATTTCCAGCTTCTTGAGTCCTCCTAATATGGATATGTCTTTTGACTTGCAACGATCCATATATAAGGTGCAGAGGTTCTCTAGGTGTCTAATTGATGGTGGAAGTGACAATACCTGCAAGCCACTTATATCCAGCACCTTAAGGGAACTCATTCTATTAAAGAACCCGCTTGGGATCTCCATCAAATTTTTATTTTCCTGCAACAACAAGATTTGGAGTTTAGGGCATACCGACTCATCAGGAAGTCTTTTGATATCATTGAACATAACTGAGACTGCGGTGTAGCTTTCAAAACGAGTGTCTTGCCATGGCCACTCTTCTAAAGCAGAACCAGTTAGTGCCATAAAATTCTCCTCGTTTCCTGATGATGATATCAATTTAGCTGTATAACGTACAACATCATGCATCTTTACGAATCCATCCTTATCACACTCTAACAACAATCCTGAGTCTATGAGATTGTTAGTGATGTTATCAGCATCTCGTCTTGCTTCACCCAATGTGTCAACATTATGAAACAAGCTCAGTCCCATCCCATACCTCGCCAAAATTTCCTTGCTGATATTGTGATCTTCTGGAAAGAGACAACACATCAAGAAGCATGCCTTGGCTTGCCGATCTTTCAAAAAATCATAGCTCAACTTAATGCTCTCGGTAACTTTTTCCTGAAGGTCAGGGTATGGAGATACTGAACTTTTAAGTTGCCTAACCACCTTTTTCCACTCTTCCTCATCTTTGTCACCCAGTGCCCTCGCCACTGTTATCAATGCAATGGGAAGACCACAACATTCCCCTGCAACCTCGCGAGCCACAGCTTCAAATTCAGGGGAGACAAGATCAGTACCTGCTGTTTTTATGAATAGATCCCAAGAATCCTCCGGGGATAAGCTATTGAGATGTATCCTATTTTCTTTGCATCCCATCAAATGGCAAACATGCTCTTGTCTCGTAGTCAGTAAGATCTTCGATTTGCAAGCCTCAAGGTCGCTGCCAATTGGAATTCCAATGCTGGATAGATCAATCCGTTCACAGACATAATCCAAAATTATTAGTATAGTTTTATCTGCCATTATCTTTGCCCTCAGTTCATTTGCTCTCCCTTCTTCACTCCTGTTTTTCAACCGGAGTTCTAGACCGTCTGCAATGGAACTCTGAATATTTTTGAGATTCACAGTCTGCGACACAGTGGCCATCACCACACGATGAAAGAGACCATCGCTCATGACCTCTTTCACAACTTGTTTCACCATTGTGGTCTTGCCCACACCTGGCATCCCGTGAATCCCGACAATGTTGATGTTGTTGTTGTTATCTTTCAGCGCTTTTAAGGCATCTTCAATAGCTTTTGAAATGGATTTAAAAAACATGAAAGGATAACCTTGAGGCCTGTAATTTTGGAGGGACAAAGACCTTAAAAATTGTTGGAAAACGTAACTATTGAAACCAGCCTCTGCTGGGAAAATTGAGGCTATGGAATGATCCAGAGTTGTTTCATAAATTTCAGAACCGTTTGATGGAGACCTGACTGGTGGGAAGAATGACGCTATGGAATCAAAGACTCGTGGATGAGCTTCGTTAGTTTTAGAACTAGCACTACCATCAATCTCAGTCTCAGACACGGTGGGTGGGAAGAGTGATGGGATGGAAATTTGAATTGTTGGTGGTCCAATAGATGCTGGAAAGACGTGCGAAAATGAGGTTGAGGTAATGGTAGGATTTGAAATTATTATTTCATCTGTTTCAGACCTGGCTGGTGGGAAGATTGACACTATGGAATTGGAATTATGATGAGAGAAGTTTGGAGGTATTTGGTTTTGTTCTGAACTAACATCAGTGTCCGACTTGTTGGCTGGGAAGAGTGAATTATGATGATAGAAGTTTGGAGGTATTTGGTTGTA
Organism: Quercus tomentella; assembly: GCA_028535165.1. Classification (NCBI taxonomy): domain Eukaryota; kingdom Viridiplantae; phylum Streptophyta; class Magnoliopsida; order Fagales; family Fagaceae; genus Quercus; species Quercus tomentella. The sequence goes on from JAPQVY010000111.1 coordinate 47,602,383, forward strand.
TTCTGAACTAGCATCAGTGTCCGACTTGTTGGCTGGGAAGAGTGATGCAATGGAAGGCTGCTCACGGAAGTCTGGATTTGTTCCATTCCCGCCAGACTCCATCTTGGCTGATCCTGATGGGAAAACCACTACTCTACTAGTAATTCTTCACCACAACAACTCAGATCGGAACACAAAATCACCGCCAACACCACTGAATATCAGATCGGAACACCGTGACCCACAACCCAATACTTGGTCTGAGAGGAGAGAGAGAGTGTGAGAGGTCTGAGTGAGAGAGAAGGAGAATAAAAAATTGATAAAACCCTTTAGCGTGGAGCATTTCCAGCCGCCTGTTTGAACAGTTACTGAGAACATTCTCGTCAAACGTGGGATAAATACTCAAACCTATTTTTAGGGTCCGTTTGGATACAGCTGAAAACTGAAACTGAAAACTGAAAAACACTGTAGCGAAATAATTTTTAAATGTGTAAATAGTACCGTGGGACCCATTTGTAATAAAAAAGTTGTTGAAAAGTGAAATTTGTGGGTCCATGAACAGTACATGATGTGCACTAATTGGTCCAAAAGTTTGAAAAGTCAAAGTTTGCGGCTACTGTTCATTGAACAGTGCATGAACAGTAGCCACACTCTGAAAAAACGCGTGAAAAAAAAAAAAAAAAAAGCAAACAAAACGCAGACGCAAACGTATCCGCCCAATCCAAACGCAACCTTAGCATCAAAACCATTAAAAAAACCAGTAGCAACGCCACGTTATGTTCATGGTGTTTTTAGGAATATCCTAATTTGAAAAAAAAATATATATATATAATAATTAAAAGGCGTAAATATATTTTTAATCTCTACATTTTGACCCGATTTCTATTTTGATCCCTACATTTTATTTTTGCCATTTTTAGTTTCTAAACCAATTAATACGTGACATTTAAGTCTTTACCGTCACTCAACTAACAGAAAATGCTGACGTGGCTGACGGTACAGTAAGATAATAATTAAGAAATCTATTTTAGCATTAAAAAATTGCTACGTCAGAATTTAAATTAAAAAAAATTAATTTATTAATTTTAAATAAATGAAAAAAATTAAAAACAACGGTGCTTGTTTTCTTGATTCAGTGCTTGGGTTCTTGGGTTCATCAGATACACAAGCACCATACTCTTTTTCTTTTTTGTTTTCTTCTTTCTTTTTCTTTTTCTTTCCCAGATCATTCTCTGCCTCCATTCTTTCTTTTTCTTCTTTCTTTCTTCTTCTTTTTCTTCTCTCTCCTCAATCTTGGTGCTTAGCCTTCTTGAACTCTCTTTATCTCTTGATTTTCCTCAAACCCAAACCCAAACCCTTATGCCTCAAGCTCCTCTCTCAAATCAATGGGTCTCTCTCTTTGGCATTTTTTTTTTTTGTGGGTTTCTGTGCATATGGTGTTGCCGACTTGCCGTGGTGAGGTGGAGGGCGTGGGTTTGTGGGGATCGGCGTGGTGGAGGTCTGAGTTTGTAGATCGACGTGGTGGAGGGTGTGGGTTTGTGGTGATCGGCATCTGTGGTGGAGTTTTGGTGATGGCACAAATCAGAGTTTGGGTCGGTCGGTGATAGGTTGCATGATTGTTCGGTAGCTGGATCGGTAATGGTTGGTGGCTGGATTGAAGTTTGGTGGTGGGTTTCAGTGGCTGAGATTGGAGTTTGGTGGTGGGTTTCGGTGATGGCACAAATCGGAGTTTGGTGGTGGGATTTGTTCACAGATTGGAGTTTGGTGATGGGTTTCATTCTCAGATCGAAGAGGAATGGCGCCTGGACTAGCTGAGTTTTTTTTTTTTTTTTAATCAGATTTGGGTGGGGTAGTTTGCTCCGATGGGTTTGTGTGGGTAGTGGATGGGTTTATTGTTTCGGATTTGTGGTGGATAGTTGATGGTTTTGTGGCAGATTCCGGTGGATTTGTGGTTGTGATTTGAGGGCAGTCACGGATCAGGAAGGAAAATTATGTGTTTAGGTTTGTGTTCTTGAGTTCTTTGATCTGGGTTGGAGTTGTTTTCATCATGTTCTTCCTGAGTTTTTTTTTTAAAAATTTTTCATTTAGTTAAAATTAATAAATTAATTTTTTTTAAATTTAGACGCTGATGTGGCAATTTTTTAATGCCAAAATAGATTTTTTAATTATTATTTTACTATGCCGTCAGCCACGTCAACATTTTATGTTAGTTGGGTGATGGTAAGGACTTAAATGCCACACGTTAATTGGTTTAGGGACTAAAAGTAGTAAAAATAAAATGTAGGGACCAAAATAGAAATCGGGTCAAAACGTAGGGACTAAAAGTGCATTTATGCCTAATTAAAAAAAAAAAAAATTTTACCCTTAAAAAAATAGGAACACCTGTTAAGAAGCATGATCAAAAGAGACAATGGTTAAGAAAGATAGCAAGGCTTGTGTAAGGAAGACTAAAGTACAAAAGAAGACAATGAGTCTAAATGACAGTAGCATTGTAATTCATTCACTTCTTGTAATCACAGTAATTGAGCAATAAGAATTTTCTCTCTTACTCAGAAAATTCTCTCTCTAGTTCTTGAAGTCTCTTGTATTTTCTTCGATTTTCTTTGCTTGATTTGAATACTCTGTTTAGTTTCTGATCTTTAACAACACCCTCAATCAAAATTAGGAACACCCTCAATCTTTAAGAACAAATATATATTAATATATATATATATATATATTTTTTTTTTAATTTGAGGGTGTTCCTCAAATTAAAATATATTTATATATATATATATATATATATATATATATATATATATATATTTGTTCTATTTTCAAGAAAAAAAATTTGTAACAGAGCAAAACAACAGACGGCAAGCCCAACAGATTACAGAGGAAGCAAACCCATGGATTCTCAAAAAAAAACCAAACCCCAATACAGAGCAAATCACTAAATTAAAAACCTCAAATCACTAAATCGGTACATCAGAAATCACTAAAGCTAAAGCAAACCTAAAAACAGAGCAACGCCTCCCCTTAAAAGTTAGATCGGTCTGGTCGCAATCCAGACTCCAGAGCACATCATCGCCCCTCATCGGAGATCAATCCAATCGCAATCTAAAGCACATCGTCACTCATCGGAGATCACTCGCACATTGCTCGCAAATTGCTCTATGGTCACTACCTCAGCCTTAGCCTTCACTCTTCAGGCCTCCCTGCTCGGCTGCTTCGATGCTCCCTCAAGGTATTTCTCTCTCTTTTTCTCTCTGATTCTCTCCCTCTCTCTCTCTCTCTCTCTCTCTCTCTCTCTCTCTCTCTCTCTCTCTCTCTCTAAAATCTGAAATGAAATAAATGAGTCTCTGTCTCTGTCTCTCTCTCTTTATTCTTTAACAATAACTTTATCTGAACTGTGAAGAGTAACTTGATCTGAATTGTGATTGGCTGAAGCAGTGAAACTTTAACTTTATTAATATTTTGCCTATTTTTTGACTTTTTGAATTTGGCTTTATCTTATGATTCTTATCCGTTGGTTGGTGTGTGTTGGTGTTGGTGTTGATGTTGGTCAGTTGGTGAGATATTGTCATTTAGTGTAATGTTATTGTGTTTTTGTGATTGTGAAATTTTCTTATTCGCAGCTAGCTCATGATCCTAACAATTAATAATTTAATTAACCAATACATTATAAAAGACAAACAAATTAAATTATGTTAGGCTAAACAACAATTAATAATTTTATAATTAATGAAATAACAATATAACAAATTATTGTTTATAAAAGACAAACAAATTAATAAAACAACTAAACAACAATAATTAATAATTGGCGTAAATGCACTTTTAGTCCCTACATTTTGACGTTTTTCCATTTTAGTCCCTACATTTTATTTTTTCCACTTTTAGTCCCTAAACCAATTAACGCCCCTTCATTTAAGTCCTTGAAGCTAACTTCCGTCACTAATCTAACGGGAACACTGATGGATGAATAAAATAATAATAAAATTTAAAAAGAAAAAAAAGATTTTCAATTAATTTTGTTTCTCTTTTTTTTGGGAAGAACATGAAGAACATGTTCATGTTCTTTGTGTTCTTCCCTATAATCAATCTTCAGCAACAACATCAAACCCAGAATCAAAGAGCAAACCCAGCAACGACCTCCATATTCCCTAATTGGTCATTTTTTATTTAAATTAAATGAAGCTCTTTCTCATCAAACCCAGCAACAACATCAAACCCACAACACAGCAGCCACCACCACCTAAAATCCAACAACACCACCACCGCCACCACTGCCAAATCCATACCCACAAACCCAAACCCACCAAAACCGAAACCCACAACCCAAACCCAAAATCGACGCCGATCTGAGCAAACCCACGCCGATCTGAGCAAACCCGAAACCCACGCCGATCTGAGCAAACCCAAACCCACGCCGATCTGAGCAAACCCAAACCCACGCCGATCTAAGACGCCGATCTGAGCAAACCCGAAACCCACGCCGATCTGAGCAAACCCAAACCCATGCCGATCTGAGCAAACCCAAACCCACGCCGATCTGAGCAAACCCAAACCCACCAAAATCGAAACCCACACAATCCACTCACCGAATCCCACAACCCAAACACCGACTCCCACAACCCAGTCACCGATTTCCATAACCCAACCACCAATTCATCGATTCCACAGCCCAGCAACTATCGTGACCCACACCTCAACCTCGACCACAAACGTCGATCTCCACCACAGACGCTGATCTCCACAAACAAACACCCTCCATCACGCCGATCCCCACAAACCTACACCCTCCATGCCGATCTGAGAGAGATGGTTCGAGACAGAGAAAAGAGAGAACAAACCCACCCATCACTGGCTCTCCCTTTACAGTTTTTGGTTGATGGATTTTGGGTCTCAGTTGTTTGATCTGGTGGCTTGACGGATAGCGTGGGTGGGGTTGTTTCAATTGTGATACGTTATTCCCTACATTTATTCTAGGCAAAGATCCAGAAGAATGGGTCTGGACTTTCAAAAAGATGATGCGTTTGAACATGATTTTTTATTTCTGTTTTTATTTTTTTTATTTAGTTAAAATTAATAAATTAATTTTTTAAATTTATATACTGATATATCAGTGCTACAGTAAATTTTTAATATTATTTTATTCATCCGTTACTGGTTCCCGTTAGATTAGTGACGGAAGTTAGCTTCAAGGACTTAAATGAAGGGGCGTTAATTGGTTTAGGGACTAAAAGTGGAAAAAATAAAATGTAGGGACTAAAATGGAAAAACGTCAAAATGTAGGGACTAAAAGTGCATTTACGCCTTAATAATTTTATTAATATTTCAAATGAACTTATAGTTTTTTGTACAGGTACCTTTGTTCATTTCTTTTCTTTTCATTTTTTTTTTTCCTTTTGAGGTTTTTCGGGTGCACAGAATGCAAATTTGTTTCGGTTTTAAGAAATTTTTTTTTTTTAAAGCACAAACTTCATGCTAGCCAAATCTTGAATTTCGGCCGGTATTTACTGAAACGTCCTGAAATACCTGAAATAAACTAAAATGACTCGAAATTTTTTCAAAGTGAAATAGGAACACCTTGGATAAAATTCCTGGAGTCGTCACTGAAAAAAACCTCTATATTTTTTTTTTGATAGAATTTCAACCTATGGCGTTCGCTCCTAATGATAGCTCTTTATCATCGAACCAAGACACCAATCAATTTTTTTATGTAGGCGGAGATTGAATTCCAGATCTCTTATACAACTATCAGAGACTTTACCAATTGAGCTAACTAGAACCCACCAAAAAAAAAAAAAACTCTATATTAATAGTGCTAAATTTTAAATTTTTTATTCCCTTTCTCTCTCTCTCCTCAAATCTCACTCTCTGCTCTCTCAAAAAAAAAAATTGTAAATAAAATAATATTTTAATGAAGTGATAATAAAAAAAAATAGAAGTTTTGATGTTAGATGTATTGTAAAGTGATATGTTAAATGCTATAAAGTTGGTTTTCTAGCTGCTAAATGCTAAAATTTTTAAAACTCTTCATTAGAATGCTCTTATACCTAAACCCTTTGGCTTTTAGAGCATTTCTAGCCGTTTGAGTGAATTGTTTATCTTTTTTTAATTTTAATAATATTAGATAAAAATTCATACCATTCTAATTTGTTTATTAGAATGAAATATTTCGATACTGACCTATTTTAGCGTACTGTTTTAACCGTTTCAAAATTACCACTTTATATATATATATATATATATATATATATTAGTAATTAATAAAAAAAACGTTATTACTTATCTCTATTCTTAAGACAAATTTTTAAAAAGTAATATTATTTAATGAATGTAATATAGTGTTTTAAAATTTTTGGCTCTTCTTTGTTAATAAAGAATTTTCACTCATCATATATATATATATATATATATAGGTAATGTTTGGATACGCATTGCGTTTTGCTGCGTTTAGTTTCTGCGTTTTCTCCCTTTTTTTTTTTTTTTGCACACGTTTTCCCCCAAAAAGCGGCTACTGTTCATGTACTGTACATGAACAGTAGCCGCAACTTTTGACCAGTCTTCCGTGAACAGTGCATCCGTGCACTGTTCACGGACCCACAAATTTCATTTTTTATCAACTTTTTCATTAAAAATGGGTTCCACGGTACTATTCACACATTTAAAAATTATTTTACTACAGTGTTTTCAATTTTCAGTTTTCAGTTTCAGCAAAATAAATTCTATGCAAATAGACCCATAGTGTTTTTAAAAAAATACTACCATAATAATAAAGGAATTGGTACTCATATGAGTCTTCCCCCTCTATGCTCTTACTCTAAAAGAGAGCTCTCAATGGGATATATGGTTTTGTGTAACATTCAAGAGTGAAGAAGATGCTAACCTTACTGTATAGGCAAATACCCACCCATTATGTGTCACTAATCAAGGCCCCCATACTCTCCCTCGTATAAGAAAAAGGACCAAGTCCAAGAAACCAAGGTGCACCAAGCCCACAAATAAATATGACTACACACGGTTATTGAGCCCCAAAATCTATCAATTGAGCTTCTTCCAACCCTAATACTCATTTTCACCTTCCTTTTTTTCTTTTCTTTTCTTTTCTCTTTTAATGAAACATATATAGCAACCTAACACTTGTACATTACCCCACCCTAGTGTCCACATGATAGTATATCACTCTCAGCATTTCCAAAAGATCTCACTTTCCAATAGTTCTCACATATCAACTCTAATTTTCTGTAGAATCTCACATCTAAACATTGTTACCATATTAGAAGGAAATAATTTTTTTTTTATTAAAATACAATCCCATATTAGAAGTACATCAAACATTCGAACAAGCTAATTCAGATATCCTGGCTACACAATTGCCATACAACATTAACAAACGACGAATAACGAAGCTAACCACATATTTTCTTTGAAAGAAATGTAGCTCCTTAATGATCCAAATGACAGCCTCTTCAAGTCCATGCATTTGAAAGCAGCTTGCAGCACACTTCTACACGGGCTGCCAATCCAGTGTCATCTCTATTCCACAGCATTTGACATATCTTCCGGTTCTTTCAGTCTTCAGCAAATTAACAAGCAATAGGGTAAACAATTAATAAATTGTGGGATATATATATACTCAAATTATTTAGGAATCGCCTAGTGATATCAAGTTTTCCTGAAATTGCTAGAATCACTATTGAAAGTGGTTTGGAAAATTGGACGCCAAGAAGAATGTCAGACATAATCAATTGCATGAACAAATAAAAATGCTTGGTAAAATATGTATTCTCTTGAAATGATTTTACCAATTTCTCTACTACATGAGGAAAATAAATGCGGATAAAAAGCTGAATGCAAGGAAAACCATGATGGAAACATACCTCTTCTTTAGGAGGTTATAGTGGCGTTCATTGTTAAAGTGGACTTGTTTGGAGCTGTGAAAGTTAGATGTTCTGAAATTTGGACAGTCTCGAACATGCAAATGTTCCAGAAAAGGGCACTCCAAGGAAGAATTTCCATCATAGAAATTTACAAGAAGTGCTAGATTTTGCAGTGCAAAGGTCTTTAGTCGAGGTAATGTAATTTTATCCAATGTAATTCCACCATCTTTCTGAATAATTTCATCCAAGTCAAAGCAATCCTCTACCCAAAGCTCTGCCAATTGCAAAAGACCTTGAGACATGGAGGGTGAGAAGAGAAATTTCAATTTGTTGCATTTGATGACAATCACAGTTTTGACATTTCTGAACTCTGCAAGCTGACAAGGGCCTTTCCATATGCTTTCTAATTGGGAAAGATTGTCCAATCTGAGTTCTTTTAACCTTTCCAGGTAACGACATCCTTCCTCTAATCCTTCAAATCCAAACACCTCCTTAATAGAATTCCCAGTTACCTTCAGTATTTCCAGATTATTCAACCTCTGTATCATGTTTGAATGCAGAAGTGAGTTCTCCAGGTAACTACACTGTTGCACCTCCAAGAATTTAAGTTTTTCAAAGGACCCAGGCGGTAGTTGACCAACACATATCTCTTTCACAGATTCCATATTGTGAATGTGTAATTCCAGCAAATTTTCAAATACTGTAGTGTTTGGGATACCCTCAGCTGCTAAGGGTATTAAACATTGTTCACTGTTGCTTTGTTGAACATAGAGAAACTTCAAACCAAACAACCTCCCCTTATCATATTCAACAAGAATGTTTTTGAGATTCCAGCACCATGAATAGATAAGCATCTCTGCTTTCTCGGCCACAGCCTTAATTAACCAATCTGGTAAGGTGCTCATTGTAGTGTCAATAAACAAGGTCCTTGTACGTACCCGTTTCAATATGGACAAGTTCACATTCAATAGCCTGTTGAAGAATGATCCATTTATACATATGTCAAACTTCTCCCACTTTGGACTAAAGTTTACATTACGGGGCAAGCAATTAACACCTTCTATGTCAATCTTCAAAACTGTTAGTTGAGGCAAGTTTATCAACTCTTCAAGGCTTGCATTCCTTTCGTCGTTGGTTCCCCCCACCCTATTACCCCATTGGCAAAAGCTTCCTTGCAAGTATAACTCCTCCAACCCATATAATCTGGATATTATGTTCGGCGAGATAGTTTGGATATAAGCACAAGATCTCATATCCAACATCCTTAACTCAGTCAATTCTGCTAATTCTTCTGGGAAGGTATTAATAAAAGATCTATTGAGGCTAAGTATTTCCAGCTTCTTGAGTCCTCCTAATATTGAAATATCTTTTGACTTGCAACGATCCATATATAAGGTGCAAAGGTTCTCTAGGAGTCTAATTGATGGTGGAAGTGACAATACCGGCAACCCGCTTATATCCAACACCTTAAGGGTAGTCATTCTATTAAAAAACCCACTTGGGATTTCCCTCAAGTTTTTATTTTCCTGCAACAACAAGGCTTGGAGTTTAGGGCATACCGGCTCATCAGGAAGTCTTTTGATATCATTGAACATAACTGAGACTGCAGTATAGCTTTCAAAACGAGTGTCTCGGCGTGGCCACTCTTCTAAAGCAGAACCAGCTTGTGCCATAAAAAGCTCCTCATTTCCTGCTGATGATATCAATTTAGCTGTATCGCGTACAACATCATGCATTTTTACAAATGCATCCTCATCACACTTTAACAACAATCCTGAGTCTATGAGATTTTTGGTGAAGGTATCAGCATCTCCTCTTGCTTCATCCAATGTGTCAACATGATGAAACAAGCGCAGCCCCATCCCATACCTCGCCAAAACCTCCTTGCTGATATTGTGATCTTCTGGAAAGAGACAACACATCAAGAAGCACGCCTTTGCTTCCCGATCTTTCAAAAAATCATAGCTCAACTTAATGCATTCAGTAACTTTTTCCTGATGATCAGGGTTTGGAGATGCTGACCTTTTAAGTCGCCTCGCTGCCTTTTTCCATTCTTCTTCATCTTTGTCACCCAGCGCCCTCGCCACTGTTACTAGTGCCAAAGGAAGGCCCTGACATTCCCCTGCAACCTCGCGAGCTACAGCTTCAAATTCAGTGGAGTCAAAAACTGTGCCTGCTGTCTTTATGAATAGATCCCAAGAATCCTCCGGGGATAAGATATTGAGATGGATCCTATTTTCTTTGCATCCCATCGAATTGCAAACATGTTCTCGTCTCGTAGTCACTAAGATCTTCGATTTGCAAGCCTCAAGGTCGCTGCCAATTGGGATTCCAATGCTGGATAGATCAATCCATTCCCAGACATCATCCAAAATTACAAGGATTCTTTCATCTGCCATTATCTTTTCCCTCAGTTCTTTTGCTCTCCCTTCGTCACTCTTCTTTTTCAAAAGGAGTTCTAGACCGTCTGCAATGGAACTCTGAATTTTTTTGAGATTCACAGTCTGCGACACAGTGGCCATCACCACACGATGGAAGTGACCTTCAGTCATGACCTTTTCCGCAACTTGTTTTACCATTGTGGTCTTGCCCACACCGCCCATTCCATGAACCCCGACGATGTTGGTGTTGTTGTTGTCATCTTTCAGAGCTTTCAAGATGTCTTCCATAGCATTTTTGGTGGATTCAAACGGCATGAAATGACCGGCTGGTGCTGGTGCTGTAGGTTCCGGAATTGCAGGCAGAGAAACAGTCTCAAAACTCTTCTTTTCTTCACAAATAACACCCATCTCTTTACCAATACTCACTGCTTGCTTGCTCAACTTGTGGCGTGAAAGCCAATCAGGAGAACAGCAAGCACATGCGCATCTGTGGTTCCGGTTCGCTTGTACTTCATTGTCCAGAAGATTTTGAGCCTCAGTGGCTTTTTTATTGGCTCTTTGTAACCAGACTTGGACTTCATTTTTGATTCCTTCTCTATTTCTTTCTGCCTGCTCAACTGCATATTTGACGTCCGACACAACAGCGTTCAGTCTTCGTGCTTGATCTTTGAATTCGTTTATGTTTTTGGTGTAGTGAAGGAGGCAATCAATCTCTTGCAGAACTGGACAACAAAAGCACTCTAGTGCATCCCTGCTGAAAGATGCAATATCCATGGTCGCTCAGAGGTTGCGTTTTTTTTTTTTTGATTCTTGCTTTGTTGTTAATGTTTAGATTTAGAAAGTGTACAAAGAAGAGGGCACTATTGTTAAAGCAATCTGCCACATTGTACAGCCAATCCAACAGAGGAAAAAGTTTTTTTTTTTTTTCCCCTCTTTAATTTGGGTAATTTTGATTTGGTTAAATTTTGTTACACACTCACTGATGCACACACTCTATACACTCTTTTGAAATCCTATTTTCAAAACACGAGTTACAATCGCTTGTTATGTATGATTTGATTGGTTTAACTAGCATACATGATAGGCTTAGATGGCATTTAACGGACACCTCAGGTCATTTGCACAATGCATGGTAATAAGTTTGCTTACCTAAGAAAGAAGGTGGCTTGAGCTTGAAAAGATTTTTGATTGGAATGTAGCTGCTGTGTTTCATTATAAAACATACTAGTCGCAGCCCTACGCTTTGCGCATGATAATTTTTTAGATAAAATATTATTTTAGTTCCTAGACTTTATAAAGAGTTTTTTTTTTTTTTTTTTAAATAGTTTTATCATATTTTTCATAATCTTATCTATAACATTTTTTACCATGATCATATATTTATTGGTTGATAATTTGTATAAGATAGACATTAAATGAGAGGTAGAACTATTCAATAATCTTTTTTAAGTCATGGTGTATGAAGATTATGATTTTATATATATATATATATATATATATATATATATATATATATATATATATATATAATTTCCCTAGTTAGAGTTTGATTAGTTTTAAGTTTAAATTTTGTATTATTATATTTAATTGTTGATTTTATTGCACTATAAAGTTTTTAATGTCCTCTGTGTAGCCATCTCTATTTTGTTTCTATATAGCCATCTCTATTTTATTTCTTACTCCTCTTTACCACCTTTTTTATTTTCCAAATAACAACTATTAATTGATGTTTGATTTCATTTCTTTAAAACCTTCTCCCCTCTCCCCTTGTGTGTGTGTGTGTTAAAATACTTAGTATTCTATTTAAAAAAAAAAAAGATTTCATTTCTTTTTTTCTTCCTTCATTTATTCTTTATAATTACTTTGTATGTTCCCTTACTAGTTGTAAATTTTATGGTTGTTAATAAGAAATAGATATCATGGATGGCTTAAATAGTTATAGATGTAGTCACATTAGTGGTATGTCAAAGGTTTTATTTATTATTATTTTTTTTTTTATGGGGGATGTGGCTGAATTTAAATGTTAAATAAAATGATATGAGAAAAAAAAATACATAACAATAAACACTAACTTATCCAAATAATTCTATGTAATATAATAATAGTACATTCTTATATACTATTTTTAATTATTTATAATGCAATATGATACTATTTAACAATCAAAGTCATAAAAAATATAAAAATAAATAATTAAATAAACTTAAAACACAAAACTAAATCCCATCAACCAAAATAGAGTTCTAAAGAATACAAAACTTTATCAAGCTAAAATAGAGATGCAAGAAAAATAAAAATAAAAATCCACCAAAAAATTGAGGAAGAAAGAGTGGGAAATAACCACTTTTTGTGAGAGAAAATTATGTAAAGAATGGAAGAGTGAATGACAAATTTATACTAAGAAGATGATAATAAAAAGAAATAGAATAAAGGAAGATAAAAGGAAAGAGGAAGAGTAATATCAAGGTAGAATGTTTGAGGAGATGAAAGGTAAAGAGAAGGAAAAAGGTTGGAGAACGTGTAAATGTAAAAAAAAAAAAAATAAGTACAATTTGATGAGCACAATAAAAAAATTACATTTTTTATTTTTTAAAACAAAAAGAGAGAGAAAATATAAATAATTTAATGATAAGGAGGATGTGGTTGAATTTCCATATTGAGTAAAATAGAAGAGAAGAAAAAAATAAGAAAAATTAAAAGATATAACAATAAACACTAAATTATTCAAATTATGGTATGTAATGAAATACTATTTTATTTTTATCTACTATCTTTAATTTTTTATAATGTAATCGGATAAAATTTAACAATCAAAGAGCAAAATAATAATAATAATAATAATAATAATAACTTAAAACACAAAACTAAATCGTATCAACCTAAATTAGAGTTCTTAAAAACACAAAAATTTATCAACCTAAAGCGGAGATGCAATAAAAAATAAAAATCCACCAAAACATTGAGAGAGAGAGAGAGAGAGAGAGAGAGAGAGAGAGAGAGAGAGAGAGAGAACCTTTTTGTGAGAGAAAATTATGCAAAGAATGGAAAAGAGTGACAAATTTATAGTAAGAGGGAAGGGATATGAAGAGACAAATAAAGGAAGATGAAGGGAAAGATGAATAGCAATATTAAAGTAGAGAGTAGTGAGGAGATGAAAAGGTAAAGGAAGAAGAAAGGTTGAATAAAGTGTAAATATTTAAAAATAAGTGAATGTAAAAAAAAAAAATTATAGGAAAATTGGAAATAAAAAAGAAATATATATATATATATATATATGTTAACACCGATAAAGATGAATATGTAAAGTCAATAATTTATTTATATTTTTTTTAATTAAAAAAATAGGAATAAATAATAATTATGTGACATATGACGTGGCGATAAGGTGGCGTAACAGGAGCTCAACAACAATAAATGCCACGCTTTAGCTTTTAATATATAGATTGGGAGTCTTTGGTTGGCTTGGGTGAGTAAGTGTTTACTAAAAGGCAAATGCTTTTGGATTATCAAGCTTAATGGTGGAGTCTTTTCCCAAAGTATGACTTTAGGATCATTTATGATGCAGCTAGTAGATTTGAGGCAAAAGTATTGATGCTGCCATGGATAATCCATTTATTACAATTTCGCAAATTTGTTTATTCAAGATTTTATCAGATGGGGTCCAAGTGCAAAGTTCAATTGAAGTAAAAGTTGTATGGTTTTAAAGGTTAAGTATGAGTCTTTTAAGATTAAAATAAGTTTTTTATTTGGTTTTTTTTTTTATAATAATAGTTATGGACAATTTCCTAGTAAGGGGAAAAACTGTAATTTATTTGATTTTTGCAAATTAAGATTATTTTTATAGTTTAATTGAATATGGAATTGATTCTCAACCAAAAAAAAAAAAAAAATTGAATCTAGAATCTACTAGGATATCCTAAATATATTAGGTTTTATTATCTTTGAATCCAAGTCAAGTTTTTTATTAGGTTTTTAGTTTAATAGTCAAACTGGGAGGCCTAATACTACTAATACATATATTTGTGCTTAATGCATTATTTTTTCTTTTCTTTTTTTATGAAATGCTTAATATATTGAAAGGGGATGAAGTTGGTATAAAAAAATGGAAGTGTTTTTTTTTTTTTTTTTTTTTTTGAGAATCAAGATCGAAATTTTATTAATCAACAGATGACTCTGTACCAAATTACAAAAAAGCCACATCATCAGGGATGTCCTCCAACCAATATTGTGGTTCAACTAAACTTCTAACTTTTTTTGCTAGCTTATGAGCAGGCATTACCATTGTGTCTAACATAAATAAAACAACATAACCTTAGGGTCCGTTTGGTTGGAGGTGAAACAGAAATTATAGAAAATAGAGAAAAGTGGAGAGAAAGCTAATTTTATGAGTGTTAGGTTGGAGAGAATGGGAGGATGTAAAATTGGTGAGACCCTAGGTGTTTTCTCCCATGACCCATAAAAATTGCATCTCCCCATTTTAGGGAGAAAATAGATAGGGGACAAATAGTTGCAATCAATATCTGAATTACCTCTCCTCCTCCTTTTACATCTACGCTGTCTTTTCCCCCCCTTTTTTTTTTGGTGCTTTTGCTTTCTTGGGGCTGTGCTTGTGCTTTTGCTTTGGATTTTTTTTTTTTTTTTTTTTGGTTTAACTAGAAGTGGTTTTTCTTTTTTGGGCATGATTTTTCTTTTTTGATAAATTTGGGTGGTCGCTTTTTTTATTTATTTATTGTTTGCTACTTTTTTGTTTTAATTGGGTATCATTTTTTTAACAAGGACAAATGAGTAAATTTATACAAACTCACTTTTCATATTTCTCTACTTTTTCACTTCCAACCAAACACAAAGGAGAGAAATTAAAAAAAAAAAATTATCCTCCCATTTTTCCATCCATTCTCCATTTTTTATCCTCCAATTTTTGTATCTCTTAACTTCTCGAAATATTGGGGCATGTTGGTCTTTGTGTTCTTTTTCTCCACTTTTTCCCCTTTCTTTCTTCTTTTCTTTCTTACGAGTATTGTTCATAGCATTGTTTGCATATTTGAAAAAAATTATATTTCCATTTCTTTATATTCTCTTTTCAACCAATAATAAAATATTTTCTGTTTTGAACCCTAACCCTTCTTCCTAAAATGTTCTAAATCTAGTGGATTTTAGTTAGCTCAACTAATAAAGTCTCTGACAGTTAAATAAGAGATCTAGGGTTTAATTTCCACCTACTTCAAAAATTGATTGGTGTCTTGGTTTGATAATAAAGACTCTGACCTCATCAGAAGTGGACGTCATAGGTTGAAACTCTTTTAAAAAAAAAGTTCTAAATCTAAAATCCACAAATCTTTCTAAATCTAAACTTATAATATTGCCACAAGTACAAGTAGACAAATTTCCCAAATTATCCTATGTCAATTTGATGTCAAAGCCAAAATCCTACCACAAGCTCTTCACTAAAATCTTCTAACAACCTGAGAAGCCTCATCGAAGGATCAAGAACACTCGGTGATCATCGGTGGCGGTGTCAGTGTAGTCTCATTGACATAGCCCAATAGATATTGACCACAGATGTAAGGGACCTTAAAAGTTCAAATAATGTATAAAACACTATGAACGTTTAGACCCCCAATTAACAAATTACCAATTCAAACTTAATATCAAACAATTAATGTGCGGAATATAAACATAAGCTAAATACATAATTGATAAACAGTTTAAACCAAATAAAATCACATCCACAGCAGAAATTAAATGGCAAAGATTAAGGGAAAAGAGATGCAAACACAAGGACAACACAATGATGTGTTATCGAAGAGGAAACCGAAGCCCTCGGCGTAAAACCTCTCCGCCGCCCTCCAAGCGGTAAATAATCCACTAAAAAATGTAGTTGGGATACATGAACAGCAGAAGACTCTCCAAGCCTAATCTACCCAGTGTACCTAAGCCCTCCAATCTGCTACTCCAACGAGGTTACGCCGAACCTATTTCTTCTTTAGCTTACCGGATTCCACTATAAACCATAGCATCAACCAATGTGAAATTGGTCCCTTCCTAACTGCTTCTCAAACACCAAATGGCCTTCTCACAGATGTGAGTAGTATGGTGAGAAAAAAGGTTTTGGTATTGAACCTCTCAAGGATGTAACAATGGAGAGAGTGAGAGTAGAGAAATTCGAAGAGTCACTATGTGAAGATTGTGGATGAGTCAATCTTGTTTTTCTCTAGGGTTTCTCTCTCAAAATTCTCTCTAGAAGCTCTCTACATTTCGTGGGTATAAGGGGTATATATACTAGGGTGAGAGTGGAATGTGAAGAGTCAATTTTTAAAAAACAGAGCTGGCTGACGGCTTGGCCTCGCGACTTGGCCTCGTGACTTGACTGAGCCGCGAGTTCCAGCCGCGAGGTAACTGAATGGCCAGACTGAACTTTTTGTCCTGTAGTGCTACAGCTGGTATGACGGTTCAGCTTCTCTGCATGCTTGGCACGTGTGCAACTTCTGGCGGCTTGCAAGCCTTGAGCCACCTGCGAGATTTAGTCGCGAGTTCCTGCTTCTTTTCACAATCTTGAGCATTTCTTCACACTCTCTCATACACTACCCTTACATGATTCCCACCTAAATACAGGGTTACTAATTGCTAAAATACAAACAAATTTGACACAGAATAAAGCCAACAAGATGATTGATAAAATTCAACCTTACAAACCTTATTGAGCTTCCCAACTAGAAAATTATCTCTGGTAAATTTGATAGTGATGACATGATGGAGGTTCATGATAGGTGAGGTAGAGGAAGAAGTTATTGTAGAAATGGTGGACATGGAGCTATTAGACGCCATTGCAGGGACAAAGAAAAGTGAAAATAAAAAGGATAGGAAAATTGAGAGGAACGCACCAACATTGGTCTTCAGAGCTCTGATAAAATATTCTCCATTCTCAAAAATCCTACAATACTATGTAATATATATGCCTCTCTTCTTCAAATTACATGCCTTTTATAGACCATAGACTTCAACCGCTATTACAAATATCTCCTGTTACGCTACTATAATTTTGTTGGTAGTTGTCACTATTGTAATTGAGATAAGTATCATATTCTTTCAAAAGGGTCTTGTGAGGCACTCACTTGGCAATCCTTGAACATAAATTTCTGATGTGTTGGGCACATCCTGATATGAATTTCTTGTATTTAAAGATTCCACCGTCTTTGGCGTTTTCTGTTAGTACATCCAATGAACATGGTATATATTATGCTCGTGTAATAAATTATAAATTTGCATAAATCTTCAAATAATATGAAAAAAAATTAATGATAATAATAATAAAATGATGATTATTTTTTGGGTTAATGTCAATTTGGCCCCTACATTTTGGTTACAGTAAATTTAGTCTCTAATATTTTCAACTTGTAGTTAACTTACAATCAATTTCCATTAGTGAGTTAACTATAGTGATTAAATTACTGCAAGTTGAAAGTAACATAGGCTAAATTGACTGTAACCAAAATGGTATTTTTGTCTTTTTCTTATTCTCATATTTTTCATCATCCCTATCAAATGGACATTTGTGTGAGTAGTGACCCCTTAGCAAGGACCCCTTAGCTAGGCTAAAGAAGAGCCATTTGATCATCTTTTTTTTTTTTATTAACATTTGTAGGGTGTTTGGTACTATTGTTTAAACAACAGTTTTTAGTGTTTAAACACAACAACACGTATTTCCACAACACTTTT
Source organism: Quercus tomentella (assembly GCA_028535165.1). Classification (NCBI taxonomy): domain Eukaryota; kingdom Viridiplantae; phylum Streptophyta; class Magnoliopsida; order Fagales; family Fagaceae; genus Quercus; species Quercus tomentella. The sequence continues at coordinate 47,620,327 of JAPQVY010000111.1, forward strand.
TAACTCACATATATTTCTACAACACTTAAACAACAATACTAGAAATCTCTTATCAAACGGCTAAAATCCACCAAAATGGGGGCATTTGAAACAACTGCATGAGATTTTGAAGTCAATGGAGAGGACTCTTACTTATGGGAATGTTTCTACCACTGACTTTGGCAATTCTGCTTCGGTAAGATTCAATTTATTCAATACTAAAAACTATAATTATGTATAAGAAAATATATAAAAAAAAAAATTGACATTATATTTCTTATATATCTTAGGCCACTGTCTGTGCAACCAATGAATCTTCAAGTTGCATTTTGGGAAATGCAAACACCACCTTGATCATTTGTTTTTAGGATGATATTTCAAACCTATAATATCTACTCTACCATGGTTATTCTTTATTATTTCAAACTTTGTCCTGTTAGTGCTTAGTGTTAATTTGCTGAATTTAGGTCCAGCCCAACAGCTTAAAATCCAGGACCGTAGTATTTATAATATTTAATGGGCCTCGGCCCAAATATTATAGACTTTGAAATTAAATCCCTAATTTCAATTTGGTCTTTCAGCCTCTCATGATTTGCCCAGAAAGAACGGCTAGCCTTAACTATTTCGCTTCGTCATTGAAGAAAGGTACGCGAAAACCCTAATTCCTCTCTCTCTTTTTCTCTTATCTCAATGTGTTAATTTTGCTTGTGAATAATAACTGAAGTGGGTTTGAACTTAGGGCAGTGTTTGGTAACTGAGAAAACGCTAGAAAAGCTAGCTCCTTCCTATTTTTTCATTAAGTTAATACTTATCAGAAAAACCAAAACAAAAACGAAGGAAGGATTTTTCTGCAGAAAGCATTGAAAGTCAGAAAATTGATATTTTATTTTTTTTGCTTTTGATTTTTGAAGTAGAATTCAGACTAGGGTGCTTGGTTACTGAGACAACCGGAATGTAAGTAAAAGAAATTTTGATTTTTTGAAACATTTCTAAGGAAGCACACACACTGTTGGACCTGAAATTTAGGGCTTGAATGGATTTTTATTATATTATTTTTTTTATAATCCTAGATATTAATCCCTAAATATTGTTTGTGTTGCCTAACATTAAGTCTAGAGACAAAAATTTTCACAACTGTTGGGTTGGCAAGTTGTTATTGATAGGTAAAAAAATGGGGTCAGTGGTGTGGCCCAGATGATAACAAGTAAAAACTTGTCAACAGTCAACACATCGGTTGTAAAAATTGTTGTGTCTATAGCATTACTTGTTGCCTAAAAGGAGTTGGAAATTGTTAAAGTTACTAGAAAATGTTTACGAGTTGATGTGACAATGAATGTGATTGGTGGACTTCAACAATGAATGTTTGAATTTTTTTTTTAATTGGTGGACACATCAATTTGTAAGTCTTATGTAGTAAAATTTGTGGTATCCCTAGCATCACTTAAAGAAGTTTTAGGTTTTTCATATTAGAGTTTTTAAGTCCAGAAGCCCCTAAAGAATGAAAAATTTTCTGTTTTTATATGAACCTTTATATGTTATTTTCTAATTTGTGTACAGAAACTAGCCTTAAAGTATATAATTTGAGGGTTTTGGTTGATTGAGCTTAAGCCATATTGAAGTGAAGTTGAGAACCAAAGTAGGTCTAATTTTTAGCAATGGAAGAATCTCCGACACTTGGAAAACGAAAAGAACCTGAAACTGAACAATCTACAGTCACCGAAACCCCTAGTCAAGGATCTACTCCAAAAAGACAAAGAGAACCTGAAGATTCAGAGCTTCTTGTAACTCCAATTCAACAATCTACCCCAACTGGAAAAAGCGAACCTGATGATTTAGAGGTGACCAGAACCCCCAATCAAGAATCCCTTCGAAATCAATCCAATCTGACGCGCACATGCATCCATGAGGTTGCAGTGCCAAGTGGGTATACTTCAACCAAGGTTGAATCTGTTCATGGAACCCTTTCTAATCCAATGTATAATGGCAAGATGGCAAAGACATACCCGTTTACACTTGACCCATTTCAGCGGGTATCTGTGGCATGCTTAGAACGGAATGAGTCGGTTTTGGTGTCAGCACATACTTCGGCAGGTAAAACTGCAGTTGCTGAGTATGCTATTGCAATGGCTTTTAGAGAGAAGCAGAGGGTTCTTTATACTTCGCCATTGAAAGCTTTGAGCAATCAGAAGTACAGAGAGCTTAGTCAGGAGTTTAAAGATGTGGGATTGATGACAGGTGATGTTACTCTGTCACCTAATGCTAGTTGTTTGGTCATGACAACTGAGATTCTGAGGGGAATGCTTTATAGGGGTTCAGAGCTTTTGAAGGAAGTTGCTTGGGTCATCTTTGATGAAATTCATTATATGAAGGATCGTGAAAGAGGGGTTGTTTGGGAAGAGAGCATTATATTTTTGCCACCAGCTATTAAAATGGTATTTCTTTCAGCGACAATGTCAAATGCCACTGAGTTTGCTGAGTGGATATGTAATATTCACAAACAGCCATGTCATGTGGTCTACACAGATTTCCGACCAACTCCTCTGCAGCATTATGTTTTTCCCGTTGGTGGGAATGGATTGTATCTTGTGGTTGATGAGAATGAACAGTTCAGGGAGGACAATTTTCTGAAGTTGCAGGATACTTTCTCAAAGCAGAAGCTAGGTGATATTAACAAGAGTGTTAATGGAAGAGCAAGTGGGAGAATTGCAAAAGGTGGGAATGCTTCTGGTGGTTCTGACATATCCAAAATTGTGAAGGTGAGATTTCCAATTTTAGGTGCTACATTTTATTGCAATGTTATTATCAGCTTGAATTATTGTTTAATTTATGCTGATGGTTCTTCTCCTCTCCTTTTTTATTTTGATTTTTGAAAAATAATAATTTAATTGTCTGACCTGAGTGGTCTAAATCTTGGTACTTTGATCCATTCTTTTGTTACCGTTTTATTTTTTTTCTTGATTGCACCAATTGGCCTTATATTTTATCAATTACATTACAATTCAAGATTAATTAAGACTTTTAGATTTTTTTTATGCCCATGCATTGAATTAAAAAGGCTGGACCTTGGAATGATGGCAAGTGCCCTCCACGCATATGATGTGTCAACATATTTGCTTTCTGTGCTGATATTATGAGGATATGGGAGAAGTCAATAGTTAGAAGCTTGAATGAATTTTTTTTTGTTTTGCTACATTGTACTCTTAGAAATGTGCTTGCCCTTGCAGCAGTTCCGGAGTTAATTAGGATCTCATAGCTAGATTTCAACCTCTTCTCATTGTTTGATTTTAGATGGAGATTGTATTGCTTGCTATTTATCAACAAAAGTTTGTTTTATGATGGAGACTTATACTTAGGTTGTGTTTGGCATTGGCTTAAAAAACTAGTTTTTTTTACTATTTAGCTTATTTTTGCTATCATTCATGGGTCTCATTGCACTTTTTGGTACTACTCATTAGTCCCACTGAACTATTTTAACTACTTTTTAGCTTTATCTACAGTACTTTTAGGAAAACATTTTCAGTTTCAGCTAAATAAGCTGTTCCCAAACGGACTCTTAGTGGATTAGAATTTTTTATGTTAGGCAGGCAGATCTCCACACTGACTATATATTGTTAGTTATTAAAATCTTAGGTTTCTTTGCTGCTTTTATATAGCATAAAATCTTGCACAGCATACTTATTGCTTGAGTTGTTGTTGTTGTTGTATTTATGGGTCTTATTGCACTTTTTGGTACTATTCATGAGTCCCACTGTACTATTTCAACTACTTTTTAGCTTTATCTACAGTACTTTCAAGAAAACATTTTCAGTTTCAGCTAAATAAACTGTTCCCAAATGGACTCTTAGTGGACTAGAATTTTTTATGTTAGGCAGGCAGATCTCCACACTGACTATATATTGTTAGTTATTAAAATCTTAGGTTTCTTTGCTGCTTTTATATAGCATAAAATCTTGCACAGCATACTTATTGCTTGAGTTGTTGTTGCTGTTTTTTTTTTTTTTTTTTTCCAGATGATTATGGAACGAAAATTCCAGCCAGTAATCATCTTCAGCTTCAGTAGAAGAGAATGTGAACAACATGCGATGTCCATGTCCAAGCTTGATTTTAATAGCCAAGAGGAGAAGGATACTGTGGAAGAGGTTTTTCGAAATGCAATACAATGCTTGAATGAGGAGGACAGAAATTTACCTGCCATTGAGTTAATGTTGCCACTACTTCAGCGAGGTATTGCTGTTCATCATTCTGGCCTTCTTCCTGTTATCAAGGAATTGGTTGAGATTCTTTTTCAGGAAGGCCTTGTAAAGGCCCTTTTTGCCACAGAAACAGTAAGATTATCTCTACACCCCACCCCCCCCCTCAAAAAAAACCCCCCTTTCTTTGTATCAAAAATTTTCTTTTATTGTTGCCTTAGTCTCTGGATAAAATAATGATTGATAAGATTTACAATAACTTATCATTGTGACAGTTTGCCATGGGTTTAAACATGCCCGCAAAAACTGTTGTTTTCACAGCTGTCAAAAAGTGGGATGGTGATAGTCATCGTTTAATTGGATCTGGTGAATATATACAGGTGACCAAAGATTTCATCGCTTTTTTTATTTTTTAGCATCCGGCAAGACAACTTTGTACATGCACTTGTATAAAAATTTTTAATGATATTTTAGATGAGTGGACGGGCTGGGCGTCGTGGCAAAGATGAGCGTGGTATCTGTATTATTATGATTGATGAGCAGGTGATTCTATGGCTAGTTTTCTCTCTTTGCATTACATGATTTTCTGTTTGTGTATTCTCATGATCATAGAGACTTTCTGTAACTTTTCTTTCATCAAACCCTTAGAAAACCTTTTCAACATGAAGTTTTTATTTGATGTTGACCTTGTGGGATATTTTTGCTTTATTTCAACATTAATTTGTATTTCAAAGAAACATTGGTATTTCAACCTCAATATTGTAAAAGAAATATTGGTCTTTCATGTCAAGCCTCAGTAATGATTATATGGCTTCTAGTTAGCTTTTCATAAGGAGCACGGACACTTCAAAACCCCCAGGTGTCTATGTTGGACATGCTGGGGGCACTCTTGCAAGCGTTTGCTCATTGGGTTGGGAGAATAAAATGTTTTTTTTATTTAAAAATAATCCTTTGATTTTAGATCCCTTTTGTTGAAGGTCGTTCAAGGCTTCGAGCTTTTCCTGGGAGTATGGCATGGGTTACCATGTTTTTTAAGATTTGGTTAGTTGTTATTTATTTTGAAAACTTAAAATTAACATAAAATATGCCTACAAATAAATAAAATATAACTAAAGATATATATATATATATATATATATATATATATATATTAATTAATTGTCATATCCCCACCATATCATGTCCTAATTTTTCAAGAATTGCTATATTGCCATGTCCCGTGTCATGTTGTGCCCGAGTCCATGGTCACTAGATCTCTTGTTGGATTTTCAAAAACAAGTGAGGATTATTTATTTATCTTTAACAGATGGAGATGAACGCTCTCAAGGACATGGTTTTGGGTAAACCTGCTCCATTAGTTAGTACTTTCAGGCTGAGCTACTACTCAATTTTGAACTTAATGAGTCGTGCCGAAGGCCAGTTTACTGCTGAACATGTAATAAAGAATTCATTTCATCAATTTCAGTATGAAAAGGTTTTTTCTGAACCCTTCCTTTAATCCTTTTATTTTAATCTTTACATGTTGCATGATGATCGGTCACTCACCAGTTTTTCCTTCTGCGTAGGCCTTACCTGATATAGGGAACAAGGTTTCCAAGCTGGAGCAGGAAGCTACCATGCTTGATGCTTCCGGAGAGGTAACATTTTTCATTTGGTCCTTGGACAGTCCACAAAATCATTTTTTAATTTTTGTTGTGTTTATTCATATCTTTTTGTTTTTTCTGTAGGCTGAAGTTGCTGATTATCATAAGCTAAAACTGGATATAGCCCAACTTGAGAAGAAGTTGATGGGAGAAATAACTAGGCCTGAAAGGGTCCTCTACAATCTTCGTCCTGGTCGACTGGTATGTGATATTATATAATATTGTTGTCCTCTTTTCTGATTTTTTATTTTTTTTTATTTTTTTTCATTTGGGTTTTTTAGTTTAGGGCATATGCTTGGCTTCATGTTTTCTTTATGTAGCTTTGCTTGTAATCCTCTTCTTTCATTTAATTCTTACTGTTTTTCAGTATATGCTAGTTTAGGGCATATGCTTGGCTTCATGTTATGATGGTGCATGGTACATTTATGCTTCTTGTTTCACTTGGAAGCACTTTTTTGATTGTAGGTCAAGATAAGGGAAGGTGGAACAGATTGGGGTTGGGGAGTTGTGGTCAATGTTGTTAAAAGGCCATCCACAGGGGTAGGTTCATTGCCTTCACGTGGAGGTGGTTATATAGTTGATACTTTACTTCATTGCTCTCCTGGTTCAAGTGAGAATAGTTCACGGCCAAAACCATGCCCACCCCGCCCTGGAGAAAAGGGTGAAATGCATGTGGTGAGTTGAGACATATTTGACAGCAGTATTATTACTACTACTACTACAATTTTTAGTTGTGGTTCAGAGAACTATTCATGCTAAGTATGTGAAATGTTTGGAGTTTAATTTTTTTTTAATTTCTGTCTACTTTAGGTCCCTGTTCAGTTGCCCCTAATTGCTGCTCTAAGCAAACTGATGATATCTATACCTTCTGATCTCCGGCCACTGGAAGCCAGGCAAAGTATATTGCTTGCTTTACAGGAGCTGAACACTCGCTTTCCACAAGGCCTTCCAAAGCTTAATCCTGTAAAGGTAACTACTTTAGCTGCATTCTGATAATATGATGTGCCTGTTGTTGTCACTAATTTGTTGCTGTTTTTCCTCTTCTTCTTCTTGTTCTCACCCCCAACCCCCCAAAAAAAAAAAACCCTAAAAGCCAAAAGTAAAAATAAGACATGTTTTGGTACATACAGGCATGGGAATCAGGGATGTCATGTATTCAGATATTATGATGTGCTTGTTGCCACTGACTGTTTTTTCTTCTTCCTCTTGTTCTCTTTCTCCTCTCCACCCCCCCGCCCCCCCTCCTAAAACCCCCTTCTCTCCCCCAAAAAATAAACATAAATAAGGCTAAAAAATAAGACATCTTTTGGTACATGCAGGCATGGGAATCAGGGATTTCATGTATCCCTTCATGACCATGGTTCCTACATGACCTGTCCTTGAGGTGGTATGACTACTTACCAATGGGTATTTGGAAGGCTTTATTTTCGTTGCGTGATAGAATGTTGGATATTGGATAAAATTAGACTGGTGTTTTTATTTTACTTTAATATTGAAATGCAGGATATGGGCATTGAAGATTCAGAAATTGTTGAGTTGGTGAGCCAAATCGAGGAACTTGAACGGAAGTTATATGCTCATCCACTTCACAAGGTTTATCCTAGTTTTTAGAATGAACACTGCTATTCTATCGTTTTGTGAAGTTTTGAAGATAGTGTGTTGCTCACATTGTTCTTTGCTATAATGAGTATTCATAACCATTTCATTTTGTAAATCCAGTCTCAAGACGTGCATCAGATGAGATCTTTTCAGAGGAAAGCTGAGGTGAACCATGAAATTCAACAACTTAAGTCGAAAATGCGTGATTCCCAGGTTTGCCTTTGTTGGTTGCTCCTTTCTTAACTGGATATGACTCCTATTTGAATCATTTAGGCCCTGTTTGGATTTTTTTTTTTCATCACTCATCACTTAAAATACCCCAACTCCCTATACGAAGTCTTTTTGGCACCATCGCTCAACTTGTCATTACTCAAATATTTCTACTATTTTGTGGGACCCATGCCTGACTCACTCACAATCCCTAATAACTCTCTCTCTCTCTCTCTCTCTCTCTCTCTCTCTCTCTCTCTCTCTCTCTCTCTCTCTCTCTCTTTTTGGTCTTTTCTGCATTGGGTTGTATGGAGACCTCCCTCCACCCTCTTCAACTGACGAAGACAAGCCCAGCAACACCACCATCTGGTCCAGCAACGCCAAGATGGCTCCGCCGACTCTCCGCAAGTCCTCTTCGGTCTTCGCTCCGCCGCAGACTATTCTCAAATCTCAAACCAAGGCCAAAACCCCCAATCCGACACTGGCGGCGCAGCCGAAGAGCGTGACGTTGTTTGTAGCTTCAGCAATGCCATTGCTGATGCAGGAAGACTCGGCACAGCCGTCATTGGTTGGGGTGACGTCATCGGTGATTGAGGAGTACGATCCAGCAAGGCCGAATGACTACGAGGAGTATAGAAGGGAGAGGAAGAAGAGGGCGATGGAGGCAGAGGTGTGGAGGGAGCTCGAACCCAGTGAAAAAAAAAAAAAAAAAAAAAAAAAAAACCTGAAACCTGAACCCAGTGAAAGAAGAAGAAAAAAGAAAAGAAAAAAAAAAGCCACCTAGTGTGAAAGGAAAAAGAAAAAAAATAAGATGAAGAAACCAAACTCACCGAATCCAGTGAAGAAAAAAAAAAAGGGTCAAATGTTGCGGCTGACTCTGACCGTGGGACCCAGTATATAGTTTTAATTACAGAAATGCTATTGAAAACAGAGTTATGGAAACTGAAAACACCTTCCAGTTTCCATAACTTATCACTCAAAAATCAGAGAATTGAGTGATGGAAACAAAATCCAAACAAGCCTCTCAGTCGCAAGTCTCACCATTTTTGAGTTATGGGTGATGGAAACAGAGTTATGAGTTATGGAAACATGAAATCCAAACACCCCCTTAGCTTGGGTCATGAACTCAATACCGGATGAAGGTCAACCACATTGAGCATGTACTAGATTGTAAATCTTGTTACCCCCAACCCCCACTCCTGGTTTCTCTTTCTGCCTTCATGAAAAGAAATTATTTCGCTGGTTTTAACTGTTACAATCAGCATAGATCCTTTGGAATGAACTTGCAGAGTCTGGTTGTGGTATCTTATTTATTTCACTCTTTTCCTTAATATGTGGGGAATACGCTCATGTTACAAAAGCGTATGGAAGACCATGCAGACTTCCATATTAATAGTCAGATTCTAATGTTAAATGATGTTATCTAACATGCCCCCTTTGGTAATCTTCTCTTTTCCATATGTTTTGTTGTTTAATTTTGAATTCTCATCAATTTTTGCAGCTTAAAAAATTCCGTGATGAACTTAAGAACCGGTCACGGGTCTTGAAAAAGCTTGGTCATATTGATGCTGATGGTGTTGTCCAGTTGAAGGGTCGGGCAGCCTGCTTGATAGACACAGGCGATGAGCTCCTTGTCACTGAACTGATGTTTAATGGTGACTTTGCATGAACTGTTCCTTTTGTGGTCTTCAAAATCTTATAATTATTTCTCAAATCCTCTCTTCCTGAACTATCTAATTATCAAAAAATAATCTTATAATTATTTTATGCGCAATATTAGGCTGGTTAGGTAGGAATTGGCTGGCCAAATTTAATTAGGAACATGTCTTATGATCAAGGCCATTTGGCCACATTAGGGCTTATAAGAAGGCTGACCCCAATCTATGGGAATTTTCCATGTCTGTTCTTAACCAGCTCTGAAGAATTAAGAAATATATGTTCTTTTATATACAACAACTACTTATGTACAAACATTATATTTTTACAAGGTGGACTTCACAAATCTGTTTGTGAAGAATTATGCCCACATGAGGCAAGTGAGCAGGATCTAGATAATGCAGGAGGCTAAAAGAGATCTTTATTTTAATTTAGTTTTATTTATTTTTAGAGTCAGTTGTTATTTTTTATTGGGCACATTTTTTTTTATTTTAGGTCCTAGTAGTTTATTACTATATTAGGTTATTAGTATTTTATTTCCTAGATGGTTAATTTTGTAATTCAATAATAATTAGGGTTTCCTATGCGAGTTAGAATTAGGCTTAAGTACTCCTATATACATAAAGTTTTGAACTCCTATGAAGGGGATTATTCTATTGATTAAACTTTCTATTGAAATCGTCTCCATAGTCTGATGTTGACTTTAACCAACCCTAGGTGTTAACTACTAGATTCTCAATCTTTGTTTTTCTGTTATTTTATTTTGTTGTAAAATTGATCTGATTTGTCTTGCAGCAATGCTCCAAACAAACCGAAATTTTCTCAGGTACCAAATTTGATGTTGAATGAACTGGAACAATATGACAACAAAATTAAAGAATAGGAAAATAAAGATAGAAAACCTAGGAGTCAACACCAAACAAAGGAAAACCACTAGAGAAGTCAACACCTAGGGTTAGTTGGAGTTGGCACCAGATCATGGAGATAATTTCAATTGAAATTTTATTCATCAGAATAATCCCCCTTCACAAGTGTACAATACTTTGCTTATATAGGAGTACTAAAGCCTAATTCTAACATAGGAAACCCTGACCATTATTGAAGTACAAAAAATAACCATGCTTCTAGGAAGTAAAATAGTATTAACCTTATAAAGTAATAAACTATGAGGATTAGTTTAATTACCTATAATTTTTTTTTTTTTTTTTTTAAGTAATACTTTGAGGACCTAAATAAAAATACAATTGCTAGCAATCTTCAATATTTCATACACCTACTTAATCCACAATTGCCACTGCTCCCCTCTATTGATTATCAAATTATTTAGCATAAATATGAATGTGAATTCTGATTGTATCTTTTTGATCAGGTACATTCAATGATCTTGATCATCACCAAATTGCTGCTCTCTCAAGTTGTTTTATACCAGGAGATAAATCAAGTGAACAGATACAATTGCGAACGGAGCTTGGGAGACCATTGCAACAACTCCAAGAAAGTGCAAGAAGAATAGCAGAGGTGTTTTATCATTTAGCATTGTAGCTTGATTTCTGGTTCATGTATGCAATTTGCTGAATGAACAGTTATAAACGTATTTCTATGTTGCAGATTCAACATGAATGCAAACTGGATGTAAATGTGGATGAGTATGTGGAATCCACAGTAAGGCCATACTTGATGGATGTGATTTACTGTTGGTCAAAGGTTAGTCTATTACTGATGCATTTTTGATAAGTAATAAGCTTTATTGATAGAAAAAAAAAATTACAAAAAAAGCCAAAGCACACAGCACGTGTACTAATGTATCAATCATACCTTTTGACACAGGATGTCAATGGAAGATTATGTTTTAGGAAATTAGTGTTAGGGTTTGTAGCTGATTTGGGAATTGGAGAAATTGATTGGGAATTAAGGGCTCACAATTTCAGCTGTACTATGAAAAACATTAAATAACTAGCATTACGCGAGTAGGTTCCTAGTAATTACTCCTTCCTAGTGAAAGAAAGAATCACACCTTCCAAGGCTTTGGGAGAAACTCAAACCTGGCCATCAAAATTTAGATTATGCTAATGATAAAAAATGTCCCAATACAAAGCTTATATAAGCCTCTCAAAAACCGTTGCAACAATTAACCTTGACCCTTGAAATAAACTAATCTAAAGCACACATTATTATAAGATAAAGCATATATAGACCACAAAACTCCTGTGAGTTGGACCCATGAATATTCAGGAAACAAAAAAGTTGGACTCATGAATTATGAAAATTCTAAACTTCAGCACCGCTATGAACAGAGTTTTCATATTTTTGGCCAACAATTTGATTGCATTATGTTGTATTGCATCCTTCCCGCTAGTGATTTCACTTGGTGCCAACTCCTAGGTTATCTTTTCCTTATTTTTCTGTTCAATTTTATTGTTTCATCGTTTTAGTTTTGTACTTCATCAAACCCCTCCCTTCTTTTTCTCTCCGCACTCTCTCCTATTGTTTGTTAAGTAATGAGCCATTCTGCTTATAATTCTGCTTGTGCTCATTCTGCTTATAATTCTGCTTGTGCTCATTCTTTCAGGGAGCAAATTTTGAAGAGGTTATACAAATGACTGATATTTTTGAGGGTAGTATTATTAGAAGTGCTAGAAGACTTGATGAGTTTTTGAATCAGGTAAATTGATCAAATTTCTGGATATCTCATTCTATTATATTGTGAATTGTGGCAGTATAAATAGGAAGTGCTGGTTGTCAAAGGCCTTGTAGCTGAATTGGAACCTTCCCATGCACTAAGTGTTTGGGGGTCTAAAGAGAAAAGGATTCGAGCTACGAGATTAGCAGCATATTGTAATTATCTCTAAAAAAAAAAAGAGGAAGTGGTGGTTGCTTTGATTCTCTTCTCATATGATCTTCAATTTTCAGTAGAGCTTGGGTCTTGCATCAACCAGTATGATGTTATTTGATTTTCAGTTTTGAGTTTAGTCTTTCATCAATCAGCAATATTGCATTTTAGTACCATAAATATTGATATATACAAGTTAGAAAGAAAAATATGAGAGATGTTAGATTGCATTTCCTTTCAGTGTAAATAAGGATGGAAGGTGAATTCATGGGTTCAATCTTGTGCAGGTGTGTGGGTTCTGTTTACTTAGAGAGAAAGGAGGGGAGTTTTCGTGTGTAAATAAGGATGGAAGGTGAATTCATGGGTTCAATCTTGTGCAGGTGTGTGGGTTCTGTTTACTTAGAGAGAAAGGAGGGGAGTTTTCGTGTGTGGGGGGGGGGGGGGGGGGGTTTGTGTTGTCATAGGTCTACTACATATGTAACAACTTGATTCAGACCTAGGACATTTATCAACATCCCTTATCAGGCCAAAGATTTTTCTTTATGTTAGTACTATTGCTTTAAATTGTACATTTACACAACAAATCCATATTTATCTGAAATATATTTTCCAAAAAGAATATATGTATGATGATATGGTTCAACTTCAGTTCACCCAAACTAAAGACCTCTATTTCTTGAAACACCACCTTTTTGGTTCTCTCAATGACCTATTTTTTTTAAACATTGGGTACACATAAATGGGTTTATGTTTTTTTGTTTTTTTTTTTTGCTATGTATCTCTTAATAGCCAGCATTTGATGGTAATATGTTAAAGATATTGTTTAGATGCTACTTGATAAACCTGAGAATTTAGGACTCAACTTTTACCTGAATTATGAACTGGACAATTGAAATCAAGTACTTTTTTAAATAGCAAAACTCATGAAGAATGAATTTTAGAAATAAGTGGATTAAAGATGAAAGGTATGGAAATCCTATCATTTTCTTTATTTGGATGAACCCCTTTTTCTTTTGTGGAAAGGGGTTGGGGGGGCTGGGAGAGGGGGTGGGGATTTCAGATATAATTGATTGGTGTAATTAGTGATTGTAATTTTAAAGATTAGGCTGTAAGTGATACGGTACCTGTTGAAATATTTGTGTAAGTTTAGTCGTCATCACAATGGTGTTATTTGGATGGCTGTCCCTCATTGCTTGATGTGGTGCATTTGGCGGGAGAGAAACAACTAGTGCTTTGAGGATTCAGAAAGGACAATAGCTGATCTTAGATTTTCTTCTTTAGAATGCTGACTGATTGGATGTGCTTCGTTGGAAGCCATTCCATATTTTCAATCTATGATTTGATGGATGTTTGTAACTTATGTACTTGATTGTTATGAACTTATGATCCCAGCTGTATATGTCAAGTATATTTGGGTGATTCTTTTTTATGATTTGAATAAATTTTACATTATTTATATTAAAAAAAAGTAGTGTGTTAGTGAAGTAGTGAAGGCTCGCATTGAATAATAATGACAAGAGTGAGTGGTTAATACATTATAATTAACATGATTGGGCCACACCAATTGGTTTAAACTTTTGGGTCAAGTGATGTACCTATATGTTACATTAACTCCTCAGTTGAAGTTTCTCTAAGGTGTTGTCTCCCCAACACTCCTAGTAGTAATAGTGTCAGTTATGGGGATAATGTTGTTATGGCGGTGACATTGGTGATGCTGCTGATGATTTCATTGAATTTGGCAATATGGTACTAGATGTTTGTTGTGAGACACTAGTTTTGCGGTGGTAATCCTTGTTATGACTATGAGAATGGTGCTAATGGCAGTGAGTGCAAGTGAATCTTGGTGATGGTGTGGTGGTGCTGCAATGAGGGTAGCTGGTATCACACTATACCATAACTGTGTAACATACAAAAACTAGGGTGATATATGAGAGAAAAAATTAGAATATTTTGTTAGATTATGGTAACAAGAAGGGTATACATGTATGGATAGCTTTTCGCTTCTTACATTTATTGGGAGTAGCTGGTGTTGGACACTCTATGTCATGTCTAGTGACCTCCATGGCTGTGTTCCTGGATCATGTTTGATTGGGTTATTGTGATATTTTAAATGGCTAGTTGGTGGCTCTCTTGAAAACCATAAAAATGGATGAGCCACGGTGGCTTGTTTCAACAGGTGCTTCCATTCAAATCTCACAAAACATGCAGATGGTACTTTCCTCGGGGACAGTTCTCTGTTGAACAAGCAATATATGTGTGTGTGCGCGCGCATGCTATTTTCCCAAGCAGTTCTTTTGTTTGAATCTATATACTATGGAGCTGGAATGTTAATTCCTGATAGATGAAAATTTGCCACTCAGAACTCTCTTTTTTTCCCCTGAATTTCCAATTCCCTCTTTTTTTTTTTCTTTTTTTTTTTTTTTTTCAGTTGCGTACTGCTGCCCAAGCTGTTGGTGAAGCTAATTTAGAGAACAAGTTTGCAGCAGCTAGCGAAAGCCTTCGCCGGGGTATAATGTTTGCAAATTCCCTGTATTTGTAAATCATCATCCTGCAGATCTGGGAATGAAGATGTATCTCCCATAGCAAATGCCAGATCACATTTTAGGTATCCTTCTTGTGCCATGAGGTGAGTTAAGTATTTTACTCTTTCATTTTTGTTCTTTTTGCATTAAGTTCCTTGTAAAACTTTCTTTTATATATTTATTTTTAGGTTTTTCAATCAATTGATAACCCACATTGTATACATGCAGTCTAGGGAATTTTTTTCTGTAAAAGATAGTTGAGAAGGTAATGCAGAATCTCTTAAATGATATCGTCATTATTATTTTTTTCTTCTTATTTAACTTTTTTCCCATGTTCATTAACCAATTTTACACCTTTAAAACTCCACGCCACACTGGGCAGGCCCAGTTAATTGTCAATTTAGCTAAGTTTTTTTTTTTTTTTTTTATATATTTATTTTAAACTCAGTTAGCCAATAAAAGCCAAAAGGAGAAAGAGTGTAACCAAAAAAGAAAAAACTTACTTTTTTGTACATTTTGTTTTTCCCTCAGCAGTAAATTGCTGCAATATGAAGCACTTATGATTTGCTTCTGACGTAGATTTTTTTTTTTTTTAATTGTCCACACGTAAAAGTAATAATACTAAGTTCTTATAACTTGTTCTTATCGGAGACGGTGGGACTGATGGATTTTTCATATTGGTTTTAATCAATACTGCCTTTCCATGGGAGTCTCTTGAAGATATTAGAGACTGGGGGAAATTTAATGTAGGGCGAAGAAGATTGCCAGGCTGATCGATGAAGTGGAGTTCTTGATATGGTTTAGCAATCTTGGGGATAGATCACTCTAAGATAATTGCAGGACATAACTGAGTTTCAAACCATTGACTAGACCCCATCACTGAAAAGAAATTATTACCTTTTTGCTTCATGATGAAGTGGAGTTCTTGATATGGTTTAGCAATCTTGGGGATAGATCACTCTAAGATAATTGCAGGACATAACTGAGTTTCAAACCATTGACTAAACCCCATCACTGAAAAGAAATTATTACCTTTTTGCTTCATGATAAATATTATGGGAGATTGATATAGATTAGTTCGGCCCTGGATTCGAAGTCATGACTCATGAGCCCCCTATTTTCTCTTTGAATATGATGAGGTTGCAAATAAACTTAGTTATTCATCAAAAGCTCGGTCCAATTCAAGAAAAAACTTGTTTATGTTTTTTTTTTTTTTTAATATATTTATTTTTTATTTCTTGTTCTCTTAAGGAGGTTATCATGATTATTAAAGCCATCACAAAATTATAATATCACCTTAACCAAAATTAAAATGAAATCAAAAATCAAAGATAAAAGATAAGACTTTGTAATAGTCAATTATTCAAATAGTTGTAGGAACGTTGTTATACATAAAATTGATTGTTAATTTTTCATTATTATATGTTGTATAGATTTGGTGATAATACCAAATTACAAATAATTTTTAATAATACAAGGTATGTGAATCTAATTTTTAAATAAGTTCATGAAGAGAAATCATTTTATCTGATTGACTATATTTAGTTCGATTTTGGTTCCTTAAATATATAGTTTGTTGACTTTGTTCGATCGAAAATGGGGTTTTTCAGCATACTGTTAGTAATGTAAATTAAAAAAAATATATACGGAGGGATGAAATTATTCTATTTTTAAAATTTTAAGGACTAAATCAAACTTACAATAAATTTCAGGGACAGAAAGTATAATTTACCCATTCACTTTATTTATTACCATCCTTTGATAAAGTGACCTAAGTAGGGGAGGATGGCCAGAAATCTCCCTCCTCTCCTGGTTGAAAGAGGGAGGAATGGCCAGAATTATCCCACAAACTAATCGGATTTGGATCCCCTCGATTCCTCTCCTCTCCCTTTTCATTCACTTTGTTCCTGCCTAAAATCAATGTAGCCCATTTATGCAGAGAAGGAAAACAAAATAAAATATAATCCTCAATGGAGCACATCGCAATTCTAAATTATGTGGAAGTGAAAGTAGTCGTAATCTCAATCAATCAACTGAAAGATGTTTTGTATATAACCCTTTACTGTTTTCGTGTATCAACTTATTACATCCCCTTATTAGAACTGTTGTATCTGTTTTATCACCAATCTTTTGAGGGACTAAAAATGAACAATAATACTATAGTGGAAGAAAGAAAAAAAGTACAAACAATCAATGGAAATAGCACTGCCCTTTTGATTCTTGGCCATTCACTTTGACAATCTTCTAGCCAAATCATGCCATAATCGGCTCGAAGGCAACTGTAGAATGGTTTGCAATGTGCAAGCTGAATTGCCCCCCTTTCTCACTCACATCAATCTTCTCCATTCCAAGAGGAGCCCTCATCTCAAAGTTACACACTAATTTGGAAATGATAAGGCCTAATATTGGCAGTGCAAGAATGATACCGGGACAGCTCCTCCTACCCATGCCAAATGGTAAGAATCGAAAATCGACCTTACCACCAGCCACAGCATCTGTGCCACATTCTTCTTCCAAGAACCGCTCTGGCCGGAATTCCTCAGGGTTTGTCCACCATTCAGGGTTGTTTGATAGCCACCATGCATTTACTACCACCTTTGACTCTTTAGGAATGGTGTAACCCCCAAGTTTTGCTTCTTCAAGGTTCATATGGGGTACCAACAAAGGTATTGGGCTGTGCAACCTCAATGTCTCTTTTATTGTGGCTTGCAAATATGGTAGCTCATGGAGGTTAGATTCCGTGACTGCTTGGCCCTTTAGGACGGTTGAGATTTCTTCGCGAATCTTGCGTTGGACATGAGGATGGTTGACCAACTCAGCTATAGCCCATTCCATGGACCATAATGTTGTCTCAATTGCTGCAACATTGATGTTCTCGACTATGTATAGCACATTTTCTGCATTGATTTCTCCTTTCATTTGAGCATCTATTATGTGATCGATCGCACAGCTTATTTTATGCTTCTCTCCATTGGCAGCCATTATTTTCCTATACACATAAAAGTAAAAGATAATCTTTTAGCTATTAATTAATAAGTTTAATTTTCTACAACTTTAAAACGAAGAGTTCAATTCACTTTTAAGATTTTATATTCTAAATATAAAAATGTATAACGTGTCAAGTCATTTAAAATTTTAAATTGTGACACTAAATCTAACTTTAGATTGGTAATATTTACAAAAAAAAAAAAAAAAAAAAAAAAAGAGGATTCTGCTGTGCATTCTATACAACAATTTAGCAAACTTATGAACAATGGATTAGAAATTTAAAATCATTTATAGTTTTAAGGGTAACTCCATCGTGGAATTCCTAAAATTTAATCCATTCATTTTGAAAAGAATATATTAGATTTTGCCACATCATTAATAATTTAAATAAATACTAAAATTGTGATAGTCAGCATTTCTTAAATATTGATGATGTCTTAAAATCTAATCCACTCATTTCAAAATGAACGGATATAATTTTAGGAACTCCAAAGTGAAATTACTTTAATACTCTAGAATCCATTAACAGTAATCAAACTGTTGAAATTACAATTGACAGTTCTTAGAATAAGTCAAAGGAAGAAAATATATTATACAAGGGAGATGGTAATTACCTTCTTTTCTCGAGAAAATAGTTGTTGAAAAATGCGAGCCGCCTACTTTGCAAATCTCTGCACCTGTTCAAGTACCCATTTAAAAATGGTCTAAGCAAAGGAATAAAATCCCCATAATTGTACTCAAAACTCTGAGCCAATCGACTCCTTTCAGAGTTAAACTTTGTTGCCTCAATGAACAAAGGGTCCTCTTGTGACTCAAACTTGGCATCAAACATCATCCTGTACATAACATTGTAAAGCATCAATTGCAATCTCCTCCTAATAACTATTCCCTTGGTTCTCACTTCCTCATTTTTGTTCAAGTCACGTACAACCAAGTCCATCTCTTCCTCCCACATATCACTATATTGGTGCACAACTTTGTTGGTGAAAAATGGTAGTGTCATGATGCGTCTCATTTTGCGCCAATGGTCACCATAGACTGTGAAAACCATGTCTTGTCCATTGCCTGTGAAGATATCAAACACAACATTACGTGGGCGTGAACCAAATTCAACACCTTGTGTGTGGAGGACTTGGTTGGCAAGCTCAGGGTTGGACACAACAGCCAAGTTTTTGGACCCAAGTTTGAGGAGGAATATGGAGCCATAGGTTTGAGCCATGGAGGCTAAAAGGCGGTGGTTTAGGTCATTGCCAACTTGGAGCCAGTTTCCAAAGATTGGGATAGAGAGAGGACCTGGAGGGAGGTTGGTAGAGTGGTTAGAAATATAGTGGAAATAGTAGTAAACAATGAGAGGAACTAAGAGAAGGATTGGTGTGAAAAAAGGTGTGGAGAGGTGGGAGAATAAGAACTTGTTAAATGGAATGAGAATTAGTATTGTGGTAACAAGGGTGTAAAAGATGGATTTTAGATGACCCATGTTGTGTGTGTGTATGAGAGAGAGAGAGAGGGTTAAGTTAAGGCTGCTAAGCTGTGGATTTGGAAGGAGGGGAAATGGGTTTATATATGAGTAGAAATGGGGGTAGGAGGGTTGGTGACCAATGGTTTTAGGGGAATCCATGGGCTCTGTTGAAACAAGGTAGGAGAATGGCTCATAAATTTCAGATATAAGGTCAAAACTTTAGTTGGTTGGTAAAATGCTTCTGACATAAGCATTTTCTCATCTCTCTTTCAATTAAATCAAATTGGCTTACTCAATTTGCCTTTATTTATTTTTCCTTACATAACCTCTTCCCATTGTGAATTTTGAATAGTGGTGAGATTGAGATGGGAATACAAAGTCGACTTTATCCCTTAAGTTTTTTTTTTTTTTTTTTTAATATATATTTTTTCAATTTAATAATTGGATGAGGTGGAATGATAAAGAATAAGATTCTGTGAATCAAACAACTCGAAACAGCATATCAAAAAATTTTGAATCTTGTGTTTTAATTTCTAATTATACTATAATTTAACATAGGCTAAAACTACAATTAAATATTTGCATTTTTCAAACGAAAATTTCACCAAGAAAAAGAGTATTACCCAAAAGCAAAATGGGGTTTTGTAGTTTCACCAGTCTTGAATCATAGCAGGGGGCTCATCAGTCATCACATCATGGTTCCTCTCACTACTATTGTTTTTATGATTGTTATCACCTTACAACTGTAATTGATTTATGTGGTGGGAGTATTTTGAGAATACGGATTCAAGTTAGGCTATTTTCCAGGTTATTCGGAGGCTTATAATCTTTGTGAGCACATCAAATAGGTGTCAATAACCTTTATAGCATTTGCCTAAAAGAAACTAATATACCTATGGCATCTTTTTTTTTTTTTTGAGAAAGTACCTATGGCATCTAGATTTCCAAGAATGTGCATGGAAAAATAACTATGCTCACATTTATTTAATTAGGAGTTTAAAAAATGTGAGATCTAAAAAATATTTTTTTTTTTATTCCTAGGATTTCTATAGAAAGTATTTTCATTCTTCTCAAAATATACTTAAGTTTATTAATACAATGTCAAACATTTATATAAAATTGAGATTTCATGGGAACTCAAATTCTTACCAGACTTATGAATTATTTTGAACTATTTGCAACCAAACATGAATATATTAAAAAAAAATCCTGAAAAAATTACCCCAAACCAAATGAAGATTGAAGATACAAAAGGTCACAAGTATTTCAAACTAAATGAATCCTATCAAATGATGGTCCGTACCCCTTTTTTTATGCCTACTTGGTGAGATTTTATTCAACATGCTATAAACGAAATATAAAACTTAGTGGAGGTTTGTTTCCATGATTATTGAAGTCTTGCTTATCAAAAAAATGATTATTGAAATCTTTTCACACAATGTACGCTCCCAAAACTTTTCTTTTCCATCAAACTAGTCAACATATGGGGTTGGTTTGTGTCCTTTTAGAGAGAACGGGTCAGAAGTAACTATGCGCAAGAATGGATGAATGTGGGACCATGGCAAATCTTGACTTCAATTTGATTGGATCAAAGGTATAAGAACTGATGAGGGCATATCTACATTATTGCTCGTGGAAAAAAAAGAAAAGTCATGCATTTAGTCACGTCTAAAAATTAATTACATTCATTGTTACATCAATTCCATCAGTTCGTAAAAATTATACAGCAAACTTATCATTTTTTATAATAATACACACTCAAACAAATGCAAAACATGTTTCTCAAAAAAAAAAAAAAACAAATGCAAAACATAAGCACGTGAATTTCATAATTGGATAGGGCCTGCTCTTGCTATAGGCAAGTCACGCAATTGTATAAGATTCCTAAATTTTAATAAACATGAATATTTCTTTACTTGTAAGAGAATTAATTAAGCCCCAAATATTAGCCAATAAATAAAAAAATAATTCTTTATATAAAGGAAAATAAATGCTTCAAATTGCTTATTTTGTGATTGGTTACACATTTGTTAGTAAAATCTGTACATACTATCTCAAACGCCACTCTAATATAATAATAATAATAATAATAAAATTATCTTCACTGGATGTATTATTAACGGTTGGTTTTTTTTTTTTTTTTATGTGAGAGTTTTAGGGCCCGTTTGGTACATGTGTTTAAAAACTGAAAATCATTGTTTGAAAATATTTGTGGAAATACGTGTAGGTAAAAAAGTGCGTGGAAATATGTATAATATTGTTTAAAAATTGAAAATGGTTGTTTGAAAACACAAACCAAACACCCCCTTAGAGTGTAGAACTCATATATTTCCCACACACATGCTCTCTCTCTCTCTCTCTCTCTCTCCACAAAAAAAAAAAAAAAACCAACCTCAAACCCTGGAAATTTTGTCACTCTGTCAAAGCATAAATAGTAATTTTAAAAGCTTCTTTGTAGCTGTGTCAAATCTTCTTCTCCATTCTCTTCAAGTTTGGCTCTAAAAACTTTGCTTCAAATTTATGTTAAAAGCCACTCTCAAACTTTGATTGTTTTTGTACTTGAAAACTTGCTTTATACGTTGTCTTTGTTTTATCCTTGTCCTTGGTAGTGGTAAGAGACAGAAATTAGAAGCCATTGTTTTATCAAGAGAAAATTGAGTTATCCGGTTACTCTTGTGTAGCTTTAAACTTTTACATGATCCATACTCATCATTTTGACCGCCAATCACTGTTTTGATATAACCCATTCTATCATTCACAGTTGGGGTGGTGTAGGCTGTAGCTAAGTTTTATTAAAAAGAATTTTAAAAAAAATATAATCCCGATCGATGGTCACTTATTTCTTTGATTATTATTATTGTTTAAAAAAATAAATATTCACTTTTTTTAATCTATAGTAATATAAGTACAAATATTATTTAAGTGATATATATATATATATATATATATATATATATATATATATATATATATTATACCAGTTTTTTTTTTTAATAAATAAAATATGGTAAGATTTACACTTATAATGTCCACTTCATAATAATTGTTCTCATCATTAGGCTAATATACTAGTTGTTAACTAATTAGAAATTGAATTATGTAAATATAGAAAACATCAAATAAATATATAGCTAACTACTAGTTAATGAATGAATGTCACTAAAAAGATGAAGTGAATTAAGCATATTACTATTTTATTTTATTTTTTGAGAAGAAAAGCATATTACGAATTGAAAATGAGATGTTAGATAACTTGAAGACAAAAATTTAATTACTAATTTTATATCTAAAAAATCATAAAGAATAGTGTGGGGCCTGAAATTTGGCATCCCGGCCCACTTTGTGTTGAGGGCCCAAAGCCCAGGCCGAGGAGCCCTACTGCCGAGGACGCGCGATGGAAGCTCCTTGAAGGCCCAAGAATGTGGCCGAGGACGATCTCACGCTCAATGCCTCACAAAGCGCCTGAAGAAAAGGACAAACTCAGTACAAGAGCAGTACAAACGAGAAAGCTGCCAACACCATAATGTGGAGCCCAGTGCCTGACAAGCCCATACTCCATACCATGCTATCCAGCTTTTCCCAACCACTCTGACGTATGGATTGATAGGACAAGTAATTACTCCAAATAAGGAGAAATTGACACGTAGATGAAGAAGGGGAAGTTAATATTAGTATAAAAGGGAAAAGAGAGCTAAAGGAGAGGGGCCGAAAGAAGGGGGGAGAATGGTGAGAATGTAATGCTCCTCGGACTAATTCCGAGGAGCCAAATCTCTCAAACCATATCGATGTAAGGCTCAGTCATACTGTCCAAACCTGCCTTCGTATTAGCTCATCATTAAATCAAGACCAGGCCGTTGCCCAGTGACCAAGGGCAAACCTTTCAAGCCCACTCTCTACAAATTATATTGTTTGGGCCTATTACACACGAACTCAATATCATTCTTGGGTCGTCAAATAAAATCGTGCCCCTACAATTGGCGCCGTCTGTGGGAAAGGCTTGCGCGTTGGCACAGGTGATGGCGGAGTCAAGCCTCTGTCAAACAAGGATCTGCGAAAGCTCCTCCGTTTCCAGCAACACGCCGTTGTCCCGACATAAATTTTTGCTAGGGGCTACGCATCACAGTGTCAATGGCACGGGCAGCTCTAGGGGCTCCCAACATCAAGCTAACGCCCTCCACCTTGGACAAGGGGCTAATCTTCGAAAACAAAAGAAAAAACCACAAGTTTTGGACAGAACCAAGGCCTTGCATGGTCCTCGGACTCAAGCCTATGGGGAAACTAAGTACTCAAAAGAAAAATTACAAGTTTTGGACAGAACCAAGGCCTTGCATGGTCCTCGGACTCAAGCCTATGGGGAAACCAAGTACTCAAAAGAAAAAACCACAAGTTTTGGACAGAACCAAGGTCTTGCATGGTCCTCGGACTCAAGCCTATGGGGAAACCAAGTACTCAGAAAAATTACAAGTTTTGGACAGAACCAAGGCCTTGCATGGTCCTCGGACTCAAGCCTATGGGGAAACCAAGTACTCAGAAAAATTACAAGTTTTGGACAGAACCAAGGCCTTGCATGGTCCTCGGACTCAAGCCTATGGGAAAACCAAGTACTCAGAAAAAACCATAAGTTTTGGACAGAACCAAGGCCTTGCATGGTCCTCGGACTCAAGCCTATGGGGAAACCAAGTACAAAAGAAAAGTTCCAAGTTTTGGATAGAACCAAGGCCTTGTATGGTCCTCGGACTCAAGCCTGTGGTGAAACCAACTACCTAGAAGAGCCGATATGGGGTTTGGGCACGACCTGGACGTTACCTGGACCTTAGAATCTATCCGAGGGGAATTCCCCGTTGATAATCGGGCTAATCCCTAAAACTACATGGATTCCCCGATCTATCCTCGGGTCCTCAATACCTAGAGGATTGATGCAGTATAGGGCAATATGTTGCCAAAAGCACACAGTCGAAGTCCCTCACTGCTCGGCTACCCTCTCGGACGAATTATTTAGAGTTTATCGTTCTCGAACGATCGCCTTGCATGCATTACGAAGCATTCAGCCATTATCCCGGTTAGTTTTATGAGTTTTAATTCACTGGGAATTATCGTTATTACGCTTGTTAATGTCGGTAAACTAGAATTAGTAGTTTTCTGTTTCAAGGTTTCCTACTCTTAAGTATCATCAAAGGAAAGCACACATGTAGCATCCCATGCACAAAATAATTGTTACAGAAAGGAAAAGCATTTAAAAAGAAATAAATTCATCTTTTATTAAGACAAAGAAACAGTACAACGTATATTGAAAGAGCTCAAATAAGCTTATACTGAAACTAACTACCCAAAACAAAAGGAGAAAATACACGGGAATTAAGAACAAGCCGAAGAATAGGTGCAAGGGAGAGACGTGCTGCCACTTCAAAGTTTCGTCTAGGGGAGCCATTCCTCAATACTTTTACATGCCTATAACTCAGGCAGCAAAAGAGCCCAACTTCGGGCTAGCACCGTTGAAGAAAAGGTGCAGGGAGCCGGAGGTTGATGAGCCTCCACATAACCACGCCTGCGATAGAGCAGGAGGCGCTGATGGCGGAAAACCTTACTTCTGACGCACCAAGAATTTGATGCGACCAGTACCTGCTTCGGATTTTGACTGAAAGAGGGAGGAATACCACTTCCCCCTTGCCAAAGTGGAAGATTATCTTGAATCTGTGCCTCCCCTGTCCAGGCCACACCACCTTGAGTCTCGGGAGGACCCGATGCCTTTGTGGCGGGTGTAAATCCTTTGCCCCTATCCGTGTCTCAAACATATTGCACAAAGGGTGGATAACACTGAATATGAAAACTGTGATTATAGCTGAAGGATTATGGTTTTGAAGAGAGCTGGAGGGTTTGTGTGTAAGTAGAGTAACCTCCTATCCTACTTATATAAAAGGTAAGGTGGTGACATTCAATTCGTGCTACTTTCCAAGGAATGCTGCAGACAAGGCAGCTCTGGCACGATTTCCAACACTATCCTCCACCACAAGATTTAAAGGTCCTCGTGAAGGCGCACCTCGAATACTGAAACGTCAAAGGACACTGCGCGGGTGAAGAATAAAGTAATGCCTCTTAGTTCGGCACATCTCCCACGCAAATGGAAGAACACAAGCAGCAGTAAGATACGGAACTCGAGTAAGTCACGAGGTGGGCTCAGCATCACCAAAACCCTCCTTCCCAGCTAAAAAGTCGGGAAGCAGGATTTTGAGGGGCTATTGTGGGGCCTGAAATTTGGCATCCCGGCCCACTTTGTGTTGAGGGCCCAAAGCCCAGGCCGAGGAGCCCTACTGCCGAGGACGCGCGATGGAAGCTCCTTGAAGGCCCAAGAATGTGGCCGAGGACGATCTCATGCTCAATGCCTCACAAAGCGCCTGAAGAAAAGGACAAACTCAGTACAAGAGCAGTACAAACGAGAAAGTTGCCAACACCATAATGTGGAGCCCAGTGCCTGACAAGCCCATACTCCATACCATGCTATCCAACTTTTCCCAACCACTCTGACGTATGGATTGATAGGACAAGTAATTACTCCAAATAAGGAGAAACTGACACGTAGATGAAGAAGGGGAAGTTAATATTAGTATAAAAGGGAAAAGAGAGCTAAAGGAGAGGGGCCGAAAGAAGGGGGGAGAATGGTGAGAATGTAATGCTCCTCGGACTAATTCCGAGGAGCCAAATCTCTCAAACCATATCGATGTAAGGCTCAGTCATACTGTCCAAACCTGCCTTCGTATTAGCTCATCATTAAATCAAGACCAGGCCGTTGCCCAGTGACCAAGGGCAAACCTTTCAAGCCCACTCTCTACAAATTATATTGTTTGGGCCTATTACACACGAACTCAATATCATTCTTGGGTCGTCAAATAAAATCGTGCCCCTACAAATAGATTGTAAGTACAAATATTATTTAATTGATAATTTTTTTTTTTTGAGAGAGAGAGAGAGAGTTTCAACTTATATTTAATTGATAGTTAAATATGTAAAAGGTCTCAAATTTCTTATTTTAAACCCCAAAATGCATGGAGTTGGCCCTGTAGTTGGATCACCAATAGTAATTACTAGAAATGGACCAGTAGTGCAATTCAATGCTATATAGAGGTAACAAACATCTTTTTTAAGAAAAAAAAAATTTCAGCACAATTTTTTTTTAAAATAGATTTTTGTATAGCACCTAGAAAATATCTCAGCCAATTAATTTTAAAAAAAAATGTAAAATGAATATTTGCAAATAAATTCTCTTCCAAACTTAATTAGTAGATGGTAGGCTTGGTGATTTCCATGTTCTTATAAGGAGCATGTTTATAGGAAACAAGAACAAACTCCCAAAGCGTTGATGGAGATTTATCGTCCTTAATTGTTTTATCGAAAGAAAATAAGAAGAGAAAAACTTCTACAAGAAACTACAATTCACAGAGCTCATCAAAAAATTATTTTGAATATGGTATTTTGGCAAACAAATGGTGAATCTATGAGTGTGGACTATGTTGAAGAAAGCATAGTCAACTCCGAAATGGATGATCTGAGTTAGCAGTAAAATCCTTCGCAGCACGAGTTAAATGGATTAACTTGGCCCAAGAGGTTAATGCCCTATTGAGTAACTTGAAAATCATCGTTGCCATACGTCTTTTTACTATCTAATCTGGAATAAAAGCTTTAATTGATATTCATTCCATTCCAAATTGTTAGTCCTCTCATTTTTTTGAATATCCCCAAATAAAATCCTTTTCCAAAAATTAATCAGTAACATTTTGAACATTCTATTTATTTTATTTAAAATGTCAATAAGAATGAGACAAGTTATGAAGGATATTGAATTCTCTCTTCTTCTTCTTTTTTTTTTTCTTTTTTTTTTTTTTTTTTGTGCAGAAAAAACAAAAATTTGGGAACTTCATCACTCATATAAGATCATGAAGAGCATCAACAATTCAAGGATTACCAAGTCCTCAAAAGTTCAAGCTTATTAGTTTCATTATTGTTGACACTTGACAGGGCTAGGCATCATCCCACTTTTACAAACTCAATATCATTCATTATCTCCCTTGCATCATCCTTCCTTTGATTTTTCTCTGTCTCAACTACTCATCAAGAAATTTTGGCATACAAAGGACTTCTCTTGCCAATCGTTTACAATTAGTTTTTTCTAGAAAAAGTTTAGCTCTAAATCAGTTATGAGTCATCTCCTCTAACTTAGTAATGGTTATTTCTAAGATTATTTATATATTTAAACAAGTCACATGACAATTAAAAGAATCATGTAATTCTGTTTAGGAAGAGGAAAATGAATGGAATGGAATTATTTTAAAATATTCACTCTATTTCCTAACTTAGGAGTTTTAATGGAGGAAATGGAAAGACCATTCTCTTATTTAGAAGTTTAAGTGAGAGAAATTGGTATGGTTAAGAAGGAACATCTATTCATCTCTATTTCCTTAAAATTTCAAATTTCATTCCCCAAAATTAAGAGAAATAAGAGGGAATAGAATTAAGTTTAATGAAATTTTCATTGGAACTCCCAAAATACCCCTATACATTTATCCATATATTTTAAAATAGAGGATCTAATGTTAATATTGTCATAAAATGATTCTATTCAATTTCTTCTATATTATTTCAAAACAATGTTACTTACCTTTCATTTTTTTATTATTTATTTTAAAACATCTAAATAAGATTATTTAATTCTATTTAATCCATCTTAAACACATTTCATTACATTATTTTCAATTCCTTTATGATTTACTCATTCCATTTCATTCTTTATGAACTCTCAAACAAAGCGTAAAATTACAAATGAATGATCTCTTTAATCCTTTTATAGTGAGTTAGAAGAAAATAAATTCAAATGGGTTTGGAACTAAACCTTATTTTTGTCTTTTTTTTTTTTTTTTGAGCCCATACATGTTACAGCAGTGACATCATGTTCTTGAATTTCAACAACTTTCCTATGTTTGGTTACTAGTTTCAAGGTTACAATGCTCTATTGATTAACTTGTAAAATCATCGTTGCTATAGGTATTTTTACTATCCAATCTGGAATAAAAGCTTTAATTGATATTCATTCCATTCCAAATTGTTAGTCCTCTCATTTTTTTTGAATATCCCCAAATAAAATCATTTTTGAAAAATTAATCAGTAACATTTTGAACATACTATTTATTTTATTTAAAATGTCAATAAGAATGATACAAGTTATGAAGGATATTGAATTCTCTTTTCTTCTTCTTCTTCTTCTTCTTCTTCTTTTTTTGCGTCGAAAAAACAAAAATTTGGGACCTTCATCCCTCATAAGATCATGAAGAGCATAAAAAATTCAAGGATTACCAAGTCCTCAATAGTTTTAGCTTATTAGTTTCATTATTGTTGACACTTGACAGGGCTAGGCATCATCCCACTTTTACAAACTCGATATCATTCATTATCTCCCTTGCTTCATCCTTCCTTTGATTTTTCTCTATCTCAACTACTCATCAAGAAATTTTGGCATACAGAGGACTTCTCTTGCCAATCGTTTACAATTAGTTTTTTCTAGATAAAGTTTAGCTCTAAATCAGTTATGAGTCATCTCCTCTAACTCAGTACTGGTTATTTCTAAGATTATTTATATATTTAAACAAGTCACGTGACAATTAAAAGAATCATGTAATTCTATTTAGGAGGAGGGAAATGAATGGAATGGAATTATTTTAATTTATTCACTCTATTTCCTTATTTGGGAGTTTTAATGGAGGAAATGGAAAGACCATTCTCTTATTTAGAAGTTTAAGTAAGAGAAATTGGTATGGGTAAGAAGGAACATCTATTCATCTCTATTGCCTTAAAATTTCAAATTTCTTTCCACAAAATTAAGAGAAATAAGAGGGAATAGAATTAAGTTTAATGAAATTTTCATTGGAACTCCCAAAATACCCCTATACATTTATCCATATATTTTAAAATAGGGGATCTAATGTTAATATTGTCATAAAATGATTCTATTCAATTTCTTCTATATTATTTCAAAACAATGTTACTTACCTTTCATTTTTTTATTATTTATTTTAAAACATCTAAATAAGATTATTTAATTCTATTTAATCCATCTTAAACACATTTCATTACATTATTTTCAATTCCTTTATGATTTACTTATTCCATTTCATTCTTTATGAACTCTCAAACAAAGTGTAAAATTACAAATGAACGATCTCTTTAATCCTTTTATAGTGAGTTAGAAGAAAATAAATTCAAATGGGTTTGGAACTAAACCTTATTTTTGTCTTTTTTTTTTTTTTTTTTAGCCCATACATGTTACAACAGTGACATCATGTTCTTGAATTTCAACAACTTTCCTATGTTTGGTTACTAGTTTCAAGGTTACAATGCTCTATTGATTAACTTGTAAAATCATCGTTGCTATAGGTATTTTTACTATCCAATATGGAATAAAAGCTTTAATTGATATTCATTCCATTCCAAATTGTTAGTCCTCTCATTTTGTTTGAATATCCCCAAATAAAATCATTTTTGAAAAATTAATTAGTAACATTTTGAACATACTATTTATTTTATTTAAAATGTCAATAAGAATGATACAAGTTATGAAGGATATTGAATTCTCTCTTCTTCTTCTTCTTCTTCTTCTTTTTATTCTTTTTTTTTTTGCGTCGAAAAAACAAAAAGTTGGGACCTTCATCCCTCATAAGATCATGAAGAGCATAAACAATTCAAGGATTACCAAGTCCTCAATAGTTCTAGCTTATTAGTTTCATTATTGGTGACACTTGACAGGGCTAGGCATCATCCCACTTTTACAAACTCGATATCATTCATTATCTCCCTTGCTTCATCCTTCCTTTGATTTTTCTCTATCTCAACTACTCATCAAGAAATTTTGGCATACAGAGGACTTCTCTTGCCAATCGTTTACAATTAGTTTTTTCTAGATAAAGTTTAGCTCTAAATCAGTTATGAGTCATCTCCTCTAACTTAGTACTGGTTATTTCTAAGATTATTTGTATATTTAAACAAGTCACATGACAATTAAAAGAATCATGTAATTCTATTTAGGAGGAGGGAAATGAATGGAATGGAATTATTTTAAAATATTCACTATATTTCCTTGTAGGGACACGATTTTGGTTAACCCGGTCCTGAACTGTCAAGCCCCGGCTTAATGAGTCCCACACAATGAATTTTGTAGAGTATGGGCTGAAGAACTTGGTTTCGGTTGGCTCAGACAGTTCGTTGCATGTCCTTAATGGATATAGAAACGTGAATCAAGAAGATGGATGGGGAACTGGAAGTTTTATTCATGGTCATGCATTCGTACAATGAATTCTTGCCTCCCCTTCTTTGGGGGCCTCCTACATATTATATAGGCTCTCTTTTATCATCTGGGTCTTACACTTGTTGATCATCCAAACCCCCACTTGAGCACCTGTCCCATCAGACGCCCTTACCAGTTCCTTGTGAGTTGCAGTGACCAAGGTGGCACTGTTCAGGGGTCTTCTCCCCATTAATGCGGCCAGGAGAGTAGCTGTGGTGCATTTAATGTGGTGGTGACAGCCTTTGATGGAATATTTGAATCCTCTTTCTTTTTACGTGCTTGAGGTGAGGGCTACAGTAACCGGGGGACATCATTGATCTGGACTTTGGAATGTCCGAGGAGGAATTACTCCTCGGACGTGTTTTCTTGGCCCCAGTTGGCTTGGGCAGGGATTCTGGGCCGCGACGTCTCCTCGGAAGGAATGGTCCTTGGATGGGCCCAAGGCCCAGCCCGCTTGTTATTCTAGGTCGGTCCCCACATTCCTTATTTAGGAGTTTTAATGGAGGAAATGGAAAAACCATTCTCTTATTTAGAAGTTTAAGTGAGAGAAATTGGTATGGGTAAGAAGGAACATCTATTCATCTCTATTTCCTTAAAATTTCAAATTTCATTCCCCAAAATTAAGAGAAATAAGAGGGAATAGAATTAAGTTTAATGAAATTTTCATTGGAACCCCCAAAATACCCCTATACATTTATCCATATATTTTAAAATAGAGGATCTAATGTTAATATTGTCGTAAAATGATTCTATTCAATTTCTTCTATATTATTTCAAAACAATGTTATTTACCTTTCATTTTTTATTATTATTTATTTTAAAACATCTAAATAAGATTATTTAATTCTATTTAATCCATCTTAAACACATTTCATTACATTACTTTCAATTCCTTTATGATTTACTCATTCCATTTCATTCTTTATGAACTCTCAAACAAAGTGTAAAATTACAAATGAACAATCTCTTTAATCCTTTTATAGCGAGTTAGAAGAAAATAAATTCAAATGGGTTTGGAACTAAACCTTATTTTTGTCTTCTTTTTTTTTTTTTTTTTTTTTGAGCCCATACATGTTACAACAGTGACATCATGTTCTTGAATTTCAACAACTTTCCTATGTTTGGTTACTAGTTTCAAGGTTACAATGCTCTATTGATTAACTTGTAAAATCATCGTTGCTATAGGTATTTTTACTATCCAATCTGGAATAAAAGCTTTAATTGATATTCATTCCATTCCAAATTGTTAGTCCTCTCATTTTTTTTGAATATCCCCAAATAAAATCATTTTTGAAAAATTAATCAGTAACATTTTGAACATGTTATTTATTTTATTTAAAATGTCAATAAGAATGATACAAGTTATGAAGGATATTGAATTCTCTCTTCTTCTTCTTCTTCTTCTTCTTCTTTTTTTTTTTTTTTTTTTTTTTTGGCGTCGAAAAAACAAAACTTTGGGACCTTCATCCCTCATAAGATCATGAAGAGCATAAACAATTCAAGGATTACCAAGTCCTCAATAGTTCTAGCTTATTAGTTTCATTATTGTTGACACTTGATAGGGCTAGGCATCATCCCACTTTTACAAACTTGATATCATTCATTATCTCCCTTGCTTCATCCTTCCTTTGATTTTTCTCTGTCTCAACTATTGACTACTCATCAAGAAATTTTGGCATCCAGAGGACTTCTCTTGCCAATCGTTTACAATTAGTTTTTTCTAGATAAAGTTTAGCTCTAAATCAGTTATGAGTCATCTCCTCTAACTCAGTACTGGTTATTTCTAAGATTATTTATATATTTAAACAAGTCACACAACAATTAAAAGAATCATGTAATTCTATTTAGGAGGAGAGAAATGAATGGAATGGAATTATTTTAAAATATTCACTCTATTCCCTTATTTAGGAGTTTTAATGGAGGAAATGGAAAGACCATTCTCTTATTTAGAAGTTTAAGTGAGAGAAATTGGTATGGGTAAGAAGGGACATCTATTCATCTCTATTTCCTTAAAATTTCAAATTTTCATTCCCCAAAATTAAGAGAAATAAGAGGGAATAAAATTAAGTTTAATGAAATTTTCATTGGAACTCCCAAAATACCCCCATACATTTATCCATATATTTTAAAATAGAAAATCTAATGTTAATATTGTCGTAAAATGATTCTATTCAGTTTCTTCTATATTATTTCAAAACAATGTTACTTACCTTTCATTTTTTTATTATTTATTTTAAAACATCTAAACAAGATTATTTAGTTCTATTTAATCCATCTTAAACACATTTCATTACATTATTTTCAATTCCTTTATGATTTACTCATTCCATTTCATTCTTTATGAACTCTCAAACAAAGTGTAAAATTACACATGAATGATCTCTTTAATCCTTTTATAGTGAGTTAGAAGAAAATAACTTCAAATGGGTTTGGATCTAAACCTTATTTTTGTCTTTTTTTTTTTTTTTTTTTTTTGAGCCCATACATGTTACAACAGTGACATCATGTTCTTGAATTTCAGCAACTTTCTTATGTTTGGTTACTAGTTTCAATGTTTCAATGCCCTCTTGATTAACTTGTAAAATGATCGTTGCTATAAGTCTTTTTACTATCCAATCTGGAATAAAAGCTTTAATTGATATTCATTCCATTCCAAATTGTTAGTCCTCTCATTTTTTTGAATATCCCCAAATAAAATCATTTTTGAATAATTAATCAGTAACATTTTGAACATATTATTTATTTTATTTAAAATGTCAATAAGAATGATACAAGTTATGAAGGATATTGAATTCTCTTTTTTTTTTTTTTTTTTTTTTGTGTGTGTGTGCGCGTAGAAAAAACCAAAATTTGGGACCTTCATCCCTTGTAAGATCATGAAGAGCATAAACAATTCAACTATTACCAAGTCCTCAATAGTTCTAGCTTATCAGTTTCATTATTGTTGACACTTGATAGGGCTAGGCATCATCCCACTTTTACAAACTCGATATCATTCATTATCTCCCTTGCTTCATCCTTCCTTTGATTTTTCTCTGTCTCAACTACTCATCAAGAAAATTTTTGCATACATAGGACTTCTCTTACCAATTGTTTACATTTAGTTTTTTCTAGTTAAATTTAGCTCTAAATCAGTTATGAGTTATCTCCTCTAACTCAGTACTAGTTATTTCTAAGATTATTTATATATTTAAACAAGTCACATGACAATTAAAAGAATCATGTAATTCTGTTTAGGAGGAGGGAAAAAAGGATGGCAATGAGGCGCGGCGGGGCCGAAGGATGGGGTCTTTATCCCCGCCCTGCATGGTTTTGTCTTGCCCCATCCCCGCCCCTCCCCGCATGACGGGGTATACTTTCTCACCCCATCCCCGCCCCTTGGGGCCCCATGAAGCCCCGCCCCACCCCGTAAAACTTTAATTTTTGTTAATTTGCCCTACAACTAGTACAATTTTTTTTAATGAAACCTATTTCATTAATAAAAATATACTTGAAATTACAACTAAATTTATCCCATCAAATCAAATCAATTTTTAGAAAAAATTGAATAATATATCCAAGTGTTTAACAAGACAATCATTAAAAATAAATAAATAAATAAAAATCTAATAGTATAACACATAACAAAATAAAGGCAGAGAATCACATTGGATAGAATAAAATATGATAATATTAATATGTTTGTTTAAATAGTAGGGTTTTAAGATATGAAAAATTTACAATTATAACCTTTAGTAACGCAAGGCAGGGCGGGGACGGGGAGGGGCGGGGCGGGGCGGGGTGGGTCTAAAAAGCCTAAACCCATCCCTACCCCGCCCCGTGGTGCGGGGCTAAAATCTTGCCCCATCCCCGCCCCACTGCCTTTATGGGGTGGGGAAAACCAGCGCGGGACGAAGGGGGGAAGGGCAGGTTAAGCGGGGCGGGGAAAAATTGCCATCCCTAAGGGAAATAAATGGAATGGAATTATTTTAAAATATTCACTCTATTTCCTTATTTCGGAGTTTTAATGTAGGAAATGGAAAGACCATTCTCTTATTTAGAAGTTTAAGTGAGAGAAATTGGTATGAGTAAGAAGGAACATCTATTCATCTCTATTTTCTTAAAATTTCAAATTTTCATTCCCCAAA
The DNA here is from genome assembly GCA_028535165.1 of Quercus tomentella. Classification (NCBI taxonomy): domain Eukaryota; kingdom Viridiplantae; phylum Streptophyta; class Magnoliopsida; order Fagales; family Fagaceae; genus Quercus; species Quercus tomentella. The sequence goes on from JAPQVY010000111.1 coordinate 47,654,856, forward strand.
ATTAAGAGAAATAAGAGGGAATAGAATTAAGTTTAATGAAATTTTTATTGGAACTCCCAAAATACCCATATACATTTATTCATATATTTTAAAATAGAGGATCTAATGTTAATATTGTCGTAAAATGATTCTTTTCAGTTTCTTCTATATTATTTCAAAATAATGTTACTTACCTTTCATTTTTATTTATTTATTTTAAAATGTTTAAACATGATTATTTAATTCTGTTTTATCCATCTTAAACACATTATTTTTAATTCTTTTATGATTTTACTCGTTCCATTTCATTCTTTATGAACTCTCAAATAAAGTGTAAAATTACCCATTTACAATCTCTTTAATCCTTTTATAGTGTGTAAAAACCTTTTTTTATTTTTTTTTTGGAGCCCATAAATGTTACAACGGTGACATCATGACCTTGAATTTCAGCAACTTTCCTATGTTTGGTAACTAGTTTCAATGTTTCATAACCTCATTCCCGTGTACAAAATCATCTCGACCAATAACTGTTGATTCATTGATTCCTTCCTCCTGTCTATTCTTGTTTTCGATTGCCCCCACGAATCCCAACTATTGATTTGCATTATTACAATTCTTGCACATTTGTATTAATAGTTAATACGAAGTACTAACCAAAATAAGTCCACGCACAGTTGGAGAGTTTCCCAACCACTTTGGCGGAGCTTGCAACTTGCCACTTCCCTCGTTTTTATCGGACACCTCCTCACTCTTTTACCCTTCAAAAAGCTCTTCCAACTCTCACACTTCTTTCTTGAACTCTGTCTCTGTCTCTGTCTCTCTAAATTTTGGATCAGAACACCTCCATTATCATTGTTCTCATTCCAAAGAGGTAGTTTTCACACTTAAGGCTTTGATAATGATGCTAAAATTTATGTTCTTTTTTTGTTTATTTCAAATGGGTTTGTTTTGTTTTAGGCATTTTCTCCTTCTGTACTGACAAAAATGGATGCCACACTGCCATTTTGTAAATCTGTCACCTCACCTTCTGTAAGTCCCCTCTATACCCCATTTTATATTTGAATGTAGTTTTTGGTTTTAAGTTTTGCTTAAATTAGTGGATCTTTAAATGGGTCACAATTGGATCTTTAATTATTATAACTCATTTTATTTGAATGTGAATTATGGTTCTAAGTGTTGGGTTCTGCTCAAATTAGTGAATCTTCAATTGGGTCACAATTGGATCTTTAGTTATTACTATTATCATTGTTATCATCATTATATTTGATGTTCTTTTGGGTTTTGTTAATCCAATGGAAGGGTTTATTTGTGGGGAGAAGTAGAGGAATCAGAGCTTCCCAATGTAGCTTTATGGTGGGAACTAGTAGAGTGAACTTTCCTAGGCAAAGAGTCGAGGGTGCACAAGTTCGTGGTTATAAATCTAAGAAGCGTGGAGGAGCTCTCAATGCTACATGTCGCGCTGAGAAAATTCTGATTGCAAATAGAGGAGAGATTGCCGTTCGGGTCATTAGAACTGCTCATGAGATGGGGATACCTTGTGTGGCTGTTTACTCAACCATTGACAAGGATGCACTCCATGTGAAATTGGCAGATGAATCAATTTGCATCGGTGAAGCACCAAGCAATCAGTCGTAAGTGATTTATGATATGATTTCCTTTCTTGTTCTTCCTTAATCATATGCTACCATTATCTATTCATCATTATGTATGTCAACAACTCCTTCTTATTTTTTTATTTATGTTTTTTTGAGGGAATGGAAAATCTTATTGGGAGAAATGATGAAACTTAGTGAAAAGATAGAGTAATATGCTATATGTATTAAAAAAAATATTAAAAAATATATATATTTTGCATAGTGAAAAGAGAAAGTAATATGATTAAAAAAAGATTATTTTCAACAAAAGTTTTAGATTCCAAGTTGGGAATAGAGTACTGGATTTGAAGGGTAAAGCATAAATATTTTTTTAAAATTTATTTTTAATAAGTAATTTGGTCCTAATGGGGAAGAGGAGATCTGAACTAGTGACCTGCTTCATCTGTGTAGTCTGCGGCCAATTGTGCTACCCCTTGGGTAAGCATAAATATCAAGTTGCATATATTATGATGAATTCTCTCTCCCTCTCTCCAATATTAGGTTGACCAAAAATTTGGGGCTAAGGTTTGGTTATTGTTGTATATTTCATCAATATATGTCCAAATATTTGTGTTTTCCTCTTTAGTTCTTGGTTTGGTTGATAGTGGTGTAACATGCATATTGTTCTGCCCTTTTTACAGGTATTTATTAATTCCAAATGTTCTATCTGCTGCTATCAGCCATAAGTGTACAATGCTGCATCCTGGATATGGTTTCCTAGCTGAGAATGCAGTATTTGTTGAAATGTGCAGAGAACATCGAATCAACTTCATTGGGCCTAACGTAAGTAACTTAAGTAGTTCAAATGTTTCCTCATAAAAAGGCTGTGAAGCTCATCCCCTAATTCCCAATAACCTATCTTTTGTCTTCCAAGAACAAAATCGTCTTCTAAGAACAACACCAGACAGTGACATATCCCTGTGCTTATATAGACTATTATGAATCATATTTCTAATTCGAATCGACTTGAGAAATCCAATGATTTAATTGCAAAAATAGCCCTAACTCTGGGAAATAAAATAAGATATTAATCTAATTAACTAATAAGACCTCAAATAAAATCCAATTGACCAACAAAAACATAATTGATTTCCAAAATTAAATAAGAGTATTTGAATAAATTTTTCTTCATGCTTCCTGCATCAGTATGTTTATCATATCATTGGCTAAAGATTTTTTATGCATGTTTTATATTTATATTGGCTAAATCTGGCATTTTTAAAAAAAATTTCTTTTGCCTGATATTTTATTGTTGTAGGTTGTAAACTTTCTTGATTTCATTCTGGTGGGTTTCATACTAATTGATAGTTGCTTAAGCTCTTGAAGATTATTTGCCAAACTAAAAAAAATACAGGAGCGTGTAAATTTGATTTCTCCATGATACTGGGCCTTTTCCAAGCAGAGAGAGCAGAAGGTATAAGTCTTTTTTGCTTGGTTAGCCATAAATACTGGTGTAGGACAGATTTGGTGAAAGCTACTTATGATTGCTTATGTGGTGGGCTAAGATAGGGATGCTTATGATGTTTTTGATAATACAATTGTTGGGGGTGGGGGGATTTGAAACCGGGATATCTCCATTAAAAACACCAAGAGGTGCCAACTAGTTGAGCTAAAAGGCTCTTGGTAGGAATGCTTATGATTTTAGGGCTTAGAAAGGTGGAGGAAAGGTTTTCCATATATGATAATAAGTTTTTTTGACAAGTAATAATCGTCAATTAAAAAGAGCAAAAAGGGTTGCAACCCTAGTACGCGGCAAGTATATCTAGTGTATATATTAGGGTGTGAAAGGATAGGATTGAAAATTTGTAAGGCAAATAGAGGATGAAATTTTTAAAATACGATTGTGAAATTTTCTGTACACAGCAGATAGGTGGTTCTTTTCGAGGCTGATTTGATGGGCTAATGGATGCTAATATTCAAAGAACACTTGGGGGTTTTTAGGGATTCAAAACATAGGGATTCAAAAAGGCAAGGAATAGGGGTATGGTTTGAGATTGCTAAGATGGAAAGAAAGAGGATCTTCATCAAGGTGCTGTGCTGTTTTCCACTTGTTATAGTTACTAAAAAAATTTAAGTCAGTAATTCTGCAAAGAAGAGAGAGAGAGAGAGAGAGACAGCAGTGGGAAACCTTACATTAATACTTAAACAAATAACAACTTTAGATATTGGTGTACCTTTTTTTCTTCACCAGTTATAACTTAGAAGGGGTTTCTCTTATAAACGACCCAAGGTTTAATTTGTTTTATGTATGATTTTGACTTTCTAAACAGACAGTTAAAAATTCTGATTTATACATAGCTATTATTGGGAGTCCATGGTAGAAGTCATTCCTTGAATTCCAAAAGTTTGTGCAAGAATTTAAATTTTTTATTACATTTTGCAGCCTGACAGTATCCGTGTTATGGGTGACAAGTCAACTGCTAGAGAAACAATGAAGAAGGCGGGTGTTCCAACTGTACCAGGAAGTGCTGGATTATTACAGGTATAATGTGTGATTTGTGATGCTATATTATTATTCATCTTGGTAAAAAGTTGTGAAATCAATTTTTTCTATCTTTTGGTAATTTTTTTATACAAAATAATCATTATCACAGAGCACAGAAGAAGCAATCAGGCTTGCCAATGAGATTGGATATCCTGTTATGATCAAGGTAAATAATCTTGTCTTAGTATTTTTTTTATAATAGTTATTAAATGCTGCCTTTTGTGGCTGCAGGAATTGCAATGCAGACCCATTTTTACCTTATACTAACTTAAGAGAAGTAGGAATTTTGACATGCTCTTGACTATAATACATCTGCTCTAATTTTTTTTCTGTGGCTTTTGATGAGTAACAAAAACAACAATTACAGAGTTCATACATGTCATTGGTACTAATAACATTTGTATTGTCAATTTTGTATAGAAATAAACGGTAGAGTTATTTACTGGCATACACATCTACAAAATTAGTAAAGCTACTCATCAGATACAAATTTTAAGCCTTTTTTCTTGTAAAAAGAAAAATTACGTCACAAAATGCTGCAAGCCATGACAATGTTTAATTGGAAATTTGGAACTTATGAAGCATGGAGTGCAATTGTCACATATTTTTACTTTTTCTCAAAACCTTTAGGGTTTAAGATTTAACATCTATGCAAGTGGACAGGTTTGTAAGAAAAACTTCAGTGTGAGATCACCTTGGGAAATATTGAAGTTTTTTGTTAACTATAACTGTGACAAGAACGGTTCTTTCAGTTCACAAAAAAATTTAAGGGGTCTTTTAGTTACTTTTTTTTTTTTGTTTTGTTTTGTTTTTTGTTTTTTGTTTTTTGTTTTGTTTTTTGTTTTTTTTGTTTTTTTCCTACTTTTGGGCAGAAAAAGAAGAGGGGGGGGGGGGGGGGGTGGAAGACCTTATTCCTATGAGTTAGAGACTTCGGAGATTAGTTTTTGATAGTTTTGTGTATCAGTGCTTTCACAATGTTAAGTTTCTTTTTCTTTGCATTCAAAACTATTATTGTAGATTGAAGGCTACAAATTCATAGTCAGTTCATTCTTTCTGGGTATCTTGCATATGGTTTGAGTGAGGCCTTTAGGTGAACTCTTGTTACTCATTCCCTATGGGCTTTCATGCTTCAGGCTTTTGGTATTCATTGGGTTATGCCGGGTTCGTTGGCGGGTTTGTTATCTAGTTGGCATCAGTGGCTTGGGAAGCATAATTTGGAAATTTGGAATTTGGTTCCAGGGTGCTTAATGTGGATTGTGTGGTTGGAGCGAAATCGTCGATCTTTTGAAGATAAAGAGAAAATGTTGGAGGAGTTAAAGATTTTATGCCAACGCAGTCTAATGGAGTGGTCTCGTTGTTGGGGTTTTACTGAGTGTTCTTCTCTCTCTGAGTTTATGCCTTCCCTTAGCTTAGTTTCCTAACTTCTCTCTTGCTGTTGTGTTGTGTTGTGTTGTTGTTCATCATCATGAACATCTTGTAATTCTCATTTATTTTTTTCCCTCTTTAATATAAGTTTTCTGATTACCTATCAAAAAAAAGTAGAGAGTAAACCATTAGAGAATGATATAAGCCCATCACTTAAGTTCTGTTATTTAATAAAAAACTTGTGTTTCCTGTTAATGTGTTTAGCCACTTACAATTCCTGTGTTTCCTAGCAGAGGAGTTAATAAGAACATCAGATACTTGTTGACCTTCTGTAGGTTTATTCTCTACTAGCTCATGGTTTATATGTGTGCAAGCATGTGGGTATAAGAGATTAAACAAAAACTTTAATGATGAAGTAGTTTTTTCCTTTCGTCAATGGATATGAATTCTTTAGAAGGGGTTAATCTTAGCATTTGGTGGAATAATGAAAACTGTATAAAAATACTGTCGGTAAATCCTGTCTGAAATTGTATCCATATGATTTCAGAAAAGAAAAGGAAAAGAAACAAAAACGAAATGTTTAATGGATGGGGATTGGTGTAACTTTTCTGAGATTTCAGGGTCCCTCCCTTGCCCAATTTGTACAACTCTTAAATTAAATGAAGTATAAAAAATATATATATATATATATATATATATATATTGATGGGTAAATGAAGTATTAAAATCTTATCTTTATTCCTTATTGAATTTTCTGTGAACTGACAAACATATTATACTTTCAAGGCAACAGCAGGTGGTGGTGGCCGTGGCATGCGTCTAGCTAAAGAACCTGATGAGTTTGTGAAGTTGCTACAGGTATTGCCCCAAATGCATGTTTTTCCTGTTATGTTACTTGGCCGGATGCCTGCTATATTAAATACCGTATGACGTTTGAACTTTTGTAAAATTTAGTCATGTCTTCCTGATCTTCCTCTTGCAAGGTATACTAATAATGTTATGTTAGCGCCTCCTTCCTATTTAAGAATGGTGTGGAGGGTGAAGGTGTGGGTTCAAAATCCACTTAATGTATGTTTGATTTTACCTATTAAAAATAGTTGTAATAGATTATGAAATTATATTGTTGTATTGGTGCGTTTATTCTTTTCTCTTCCTCTTTTGACTGATGGAGTTTAAAATAAACAATTTTTGTGAAATCTCTGAAGTTTTTGCTAGTTACTTATTTGTTTGATACTTAAGAAAAAGATACTTGTCCACAATGCAGCATATTTGAAAAGCTTTGCCTAAACTGGAAAAGAAACTCAAAAGGTTACACTTCAATTTTATAAAAGCTTAGAGACAACAAGGAGAATACAATGAAAATTAGACCGAGAAACATAGTAATTGCTTTATACAGAGTTTAAAGCTGAGATCTCAATTGTATTATTAGTTTATTACTTAGACATCAAATTCTAATGTCAAATAAATCTTGAGTTACTGATTGACTAATTGGAACCATCGATAGAAATTAGAATGACAGAAAAAAGAAAGTTCAGTGTTTGTTTTGCTAGCTTGTGATAATTGAGTAAACAAAAGCTATTATGTTAACCTGAGAGTTTGTACTACTAAAGACCCAAACTGTTACAATGGATATTTTTAAAGAATCAAGAAGGATACTGACTGGCTTCACGCCCACAGGCTAAATTTGGGTTTCTAAAGCCAATAGTATGTCTGTTACTCAGTGAAATTAGTCCATATATATGGGTTAGGAAGTTACACCTCGTGTAACTTTTGTTAAAGTTACACTGCCCAGTACTACCTAAAATTCCTAATATAACATTTTAGCATCTTGTACATTCAGAACTACTGTAATGCTTGATAAAGTCTTGATTCTATCTCTCCATCTTATTATCCTTTTGCTGCCATTGCTGCTGCCGAGGTTGTTGCATGACTTGAAATTGGTTGCATATACATTTTCACTACTTATGTGCGTTAGTTTATGAAATTTTCTTCTGATAAATTTAGTCAATCTATTTCATGAGATATGTTTGTTTGCTTCCTCTTAGATAATTGATTTTATATATCATATTTGGTTTGAAATGTTTACTAAAAACTAAATAGCACAATTTAATCTTAACAAATATTTGCTTCAAAGAATTTTATTTGTATAGTTCCTTTGAAATTTGTATTGTATTAAATTGGGTCTGGTTTGACTGCAGCAAGCCAAAAGTGAGGCAGCAGCTGCATTTGGAAATGATGGAGTTTATTTGGAGAAGTACATTCAAAATCCTAGGCACATTGAGTTCCAGGTAATTGGTGGGTGGATGTTTTGATGTCTTTTCAAATGTATGATATCTTAACATTCTCAAATGAATTTGGGTTGTTGATTTAGGACCAAGTGTTCATAACCATAAAACGTTTTGAAGTCTGGGTCGACATGGATAGGTTTATTCTGGAACTGAGAAATTTTTTTTTTTTTTTTTTTTTTTTTAATGGTGTGGAGTGCAGATATCATGTACCTAATTCTCACTACTATGGATGCATATATAGAGTTTTTTTGTTGGCAACTTAACATCATTACATATTGAGTTGTTGACATATGGAATAGTAAGATAATATTGGCCAACTAATTATAGAATAAATTTTTTTTTTTAAAAGACTAACCTAAAAATGAAAAAGAAAAAGGGTAAAATTTACATTCTTTTTAATTTTAATTTACCATATAACTACTACTCGGAACTTTAACTTCATCCCTGCCATACTATATGGTTTACAGGTTCTTGCAGATAAATATGGTAATGTCGTCCACTTTGGAGAGCGTGATTGCAGCATCCAGGTACCAGAACTCATTCCTTTTATTTTTGGGACATTTTGTCAAACTGATTTCAGAGTTTTTTTATTTTATTTTATTTATTTATAAATTTAGCCATGAAAATGGAGTTTGCTTCATATCCAAAAATGAATAACCATGTTTAAAGTTCTATAGGCAAATGGAAATATCTGAAGGTGGTCAATTTTTTATGGGCTTTTGATAGCGACAATTGCAGAAAATATAGAACTTATGTCCCAACTTTTATCCACATATTTTGAAATGCGAGTAGTAAGCTCTCTTGACTATGGCTTTTGTTCAGAGACGGAATCAAAAGCTGCTGGAAGAAGCACCCTCTCCTGCATTGACCCCAGAGTTGAGGAAAGCAATGGGTGACGCAGCGGTTGCAGCAGCAGCATCTATAGGTTACATTGGTGTTGGAACAGTTGAGTTCCTTTTGGACGAAAGAGGTTCCTTCTACTTTATGGAAATGAACACTCGGATCCAGGTAGAAATATTTCTTGAGAATGTGGATTTACATAAGTGTGTCTAAAAGCTTACCTGTTTTAGGGTCTACTAATTATATAATGTTTTCCCTTTTTTTGGCGGGATTCAGGTTGAGCACCCTGTGACAGAAATGATTTCCTCTGTGGACTTGATTGAGGAACAAATTCTTGTAGCTATGGGAGAAAAACTCCGGTACAAACAGGTAGTGAAAAAGGGATATCTTAATTATAGGAATTTTTAGTTTTATTTTTTGGTAAGTAATACCTTGGTACCATAGTTACTTCCCCACACCACCCCCCCAACCCAAAAAAAGAAAAAGAAAAAGAAAAAGGGAAATGAAAGAAGTCCTAAACATAAAATACAATGTATTTAATTTATGACTTGGATTTTTTATATAGGAAGATATTGTGCTCAGAGGACATTCAATTGAATGCCGTATCAATGCCGAAGATGCCTTTAAAGGATTCCGACCTGGGCCAGGTACTTTCTGATAGTGTATCTATGATCTCTGTCTTGCATGCATGTGAAAATCAACTGTTGCACCAAACCTTTCTGATACTGTCTTCTCAAGTTTGTTAGATTACCTAACTTGCTCCATTTGCATACTGTTGGGCCTTGTAGGCTTGTTGCTGCTTTGCTAAATTTTCCTTTATTTTTCTGTATTATAACATAGTCATCCCCTTATCAATCAGTAAGAGGTTTATAGTTAAATGCATACTGATTAAGAATAGTAAATGAAACAAATTAGCATGGTGGTTTTCAATCATTTCTTATATGCTAAGTAATTAATTAAAAAATGTAGAGGTTGGGCCTTGGTGCAATGGCAAGTGCCTTCTACCAAAAGCAACAATTCATGGGGTTCGAGTTCAGGAATCATCCTTTCCAAAAGTAGAAAAAAAAAAAAAGGGGTTAAGGATTCCTACCAATCACCTCTCTTGGACACCACAAAAGTGGGAGTTTTGTGTATTGGGTATGACCTTACCTTTTAATTAATTAAAAAATTTATGCACAAAAGTGCACAAGTCTCATACATGGAAGTATACAAGGGAAACACTCAAAAAGGAACAACTAACATCTAAAATTAAAAGATCAATAAACTCTCACAAATTTGAGTTGGATAAACAACTGCTAGCTGCCACCCAATCATTGAGAGCATGCAGAATAGAAACTTCAGCTTCAGGATGGGTAAATTGACACCCCCTTGAAATTCTTCATTTTTATCTCTCTAAGTACACCACATGATACATGACTACCTTCCAGATTTCAATATTTTCTAAAGTTATGTATAATTGTTATCAATCTTTTCTAAGTGCTCCCAATCATCTTTGTTTGGGCTACAGGGAGAATAACAGCATATTTGCCATCTGGAGGTCCATTTGTTAGAATGGATAGCCATGTTTATCCTGACTATGTGGTTCCTCCAAGCTATGATTCCCTTCTAGGAAAGGTATGTCTCACTTCTGCTGTTAGTATATGTTTGTCCTATGAAATGTGTGGTATGTATGAGCAGTTGACACCATCAAGTTAATGTGCATGTGGCGGATTTGTAGGGATGTGTATCAACATGCTGTTGTATCTGTGTAGTCTGTGTCTCAGAATTGTTTGTGCATCAGTAATCGATATGGCTCAATTCTTGCAGTAGTTAATAGTACAGATGCAAATGAGGGCCTTTTTCTGGCCAGCTAATTCTCCAATTTCTGTTTAGTTTTAATTGATTGATGTCGGGTACGTAGGCTTATGTAGTGTGGATGCTTGGTGAAGTTTAAAAAACTTATTTAGCAAAATTTTCCTTCTCTAGCCAACTGGCTTGTGAACAGAGAAGTTTCTTAAATTATGCAACATTTTATTTTTGGATAAGTCAATAAAGCTCTTATGTAGTGTGGATGCTTGGTGAAGTTTAAAAAACTTATTTAACCAAATTTTCCTTCTCTAGCCAACTGGCTTGTGAACAGAGAAGTTTCTTAAATTATGCAACATTTTATTTTTGGATAAGTCAGAAAGCTTTATTGATATGGAAAAACATAGATAACAGTAGCACTCAGGAAGTGTACTAGTAGTGCAGCAAAATTAAAGAAAATTACAGCAATCAATAAAGTCCAAAATTCTAGAAAAAGAATGACTGAACAAAGCCACCATCCACTCATATAATGAGTTCAGGAACACTCGCTTGACCAGCATCATAGATCGGTCAATGTCCTCAACTCAAACACCCTATTGTTTCTTTCCTTCCAAATGGTCCACATGATACACAATGAAATTATATTCCAAATATCTCCATTACGATGCCTAGAAAACCGCCCCTTCCACCATGCCAATAAATCCACCACCCTCTTCAGCATAAACCAATGGACCCCAAATAGACAAAGAGCTAACATCCAAAGGTTTCAGCCACAGAACAGTGAACGGTGCAACACTCTGAGTTGTTAATTAGTAATAATTTTGATTTTTTTGGTAATTATTAATTTAGATTTCTGAATAGGTTTCATTTGGACTTGCTACTGAACAATGGGATTAAATCAGTAATTAAAAAAATGATTGTTGAATAAAGGAATGAAAAGCACACATTGTGGCTTCTGGTTTGAGTAACACAATTTCGGCTAAATATAGCAAGTGGTAAATTTCAGTCTTTATATCTCTTACACGTGATACATCAAGTGTCTTTTTCTATGTGTGGACATTTTTATCATGCATATAGTTCAAGATAAAGTACGTTAGTGTCCATAAACTTTCCCTGTCCCCTGAGCATTGGTTTAGGTGATGGATGGACAGCTTATGCTTATGTTGAACTTGACAATCTAAATTTTTAATATCCTTGGGGCAGCTCATCTAAATTGGAAGTTTTAGCTACAAATTGTTCTAATCAGTTTGGCAACTTTGGTACTAAAATGCAGCTTATTGTATGGGCTCCAACAAGAGAAAAGGCAATTGAGCGCATGAAAAGAGCTCTTGATGACACTATTATTACAGGTAATTGTACTAGTTCTGGATTAAGATTATACCTCTTTCTCTCCTTTTTTTTTTTTTTTTCACTTTACACTTCAATTCCCAGGTGTCATGTATGCTAGGCATTCAGTCTACCGAATGTGATAGGGTGATACGGGACCCAGAATATTATCCTTAAACAGCCTGTGTTGCCAATTTTGAGCTGTTATAAGTTCTAAGTCTTCAAATTTCCTTTACTAGTTAATGGATTAGGTATTTTTTGAAGAGGGTTTTCCCCTGGTTTTTGCCTTTATTTGGTATGAGCTAATTTGATTGCCCTTTAGTCAAGATCTTGTAGTTGATAAGTGTCCGTACTTCTCTCTCTATATTGCGTTTTCATTCGTAGACTCTTTGATTGTAATGTTTTCTTGACTGATCCTCTCTTGGAATTCTTAATTAATATAAGTATTTTAATTCTGATCACTTTTCCACAGGGGTTCCAACAACCATTGAATACCATAAACTTATACTTGATGTGGAGGTAGGCAACCAGAACATGGATCCTTTATTTTAAAATCTTTATTTAATTCATCTTTGTTTGTGTCTCTGTACATGTATGTTTCTTCTCTCTTTTTAGTGATATGAACTCAGAGAACTTCAAAAGTTTTGGATCTAATTTGCGAGTTTTGCCGGTTTATCACAGGATTTCAAAAATGGCAAAGTTGATACTGCCTTTATCCCAAAGCATGAGCAGGAATTAGCAGCGGTAAGAAGCTGATTGACCTTAAATATTCACATATACGTATACATATACATCCATCCATACATATATATACCTGTGATTTTTATTTTTTATTTTTTAAATTATCACTTTTATCTCTGTTTGGTATCTTGTATACTTTTTGGCACAATCCACATTTATTACTTTAGGTTTAAAAAATTTTCATTAAATTGACTCCTGTTTGGTTCATTGTTTTCAAACGTTTTGCAAGCCTATGCTATTAAAACGAATTTCTAGGCAGCCCTTGATTTATGTAATTTGTTCAAATTCGAACTCCAAATCCAGGTTTACAAATAAAATTTCATAAGAAATTCTGAACAATGCATTTTGCCAAGACACACACACACACACAAAGAAGAAGGAAAGGGGTTCTAACACAAAGGCACACCACAACTCCACTCAAAAGCCATAGTACCTTAAGCTGGTTTGTGTGTGTGTGTGTTCGGTTAGTTTTCTTATGAAATAATTTATATACCAAATTGGTGTGTGTGCCTGCAGCCCCATAACCTGGCAAAGATCTAGCTGGCACAGTTTCTTTAGATGGATCTCTTGCTCTGGTATTTCAACCTTTTTCAGTTCCCAGTTTTAACAAATCAAAATGGTTGCTTGCTATTGATTGTGGCGGATGGAGGAAATACCGAGTGCTGTCATGATGCTGCAGAAGCCTATTGCTAGATGTTGAATTTTTTCCATTAAGCATCCTTAAGTGCAATGATCCTTTTCTTTTTGGGGTATGCACCCTTTCTGATGGGGAAAAGCATGTAAGCTTGGTGTGTCTCTTGCTAGCTTTGGCTATAACTCGGCATGTATTTTCTGATGTTCAGCATCATACCAAATTCAATTATTAACCTTTTTTTTTTTTGAGGATGAAAAGAAATTATGAAGGTAGTAACACTTTATAGAGTCATATTATCGTTCAATATAATATAACAAATATTGAATACATTACTGAACATATTTCTGATGTGGTACTGGACAATGTAGACTTGTCTTTTATTTTTTATGAGTGGAGTTTCTGTTGGACACCTAGGGTACGTTTGGTACACTGAATGGGGATTACGACAGAAATTGTAATATTTATTACTAGTAATAAAGTGTGTTGTAATGTAATAACTAAACTTATTCATTAGTTTGGTTGTGAGTTATAACATTAGAATGAAACTTAACATTTATTTTAGGAAATATCTTACTTATACAATTATATCTCCTTAAAAATTGTTATTTTTAAATTTAAGAGAGATATGTGTTATTTTTTATGATTTTTTATTTTTATAATTGTTAAATGTATATGGAAAGTTTGTTTATTTGGAAATATATTAAGTTTTGAAATTATTGCACTTACTAAGGAATAACTAATACAATCTTTTAAAGAGGAATAATTATTCCTCATTTTGAAGAATAGCTATTCATAAGGAATGATTATTCCTTCTAATAAAAACATAACCAAACTAAAGAATAATTAAACCATAGGAATGACTATTACATTACAGCGTCTATTACAGTCTACCAAACATGCTCCTAGAGTTCAAACATGGCCAAAAGACTACGTACACTAATGAAATATTAATAAAAATAAACGATTAGGATGGTTAAACTTAAACACTATGAATTATTTGAATTTGGCACATGATATGAGGCTATGAGTTCAAGTCTTCATTATCTCATCACCAAATTGAAGTTGACTTTTTCCACATTACCTTGAGTTGGAGGATGTTTGTATTTATTGTATTTAATGTAATTTCCATTTTTATTGTGCAAATAGCCAGCCTTTGATTATGGCTTGAATTATGGCATATATCAATTCACCTCGATTCAAAACCTAATCAAGGGACCTCTAGGTCAACTCTCTCTTTTATATATCTCTCTCTTAATCTCTTAATACAAACTTACATATACATACGAGATGGGTTCAAGTTACACTGGATGTAATTTCACAAGAGTTATGCGTTTTTTAGACCATAGATCCTCATTAAATCTAACAGTGATAAATCACTATTTCTCATGCCATTAATATAGTCATTAGATTTAGAGGATATCCTAGTGTTATTGACTGTCTGTCAAACTTTTTCTTTTCTTTTTTCTTCTTTTGCTTTCTTTCTTTCTTTTTTTAGGATAAATGCACTTGTGAACCTACAGATTTTCATCCATTTCTACCTTAAGCGCAATCTCATATAATTTTATGCACCATGCTTATGGTTATCCTAGCAACTCTATATGCAACATGATGAATCTTTTAAGACAAGTTCATTTGTTGAATTTTGCTCTTTACAAGTTCGACACCAACTCTAATATGTTAAAGAGACACTTAATTTCATAAGAAAAACCATAGTTTTAAAAACCGAACCGGACCGGTCGATCCGACTGGTTGAACTGGGAATTGGATGCCAGTTCGGTCCCAAAAAAGGCCTAAAACCAATGTAAAACCAGTGAAAACCGAGAACCGGAGGCAAATCCGGTTTTGCCTCCGATCCGGCTTTTAAAACTATGAGAAAAACTAGGCTTGTTCTAGGTTTTTAAGGAATAAATCATTATCTTAGAATCAATTTGTAGAGAAGATGAATTTGAATTAAAACAAATTCTATCTTATCTTGATCTTTACAAGCTGATCATTTTTATCTTTATCTCTAAAGATTGGATTTGGTTTGAACTTTTTCCCTAAAATAAACCTCATGCATTTTCCTTTAGAAAACCAGTATGTAAGTATTATAAAAGAAATAAGGCCATGCTAAAGAAGATCTGCAACTCAAAAAGTTAGGAATAGCAGTGCAAGGTTAGGGAGAAAGAGAAAATAGAAAAATAAAATAGTAATATAATATTCTCTACAATTAATTTGGTTAGCTGGTGTGACCGTGTGACAAGTAATAAATGTTTAATAATGACATGGATAGTTGACATTTTTTAACTGTTAGATCTCATAGAAATCTATGGTCTAAAAATGGTATAACTCTTGTAAAGTTACACCGGGTGTAACTTAAACCTATCTCTATACATAAATATAGAGTTTTTCATAGTATAAAAACTAAAAAAAAGAAAAGTCATGTTCTTGTTCTTGTTCTTCTCTCTCTTCGTTTTATTAACAACTAATAATTCAAGCATCCTAGGTAAAATATGTCATAAACTAGTCCTATGTTTTTTTTTTTTTTTTTTTCTTTTCCTATACCAATTTTATATTTCAAAAATTGTTAATTATGTTCTAAGTTGAAGATGTCTCAATATATTTTGAGAAATATCCAGCTAATGTGAGATCTGTTTTTTCCAAAATAAGTCAACCTTTTTATGATATGTTGGACATCCATTGAAGACTTTGTGGGAGAATGATATTGTGAATATTATAAACTAAACTGCTACAACCTGCTGGAGAGGAAGCGTATCTATTTCCAAAACCGTGTCTATGATACTCCAACAGCTTTCACTGTTTATTTATTTACTCAAATGAACTAATGCTACGAGCTGGATATGAAAAATAAAACTAATTCCATGACCATTTATATTTTAATGGCATATTAACAAGAAGATATAGCTTTAATTTATTTTTCTTTTGCTGGTAAGAGATATCAGATATCCCTACACCAAGAGCACCCAAGTGGTCAAATCTATGATGCTTCAACATGATAAGCACTACAATAGTTGAAACTTCAAAATACTTACCTAGGAGAATAATGCCTGGCACGTTCTACGTACTCTTGCTTCTATATATCTAAAGAAGGCTCTACCCAACCACCATCCCCTAATGTGAGAGCAAAAAACATAGACAAAATGATAAACATGTCTTCCTTCAAAGCCTATGGCAAAATTGATGAAGCTGAGCAATTAAAGCTTGAAGCTCGTAGGAACACCCGAAAGAGAGTCACCATCATAAGCATATCCTCCATGATTCTTGTTTGTGTTATAGTGGGTGCAGTGCTTGGAACTTCTCATAGTTCCAGAGAAAATTCTCAAAGTGGTGGTACTTCTCAGTCTTCAGCTGCTTCTATTAAAGCCGTTTGTGACCTTACCTTGTACCCAAATACTTGTTACAGCAGCCTTTCTCCACTGAATAACTCAAGCCACATTCAGCCTGAGGACATCTTCAAGTTGGCAACTCAAGTGGCCATGAATGAATTGTCTAAAGTTGCTCAATACTTCTTGGATCACAATGCTTTTAATGGTAGCGCTGACAATATGACTGTCGCAGCCTTGGAAAATTGTGTCCAACTTTTGAGCATAGCATTGGATCATCTCAATATGGTATTGTCCTCTGGGTCATTGAAATTGCTAGAAGCTGCTGATGATCTCAAAACTTGGCTGAGTTCGGCAGGTACTTACCAGGATACATGCAAAGAGGGCTTTGAGACTGCAAGTGCAACAGTTAAGACCAGCATTACCAATTGGCTACAGAATTCTACTGAACTAACTAGCAACTGCCTTGCCATCATATCATGGATTTCAAATGTAGAGAGCTCTTTAAAGCTTAGAAGGCTAATGAGTTTCACAGGGCACTATGAAGATCCAAAGTGGCTGAATCCTAAGGATAGGAAGCTACTTCAAAGTTGGGATGTGAAGAAGCAGGCCAACATCATTGTGGCACAAGATGATTCTGGCCAGTACAAAAATATAAGTGCTGCCCTTACTGCAGTCCCAGATAAAAGCACAAACAGGTTTGTAATCTATGTGAAGAAAGGGTCGTATTATGAAAACGTAAAGGTCAATAAGAACAAGTGGAACATTGTGATGGTTGGTGATGGGATGAATGATACAGTTATATACGGTGGCCTCAATAATATTGATGGGACTCCAACATTTTCAACAGCAACATTTGCTGTAACTGGCAAGGGCTTCATTGCTATAGACATGGGGTTCAGGAACATTGCAGGTGCAATCAAGCATCAGGCAGTGGCCTTATTGTCAGACTCGGACCATTCCATCTTTTACCGGTGTTTTATCGATGCATTTCAGGACAGCCTCTATGCACATACCAACAGGCAATTCTACAGTGAATGCAATATCACAGGGACAGTTGATTTCATCTTTGGAAACTCAGCAGTGGTGTTTCAAAACTGCAACATACTGCCTAAAGAGCCTTTACTTGGCCAGCAAAATACCATCACAGCACAAGGCAAGTTTGACCCAAATCAGAACACTGGAATCTCAATCCAGAATTGCACCATTTTCCCATATGGATTTGCGAACTTGAGCTGCCAAACATACCTTGGAAGGCCTTGGAAGAATTACTCCACAACTGTATATATAGGTAACAGTTTGGGGAGTCTCATTGACTCCAGTGGATGGTTGCCATGGGTAGGCACATCAGCTCCAGACACCATATTTTACAGTGAGTTTCAAAATTATGGACCCGGTTCATCAACAAAGGATAGAGTCCAATGGAAGGGGGTGAAGAACATGACCAGCCACCAAGCCAGCAAATTCACTGTGAGTTCATTCATCAAAGGGGATAAATGGATCCCGGCTGCAGGTGTTCCCCACAAATCAGGTCTGTGACTGTGGTACATTTCTTGTAAGGAAAACAGCAATGTGATGCATATATATGTGGTTTCACTAACTGAAAAACAAAAGGAATTCATATGTTTTTTTTCTATTCATCTGTATGGTTCTTTTTATACATCTTAAGACAGTCTATCAAAATAGACAGCACATTACACATTTGACAAAATTGGAAAGAACAAGCAATGCAAGATCTGACCTTTTTTTTTTCGCAGATCAAATTCAAAAAACTAACTGGGTCCCTTTTGTTGTATTCGAAAAACTTTCTCCTAACATAATATTTTCACTTTGATCTCTTTGCTAATTTTTAATATGCTTATTTACTAAAAGTTAGTTAAAGTCCATCAAACAAAAAAATAGTTGGTTAAAGTATAATTAATTGCACATAGAAAAAAACAAGACTTTAAATGTCTAACAAGAACAAATAAACAAAAAAGTTAAAAAGAAAAAACTGCATCCATACATTATACGTCCACCATTAAGCAACTAGTGGCAGCTAAATATGCCAATTCTGTCAATATCGACTTTGGCTTTTTTAAGTGATGGACCACCCTAGTCTTAAAAGTCACGGAAACAGAAAGATATCTGCTTCTCAAACTTGACAATAATACATTGAGAGTTAAAAGTATCGGGTACTGATAATAGAATGATTACTATAATGTTCTCAAAATACAAATCTACATATGTTTCCCTCTATTGGTTCAAAAAGAAGTTTATATTCATCAAAATATCTCCCATCTTAAGAAATTTTCATGCTATCAGGGATACAGAAACTACTTGTTCAAACCCTCTCTCTCTCTCTCATTTTTTTTTTTTTTTTTTTGTCTATAGTTTATTGTGCCGGTGATAACAGTTTATTTGGACAAGCTTCCACGTTCTTTACTTTCATTTTATTTACTTATATAAGAATCATAATTTTTTCTACGCCGCAACAACCCCAGCAAAAAACATCAGTGGACCGGAGCAGGGAGACACGGAGTAATCAAGGGGCTTCAGTGGTCCAGACGCGAACTTCTCTTTATAATCTTCACTTCTAATCTGTTTGTCCCGGCACTCAGCACTGCAAAATGCCTTCTCCCCTCTGCAAAGGTCCATAAATGCTTTATCAGTGAAAACTCTATGAAGGGTGGGTTGAGAAGGTGCTAAATTTTAACTCCAAAAATATCTCCAGGGTTTGAATTTTCAATCATAAACCCAAGAGAATCAACACCACATATAGAAGCAAACAATATCAACTGAGCACCCCACCATACCGTCAAATATCTTAAATACAATGAGGCCAAGGAAGGGAGGTCAGGGGAAAAGGACTGCTAACTTGTGTTGTGAACCACATAACAACCAATGCAATTACACATAACAAAATCCCACCAAACCAAATTTATAGTCACAACTGACAAAAGGTGGCCAACTACAATCTCTTTTTTTTTGGTTAAATAACAAAGAATTTTATCAGGTAAAAAATTACAAGAAAACCCATAAATCTGCATGCCTCATGTATAATACAAGAGAATACACTTGATAAAATAAATGAACAATTGTAAATCAACGAAATATTTGAAAAATAATAACACTAATCAGTGGCTGTGAATCATTCTTGAGAGGCCTAAGCACCTAACTGAAAAACATTAGAAGATCAGTTGGTTTGCAAGAATACACTTAATGGTCTCTTTCTTCCACCAAGGATCGGGTAAATGGTAATAATCAAAATACCAATATTCAATTGACAGATTATTGACTCTTGAGCAGTTGACTGTAATAGCTCAACTGCACTTCTTCCTCCCACAATAATGGGATGGATGATGAGGTTATGGGTTTAAGACCCACTGAGGAAACAACTTGAAAGTCTATATTAAGGAAACAGCTGCATCCAAATCCTATGTGTTTCATCTTTAACAGGAATAAAGATGCATGTTTCTGATCATTGCCAGCATATATCATACCTGGAATTACTTCGAAATAAAGTATAAAAATTATAGTCAAACTACAATGAGCACTAATATTTCCTTGATTCCTTCTAAGAAACTTAACAATGAAAAATCCAGCTTGGCACTAATAATTGTGCTGCTTATATCAGAAACTAAGCCATCTATCCTCAAAATATAAAAAATAAAAACAAACAAGAGTCTCTCTAGATAAATTTTAAATTAGATGTGACAACAGAGAGTTCACTAGTGACAATGAATTTACAGCTTGAATAATTTTCATAAAGACCTTTGTCAAGAAACCAAACATAAAAAAGATTGAGAAAAAATTTATTTACGATACTAAGAAGATTTTAAAATTTTTAACAAACAATGGGATTTCTATTGTTCATGCAAGTGACAATGAAAAGCCCAACTCCAAACCTTGACTGAATTATTCCAAAATGCAAACTCTGAAAGCCATTTTGGAAACCCCTAACTTTCTCAATATTTTCTGCGATGGAATTACTTGGGTCCTATTTCTCATAGCAATTGGCCCTTGATATAGGCTTGACATGCAATCATCAAATGGAATTGCATCTCACTTGTTTCTTTTCATAATTACAACAAAAGAATGAGGCATAATAATGGCTTATCAAATAATTGATATAGAATGGGCCAAATCCCAACGTACATTTCTACAAAATTGAAGAGATTTTCTTTATTGATATTCTTATAGCAAGATAGCAGCCATGGGGACTGCAGAACCTACATCAACATACACATCTGTGTCCATTTTGTTGTCCCAAATGAAGAGAAGCACATTTAGAACTAATCATCCTGGTTACTCCTACGATATATGTGCAGCCTAGAAGATAGAAAATTAAGCAATAATAAAAATTTATTCTGGATCTGCAAGAGATGGCCATGCTGATATACATTTATGAAGAAAGATTTCTGATAAAGTATCAGCAGAGTGACTAGGTTAGAACTTAGATAATTTAGCCAGTCAAGCCATATGAATGCCTCGGATTTAAAGGGTCATAATACAATCTAACAATGATTTGAGGTTTACAATTTCTGAATGGACTACCAACTAGAAACCTATACATGTTCTATTAATGGTATTATCATTCAAATAGCTCCCATAAAAATTATCACAGGGAAAAAAGTTTCTGTTTCTAATATGCGCTTCTGTTGAGACCATCGACAAGGATCTCAAAGAGCCCCAAACCATTTACATAATCATCAGAACAGCCTGTACCAAAAGACTAGACTCTAAATATGAAAAACAATAATAAAGTTCCAAAAAATCAACAACCGGACCCTCCACTCTATTTCAAAGGCTACACAAAAACAAAAATTTGTTATATAATAAGAACCAGTTAACAAATTCACTCATCAGTCAGTCATCACTCATCACTAAATTAATATCTGCATCTATCTATTTCCATTCAAGAACTAGATATACTAATGAATTACCAATTGTCCCAAAAGCTTAAGCTATTACTATTGCCTATTAAGAAATGGTGAATTTAATCATTTAACCATAATTCTAACAAATACAAAGCCAACAAACTTCATATGGGCCATAAACCCATTTGAAACACAAAGATTCCAAATAAAAACATATCAAGAATCAACCAAACAACAACCATAATTCAAAAATTCAAACATGCTTCCAAAGTGTATTTTGCGCTGGCTTCAACCTAAAGTGAATCAATCATTTATAGAAAATCAATTCAAGAACTGACTTTGAAAAGCAAATCAGGCTCCAACCAAAAGACACACAAGTCACAGATCATTCACAACAATTACAACCACCCCAACAAAAAAAGTAAGTAATTTTTTGTACCTGTACATGAAAATATCCAGTCCATGAAGCTGCTTCTTGCAAAGGTAGCAAGAGCTAAGAAAATCAGCAGTCCAAATCTCCATATAGGCATCACCAAAATTGACAGGAGAGGCAGAGAACACTCCCACTCTTCTATCACTCACCACACAACAATCACCTCCACCACCACCACAACCAACAACCCCATCAAGCTTATCATCAAAATAGACACGTTTCTCAAACTTGGTCCCCAAATGAGATATCACACAAGTATAGCTCTCAGACAATTCATCCACCTCATCCTCAAAAGCCAAATCACTGAGCCTGCCTTTGAAATTAGCAGTAGCAGCTTTGGCAGAGGACACTATGGGGATTGGTATAGGTGGTGCTGGTGTTACATCAGGCTTAGTTTGGCGGGTCAAATCAGTCATGGCAGCCACTATGCCAAGCCCAACCACACCTCCCTGGACAAAATTCCTTGGAGATTTGTTGGAGGGACTTGGTAAAGAGAAAGACTCTGAGAGAGTAGTGAAAATGGAAAGATTTAGAGTGGGTTTCTTTTTTGGTTGTGAATTCTCCATTTTTATGGAAGATTGGGAACTGGGTGTCCCTCAGAATCCACAATTTTGGTGAAAAAGTTAAGAACTTGTTTTAATTCAGAGCAAGTTTTTAGCTTTCTGATTAAAGAAAGGGAGAGAGAAAGAGTTTTCACTGTTTTCAGGTCTAGGCAACATTGAGATTATACCACACACAGCATCACAGAGACTCTCAGAGTGATGTATAAGCAAGCAGAGAGAGAGAGAGAGAGAGAGAGCACCTTTCAGCTCTCCTCTGGTCTCCAACGCCTGTGGTTTTGAGAGGTGGAATATAAACAGTTTGTTTGTAATAATAATTGCTTTTCTTCTTTTTTTTGGGTCATGATATTGAATAATGAATAATAATTGCAATACGTCTAAGTAAAATACGATTCTATTAAAAAATGTGTGTATAAATTCTACATACAATAAATTTTTCACAATTTTCTTCGTAATGAATGGGAGGAGGGAGAAATTAGATTATAAACAGATTTTAGTTAACTCAATTGATGGTTTCAGTTAACTCAATTAATAAGTCTTATAATGTATACGAAATTTAGGCTCGAAATTTCATCTATGCCAAACACTAATTGCCGTCTTGATCGGATGACAAAAATAATCTCTTTTATACTAAAACCAACTCGTGTATTAACATAATAATAAAAGGTAATCATTACTGAGAAATATATGGCGTCTAAAAAAAGATAACAAATTATGAATGATAAACTATAAAACTGTGCCGCCAATGAACAGAGTAAAATCAATAACAACTTATTACTAACAATATATATATATATATATATATATATATATATAACAATAATAATAATTGTTTGAATGGATAACGTGGCAATAATGTTGTGGCTTGTGGTTGTCATTTCCATCTTGCTTTTTTTTTTTTTTTTTTTTCGTCTTCTTAAAATTGCCCCGAAGTTTTGTTTAATCATGTTCCTTTCAAGTTTCGAGATTCCTTTGCAATTATTAATTTATTATAGATTTTTTTTTAGAGAGTTTCAACCTATGGCGTTCGCTTTTGATGATAGCTCTTTATTATCAGACCAAGACATCAATCAGTTTTTGGTGTAGGCGGGGATTGAACTTCAGATCTCTTATACAACCATCAAAGACTTTACCAGTTGAGCTAACTGGAACCCACTAATTTATTATAGATTATTTGTGTCTTTTCATATGTAATTTAACTTTGTCTTCCTTTCAGTATAATTTCTTACTCCCTAATTGTTATACCAAAATATATTTTATGCTACTAGATTCCATTTTTATTAGAGTCCGGCATACGAGCAGTTTTTTTAAAAATGATTGTAGCCTATATGCCAAGCATGTCTCATATAGCAATATGGCACATATTGACATATACAATTGGCATACGTATAATGGGGATCATATCACTTATAATTTTTTTTTTCATCCAATTTGTACAATACTTTATGATTAGAAACGTATATTGATTATATGATTATGGGATTAACATGCAACATAGGATTGTTATCACATTTCACCGTGCAATTAACCATTGGGCGTGAAAGAGAGGTTAAAAAATAAAGTATAAAAATAAAATAGTATAAGGTTAAAAAAAAATTTATTCAAGGTTCGAGATTTAAAGTGACTTTTGAAACTTTTAATTTCAACCTTTGATTTGCTATTGTATATATGTAAAACAATTTAAAATTTAATAAATCAATAGTTTAGAATCTTTAGATATTAGAGAAAAATTTATTGTATGACATGCAATTTATACACCAAAAGCATATCAACATAAATATTAGCAATTTTGTTGATGACATATAATTTTCTACTGTATGACATACCATTTTGAAATTACCTGGGCAAGGACCGGCCTTTGTTTCTTTTCTTTTATTCTTTTTTTTTTTCTTTTCCTTCTCATTTATTTTTTTAAGAAGAAAACTATCATCCATAAAGTGAAAAAAAAGTGAGAGAGAAAGAAACAAAGAAAGAAGAGAGGTAAAAAAAGGTGTGTAGTCATTTACTTGTATATGTTGTCACATGCAGAGAATCACATTTACAATCATGAGAGGGAATAAATCTTAAATATGAGCTGTCTAAAAAAAAATCTTAAGTATGAGCACTCATAACTCACCAAAAAATAAGGTTGTAAAAAATAAACCTAACTTAGTATAGTGTTTAAATTTGGTTTGTTTAATTTTTGAAAATTTAATAAATCAACTATATGGAACCAATCTAGAGTAGAATTTATGTTTCTAAGCTCTTCAAGAACAAAAGTCAAAATTGAGCTACTTGAGAGGAGTTCAATTAAATTTTTTTAATTTTTTTGGTGCTAAATGGGATATCAAGTAAGAAAACCATAGAATTAAAATTCATAAACCTTAAAAAAAATCATCATCATTATTATTATTATTATCATCATTATTATTATTATTATACAAATAGTGGTTGGACAAACTAAAATTGAGAATTTTATGGATAACAATTTAAATGATTTTTTTATTCATTTCAAATAAAATTATATTTATTTTATTAATAACTATTTTTATATTTTCAAATATACAATCATTATATATATATATATATTATAAATTTGGTAAAATTTTAATACACATTTTATTATACTTATTTGTAAATATATCACATGCATATGTATGAGTCACAAGCTAGTTTCAATTAAGTCAAAATAGTGTAGTAAATAGTTGCATCAAAATTAATAAAATTAGATGAGACACATGACATAAAATTATACTCCAATTTGAGATTTAATTGGATTTTCTCTCAAATTTAGCTTTATATATATAGACACACACACATGTGTAGTTTATTTTTGCATCAAGTGTTTATTTTAAAATTTTAAAATTTTTGTGTTAAGTGACTCATTTATAATGCTTGACATGAAAGCCAAGATAACTACCTCACTCACCCAAGTAAGACGACATCACCATCATCACTATTGTTCAATATTTCCATGTATAAGCACAAGTTACAACCCCTTTTTTTAGAATTAGCACAAGTTATAAACCAGTAATAATATATGGATTAATTTGTTAATAGATTCCCTAAGGGTATTTGTTAGTGAACCATTTAAAGAAATTTTTTATTAGAAAAGAAAAAAATAGTTGATATTTTGAAAAAAAAAAATTTAATTTCCCATAAAAGTGGTATAAAAAATTTTCTAAAATGATTCACTAACAAATTCACTAAGGGCAGCCTTTAGTTGAACCCATAATATATTAAAGGAGAAACTCAATCAATAATCCAAATTATATTTTAATTGCATTTCAATTTTGCACTAAGTGTCTTTCTAATTGCCTACTACTTTGATGCTAAGGTGTTGTTTGGTTCATGTTGGATGTGTATTCATTTTCACTTTTCATTTTATGTACTCATTTTCTCTTTCTCAAATCATGTACTCATTTTATGTTTGGCACAAATTTTCTGGTCTACTTTTTGTTATATATATATATATATATATATATATATATATATATTTCAATTAAAAATTCAACACAACACCCACACCAATGGTAAAACAAAAACAAAGTCCATCAGAATCTACCTCCATCACCATCACCACCATAAAATCCAAACCCATAGCAGCACAACCACACCATAACCATCCATAGAGGGAAAGAGAGAGAAACCCACACTACCATCACCACACCCACACCCACCACCAAACCCAATCAGCTTAATGTAAAAAAAAAATATATATATATATATATAAGAACTTTTTTTAGTGTGGGGAAAGAGAGAACGAATGATCTTACCGAGAGAGAGAGAGAGAGAACGGTCTTGTCGAGTAGGAAGAGAGAAAGTGGTGTTGTGGTTGTTAGTTTTGAGACTATAGAAGAGGGAGAGTGAAGACTGAAGAGAGAGAGTTGTTGGGGGTAATAAAGGAAAACTTGCATGTGTAAACCAACAAACTATGGTTTTTTTTTTTTTTTTTTTACAAAAATGTCACCATATTCATTTCCACTAGAAATGAAAATGACAAAAATTTGTATTCATTTGCTATATTCAAACTCACTTTTTTGGATACTAAAAATGAAAACTGAGTACAAATAACAAATTCAAACAAGTTTTTTAGTGGTGGGTCTTTAAATTGTTAACTGACTTCAAATTTTTGCCAAGTGTCATTGCATTTCTAGTGTCATGTCAAATGTCTTTACATGTAGATTTATGAATTTAAACTTGAAAATCTCAATTAAATGTATATCATACTTCTTTGCATAACTTTAAATGTGTAATTCTATCCTATTTAAAATTGTTTTAAGTTAATTTGAAACTAATCCAAATTTTCTTACAAAACTTTTTATTAGTTCAAATATAAATTTTAATGAAAAAGTTAATAAAAACATAAAAATGGCCATAAGTAATATTCAACTTAGGAATGAATTTTAATGTGTTTAATTATATTTTTTTATATATAAAGAAATGCACAATGTGTATGCATGGAGTTACAAGCTAGTTTAAGATTAATTTACAAAAAATAAAATATTAAGTTTGTCGAATAATCATTTGTCAATGTCAACTCAAGTAACTTAATTCATTATAGTTCTGAACTTTTTATAATTATGGTGATGAAATTCTGATAATTATGAATGGTTAAGGAGGGTATAGATTCAAATATCATTGAGCATATTTCTCCGTCATCCAATTTACCTTCTTAATTTTTTATTTTTAAACTTAATTTCATAATTATTTAAGGCAAAATTGCAAATTAAACCCTTTCACTTTAACCCAAAATTCAATTCAATCCTATAACTTCGGTTTTATTTATTTAGTCTTATAACTTTAGTTTTATTTCATTTAGTCTTTTCGTCCATTCCGATAAGTGGGTTGTTGTTAAATGTCCCTAAAACAACATCATTTTGAAATCTAGAAACTAGCAAAACAATGTTATTTTAATACTCTTAACTACACATTGTATCAGAATCGGGCCAAAGGACTACATTGAACGCATAAGAAAGCTATAGGACTTAAATGATTAAATCAAAAGTTATAGGATTGTGTTGAATTTTAGACAAAGTTAAAATGTGTAATTATAATTTAGTCTTATTTTAAATATTTATATTTTATTTTTAATTATAAAATGTTCGAAGCTCAAGTACACGATCCAAGTCCTTAAAATATCTAAAAACTTTAATTGATATCTTAAAATAATTATCATTTAAAAAATTATTTTCAAACTAAAAATAGGATAAAAAGTTGTAGCCAATGTTAAGGCAAGGCACAAAAAAAAATTTTATAAGATTTTATACATTTAGTTGCCACATTTTTATTCTTAAAAAAAAAAAAAAAAAAAAAAGGTTGCCACAATCTGGGTTTTGCACATCACAAGATTTAATTTTTAGACCCATACAAAAATGCTCAAATTATGCTAATATTTGTTTTTAAATAATTCAAGAATCAAATATTAGTTCTGATGGAAATATATAGTGAGGATATCAATGAAAGAAAAAAAATACAAAGAACAATAAAATTTGATTGCCAAGGCACAATAAATCACTGCCTTCTTGACAATATCCACACCCCCCCCCCCCCCCCCCCCCTCCAACTAAAGTTGCCAAAGGGCTATAGCTGCAAATTTGTCTCTAAGATACAACTAAGCCAAAAATTATTCAAGCAATAATCTTGGAGATATTCTTATGAATTTCTATAAAAGTGGTGAAAAGGTTGGTAAGAACTGAATATTTATAGACAAAGAGGTAATATCATTCAATAGACATCTTTAGAGAGACACACTGGTTAATTTTAACTCCAACAAACATTTTGATTTTACTAACCGATTGAGACACTTCAAAACCATTATCTAATCAATTCTGCCCCCCTCCCTCCCCCAAAAAAAGAAAGCATTCTTAGGCCTTGACTGTTTGAGATTTAATGACTCAATTGATCAACCTACTATCGAGGCAGGTATCAAGGAAACAAAAAGTCTAGAAATCAAGCTACATAGGTTTCAATTGATCAATTGGAATCAAGCCATGAATCGAGCTACCTTGATCAATTGAGGTAGGAGTCAAGCCCTTGTCTTGTCTCTTCAAAAGCCTCTTCAACAGTATTTTAATAGGTTTTCCTCAAATGAGCCCATCTTCGCTTGATCGAACTTGTGTACACAGTATTTTAATTTAGGTTCTCTCCACTTTTATACCTTTATACATATAAATGAATTGAGTTTAAGTTACACTTTGTGTAACTTTGCAAGTAATGTTACACTACCCAATAACTTGCTATTAAATTCATATTTTAAAAAACTCATCATTAAATTACATGCTCTATATGTTCTTAACATGGATGCTAATTTTATGCCAATCAAATCTTATTTACCATTCGATCCATAAACTCGTCTTTTATGCATTATTTTAAACTACAAAAACTTGAATTTAAACAATTGATGATTGACAATGTTTTTGATTTTTGATTATCTTAAAATTTTGCAAACATTGACAATATAAGAAGATAATGTATTCCAATGGTCAATTTGTCAAAATTTGCATTCAATTAGAAAATATTAAGTAATGTAATATTATTTAAAATTACATCAGGTGTAACTTGAACTAAACATTATATATATAGAGAGAGAGAGAGACATACATACATACTCACCTACGTTGTACATACGTAGAGATACAAACAAGCAAGTTTTTTGTTTTCTTTGTTTTTTCAACGGGAAAAGATATTAGTCCTTCAAGTTAGAGGGTAGAATCAGTTACCTTTTTATAATATATGTATAAAGTAAGGTGGTAGAAAGTTTTTTATTTTCTCCGTAGATATACAAATCTTTTTACGACCGCTTGCCTAATAATAATTAATTAATGATCTTTGGCCCATTTAGATCATCATTAGCTTCTGACTAAAGATAAAGAAATCAAAAACAGTGACCAAGCTCAAATCTAGAAGCACTTATTAATATTGCAAATTATTACTCATCTCAAAGATAAAGCCATGTATAAGTATGAATTTATTTAAACTGTGAAATTCTGAATACGGCAATAAATCAGTCATATTTTGATTTTGATTTTGATTTTTTTGAGATAGTTAAATATTGGGGAAGGGGAAGGGGAAGGGAAAGGTGTGGTTTGAACCACATATTTGGGACTAGGGCACATAAAGGATACTATTACCACTTCTTTTCGTGAAAAAATATTACCACTTAATTATCACTTGAACCGTGAAATTATCCTTTATTAATAGGCGTGAGCCTGTTTGAAAACTTGAAAAATAAAAAAGAGAGAAAGAGCACTAGAAAAAGATTATAAAAATAAAATCATGTAGATATAATGAAAAAAAAAAAGTTGGACTTCTACATTTGTAGCTATAATAATGCCATATATCCTTCTCACTCCTGAAAATATTAATATAAAGAAGAGAATACTTTTAGAAAAATTAAAACTACTAGCTTATAAGAATGCAATATGCCCATACTTACCCCCCAAGAAAATAATTAAATGAAGAGATCAGTTGGATGAATTCTTTATCTTAACAATAAAGAAAAGGAAACATTTAAAAATTTTATATTATATTATTTTAAGGGAAAATATACTTATTCAATTGGCATCGTGGAATATTTATCATAAGAGCAAAACTTAGGTACAATATTTAGGCGTTGTTTCTTAGGTTCACCTCTTAAGATTTAGCCATGTGGTTGTACTTAATTAAAAATACACTTCAATCTCATGAGAAAAAAAAACCATATGGCTGAATATTAAGAGGAGAATCTAAGGAACATCACCTAAGTACCGTACCTAAATTTTATCCTTATCATAAGGTACCTTGAATTTATATTGAAATTTTCTTAGAACTATTTTTCCTTAAATCCCATATATATTTTCGATCTTTGTAAGTAGGTTTTATGTAATTATAAGTGATAAATTCATTAAATTGTCAAAGATCTTGTTATTTTTGAGAAACATTAGATTGTCACACAGAGAGAGAGAGAGAGAGAGAGAGAGAGAGAGAGAGAGAGAGAGAGAGAGAGAGAGAGAGAGAGAGAGAGAGAGAGAGAGAGAGAGAGAGAGAGAGAGAGAGAGAGTTAATTGAGGTATCTTTAAGTATACTCCTAATGACTTGGTATTTTAAAGAATAATTTGAAGAATAAAATATCACGTGAATGGCAAATATAAGAGAAATGATATATCCACAATATTTTCACAACACTTTCATAACAAATCATAGATGACAGATTGTTATTTGCTGTTATGAGTGAGCATAAAAGTAATTTAAATTGTGAATTCAAATTAGAACTAATAACAACTTACCATCTATAATTTGTTGTAAAAGTATTGCAAAAATATTATATATGCAGCACCTCTCCAAATATATCTATACATAGAAGAGAAGAAAAATAGCTAATTCTAAATACTACTTCTATACATAGTTTCAGCCAAGATTTTATGATATTGATATATTTCAATGCGACACCTGAGGACAAAGGAAGAAAAGTAATAAAACTACTCAGCTTTACATAACCACTCATCATCTTTGTACTCAGTTGGCATTATGTTTAAAGTAATATTCCATTGGCATTATATGAAAACCACTTTTATGATGCCGATTTTACAACATACCACGCATATGGGAACAAGTGACTAAAACATTACGATTAGTTCAAACAAACTTAACAAAGAACTCAAAGCTACAGTGAGACATTAAAAATGAAACAAAATTTTTTGAAAATTTTTAAAAGGGCATCATACCCCTATATAACTTTGTTTTGTTGACATCGAGGTCCAATTTAATGATTTTCTAAGCACGTTGGATCGATACATCAATAACTATAAGGAATAATGTTTTTTTTTTTTTAAATTTATTTTTGGGGAGAAACAACTATAAGGTATAAAGTATAGTTAGAGCATTCACATTGTAGGTAGGTTGTAAAACCACTTAAAAGCTATTTTAGCACTTCAAACACCAAAAAATATGCTACATTTAAGGTGTTATAGCTAAAAGAATTTAGCAACTAGCTACAGTGATTCTTGGGGTGTCTGGTCGCTCATAGCTATGAGTGACTCGTGTGGTGGTTTTTGGAGTGGCTAGGTCAATCGTTGATGTTGTCGTGGATTGATGGGTTTTGTTAGTGGCTTCTTGTTGTGGTTGTGTTGGGTTGTGCAGTGGGTTTTTGGTGTGGCTGGGTTTGTGTAGTGGTTTATGTAATGGTTGAGTTTTGAGAAAGTTGTGTTTGGGTTTTTGGTGTGACTGGGTTTGTGTAGTGGTTTCTGTAATTACTAAGTTTTGTAAAAGTTGTGTTTGGGTTTTGTGGTGGGTTTTTGGCGTGGCTAGATTTTGGTGGAGTTGTGGTTTATGTGGTAATTTTTGGCTGGTTTGGGTCGCTGGGTTATGATGTGGTTGGTAGTGATGTGGCTATGGTATGATTGGTGGTTGTGAATATAGTGGTGTGGTTGTAGAATGGTTGGTGGCTTGTTGTGAAATGGGTGTTTGGCTATGGGTATGGCTGTTTGTAGGTGTTCTATGGTTGTGGAATGGTGTTTGTGGTGTCTCTAGTTTTAGTTTTTGTTTTTGTTGTATTTTTTTTTTACTTTTTTATTTAATGGGTAGAAATTGTTTATATTATTTTAATGGGTAAAAATTGTTTATATTATTTTAATGAATTATATTTTAAAATAGGAGATGAGATATAAGGTGGTAAAGTAAGGTGTTAAAATAGATAAAGTAGCTTTTGAGGTGTTAAAAACTAATTTTTTTTAGCACCATCGATATAAATGCTCTTAAGATGTGAAAATAATGAAAATGAATTTCATGTATTGCATAGACCCTAAAACGGGTTTAAATAATTTGTACAAACATGGCCTTGTTTCAAAAATATTTGAATAAAGTATATTTTTGATCCTCAAAGATTGAGTAGTTTTCATTTTGGCGCATGTTTAAAATTTTTTCATTTTGACCATTTACGTACGGTTTTTTCTTTTCATATTGGTCTTATCATCTATTTTTGTTAGTAATATGATCATTTATAATATGTTTTTCTATCTACAATAATGAAATTCTTGCATTTTACAAAAAAATTTAGAATTAATATTTTATGAAATAGTTAAACATAAAAGACATTTAATGATCAAAATAATATAAAAATAAAATCAATTAAAGATTTTGAAACGACTAAAGTGCCATAATAAAAACAACCCCAAACATGGAGACCCCTTCATGATACACAGTCCTTGTTTTACCGGGTCTTCAAACCTAAGTTTTTTTCTCATGGTTCGGTGATGGATGCCAAAACTCCAAGCAATGCTTCTTATGCTTGGAAAAGCATCCTCCGTGGTAGAGAAGTCATCAAGCGGGGAGCATCATGGAGGATTAGGACAAGAACTTCAATTAATATTTGGAGTGATAATTGGCTTCCGATGAGAAATAATTCCAAGGTAATATCCCTAGCTATAGTCGGATTGCCATTAGCTAAGCTTAGTACTCTCATTGACCCTGTTCACCGTGTTTGGAAGGAAAATTTACTTGACCAATACTTCTTTGAGTTTGAGGTGGCAGTGATAAAAAATAAAATAAAATAAAAAATCCCTTGCGGATCTATCCAAGAGGATGTGCTTATATGGCCTTGGAACCCAGATGGTGAATATTTAGCAAAATTCGGATATCAGTTTTTACAAAACAGTTCTTAGGGGTGGCAAAATCTGACACGACCAACGAACCCGACATAACTAACCCATTTACAAATAGGTCATAGGTTGAAATTAAACGGGTTCGGGTCATATTCGGGTCGATACGGTTAACCCGTTTAATAAACGGGTCGTGTTCGTGTTCAACATGTGAACCCATCTAACTCGTTCGACCCGTTTAGATAATAAATGTATTAAATTTTGTTATTATTGCTTAATTTTTTGTTGTAATTATATATATATTACTATATTTATGACTGTAATTGTATTTTAATTTTAGATATATGGAAATTGATAATAAGTTATTTAGGTCATGTATGGCCTATTAATCAAATAGATTTTTAAATGGATCATTTGTATTGACTTTTACATGATTTATCAATTAAATGGGTTAAACATGTCGTGTCGGGTCGACTTGTTTAATAAACGGGTCGAGTTAGGGTTGATAATTCTTGACACATTTACTAAACAGGTCGGATTCAGGTTAACTCATATAGCAGAGTACTCATAGCTCGATAGGACACGAACCTAACTCGCGAACCCAAATTGCCACCCCTAACAGTTCTCAACCTCAGCAACTCGGTTCATCTATGGTGGACAGCTTGAAGCCTTTATGGAATAAAATTTGGGGACTAAATGTTCCAGCCAAAGTGAAGAATTTGATTTGGCGTGCTTGCCAGAATTCCTTACCGACAAAGACCAACTTGGTTAAGCGTAAGGTGATAACTAACGACTTATGTGAAATCTGTAGGCTTCATCAGGAGGATGTCGCTCATGCATTGTATTGCTGCCCAAAACTGGATATACTCTAGAATGCAATACCGCAGTGGAACCGTGGCAACTTCAGGCAAAGTATGAACTTCATTGATATGTTAGGATTTATTTTTGCTGAAAACAAGGACCCTGACTTGTTCACCTTAGTGATTTGGGTTGCTTGGAACTGTCAGAATAACCTTAGGTTAGGAAAACCATCTGTGCCCCTTGATCAGTTTTTGCAGCTTGCAAAGGAAAGACAGTTGGAACGTGTCACAACCCACATGAGCACTCCAGTGCACCCGAACCGAAGACCTATAGTTTCCTGGACACCACCTGCATCTTCATCCTACAAAGTGAATTTTGACGGAGCTACTTTTGTCGAGAAAGGTAAAGCTGGTCTGTTAGCAGTTATACGAAACAGCGAGGGACTTGTCATAGCCTCCCTGTCACAGTTGATAACTTTGCCCCTCACCGCTATTGAGGTAGAAACATTCGTGGCTAGACAAGCCATTGAACTTGCACTAGAGCTGGGTTTCAACAATGTTGAACTGAAAGGAAACTCTGAATTTTTAATTAAGGTCCTGAAGAGTGGTAATAGGTCATTGGCACAATATAGACATATTGTATCTAATATCCACTTCCTTGCCTGGCATTTTTCAGTTTTCAATTTATCACATGTTCATAGGCATTGTAATAAAGTTTCTCATTCTCTCGCGAGAAGAGCAATCCTTTCCCCTCCATTATTAATCTAGATAGAAAATGTACCACTAAATATTATTCATGTATTGTAGGTTGATTTAACCATCCTACCTTAATGATACACATTGGCCTTTTTTAAAAAAAATAAAAAAACAAAAAACCCAAAATTTAAGGGTGAAAATTGTATTTTAGTTTACATATTTGTACAGATTTTCATGTCTTTAAATGCGGGATTCGATGATTGTCATTCAAGGCAAACTCAGGGCTAGATGGGCATTACCGCATTAGGCTATATATATTCACACCTAATGAAGCATCAATTTAATAAACAAGAAGTTATGTGGTGCCATCGTCATGGCATTGATAAACAAATTAGCAATTTGGTCACGGGATGCAACATGATCCAAAGTATTAATTAGTACCATAAAAAAAAGTTCATAAATATAGTAATAATCATTTCAACGTGAAATGAGCTTGGTTTACAGACATGATTGAAAGCTCTTTATAATATGACGTTAAAACTATCAGCGTATAAAATAGTTTTATTTTTTTTATAAAAAAAAATAGACTTTATTAGTTGAATTAACTAAAACTAACAATGTACAAAATAGTTGGTAATAATATATCAACACCAACATCATCAAAGAATTTTCAGAGCCATACAATTTTAGAACATACAACAAACATAGAATTAAAGATATTTTGTTTCGGCTAATAATTTGGAGATATGTTATTACCATGCAACAAAAACCATGATATTAAGTCCACTCGAAATTAACAAAACCAATGAGATGAGACAGTAGTGGCTCTAGGAATATTTTTCAGGGTGGTCATTATTGACCAAAATTTAATAAAAATGGAACTTCATATATTGACCAAAACACACACACACAGTTTGACAAATTTCTTATAGGAATTTTCTTATTTTGAAATTTTTGCATGATAGTCTTATTATTAATGTTGCAATTACATTTCTTTCAAAAATTTAGTTAAATAAAAATTTTATTGGGATTTTTTTTTTTTTTTGGTAAGGATCTAGTATATTGTTAAATGGACCAAAATTTAAAGATAAAATTTGGCTACAAACTTAGTTGTAGACTAAGACTACAACTCTCACTTAAAAAATTTAACGTGGCTATATATTTTGAAAATTTAACCGTTAAATTACATGTTTTTTATGTTCTTAAAACACATGTTAAGTTTTATGTCAATCGGATGTTATTTATTATTTGAGCTATAAACTTAAATTTTTATGTAATTTTAGACTACAAAAACTCAAAATTTAAACATTTGATTGATGACATAACTATTGATCTTTGATCTTTTTAAAATTTTGCAAGTATGGAGGATATAAGAAGAAAATATAATTTAATGGTGAATTTTTCACAATTCACATTCAATAAAAAAATATTGAGTAGAGTTATAGTTTTAGTCTACAATCAAGTTTGTTACCAAATTTTGTCCAAAAATTAATTATGTTGGACCTAAAAAATTTTAGGGTGGTCACAAATATTTTTTAAAGATAATAAAATTATAAATTTTCAAAATTTATATATAATATTTAATTATTTTTCCAGGTCAGAGCGGTCTTATGACCACCTAAACTACACGTGGAACCGCCAATGAGATGAGATGAGACGAAGAACATGATGGAAAAAAAAAAATAGGCCTTGTCCAAATGGGATTGACAAGGATCATAAATATATAAATTAGCTGAGATATGAAATATGAATCCACAAAACCATTATTTCTTTGCCAACAACAAAACAAAGCCACCATATATGGTGGCCAAAAGTGACAACAAATCATCGCTGCACGTTGTCGACGTCATGGCTCTGATTTACATGCATCTTGTGGCGAGTCATCAGATTTGGCTCTGATCTACATGCATCTGGTCACACTTTGTCACTTTCTTGAAGAAAATAACATCATCATCTTCCTCGATTTCAAACAAGCCCCATGCACCCTCACACGTGGCCT
This sequence comes from Quercus tomentella, assembly GCA_028535165.1. Classification (NCBI taxonomy): domain Eukaryota; kingdom Viridiplantae; phylum Streptophyta; class Magnoliopsida; order Fagales; family Fagaceae; genus Quercus; species Quercus tomentella. The sequence goes on from JAPQVY010000111.1 coordinate 47,691,159, forward strand.
AGAAATCCTTCCATGCACTACCAGCTTGTCAGAAAAAAATTTAGGACACAAATTTTTAGGCACAATTTTTTAATACATTATACTGTGAGTAGCAGATTCATATTAAAGTAATAGATAGTAACAATTTAATATATAGGATAATTGTGAAATATCGTATGATAAATATTGTGGTCTTAGAATTACTCTAGTTTACCGTGCATCACACACATTGATCAAGGCTCAAATCTCGCATCTCCATGTGTGCCATGCATTGGTATAACCATCCATGATGTCATTGTTAGAATATACACAAATTTTCAAATCCGTTAAAAGCGAAAAATATAAAGAAAATAACATACACAAAAGGAAATCACATGATACAAGAAATTACGTGGTTCGGTAATTTACTTACGTTCATAAAGTTACAGTGATTTCAATATTTTTAGGGAAATTATACAAAATGTAGCAATACAGTTTTTCTCTCTAAAACAACATGTCAAATGCTTATCTAAAGCAATGATATTTATATCCTACACGGGGGATTCACAAATGGACCAAAAGAGCCAAAACACTTTTATATCAAATCGGATCATAATCAAGATCAAACACAAACTAGACTCCACATAACACAACAGTCATGACACCACATGTCACATCCCGATCAAGTCACATCAACTAGGGATGGCCATGGGTAGGGTATGGATCGGGTATACCCATATCCTACCCGAAAAGTTTTCCCATGGATATCCGATTATCAATACCCATTAGTACCCATACCCGAATCTTACTCGAATATATTATCCATGGATATTCATACCCTACCCAAAACCCTTTTTTTTTTAATCCAAAACATTTTAACGTAAAAACTAACCAATCTTAAAAAAGAAAAAACTAATCAATAAATTTTTTTTTGTATCTGCTTCTTTTTTTTTTTTTTTTTTTTGAGATAGACATAGAAATTTTATTAGATAAAAATTTAAAAAAAAAAAAACCAATGCGACGAAGAGATAGAGATTTTACTCACATCCACATCCACATGCCACCAAACCAAAAATAAAAATGAACAGAACGTAGAAATTCATATTCCATTCATCATCACTTGGTTGTAAGAAAATTTTCTTAAGAACAAATGGAAGCAAAATACAAAACTTGCCACAAATAACTATTCATAGAGTTCAAAAATTCATTTTATTAAATCTCAAAATTCCAATAACCCCAACTAAACCCAACTGAAGCTAACTCTCCAAAAATTAAAATCAGGATCAACAAACATAAAATTTCACAATTCCAATGACCCAAACTAGACGAAAAAAAACAAGAACGAAGCAGAGCTAACTCTTAACCAACAAAAAAAAAAAAAAATCCCCAGATACCCAATACTACAAATCCATCAGAATCAACATTACCACGACCAAAAAAAAAAAGCCTCAAAATTTCAATAACCCAAATGGAACCTAATCATTAAAATCAAGCATAGCCAAATCTAAACAACAACAAAAACAATTAAAAATAAAAACATAAAATTCTAATAATCCACAAAAACCAAAATCCAAAAAGTGATAAGAACCAACATTACCGCAACAAAAATCTAAGAACCCAAATGAAATCCAATAATCAAAATCAACAAACCCAAAATTCTAAAAATCCAACATTTCCACAGCAAAAAGCTCAAAATTCCAATAAACCCAAATGGAATCTAACAAAATTATGAAACAGCCAATAAAAAAAGCTCAATATTCTAAAGCGAAAAAAAAATCTAATAGACCCAAATGGAAACCAATTAACAAAATTACATAACAGCCACCTGGTAGCGGTGTGAAACAATGTCGTCGGAATCGTCAGAATCATTGTCGATGAACTCGTAGTCTGCCACGTCAGCATCGTCGTCGTTGTCGAAAGCAAAAGCGTTGGTGGTCTCACCATCTTCATCGTCGTCTTCATCACCGCTATAAAAGTCGTCGTCCTCGACCAAAACGGTGAGGAGAGACAAAGACAGAGACAGAGAGTGACGGTGAGGAGAGACGGAGACTGGAGAGCTCTGAGAGAGAGAGAGTGACTGTGAGGACTGAGGAGAGGCAGAGAGAGAAAGAGTGTGAGTGACGGTGAGAGAGGTTTAGGTTTTTTTTTTTTTTTTAATTTTTTTTAATACGAGTCAGGTTTGGATAATATCCATACCCTACCCGGTTAAGCTCTACCCATAAAAAATCGGGTATTACCCGAAACATTTGGATAGGGTAGGGTTGGATATCCATTACCCAATGGGTATGACCATCCCTAACATCAACCGTCTCCATGTCAATAGTGATATTAGCACATGTCTATCAATTCACTTGCACGTTAATGCCTTGCCACATTAATGCTACATCATTTGCCACATCAACAGACTCTGCCATGTCAACAATGTCCTCCTTTCGAGCTAACCTAACTTGGCTTGAACTGGTTCGACCCAAATCCGAGCAAAACAATGAATCAATCCATTACTCTTTGAGTGTTGACTTTGACTTGTTCCAACTAGGCATATCTTGCTTTACTTTTCATGTAGATTTGAATTTTAGGGATATCGAATAATGGATTTCCAACTAGGATCTTCACAAGCTTATAATCCAAATTCAAAGAATCATTCGAAGGATCTTCACAAGCTTATTAATTTATTATGTATTATGTGTAATGGCCCAAGAGATCCGATTATATTGTAAATCTAAATTTCCTATTTAAGGTTCATTGTACATCATGCTTTGTCGGTAAAGATGTAATTGCTAAGTGATTCCTTTGTGAACATATATGGATTATCATACTAAACTGTGTAATCATTTTGTTATTTTCTCTAATCTCTGCTCTTTTGTTAATCTCTACAATTCTCTACGTCAATATTCTCCTTTAATTTCAATAATGGATTTCAAGGACAAAATGGGCTTCTGCCCTTTTTGGGCAAATTAATTAGCTTTTTGCCCTTCTTCCCAAACTAAATAGGGAAATGCCTCTCTTTTGAAAATCGAGTTTCTCAAAATCGAGTTAAAAAAAAAAAAAAAAAATTTCTGGAGCCCTATAGTGACGTTTTTAAGGACCTATAGTGACGTTTTATAACTTGATATCCATAAAATCGAGTTATAGGTAATAAAATTGCCTATAACTCGATTTCATAGATATCAAGTTACAAAACGCCACTATAGGTCCTTAAAAACGTCACTATAGGTCTTTGAAAACGTCACTATAGGGCTTAACTCGATTTTGAAAAACTCGGTTTTCAAAAGAGGGGCATTTCCCTATTTAGTTTGGGAAGAAGGGCAAAAGGCTAATTAATTTTCCTGAAAAGGGCAGAAGCCCATTTTGTCCATGGATTTCCACCTGCGGATCTTAGGATAACCAAGAGGTCATTTTTGCCCCCTCGTGTGTAAAAGTAGAGTTTGCTCTTTGGCTAGCCGAACTTTTGCCATTGTCCACCTCTCAAATTGTAAAGCTGAAGTAATAAAACTTTAAATTTTTTTCTTAATGTCTCTTTGAAGGTTGATCTTAATGTCACTTTTAGGCAGTCCATTTAACATATTTTGGGGTCCTCGCTTCAACTTATTTGCCAACACATTACGTGTGGCATTGGTCTGTTAAAGGATCTTTGAATTGGCTCTCTTCTGGGTTTGGAGCTTCATTACCTGTACTCTTAATATTTCTATACTTCTTTTTTTGCATGGCATCTCTTACTGTCGTCTCCAATTTATTTACTCGATGTGACAATTATGCTTTGGGGTAGCCTCAAGTCTATGCCTTACTCTTGCCTTGAGATGTTCGCGAGGGTGCATTTTGACTCTTCTAGTCTTCTTTAAGAGTTCTAGGCTTAGTAATGTCTCAACGAGGAGAGGGTATCACATGCATCGGGTACATGTATTTCCCCTCCCACTAGAATCCACCCCATGTAAGAGGGAGATATATGCACCTGATATCTGATAAATTTTTCCCTCAACGATGAGAACTTCATCCAAGACACAATGATTGTAATAATGATTTGAAGATGATTATGTTAACTATGACTAATTATAAATTGCAAATTAAGGGGAATCAAGGCTAATGTTCTACACTAATTTGACATAAAAATACTTACAAGTGCAACAAAAAAAAATGATGCTAAAAAAAACTAAATAATTCAAATTGGAACCAAAAGATACTGGATGGAAATTCACTTGTATTAACATAACAACTACAATTGCGTCTAAATTTGATACTAAGGGGAAAGATAATGATAAACATGTAGAATATTAATTTGCACGTTCATGTTGTCCGTATTTTGAAGTATTAACCTTAATTATACTGGCAGCTCGAAAATTATCCTTGATTGTAGTAAGTCATCTATAGGAAAAAATTGGCTTTTGCCCTTTTCGGGTAAAATAAATAGCATTCTATCCCCTTTCCCAAACTAATTAGGGAAATGCCCCTCTTTTGAAAATCAACTTTCTCAAAATCGAGTTAAGTCCTATAGTGACGTTTTTAAAGACCTATAGTGACGTTTTTAAACTCAAGCTTCATAAAATCGAGTTATAGGTAAAAAAATTGCATGTAAGTCGACTTTATGGAAATCGAGTTACAAAACGCCACTATAGGTCATTAAAACGTCACTATAGGCTCTTTAAAATGCTACTATAGGACTATAATTTTTTTTTTTTAACTCGATTTTGAGAAAATCGAATTTCAAAAGAGGAGCATTTCCTTAATTAGTTTGGGAAAGAGGGTAGAACATTATTTATTTTGCCCGAAAAGGGCAGAGGCCAATTTTTTTCGTCATCTATATATCATCTTCTCCTTTGATTAACCTTATTTATATTAATTTTTGCCCTTACTGTTTAAAACATATATATACAATACTACTTTTATTAAATATTATGATCATAAGATTTTATTTTATTTTATGTTTAAGAAATTTGTCTAAAAACTTTTGTTTTTCAAAATTGTATGAATAAGTTCAAATTGTGAGAAAGTTCAAAATCTTCACATTTTATCTACGAAATCCTTTTAGTATACCTAGATATTTTATTTATTCACATAATTTGAATTCATCCATTTTTCTTTTAATAGATTTGGAACATTTTTACTATTTTTATTTTTTAATGTAAATTATTATCATTATTATTTACTTTTTTTTCTTCATTTTGAAATTTGAACTTAAGAGTGAGATTTATAAAAGGTTATTTCTTGGATTTTAATGGGACCCTTTCCAATTGGTGCAACAATAAGTCCTCAGGTATGAAGTCTCTCACGAGTCACATAGTCGCACCACTAGCATCAGACCACGAGAAGATTTGGAAAGCTTTCGAAGAAGACCAATCCAGTTTAAAGCTATTGGACCCACTATAATGAATGTGAAGCAATAATAAGACAAGCATGGGAGCATGATTTTTCAGGCAATAGTATGTTCACTCTGTGAAAAACTTTTGCATTGCCATTCTTTACTTTGGGATTTCGGGATGTTGGTTTTTCACAACTAGTTTATAATTAACATGGTAGGTGTTAATGAAAATTTCCAAAAAAAAAAAAAAAAAATTCACATCAATATAATTGTGCACTCTTAGAAAATTGGTTTTGTCACGAACTCACGGTAGTATAATGGTGCAAAATAATTCTTTGTTGTGTAGGTAATAACATATTCAAAATCAACCGTAACAACCAATTTTCTTCTAAATCAATTTGGCTAAAATGGACATTTGTCCATTTCGCCCAAAACAAGTAGCAAAATGTCCATGTTCTGAAACTATCTAGCAAAATGTCCTTGTTTTGAAACTCAATTTTTAAAAAATCGAATTTCAATGAAAAACTCGATTTAATAAAAATCAAGTTACTTGCAAAATGTTACATGGAACTTAACTTGAGTCCCATGTAATTTTTTTTTTTTTTTTTTTAAAGTTTTTTGCCTATAACTTGATTTTCTAAAAATCGAGTTTTTCATTGAAACTCGATTTTTAGAAAATCGAGTTTAAAACAAGGACATATGGCTAAATAATTTCAGAACATGGATATTTTGCTACTTGTTTTGTGTGAAAGGGGCAAATGCCCATTTTGGCCGAACCAATTTAGAGTTAAACTTTGTCTTGTTTTAAATTCAATTATTAACATGCAAATATCCAAAAGTTACTTTGTGATTTCATGGCTTTATTTTTTAAATGACATGATTAAAGTGGTTTTTTTTTTTTTTTTCATTTGAGAGAGAGAGGGAATACAATATTAGTTTTTTTTTTTTTTTTTTAAAGAAAATCACAGAATTCAATGGAAAATAAAATTTTGATTTAATTCAATGAAAAATAAGATGCTTAGTTTGTACTATTTAGGAGAGCAACAATGAAATTTAACTGCATGGTGGAAGTTATAAAATTTTTCCCCCTTAGCAAAATGGATGTAAGCAAACGTTTCTCATGAAATTCCTTCTGTTCCTTTTCACACAAAAAATGTAAGCAGAACCTCATGCAATTCTTATGTCACAGTTTTAGGTCTGCCTGCATGCATGACTTTTTTATATTACATCAATTATTCAAAAATAATAATAATAATTTGCATTCAATTTCCGTATTAAATAATTTCCATTTAAATACCCTCCTCACTTCAATCAAATAGTAAGTGTTCATACCCTTCTCTTCGCAACTTTTTTATATTTTATTTTTTTGTGTGGATAATTCGATAATTGGGAAGTGGAGATTACTCTTCGCTGAAACACAGATTTAACAAGCTGTGCATCAAAAGTTGTAGGATCGTTGTACGCAATATTCACACTACATTCTTGTTTGCTTTTCAGCTCCTCCTCTTCCTCCTCCATTTTGGCCTTAATGGCCTTATGACGCGTTTCAAATGGCAAACCACTTTTTGTGTCACCTATGAAGAGCATGGCTGAGAGCTTTAATTGTGGGATTCCTGTTTCCAAAGATGAATAAGACAATACTTCCTATATTTGGAATGTGAGGTTTTGGAAAAATTAAAAACCATGGAAATTAATGTGGAAATATGTATTCAAACGAATGACAAAGTATAACTTATCAAAAAAATAACATGATCTAATATAACTCAAGAATCCACTGGAATTAGTTCAAAATCCAAAACAGAATACACCGAACAAAGTTACTTGAGATTCAAACTTATAATACAAGACTAAAGTATAAGAATAGCTGATATAGTTCATAATAAAATCTATTAGAAATGATTCCACGTGTCTATTAGCTATTGGTTAGTATGTTAGTATTTGACGTCTCTTTTGTTAGAGTGAATTATACTCTATTCGTCTCTTTTGTTAGAGTGAATTATACTCTATTCACAGATTGTATAAACAGGGTTACGTTCTTGTAATTCTATTAAACTTAAAGAGGAAGCTGTAATGTATTCATAAGGTTAGATTATTGTAATCCTTGAAGAGGAAGTATGTTATAGTTTGTTTACATTGTATAGTATCAAAATTGGAGAGGGAATTGGAAAAACTGAATATTTTCTATTAAAAGATTCAATTAAAGACTAAATGATTATAACTTCATTATTGATAAATAGTAAAACTGTGTTTAACCGGTCTTATTTGACGTTGAACTTTTACATATATAAACAGGGTTAGACTCTTGTAATCATGATGGTAGAAGAGCTTATGTCCATGGTTTCCTATTGTAAGCCCAACAAAGCAAAACATATAGATTAAAGGAGTAAAAGGCTAAAATAGAAAGAGGGATCGAGTTAAACCATGACGTGGAAAACAATTTGCAAATAAATGGTTAAGATGCAAAAATTTATCTATAGAGGAGTGACAAGGGAAATGTTACAAGTAAAAAGAGTAATTATAAGAGTCAAAACTGGAAAAATGGATTGAACTAGGGTAGTAAAATATATTCATTGTGGCCTTGCAAGTTTGAAGTGGAATATATTGCAGATGCTGAACTGAACTGAACTGATTTGAACAAGTTTTAAATCTTTTACTTAAATAGCTTTTACTTAATTGAATTATAATTATTACATGGTAAGTTGCATAGTTTTATTTAGGGAGTCATTGAATTACTCGCTCCTGTAAAGTCGCAAGTCTAGCCTATATGTCTACGAGCAACAACTAAATGTATGAGATAAAGTCAATCGATATTATAAAAATCCTTCACTTTTGTTGCCACCATCTAATATGGGAATCATCCAAACGTTAGTTATTCAAACAATCTCTCCCTCAAGTGGGTTTTTTCTTTTATTATTATTATTTTTTTAATAACATGCACATTTTTTTTAAGAGAGTTTCAACCTTAAGCGTTCGTTCCTGATGATAGTTTTTTATTATTAAACCAAAACACTAGTCAGTTTTTAGTGTAGGCGGGAATTGAACCCCAAATATCTTATTCAATCATTAGAGATTTTACCAATTAAGGTAACTAGAACTCACGTAACATGCACACCTAATAAGTAAAAAGAACCATACATACTTTTTACCATGGGGTTCTGGTCCATTTGCTTTCCCGAATTATTGGCTTTGATACCATTTCTTAAAAAATTTAATACTGAGAATTTTTTTTGTGCGAGTTCTTGATAGAACACTTTGGGATACTACTACTCAATCCAAATGGATGTTCCACAACCACAACTCCCTCTCTCTCTCTCTCTCTCTTTCACATGCCCAAACTGTATCACAAAGTATATAGCTCTCATCCATTGATATACAAAAAGTATCACACCAACAGTGATTAATAAGGGTACCACAATCATCAGGACCACATGATGATGATGAGCTCTTTGAGTGCAGAGATGTGTTTAGCATCTTTCATGGAGAAAAGACTAGTAGAATTTTGAGGTCCTTTATTTGTTGATTAGAATTGATAGCAATCTCTTTCCCCTGGGGAACATGTTACCTACTTACCTCTGCATGGTCCAAATGACCATAGCTTTCTAACAATCATTTCGCTTTCATATATAAATGCCAAGAAAACCCCATTAACTTAGTTGTGATATCCACTACTAATCGAGTTAAAACTTTCTCTAGCTTTGCTCGAGGGTATTGGTCTCAAGGAATAATTCCAACTATTTCAATACTGGCCTACAATATATGGACCTCTATTTGAAATCAGTGGGATGCTAAAAAAGCTAGATATATTCTTGTATTTGTTCTTCTCTCGATTAGATTTTTCATTTAAGGTCCAACATATTCATTTCAAGTTGCATTAGACTATGAGCCCTTTTAGGATACAACAAATACCACAATTTTTTTTTGTTTTTTTATAACAATGCCACAGCATTTTGATAACAAGTTTAGGTCTCAACCTATCAGTGCTAAAACTAAAATAAAATTAGAGAAAAAGAAAATTACAATAGGACCCACCACAACTCACAACAAACTTCTTGTGAAAATATTGAGTTTTGTTGTGCCCTATAGATCTTTCGATAGATTATTAATTAGTGTCGGTATGCCATCAACTTGAAGACACCCTATCTAGTCTTTCTCAATCAATTATAACTATAGACTATAATAAGTTGAACCTAGGGAACTAGGCGTGCATTTGTATGGAACTTTTTGTCGATGGTTGATTATTATTGAATGTTAATTAAAATGCCGTTATACTTTAAAAAAAAGTGAAGTTTAAAAAAAAAATGCACAAGAAAACAAGTTACAATTTTTTTTTTTTTTTTTAAATGATGGCAAAAAGACTCTTTGTGGTCGATGAATGTCATTATCTTGTCATCGTTACATTACAACAACCCTAGCATCTAGAATTGAAGGGTAACAACTTGATCCATGATCAAATTTGTCATTTTCTCAAAAGTCCATTTAATTTTAGTATGAATCTTTAGTATAAAAGTACAATCTTACGCTCCATTGGAAAATATTTTTTGCATTTTTGTTATTTGGTACTATGAAAAAACATTAATAAATGGAAACAAACCTAATATAATAAAGATTTTTTTTCCACATTTAGATTTTTTCCGAAATGTTACATATTCAATAAACTGTCATAAACAGTTTATAAAAAAAAATGGTCATAAATAAAGTTAATAAACTTCAGATCACAAAAAAATAAAAACTTCTGAAGGTGACCTTTGTCTCTCCTCACATATATGTTAATCGTCATTGACTATTATTGATTGGTTGTTGATCGTCAGTAATCGACCGTTGATTTCTTTTCTTTTTTTCTTTTTTTTTTTTCATATGCCCCTTTTGCTCAAATCCACCACTTTCTCACTCAATTTTTTTACACCGATTTCACATTTGTGGTCTGCTTCCCTATTTGAGGCTTCCAAACGGCCCAAGGAACCAAAAAAAAAAAAAAATCCACTTGAAGGTTACTTTCATGAATGAAAGTTTTTGTTCATATAATTAATTATTTGGAATAAAAAGAATTATCCATAATTTTTTGTTCGACCTAAACCATTATATATATATATGGTTCATTTTTAGGATCATAACCGAACATAAGAAAATGAGTAAGTTTTCCAAAACACTGCATTTTCAAATTTTTTTTTTTTTAAAAATAAACATAGCATCAATGTGCTTCTGGATAAGCTTATTTTTACTACTAATCTATTTTATTTATTGTGTACAAAAATAAATTTCTTTAATAACCGTACAAGTATAATTGTACCCTGAAAAATATGATATTTTAAAAATATTACATTCCCTATTAAGATGGAAAAATAACTAAACCAAATAGTTCTTAAGATAATTCCACTATAAGTTCTTAATAAAATCTTATCTCTCTATTTGAATCAACATTCGAAAAAAATATTGACTATCAACATTCTGATATTTATTTAATATTATCTACGATGTGATATCATACATCCACTCATTTCAAAATGTATTAAGAAGATTTTAACTACATGATGGTAGAGTTACTTTAAAAACTATAAAGCTATCCGAATTCCTTAAACAACTATTTCATTAATATTTTTGAATATCTTGAAGTCCACATTAGTGGTCATAATCATGTCCCAAATGCAATTGGTCGCAAAAACTTAGTGCTAGGTGGGTCGCTAGCTAGCTTTCTTTTCTTCTGTGGTAGCATCACTCGAGTCAAGAGAGACTTTAAAATATTGTTTTGTTCATGGAGTTGGAGCAAAATGATAAAAGCTCTTAGTCTTTTTAGGTGTGGTGGGATCTTTTGGCTTAGACTCACCAGTCACTACACATCCTCTCAATGCACATTATTTTAGAAGAAAGTAAATCATGGGGGGCTGGTTTCCACTAAGGAACCAAAACACAGGTCATTTCTTTTAATTCTCTTTTGGCTGCTTACTGTGCTAAAAGGCACCACTCTGCAAGAGTTCAACTTTTCTGTCAATTAATTTTCTCTTTTTCAAAGAACATGTATTTTGTTTTTGTCCTTCAATTGGAGACCAGAGCTCCTTTACCTTTTCTCATCTTTTTTCTTCTTTTTTTTCTTTTTTTTTTCTTTTTTTTTAATGATTGCTTGATAATCAACACCTTCAGTACATGGCAACAACTTATTTGTTAATATATATAATTGTAAGCCTTTATGAACCAAATATAATCCAAGGAAAAAAAAAAAAAATATATATATATATATATATATAGAGGTGCTACGTTCACAACATTTTTACAATATTTTTACAACAAATCATAAGTGGTTAGTTGTTATTGGATCAAATTTGAACCTAACACTAAAATTACTTTTTTTGTCCTAACAATAACAACCTGCCACTTAGAATTTGTTGTAAAAATATTGTGAAAACGTTGTGGACATATCATTTCTCATATATATATATATATATATATATATATATATATCAAAGTTTGCCATTTGTGACAAATTAAACCCTGACATTTTAATTTGTCCATTTACAACTTAAATTTTATAAGTCATGACAATCTAGCTCTTTTAATTTTTATCCATATTTATTGAAAATCACTAATAGAGTAACCAATTTGCAGGGATATTTATTTTTCCTTTTGCCTTCTATTACACTCAAACAGCACTTTTGTCATGCATAATTTTTTTCCCTCCAATTTGCAGGGATATTTATTTTTCCTTTTGCCTTCTATTACACTCAAACAGCACTTTTGTCATGCATAATTTTTTTCCCTCCATGAAATGAGGAAACCTCAGAGAGAGAGAGAGAGAGAGAGAGAGAGAGAGAGAGAGAGAGAGAGAGAGAGAGAGAGAGAGAGAGAGAGAGAGAGAGAGAGAGAGAGAGAGAGAGAGAGAGAGAGAGAGAGTTGTTTGTGTATGGGTGCTAATAAAAATTTTCCTCATCATATAAGTTGCTCTGTTAGTAGTTTTTAATAGATTTAAAAAGAAGTTATATTGTCATAACTTATGACTTATAAAATCTATGATTTAAAATGGCAAAATTAAAATTTTTTTTTTAAAAAATCAGGATTTAAATTGTTATGCGACTAAGAGAGACAAATTCTTTTTTTTCTTTTTCCTTTTTTTTTTTTGACTTTTGACTACAATAAATTCAACATTCTGATCAATAATGCATGGATTCTTTTGGAAAGTTGGAAAGATTTTGATAATCAAATTAGTGATAAATTCCAAGGGAAAAGAAGGTAAAAAGAATTAATTTTGGACCTACAAGGATCATGGGAGAGCAAGAACAATTCCATGGTGGTCCAAACCCTTCCACTTGGAGTCCAGGGGGGTAGCACTTAGTTATTTTATGTCTCTTATTCATCTCTTGTTATAAAATTGTTACAATAGTTTGATGCTTAATTTGTGGTTTTAGTAAAGCATGGTGTACTTGAGACAGTTCAGGGGTCTGAGAATATTCTTGCAGGATGGTGTGAGAAAGTTGTGAAAAACTACAAACAAATAGTGTTTCATTAATGTTTCTTTAATATTTTCATTTCTAATACAACCAGTGGGTGCAGCTTTTATAATAGATGTACGGATCTAAAAGAACACAATAGGAGTGATGAAGAAAGATATGATAATAAGATGTTGGTGATGTATAAACTTTATATTATATAAATAAGACCTCCCGTTTTTTATTAAAAAAAAAAAAAAAGATATGATAATAAGGGACAATAGACTATAATATTTTTATAAGATTTATGGAAGAAACAAATTAAATAAATATAGTTGATCTCAAATTTTTTTGAGTTATTTAATCTATTACTTTCGCTCTTGATAATAGTTTTTTATCATTAGACTAAGATACCAATCGGTTTTTGGTAGAGATTGAACCTCAAATATCTTATTCATCCATCAGATACTTTACTAGTTGAGCTAACTAAAAACCACATTTGATCTCAATTAGTTGGTGAGGATTAGTAGAGTTAATATATATTTAATTGGCATTAAAACTTAATAAAGTTGAGTTGAAATGAGGGAAGAATAGATCTTTTATGCCTCAAAAAACCACTGAAGATTATAAAATAAAGTTGTTTACAAGAAAGAACACTTAGTTAGAGATGTGATATGCTTGAAAAATCTGATAGGATTTGTACTCACCCTAGAATCTACTTTCTTATAGTGGAATACACATCTATATTACTCTAAAACCACATGGAATTTGCTAAGTTAGGAGATATCCTGGTTGAATAGCCTTTCTTTAATTGATCCATCATGTTAGAAAAATGATATATGAACATTAATTTAAAATGTTATAATGGGAAGTAGATTTTATACTAAAAAAAATAGTATTCCACAAGAATGCCTACTTTCTTTTTATATATGTTCTTCCACTTTCTCTTTATTGGTTTCCAAACTGTGGACCACATCACTCTTTGAGATGAGATATCTTTGTTAGTCATTTTAAGTGACCCATGGCTTCCCTACCACCAGGACCAAATAAAGACACAGTACAGTCTATAGTAAAAGAAAATGCCACTTTAATTGATGGTCCTTAAAACTTCGAGCAATACTGATGGGAATTTCTTAACCAATCAGACAGGTTACCTCAGTTTGAATTTTCAAAATTGTAGCTTTCCTCCCTTGTCATGGCTTTATTTTATCAATGACAATGGAGTTATGAAGGGGCCCCATCAAAATGAGTACCGATAGTCTCAAAAACAGCCAAATGAGTTGAAATTTGAGCACTTCGACAAATGCATATATTATTGTCATGATAACAGTAAAGATGAACATGCCTTTGTCATGCTTAAATTTGTCAATAAAGTTGATGGGTTGTGAAATTTTCATACCCTCCCACTTTTTTTCTTTTTTGTTTGTTTGTGGTGATCTCGAAATGAGGTGACTGACCACTGTTTTAAAAATTGGACTAGTCGGTTCTATCGGGAAGTGGATCCTAAATTTATTCAATAAAAATCAAGAATCGGTCACTTTTTCGATTTTTTTATCATTTCAGTTTTTAAAACCATGTGAGTGAGTAATAGTGAAAGAGTGAAAATTCCACAAATTTATATTGGCAGTGCATCTAACCAAGACAAATAATTAAACCAAAAGATATTCATTAGTTAGTAAGATATCAAATAGTTCTATCTCAACTCAATTGAGAAACAAAATAAATATAAACTAGTTTTATTATTATATAGTTAGTAAGATAATATATAGTTCTATCCCAACTTAATTAATAAACACAAGAGTAAATAATAAAATCATATAATATATATTTTTTAATTATATATTAAATATAGGTGGGTCGGGTTAGGTTAGGCAAATTTGTGAATTTGCTAATCCACATCGAACCTGACCCACCATAAAAAATATTTTGACAATCTAACTAACCTCCAACCTCTAAAAACTGACCAAATCCAGTAAGTTTGATTGGATTAGGTCAGTTTTAACAGATTGGCGAGTTGGCTGCACACTCACTCACTTTTATGTGAGAATAGTGTAATATATCCAAACAAATTTTTTTTTATATAAGAAATTCATTACTATATAATTTATAATTTATAATTTATAGTTTATATAATATATAATATTATTGGGGCATTATTGATGAAACCAAGCGACTTGGAGGAACGTTGAGGAGCTGTATGTTCCAGCATGTTCGACGAGAGGGAAATAGGTTAGCTCATAGTTTAGTTAAAAATGCAATTTTATCTACTGACACTGATGTATGGGTAGAAACTCTACCCGAAAATGTGGAAGACGTATTCCAATCGGATTTACCTTAAGTTTGTTTTGTTTGTTGTTAGTTCTTAATAATATTTTGCTTACATTCTTCTCAAAAAAAAAAAAAAAAAAAAAAAAGGTGATTATATATCCTATATATCTAAATTTATATTTATTGGAATAATGAAGTTGAGATATCACTTTCGAGCCCTTAATTTACCTAAAAGAAATCACTGATTTTTTTATTTTCTATAGTTTTTAATTTTTTTTTATGTCTCTATAATTAGATATCTATATAATAATTATTTGCTGAGTTCAAATATCTTTCTCATATCTTCTTTTAAAAAAAAAAATCTTTCTCGTATCTGTAAATTTTTCCTATCTAAATTTAAATTTCCGTCTGTCACACAGCAAACGTAACCATTTCTGAAATATGCCACGTACTCTGCATGTGCTGACCATGTCAACTTGCAAAAGTGGTTCGAAATTGCATGTGTACTATTAATTCGATGATTCTAGTTTTAGACACAGTGATCATTGGTTATGAGATCGAGAATAGATATCTATATAAATACCACTTATTTCGTTGAAACTAAAATTGAAAGTACTGTAAATAAAAGTAAAAGTTAGTTGAAATAGTATAGTAAGACTCATAAATAGTGTCAAATAGTGAAGTGAGGCTCATAAATAGTAAAAAGTTAAATAGTGAAATAATTTTCATTTATAGTGTCTGTTTGGTTTGCGTTTGCGTCAGATGCGTCTGCATTTTTGGCTTTTTTTTTTATTTTTTTTTATTTTAAGGACCAGCACCTCTTGCACTGTTCATGAGACATGAACAGTGCAAGTAGGCAAATGAACAGTAACCTGTGCGTGAACAGTAAGAGTATGTTTGGTAACTATTTTTTTCTCTTATTTTTTGTTTTCAAAAACAAATTTCTATTTTTGAAACTAAAAAACTTGTTTGACAACTCAAAATGGAAAGAAAACAAAAACTGTTCTCAAAACTCAATTTGTGAAGGAAATTGAAAACATGCAAAAGACTGTTTTCAGTTTCTAATTTTCAAAAGTTAATGAAAATACGCATTTAATTTAATGAGTCTGTCTCATTTAATGAGTTAGCATTAAATTTCAAATCCTAGTAACAACATATTTTAGTATTTTCTATTTTTTTTCTTCAAAAAACTTTTTTTAAAAATTTTAACTATCCAAACATGTTTTTGATTTCAAAAATACAAGAAAATTGTTTTTCCTTTATATTCTCAAAAACAAGTTTTTGAAAATAGAAAACAAAAACTATTACCAAACATAACCTAACTCTTTTTTTTTTTTTTTTTTTTTTTTTCAGTTTTCAGTTTTTAACAAGATAAGCGGTATCTAAACGCACACATAATCTCAATTCACACGTACGCTATATGAGTTGAAACTTTCCCCAACTTAGTGATTCTCAGCCACATGGAATTATTAATTTGATAGGTCTGTCCTATTATGGAACCTCCATCAAAAAGAAATGTTTTATGTGTTTCTTGTTTCTTTTGTTTTTGTTTTGGAAATGTTAACAAATGTCCTAAAGACATTGGTCGATGAACTATTTTTAGAAATATTTTATGAAAAAATAATAAAGCAATTAATTGTGTTGACAGTTTTTTACATTTTCCATAAAAGTTGTGTCAAATTTTTAATATAGTTTATTAACAATTGTCCTAGGAACACCCATTAACATGACCTTTGTACTTGAGATTTGAGACTAATCCTCAATCATGTTAAGAGCCCAAACGGTGAGAGCTGGCTTGGACGCTGTTTGTGTCAAATTCTTATAGATATCTCATACCATTTATTTATATATATATATATATATATATATATATATATATATATATATAAATAAATAAATAATCTGATCCTCCAAGATCTCTTTAGTAATAGCATGAATTATATAAGACATTTACACTTCACTCCCCAAGGGCTTTGTGAAATTAGTCCTGACAAGTTTGGATTAGTTACTTTCTTTTAATTTTTTAGATTATTTACATTTATACACCTTTTTAAAGCCTCACAACTCACAAGCCTCACAGTTTCTAGATAGAATTATTCACTTCTATTAGTAAATACAGCTTTTTAGTAAATAAAAATATATAATTTGTGCAAGAAACTAATTCAAATGCCTCCTCAATATCGACCAGTGATATCATGGTTTGGTCAATGCCAGGGCCATTGGGCCTTGCTTGGATAATAACAGTATCGTGTAGACTATAGAGTGTTCTTTGACTAGTCCTAATTGAGGCTTATTATACAAGCCAGCCTGGCCCAATGTCTAACAGTCAAAATAGCTTCAACTTTACCAATTCATAACCCAAAAGGCCCAAGGGATCCTCCTTCCCTCTAAGTAACAAAAAAAATGGTTGTTACTCGTGGCCTGCATCATAGCATATTGAGAAAGTAGAAGGGATTTTTTTTTTTTTTTTTTTTTTTAAATTTTTTATATAGCTTTTTTTTTTTTTTTTTTTTTTTGAGTATTTGCAAGTTGGAATGATGAAAATTTTCCACCCTGCTTAATCTATCTTGACTCATTCTATTCCGCATGAATTTTCTCCATCTAAAAGAGGCAATGAGACGGGAATAGGTTTTATTCACTTTATCATGTTTTACTTCACCCTGGCATGAATGTGTAGATTTTTTTTATTTAATATATATTTTAAGTTATTTATATATATATATAACTTAATATTTTTATATACATATGCAATTTATAGTTTTATACATATATATTATTACTGTCGGTGAAATACTTGGGTTTTTTTTTTTGTTTTGGTGCTTTTAGCACTTTCACAACTACCTCTCCCTTTTATTTTTCATCTCTACCTTATTAATATAGAGCTCCACTATCATCCCTATTTGTAAGAAGTTGCTACATAAAAGTTCCTAATTTAGTCCTTTTTTTTTTTTTTTTTTTTTTTTTTGCCTGAGTTAAAGGGGTCAAGGCCTCATGTGACATAAGTATTAGATCCATAGAGCTCCAAAAATTTTGGGATTAAGTCTTTGTTATTGTTGTAGTATAATTGATTTCTAGTGATTTTAAGTATTTAATAAACTTCCATTTATGAACACCTGGGTAGTGGACTAAATAGACTTGAAATATGTGTTGTAAATATAAAGGCCTCAAGTTCCATTTATCACGGCATTATTATTGGCTTTCGGAAATATTTCATAAACAAAGAAAGAGTAAAATAGTATGCCTAGGGGTGGCAAAATTTGACACGACCCGCAAACCTGACACGACTCGACACGAAATTAACAGGTTATGAGTTGAGGCTTAACGGGTTCGTGTCATATTCGGGTTGACACGGCTGACCCGTTTAATAAACGGGTTGGGTTAGTGTTAAACATATAGAACCCGTTTGACCCGTCTGACCCATTTAATTAAATGACATTTTACTAATATACCATTCAAACTCTAGGTATATAAACATATTAGTTGTGATTTATTTTTTTTTGACATTGTGATTGATTATTTGTGATATTGGGATATGCTTTAGTTTTAAATGATTATTTGTGATGCAATTACTCGTTAATTCTGAATTTTATATTAAAAATATTTATTTGTTTGTTTTTTCATAATTTTTTTTTTCATTTTGATAAAATCTGATAAACAGGTCGACACGACTGACCCGTTTAATAAATGGGTTGTGTTAGGGTTGAGGAATCTTGACCCGTTTAATAAACATGTCGGGTTAGTGTTGACCTATGTAGTCGAATACTTATGACTTGACACGACACGAACCCGACACGCGAACACGAATTGCCACCCCTAAGTATGCCCAAAGAGTAAGACAGTGGTGATTTTCTATGATTTTTGCTCTTTATTATCAAACCAAAACACCAATTGATTTTTTGTGTAGGTGGAAATTGAATTCCAAATCTCTTATTTAACAATTAAAGATTTTATTAATTGAGCTAATTGAAATGCACGTGACACTGAAAATTTTGAGCAGTGAAGAATCCAATGTAAGAAATGGGGTGGAAAAAAAAAAATTCGGCATAAATGGAAAACGGGCTTTGATTTGGGCTTTGCTTTAACTTTGTTAAAAGGCCACACAAAGTGCCCAATATTAATCTGTCTCTCTTATCTCTCTCTGAATATGTGGCGGAAATGGAAATTCAATATCATCACTCTCTTCTCTCAGCTTCTCCTTGCCTTAGACGAAGGACTATGAAAGCCACTCGTTTCACGCCTTTCTGCCACCAAAATACACATTCACAATATCCATCTCTACCACACAACAAGGTATGGTATATATGCATTATTAAAATAAAATAATGCTACTAAATTCTCATCTCTACTACAACTTCGATGCTTTTGTTTTGTTTGTTGTAAAATTCTTGAGATTTATTAAATGTTTTTAACTTTCCAAATAAGAGCTTGAATTATTAGTATGATCCACAAACAGGAGAAGGAACTGTTGGGTATAACAGTGAAATCTGCCAAAGCAAGATTATATGACTAGAACACTGTAATGCGCACGTGGGTTTCGGTTTTCAACTGACAAAAAGTGTTTTGGTTATGCTTTGTAAATGGTTATGCTTTATAAACTAGCTTGTATCCATGTTTATCTATGATTTTGGTACATGTAAATGCCACTTAGTAAGTAATATATATATATATATATATATATTAGCAAAAAAAAAGAGTATTAATGTATATATCCTTTGTAAGGGGTTTCCATGTTTATTTTAATAAAAATGGTGCATCCTGTTTAAAAATTTCTTTTTAAGATTTGCTGAATCCCACATTATCATTGATGGTGGCTCTCTGCAATGCTAGCAAGTAGCAACCCACATTTGACCGAGGTGCTCCCAAACCAAACCAATTTTTTATTTTTATTTTCTAGTATGAAAGTTCATGAATTGAATTATCAAAAAATGAAAGTTCATGAAGTAAACTTATTTTTTTCCTACTTATTGCTAAAGCTATTTTAACTGCATTTACATTAGAGTTATGTAGTGTAAATTTAGTAATTATGCTAGAAATGATTATGGTGGGAATCTTTATTTCAATCTGTTGCTCCTATTGACATTTTCCTTGGGGGGAAAAATTCTATGTTTCTCATAGTATATTCATGGCAGACACAAAACCCCTTTTTGTCTAATCGTTTGATGTTCTACATTCTGAAAAAAAAAAAAAAAAGAGCTATCAGCTGTTTAAGAAACTAGTGACATGTAACATATCATGTATTAACTCAACAATCTCTTGTTCCAATTTTTTACCAAGCTCAAGCCTCTATAAATAGAAAATCCTTAATGTATTTGACATCTTCTGACAACTGCCATATATGATTGTACAATTTTCTTTTGTATCAGCTTATCTAAACATGCATTTCCTTTGCAATGACTATAAATGTTCATGAAAATGTAATAAACTATTCAAACATTGATTTCTTTTGAGTTCCCTTGTTTGAAAATATGTTTATGTCTTTGTACAATTAGATAGAGTTGCAATTGTTTAGAATTCTTTAGACAGATGTTATCTAACTTCCTGTCCTTTGGATCTGCTTCAAACAGATAATCTGGCAGTGGAAGCAGGAACGAGGTTTCGATCACAAAAATGAATATATAGATTGCGCTGCATTGGTACGAGCCTTGAGTAGAAAAAGAATGCCTCATCTAGCTCAGAAGCTTGTACTTGAGATGAAATCTGAAGGTTTTTTGCCTAACAGCTCTACATTGTCATCTCTGATGTTATGCTATGCAGATAATGGCCTTCTTCCCCAAGCACAGGCAGTTTGGGATGAATTAATAAATAGTTCATTTGTGCCAAGTATTCAAATAATTTCAGAGTTATTTGATGCATATGGGAAGATGAGGTATTTTGATGAAGTATCCAAAATATTGGATCAGGTAAGTTCAAGGGATCTTAATTTGTTACCTGAAGCTTACTCACTGGCTATCTCTTGCTTTGGAAAAGGAGGGCAGCTTGAATTGATGGAGAAAACTTTGAAGGAAATGGTTTCTAGGGGATATGTTGTAGATTCTTCCACCGGTAATGCTTTTGTAAGATATTATAGCATCTTTGGTTCTCTAACAGAGATGGAGAATGCTTATGGCCGCTTTAAAAAGTCTAGACTTCTATTAGAAAAAGAAGGAATCAGGGCAATATCACTTGCATATATTAAGAAAAGAAAGTTTTACAAATTGGGTGAGTTCCTTAGGGATGTGGGTCTTGGTCGGAAAAATGTGGGGAATCTTTTATGGAACCTGCTGCTGCTATCCTATGCTGCCAATTTTAAAATGAAAAGCTTGCAGAGAGAATTTGTGAGAATGGTTGAAGCTGGATTCCATCCTGATCTTACTACATTTAATATCAGAGCTCTGGCCTTTTCAAGAATGTCTTTGCTTTGGGATCTACATCTTAGCCTTGAACACATGAAACATGAAAAAATTGTCCCTGATCTTGTGACTTGTGGTTGTTTTGTTGATGCATACTTGGATAAAAGACTTGGAAGAAATTTGGACTTTGCTTTGAACAAAATGGACTTGGATGATTCTCCAGTAGTATTAACAGATCCATTTGTGTTTGAGGTTTTGGGTAAAGGGGACTTTCATTCAAGCTCAGAGGCATTTTTGGAGTTTAAAAGGCCAGGGAAATGGAACTACAGGCAGCTAATTGCATTGTATCTCAAGAAACAATATCGGAGGGATCAAATCTTCTGGAATTACTGACAAGTGGTGGGCTGCTTGTGTACAGAAAAATTTTGACCAGTTAGTGTAGAAAAAAAGGATTCTTAATGATAATGGAGTCTACATCAGTTCTTTGATGCTGACCATGATTAGAATGTTGAGGATTCATAACTGACCCCAAAATTAGGGACTAAGGATTGGTTGTTGTTGTTATATATCAGTTCTTTGATACATTGGCTTTGGTTTTAAAACCTGCAGTTGTCACTTTGTATATATGACTAGATTGGCTCGAGATTCGTCTTCCTTTGTAATTCATGTGTTTGCCCTGAATAGATTTGATATCTTGTCTGGAAAGATGTATACTTTGATAGATGTTAATTTCAAGAAATTTGTTTTTTTTAAAGCTGATTATCTTATTCAGAATTCCTAAATGAGTAGTATGTTATAAATTATAATAGAAGAATACTCGAAAATGGAAAAACATATTCTATAGAATTTTTTTTCCCCTCACAAAATTGGTGACTGGTGGTCCTAAAACACCCTGTAGAGACTAGAGACTATTGCCTATATGTATATATGGAAAGCTCCAATGTGCGTCTCTCTTTTCCTCCTCTCTCTCTCTCTCTCTCTCTCTCTCTCTCCTTTGGCCACTACTCCTTTAAATTGTGTGCTGTGATCATCTTAGAGTCAGTGTTTTGATCAATGCGTATTTCTTACGTTTTTCTTAGACCTCCCTTAACATCTCGAATGATTATAATGATGCAAATTGTAAAGCTTTCAATTAAATTCTAACTTTGTCGCAGGACAACCAGAATGATTCAAAAATAAATTAAATGGAGGAAAATAAATATAGAAACCTAGGAGTCAGCACCTAGACTTGCTTGGAGTTAACACTAAGCGAGGAAAACCACAATGAATTAGCACTAGGGTCAGCTGGAGTAGGCACTAGACCAAAGAAACTGAAAGAAACTTCTCATTCGTCAAAATCATCTCCAAAAAGAGTACAATAGTTTGCTTATATGGAAAGACTAAACTCTAGTTCTAATTGGCATAGGAACAAAAATATCTTTGCTTCCAAATATTAAAATACTAATAGCCTAAAAAATACTAGGACCTAAAACATAACAATACAATTGACTTGCAAAAATATATAATACTAAATTAAAATTAAAATCTCCTTGTGTCTCTGGTGTCAAACTTTCTATTTTCTTTTCTGAGCTTTAAGAAATTATCAGCAGCACAGTGAGGTTTGGGAGTCTAATTATATCATTGTATAGAGTCATCTCTTTGTATCCATTCCGGACCATAGATTTCCTACGCTCAAGGAAAGAAGCATATTGTCATTGGTCAGCTGTTTTGTGTATCATTGTACAAGTACCTTTAGAGGTTACACTTAAAAGTCCTACTATCTAATTTCTCTTTATTTCTTTGCTTTTAGCAATTTTATGTAACAATGCTAATAGATCATCTTTATGATTTGGTCATTTCCAAAGCTTTTATAAATTTTGAATCTCTCTATCAAATCTGGAATTATCTTCTCTAAGAAAGCAAAACAAAAAAAGGGCTTAAGCTTTTTTATTTTATTTTATGGAAATACTGTATAATTACATTTTTCTGGATGTTCATCAAAGAAGCAGAAAACAACAGCAATCTTGACAACACTGACTGGGAAATTTTCCTTCTATGCTGACAAACCAAATTTGGCTTCTTGCCTTGGTTCCTTACTCCCTGAGATATTTGATCAAATTCAGTTGCCAACTTACCTTTCAAGCAAAACTTCATTTGGTTTTCAATTAAAAACAAAAACAAAAAACTCAATCTGTACGCTATCTTGCTCCTATGAAGGATGATGTGCTCGGTCGGCTCTTTGTGCTATCAAATCCAGCTTGTGCTAGTTGAGACACATTAATCACATGCTGAAAGGAAGAAAAATTTTATTTAGAAATTCGTGAAGTTTTCCTTGGTAATATGACTTGTGTTCTATAAAACTGTTGTCTGTTTGGAATTTCGACTTACTTGTATTGAGGAAGCTTGACTTTTTCTTGGTGAGTTTGCTGCACTATTGCTCATTGAGAAGCAGACCATTTCCTCTTCAGCAAGTGCTCTTAGTCTGTTAAGCAGGGGTAACACAACCTTCCCAAGATCCGGTCTATCTTTTCGCCTCATTTCTGCACATTGAAGAGCTAGCTTGGCGAACATCAGTGCCTCTTCAACTGGCCAGTCAGGTACAGCTGGGTCAAGCATCTCAGCAAAAGTTCCATTCTCAATAGCCCGTTCAACATGATGAGTTAAACCCATTGGTGGCTTGGCTGTTATTATTTGTAGAAGCAAAACTCCAAGTGAGTATACATCAGACTTTATTCCCAGCATGCCTGTTTGCTGATACTCTGGATCAATGTAACAAAAAGTTCCAGCTGTTGATGTCATGCGATACTGAGTTACAGTGTCGGCTACTGATGGAGGAACAAGCCTGGCCAAGCCAACATCGCTAATCTTGCTGACATAGTTACGATCAAGCAAAATGTTGCCTGGCTTTAGATCACGGTGTACAAGAGGTTCAGGCTTAGTTTGGTGAAGGAAAAGGAGGCCAGTGCCAATCTCTGCAGCAATTCGGAATCTTAATTGCCAAGGAAGAACAGGAGTGCCACCCCGCCGAAAGAGACGGTCTTCTAAGCTCCCATTAGCCATGTGCTCATAGATAAGGCAGCCATACTCTGGGCAAGCTCCAAGGAGGAGAACCATGTTTGGATGCCGAATGCAGCTCAGTACTTCAACCTGCATAACAGGTGCCAAAACATAGCTTAAAAATAAAAACATCAATAGTTGTTTAGTAAATTTGTGCAGAATTAGTAATCATAGAATTTTTAGAGGTACTTGATTGATTTAGACTTTTTTTTTTTTTTTTTTTTTTTGAGATATATGCTTACAGATAGAAGTAGAGGTTGTATCAACTGAATAACCATTTAATTATTGTGAACTAAGTAGCACATCACAAATACTGCACAATTTCATAGCCTTATCTTAAAGGATGTAGCCCCATAATTTGTTTCTTTTCTATCTAGTTATTTTAATCCCAAAATAAATAGTCTTCCTTTTATTAATGATGAAAAGGCTCAATTGCTATCCTCAAAGGGATTTTAGATCGTTATGATTAAATTAGTTTTTCCCCTCCACTAATTACTGAACTTCAATGCTTTTCTTTTTTAAAGTACTGAATGTGGAATTTTGGAAGAAACCAGTTTGAATGATCATAAGATTGATTTAAAAACCCCACCCCCCACAAAAAAAAAAAAAAAAAAAAAATGAAAAAAAAAAAAAAAAAAGATGATTGAGGCAGTTTTCCACACCTCTTGCTGAAACTGTGACTGTCCTTGAGCTGCATCTGGACGTAGAACTTTTATTGCCACTGGTGTGTGATCCAGTACACACTTGTATACTGGTCCGTAACCTCCTTCACCAATCTTGCGAGAATCCGAGAAGTTTTCTGTCGCTTCTTCAATCTCCTCAATCGTGTATCTTCTGTACCTGAGATCATTTGCTGCCAAAACAGCTCCTGTCTTTTTTCTCTCCTGATCTTCTTTGAAGGCTTTCATTTCTACACACATTCTTTTTTGTGCTTCCAGTTCTGCAAACCTCTTAGCTGCTTCAGCTGCCTCAAGTGCTGCCTTACACTTAGCTTTTTCCATCTCTGCAACTGCCAAAGCAGTTTCCTCGGCCAGTCGTGCCGCTTCTAATCTTTGTTCTTCTTCCATTTTCCAGAGGTGAAGTTCCCTTGCCTGTGTGATGAAATATAATCAGACTTTATGCTGGCATAGTTGCTGCTCAAAATCAACTTTTTTTTAAAAGTATTTTTTATTATCATAATCAATGTATATAACTCTGTGTACATGTTTGTTAGAAAATTTGCTCCATTTCAAACTGTTTCTATATGCAAATTACCTTGTATGTACATTTCTTTGACCTTATGGTCACACACACACACAGAGACTGCTATATTAGTTTAAATAAATATTTAAATCACATTTTGAGGCGCATTACGTAGTTGGGTCCATCTGCTCTTTGATACTTATTTATGCGCATATACAAGTCAATAACTAATTGATCTCTCATTATACAATGGGTCTCAAACCTCTTTTTGATACCCAAATAGTATGGACCATAGTCTAGTACCATTAAATATGCTGCAATTGTGAATTGAGTGACAGGAAGTCTTATTAAGAATTTTTATGGAGTTGATAGGAAATCAATCAAAACAATGAAAATTTGAGAAAGCTTCATTATTTCAATTCTTCAAGATTGGGGTAAATACCAAACTAGTACTTTTAGACTTGGCCCCAATTCTATTTTAGCAACTAATACCTTCTGCTTTGCTGTGAGTGCTTCTTTGCAGGCCGTACTGTACATGTCCATTGTTTGCTTGAGCTCTAGCCTTAGCCTCCTCATCTCAGCTTCTACATCATCCTGTAAGTTTTAGAGCAATTTTGTATTAATTTTCTATCCTGCGTCCACTCAAATGTATATTCTTGTACATAGGCAGATAAAAATATATGTTTATGTAGTGGATCATGAACGTAGCCGCTCAAATGTTGATGCATATAGGAAAACTTCTAAACTTTTTGCAGTTTCTATTGTGAAAAGTGACACTTAAGTTTAATATATAATTTACTGGATGCTTTGATCCATATAATTAATTAATAACCATGCCTTTCTCCCAGACTTGTTGTCCTTACCAAGTTTTTTGATGAAAAGTCAACCTGCGAAGAGGTCATATCAATTGACTTGTTTCCTGCAAATAAGGATCCAAAGTTGTTGTTGTCAAAATCTGAGCTGGTTGAAAGTCGAGGGTTCAATCCGGATTCTATATTGTCAAACAAAGAAGGAAACATGCGATCTGTGCTTGGCCTTCCAGTGCTCACATATGATATGTCAGAATCTGGAATGGAGAGCTCAAATGCTTTGGTCAAAGAAGCTCTATTATTTCTGTTGAATGGTGACCTGTTCCAGACATTATCAGTTCAGTCCTTTTTTATGGCAAACCAAACTTTCAGTTGACATAGGTGTGGCATACACGTAGCAATCATCATCACTTCAGCAATTTCTACTTAGGAAAGTGTTAGGTTGGTATGTTGATTTTGTTCCTATTATGGTTAAAGCTTAACCTTGGCAATGCCTAGGTCAACTCTGTCCAGCAATTTCCCCTTAGTGCCTACATCAGGGCACACAAGCATATCCAGTTTCCAAGGAGTTAATTACATTCTAACAAATAAAATGTTATATCCGTCACAACTCACAAGACTCAAAACTAAAAAGCAATGCTTTAGCTGTGAGGAATACAACATTCTGTTTTTGAACCAATAGTTGTGGTATGGACAGTAGTGATGCACATGAGCAGAGAATGAAAAACCATGTAAGTATGTGTCAAGGTAAGAATGTGGAAATATATACTTACAAATATGCACTTAAATCAATGTCGTAGCAGTGACTTATGATAAGTTAAGAAGCATGAGAGGTAGAAGGACCAAAATAGAACAATACAACAATTATAGTAAAAGAATCCAGAATAGATTTTTTGGGAGGAAATAGAGATAAACTTTTAGAAATTTGGATTAAAATATTATGGATAGACTGTTTCCCATATTGGTCTAGCCATAAAAATCTATACCTCTTCTCCTCTAGATGGTTAATGCATCATAACTTACTTGATTTCCTGATCATGTGATTGTGAGATACGGGGTGGTAATACTGCCCTCTCTGTTGCAGGATCAGGTAAAAATTGTTTTAGTAATGACAAAAATCAGATACAACTGGAAACAAAATGCAGCTAGTGTTACAGAAGCAGACCTCTAGATTGTTGGTTACGCGTGAAATTTGCTCCACCTGAATCAGAAATATTGCTTGCTTGATGCTGCATGGGGTTAAGGGGTGGTATCTTTGCAGGTGGTTGACCAGTAGCGGCTCGAACATGTGATATCTTTCCTTTGGCAATGACATACACTGTGCAGAAATCTGGTGCTACTTTTGACACACTACTTGGAATGTCTGTAGTTTTGAATCTTCTGTGAGAAATGACTAATAAAATTAGGATGCTATATCTTGCATATTGAAAAATGTCACATGTGGCATTGTTTCATTAAGTAGCTGTAACACATCAGTGAAGTTGGTTGAATCGTTAGCCTGAAAATTATGTCAAACAGCACTGTACTGGCAAACTCTAATATTGACCCACCAGCTGTCAGCCATTGCCCGTTAGCTATAGCTTTTTCAAACTGCACTTTTTAAAAGTACATCATTTTTAAACTTCACTTTTTCCTAGGTACAATGCCTTCCACCAAAAAACTAGAAATCACAAATTCATGTCTGGGAATCAAACTCTCCAAAAAATAGGGGATAAGGTTACTTACCAATCATCTCTTTTAAACCTGCAGAAATGGGAGTTTTGTGCAATGGTTATGTCCTTAATTTTTAAGGTACAATTCTTTCAAACAATCTCATTTTCAAAAAAAAAAAAAAAAAAAAAAAATCTGTACCAAACGGGAGTGTCACTTGTTGAAATGCATCATCATGTTGGTTCAAGGACTCCTCATTTCAGAACCACTATGATGAGTGCCATCATGATTTTATACATAAAATTCAGATGCAGTTTCATTTTAGTCAGGTCATTAAGATTCATACCATCCAATGTAATTTTTTCAAACCATGAGTACTTCCAAACTGGAAATGTATATAACCCAGAGCATGGTTGGCCAAGTTGGAGAAAGGGTATATACCTTACTAGACCACCCCTTGATGCTGCGCCAAGGACCAAAATCTCAACTGAATTAGCAGAAACGTAATCAATTAATGCTTTTGTTATATCCAAGTCCTCTATTATGACTTCGTTGCATTTTATCTGTTGCAAACATCAATAATTAGTTGAAAGAAAAAATACTATCTAGTATGGAAACAAAGGACAATGGATGATATTTTGAATATTAGCTGAGCTTGGATTTGGCCATTTCTTAACTCTTTACTTGCTCTTCTTTTTTGGGTGATCAAATATGTTAATTTTTCTTGATTAGCTTTAAGTAATTGTGTTGTTCAAGGAAAGCAATATGTGACATGTAAAAGGCAGAACCCACATCCTTTCTTGTGCAAAAGCAACGATATGGAAGGAACAACTCCTTGGCTTGATTCTCAAGTTGTTCTTGGTATGCTCTTACAACTTCTTCGCTCACTTCATGGTTCCCAACTGCACCCAAAAGATGAATATTCAAATGAAATACTCCATGAGATTGGATTGTATTAACAATAGTCAAGATGAGAATATACATGCTAAATGTGAAAAACTTGACACTGCTGATATTAGATAGCATATACATCTGCAAATTCATAAAAATTATTTACCAATGTGCTAAAAAGTAGGCGTTTACATGGAATCCACAAACTCATCTAAGATTCCACTTTTCATTTTTTTTTTTTAAGTATTCAGGACTAGTACAATTTTTTTTTTCATCTATTATTTAACGATTTTCTTTTGCCACATCATTTTATGGATTCAAGAAATTAACTTCATATTACCAGTTGTTAACTTTTATGCAAAACAATAAGTCTAAGCACATAACATTTTTCACAATTGTTTACATGACCTATTGTGATTGGTGCATAATAAAAGTGGTGTAAGTGATAGATCTGAGTAAAAATAATGTTCTGTTAACAGTAATGAATATTATTGTGACTATAGCATCACTGTGTAATAATACAATGTCCCCAAACCTCCTAATGAGAATGAGAGCCTGAGAACAATGTGTTGCAGAAATGCAGTCCATTGTAAGCCTTTCAGGGATTCACATTAGCTAGTATGCAATATAACAAAGTGACATCACCACTTTCAAGATAATTTAAACTGTAAATTTTATTTAATTATTTTCTTAATTTTCAAAAGAATATGTTTTTGTCGAGTAATCTTCTACAATAATACCTATATATATATATATTGTAAGCCTTTCATGGATTCACACTAGCTAGTATGCCATATAACAAAGTGACATCACCACTTTCAAGACAACTGAAACTGTAAATTTTATTTAATTTTTTTCTTAATTTTCAAAACAATATGTTTTTGTCAAGTAATATTCTACAATAATACCTATATATATATATATATATATATATATATATTATCATTATTCTTGAATGAGAGAAGGATATTTACTTTGGGTGGGCAATGAAGATGCTCTTTGCTTAACATGGATAAGAGTGAGAACTTGTCCCCTGGTGAGAAGATGATCAACCGTCCATTTCAGAGCATAATGACTCCCTTTGTCTTTGTCTATCGCCACTGCCACCACCTCTTCCTTCTTATTATCTGCACTCCCCCTTGCCATTTCTCTCCCTCTTTAACTTGTAAAAGAGAAGAAGAAAAACTCCCAAACAAAATCAAAACTTGCTAGCTAGCTAGCTAGTTAAAACCCAAAAGAGAGGAAACCACAGCAATATCTTGTAACACCCTGGCACTGATCGAATGTAGCAATATTTTGATGACAGAAACAAAGGGATTCTCTGAAACTAATACAGACCTTAGTTTTTTCTTTTCTTTTCTTTTCTTTTCTTTTTCTGTTATTTCTCTTTCAATCTTCTGAAGAGAGATTCATCATCTCTATCTCCCTCTATAGAAAGAAACAAAGAGAGTTAGTTTTTTCTGGTGTGATTACTATGTTCCTTAATAAAAACAATTATAACCAACCCGCCCTTAACCTTTTCCTATTTCTCTATATTAAGCTAATGCATTTCAACTGAAAGACTGGAGTCTTCCCGTGTGTATTTCGGTACCATTGGAGACCCAGTCCATCTTTGGTTGGCAGTTTTCAGTTTTATTAATTTACCCTCGATAGCCTTCCAAACTTAGCTAACAAGTATTAACTTATTATACACAATCAATACATCATGCTCACCATATTCACTTCTTGTGATGCAATCTTAATCAAAAGGGTAAAGGATAATTATGTCCTTTTCAGCACATGCACCTCTAGCTAGATAAGAGCATAAATATTCCAGGACCTTGACAGCATGGTTAGAAGAGGTTTTCTTGACCAGATCCCTTATTTTTGGAAAGTCATGCATGCATGTCAATATATTTGTAGCATGTATTATTGGTCTTGTATACTCTCTAACTTGGAAGCACATTAGCACACGCGAAGAATTTTGTAGCTCAATGACATTGTTTACTCTTCTTTATTAGGAGAATTAGGGTCCCCTCCCCCACTAGTTGACAATTAAAAAATAAATAAAATTGGAAGCATACTAAATTAATGTATCACTCAAAGATATATGCATGTGGAACTCAAATATATATGCTAGGGAATTCACAGTTATATTTAGTAGACTTCAATTCACAGATTGTTTCAAGACACTATGAAAGGACATCTAGGTCAATAAAACAAGCTTGTAAATATACGTGTTATCAATATATATGGTTAGAAGGGCATTAGTCAAGCTTTAAAAACAGGTGGGGGGGGGGGTGGCATTTATTAGCCAAATAGAATATAGGTTAGTTTTTTTTTTTTTTTCAACGAACATAATTGGCAAACTTTATTGACCTAACCTAGTCCTACCTTGGAAGAAGGTATACCATGCATCGGATGCATGATATATTTTTCCCTACCTTGGATAGCAAATTAGGGTTGGATCTCAATTGGTTTCTAACCTAAACTATGTTCCACTGTTGTGGAAAAGGAGGACTCATACATCCGATGCATAATATATTTTTTCCTACCTTGGATAGCAAATTAGGGTTGGATCTCAATTGTTCTCAAACCCAAACCCTGCCCCACTTTCATGGCTAATGGGATTCACAATCTCCTTCCCTCTTTCTCTGGCCATTTGTACATTTTATATCTATTCCTTTTCAGTTTTAGATCTTTGCTTGTAAAAATTGATTTCATAAACAAGTGCAACAACAATAAATTGTAATGAAATTGTGTGTGTGTGTGGCTAGACTGTAAACAAACGAAGTTATTTGAGATAATTTTAATTTTTACATATCGATATGATGATTATGAGTGTATTAACTGCTGCCAATGTATCAATGACTTTTCTTAATGACCTTTGTTAAGATCTTAGTCTTATGATTTGACTATGTGTTCAAAAGGATATAATTCAATACTGCCTCAATTAAGAGTACTTTTAATATATCGAATGCTACTAAGTCAATTATATATTGGGAATCTACCAAACTACAATATATATACTACCGGAGACTATATTGATGAGCAACAGAAGACTGCAATTCAGAAAGGACTATATTGATGGATTAACGATTATGAATTTGCTAAGAATCTAATAAAGCTTCATCTTCTCAAAAAAAACAAAAATAATAATAATAATAAAGCTTCATAAGCATAAGAGTATTGAAAACAAGCAAACTACTTACATGAACGTTTTTCAATGATTTTACGACATCTTACTCATTTTAAATCCAATTTTGACTCATGAGCAGTTGTTTTAAAGGGATTTTTATTATCTTATATATAAAGTTTGATTTATTTCGATAGGAAAATTAGATTTTTGGTTAAATCTGGGTCAAACTTCGGTCAACCAAGGTTAAACCCGGTCAACCATGGTCAAAATGTTCTAAAATGTGTATTTGACTCTAGTAAGCCATAATTTAGTGTTTTGGTGTCTTTTCAGGCTTCTTTAATCCTTATAGTCAAAGTTTTCTCATAATTTTGGCTTTTAGTTCATGGATTTGGTTGATTTATCTTTCAATCAGGATTAATTGTCACAATTCATGTGATTACTATGGATTTTGGCTTTTGGATTCAAAATACAATTTTAAGATTTTTCCAAGTTTCATTAAAATCTTTTTTCACAACAAAAAAAAAATGAGGGTGAAAAAAAATACAATATCAACAGTGACGACTATCTCATATCATTGCACTCATCCATTATGTTGGTGGCCACATCGTGAAACTCATAAGAGATATCCATATTCCATATTCATTAAGTAACCAATGGACTCAAAAGATTACTGATCAGTGTAGAAGAATTGAATATTTCCATAAAGTACCCTACAATCACATCCTCAATCTTGTTTGCTTCAATTTGCAACACTTCATTAAAAGTTTTTAATCCCCTTAATCTCAAATTTTCAACTACATCCTTTGCTCTACTTTAGCATGAAAATACTTGGTATTCCTATCCTTGTTCTTCAAACAAGTTTCGCGAGAATGCTAGTCTCAAAATTAATTCTTCTGTTACAATTATAGAATGTTCAAATCCCTTCTAATTAATGCAATACATCCCTTTTAGCCTGTAATTGTTGATCAACCCATTAACTATTTGGACTCCAATCTCGCAAAGTCCATGCTTCCTCAAATTGAAAGCATTTACACAACTTTGGTAGACATGCCACCTTTAATATACACTCGAGCATATGGTCTGATGTTGCCATGGCTAGATGTGGTTAATGATGCCATTGAAAATATTCCAGCACTAGATTAGCACCCTCAAATCTGTCACTCCAATTGAACTAAGAACCCTCATATAGCCCAGAATATTGCAAAACCACTCTAGTCTGGTTATAGTACCCACACCATGTTTTTCATCTACAATATCAACAATTCATTAAAATCTTGGAGAAATAACCACGACAAATGGTACCGGTGATCGATGCAACAAAACAACCCTAATAAAATCTAAGTGATCTTCACAACACTTGAAACCTTCGATCTTTGTAATGTATTACATATTACACATCACACGAAGCAATTTTTTCTTTATTCTTTTTTTGAGAATCATTTTAAATATCCACGCTATATTCATAAAGAAAATTGATCTCTTTAAATCTCTAAGGAAGATTCATTGTACCACAATATTAAAAAAAGAATAAAAATAAAAAAAATATTTAAAAAATAAAAACAAAAGTGAAAAAGAAAGAAAATACATCTCATTTTTTTTTTTTGAGATAAGAGAGAAATTTTATTTGATAAAAGGTAAATAGACAAATACATAACAACCCTTTAAGCAAAAATACAGGGGAACAAAGACCTGTTCTGCAGAAAACAAAATATGCAGCAAAAGAAATACAGCAATACAGAAACAGCAACAGATATTACAATTACCCCCTGTAAGCACAGGTTATGCATCACATTGAAATCATCAAGGTTTTGTACAAAAACAGCATTGAATCACAAATATGATGGATCCCAATGCAACAAATTAAGACCTTCCGGGCCAAGAATTTGGCAAGTAATCCGATCAAACTCTTCTTTACCAACTGACTCGGCCTTGAAAACCTTAAGCTCAGCCACAACCTCACACCCTTCATTAAACTTGCACCCATTTTTCTCAAGTTCTCCAAGAACCCAAGATTCGATCCTTTCTTTCAAGTACTGACTCACAGTAGGGTCGAAGTTGAGTTTATACAACTCCTTTAACACGTAGTTTTGGCGCAGACGAGGCAGCCCAGCAGTAACAACAGAGAGTGGGACTTTGAGGTGAAAGCAGAGCCGTGGGGAAATAGCGTCTTCAAGCACTATTTTGACGTCTTGGGAGGGCTGGATTTTGAGTTGGTATCGTTGTGTGATGAATATGCAGATGGTGAGTGTGGTGGTTTTGGAGACTCTTTGTGTGTTGGGTTCGTACATGTTTAAAGAGCACTCGATCTCCATGGTTGGTTCTTGGCTTTAAGCGAAGTAGGGTTTAAAGTCTGAATGTTTTTGTTCTTATAAATGGTGCGTGTGTATATATATATATATATATATTATTAGAAATTCTATTTGGAAAATGCTAGAGTTACTGATTGTTTTACAAATTGTTTTACAAACAACTAATGCGGTGGTTTTTCAAAAAAAAAAAAAAACCTGATGTGGTGAGTGACTATTTGGTAAGAGAAAAGATGATGTTAATAGTAGGTCCAAATAAGAACCAATAAGAATTGATCACATCAATAATTTGTAAAAATATTGTAAAATAATTTGTGGTTATAACATTATTCTAAATTTTTTGTAATAGAAGTTCTACTCCATAAAACTTTCACAACAAATTTTAGCGGTATGTTATTACTGGTTGTTACTAGTTGGCAAAACATAATTTCGATAGTGGGCCTAAATTAAAACCAATAACAACTTGTCACCTATGATTGTTGTGAAAATGTTGCCAACATAATATTTCTCATAAAATAATAGTTGGAGTATTAAATTTTTAGAAACTTAGATGATAGAGTTTTACCTAAATTAAACAATAGTTGGAATAGAATTTTAAATTTCTTGAAACTTATCTAGACTTTTAAATTTAAAAATTGTTGAAAGTTTTTTGAAACAGAATAGTAGTTGGATTAGAGTTTTAAATTTCTTGAAACTTATCTACTAGAGTTTTTGTTTCAAAAAAAAAAAAAAAAAATCTACTAGAGTTTTACTTAATTTTTTATTTTAGAAACAAAAACACACACAAGAGAGAGAGAAATTAAGTGATTGAGTTTTACTTAAATTGAACAATATAGTTGGAGTAGAATTCTGAAAATATCTTGAAACTTTAGCTAATAGACTTTAAGTTTAAACTAAAGTGAACGTTCCTAATTAATTAGTATTTTGCCTTAAAAGCAAGATAGTCACTTGGCCTAATCACGCTTTTAGGCTAACGTTTATTATATTTATACTATATATAAGAGGATTTTCTTCTTTGACCTGGATTTTTATGTGATTCAAAAATACTCCTAAACCTTACATTTAACAGGGAAAAAACTTAAAGACAACCCAGTAAAAAAATATCTCAAACTCTACTTAAAATGCCTACAAAATAAGACACTCTCCTAGTGGTATTATTATTTTTTGATGAATAGGCTAGTGGTATAATATGTGATTTGTATTGTGTACATTGTATTTTTCTCTACACCTTTTCCATATGTGGCTTTTGTATTTTCTACATGTCATTTTGTAATTATTTAGAATTAGTTAATTAGTTAGTTATATTTTTCTTAGTTGTTAGTAATATTTTCTTAGGTTACTCTTCACCTTCTTCTCAAAAAAAAAAAGGTTACCCTTCACCTCTTGTATGTATAAGAGTACTTAATGAAGTTTATTTTTTAACGCGAAAAGTATATGATTTCATCGCGGTGTATGGTATATGAAATTTCCAGAGGACTCCTGTAGTCTATAGTTCAAGTTGTAAAGTTTACTATTTTCCGTTGAGAAGAAGGGCTTTTTTTTTTTTTAATACCTTTTTGCTTTTCTCTTATCGCCCTAATGCTCTTGCTCACCAGACAAACAAATAATAATAATAATTAGCCTCTGTATAAAAACGCTCACAAACGCAAAACACTCGTATACGAAAAACTTATTTCACCCACAAGCGCATTACACTTAGCACACACACTCACAAATGCAAAACTCTCATATAAGAAAAACTTATTTCACCTACAAATGCATAACACTTATCACACACACCTAAGCTTTTTTATGATTGAAAAATGTAGTTTCCTGAATTATGAATGAAAATTATTAACCTTTACAAAATTTAAAAAAAAAAAAATAGAAGAGCCTTTCGTGTGTGCTTTCAGGCTAGTTGTTTTTGTATGTTTTTAGACCCCTTAAAAACACAATCGGATTAACCTAGTGAATTAGCCACAAGCGCATTACACTTAGCACACACACTCACAAATGCAAAACTCTCATATAAGAAAAACTTATTTCACCTACAAATGCATAACACTTATCACACACACCTAGGCTTTTTTATGATTGAAAAATGTAGTTTCCTGAATTATGAATGAAAATTATTAACCTTTACAAAATTAAAAAAAAAAAAAAAATAGAAGAGCCTCGCGTGTGTGCTTTCAGGCTAGTTGTTTTTGTACGTTTTTAGACCCCTTAAAAACACAATCGGATTAACCTAGTGAATTAGCCAAGTGATTACTTAGTCAAATTATCAAGTCTAGGTTAACACAATCATATAATCATATTAATGTAAATTGCGGAATATAAAGAACAGAAAAATATGATGACCTAGGAAACCACACCAATAAAAACCTGGGAAGGATTTAACCTAGCTATCCTCAAGGTAAACCTGAATCCACTATGAAAGAATCGAAGTTTTACAATAGGACTTAGACTACTAACATCCTATTGCTACCTACCAGTAGAAACTTACTGACACGACCACGTGCAAGCTCTGAGACCACGGACTCCTTCTTTCTTGGATTCTTCAGCAAATACAAGCACACCCGTTTGAGTTTCTTTAAGCTCTTTAATGCAGCAACTGAATCGATTACCAAGTTCTTGACATAGTCTTGAATCTTGGAAACCTTAAGTATGTGTGAAGGCAACCACATCTTGATCTCACAAAAGATTCACACACACAACATAATGGACAACCAAAAACGTGGCTAGGGTTTTCCCTTTTATACTTAAGACAAAACATAAAACCCTACATATCAAACGGGCTTGGGCTGAGTTGGAAGAATTCTGCAGAAAAACATTCTGTCGAGTTTCGATCGATCGAGTCTAATTCTCGATCGATCGAGCCAGACAGAATTGCACAGTAAATTCTACAGTAACTCAATTCCAACTTTACATAAAACGCATATACTTTGAGCAAGTCTAAACAAGACTAAAACCTGTTTTGATCATGGTTTGCCAACAATACAAATTAGAGTTCTAATACATTAATTCCTAATCCTTAGAACCTAACAGTTTTTTATGGGAAAACCTATCACGTTATCAACTTTTTTTTAGTCCTAAAATGTAGCCAATAAGTACACATCCATATAACAAAAGTTTCAAATGCCTAAAAAAACAAAAATAAATAAATAAACAATATGGGAAAGGTTGACGATTGTAAATTAATTTTTTTTTAACGAGATCAAAAAACATTTCAATCCTAAAAGGTAGCCACTTAGTCCTAAAATGTAGTCATTAAGTACACATCCATTACAAAATTTTCAAATGCCTGAAAATTTAAAAACAAAAATAAATAAATAGTTTTAAGAGCCACTTAGTCCTAAAATGTAGTCATTAAGTACACATCCATTACAAAATTTTCAAATGCCTAAAATATTAAAAACAAAAATAAATAAATAGTTTTAAGATTTTTTATGGGAAAGGTTCTCATGTGAGCAATAATATCATTTAATTTTAAAAATGTATTTTCTTGAAAAAAAAAAATGAAAAGAAGTTGTTGCGAAAGGAACAGCAATTGCTAGGGATAATTAATTCATATGGAAGAGATGTGATTATGTACATTAGTATTCCAAAAAAAAAAAAAAATTTAAATTGAATCCAAAAAAGATGGCGAAAATATCATTTTGGTCTTTATATTTTAGGGTTACAATCAATTTAGTAGCAGTCAATTTGGTTCTTGTTATTTTTAACTTGCAATCAATTTGATCTCTACCGTTAACTCACTAACGGAAAACTCCTATGTGGCAAGCTATGTGTATTGTTGGTACTCTTGAAGCTTACGTGGCAACTAAAATAATAATAAAATATTTTTTATTGACATTAAAAAATTCCACTGCAGCATCCGAATAACAAAAATTAATTTGATCATTTAAAAAAAAAATTAATTCACATATGGAACACACTGATCTTGAACATGAACATAAACATTGAACCCAGAAAAATCAAAGCAAAAATAAAACCCAAATCAACCTCAACGGACCCGAGTCTTTTTTTTTGTCCCTGGCGCTCTGTTGATTTGGGTTAATGCCACATCATGGTCATAAAATTCTCTGGTAGACTGTAGTTGCTTTTTACGTCCGCTAAACTTTTCTTTTTCTTTTTTTGAACTTTTGTAAATTTTGGGACTTGCAGATTTTGAGCCATGCTTGGAATTTTTAGAACTTTGGAATGTAGCAATGTGATTTTGGAGTATTTTGATTTGGTGAATGGATGGATGTTGGGTTTATTTGTGATTCACTGTGGTGGCTTTAGATGAATAGAAAATGAAGTTTTTTTTTTTCTTCCGCGGCGTGGAGGATTAAGGATGACTGGAGTTTGTGGAGGATTGATTTGATTTAGGTTTTATTTTTCTGGATTCATGTTCTTGTTCATGTCGAAGATTGTTCTAGATCTGAATTTGTCTTTTTTTTTCTTTAAATTTGTTTTATTTTTTTCTTTAAAATTAATTATTCAACGCTGATTTGGCATTTTATAATGCCAATAAAAAAATATTTTAGGCGAAAACCCTATTCTGACGTGGCATTTTTTGTTGTTGTTTCTTTTTTTATGTGACTTTTTTTATTATTATTATTAAATTGCTGAAGTGGCACTTTTTAATACTATTCTATATGCCACATAAGTTTTAAGTGTGCCAGCAATGCACATTGTTAACCATATATGCGTTTTTCACTAGTAAGCTAACGGAATTAACTACACTGCAATTTAAAAATGACAGGTAACAAATTGACTTCTGTCAAAATGTAAAGACCAAATTGACTATGACCCCAAAATGTAGGGACCAAAATAGTGTTTTCACCAAAAAAGAATTACACAAATCAATAAACATAAGCAGGTATAGGATTTTTTTTTTTTTTACCAAAAAAAAAAAAAAAAAAAAAAAAGGTCTTTAACAACCAATCCAATGTGCCTGCTATGCAATTCAACAAAATTGTTGATATCTCACCCTAAAAAATAGAGAAAAAAAAAGGAGAGAGTAAGAATTAATACAACTACATTATCTACATGATCTTTGAACTTATTAATTATAGGACAAAACTTAGGTAGAGTACTTTAGATGCTATTTCTTAGGTTCCCTTTTTAGAATTCAGCCATGTGGCTTTTTTCTCATTGGATGAAAGTGTATTTTTAATTAAGTAGCCACATGGCTAAATTTTAAGAGGAGAACCTAAGAAACAATACATAAGTACTATACCTAAGTTTTGCCCTTAATTATATTACAATCTTATCCAAATTGCACAGTTTGTCAAGTTTAATATTATTATTTTTTCATTGGTTAAGATTGCAATATAATTAATACGTTCATCTTTTTTGGCTAATAGTAGTGTACGTAACACAATTTGATACTTATCCAAATTGCACAATTTGTTTGTTTTTTTTTTTCAAACAAAGTTCTATGTACTGCTGTAATCAAAGAAAAGTAAGGAGTATTCCATTTTTTTTAGGTAATGAGTAAACTTTAACCCACAAACTCATATCAACCCCCCCCCCCCCCCCCCTCCAAAAAAAAAAAAAAAAAGATAATGATAAGGAAATAAGGAAATGAAGAAAAGCAATTTAGAGTCCATATAATTAGCATAAGGAATAGCAAAAGTAACCTACTTAAATTCAACAAAAACCAACTGCGAATTGCGTAATTCTCATCAATAGGCAAACTATCAGTGACTGTGATAAAAAAAGTGTTAGAAGACAATATAAAAAACGCGGGCTATAGCCATGTTTTTTTTAGCCGTGTTTACAAAAAATGTGGCTATAGCTAACCTATAGCCACATTTTTAAGAAACGCAGCTTAAACTACTAACCTATAGCCGCATTTTTTAAACATGGCTATAGGTTAAGTCTATAGCCACGTTTCTAAGTGTTTGTAGCCGCGTTTTAGATAGGGCCTATTGCCACATTCAAAAAGCGTGGCCATAGATCCAGCCGAATAATTTTTTATTTTTTTATAAAAGAGGACCTATACCTGTGTTTAATAAATGCGGCTATAGGTTAAGTCTATAGCCACATTTCTAAGTGTTTAGAAGCGTGGCTTTAGGTTCATCTAGAATTTTATTTTTTTTTTTGGGTAAACTACGTTTTTTATCCCTATCCTATATACCATATTTCAATTTGACCTCTAACCTTTCAATTGTGTCAATTTGGTCCCTAACCTTTCAGTACTATGTCAATTTAATCCCTACCGTTATCTTTTGGATGAAAATTGATAACGTGTCTAATAGCCAAAATAAAAAACTAGCTTCTGTTGATGTGAGAAGAAACTAAAATTTTATTTTGGGTATTTGCCATGTCAGCAATTTTCATCTAAAATATAACAGCAGGGACTAAATCGACACGACATTGAAAGGTTAAGGACCAAATTGACACAATTGAAAAGTTAGGGACCAAATTGAAATATGGTGTAAAGAATAGGGACCAAATATATAGTTTACCCCTTTTTCTTTTTTTTAAACAGACTACCTATAGCCACATTTTTGAAATGCAACTATAGGTCCATCAGGAAAGTTAAAATATATATATATATATATATATATATATATATATATATATATATATATATATATAATTATTGAGGACTTATTTCCTTACTTTAAAAAAAAAACAAAACAAAACAAAATAGGAAAGAGCGATGTACATTGACATATCTATTAAGTAGGAATAATTAGAAAAGTTTCTTTTTTTAGCAAGAACAATTAGAAAAACTCTTTTGTTTTTGTAAGTAGGGTTTCTTTGTCCTGTATCTATTTCTGCAGTGACTGTAACACTTTAGCAACCCTAATTAAGAAAAATAGAAATGATCACAAAGAGGAGTTAGCGTTGCTCCACTCTGTTTTCAATAGTCTTTTTGATAATATTTCTCAACAAGACTATACACATCATCCACATTAAAGGATTGGTAAGTATCCTTTGGATCCCAAGCTAAGCTAAGTGTTAAGAGTTCCATTGTTGTGTCTTGATTTGTTTAATCTAACACTCCCCTTTTGCATATGGGCCACGTAAACCTCCAATAAGTGGGAGCCTAAAATGTGAAAATTTAAACGTGAGATAAGATGATCACATGGGATTAAATTAACGATTATTTCAAAAGCTTAAACTTTTAGGAAATAGTAAATTTAATCATTTATTCTAACATTCCCCCTTCACATCTAGCCACCTGAACTGCCATTGAGTAGGGCCCAACACGCGAAGGGAGAGTGTTAAA
The DNA here is from genome assembly GCA_028535165.1 of Quercus tomentella. Lineage (NCBI taxonomy): Eukaryota > Viridiplantae > Streptophyta > Magnoliopsida > Fagales > Fagaceae > Quercus > Quercus tomentella. Next base: position 47,732,621 of record JAPQVY010000111.1, read on the forward strand.
TTAAATTATTAAATGCATTATTTTCTATAATTTTAAACTTTTAAAAAAATAATAAATTTAATCATTTAATCTAAAAATATCAAAATGATAATAATGCTTACAATGATCTATTTTCTTATGACCTCTACCTTCAACATACCAAGCAACATACCAAGCACCTCTACATCATCTTGGCTATTTCTCACGTTTTACACACACACACACACACACACACACCCAAGTGGGGGCCCGGACCCCCCTGAGTCCAATTTTTTTTAGTCATTCTATATTTCATTTTTGTAGTTGGGTCCCCCTTCTCCCCAATCTAGCTAGCTTAATCCAAATAGCAACTATCCAATCCAAAACCTTTAAAAAAATATATATATATATATAAATATATATATATATATATATATATATATATATATATATATATATTCACAATGGTGATTGTATAAAAAAACTATTTTACCACCAAAGAACAAAAAATCATGTGTTATTGGAGAAGCTAAAACTAAATTTTTTACAACTACAGTAAACTGGTATAAATACTAGTTGACTGTAACAAGTTGTTAAAAATAAAATATAATACTTTATTAAGATTATATCTCTTCCTTCAATAAAAAAAAAAAACTCAAATTCTCTCTTTTTCTTACTATTTTAATGAGTTGTTTATATTATTTTAAATGAAGTGATAAAAAAATAGAACATTTAATATTGGGTGTATTGTAAAGTGAGCTAGTAAAATAGATAAAGTAGCTTTTGAGGTACTAAAAGCTAAAATTTTTAGCACCACCACTGTGAATGCTCTAACTTCCAAACACACAAAAAAAAAATCCTAGTCAGCCTAGTATTAAAAAAACTTCTTTTTTTTTTGTCTTTTTTGATAGATGATTGCATCTTAATATATTTAAAAACAATGGTTTTTTGTATTTATAATTTTTTAATACTATATAGATGTCTATTTGGAGTTTTTTTTTCCTTTATACTCCAACCCTCGCTAGCTTAAAATTCTGAGTCCGTTCCTGATATATATATATATATATATATATAGAGAGAGAGAGAGAGAGAGAGAGAGAGAGAGATGGGTTCAAGTTACACCTGTTGTAACTCCACAAGAGTTACACCTTTTATACACCGTAAATTCTTACTAAATCTAAGGGTGAGAAAATCACCCTCTCATGTCATTAATGTATAGTATTAATTTCTCAAATTAGCTACTTTTACTTAAATTCTGCACATTTAATGCCTCACACTAATCAATCATCTTCCCCTCTCCTCCCGTACCAATATGGTGGTATTACCATTTAGTTTTTTTTTTTTTTTTTTTCCTCCTCATCTGTGTCCATTTTTGTTAAAAACAAGTTAAAATTCGTGTATAGTGAAAGAAGCGAGTAGGGTCAGAATATTGGGTTTTGAAATTTTGGATACTATTAATTTTAGTTTTTATTTAGTCTGTTTATTTTATTTTTCTTAGTTTGGTGGATTTGAAATCTAACCAGCAAGCTACCCATGGCGCTACCAATACAATAAAATTGAAAATGAAGATTAGATCTGGAACTGGAAGATCAAAATGAAAATGGACATATATGGTTTTGGGTTTTGACAATGGATGTAAGAAAAATATAGAAATGGAGAAAAAAAAGATGGGAGGGAAATTTATTTAGGTGGATTGGTAGAGGAGAATATTAATATAAGGAGAACATTGAAGTGGTGGGTCACTACAAGATTCTTAAAAAGTATCTAATACATTTTAGCTAACAATAACAAAGAATGACAAAAAGAGGAGGCTATCTTTCTTGTGCAAGAGAAATAAAATCTTCAACTTAAGAACGTTGAGAATAGGCACTTGTGCAAGGTTAGGCATGAATTAATTAGGAGAGAGAGTAGAAAAAAAATAATATAATATTCTCTTAAATTAATTAGGTTAGCTAATATGGAAAGCAATTAATTTTAAAGATGACATTAATTATAAAGATTTTCTAACCATTAGATTTCTTAGAAATCTACGGTTTAAAAAATGTGTAATTCTTGTGGAGTTACACTAAGTGTAACTTGAACCCATCTCATATATATATATATTGAATTAAAGATCAAAGTAATAAGAATAATACTAAAAAAAAAAAAAGATTTTAAAACCTATAACTTATGAATATAATTTTCAATATATAGCGTCCGCTCCTTATGATAGTTCGGATGACAACTCTTTATCATCAGATCATAACACCAATTGGTTTTTAGTATAGGCAATGATTGAACATCAAATTTCATATTCAACTATTAGATACTTTACCAGTTGAGCTAAACTAACAAATTAAACCTTGAAACTTTAAAATCATAATCAACTATATCCACTACAAAAAAACGAGGGCTATAGCCGCATTTCTAAACCGCGGCTATAGACCCTAAAAATGCGGCTATAGGCTTGTTTGGTCTATGGCCGCGCTTACACATGTGGCCTATACTCCGCGACAATATCTCCTGTAGTCTATAGCCACATTTTTGAAAACACGGCTATAGTAATTACTTTCATTAAAAATGTGTTTTTCTTGTTTACCTTACCTAAATTTTATTTTTTGTTTCCATTAAAAATGAGTTTTTTTTTTTTTTTTTATATATATAATTCAGAAATGACGTTATTCATTTTACCTTCTTCTCCAAATAAATGAATGAATAAAAAATTATGACATGTTATGTTAATGATGATTTTAAGAACATAAATTATTTGATTTTGAATTATTAAGGGGGAGAGAGAGAGAGAATTAAACTTTGTTGAAGTTAAGTTAAGGGGGACATGAACTTAATGAGCACGTATATGGATTATTAGTGCAACAAGTCCCATTGCACTAGAGTGGGATACTTGCTTTGTACGATTTTAATAAGTTACTTTCATAAACTATGTTGTTTTTTCTCCAATCTTCAAGTTTGAGGTATAAAGTTTGATGATGTGCTGAAATCGTTAGTAAGTTGTAGGCTCCAAATCACGCCAATGGGTACCTGTGGAACAAGAATAAAAGGACCAAACAGAAGGCACCGATGTGGTACCGGCCAAAAACCCTCCAAAAGTCAAGTCAGTGAATGAGAAATCTCTAAGAACTCTATAGTGAGAGAGCTAGGGATTTTCTGCGTACCTGAGAAAAGAAGAGGTCTGGTGCTTATATAGTGGTGAGTAGTAAACCGAGATCCCTTGAGAGCGGGGATTTTTCCTTGTAGGGAAGATCTGGTATTAGGGTTTCCGAGATTTTAGGGTGTCTTTCCATACAAGGGTGATATGGGTAAGTAGTGGGGTTTTTGTGCGTGATACACAAGAGGTTTCCATATATGAGTATTCGTGAGGACCAAGTAAGGCCATGTAGGACCCGTCGGCTTTCCCCCTCCGCCGGTCTGTGGTCATCCATAGCTCAAGGATCTCCCGTCGTTTCATGAAGGAGATGCGTCCGTCGGCTTTTATGGTGGTGCTTACTCACTCCCAAGTGCAGGAGATCATAGCAATATAATTCTCGGAGTACCGAGGTCGAACCACAAGGAGAGGGATAGATTCAAAGACAATATAATTAAACAATAATTTGGGTGAAGAAGAAAAATACTTTTGCTTGGTGATTGTTAACAAGAATAACAATAAAAACTTATTTAAATCAATAATGTAAATACTAGGGTATCGAGGTGTTTCTCTATATCGATATGAAATTCTTTGTGATCTAAGAAATTATATATTTCATAATTAATTGTTCTTATACAATTAAATACTTATGATTCGGTTGAACTGAGACGATTCAAGTACGCATGATAACCTAGATTAATAATGCGGTTAAAAATGTTTTCGGAAAAACCCATGCACTTTAAAACCTTATTTCTATTTGAAACTATTAGAAATTCATCTAAACAATAAGAAAAACATGATTGAAATTATTGAAAGCATGGAAGAACTAATACATCAAAAGAAATCTAATTGAACAATCAAATATGTTGTTGATAAAATCCTAGAAAGAATCACATTGAATATTCACACCATATAGAAGAAACATAACCCCTAGCCCTAGTAAAGAGTTTAGGCTGCCATTAGAGAAAGGAAAATACTAGGTTTTCTCTCCAAAATTCGTTCTCCATAGCCTCCCTTCAAAACCCTAATGTAAAAAGTGTCTAAAGAAAATAAAACTTTTACTATTTTAATTTCCGTCCAGGTTTACAGCAGTAACTTGTGAGTTAATTTCGGCCTTCAAATATTGTGAATTTCAGAAAAATCAAAACTAGAAAGTTGTAGATATTTAAGTCATGGTTTCAACCAATCCAGCCTTGTATCAATTGAATTTTTGAGGAGAGAGATACGCCCAAAATACTGATCAGTGCTCAAATCTGATTTTTCCTTTTTAGATTCTGCCTCTTTGATTTCTTTCCTTATTTGAAACTTCCAAACATGGTAGACCACCCAAGCACTCCAGCTGCACCTCCTTAGACGCTTAAGCATGGTCCTCTAGCTCCACTTTAATTCTAGTTTGGTCTCCATTCTCTCACAAACTCCTATAAACTCATCTTTTTCACATGATTTCCTGAAAGTAGAAAATTACACGCAATGAATAACATCTTATTCAAGAAATTATGTAAAGATAAATAATAGGGACTAATGCAAATCATGACTTAATTATACAAATTAAACATAGTAATAAGGAGATAACGCCCAAATAAATATATAACGAGTATACATTTTAAGGCGTTATCAGGTGGAATCATCTTTCGAAAGCTCCATCGATTCTTAAGGGCGCGTTGCTCCCATTGTCATCGTTCTGGAGCCTCCATCAGTTTTTGTGAAGCTAACGGCCCCGTAGGTGTTGTCAGCTTTCTTAGTCATTTGTTTACAAGTCTCCCCTATCAAAGTTTATGCACTATTTTAAATTAGTGAGTGAAAGCAAGGAAACGACCTCTAACCAAGTGGAAAATGACGCATACCTAACCCATTGAATTGGTGGGTTGAGTTAACCCATGGGTCACATGGTTGATTTTTTTTTTTTTTTTTTTTTTTTTTTTTTGGCTTTCTGATTTTGTTTTAAAGTAACGTTCAAACTATGTAAAATTAAAATTTTATATATTATTTAACTTTTATTTTTATGTGCTTTTGTTCATTTCTTCTTTTTATTTGTATTAAAAGGATGACAAAGACAATAATATCGAATTTCTTTTTTTATTTTGTATTTTTTTTTATTGCATGTAAAAAATAAATACAAGTCATACCAAGTTGATATGATACTCAAAAGACCAAGTAAAGTTCATAGACATTACAAACCGTTTACATTACCGGCAAAAAGACATTTTAAACTGAACTTGATTAGACTGAATCTGAATATAATCAACCCAATTTGTTTACTAAGTCCTCGTACCAAGTTCATTATTCTTGTGGATAAGACCTCAAAGAAACTTTATGATTTGCCTCTAGCCTGGGGATTAAAATAAACTTGCATTGTTTGACACTTCAATTTATCGAGATTCTAACTTGCATTTAATAAAAGTGCCAATTTTTCTGTTATTCATGTCATATTTTACCTTCTTTTATCTGTTACTTTGTATTATTGTTATTGCCTTATTGGCTGGGATGAATCACATGGAGTAGGTATAAATGTCCTTAACTTGTGTGAATTATGAATTTGCACGCACTATTGAACATTATGTTTGCAAATCAATAGTGCATGGTCCCTAGCTACATCTATCTGATCTGTATGGAGAGAGAGAGAGAGAGAGAGAGAGAGAGAGAGAGAGGATTAAATTCAGTTTGAGTAATGTGGGACATGAACCTGAGGAGCATGTCTATGGATTTTATTAAATAGTGCATAAACTTGATGCCTCCAACTTGAAGATTGAAGACACAACAACGACAACCTGTGAAACCAAACTCTAGAAACATACAAGCCTCCACATTGGAAATGGCCGACTATGAACGTTAAAATCAAAATACATAAAGTCAAAGCACACATATTATTGGAGACAAATGACCAGAGAGTAGTCGATAGCAGTCCATTCCTTACTGTTGGCTTTGCAAGGCAAGGACCTTCAACCAAGCTGGCCTTGCTGTGATGTCTGCTACCCAAGCACTCACATGGGGGCGTGAATCAAAGAGTTTTTTAACTTGTGTCCCAAACAAGTAATGCAAAGTGGGCAAATGGTGCAAATCCGCCAGGGTGAAGCAATCACCTCCCAAGTATTTTGACTGAGCCAATCGACTCTCATAGACATCAAGAACCTTAGCTAGCTTAGCTTCATTTTCCTCCACAACTGCAGTGTCTATACTCATGCCAAGTAGTGGCTTTATTGCCAATTCCCAGCCTAGCTTTGAAGCTACTGGGTCGTACTGTTGGGCCTCCACTTCCATCCAGACAGATGTAATTGCCATCTTCTTAGAGTCTTGGTATATCAGCTGGGTTCCCTTGTCAGCATACTCACAGGCAATGTATTTATTAATTGCCCTTGATTCTGAATTACAAAAGGTCAAAGCATGAGGATCATACTAATTAAATGCATCCAATATGTTTGAACAGAGAGAGGAGAGTGATAAACTAACACTTGTCCCAAAAAACTAATACTGCTAATGAAAGTTTCAATTTTACGAGGGAGAAAAGGGAAATTGATTGAGATATATTAATATCTTTCTCCTCGGTCCAAACAAGAGCAAAACTATAACTAATGTCTACCAATTGCATATAGACATACCAAAGAGCTTGAGATCTCCATCTTCAAGAGCTGGAACTTGACCAAATGGCTGCATAGACAAGAAAATCTTAGATTCAAAATGATTATAATAACAACAAAATAATTGAACCTATTTCATTGTTGTTTTCGTTAATGATTATAATGAATAATGGGCTTATAGGGAATAGAAGGATTGGATTTTTGTACTTGATCCCAAAAATGTTTGAGATACATGAATGTTATTAGTTTCCTTACATTAAGGGACAGGAAGTGTTCTTTCTTATGTTCACCAGCTCTCATGTCTACAAAAACAAACTCATGGTCTATCTCTTTCTCATAGACGGTAGCGAGAACTCGCATTGAAGCTGTTGAGAGAGGGTTTCCATGGACTTTGATCGCTGCCATGATGGGGGAGGATGGTGATATGATCAAGAACAAAGAAGAGATAGAGCAAGCTATATACCACAGGCCTCATCTGATCCATTTATATATACATATATATTGGTATTTGAAATAAATTATTTCAAATAGCTTCTAAATACCGATATAAACTATTTTTTGAAATAATAGTTTATATGGGTATTTGGAAGGTAGTTTAGTGTTCTTGAATAGTCCTTAAACTTTTTTGTATTTTTGGAACTCCAAAATTTTTCACAACTTTTTGCTACAACTATGATATAACAGAATGTGATTGATGAAAAAAATAGTAGAAAGTAATGATTAATCACTCTCAGTCTACTACATTAAAATTGTAATAAAAAATATGAAATAATTTGATCCTAGCTAGAAGGCTAGAATATATATATATAATTAATTTTTTTTTTTTTTTTTTTGGTGGCTAAACAGAAGGCTAGAATTACTTGTACAAGAATTCTTAATTTTGGCAAAAGTACATGGAAACTGAAAGTGAAGTCCTTGGCCGCTGATTACATATTTGATGAGTTTTTTATGGGAAATACTAACGAGTGCCCTAAGGACACTGGTTAAGAATCCAGTTAAAGAAAGTTTTTATGGGAAAAAAAAAAAACAATTAATGTTTTGACAGCTTTTTTCATTTCCCATAAAAGTGATGTCAAAACTTTCATAAAATAAATTGTTAACAAGTGCCCTAAGAGCACTCCTCCACTGTTATTGCTTTGGGGACTTTTTCAAGTACTATTTTAATTCCCGACCAAAACAAGTGGTAGTAATTTACTAGTGAGCATAATGACCATAGTAGTAATATTTTATGTGCAAATTCATAAATTTTAGCCATTGAGCTCCCTGTGCTAGGCTGTCTGTGACTTAAAAATTTAGCCATTAAGGCTCCAGTTTTATTACACATGCTCTGACATGATATCACCAACCCCAGCCCCCGAAGAAAATAATGCTAGCAGCTGATCGCTGCCACATGTGGCTTAAAAAAATTGAACAACTAATTCAACCACCGGTTTATTGTTGGTATTGATAGATAAGGGTCAATGATAGGAAAAAAATTTTGTACATATCATGTGTGAGACTGATATGTGAGTCCCACGGCATATAAGATAACTTCTCTATTGATAAAGGACACGCCATATAAGATAACTTCTCTATTGATAAAGGACACGGCATATAAGATAACTTCTCTATTGATAAAGGACCATTGTGTATAGTTGTTCCTCTTGCAATAAAGGGTTCATAAATCATAATAGTTGACCTCTTAATGGACAACCGTTATATTCATACTCATCATAAATCTTTACCAAATTTTTGTTGCACTATCAATTCTGTCGAATTATCAAGTTATCAAAAAAAAAGTCTATGGACCCCGGATTCAAGATAGGGGGACCAAATGATAAATATAAAAAATATAAAATAAAATAAAATTTTCTAAATAAGCATCTATATAGTATCAATAAACTATTAACCAAGAAAAATACATAAAATTATTGTTTTTTTAATACATTTAGATGCATTTATCTATTAACAAAGACACAAAACACCATTGGTTATTATTATTATTATTATTATTATTATTATTAATAAATAAAAATTTGGGATGAGAATTTACATGAATTTGGGTTGGACTGGGCTAGGTTGGACAAATGATTTTAAAGGGGGAGAGAGCCACTCTACTTAGGGTGAGTTTGGTTCAGCTTTTTGTAAAAGTGCATAATGAAAAAGTGGAGTTTTCAAAAAGTGCATAATTGAAAAAGTGCATTTTCAAAAAGTTGAGTGTTTGGTAAAAGCTGTTAAAAAGTGCTTTTTGAAAAAGCTGAGTGTTTGGCTACACTTATAAAAGTGACAGTTTGAGGGATAAATTACCAAAAAGGACAATGTATATATAAGAGCATCTCCAGCAGGTTAGACAAATTTTTGTGCTGTTTGGACAATCAACAGTGACATTTATCTTTTGCCTATCCACTTTTTTAATTTTTATTTTGTAATCAAATTTATTCTTTTTTAATATTTATTTTTCTTTTTCTATTCATTTTCAACAATTATATTTTTCAAAAAAAAGTGTTACATCTACAATATTTTTTGCAATACTTTCACAAGAATCATAACAAAATCTTATATGAAAAGTTGTTACTAGTTCTAATTTGAACCCATTACTAAAATTATATTTTTACTCATCAATATTAGCTAATTACTTAAAATTTATTGTGAAAATATTGTGGTAATATTTTGAAATTGTGATTTCTAATACTTTTTCTTTTTTTTTCCTCCATACGTTACCTTTTCCATTTTTCTTTTTTCTCTTGTATTTTATCCACCACACACGTGTACACTATTTTGTCCACATCCTCTCTTTTTTCCCACACCTCCACCTTCCAGAAGGCTCTCTCATTCTTTCATTCTTTCCTTTTTCCTTTTTCCTTTTCCGTTTGTTTCCAAAAGGCTCTCTCAATTCCAAAGCTCTCCGGCTCTCTCAATTTCTTCTCTCTCTTTTCTTTTTTTTTTTTTCCACTTGATTTCCAAAAGATCTCCACTTCCGCTTCTTGACTTATATGAAGCAAATTGCTCACGGACCTGAACTGAAAATTGAGAAGCCTCACGACCTGAATTGAACACTGTGGGTTCGGTCTTTCTTCGTCTTCATCTTCTTCTTCCTCTTCTTCTTCTTTCTTTCTGTCTTTCTATGTGTTTATGGTTGTTTGGCCGTGGGTTTGTGCTATTTGATTTCTGTATTTTTGGATTGTGGTTTGTGTTTTGGGTAATGATTTTAATCTTCGTCTTCATCTTCTTCTTCCTCTTCTTCTTCTTTCTTTCTGTCTTTCTATGTGTATTTTTGGTATGTGTTTTTGGATTGTGGCCGTGGGTTTGTGTTTTGGCCATGGGTTTGTGCTATTTGATGGGTATTTCCGTAATTTTAATTTTGCAACGGTAACCCACTGAAAACGCGCATTGCGCGTTTTCATTTATGAACCCCTGAGGGTCCATAAAAATTTCCGCGTTTCTCCTTATTTTTGTTCTATGCCCAAAACGCAACTTTTTGATAAAAGTTGCGTTTTGGGCTTAACCAAACGCATATTTTGGTTTGGCTTTTTTCAAAAAGCGCTTTTTGGGTTCAAAATGTGGAAACAAACGGGCACTTAGAAGAGGAGCCTAAATATATATACATATATATATATATATATATATATATATATATATATATATATATATATATATATTGGGCTTATACCTATTATATTTAAAATATTACTATTGTTACTTTTTCATAAGGCCCGGGGGGTTGGGCCCTTTAGGCCCCTCCTAGCAGCACTATATTAATGAATAAATTCTCAACAGGTGTGAATGGATCTAAATTCCAAAAGATAGTTGCTTCCATCAACTATTAAGGCTCCGTCTTAATAGTTTTTTTTTTTTTTTTTTTAATTTTTTTTTTTATAAGACAAGGGGTGTAGGGATGATAGGCCCAGTAGTATATATTGGGCCGGGGACCGGTTTGAGGACGCTTAGTAGTCCAAGGATGGGTAAACGTTGTTATAGAAGTTGGCATTAGCGAATAAAGAAAGGGGTCTGGTCATAATAGCCCAAGAAGGTGGTCCGAGGAGGAATGCCTCCTCGGCTGAGCAAAGCAGAGGTACGAAGGTGTGGTCTGCCATCCAGGACAACGTTCCAGGAAGTTCTATCGATAGGGATGCACATCATGAGTGTACAGGACAAAGGAGAACTATGAAATATCTAAGGGAAAGTTGTTACCACCACATTGAATGCTCTGTAGCTAACTCTTTGGCCGCATTAATGTGGAAGTGATACCTGAATAGTAATTTTCAACCTTACAGCTACTCCCAAAGACTTCAGGAAGGTGCTGATGGGACAAGCGTCAACGTCTGGAACCTGGCCTACACGTGGAGGGTGGAGGTGAAAGAATGAAGATAGTATAAAAAAGAAAGAATACCTTGAAGAAAGGGATAGGAGAATTAAGAGAAAAACATTGTAGCAACAAGAACTGTGCTTGTAACCAAATCCAAGAAGTATATACAAGAACTGATCACCTCGGATTGTGCCGAGAACGATTTTTCTTTAGATAAAACCAATCTATCTTTATTTTATTGTGATCTAGATCCATTATAATTGTGACCCAACTCATTAGAGTCTAGTTTTCGAACCCACTCTCTACAAATTCATTGTATTGGGCTCTTTAGGCCTAAATCCTTTTACCTTTTAGGCTCAGGAACGAAATTGTGTCCTTACAATTGGCGCAGTCTGTGGGGATTACTTGAGCTTTTTTGAGTTCGACGTCCAACAATGGTAGGTTCAAGGCCAAACCAGGGGGAATTTGTTGGTTCCTAACGTTAGGATCAGTTCCTCAACCTTGAGCGGAGGAGGGACCGAGAGTTTAGTGTGCATACCACACACACTGGGGGAAGTTAGTCTCGAGTTGGAAGTCACCTCTCTCATGAATAGAATACTAGGAGCATGCAACTGGAGATTGATCGTTTACGAAGAAGGTTACACCAAGAGCGACGTAGGACAACCCCTTCAGGTTCTAACCCCTCTTCTGGTGATGATAGTGATATTAGCTATCAACCAAGGTCCAGGACTCCTCCCAGTGAGTCCTTTTTGTGTGATCAGGATTGTCATTATAGGTGGAGAAGGGAGAGTCCGTCTCGCCAAGGCCTGGGCAATGACGCTATGGGCAGAGCTTTGAATCAAATTTCCAAGTAACGTTTTACCCGAAGGATTGAAAGTGGGAAACTTCCACGGCGGTTTACTCAACCAACGCTCACCATGTACAATGGCAGAATAGACCCAGTGGAGCATGTTAGTCACTTCAACCAAAGAATGGTTATTCACTCCAGGAATAAGGCCCTGATGTGCAAGGTGTTCCCATCTAGTCTAGGGCCTATGGCAATGAGATGGTTTGATGGTCTGAGGAAAGGTTCCATTAGCTCCTTTAAGGAGCTCACTAGGGCATTTGGGGCCCGGTTTGTGACTTGCAGTAGGATTCATCGGTTCTTAGACTCTCTGTTGTCTATGACCATGTGAGAAAGGGAGACCCTGAAAACATACTCAGACAGATATTGGGAGATGTTCAATGAGATCGATAGGTGTTAGTTTTTAGACCCCTTAAAACACAATTGAATTAACCTAGGTAATTAGCCAAGTTGTTACTTAGTCCAATTTAACAAATACTAGGTTATCACAATCAAAACAATCATATCATGCAAAGCAGCGGAAAGATAAATAACACAAGATATGATCACCCAGGAAACCAAACCGGTAAAAACCTGGGGAGGATTTGACCTAGCTATCCTCAAGGTAAACTTGAATCCACTATCTTGAAAAAATCGAAGTTTATACAATAAGACTTACAAGCCCCCACGCTCGACTTCTTATTGCTACCCACCAGTAGAACTTACTGACACGACCACGTGCAAGCTTCGAATCCACGGACTCCTTCTTTCTTGGATTCACCACCAGATACAAGCACACCCGCTTGTGTTTTCTTTAAACTTCAATGGCAGCAACCGAGTTGATCATCAAGGTGTAGATAAATCTTCTCCTTGAAAACCCTAAGTTTGTGTAAAGGAAAGCTCATCTAGATCTCACACGAGATTTACACAAACAGCAATATGAGCAACACTAAAACGTGGCTTAGGGTTTGCCTTTTATACTTAGGACAAATTAGAAAACCCTAAAATGTTTTAAACAACTAGGGCTGAGTTGGAATTCTATAGAAAAAACATTCTGCCTGAGCTTCGATCGATCGAGCCTAAGTTTCGATCGATTGAGCCAGACTGAAATGCATTAATCTTTTCTACATTAGCTCGATTCCAACTTTACATAAATACACAACTTTGAGCAAGACTAAAATACTTCTAAACACATTGTTTTGATCATGGTTTGCCAACAATACACATTAGAGTTCTAAATACATAAATCCCTAAGTCTTTAGAACCTAACAATAGGGACTTTGATGATGTTGCCATAAGGACTTTCAAGTTCGGCCTACCTGTCGAGCATGATTTGAGAAAGTCATTGACCAAGAAGCCTGTAAGGAGTGTGCGTCGGCTCATGGACCGTATTGACGAATATAAATGAGTCGAGGAAGACCAGCAGGAGGGGAAAGGGAAGGTTAAGGTTATCCCTTAGGATAGGAGGGATTTCAGGTCGGACAGGTACAACAATAATCAGCCCCGAAGAGATTTTGTTGGGCAATCTAGGCCTACTGCTACTCAGGTGGTTGGCACGATGTTTCGGGAACTAGTGCATCAAGTCCTAGAAATGATTAAAAATGAGCCATACTTTAAATTGTCAAATAAGATTGGAGGAGACCCTATGAAGCGCAACCAGTGCCTTCATTGCCAATACCACCAGGAACGAGGACACACCATGGAAGATTGTAGAACTTTGAGGAGTCATCTGGAGCAACTAGTCAGAGAGGGGAGGCTAAAACAATTTTTACATCCAATGGACAAGGAGGTCAGGCAGGATCAGGATCTCAGGGAAATGCTTTTTCGAGAGCCCTTTTGGGCACCATCAATGTCATCTTCGTGGCCCCAAGGAGAACTAGTTCTCACCCCTCCAGGGTGATGTCTGTAACTCGGCCACCTGCCGAAGACTCTAAACCTGAGTCGAAGAGGGTTAGAGTGGAGAACCGACCAGGGTTGAGTTTCTCTGATGAGGACAAGGTTGGAACCATACAGCTACATGATGATGCCCTAGTGGTCACCCTCAGGATAGGGGGATATGATGTGAAAAGGGTGTTGGTGGATTAGGACAGTGGGGCAGAGATTATGTACCCCGATTTGTACAACGGACTAGGCTTGAAACCTGAGGATTTGGTAGCTTAGGATTCACCTTTGTTAAGCTTCGACAGGAAATTTGTTATTCCAAGGGGCTAGATTCGACTACCCGTGCAAGCAGGATCAGAGGTGGTGGAGGTGGATTTCATTGTAGTGGATGCTTACTCTCCCTATACGGCCATTGTAGCAAGACCCTAGCTTCATGACCTAGGAGCCATTTCTTCCACTCTGCATTTGAAAGTGAAATATCTGTTTGAGGACAGGATTGAGGAGCTAGTTTGAAGCCAGTCCGTGGCTAAGCAATGCTTGGTGGTTGCAATAATGCATCAACCAAAGGTGAAGTCCTTGGCCTCTGCTGAGAGGGGCTTATAGCAATCAAGGACTCCGGTGTTATCTATGAACGTGGTGTCAAAAGGGGCAACATGTGAGGAGTTAGAAAAAAATTTTATTGGTGATGACTTGGAAAAGTCCTTTCAGGTCAGAGCTCAGCTGCCTTCTTAAGAGAAGGAAGAGCTGATAATGTTTCTTAAGAGGAATATTGACATGTTCACATGGAGTGCTTACGAAGCTCACAGGGTGGATCCAAACTTCATCTGCCATCGTTTGAATGTTAATCCGTCCATCATCCCCAAAAAGCAATCACCTCAGTGATCATCTAAAGACCATTCTGATGTTGTTAAGGATGAGGTGATCAAACTTAAGCAGGCCGGGGCTATTAAAGAGGTGTTTTACCCTGAATGGATAGCCAATACTGTAGTGGTGAAAAAGAAGAGTGGAAAGTGGTGAGTATGTGTGGACTTCACAGATTTGAACAAGGCCTGTCCAAAAGACCCTTTCCTCATGCCTCGAATAGACTAACTAGTGGATGCAACTGTAGGCCATCCTCAGATGAGCTTTTTGGATGTCTTCCAAAAATACCACCAGATACCACTGGTCCTGGGTGATCAGGAGAAGACAGCTTTTGTCACTCCTACTGGAAATTACCACTATAAGGTGATGCCCTTTGGATTAAAGAATGCAGGGGTTACATATCAAAGGATGATGACCAGGATGTTCGAGCCATAAGTAGGCAAAAATATTGAGGTTTATATAGATGATATGGTGGTGAAGAGTAGGGTAGTGACCAAGCACGTGGGAGACCTCGAGAACATTTTCGAAATACTGAGGAAACACAAGTTGCACCTCAATGCGTCCAAGTGCTCCTTTGGCGTGGGATCAGGCAAATTTCTGGGCTATATGGTCACTTATCGTGGAATTGAGGTCAAACCTAATTAGGTTAAAGCAATTAACAATTTACAGCCACCTCGGAATCCCAAAGAAGTGCAAAAATTAACAAGAATGACTGCCGCCTTGAACCGATTTATCTCTCAGTCAACAAATAGGTGCAGGCCTTTTTTTCAGTTGTTGAATAAGTGGAAGGGATTTGAATGGACTGAGAAGTGTGTCCTGTCCTTCCAGCAGCTTAAGGAGTACCTTTCTCAGCCACCCGTTATGTCCAGACCTGAGCTGGATGAGATTTTGTTTGCCTACATTGCTGTGGCTTCCTATGCTGTGAGTTTGGTGCTAATACAGGTTAACAGTGGTGTGCAGAGGCCAGTTTATATGAGCAAGTCGTTGCACGAAGCAGAGGTTCGCTATTTACCACTAGAGAAGGCCATTTTGGCAGTAGTACATGCTACACGTAAACTTCCTTACTACTTCTAATCCTACACAGTTGTTGTTTTTACCCAACTTCCGCTTCGATCACTACTTCGGAGTGCTGATTACACAGGAAGGATTGCCAAATGGGGTACGATCCTAGGGGTTTTTGATATCAAGTACATGCCTCGCACCTCTATCAAGGGACAGGTCCTCGTAGGTTTGGTGGCCGAGTTTTCTAAACCCCCCATTAGAAGATGAGGTAAAGAAGTAGGAAATGGATGGAAAATCAGTTGGCATGGTTCTTACAAGAATCTTTATCCTGGAAGGTATTCGTTGATGGTGCAGCGAATTAAAGAAGATCTGGAGTGGGGCTAGTTTTGATATCTCCTAAGAAGATCACTATTGAGAAATCTTTAAGATTGGGTTTCTCGGCCACAAACAATGAAGCTGAATATGAGGCTCTATTAGTAGGGATGACTATGGTTCAGAAAATAGGAGGAAAAACAGTGGAGATATTCTCATATTCAAGGTTGGTCGTAGGCCAAGTAAAAGGAGAGTTAGAGGCCAGGGATGTGAGAATGCAAGAATATTTAAAACAGATTAGGCACTTATAATCAGGGTTTGAGTCTTTCAACTTACTGCAAATCCCTAGAAGCGAAAACACATATGCTGATTCTCAAGCCACTCTTGCAACCTCCTTGGTGCAGGGCTTACCTTGAGTTATCCTTGTTGAAGATTTATGCAAGCCTACTAAGATGAAGAGGGAGGTAGTCCATATTCAACAAATTAGGGTGGGACCTAATTGGATAAACTCTATTATGCTATTCCTTAAGGAGGATATCTTGCCCGAGGGGAAGTCCGAGGCTGACAAAGTGCGAAGAAAGGTTACTCGGTTTTGGCTGTCCAAGGACCAAAAGTTGTACAAGCGCTCTTTTTCTGGACCGTATTTACTATGCATACACCCTGAGACATCAAAACTACTCCTAGAGGAGTTACATGAAGGGATTTGTGGAAGCAACACTGGAGGCAGATCTTTGTCTCACAGAGCCTTCACCCAGGGATATTGGTGGCCGAACATGCAGAAGGAAGCACAAGAGTACGTGAAGAAGTGTGACCAATGCCAAAGATTTGCCCCAAACATTCATCAACCAGGGGGTGTCCTTAATCCTCTATCCAGCCCTTGGCATTTTGCTCAATGGGGTTTAGATATTGTAGGGTCTTTCCCTAAGGCAGTAGGGAATAAGAGGTGGCTGCTGGTCGACATAAATTACTTCACCAAATGGGTTGAACCTGAACCATTGGCAAATATCAGGGACGTGGATGGCAAGAGATTTATTTAGAAAAATATTGCCACTCGGTTTGGGATCCCCCATACCCTCATCTCGGACAATGGTCCTCAATTTGATAGCAAAGCCTTCAAGAGGTACTGTTATGACCTAGGCATTACGAATAGGTATTCCACACCAACTTATCCATAGGGGAATGGACAGGCCGAGGCTGTCAATGAGGTGATAGTGAATGGACTCAAGAAGAGGCTGAATGATGCAAAGGGAAAATGGGTGGAAGAGCTGTCGCACGTCCTTTGGACATATCATACTACACCTTGTAGATCAACAAGAGAGACCCCCTTTTCAATTACTTATGGGGTCGAAGTAATGATTCCTCTAGAGACAAGATTCCCAACACTGAGGACGAGTTCTTTCACTCCGGGTGCCAATGATGGGTTGTTAGAGAAGAATTTAGACTTGATTGAAGAACAACGAGAAAATGCCATGGTTCAATTGGCATATTATCAACATAAGCTCAAGCAAGGATACGACGCCAACGTGAGGTTGAGGCCATTAGCGCCTGGAGACTTGGTATTGAGAAAGGTTTTGGGTACTGCAAAGAACCCAGCATGAGGAAAGTTAGGGCCCAACTAGGAAAGGCCATATCGCATCACCTCGGTGGCTGGAATAGGTGCATATTATCTTGAAGATCTAGATAAAAATGTTGTACCACGCACCTGGAATGTAAATAACCTACGAAGGTATCATTATTAATGAAAGTCTTTTCTGCCATATTTTTGTTTATTACATTATGTGTTATACTTGTCATTTTTTTTTCTAAATGTTAAACAGAACCTTGGTCATGCCTAGTTCCTCGGACCACATACCTTGGGTAAATTAATACTTCTTATTATCTACTTAAATATCAAACAGAACCTTAGTCATACCTGGCTCCTCAGACCACATACCTTGGGTAAATTTATATTTTCAATCACTTCTTTTTTAGTATTAAACAGAACCTTAGTCATGTCTGGCTCCTCAGACCACAAACTTTGAGTAAATTAATATTTCCTATTATTTTTCTAAGTGTTAAACAGAACCTTAGTCATATCTAACTCCTTGGACCACATACTTTGGGTAAATTAATACTTCCTTTCATTTTTCTAAGTGTTAAACAGAACCTTAGTCATGTTTGGCTCCTCGGACCACATATTTTGGGTAAATTAATACTTCCTATCATTTTTCTAAGTGTTAAACAGAACCTTAGTCATGCCTGGCTTCTTGGACCACATACTTTAGATAAATTAATACTTCATATCATTCTTCTAAGTGTTAAACAGAACCATAGTCATGTCTGGCTCCTCAGACAATATACTTTGGGTAAATTAATACTTCCTATTATTTGTTTAAGTATCAAATAAAACCAGCCATACTGAATGGCAAAGATCTTCATTATAGTGACATGATCAAATAGACACTCATGAGTATCACTTAAAGCATTTGCAAATGTATCTATGATCTGTTTGAGAATTGGTTATCACCTCCAGTTCCTTAGACTTACTGATAAGTGGAGAATTAGGTGGAGCCAAACATGTATGAATACTCTACCATTGTGTTTGTTTTTGAGGTTAAGGTTATACTTTGTTGAGATTATGGAATTAGTGGGTTTAACCTGTCTTGTTGTTGATCATGTGAGATATGGTAACTATGCTACCACTTATGCAGATAACTAAATGGAGCTATATCTCATTGTCACGTTGGCTAAGTGTTAAATGAAACAGAAACTATATTTGGATCCATATAGATATCACAAGTATGGAAGAAAAGCTTACAATTATCATTAAGCCAAGCCTCTGAAAAAGGCAAATAGATTACAAAAGGGTGAATGGATTACAGAGCTTGGAAACAAAAACAACAGTTATAAAAAATAAAAAAAATAATAAAAAAAGACAACCTATGGCTTCTTATTTATTACAAGTTTGTCCTTTGGAATCTTGGGAAGCTAGGTGGAGGCTACCGTGGAGGATGTTGGACCTTTACCAGAGTTGCCAGCACAATCTCCATGTTGTGGGAAGCCTCTTTCTCCTTGGAGGGGTCTTTAAGGGCAACTAGAGGCAGGGTGGCATCATGGGCCACTTCCTTTGTTGTGTCTACTGCCTTTTTAGTGACCTCAGACTGCTCTACCTCCTTGGGTGGGATGTTGGCTATAGGAAGAGCTTTGGTTGGGCTCTCCTTGCCTTCATTTGCCTCCTTGGAAGTAGTGTCATCCTTGGAGCCCAAGGAGCCTAAGGCACGGATGGCTGGAGGATAGTACACGCTTTCTGCTCTCCTAAGGCAAAGGAGGCCTCAACCCCAGCTTGGTCGAGGGCCTCATTCCATACTTGGAGGCAGTAGAATCTGCACACCTCCGAGACCTCAGCCCTAAGGGCTTTCTCAGTCTCTGCCACACCCACGTCGTATCTGTCTTGCTCAACTTGCTCCTTGGCCTCCTCAGCCTCCTCCAATCTCTTTGTCAGAACATTAATTTGGCTTTTGGCAGTGGAGAGCTTGTCTTTGGCCTGCGGAGCTGCTTGCGCTGAGCCTCTGCCTACTTCTCTGCCCCGTCTAAAGCTACTTCAACACTTTTTCTATCTCTTTTAGCTTTAGTGAGCTTTGTGGTCAGCTCCTGGGCTTTCCTCTCTGCCACTCTGAAAGCCTCCACAGCGGCAATGTGCCTGGCCTCCTCATCCTTCATCATTCGATGGGAGCTGTTCACTATCTCCTCAGCCCTGTGCGCGGATTAGACAGCCTTTCAAGGAAGAAAAAGTACGAAGGTTAAGGAAAACAAATATGAATATGAGTATATAAAAAATAAAAGCATAAGTATGAGTAAAAAAAAAAAATGAAAGAGGGGGAAGGGAGCAATTAGTGAACTTACCAAGGCGAGGTCTCTCTTTAAACTGAGGAAGACCTCATGCTTCCTCATTGACCTTAAGTCGGCCATGTCTTCGGGCAGCAGTAAGGCTTGCTCCACAGCATCGGCCATGTATCCGGCCCTCCCTTGCTAGAAATTTCTGATTAAGGCATCAGCAGGCAAGGGAGCTTCATCCAGCACCAGGGCGGGCGTCCAGGTGGGGACCCAAACTTGAGAGTCACCTCTCTTGTCTGCCAAGGTTTGTGCTACCCTGGCTTGCTTAACTCCCTTCTGGAGCTCGGCCTCCTTAGGAAAGGGGCCCTTCCCTCCTTCCACCACTTCATGACTTTTTTGATCCCTCTTCCTTTTGTTATTGGCAGGGTCAAATTGGAGAAGTTGAGTGGGCGGAGGGGGAGGAAGCTTGGCCTGAGTAGTCTTCTCTCGCACCTTGCTCCCAAATTGAGACTCCATAACCTCTAGGATACCAATCCTGGGCTTGCGTTGTATCCCCATGGCTTCAAGAACAAAGGAATCTCCGTGTATCTGGCTTACTTCGGTAGAAGTTAGGTGACTGAAGTCACCAATGGAAGCCTCTAGAGATTGAGGTTGATTGAACACCTCAAAATTGTCCTCGAAATCAAAAAATTCAACTACTTTTTCTTCTTCTTCTTCTTCTTCTTCTTCTTCTTCTTCTTCTTCTTCTTCTTTGGTTGGCTGTGAGGGTGTCACTTCATCCTCGACCTTGCACTGAATGATTGGTTCTACTGTCAATACACCTTGCGATCCCGGACTTGGGTTGAGAAAGCCCGAAATGGCGACGTTGATCAGGTGCAAGCGTGGGTCCTTCGCTTTTATCACACACTTCGATGCTTGAAAGCTGGATGAGAGCGAAGTGTAGCCTAGGATTAGGTGTGCCGCTTTTAGTTGGCCGTCACTGTGAACCAACACCTCGGCCTTTAGTATCTTGTTTAAGCTCAGCTAGTTGACAAGATTGAAGTTGGGAACGGCAACGTGCTTATCTGCAAAACCATTAGAAAAAAAAAAAAAAAAAAAAAAAAAAAAAAAAACATCGTCAGCAAAAAAGGGCACAAATCAAAGGAAAAAAATTCAATTGCAAGCATAAACATAGACAAATGGGAACAGAACATATCAAGGGAAAAAGATGTGATTTTCAAGTAATAAACCTAGATCTAAAACCCCACCTAGTTTCCCCTCTCTCGTTGGGCAAAGGAGGCCATCGTGCCACTCTCCTGAAACGATCAGGAAATTTTTGTTCATGCCTTTGTTGGAGTCAGGGAGGCATGAAATGAGCCTAACCTCGGGGTACCTAGTTTTTAGGTAGTAACCCTACCCTTTTAGGTGGTGGAGGTTATAGACCCAGTTGACATCATGGTGGGTAAGGTTTAAGCTCATTTTCTCATTAAGGGCGTCTACGCTTCCTAAAATCCTAAACATATTCGAGGCACATTGGGTGGGAGCTAATCTATGGGCCCTTAGGTAATCCCTAGTGACTGTGCCCATAGGGATCCTCATCCCTCCCTCTAAAAAGGCAATCATAGGGATGACCACTTCTCCCTCCTGCCTATCAGTATGCCAGTCCCCTTTCTTACAGTACCTAATGGAGACTCCTGGCGGGATTCTATATTGAACTTTGAAGCTCTCTATACTCTCCATGGAGTCTAACAGGTAAGTGAATCTACCCATATTTAAAAGAGGGTTGGGGGTAATAAGATGGTAAAGGGGAAACTAAGAAGGCCGAGGAGAAAATGACACAGAGAAAAGAAAAGTAGAAGGAAAAGTAAATGGAAAGGTTTAAAAAGACTTACGCAAAGAAGAAAACTCTCATCGGACTGGCTCTTGATATTTGTGAGGGGACAAGTGAACTAAATGAGTGCGCAAGTGAATTGAATGAGTGCAAAAGTGAAGTGAAAGAAGCAATCAAGCAATATTTGTATCAGAGAGAGAGGGACAAGCAAGAAAATTCTCACCCGAGTTCCAATAAAATCTCCAGCCGTTGGATCTAAATCGCACCGTAGAACGTGGGGAACATAGAGCCGCATAAATTTAATGAAGGCACGTCTCGGGTGCTGAAGCGTCAGGAGCATGCGTTGGGCAGTTAAAAAGGTACCTGCATAGACAGAGATGATGTGTGATAAGAGAGAGATAATTGTAGTGATATTGAAATCCCCCTTTCTACCCAAGGAGCAAAAGAGGAGAATTTTGAGGGGCTATTATAGGGATGATAGACCCAATAGTATGTGTTGGGCCGGGGGCCCGGTCCGAGAACGCTTAGTAGTTCGAGGACGGGTAAACGTTGTTATGGAAGTCGGCATTAGCGAATAAAGAAAGGGGTCTAGTCATGATAGCCCGAGAAGGTGGTCCGAGGAGGAATGCCTCCTCGACTGAGCAAAGTAGAGGTCCGAAGGTATAGTCTGCCATCCAGGGCAATGTTCCGAGAGGTTCTATCGATAGGGATGCGCATCATGAGTGTACAGGACAAAGGAGAACTATGAAATATCTAAGGGAAAGATACTACCACCGCATTGAATGCTCTATAGCTAACTCTATGGCCGTATTAATGTGGAAGTGATACCTGAACAGTAATTTTCAACCTTACAGCTACTCCCAAAGACTTCAAGAAGGTGCTAATGGGCAGGAAAAAACGTTTGGAACCTGGCCTACACGTGGAGGGTGGAGATGAAAGAATGAAGATAGTATAAAAAAGAAAGAATACCCTGAAGAAAGGGATCAGAGAATTAAGAGAAAAACATTGTAGCAACAAGAACTGTGCTTGTAACCAAATTCAAGAAGTATATACAAGAATTGATCTCCTCGGATTGTGCCGAGGACGATTTTTCTTTAGATAAAACCAATCTATCTTTACTTTATTGTGATCTGGATCCATTATAATTGTGACCCAACTCATTAGAGCCTAATTTTAAAACCCACTCTCTACAAATTCGTTGTATTAGGCTCTTTGGGCCTAGATCCTTTTACCTTTTGGGCTCAAGAATGAAATTGTGTCCTTACAAGGGGCATAGTTAATATAGATATAATAAGGGGAAATTACATTTTTCCATTATAAATTATCACTTTTTATACTTTTTTCCTTTAAACTATTGAAATGTAAAATTGACTCTAAAATTATAACTATGTTTCAATATTCTCTATGTTGTCTATTTTCGTGTTAAGTATAAGAGGATTAGGTATTGAAAGACCAATTTACCCTCACCAAAATAGTTGGTAGAGAGATAAATTGGTTTTTTAATGCGAAATATTGTAAAAACAAAATATATGTTAGGGAATTAAATGTTACAAAGTTTTTGATTTGGATGGTCAATCATGTGTTTTGATAATTCAAAGGACAAAGTGTAAATTGGGGTATAATTTAGTGTCGACGCCCGGCCTCAACCGGCTAAGCAGAAAAGACCGCCGCCGTCATGCCTTTGTTCGACCACTCGCCATGGCGACAGCTCCCGCGTGCGCAGGGCCCATTGGAGGCCCCTCTCGATGTATATGCGTGTTGTTCACATGGAGCTTCGGGTACTCTCTCTCTTAGTGGAGGAAGGTAGGTCTACCTTTGGCATTTTGGCAAGAATCTAGACCAAATTTTAAGGGATTACCAAAGGTAAGTGGAGTCACCACCAATCATTGGGTTTTTCTAAGATGTGATTGGTTACCTGTTTCTAGTTGATTTTATTACCGATCCTAGGCTAAGAAAAAAGGGCGTTTTTCCTAATCTAATGTGGATGGCAAAAAAATCTTGATTCTTAGGTCCAAAAGTTTTGTTACATATGAGAAAGGTGTTAGGCACCCTACAACACCTGTCCAAGGACAGTCCTTTGTTTTGATAAAACCTTAATTTTTGGAGATTGGCAATAAAAACATGATTTTGGCATTGGCTTTCAGGGCTTTGCATGCATGGGGGGGGCTTTGAGGTTTGGCTTTTGAACAGGTGTGGTCCCAATATATGTTTTCCTAAGGCATTCAAGCAAAGTACTAGATTTCCACTGCGAAAATCTGACGAGAAGTCACCTTACTTTCGCGGCGGAAATTAGGCATCGCTAGCCTTAAGTGACACAGATCATGACAATCACACTGAAAAGGGGCAAACAAGTATGTATATATATATATATATATACATGCATCATGCACAATGCTAGCACACAAAGCAGGAAAGTAAATGCCTACATCCCTAGAGCATAGCCCAAAATATAGGTACAGGAAAATAAACTGGGGTCGCCATACTCTAGAGATACAGACGAATGGTATAAACCATGATATACTTAATACAAACTATCTAAAAGAGAAAGGGAGGAGGAAGGAAGGGGTTTAAAAGAGTACATAACCAAAGGGAAAGGCTAAACTCCTAACCGTACTAAACATAGCCGCTTGGCTCATATCTACATGCTCCCGTCTGCACCCCTTTTGCTTGTGCCTGGGAAACCGTGCCCTAGCTCAATGCGTCCTCGCTCCATGTGTGAAATGCAAAGGCAAAGACAAGAAACCAACAGACAAGCAATGGAAAGAAAAGGTGCAAAGAGTGTATGAAAGAGGCATAAAGCAGATAAGCATGATAGACATGGCAAGCATAGTAGGAAAGCAGGCAAACAAACGTAAAGGCAAACAAGCAGGAAAACGAACAAAGCATAGCATGTGATAGGAGACATGACAAGCAACAAGATAAGCAGACAAACAGGAAAGCCGACAAGGCAAGAAAGCAAGCAAACAGGCAAGCAAACAAAAAAAAGGTGGTGTCCACGAGGGACAAATGTAGGTTTGGATCAAATGTCCATGAATTTATTGTGTTGAAGCATGGACGACACACTAGTAAGCAAGACTCATGCATGAACATATGAGCAAGCGTGTAAAGATGCATATAAAGCCAACAGGTGGCACAAACAAGCATGACAAGCATATCATCGCACAGAGCGGAAAAAGGAAGGGTGCACAAGGAGCAACCTGGCATCCGGAGATGCCTTGCAAATGGTTACATCCAAACAAGGCCTCACGGGCGTCGGATGTAACCAAACAAGATCAAGCCCGTGGAGGGCATCAAACATGACGAAGCCTAGAACAAGAGAGGCTAACACAGGCATAAAGCAATAGAAGCAAGCAAGCACATACATGAAAATGGGGTGATCCAAACCGTTTGATGTGGGCCTCGGTGTATGGACGATGACAAAGACTATAGGGTCTAGATCGAGTCCTAACCATTAGTCCAAAACATAGCTTAGGTCTAGGCACACGAACATGGCATAAAGCACACAAGCACATGGAAAGCTAGCATAAAGCATGTAAAGAGCATAAACCCAAGCACACAAGCATGTGAAAACATCGATCTAGAAACATGCATGCAAACATGTAGAAATTTAGCACAAAGACATGGTAGGACATGGATCCAAGCATATAGACATGAACGGATGCGGATCTAAGCATAAAACATGGCGAAAAGCGCATAAACACATAGATCCAAGCAAGGCATAACCATAGACACGATATCAAGCATGTGAGCATATAACCCTAACATCAACATAGAACAAAAAGAGAAACGAAACAAAGGAAAGCATGGCATAAAACCCTAAGCATGAAGATCTAAACATATAAATGTGTGAAAACATAGATCTAAGCATGGAACATGGCATAAGACATATCAACCAAGAAAATCTACGCTAGAAGCACAAAGAAAGCAAGAAACACGCTAGGAAAGCAATAAATCATGTTATTAAGGCATAAAAGCAAAATAAAATGCTAGAAAAAGATTTAGAAGGTTAGGGGTGTGGATGGTATCCAAAAAGCTACATCCACACCTCTAAACCCCAAATCCAAAGTGTAGAACCAAGGAAAGGAAGATTGGATATAAGAACAATACCTTGTGTTTTTGGTGAAGAGAAAAGAATCAAGAAACTTTGATGTGTGTTTTTGTGTGTTTTTTATGTTTGGAAAAGAGAAAAATGTGCAAAAAGTGTCCAGGCAGAGAGAAAAATCCAGAAAAATGTGGTCTCCTCGGTCTGGGGTGTGCCTGGGGCTATTTATAGCCCCGAGCGTGAATTCCGAGGCAGTGGCCCTTCAAAGGCCCTCAAAAAGTGTGGATTTGGGTACCTCTGGAAAGATCTTGGCTTCCTAATTCTGAAAAGGTGTGGAACCTGAAAATCCATTGGTCAAATCAAAAGTTATGGCTCTCTAAAGTTTGCGGTGCGTCATCTCGGTTTTCGTGATATCTCGGCCATTCTAACTCCGATTTTGACCCATGAATAGTCGTTGGAACGAGAATTCGATAATCTTCGCAATGGCATTGGTTTCAACCCATTCTGACAACCATATCAAAATTAGGGTTTTTGGGCCCACCTCGAGTTAACTTTGGGTCAAACTTGGTCAAAGTTGTTAAAAATATCCGAAAAGCTCGGGTTTGGTGTAAATCTATGAAAAACATTGTTTTGTGTAAGTTTGGACCTCGTTTGAACTTCGGTTAAACCTAGGGCTGACCAAGGGCGTTTTGGTCATTTTGGTAGAAATTGGCACTTCGGGTGCTCCAGTGCCCGAACGGGTTGCGCCAGGTCGATCTAGGTGTTCTCATGGCCCCATAGAGAGAAAATAATATTTTTGGATTTTTCGGGGTCTGACACGCAAATCGAAGGCGGACAAAATATAGTATCAACATTTAGGGTGGAAAAATGTAATTCTTCTCAAGAATATAGGTCAAGAATATACCAACCAATCGGAATATAGACATGCTTTAAGCCGCGTTTTACAAAAATGAAGCTATAGGCAGGCTATAGCCACGTTTTAAAAACGCGGCTATAGGCCCTTTTCAAAAAAAAAAAAAAAAAATTGTTCAACTTGTGGCCGCGATTGAAACACGCAACTACAAAAAACACTATAGCCGTGTTTCTACAAAACGCGGCTATAAGACATCTTTAAAAATAAAAATAAAAAATTTGGGCTGGCCTATGGCCGCCCTATAGCCACATTTTTCAAACGTGGCCATAGGCCCTACCCAATAAAACGCCACTGAAAACACTAAAAACGCGGCAACAGAACTACCATATAGGTGCATTTTATAGAATGCAGCTATAGGTATATAGTTTAGCCGCATTTATAAAAAAAGGCGGCTATAGGGCACCTATAGCTGCGTTTTTTGTAAACGCGGTTATAGCTAGCATTTTTTGTAGTGATCTTATCATTTTAAAAGTAATAAATTGAACTATGAGGTTTTAAAAACTAATAAAATAAATCTCAACCTAATGTGTTTAATGTTTAATATAGATTGAGCATTTGATTTGTTACTTTTGGAATTATAGAGTCTAACTTGTTACGCCCATAAATCATGGGATTTAAAATGAAAATTTTCCCAATAATAATTGACATAATACTAAAGGTCAATTGACTTGAAATTTTTGTTGTTGCATGGGTTTAATCTAATCAAAACTTCATGATATAGCCCATAACATATTGCCCAAGAAAAAGGAAACATGAACAATGTCATGTGTTCCAATTTTTTTTTTCCCCATTTAAAGAGTCATTAGCTAATGCGCATTAATTGAGAGTCTAAATCTTCTGTACCACTCTTCCTGCTCCACTTTATGCTTAACAAATAAAAATTTGACACATGTCCACCTATTTAATTAGATGCTAATTTTTTACCTTTTTATATTCCAAACTTTCAGTTTCCTAAAAAATTAAAACAAAAAACCATATTGAGCCTCCTCAAAAGATTATTGGGGAAATGACCTTAAATGTTACTTGGCCTCTTTATTTTTTGGTTGTTATGAATATGATACCTTATCAAGAGGGTGTGTTATTCACTTCAGGTCCAAGCTTGTTTGAAATTACTCATAAATTATGCATTTCGAGATGAGATTAAATTCAATAAGAATGCGGTGTAAAACCTTAATTTTACCCCTCCAATCCCAACATGTCACATCATCACATTACATATTAAAAAATACACTCAATCAATTCTAATACTCATTTGAAAGTCCAAGTTAACTGTGAGTTTAATGAAATGTTATTATGTGTAATAGGATCTATTGAGTTTTAAGTAAAAAGCTAATGTGGCAATCTCTTATTAGATGGTATAAATTATGGGTTTTACACCCCACTCTTACCAAATTCGGACTCTTTGGAGATTCTCAGAGAGAGAGAAAGTTAAGCTTATACTAAGTAATCAAGCAAAACAAAAGGAAAATCCTTCCACGAAGAGTATTTACATAACTATATTATCTAGTCTCCCATATATGATGAGATTCAGGGTTCAAAATGCACTTCCACTACTTGCTGTAATAATTGATTTATTTAAAAGAAATTAAAAAAAAAAAAAAAAAAAAAAAATGACAGCCTTACCATTCTACTTCAAAACCATGCTGTAAGTGCATTAACAAACCCTATCACAAGTAACTTCCACCCCCTATAGTAAGGGATTTTTACACTAAACCATTCCACCTTCTAATCTATATAACTTTCCAAGAAATCAATATTTCATGAGAGATTAAGGACTTTTGCACTTAACAATCCATGGAGAAGTTGAACCAACCAAACAATCCTCTTCAAGGTTCATCAATGTCTGCCTCATTCATGAAGTGTAGGAAAAATCATCATCATCATCACCATCCTGCTCTCTCAGCTCTTCAATCCTTTCAACAACCTCCTTCCAATCACACCTCTTCTCCACATCCCCTTCACAACAATCCAATCCAATCTTCAAAAGCTTCAGCATCTCTCCCTCACTACCCCAAATTGGTCCCATCTCCTTGTCAAACACTTCCTCTTTCCATTCTTCAGGAACAATTGAATTGACCCAACTTGGCAATTCCTCCTCACTTCCCTTACACTTTTGTAGAAAGTTGGAAGGGATCTTCCCTGTTAAGATCTCTAATATCAATATTCCAAAGCTCCAGACATCAGTCTTCTTTGTTATTCTTCCCAGTTGTGAGTACTCTGGAGACTTGTAAACCACCATGAGCTGTTGGGCATGCTCTTGGTTCACCACAGGGACTAGACCATAGTCAGTGAGAAGGGGCTCCCAGTATTCATTGAGAAGAACATTTGAGGACTTTAGGTGGCCATGGGGAACTATTAGGCTAGGAAGCTCAGTGTAGAGATACTGAAGGCCCTTGGCAATGCCTTTGACAATCTTTAACCGGGTTGGCCAATCAAGGCTTAGTTGGCCTAGAGCTTTATGTCCTGAAAGAACGTAAAATGGCAGAAAATTATTTAGGCAAGTTCAGGAGTTGTTGCAAGACACAGAATTCCTCATCCATAATGGATTTATAAAAAAAGATAATGGTACCAAATTCAATCATATACATGGGGTTATTATATTGAATTAGTATGAGGATACATAATTTATTGCACTTAACTGCTATTGTGTAGAATAGTTGCAATATCTTCCTTATATTTTCGTAATGATCACTTTACCCTTTCCATTAGTATTTTTCATTAAATTAATGAAAAATTCTTCTTCTTTTGTTTTTTCTTTTTGAAAATTTTTTTTGAATCCACATGTTGATCGATGACCATATTATACATTCAATAACAAACATGTCACATACACAAACACATCACATAAACGATGTAAATGGTTGTCATTATACATGTAATATGTTTGTTATTGGAGAGAATTAAGGTCATCAATAGGTGGGTTTGAACAAAAAATTTATAATTAAAAAAAAAAATCCATCAATTTGATTGGAAATAATAAGGAATGAGGTAAAATACTCATTACAAAAATGGACATTGTGGTGTTTTAAACGAAATGGGGACATTACAACTGCCCTAATTTATTTTTAACCAATAAGAAATAAGACCATGTTTGTATGAGTGAGTTTTGAACAAGAAGTTGCAGTGGAGTAAGTGAGTAAGAGAGTTGGGTGACAAAATTAAAGTAAAATAAAGAGGAAAGTACCATGAATATGATCAGCCAAGCTACCCTTCGCAACATAGTCATATACTAAGAGCTTCTCTTCCTTCCTATAGTAGTAAGCAACCAGAGGAAGCAGATTAGGGTGTGAGAAGCTCCCTAGTTTTCTCATATGCTCTTGAAACTCTTCTTTCCCAACATTGTTCATTTGCTTGAACCTCTTCACAACCATCACTGATCCAGTCACCAAACCTGCCTTATAAGAAGACCCAAAGGATCCACTTCCCAATATCTCAGCTGAGGCTCTAAGCAAGTCTTGCAAATCAAACATCTCCCTATCATCCCTGACAAAGGTCAGCTTCAGTGTACTCTCAACCTTCTTGTTGCTGCTTCCAGAGGGATCTGGTGAGCCATACGAAGCTTGTTCTGACTCTTTAATACCTGTTTTCTTTTCGGAACCTGATTTTGATGAGGGAGCCTCTACTGATGAAACTGGTTTGCTCCGGCAGCTAAGGATGAAGATCACCGCACCAATGGCGCCTAGTGCCAGCCCCACAACTATGACAACCACAATGATACTCCCCTTCGAGGTTTTGCCACATTTACTTAAAGGTCCTCCACATAGACCCTTGTTGCCTGCTCGGTATATTGAACAAAGTACCATAAATATATACCTGAAAATATTTCTAGATATAACATATATATATATATATATATGTATCTTTGTGTGCATTTGTATATACGGTTGGTTGTATTCGATCAGAGGATAATGATAGACAGAGCTAGCGATCCAAGATCTATACCTTAGGAAGGTAGAGAATCACTGCTATAGAGTATAAACTACTCATAAGACTAACCTCTCACAGTATTTGTGGGTTCCACATGTTGTTAGACGATGATTTCATCACATAACTGCTCCATAAGATAATTTTATCATAAGTAGAGTCGTGCATGCTACCAAACTAATGTATCATATGATTCATATTGGCTAAGTCTAATGGAAACTATCTTTAATTTGAAATGATAAATTAAAATTAAGTTTGCATAACTTAAACTCAGAAATATGAGAATCATGTGCTTGATCAACTAAAAATTAGTAATAGATCCAGTTAATGAATGTCTTAAGAACGGAAAATTTAAAGCAATCAAGTTACTTTTATAAACAATTGAGTCACTTGCAAACAAAAAGTCCATATTTTAAATTAACTTTGCTCATTTTGCTACCACTCAATACAAATGGGACTCAATTGATGCTTCCTTAACAAATGCCTAAAGTCACATGTTAATAATAATTTGTACCTTGAATTTGTTGAAAATAGTCATATTCTAATTAAAAAGACTGACTGATACTATTTTTAGGTAAAATTAAAATTTTCTACCTATAGTTTGGCCAACTTTGAATTGCTAATATGTGTTTTAAGTTGCACTTAATTCTTCTCAAAAATTGATTTTAAAAAAAAAAAAAAGGTGGTTGCACTTAATGGACTTGCAGATCACCGTAAAATAGAGAGGATTTTGGCGTACGCTTGCACTTTTAGTCATAACATTTTAAACCCCAAGGGATTTATCCAAAAAAAAAAATTGCACTTGACTCATCCGATTTAATGGTATTTTCTTTTTTTGTTTATAAGTTTAATGTATCCATATTACAATGAGAGGCTATTATTGTGCTTTTTGGGCTTTCCTGTCAAGGCACAAAATTTAAACAAGTAAATTTTTAACAATTTGGAACTGAAAAAATATCAACAAAAAAAAAAAAGTAACATTAAGTAAGTAAATTACAACGTTTTAAACCACATGTAAATCAAATTTAATTCAAACTATTGGTGAATTAAAGAATAATTAACGCGATTAATTTAACTATTTAAGAAACATATTGTTATGAAAACATATATGATCATAGTTAAGAAATTGACTCACCCAAGAAGCTGCTCGAATCTACCATGGCAAAACATCCTGGTATTAAACCATCCAAATTGTTGTATGATACATTGAAAGATTGCAAAGACTGTCCTTGACGAAGATCGGGTATTTTGCCTTCAAATTGGTTATTCTCAAGCCTCAATTCCAAAAGCTTTGGCAATGGTGATAATGATATAGGAATAGTACCCGTAAATTTATTGTGCGCCAAATACAATTTCTTCAACCACAGCATATTAAAAAATGCATCACTTGGAATAGCTCCTGAAAAATTATTATATGACAAATACACTGACTTTAATGCAGGGAGTTTCTTCAAATCCGGCAATGGACCATCAAAGTGATTATTCATGAAGCTTAAGGTCCTCAAATGTGGCAATGACATGAGCGATTCCACATTAATGGCACCTTTTAGTCCCATATTCTCTAGTTTTAAGCCCCAAACTTTTCCTTGCAAGCAATGAACACCAACCCAATTTGGTACATTCCCAGAGCATGGGGTTGTGCCTGATCTCCAACTGGTTAATGCTTTATTGTTTTCAAGGAACCCCTTGAACTTGATGAGGGTTTCTGATTCTGAAGCCCCAGAAACAACATGAATAACGACGTGCAAAAACATGAAAATGGTAACAAGCAATGATCGCAAATTATTACGTGCTTTCGTGTAGTAAGGACGTGCACGCATTATCGGGGCGGCGTGCACGCCCATTAGAGTGGGCTGTTCTGCAAATTGGTAATGGGTTCTTTTGAGGTAACATGAAAGATGCAAGAATGGTGGAAGTTTGATGGCATTGGAGAGAGAGAGAGAGAAAGAGGAGGTACTAGCTTAGAATAGTAAATAAGAAAGGCTGTTGACAAGGGATAGATTAAAGGGGGGTTTGTGGTTGACAAAGTCTTTATTAATTCATGAGAAAGTTTATGGAACCAAAAAAATTTGTTAAAAATTTTACAATTGCTAATATGGCAAATCGTTAGTGATAAATAAAAAAAGTGATGACATTGGTAAGCTTAAACGAGAACCAATAAAAACTTATCAAATCAATTATCCTAAAAAAATAAAAAATTATGTATTTGGTATTGCTTTATATTTGCATGTGTGTGCATGGGAAGAGAAGTATCCGGAGTGCCTTTGAATGGGTGCATGTAAAAACGGCCCAACTTTTGTTGTTTTTCTTAACGTTTGCGTTTTAAAATGATGAGCTTTCCCACTCATGTACAGAAAGTACACCCCACTATAAATGCACTAAATAGTTAAAATACAGTAAGAGTTTTTAGGCATAGGTGTTGTTTATATTTTTATTAGCTGTTGTAAGAGCATGTTGCACCACTTATTATCAACATCCATAACGTCAATTCTTGATTCCTAACTTCAATTCAAAATAAACAATAAAGATAACAGGTGTACACTATTATAAATAGATTGATGATGTGGTTTTTTTATGGAAAATATCATATATAGTTATTGATCTTAAATTATCTTGAAAATTTGCAAGAATGTAGAGTATAAAAAGAAAATCTAATCCAACAATAGATTTGTTAAAATTTATATCCAATAAAAAAAAATTATTGAGTGGTATAACATAACTTAGAGTTACACTGAGTGTAACTTGACGGAAAATTATTAGGTACTCCTAGAATACCATAAATGCGTACTCCATTCTCTCACATAAATGGTGGGTCTCACCATAAATTTAATTAGTGGGACCCACCATTCATGTGAGATAAGGGAGTACACATTTATGGTACTCCGGAGTATACAATAATTTTCCGTAACTTGAACCTAATCCATTATAAATAATTTTTTTATATAAATATCACTAATATTTTTAGAAAATATAAATATCACCCTACATTGACGTTAAGGCTCTTGAACTTTCAATTTAAACAATTAACCACCTAAATATTCCTTTAAAAAAAAACCACCAGAATATTATGTTTGCGTCAAATCAAACCCTCTATTATTGTTGGTTATAATGTAATATGAATCTAATCACACTATATAAACATGATTTCTTTCAAAATATCAATTTGAGATAGAATTATTATAATGAAAGAAGAATAATGGAAAATTTAAAAAGTTAGGGGGGCCATGGTCCCCCTTGGCACCCTTCTAGCTCCGCCTATGTGTGCATATCAAATGACTAAATTAGTTAAGCTTTAACACAAAAAAAAAAAAAAAAATACTAACAAATGTTTGATTTGTCATAAACCTAGAGGATTAATTATTTAAATTGAAAATTTTTCCAATTACCAAAATAAAACTCAACTTTATACAAAATACTTTTTAGAAAATAACTCATTTTCTAGAAAATTTTAAAGCCAAAACAAACATAGCATTAATGTTAAAGGGCAATACTATAAAACTCCCATTTTATAAATAGAAAATTCGGCAGCAATAAGTTTCAATGGCTAAAAGTATACAATATATATATATATATATTTGCAAGACTATTATGGGTTCCAGTTAGCTCAACCGGTAAAGTCTCTGATGGTTGTATAAGAAATTTATGATTCAATCTCCGCCTATACCAAAAACTGATTGGTGTCTTAGTCTGATAATAAAGAGTTATCATCAGGAGTGAGCGTCATAATTTGAAACTTTCTATAAAAACAAAAAAAAAAACAAAAACAAAATTGCGAGACCATTCAACGATAGGCAACAACTTACGATCAAGTAGGTAGAGATGCTGTTTGGGATAGCTTATATTTTATAGGCGGGAATTGCAAAATTGCCCCGCCCCAGAGAGGTGGGATGAGAACAAATCTTACTTAGACCCACCCAATCCCGCCCCAGAGAGGTGGGATGAGAACAAATCTTACTTAGACCCACCCAATCCGAAGCGTGTGTGTATAATATATTCATATTCCAAGTGTGTGGATATAATTTAATCTTTTTTTATACATATTTAATTTATAAAATATTTGTTTTATCTATATGTATATGTATATGTATATATTAAGAGGATTCAAAAAGTTAGTTATTTCTTTTTTTATTGTCAAAAATACTCTTAATTTAATTAATCTAAACCAATCAAAACGGGGTTAAAATAGTAAATTCTCTCCTAAATAAATTCCTACCCACTTTGAAACACTACTTTTACTTCTATGTTGAAATACTATCCCACGCACTAAACCAAAACACTCCCCACGTTCATCATCAACAACAACAACAACAAAACACTCCCCACATTCAAATAATGCTCTATCAATTATCTACCGATGTACTTCTCACAAACACAAACTCTTCCCAGTAGTTTATTAAAAATAATTTTTCATCACACCCTAGGTTTTTTTTTTTTGTGATTGAAAAATGTAGTAATTCCAAATTATAATAAATGCTCTAAATTAACCCTTACTCAAAAAATAGAAGAGCTTCTAAGAACACACGTGAGCGCATGCTCAGAGTCTAGTACTCCCTCTGTCCCAAATTGTTTGACCTGTATTCCATTTTAGGATGTCCCAAAATTATGTCATGTTTGAAAAGTCAAACACTATTAATTTACTAACATCCCCTTTATGCCCTTAATTTATTTGTGGAAGCATTTTTTTAAATTTAAAAAAAATTAAAAACCTAAATTTTGAAATCCATTATACATGCCATCTTTATTCAAATTTAAAAATTTTAAAAAAAATTCAACAAAGAAAAAAAAAATTATTTAAGGGTAATTTAGGAAATTTTTAACTTTTTTCAAAGAGATAAGGTAGTTAATAATGTTTCCCTAAATGATTGGGTTTTTTAACTAGGCCAAACAATTTGGGACGGAGGAAGTATATATTAAGAGAATTCAAAAAGTTAGTTATGGTTTCAAACAATGTCAAAAATACCCATAATCTAATTAGATAATCCTTATTCTTAAAATATAAAAAATAAGGTTAAAATTATAATTCAACCAAAAAAAAATTACCAGAGAAACTTTTTCCTAAAAATTAGCACTCTCTATTTTTTTTTTTTTCCCCTAAAAACTAGCACACACTAAACCCAGCAATTTACTTCATTTCAAATCATAAATTTTAGTTTTATAAAAATCTCTTCCAGTGTAACCTCACTAATAACAGATAAATTCAAATTGAAAAATTATATTAAACTCAAAAAAAAAAAAAAAAGTCTCATCGCACATACGGAGGATTCAAAAAGTTAGTTATGACTTCAAAAAATGTCAAAAATACTCATAATCTAATTAGATAATCCTTATTCTTAAAAAATAAAATATAGGATTAAAATTATAATTCAACAAAATTCAAAAACAAAAACAAAAAATTACCAGAGAAACTTTTTTCCTAAAAATTAGCACACTCTCTATTTTTATTTTTTTTTCCTAAAAAATAGCTCACAC
Source organism: Quercus tomentella (assembly GCA_028535165.1). Lineage (NCBI taxonomy): Eukaryota > Viridiplantae > Streptophyta > Magnoliopsida > Fagales > Fagaceae > Quercus > Quercus tomentella. Next base: position 47,768,410 of record JAPQVY010000111.1, read on the forward strand.
TAAACCTAGCAATTTACTTCATTTCAAATCATAAATTTTAGTTTTATAAAAATCTCTTACAATGTAACCTCACTAACAATAGATAAAATCAAATTGAAAAATTATATTAAACTCAAAACAAAAAAAAAAAAGTCTCATCGCACATGCGGAGCGCATGTGACGAGGCTAGTATATATTATTATATTATACTATCATCCCTTAAACACTTGCTCTTTTAGGGGCGGAGCTAGGATTTTTTATTTGGTGGCCAAATTATGGGTACTAATATATTAGTCAAAAGTCAAGATAAATCATCACACACGTGTGTAAATAAATACACATACACATGCATAAATAAATACACACTTTGACATATATATATTTGCTAGATAATATTTTTAGAAGAATTTATCATCTTTTAAACTTCAATGAATATACAAAAGTTCTCTAGTTTAATATTAAACATATACAAAAAACCAATTTGAAAAAACAAAAACTACCTTATCTATATAACTACTATGCCAATTGACAAATTCTATTGTTTTTTAAGATCTTCATTCAACCAAGTGTACAGCTCTCTTGTGAGTTCCAATTAACTCAACTAGTAAAATCTCTAATAGTTGAATAAGATATCTAAGTTAAATTCTCGCCTACACCAAAAATACCGATTGGTGTCTTGATCTAATGATAGAGCTATCATCAGAAGTAGATGTCATAGGTTGAAAATCTCAACAACAACCAAAAAAAAATGTACAGCTCCCATACTACTAAGTGGAATCTACAATATGATTCACTTAATTTTTATTTTGCTAATGTCATAGTAGAACATATTTAATAAGAACCTCTTTCTTTAAAAAGAATGGCTCTTATATAAATAACTAATTTAGTAAATAATTCACCCACTGGAAACAAAAGCTTAATAAGCTAAAAGTGAGAACAAAACTCTATAAATGTATAAATGTAGGTCTTACAAAAAAAAAAAAAAAAACAAAACAAAACAACACGATTGATGGAATATTTATGACCATTTAAACAGCTGCAGTTTCTACCTAAGTAATTCAGGGCAGGAACCATCTATAGTCATGAAGGCCCCTCCCCAACACATCTGTGTGCATGATACTAACAATCTAGATTGGAGGCTTGATCTGTGTGGTTATGAGAATAAATTTAGTCTTTTGGAATGAGGCAGATTTGCGAATCAAATTCTTCATATCCTACATCAACAAGACATAGGCCGTCAGCAGGTGCTGGGGGAGCAGTAGCCCGTCTACACGTGGCATCCATTAGCTTTAGCAATGCATCTTCTTCTGCACCTGCCGCTGCTTCCCTTACGGAGGTTGCCAAAAGCACTCTGACCATCTGTCAATTATGGTTAGCCACCAAATTAGTGGCAATAAGACCCTAGAGCATCAGCAAGATAACCCGAAAATGCAGGTTGATGGTTTTAAGAATGGAAATACAAAGATAAATGTATGCATGGCACTAACCACTCTTGTTAGTTTTGTTGTTTTAAACACTTTCCAACCGTTTTTTTTATTACCCAAACCCATATTGTGTTTAATTTTTTAAAACTGTTTTTGAACTATTTCTTTACCGAACACATTTTTTATCTAAAAAATAATATGAATCAGTTTTGTATTCTCCTTCTCGAAAACAGTTTTCTGTTCCAATCAGGCCCTTAGTTTCCACATCCAAAGAAATTCATTTCACGTCGTCATCTTTGCAATACCTATTTTCTCAATGTATGCAGTTTACCACATATATTTCTTGACATAATAAAATGTAAAACAATCACCTTGCGTAAGAAGCGATTAGCAACCAGCTCAACACACATAACCTTTCTTCCTTCCCCATGATCCTAGAAAAATACAGAGAAACATGAATATCCAAAAATTGGTGTTGCAGCATACACAAGGACAACACAATCACATCCGATCAGCAAATAAAAATGGTTTGGACATGCTTGCACATTACAAAATCAATCATATAACTATTTGTCCATTCAAAAAATGCAAGAAGAAATTTAACTATTGCATGTTCTAGTTTATAAAATATGTTCTTAGCAGATGACTGTTCCAAGATTAAATAGAATGTTATTCTAGAAGTTCTATTTAATCCTACAATATAACTATCAGATTATAAGAAAAGATATCTAGAACACCCACACAAGCTGTACATTTTTTTTAGATGAATTGGTATCCAGCTCCAATTTCAGTTAGGCCACAAGTTGAGAGCTTGGAACAAGAAGTCCCATGTCAACTCTTAAATTATTTACAAGATTTTCAATTTCTTTCTTATCATTTGCATCACCCAAAAACCAACAAAGTCTTGTTAATTGAGAATTTTTCCTCAAATATTGCAAGCACACATTCATGTTGCATGCATGCGGGCACACACACGCCTAGGTTGCACGGACACGCCATTTTTGGCATCTTGTCGGTGTCGGACACTGGAACGGGTACGACTCGCCGGATTCCGGTGTCCGGCGAGTGTCTCTTTTTTTTTTTTTTCGCTTCTCTGACACGGCTCCGACACGCCAGCAGTGAAAAAAAAAAAATCACAGATTTTGACAGATGGACTTACCAATACCATTGATTTTGAGATATACCCTAAAACAAAAATTCTTAGAGTCAGAGAAGTCTAAGTTAAAACCCACATCTCAAGTTCTCAACCCACCCTCTCTCTGACCTCTGCCCGCTGCCCTCTGTCCCTCGCCGGAGCTAGATCGGGCCGATCGGCGAGCTCCATAGACGTCGACGTCGTGCCCTATCCCTTCCGATCGGCGAGCTCCTCCTCTCTCCTTCTTCTTCTTCTGCTTCTTTTTCGTTTTCTTCGCTCTCTCACCCAGATGCCTTCTGTCTTCTAGTCTAGTTCATTTTAACTTTTCTAATACTTTTTTATATTTCCTCTTTGTTTTGTGTGTCTTCTGCCAACCCCACGTGAAAGTCACTTTCAAACATTCAATTTCAAATTTTAACTATTGAGTACCATATGTCAGTGCCATGATGTCTTTGATATGCCATTGGTCCAAAAGAAAATAATTTATATTATTATTTTGACTATTATTTTTAGTATTAGTATTAGTATTTGAATGTAGCCTATTTAAACTTTTGATTTGTACTCTAAACATTTTATGTGTATTATTGTACTACTTTGGGTGTTAGTTTACTTATTTGTAATTCTTACATAATTTAAATTTTAGACATAAACGTATTTTATGTTTAAAAATATTAAAAAAATATGCCTAAATATAAAATTTAATTAATTATTTAACCGCCGTGTCCCCGCCGTGTCGTGTCCTTATTTTTCAAAAATTGCCGTATCCCCGTGTCCATGTCCGTGTCGTGTCCGTGTCCGTGCAACATAGACACACGCACAAAAGTCACACATTAATGGGGTTCCATTCTTCAGGATAACAACAATTTAAGGAGATTTTAACATTAGCAGAAAAAAGGAAAGAAAAGTTAGAAAATAAAACAGCAAATGAATAATGAAACACTTACAGAGGATGGCAGTCGGGCTTCTGTGGCTCGAGCATGGTAGACAAAACACTCCGTAGGAGGACCACTGAAATAGAAACAGTTGCAGTTAGAGCACTCAAGGACAGATCCTCTCTGAAAAATCAAGTCAACGTCAAAGGAATCATCACAAAGGCAAAGTTATTCCCAGAAAAGCTACTATCCTGTAACTGAGTCATGCAAAAATACACTAGCAATTATCTTTGAACCTATGCAATCTTTTCAGTTTTCCCAAGTCCCAAAAAACTCAGATCAGGTCAGTAGCATAAAATTGGGACTTCGATGGCTTATACCATAAGATTATCCGAAGCTTTCAACCTTTTAACTGTCAAAGTCTAATGCCTACTAGAACAATTTATCCACCATCCTCCTCAAGATAGGAAGCAGACAAGAAATGAAGAGGTCAACATAGAGAACTGAAAAGGCACAAAAGGATGGTAGACATTAGCTCAACAAATATAGTGCAATGCTTACTAGTTTACCATATTAAAAACATGCAAATATAGTACTATATTAAATCTAGTATGATCCATTTTCTTTCTTTGGCTACAATATAAATATATTCAAAAAGTTCAGATTATTGTCAAAAAGAATCCTAAGTTTTTATCATTTTTTTTTCTTTCTAGAATCCTAAATACTTCAAACACAGCAAAATTGGCATGTTCCTGTACCTATCAGATCATGATAGTCAGATGGGCACAAACTGATCAGAAGGGCATTTGGCAAAATAAGATGCTTGCTTAATTCTTGGTGGTTACAGGCTTATGGCTTGCATTAATTCAGGGCAAGCTGCCATGATCAACTGCAAGATTTGTTGCTGTCCAATGGCTGCACCAATGGACACAAATGATCTGAATTGCAGCACCGAAAGGACAATGGCAGGAAAGGATGCAAACTTAAGTTGCAAAAAAGATTGAAAGCTCTAGTTTAGCTAAAGATAGGCTCCAGTTATAGTCAATTGGCCGATAATACCTTGCTAGCCAACAAGAAGTAAAAGAAAAGGGTTGGAGGTGGGGGGTTGGAGAGCAATACACTCACTCCATCCAAAATTTAGATATAAGTATTAATGTAGCCAATCCAGCATGTAAATTGAGAATTCATATATAAAATGACCTACCTAGCAAAGTGTTCGTGTACAATTTTATTTTTTCATCTATACTTATATCTGATAAAGTCTTAAGTATAACTCTTAAAAATCTAACAAAAGACTTTTTTTTATAATTACTAAAAAGTTACACACACCCCCGATGGGTCTTGATCCTATGATCTTACCCTCCACCATGCATTTACAAGGGGAGAATATGTCAACCAGAAACTTATTACCTTATACATACATACAAGCCTGGGTTTCCAAGAAACACAAGTTCCAAAAGCAATCAAAGGTTTTTATTCTTACACACTTCTCGAGGCTTTGGTATCACGAGCAAACATCTTGTAAGATAATAATTTTCCTTCTAGCTGCTGTAAAAGTTGGTTAACCCTGCTTATACGGAAGTTACGTGGTTTCTTTCCACTTTCAAGCTCTTCCCCATCATTGATAATTTGGTTTTCAACAGTCTCCCCATTGCATTCAACACGTCCAATTTTCTGGTCATCCTCATTTTCACTACATCTAAAATGTTCAAGATCCTCCCCACTCTCACTACTTTGCTCCCCATCCTCCCAATCATTCAATGGAAAAATATAAAGATAGCGCCTCCATTTGGCAGAGAAATTAGGATGGAATACGCGTGATACCTACAGTGAGTAGCACGTGATATAAGTATATTCGAAATAGGGAGTGAGAGAGACAGAGAGATGTATAATCAGATAAACATCTCCAGTTGCTAATAAGTAATAACAAAGATCAAATTTCAACTACTACAAATATTGAAGAAATAAACATACAGCTAACAAATTTCATTTTCAATTAGCTTGGTTTTGTGGAAAATCTGAACAAAAAATTACCTCAGAAACAGATATGACCCTAAGTTTTCCTGGCACTGCACTGTTGATAGCCTCCCCTATATCCCAAGGTTTTATATCCCTTCTCCAAGTAGCTAGATATAACAATTATAAGGTCAGAAATTATCACACACCAGATGGATAAAATGGAACAAGTGTCAAAAACAGTCTAGATTAATCTCCTCAAGCTCTGAACAAAGTAACAACCCACTCCACTCAAGGAGAAAAGGATGACATAAAATTTCTTCAATCAAAGATCCATAAAGCAATTGCTTCAAATATGTGCAATATCAAAGAAACATAACAGATCATTTTTTTTTTCTTTTTTTGCTAGGCAAATAGGGGGGAGGGGAGGTTTGAACCCTGACACTGGGCACCACAAATAGTCCCAATACCATTAGGCAATCACTTGAACCCAAAGAAACCTAACAGATCATGTCATGAAAGACTCTAGTGCAGATATAAATTTTACTAAATGTTTTGGGGAAACACATGATGCAATCAATGGAGCCTACCAACCAACAGAAGAATTTTTCATTGAAAATTCACAGGATAGAGAACCAATAAACTTTAAACATTATGTCCAAGAGGTACAATGCTTGGACTAATATACTAGAATAGTCCCAAGCCATATCAACACCTTTCCCATGTTCTGTATATAAAGTATTAGAGCATACAGCCAACCAGCACTACCTCACTTGAAGCAATGTCCGAATGCATGAATTTTATGTGTGTGTGTGTGTTGCACTTCATTGAGCTAAAACACTACCAATTCATACAACAATGTTTATATCCTAGCTACCTTGTTACTTTTACATAAGGCCTTTGAGATCTTAGAATTGATGAGTTCATATGTAACATTGAATACAGTCCAAATCTACAATTTCCTCTCAAAACCTTATAATGAAGTCAAACCAATTTAAAAACATTCTTGCAGTTATATATCACAATCATAGAGATAACTTTACCTATAATTCTAAGTAAGGGCATTTCCACTAGACAATTGGAATTTGTACATGTAACTGAATGTGGACCTCAGTAACAATAGCAAAAAAGTTAAGAAAAGTTCTCAAACTAATATATGTTTTTAGGGCGATACTACAAGAAATCCACTCTTAGCTTCTTTTACTCCACACAATGATTGCATCATAGTTCATAACTAAATAGAAAGTGGAGTGTGTTAAGCAAACGACCATCAGAGCATATGAAGTAATAACATACAAAAAGCACAATTTTGTTGAAGAGCTGTGACCCCTTTGTCTGTGCGCCCAGCAACAACAACACAGCCTTCCAGTGGTAAACCTTTGTCTTTCAGCAGTTTAACTTTATTCTCATCAACAAATTTCCCAAGAGATATTTCAATTAGGCTGTCAAAAGTAAAGTGTAGTCAAGACTCAAGAGTATTAATAAAAATGAAAGAGGACTATCAAAGTATTTAGCAAATTCCAATCGATTCACTCAATTTGTACACATAGGAATCTTGATAGTTTTAAATCCACAGAAGGCATATTGAAGCACCCAAAAACACAGAATTAGGTAGCATTTGTCATTGTTATTGACCAATAATGATGAAAATTTTGTTAGCACATTCAGAGGCAGAAAGACCACACTTCAAAGTGGAGTTCCTAATTCAAAAGGAATGGTATAAGTTGTGATTCCGTTATTCCTATAACTAAAAAATCTATGGAAAAAGCACAAACGTTCCATTGACCAACGAAAACCACAATAAACTCATTTCATAAATCGTGTTTTTTTGTAAATAAAAATAATAATAAATAATAAAAATAAAAAGGATCAACTCCTCTCCACCTGCAGTTCAAACGGATTCAACTAAAAACCCACGCAAACAATTATCACTTGCCAAAAATAAATGGGAAATGAAGTATCACATGTACTATGCTAATGGTTTGAGCAAATTGCAGAGTTTGACAGGAAAACAACTTACCCCTGGACTGTGTTTAAGCCAGGCTGCTTTTGCCACCCATCAAAGGAACCCCCATGATATGAAAGAACAATTTTGAATGTTGATCTTGCCCATCTCCCAGTCCTATCTTCAGCAGAAACACTCTCCAATTCAGTTTTATCAGAAACCTCTGGAATTTCAGCATTATTGTGAACACGATGTGTCTGGAGAAAATTCTATAGAAATAAATATAATAAATAACTAATCACCTAAGATAATAATAGTCCATCATCAACATAATCAACTTGTAAAATCTTTCCAATCAATCATAGGGGAAAAGTTACCAGCATTTAATTTGAGAATCCAAATTCACACTATCAATCAACATGAACTTGATGATTGAGCACACAATAAGTAGCATAGAAAAATGATTTCTCAAGAAAGATGTATTAAGAAGCATGGTATAAGGTACTTTATACAATGGATATTTAAAGATATACAACAACAACCAAGCCTTATGTCCCAAAAATTTGGATCGAATAGGATCCTGAACAAACTAATCAAGGTCAGCCACCTATATTCTTTTCAATCATTCTATTCCATCCGAAGTCATACTTTTATGTTACCTCCTTAATTCGCGTATTCTTTTCTATTACTTCTACTAATGTTTTCTTAGGTCTTCCTCTACCTTTTTTCAATCATTGACTTGAACCGACCCACTCTTCCTCACTAGTGTATTAATTGCTCTTATTTGCACTTGACCAAACGATCTTAAGCAAGTATTGCTCATCTTTTCATCAATAGGAGTCGCCCCATCTTTAATCGAAATTCCTCATTTTGAATCCTATATTTCCTAGTATTTCCACTTATTCATCTTAACATTCTCATTTTGCCACCTAATTTCTAGATTAGCGCGAGTTAGGGTTTTTTGTGAATTTTCCTAGCCGCCTTTTACTATTTAGCTATGAAGCACGGGTGCGTTTCGGGACTCGGGTGCGGGTGTGGGTGTGGGTGCAGGTGCGGGTGCTGGTGCGGCGGGACTTGGCGATTAAAAAATTATTAAAAATATTTTTATTTATATTTTCTATATATTTTTACTATTAAAATATTTTTAAAAAACACATTACTATGCCTTGATTCACAAAACAAAGAAAGAAGAAGCCAAGAAACACATTACTATGCCTCTGAGGTGATTTTCCAGCTAGATTCAAGGCCGATTTCGGCCTGTTTCGGCCGTTTCGGTCGCCGGCCGATATGACCCGATACGGCCCAATTCTGGCCGAATCAGCCCGGTTCGGCGCAAATCGAGCCATGTCAGCGCGAATCCGAGGGAAAAAAAAAACTCAGACACGGCACCAACGCGCGGGCAACCGCGTCGGGCCACGTCAGACTCGGGTGTGGCACCCTCCCAGCCGCATCCGTGCTTTCTAGCTATTTAGACTCATTATATCCTCCAGGGCAATTCAGTTATCAAATTTATAAAAATTAAAACATTTTTCTACCGTTTCTTTTTGGTGGATTCCAAAACTCTATCACCTTATGGAAACAAAGAACCTCTCGTGGATTCAAGGTTTTCATTCAGAAAGCAACATGTTTGTTTTCTTGTAGCCTCCGCGAGGCCATTATACGACACTAATAACAGCTGAGTTATAGATATATTTAAAAATATGACATAAACAAGGAAAGAAGGGAGCAGCAGCATCAATCTAGTATAAGAAGCAAATACAATTCATGAAAAGAGCATATATACATCACATGCAAACAAATACAAATACAAATACAAATTATGAAAATAGTATTAAAAATTTAAAAAAAAAAAAAAAAAAAAAAAAAAAAACCAAACCCACCTGAATCCCAAACAAAGCGGACAGTGATGACTGCCCATTCACTGCATTTGAATAAAATTCATTCACTTCTTGCCAAGGCCTTGCTCCCATGAATTCATAGCTTTCCCTTTATTTTTTTATTTTAAAAATAAAAATAAAAACCAAGTTCACTCTATTTCTCAAGAGAGATATTGAAAAACAATTGAAATAAAAAAAATAAATAAAGAAAGAGAGCTAGGTAGTAACTGAAACTGAATGAGTGAGATATGAAATTAAAATTACGAAAGTACCTGGCATTCCACCTGGCGAATCTGCAAGGATCGGTGTGGTTATAATGTAAATAAGTCTTCTTCTGAGCCTGGGTTTCCATCGTTAATCTCCTTCGAAATCGAATGCCTTCTCTTCCCCAAACCAAAATTGGCTTCGGCTTCGAGCACGCCCACGCCCACGTTTTTATCATTTATCATTGCAGATCCAAACCCCTCTAGCCAAAATATGTTATGCCGATATGACCAATCTGCCCCTTACTGTTTAATCAAGTCAAGTCAAGCCGAGACAAGCCAAGGTTAACTGAGTATTAAAATGTTCGTTTAATTTTATTTCAAATATGGGACAAGCTCAAATTTATTGTTAAATTAGATAACATATTTTAGTTTGTTGGTTTAATTTTATTTCAAATATGAGTTAATAACATATTTAAGTTTGGTTGATTTTCTAATCAAATTAGTTCGAGCTTAATCATGAGCTATCATTTTTTTTTAGAAGTATTCATGAGCTACTAAAGTTAATTAAATAAAATTATTTTCCTTTATGAACTTATGAAATTATTATATTTGATTTTGTTACAAAATGAATTTTTTTTATATTATCAATAAATTTGAAATAATAATTTCATATATTATGAATTTATTTACAAATTTACACAATCCAATCCCGATCTATATAAGTAATTTTTATAAATGTGTGTATATATATACACACACACACATACACATAATATTTTAATATATATTTTAATCAAACCTTATAATCTTGAGTTTGTTATGAGCATATTATTATTTTTGAGTTTGGCTTTTTATTAATCAAGCCTAAACCTAGACTTGAGCTTGGCTCAATTGCTAAATATTTAAGCTAGAGGTGTGCATGGGCGGTTGGATTGGGTTGAAAAGTTTTTTCAACCCAACCCACCATAGTGGGTTAAAAAAAAAATCAACCCATCACAGGGTCCAACCCAACCCACATGAATCGGGTTGAGCCCATGGATTGGACATTTCTTTTTTTTTTTTTTTGAAAAGTGAATAGCCTTTCATTCAAATAACATCAAGGAGTCATTATACACAGCTTCCCTGGCAGGTTGAGGACAGTCCTCAATCCATACCAATTCATCAGAGACATTCCTAGCAAAGCGAGCTAAACAATGGGCGGCAGTATTTGCACTACGCTTTACACAGCTGACTGAATACCACCTCAGGCCCCTCGCCAGGCAGTGGATGTCTTCAATTACCGTACCTAGTCTGGAGGTGTCCATACAATTCGATGCAATGGCTCTCATAACATTCACATTGTCCCCTTCAATTACCAAATCCGTGAAACCTGCATCTATGGCGAATTCAAGAGCTTTTCGACAAACAACTATCTCAGCTTCCTCACTATCTTAAACAAACGGTCCCATAGCAGACAAGGCAGCCATGACTTCTCCACTTTCATTTCGAATAATTGCTCCCACTCCTGACCACCCCATGTCTGTGTAAATTGCCGCATCGAAATTCAGCTTGTACTGTGTTGATTGAGGTGGCTGCCAACCCGTTATCTGCTGCTATACATTCGGCATCAGCAGCAACTGTTCCTGTGCTTGGTGATACTCTGCTAGAAAATCCTCTGCCCTTCTAAGAACTTGTCGAGGATCTTTCAATTTCCCCCCATGTATCACTGAATTCCGTTGGTTCCAGATAAACCAGGCCAGAACTAAGAATAATTCAAACTCTTCTATGGACAACCTCTTCAGTAAGTCAGCAAAGAGTTGCAAAACATCTCCTTGGCCATGAGTACATTTTTGTAGTTTGACTAAACTTCCAGCCCATACACCTTGCGCTACACCACACTCCCAAAGCACATGAATTCCATTCTCCGGAGCTCTTTTGCACAACTCACAGTACGTATTCTCAATAATCTTCCTTTGGGCTAAATTGACGCGTGTTGGCAGAATGTTTTGGCAAGCCCTCCACCCAAAAATTTTAATCTTACATGGGACATTCAGTTTCCACAACTTCATCCACACATCCACTCCAGCTGAACCCGATGAGCATTCAGTCGATTGGACATTTCTTTTTAATTACTATTATTATTATAAAATTGAACATTAGAACAACATCACCAAAAATAAGAGTAAATTTATAACCAAATAATCATAAGTATAACACCAAACAAACAAAATTTTATGAGGAGAACTTGGGGTTTGGGTTTTATTTAGGAAAAAGGGCAAAAAAGTAAATAAAAAAACGTATAATATATTTTTAAAATTTTAAATATATATTAAATATGGGTGGGTCGGGGTCAGGTTGGATTAGGCGGATTTGTGAATCTTATGACCTGAACTCAACCCAACACACTGTTAAAAAAAATTTCATAACCCATCCCAACCCAACCCATCAACACTTAAAAACTAACCCAACCTGGCGGATTGGATTGGATCATGTCGGTTTTAACGGGTTCCCTGCGCACCCCTAAATTAAGCCTAGGCTTGAGCGTAGTTTAAACATAATTATTTTTAAACTTGGCTTGTTTTATAATCAAGCCTAAAGTTTGGCTTGAGCTTGGCTCATTTGCTAAATAAACAAATATAAACAAGCTTAATTTTTCGAGTTGAACCCGAGCTATTCGTAAACAACTTTGTTCATTTATAGCATTATCCCAAGGATACAAAATCCAATGTGCTTCCAAGGTTACAATCCCTTTAAGAGGAAAAAAGTATCTAATGTCTTGATCCTTTTGAATGCATGCAATGTCACACTCACAATATATAAATTTCATATGTAATATCTAATGTTTCGAATGCATGCAAATCACACTCATAACATATGAAATCTCATCTACTTATAGGACCCATATAATATGAGTGAAATATTGCATGCATAAAAAACAATAGGTACCAAGGGAAAATGAATTGATTATCTTGAGAATATTTCATCTATTTCTCTATTTGGAATTTTAATGGAAATGAATAAAATGACTCCATTCCCTTGTAAGAATTTTGTTGATGATCATTTTTGGAAGCCTAATAGAAAGAAGAAGCCCAACAACGTGGGCAGAAAAGAGTTAGTAAGTGGATAGAAAAACCATTAAGCCCAAATGGCAGGAATGATGGATTGTAGGCCCATAAAATAAGCAAATGGGCCTTAAGGAAGTATATGGGCCTAAAGGAGCCCGGAAAGAGAGAAGAAGCAAACCCATGGGCAGTATGTGATGTAGAAAAGTGAGAATGGGCTACAGCAGGTTCAAAGTAATGAAAATAAAAAAAGTAAGGGGTTGATGGAAAGTCCATGAACCCTAAAGATGAAGGAGAAGGTAATTGGGCCAGAGAGGCCCAAAGGAATTAGTAAAAGCCCATGGAAATGCAAAGCTAGGAAAAAGGCCAAAAGGGCCCAAGGAAAGTAAATGGGCCAAGGATGGCCAACGTAACCAAAAAGGCTCAAATAACTATACTGAGTCATTGAGGGAAAAATAAGCCACAAGCCCAAAGAGGCCCAGCAGACTTGGGTCAAATAACGCCACGGTAGGAATGGCAGAGCAGTACGGCAGGACACACAAAGATTGCAGAAAAGAACAAGAGAGTAGGCCGAAAGAGGAAAAGCCCATGGCCAAGCAAAAGCCCAGCCTCGAAAGAAGCAGGCTTTAAAGAATGGGAAACCAGAAAATGGTTCACGCCATAAGAAGCCAAGGATGGGCGGCAGGATGTGCAGACAAGTCTCCAGACCACGGCAGACGTGTGAGCAGCAAGTAGATTTCGGAACCAGATATAACCAGCCTGTACCCAGCCAATACAGGAGGTGGTGAGATCATGGGTCAGAGGTAAAAGGGCATGGTCTGGCAGTGGGAAGAGGGAAAAACCTATTCTGGGATTCCTACTAGGGCTCTTTTAGGGGATACGTCCTGCTGGGATGACATACCACCCAAAGGAAGCAAGGATGAGCTGGGACCACTAGGTGCATGCCATGAGGGATAGGAAGAGAGAGAGAGCACTCTCTGTAGCACGACAGGTAAACAAACAAAATAGCCTTCTTTGTCTGGTGTCACTGCCAGCGCAGATAAGTAGTGGTGGCTAGCAAACCAGTAAGTGGTCGGCAAGGTCGCCCAGACCAGACAAAGGTTGTTAAAGGCTAAAATAGTAAAATCCGGTCACAGCAGGCACTATAAAAAGGGTTTTGTAGTGCACAGTAAAAGGGGCACGTCAAGATCACAATCACAAAAAATACTATAATAGCAACCTCCAGGAGGGTATCCCAACAAAAAAATAAGAGAACATGGAGAAAGAAAAGGAAGAAAAAAGAAAGAAAAGAAAAACTAGGAAGGATAGAGAATAAAGAGCATAGAATGGCAGGCATGCACCAATAGGTTGATCTCCTCTCTCCCTCTAAAGCCCTGCTCTCTATCAAAAAGACAGAGGATCACCCATTAAACATAAAACCATTCAGGCCCATTCCCTCAAAGCAATTAATTTCTTCCCCCCTGAGAGATTAGTCGCATTGAGGAAGTGGTTTACCTTCTTGGTTTCAACTCCGCGGCATTACTTGGCATGGCAGATTGATTTTCCCCTCTTTAATACAATAATCCCATTATTATTATTCCTTATTTATTTATCTATTTTCGGCTTACGGATTGCCTCTTGTCGCTCCCTTTTATTCATTTTGTCCATCATTTTCTTGTATTGTCTTTATCATATTTGTCTACCATAACTTACCCGCAACAGTTCTGCCTGCCATGGGGCTGTGATCGAAGCCTGGCAAACGGGACATAGTTTGTACACAAGCCGGACCAAAGTGAGTTGCAGTTGGACCGGGCCCGACTCCCTTACTCAGAACATTTGGACCTAATACCGCAGGAGGCAGCCCAGCCCAACATTGTAAAGAAGCTCCACTACAAATTTCTCTCAAAAGGAGCACTTATTTTTTAATGAAATAAAGGTGAAATACCAATTGTATCCTTATTTAGGGGGGGAAACAAATAAAATGAGTATGATATATTAATAAATATATATTTCTTTTTTCATCCCTCCTTTTATAAACTCCTAAACACACTAAGAAAATATTCGCCATGTTTCATTCCTTTCATTTATGAATTATCCATTCTATTCCTTCGACAAATAAAAAAAATAAAAAATCAATCCCATACATAACCTATTATATGAAACTAGCATGTAACTCATGTATATGTATGGATGCATTTAAAATTAAACATAATTTTTATTATAAAAATATAAATAATTAGTGAAATTATTAAAAAAAAATAGCATGTCACATATGCATTCGTATGGATACATTCAAAATCAAACACAATTTTTATCATAAAAATATTAATAATGAGTCAAACTATTTTTTTTTAAATGTAAACGTAATGAGTCATATATTAAAATTCTTACCTAAATCTAATACTACTTATTATCATTTTTTTTTTCTAATTTTTAATAAGATAGAATGTGTGGTGATCTTTGTTGTGAAGTGATTTTTATTGAGTATATGTAATTGTTTTTTTTTTTTTAAATTATAGTTTGTTAATATTAGATTCTTAATATTTTGCCATCATTAACTCACTTGTTTGGCACGAAGATTAAAAAACTTAAGTGGGCATATGGCACAAATTTAAATGAATAATTATAGTATAGTCCTCACATAAATTTAGACACATTATGCAAAATTGGATTTTAATTTCAAATCCTAATTGAACTAAAAAATTCTATTTGACAGGGTTTTGAACTTTTGATTATTCTTTTTCAATTTTTTTTTTTTTTTAGAATACTAAGTATTTTTAACACACACACGGGAAGAGAGGAGAATGTTTTTTTAAAGAAACTTATAGTTGTATATATCCAAAATGCCCTAACTTTTGGATACACAGCATAGTTTTTAAACCTTTTTAACTCACACTCATTTTTTAATGTGGGATTAACCCACTATTTTTTCTTTTAAAAAAATTTTCTTTTTCAAATTTTGTTAACTGTAGTTGGAGAACTGTTTTTATTTTTTAACCATTTCCCCCACTAACTTGAAATATCAGTATTGCGAAACAATAGTACAAGAAAGAACAATCATGATCTTAAGTTTTTTCAAGCATGATTTTAGACGTGTCTGGCATTGTGTTCGGAATTCCCTAAAAAGAACTTCGAGGTAGCAAGAGATCGAGTTTTAGGCTGTGTTTGGTTCGTGTAAAAGCATTTCTGGAAAATATTTCATTTTTCGGAAATGCTATTTTCCGGAAAGGAAAATGTTTTCATGTGTTTGGTTGCATTTCAAAAAATTTTCCGAAAAATATTTTCTGGTGTTTGGAAAAGAAGAAGGAAAAGACAAACCCAGAAAAACTCGAACAAAACCCAGAAAAAAAAATCATCAACGATCGACGCTCGACTGGGTTCGACGGCGCGGTGCTTCGTGAGCTCCAGTCCGACGACCGCGCCGTCGATCGCGATCCGAGATCACGATCTCGTGAAGGCGAGATCGCGATTGACGGCGCGATCTCGCGAAGCGTCGATCGTGATCTCGCGAAGCGTCAATCGTGATCTCGTGAAGCATCAATCGCGATCTCGCGAAGCGTCGATCGCGATCTCGTGAAGCATCGTGCCGATTGCGATCGGCGGGGTGCTTCGCGAGATCGCGGTCGTCGGACTGGAGCTTGCGAGATCGACGCGGACTGGAGCTCGGGGTACGCCGGCGGTCATTGGACTGGACTGGAGCTCGGTCTTCTTCCTCTCACGCGCTCGCTCTCTCTCTCTCTCTCTCTCTCTCTCTCTTTTTCCGGAAATACTTTGAAGTGAAAATGAAAGTGTAAAATGATTTCCGTAGTCAAAGCCATTTTTTTTCGGTCAACGGAAATCAATTTTCAAAAAATTCTATTTTCCGGACCAACCAAACACCCCCATTTCCGGAAAAGCATTTCCGGAAGTGATTTTCACCCAAAACAAACACACCCTTAGTGTGCGTTTGGGAAGCGCGTTTGCGTTTCCCAAACGCACGTTTTGCGTTTTCAACTCTTTTTTTTTTTTTTTTTTCACGCGTTTTGGCCAATTTTTTTACTGTTCATTCACTGTTGTGCAGCAATATTTGACTTTTTCCCGTGAGCAGTGCACACCGTGCACTGTTCACGAACCCACAAATTATACTTTTCAGCAACTTTTTCATTAAAAATGGGTCCCACAGTACTATTCACACATTTTAAAATTATTTTGCTACAGTATTTTTCAGTTTTTAGTTTCAGTTTTCAATTTGGGATTACCGCAGGAGGTATTAATTTTACTAGAACTAAAACTCTACATCTTAGAGCAATCCCAAATGTATGGTTTTCTTTTTTTTAAATGATCAAATGAATGGTTTTTAATTATAATAACTAACAACTTGTTTTCAAAATCCAACTTTTGTCTCATCAAACATTATCATGTTGGGCAATATAACATCGTTCTGATTACAGTCGTGATCATGCCAAGACCATGTCATGAGCAATGAAACAGACAATGCAAATATGTTAGATAACATAAGCTTCTTTTATACACAGCCATAATTTTTACTGAAAAATAAAATACAAATCCATATGTGCGAATTATAGAGTAGGTTGATTCAAAAAGTTAATAGAATGACTAATAGAAGTCGCGTAAAAACAAATATGTCATTGCTATTTTAACAAAATTCCCAACGTGTCTATTGGCACTTGGCCCAACATTTTGCCCCCCTCGCCCCCTTCGATCTCCTCTTTCTCGGCAAACAAACAATCACTTGATATTGAATGCATCGTGGGGCATGAATTATTGTATTCTCACTTTGTTTATTCATTATAACCATGAAAATGTACATAGAACAATGAGGTTTAGTGGTAAATGTGCATCACAATTCACGTGATATATCTAGTTCCTCGCAACAAACAGTAAAACATAGAAATTGCACCTGTTTGTTAAATATTTAATTCATACCAGTTCATGAATCATGATTACAATAGCATGGCATTATTGACAAGAGGAAATACAAGATCCATACTAAAACAACATTGCCTCTTTAGAATAGAGGCTGTTCATTTGAAGATATCTGT
This sequence comes from Quercus tomentella, assembly GCA_028535165.1. Taxonomy (NCBI): domain Eukaryota; kingdom Viridiplantae; phylum Streptophyta; class Magnoliopsida; order Fagales; family Fagaceae; genus Quercus; species Quercus tomentella. The sequence continues at coordinate 47,785,866 of JAPQVY010000111.1, forward strand.
ATTTATACCTGTATTGGACACCTAAAGAGCTTAATGACTAAAAATTTATGTCACTGTCTTCGTGTTGCAGTAGCCAGAGGTTGAACAGCAGCTAGAGGATTCACTTGGTATGAAAATGCAAGCTTCCACAAATCTACCAGAGCCCCTTTCAAGAACAGCGCTTTTCTTGAAACAGTCCTGAAACAAAGATATTTTATTAAAACATCATCTCTCTTACATAAGATAATTAACTTCTCCACCACTGGCCCTCAAACTTTCAATTCCATTAAGTATTTGTACTGCTTTACATGACTCGTTTTAACAAAGTGATTCCATGAAATATGTTAGGTCCAGTTCATGAGGGGAATAGTTTGGAGTTTCCTGGTGTTGGCGAGGGAATTGACAGGAAAACATGAGAAAAGTAGTTGTGTTGTGGAATAGGGTTCACTGTGAGGGCAGTGGAGGAGGTGGGAGAAATGGTGGGGGGCCACTCATGACATTAGTCATCCAGATAAATATTAGTTTGGAACTCAATAGTAACAATAAAAATATAACTGTGTGGAATATTGGAATGCAGCAATTAACATAGGTGGATCTAAATAACCTATCTATATAGCCCAATTCTCCTCCAATTCACCATCAAATGTTAATTAAGTTTATGATAACTAGGACAAAGAGATGACATTTCAGCTAAATAAATAAAGGGCATTTTAAACAGTTTTTATTTTAGAGCACTCCATACTGAGAGCAAGCAAAATGAACCGGGAACCAAATAAGATTTGAACCTAAAGAAAAAAGAATAGATTTTGACCTGAGGCTTTGACTTTGAAGTCATGGTAGATCAGATAGAATAAAAATACATTACCTCTTCAAAGCAGCTTTTTTCCTTCGGAGAACATAAACCATGAGCAGGATCAAACAGCCCAGCATAATCTTTCCGTTAGATATGACCAATCGAGCATTACCAAACTTCAAAGTGATGGTACGAAACCACCAGAAATATGGCTCCATTCGTTCAGACAATTTTAAAACTGCTTGTTTTGTAACATTCCCTTGATTAGGTGGGTATGTGGCTTTTAAGGCTTTTTGAGAACCCTCAGACACATTCAGTTCTTTCTGTGAAGATAAATGGCCATCATGGTTATCTGCCAGCAGAGGTGAGGACCCTTGTGACAAGTTAGTGGCTTTAAGAGAATGCAGGGAGTGCAATTTCCTCAGAAGTACCTAGAAGAAAGGAGATGGCAGAATATAAGAAGAAAGAATATTCTTTTCATCTATCAATAAAATCAATCAAGTTTACAATCATCATTTTATAGCTTAGTCCAAAAATGATATCAAATATCACAAAATCAGTAAGTTCTTGAACAGTACATGTACTGCCAAATCCAAGAACAGCCTCAACTGATTATAATAAAGCGTGAATGCGTGATTCCAACTTAGATGTACCACATAATATATATATATATATATATACCTGTCGTTTTTCCTCAGGTAGTGCAGCTTTCTCAACCCACGAGATAGCGAGGTGCATATCTTCTAAAACTGTTGCAAGTAGTGTCACAGCATAGACCTCAACAACTTCCACATATTCATCAACTCCCAAAATAAAATGCCTCTCAGATCTTGCCATACAATCTACATTTGCTTCTGCACCAACAAGAACATAGTATTGTTCATCCACACAATTCCACTTGCTAAGGAACTCCTCAAGAAATTCTCGAACACCAAAAGAAGAACCATCTGATATCTGAAAACAAGCCCTGACAAACAATGATAAAAAATTTACAACCGCTCCTTTAAAAGTATAGAGAATACCCCCTTCCAAGAATATGTTGTAAAACCTACGTTACATGAACAAAATAGACTGAATTACCCATGTCTTCTAATTTTACAACCACTCCTTTAGAAGTATAGAGAATACCCCTTCCAAGAACATGTTTGCAAAACCTATGTTACATGGACAAAATAGAAAGACTGAATTACCCATGTCTTCTTTCCTTTGTTAAGTTTCCCACATCTTCTAGACTATAATATGCATTTAAATCCCACATGCTTACTCATAAAGACATTTATAACAAGTATGAATCAAAGAACATATTGGTTTGTTGATCCTTCACTGTTATAGGAATACTTCAATAAAGATGCTACACTGCATGGACCCTTCAGTTTGCCCAACATGCAAACAATGAAAAGAAGCATATAAATCCATAGGTTAACCATGTCCCATGTCCTACATTTTGTGGATTAGATTAAACTTACATATGCTTTAAGCCATAGCTTGAACCCCCACGAAAAGTAGTTAATAGGGAGAAAAAAAAGGGGCTTCAATAAAAGTTTCTGGAGATTGGCTACGTTGTCTTCTTAGGCATGTGCTTGGAGAAAAAAAAGTGATGGAAACACAACATGAATTAGAAGTTCTCCTTGGTTAAACTCATGATGTTCTTCATCAATCTCTATTCCTTTGGTGCTCTCCTCACTTTGGGTTTTTTTTTTTTTCAATAGGTAAAAGGATTAAAAGCAAGAGGGAAAAAACATATTAATGAATAATAAAAATGGAATAATGATGCTGCCCAGGATCGAACTGGGGACCATCAGTGTGTAAGACTTTGGGATGCCAAAAGGACATTTATTCCTGAATTCATTAATCCCTATTCTCTTCTCTAAGCCTTTTACGCTATTGTATGCATCTGCATGCCTTAGCCCCTCTTCGTTCTCTATGAAGAATTATTTTTTTAAAAGGAAAAAGCTTTTCCCTGGCCTTTTGCATGCAAACAAAAGTCCCAAGTTGTATTAGTTATTTGAGAAAAGTAAAGTAGTTGTGCAACCTAGGCATTTCAAATAATAATTGAAGATTATTTACTTTAAATTCTGATGATTTAAGGAAATCCATCCCCAAAGCCAATAAATTGAGAGAAGAGACAATTGACATATCCTAAAAACTCCTTTGGCCTTGTTTATTTTAATGGACTACTTTACATACCAAAAAAATACTATCAAACAAGACCAATTATGGACATTCTATCCATATCATGGCTGTTTTGACAAAATGAACTTTTTAGGGTTGAGCTTATTTTTATTAAATTTAAGGTCAGACAACAAAACATTAGAATATAACCCTTCATATATTCTTTTCAAATTCAAATCACATGGCAAAACTGAAATAAACAGAAAGTATGATGTGCAAAAGATAAAGGTACCCAGTAAGTAGAACTTGAACAGGGATAGCTGTAACAGACACGTATAGTAGTTTAAGTTGATTCAGAATTTCTGATGTCCTGCATGCACCCAGAAGAAGTTATGAGTAAAATTTTCAAGATTACCATAACACATTCCATTTGCCTAGCCAAAAAATAACATCCATTATAACAAGTTGATGAGTTTTGGAACAAAACAGAGAAAAATAAAATGATCAAATTATATCATTTGGAAGATGGGAAAGGAGAAGAATTAAATTACCATCTCCCAAAATAACCTTTATGAGAGTTATAAAGAAATCCTCCCAAATATAATTCTTTTATAAATAATGAAAACTTTATTGATTTCAAATAAAACAGTCACCCAAGTATACAAGATGTACACAAATGGGGACAGTTCAATCAATCACGTAAATTACAAATATCAATCTACAATTGACATCTAATCCAACAAAGTCCTAAAGAAGAACAATTCGATGTCCAACATATTCCATTGAACATCCTCAAAGCTTTAGGTATTCCACTCCCCCCAAACACACCACATCAAACAGTGTGGAACGGCTATCCAAACAATTCCATTCTTATGACAACCAAAGAGCCCTTGCCAAGGAGCAAGTAATTCTACCACTGTCTTTGGCATGACCTAGAACACTCCAAACAAGCCAAACACCATCAACCACAACTCCATAGCAACAAGACAATGAAGAAATAAGTGATCCACCGTTTCCCCATTACCTTTGCACATATAGTACTAATCCAAGACCCAAATGTTCCTCTTACGTAAGTTTTCAATAGTCAAACTTCTCCCCGATGCTGCTGTCCAGGAAAAGAAAGCTACTCTAAGCATGATTTTTGACTTCCAACTGCTCTTCCATAAGAAAGACATATCATTAGAAAGGGTCAAAACACGATAATACCCATGCACTGAAAAAACCCATACTCTTAGCAGGTTTCCAGCACATCTTATGATGCCCAACTCCATTTAATGGAATAGAATAAATCATCCCCCTGCAACCAGTAGACCCCTTATCACGGCTGATCCCAAAGAATTCTGGAAACCATTTTGTTTGCACTGGAAGGCTCAAACTCCATTCATTAAAAAATGCTCGATATCAAACCATTTAATGAATCCCCAAGCATTTCCAAAACCATTATATAACAAATCAACAGCCAAGAAAACCATCAAATCTACCCCAAAAAAAAAAACTCATAGAAGAACATGGGTCTTTAAGAAAAAGAAGAAACCCATATACGTCTAATAAACCCATCCAATGGAACATCCATTCCCATATCCAAGTTCTACTTACAAGTGAGCAGAATGTTGCATTCCCTACATTAATTGAGAGCATTGTGCACTAGTATGACCTTTTTATCTAGTAAAATACAACCTTGTTTCATTTCTATCCTACTCTATTCTATCCTTTAATTAATTTTTTTTTTTTTTTTTGATGACGTAGGAGAACTTCACTCAAATTAGTTACACAATACAGAGTATAATGTACAAGCCTCACGGTTAATTAAACTCCTATGGGCAACTGACCCCACCTGCCAGAACCAGTTTGCGGGTAATCCAAGGGCTTTTTCACCCCTGACAGGCTAAGTAGTTTATCCTCGTACCCAAAGGCATTTTTCTATCCTACTCTATTCCATCCTTTTATAAAAACTTCCAAAACATAGTAATAGCAAGTCTTAAAAAGTAACATAAATTCAATGAAATTCATGTTTCTCTCTCAAAACAAATGTAAGAGTTTAATGAAAGGTACCTTCCTAGTGCCTTCAAGGATTGGACCAACACCATACCGGTCGACTCCAACATGTCACGGAATCCAACACCCTCTTCTCCGACTTCAACAATGCTTTTACCATCATCGTTACAAAGACGCTTCAATATGGACGAAGCTAATGATTCTGCCTCCGAATACATTGAGCAAACAAGGTAGCTGCCATTCCCAACACAACACAACAATATCAAAACTTTTATGGCAGTGTTTTTCAATTCTTAAAATTTTCAAATACAAACAGAACCCAAATTAAACCCCCAAAAAAAAAATTAATTAATTGCTTTGAAGAAAGGAATTGTTGAAGAAAATTGAATATAAAAAAACGAAAAGAAGTTAGATATAGTTAAGCCAAATTACCTCTCGGAGCGCTCGATTTCTTCCCAAATTGAAGGATTTGATTCAATTACAGCCATCTCTCTCTCTCTCTCTCTCTCTCTCTGAGTATGGTAGGAGCTTTTGGCTGTGCAAGTAGGGGAGAAAGAAATAACATTAGGGGATATGCAAGTGTCATGTGCAACGCATATGACCCATTTTAAGAGAAAATTGCTGTTAACCCTTAACCCTTGATCGGGTCAGATTTGATATTTTAAGAGTAGCGGACCTTGGTCTTGATGAGAAGCTCGTCGGTGTTGGGGCGAGGAATATGGAAGTCTGCGATGGTGAGGATCAAGCTGCTTGCTACGGAATAATAACAACGTTACCCACCAACGCCAACGTAGCCGTCTGTACTGAGAGAGAAAATAGTTAACGTTAGGTTAACAGAATCTCACTTAAAATGGGTATACTTGCATATGTGTCTTCCAAATTTTTTGACACCTGTCTCTGTATGCAGCATATGCTGCGGGCTTATGTGCAGGAAATCCTTGCCTTTTTTTTTTTTAAGAAAGAGATAACCAGATTTTACTCCCAAAAATATGGTAGAATGTGTAAAATATTTTACTTCAAAATAAAAACAGAAAATTACCTCACCTCTTTGTAACTATGGAACTATCCAAAATAAATCAATAAAAGACCACATTAATTTTGCTCCAAGGTATTGGCAGGTGGCACCATGAATTTAATTAATAGGTTTTTTCTTCTCCCATTAGATTATCGAGAGTACTCAATAATTACCTATAAAAGTGAATTTCAGTTAATTCAACTGGTAAAGTCTCTAATGGTTAAATAAGAAATTTGGAATTCAATCCCCGCTTACACCAAAAACCGATCGATGTCTTAGTCTAATGATAAAGAGCTATCATCAGGAGTAGATCCCATAAGTTGAAACTCTCTTAAAAAATAAATAAATAATTACCTATAAAGTTTAAAATTTGAGTGTTTTTAGTTTCAATATTTCAAAGAAGTGGTTTTAGTCTCTAAAGTTCTAAAAACAAGTTATATTAGATTTTTCACTTTTGTAAAATTTTCTTATGTACGTGGCTAATAGAGCAATAAATTTATCTATTTTTGATGATGTGTCATCCACTTTTATATAAAATAAAATAAAATACACAATAGCTTTATTCAAACGAAAATTGTACATGAGTCCTTGTTTCACATTCCCATAAGTCAATACCTAAGCAACTGCAATTTTAAATACCCCCAATTCCTTTAAAATGGCATATTATGAGGAACCAATTCCAAATGCAAAGGAAGGCTAATTCTTGCAATAGCAATGCCAAGTGCTTTGTTTCATGTCTGACAAAGAGATTTAGGATTTAACTCCAAGTCTATCACAAATAAAAAGAATAGGAGACCGAGCTTTACTCAAGTATCTAACATAGTGAGGCTCTTTGTAGTCATTTGTAAAATCCAGATCAACCCAAACACATTTGAGGCTCCTTGATAAGGCCCACGTTGTGGGCAATATATTCAAGCCCACATAGGGGTTACCAAGTTTGCTTTGATACCATTTTTAATGGTACTAAAAGGATTAAGGTGATGTTTAGGTCTTTTAGGGTTTAGGGTTTATATGTATATTTTGATAATCAAAGAAGGTGAGATTTAATCCCGAATGTCTCCATTAGAAACACTAGAAAATGTTAGTTGAGCTAAAAGTGTTTGAGTGTTAAGGGAATAGGGTTGATGATGAAAATAGTCTAGGGTACATGTATGAAAGGAATTAATGCATGTGGTGCGTGTTGGTGTAGGATGACTTAAAGTATAGAAAAAACAGAGAGAGAGAGAGAGAGAGAGAGAGAGAGAGAGAGAGAGAGAGAGAGAGAGAGAGAGAGAGAGAGAGATAAGAAAATGCATCGATATTCATTAATGAGACTAGGGTTTACAATTGGGTTGTTATACATGGACTTTCGTAATACCTATTAGTTGTTCATTTAGCATATGTAAAAGATGGTTATTCACATACTTAACACGTGTTGAATGGGCTCTCCACTAATCTAACTAATTCATGCATGTGCTACTGGTAACTAACTCTTAACTAACTGTAACTAACTTGACTAATTGACTTTGTTACATGAATTAACTCTCATATAGACTTTCTATATGAGTTGCCAGTTGATATGAATTAATAAAAAATGTAAGAGAAGTGAGTACCACGTCACTGTATTCCAGAAGTACCAAAGATTTACCCAAAAGTTACATTTTTTGGGGGCATAAATTTATAATTTTACCAATTCCTCCATACCCTTTAACCAATAGAAATAAAACAAACAAACAAAAGAAAGTTGTCATTATCTCTTTTTTAAAAATTATGGTTAAGAATTAGTCTTTATATATCTCCTATTTGGGATTTTTAAAAAATAAAAATCTCCTATTCGGGATTAAGTTAGTTGCTAAAAGAAAATAAATTATTTTTATTAACAAAGCATGATGTCGTGATTGTCATGAAGAACAAGAATTTAAAAATTATTTTTGTATTATATATGTTGTAAGGGCGGTTTTTTGGGGCCCAGGCCCAGCAAGCAAGCGATTCTGGCCCAAAAGACCCTCGACAATGAATTTGTAGAGAGTGGGTCACAGAGCTAGGTCTTGACAGAGTGAACGTGATTATTGGTGAACCATGCAACAACTGAAACGTGGGGATATTTCATAAGATAACAGTCCATGGGGCTGTTAGAGTGCTTCTTCTCCTCTGTTTTTAGAAAGTCTCTCCCTCCCCTTTTAGTTATGGGGATTTTCTTCTCTTATATATCCTCCTTCAATGGATAATGACCCTACATTTGTTAATCATCCAGGCATCTACTTGAGTGCCTGTCCCGTAGGACATCCTCCTCCTTTTCTTGTGAGTTGCAGTGGCCAAGATAACACTGTTTCCTGTCCAATCTGCATTAATGCGGCTGGAAAAGTAGCTCCCTTGCATTTAATGCGGCAGTTGTGGTTGCCCCCTGAACGTCTAGCATTTCCCTCCATTTAGGACGATTTCTCACCATGTACAGGGCATACGCTGGACTTCCATTTAGTGCGTCCGAGGAGACACCCCTCCTCGGACGACCCTCGAATAAGCCCAGCCCGGCCCAACAGGATTGGGTTGAAAGTTTTCTGGTCATGTTTTCACTTCCTGCTATGGCTGGGCTTCGTCCGGGTCCCAAGGCCCACTGTTAACTGACGAAATTTGCCCCCACATATGTTATTTGAAGAGTGTTAGAATTTAATTTTAGTGAATTTTCCATGATTTATACTTTATATTTTGTTTCTTATTATTTATTTGGAAAAAGATTATAAAAAATGACTTGATATTGTGTTTACAAATCTAACAATATTCTGGAAAAAATAAAAAAATTCATATAAAATTATTAGGAATAAACCTAACATAAGACTGTCATTATATTCTCAAGAATCTTAGTAAATCTCTAACCAAACGCCCCTTGCAACCTAGTTGGTGAGGTTGATCTAATTAATGGCCTATAATATTTGCTATTTTTAATAGTTAAGAGGGAAATTGCTCAACTTGAGGGGAATTATGAATTACCCATACATAAAGCAAGAAAGTGTGTTTTTTTTTTTTTTTTTTTTGTTTGGGTTTTCCTAATTTTCTCCAAACCAACTTCAAAAAAATCCCTTCCAATTCATAATACTATTTGCTTACTAAATTGCATGCCTCATTAAATTATTTCACAAATAATTTTTTTGAGGGAATTATTTAACATATACTTCAAATAGATGATATGACTAAAAATACATATATAAATCGTTATAAGAATTACCCCATCATAAAATTTCCTACAAATTAGTCGAGGCAAAATTTGCTAATAATACTTTTTAAGGAAAATTTTAGAATAATATAATGTGATTAAAATTATTTAGTTATGTAGATTTTTTTTGGAACTCGAGTTTATCAAACTCAAGTTCCAACCAAAAAAATTGAGTTTATCAAACTCAAGTTTCAATTAGTTTAGGTTGTGTGACAGCTTAACGTTGTATAACAAATTGAAACCCAAGTTTACTAAACTCGATTTCAAGTTTGACAATCTCAAATTCCAAAAAGAGTTTAAATAAATAACTTCAGTCACATACTACTCCTATTCATCAAATTTTCCCAAAGACAAAGTTTAATACTTTATCCTAATAAATTACCGACTTCCAAAAAAATAAAAAATTGAGGCGGTGGGGGCTTGAATGTCAAATGGGTAATTTGATTGTGACGTCTGATCTGATATCTCAACTCAACTCAACTTAACTTTGAGCCTTCATAATAAAAGTCGATAACTCCTAAATAAACCTCTCTCTCTCTCTCTCTCTTACACAAACCTGAGCATATTTTTGAATCTCACCACCACCGAATACCGATTAAGAAGAATATTCGTGAATTTATACAGGTATTTTTTATTTAATTTTTTTTTAATTAAACTTCCTTTCTCTAGGGTTTTGATTTATCTCTCAGTCTGTACCTAGGGTTTTATTTATATAATAGAAAGAAAAATTCTAATGAATTACTAGGACTTAAAAATGAATCAAAGAAATTAAACGTTAATTAATTATTTAATCCGATAAATTGTTTTTATTTTATTTTACTTAGAATAACCGGAGCTATGGGTTCGTCTTCGACCGAAGCTTTTCCACAAATGCAGGTACATCTTATATTTTACCCATTTTATCGTAATTTTCTATGTATGTATGTATGTATGTGGTTCCGTACAATATACATGTTTTTGTATGCGTGCGTATATACATGTACATGATATATGTATGTGTATGGCCTTGAGAATATACTGTTAGTTCCCTAAAGTTTTAGCCTATGAGCGATTTTAGTCTCTGAAGTTTAAAGTGATGGCTTTTAGTCTGTTTTATGACGTGGCCAAACTGAAAATTGACACGTCATCACTCATCGGACACGTTATAGGGACGGAAAGTGATCATGCTCATGAGCTAATTGGAGTATTTGATACTAATTGCGAGTTTCTGGTTAATATACTGTTAGTTACTAAAGTTTAGCATATGTGTGATTTCAGTCTCGTGATCGCTTTAAAGTGACACGTCATCATTACACTACATCAGACATGTTATTGGGACGGAAAGCAATCACACTTTAAACTTTAGGGACTAAAATCGCTGATGGGCTAATTGGAGTATTTGATACTAATTGCGAGTTTCTGGTTAATATACTGTTAGTTACTAAAGTTTAGCATATGTGTGATTTCAGTCTCGTGATCGCTTTAAAGTGACACGTCATCATTACACTACATCAGACATGTTATTGGGACGGAAAGCAATCACACTTTAAACTTTAGGGACTAAAATCGCTGATGGGCTAATTGGAGTATTTGATACTAATTGTGAGTTTTCGGTTAATATGTATAGAAATGCTTGTTTGAAGAAGGGAAGGTTTGTTTCTTTGTATTGGAATCATAGAAAATGATTCTTTGTTAGCCTAGGAAGGTCCAACTTAATTTTTTATTTTTAAATAACATTGGGTGAATAAGTACACTTTTCAATAAACAGTGTGATCTTTATAACAAGTGCAAAACCAGCAGAAAACCTGACTCACCAAGAAAGCGCCTCCTAATGTTACAAAAAACTAGCAAGAATTAAAAAAAACAGTAGTTGAAATCCTCCATAAGTAAAGCAAGTAAGCAACACACAGAGCCCTTGACATTTCTTACATCAAAGCAGTCTATATCGGAGAATTAACTTCAATATAGTATTACTTATAGTTATGGATTAGATACAATCATATTCACACTCTATCTTGGTTGCATGTAAAAGGTTTTATAAAAAACAAGTAAATGAAAGAGAAAATTGTAAGACTCGTAGTCTTTAAGAAATGGAGATAAATGACACACACACACACAAATATGCACACATTTTAAGTGGGGAAGGGGGATTTGTACCCTGGATATCTCTGCTGGAAACAGTAGGAAATGCCATTTGACTTAAAGGTCATTGGTGGCTTGTTACATTTTTATGTGATTGGTTTAATCTCTTATCCGAGAATGTTGAAGTCTTTTATTAATCTTTGTGACGATGGATATACCAAAAGCAAAAATAAATGAAAAGAAAGATATGTTTATATTGATTACCTGTAAAAAAAAATGTTTATATTTGTCAAAATTAATGCGAAAGGGAAATTTGTATTTCAAAAAAGCCCAGCAGGAGCTTAAATGGCACCTTATTCCTTTGTAAGGGTAACATGGATGGCGAGGTAGATGGATCACATTCATCATGTGCATTAATTCTTTTATTATGGGAGTAAACTCACCAATTAATAATAAGCCCAACATTGAGCTAAAGAAGATTAGGTTTGCATGAAAGTCAACCTATATATTCTTGTTTTGAACGGGCCATTTAGGTTTGATAATTTTCTCTACTAGGCTTCTCTTGTATTTTGTTTTTATCTAGTTTGTGATGGACATCCACTTGCATTGGCTCCTTTGTGTGCTCCATTTATGCAATTAGGATTGAATTCCAAACAGGAACTACTTTTATCATATCCCAAATTCAGTGCTTTCAATAGAACCCCTATAGTTGTTTTTCTTGGACTAGATCTAGAACTATCATCGATGTTAATTTGTGAGTGGTCTGCCTACCTTGTATAGGCTATACATTTTTTTTTTGATAAGTAAAAAATGTCATTGAAAATTGAAATTAGAAATTACAATGAAAACAAGGCATACCTATCAAAAACAATACAATGAAAACAAGGCACATAGGCAGTGTGCTATAGAGACAACAGAAAATATAAACTAAAATAACAATGAAAGTACAAAAATCAAGCAAACCAGGCATAGAAATAAAAGTAAGAACACCCGAAGCATTTGCTCATTCAAACAAAGTCTCAAAGAAGGAAAGCATCAACTCATGAATCAATCTTTTATTCCCTTCAAAGGTACGTGCATTCCTTTCCCTCTAGATAACTCACATAAGACAATGAGGGATCGTACTCCAAAGCACCTTAATTTTGTGTCTATTCAACTTGCCTGACCAACTAGCTAAAAGTTCCACAACACCACGTGGCATGACCCAATGAACCCCAAATAGTGAACACACCTTATTCCACAACCTAGGAAGCATGGACATGGAAACGGATGCTACTCAAGGACATGAGCAATTCCTTAAAAATTATAACATGACATGACAAGTACAACACTAGTACAGCACCGCAAATGAAGTTTCTGTGCTTCCTAGTCCACGACTCTTGAGCTACGGGGCAATGTAGGAGTAATTGATCAATAGTCTCCCTGTTCCTCTTACGCATACAACATCAATCCACCACAACCACTTGTCACCTCTGTAAATTATCAATGGTCAAAATTTTCCCCAATGTCCAAAGAAAGAAACTAACCTATGCTAGCTCTAATAAGATATTGCCTTTGCAAATAAATGATTTGCATTAGACCTATGCTTTTGGAGTGGTAAAAAGCCTAGAGTAGCGTCTAGAGATCCTTTCCTCTTTCGTCTCCTGTCCTCCTTCTGTTATGAAAATACCTTGTCTTGCTGTTGATTTTTAGATCAATAACCTGAAATCCAGATGTTAATGCTCAATTGTGGCATGGTGTCTGGTTTGCAGCATGGGATATTATATAGCAAGTCATACAGGTGGAATTTTTCTGGACACGAAATTCAACAATTTTATAAAGAATCCAGTACATTTAGGAGGCACAAGCATGCTATTTTGTCTCTGTGAACTTGTATGTACTATATTGTAATGCGCTTTATCTGCTCATCATTTTGGCCACACTTCTTGTTATTCTTCTTTTGATTCTTCCTGTGCTTCTGCTCTGCTTTTTGTTTGGCATTGACATTTGAGGTTAATAATATTCAGCATGTGGCATGAGATAAATATTTTGGGACATGGGTGTGTATCCAGTTTTCTTGTTTCCTATGATATCTGTTGCATGAATTTATCAAACAAGCTTCAATTGGCAGGAAATTATGCTGGAGTTCCGTGCTGGTAAAATGTTGTTTGAGGGGAAAAGGGTTGTCCCTGATACTCGCAAAGGGCTTGTTCGCATAGCAAGGGTATGGTAAATAAAAACCTACCTAATATATTTTTTTTGACATTCCATTTGTCTATGGATCTACCTCTACTAAAGTTCGGGTGTTCATTTTCTGTTATTTTTAATTTATCTTAACACCTATGCTTTGGTGCAACTTCTGAGAAAATCTATCTTGTATTTGTGTCAGGGAGAGGAAGGATTGGTCCATTTTCAGTGGATTGATCGAACAAAGAATGCTGTCGAAGATGTATCCTAGTTATCATTTTTACTTTTCACTGTCTGCTGTGGCAAATGGTGTATAAAGATCGAAATGCACACAATGTTGTTGTGTTTGGTTGTGTTTTTGACTTTGAGTTAGATAATTAGATCCACTATTCTACTGTATGTCAAGCTAGGAAGCATGGATAGCTTTAAACTCCCGTGTATTAATGGCTAATACATTGGACACGTCTGGTATGTGTAAGATGCATGTGGATAACTTAACATAATAATTTTGTAAAAGACAGCTAGATATGCGTGGGCCACATGTTTTATTCTATTTGCGTGTATGGGTGTGCTGTGTGATAGGGCTGTCATGCTAAATAGTTTGTTACCAGTAATATCCAAAATAAATAGTGAACTCATTGTCTCTGTTTCTTTCATGGAAGTAGCAACTGACATAATTAGATTCATTGCTTTCACTGTTATTAGATGACATTATTGTTGTTTCACCATAGTGGTTTCATATTATAGCCTAGTCCTTGCCCCTGCCTTTGGGAGCCTGTTTGATTTCTTCCCCTTCTTCCTCTTCCCTCATCAGTGATTTGTTCTAATTTTTATCTTTGTACCTTTAGTTTTTTTTTTTTGAGAAATTATCTTTACTGTTTCTTATGTGGCTATTGATCGGAACTTTTTTACTTCTAAAATTTTTCTTGACACAAAATATCATAGGATCAGATTGTCTTTCCTGATGAAGCAGTTTTTGAAAAGGTATATCACTTTGTGTTTAATTGTTTGGCCTTTATAATTGTGGTATATTTGAGTCTAGTATTGATCATCGTGAATATCATTCTTGATTTATTCAGGTTAATCAATCATCAGGAAGGGTTTACATATTGAGGTTCAATACCGACGACCGAAAGTTCATGTTTTGGATGCAGGTCAGATTCAATGTTTATATATATATATATATATATATATATATTCTTTTCTTTTCTTTTTCCTCCTTTTGTGTATTATTAGCTGAGCCACAAGTTCTAATATTATGACATTTATTCCTTGAATTGGTTCCAGGAGCCTAATGCTGATGGTGACTCACAATTATGTAGCTTAGCCAACTACCACATGAACCGGCCATTAGGTATAAAATTCATTTTGCTTATTTAAGTTCCACCAACTCTATTTTTAATGAAATTATTTACTTACAAAAAACAAAGTTCCACTAACTGTAGTTTTAGAATGCATAGAGATTTGTCCCAATTATTTGACATTGTCTGCATGGATCCTCTTTTATGATTCTGCTTGAAGGCCATATTCCCATCAAGCACAATACGGGCTAACATGTTTGTTTATTCACCAAATACATGTGTTTTTTTTTTGGGGTACATCATGGTTTTTAAATGCCTCTAAACTGAAATGACTCATGTTACTGATGGTGTGTCTGTGTCTGTGTCTGATATCTTTTGTGCATGACCAAATTTTCCATGCCAAATCCCTTGTCTTATCTTTATTTAATTCTGTTGTAATTTTTCACTTTTCCTTTCTTTTTTAACTTAAAAGTAAAAACATCCATTTTCAGTGTTTCTTTTTTCTTAAGAGAAAAAGAAAAGCTAAGATAACCTACTTTTAAAGTAAGAAAAAAAAAATAGTAACATATAACCTACTTTCAAAGTAAGCTGGCTATTTTGCTTTATTGTGAGATATCTCCATCAAGTTTAAACTTTTTATTTTTATTTTTTGTTTAACAGAGTTCCTTGGTGAAGAGGAGCCTGATGCTTCTGTTCCTCTACAAGTTTCTGAAGATATGGTTGAAGATGACATCTCATCGAGGTATATTTCTTATAATAGAAGAACTTATGCTTTTTTATTTTTTGGGTTTAACTATTGAACAATACTACTATACTGAGAGTATGAAGTTTCTGTAACAACTCTTGCAATGCTGTTAGTTATATAAATTGAACTCCTAATACTTACAAGATACATAATTTATAAAAGCTGTTTACTTTACTAACCTGTTAATCAGGCAGTCAATGATCATATTTATGTGTATCGATATGTTGCTAGCTTCTAACAAAATGATTGAACTCCTAATACTTACAAGATACATAATCCAAAAATGAACTGGAATTTGTTTTTACTTTATTACTTGTAGAAATTCAAGTTGTAAATTCCCCCTCCACCTCACCAACAATCATATGCAATATTCAAAATATGACAGCTGATCTCCAAAAGGTAGGAACCAGTACATGTTAATTCATGTTTAACAAACGGATTATATAGGTGGCCAGAAAATTAAGTTGTAAGAACAAATCAACAGAGATATTTTGTCGATGATCGGAAAGAAAAGGGTTATTGTGACACCAAATATGATGGGAAATTTGGACAGGGAATTCATTTGAAAGATGAAGATAGGTTTCTTCATGGTGTTATATTTTAGGACCTCTTTAATTTGTGCGTACTTAAGTTAACCATTATGTACTGTCTCTGTTGGACTAGCGTGCAGTGTATGTGGTTTTATTTGTACATATTATTCCTAGCAGTGTTTTTTTTTTTTTTTTTGATACCGTAGGGAACCTTTCTAAAGAAGAGTCCTTTGGACTTGCCTCTAGCTAGTAAAACCTAAACCTATGGCAAACTAACCCCACCCACTAGAGCCAGTTGCCAGGTAATCTAGGCACATTCACCATTGACGGCCTAGACCTTGAACAGTGTTAAAGCCAAGAACCCTGGTTTTGAGTCCAAGTTCACATAATTGTGACAAGTCTATCAATTTGGAGAATGATTCTACATTTGATTGCATAATACTTTTACAAGGAAACTTGCCCATGCATGGAACCATTGCATATCACAGGCCATTTCTGCCCTCCCATTGGACCAAGTATTGCATCCCTTGATCATTCACAAGGCCTGCTACTGTCTTTCTTAAGTTTGGTGCTCATTGCAATGCATCTAGTCTTGGCACTATTAGTAGGTTAAGGTGGTTTTTGGCCGCGGGGAATGGAATTTTGGGGGGTTTTGTGCAGGCTATAACTTATAAAGTTTTTTGATGAATCTTTTTTCTTTTATAAAATTTAGAAGTGATTTGTTGCACTCTACTCTTGTTGATCTTTGTTTTCCAAGTCCTGCTGTATATCATATTGTTTTTTTCATTTGATCTCCAGAGCTGGAAACTTGGTTGTCCCAAACTTCAGTGCAGATGTAACCAGTGAAGTAAGCTCATCATCTGGACCAGTGAAATTGGAAGACCTGCAACGAATCTTGAGTAACATCGGACCTGCAGGTATGAAGATGTCTCCTTAAAGAATGCTTGTTTGTGTGTGGGCGCGCATGTGCATGCGTGATTTTGATGGTCTAAAATCTCACTTTTCTTATTTGATGATACATTATGCAGATATTGCTGGAGATCCAGATGGAGGTGATAAATTTGATTGTTGTTTTATATATCAATCTCTGGTATCTGCTAGACTGTAAATTACGTCTGTCAATTGATAGTAACGGATAGTATTAAATGCACTTTCAAAGCTTTACATTAATGGGTTGCTCCCATCTAGGATATTTATTAGGACCATGTGGCATAGTTTCTTATCCAATATTTAATTAAGAAAAGGGGAAATTGAAATAACTAAAAAGAAAAAAAATATATTTAATGTGTTCGTTAGTTCAAGTCAAAGGGGAATAGTTGAGTTGGATCCAAAGTTATGGACTGATGCCTCCCCCAGAATTATTGTTCAGCACTTCTTTGGATTGAGAGGCTTGCTTGGGTTAATAAGCCACTTATCTGGGTTCTTCCCCAATTCCTGAAATTTTTCTGTCTTCCTTATTAGGTGCACTTATCAAAAATGTCTTCCTTATTAGGTCCTGCTTCACAGCTCTTTACATCCATGTGTATCCTTTTCCTTATTGTTCTCCCAGTTCCCCTTCTTTTTCAGGTGTTTGTGACTTGTGAGAAACCTTTATTGAAGTCAAATTACGTGTGATGCACATATTAGAATTTAAACTAGTGTTAAAGTTATGTTAAGCATTGTCCTTGCCACACACAATGAAATAGATCACAAAACATACATTACCAGGTGGAAAATGAAAGAAATAAGAGCCATTATTATTTTTATTTATTTAGCATGTGAAGACATTTCTCCTTTGGATCACCCAATAAGAAAGTCTGGTTATCATTTTCCGATTTGCATTTCTTTCTCTATTACCTGCTTCTGTGTAGACCTCTTGATTCATTGTATTGAGTTTCGTTTAAATAATGGCCAAAGAGCTGTAGCTCAAATGGCACCTCATTTCCTGGTAAGAGTAAGATGGAGGATGATGTTGGCTTCAATGCTCACTGGCTGTAACTTACAAATCAAAATAACAGAAAGAATTGTTAAAATAGTGAATGATACTAAAAAGAGTATGACCAGGTAGCAATAGATTTGTAGAGGGGCAGGTTTACCGTATGTTGGTTTTCATTGATATGCCTTTTATGCCAGATCTTTTTTAGTGGCGGGATTTTTATTTGCTTTCATGGTAGTGTAGTTAGGTCAAATGTTTTCAAGTAGGATCTGTGAATGAGTTCATAAAATCTGTTAATTTTATGTAGGGTTCATGGTTCAGTTGGTTGTACTAATACTGCATGCATTTCTACTTTTGTTGGCATATGGATTTTATTTTCTGACTTCTCTTTTGTTGGCTAGGCTTGGGATTAGGAGATATTTTGAAGCCTGAATTGATAATGCCATTGATTGAGACATTGCAATTGGAAGAGCATTTAACATCATACTTACCTGAGGTATACAATAGTTTGGAGTTGTAGTTTCCATAATTCCTTTACCTCAGTGTTGTCCATTTTACAACTTTAATTGCTTATGAGCTTTCAGGGTCAATGGACTCCAGAGGATATATTAGAGTTGCTACAGAGTCCACCATTCCGTCAACAAGTAGATTCATTTACTTATGTGAGAATTTGAACCCTATTTATTTAATTTCTTATTTGTGTATGATGCTGTAGAAGTCTCTCAAGGGTAACTTTTTTTTTTCTTTATTATCCTGGCATTTCTTGTAGGTACTTAAAACTGGACAGATAGATTTGACTCAGTTTGGAATTGACCCAAGTAAATGTAAGTTGTTAGTGGTTCTAGAATCTCTTATCTTTGTTTTTTTATTCCCCAATTTACTCTGCAGTATTGTGTCTTTAGCATGCTACTGGTTACTAGTGTATAATGTTAATATATAAGGGAAAGGGAAAAATGTTGGTTTGGGCTACTTGTTTGATGGGCAGGAGCATTCACTGGAGTGAATAAAGTCTTGAGTTTGTCAGTTATTCTCTTGGACGTTAGTAGATGATAGGAGGCCCTCAATTTCTTGGATTCCATGTATTGTTGGTTTTAAGTTGCTGATGCCAATGGGTATATAATCTGTATGCTTCAACTTTTTCCCTAGATTATTTTAATGTCTTTTTTATTATTTATGAAAATATTATTTGTTGTCAGAAAAAAATGCAAAGTGCATTGTAAGTCAATGAGCTCTGCCTTAAATGGCATTTCCTCATCTCAACAGTAGATGAAGGGTTTATGGGTGTTTTCAAATCAATCCATTGGGAGTGCTGTGTAATTTACCGATAAAAAAAAAATGCACAGCCTATTGTAAGGTTCATAGCCTTTATAATGAGCAGCTGGTCTAGTGGCTTACCTTTCTGTTTCATATACTGCTGTGATGTTAAGGAACGTTTCCTTGAAACCATGTGGCACGAAATGTTCGTGAAAAAGAGCATCTTTGTTGGATCCAAACATGTAGAGAGCTGTTGCCAGTTTTTAATTTTCAGTGTTCACAATTCATTTTTAGAAAAGGAAATAGAGAAGAAAGAGGGGTTTGTAGTTCCTTATGTAAGAGGGGTTGTTATGTGACCATTTTCTTTTCATCTTTTCTTGCAGACAACTTCACCGTATTGTCCTTTCTTGAGGCACTTGAGGATTCAGTTTCCAAGACATTAGATTCCCAGGAGTCAAGGCAAGATGACAAGGATTTAAGATCTCAATCTTGTAATCGTAATGATCACATGGATGAGTCGTAGTGGAGGCACTTTCGTGCTTCCTGTTCGTTTCTTTTCTCCATGTTTATTTTAGGCAAATGAGACTCTACTTTGCTCACCTTGTACTTTTCACATATATTAAGGAAAAATGTTTTTTTCCCTCTTTTTTTTTTTTTTTTGGTGGGTAAAGGGTTGGTTTTAATTTGCATTTATAACTCCTCTCTACATAGATCTATAATCCCTTTTTATTAATAAAACAATCAGATTATGCGTCTCATTGAAATGATTGTATAAGATTACTGTTTTTGATACTCCATTAGCAATGTGAATTATTTAGATAGAAAAGAATAATCGAACCATTGTAGGAGCAGGGCTATAGTAACTTCACCCAAAAGTCTTTAGTTCTAAGTAGTTTGTATGATTAAATGGGAATTCTAACCAAGATGGGAGTATTCTTTTGTTGTAAAATTCATTGATCGTTTAAATTTAAGTCGTAATTTTGTAGTTGTTGTTCTAGTATACTTGTGTGTTAGAATTATTTTCTTAGGTCAATAAAAATGATATTTTACTTATAAGAAAATAATTTGGATATGAACAAGTTCAGCTGGAGGGATGTGTTCTTTGATGTTCATCATAATGGTGCCAACACATGGGATCCCTAATGTTTTAGAATTACTTCCTTGAAAAAAAGTTTCATTACTTTGTGATATGAGACCTTGTGATTTCGTATAAAAAAAAAATGTGGCAGCAACATGTCTTTGGATCAATGACTAGAAATCACTGCAGGTAGTTGAAAAAATAAAAAAAGAAGAAAGAAAGAAAGAAATCGTTGCAGGTAGAGTTTATCAATGCTAGTTTGAAATAGGGGCGTGGCAATGGATGAAATTATATATACTATATTATAAAGGTCTGGGGGAAATTACATTGCCTGTCCAATTCATATAATATATTTTAAAATTGTGAAAATTACATTTTAAATCCCATATTTTAAGGGATGTAACAAATTAAATCATGTAGTTTCAAAAATAACAAATTAAATTCTGAATTTTAAGAAAACAACAAATTAAGCCTCGATTTTTCGGTAAAATGATATTGTGTGTGAAGTTTAACATAAAGTCAGCAAATCTCATGGTGATATTGTGTGTGAAGTTTAACGTAAGGTCAGTAAATCTCATAGTTTAATATTTTACTTTTTAATTTATAACTTTTTAAAACACCAAGGTCTAATATGCTTTTGAAACTATAGAATTTAATCTTTTACTTTTTAAAACCATAAGGTTTAATTTGTTGCCTTTGAAATTAGAGGGTTTGATTTGTTTGAGTTCTTACACTATAGAATTTAAAGTATTTAAAACCATAAGGTTTAATTTGTTACCTTTGAAACTAGAGGGTTTGATTTGTTTGAGCCTTTACACTATAGGATTTAAAGTAAAATATTAGGTAAAAGTTGTGCCATACTTGCCGTGGATGCCCTCTCATTTTATTTATTTAATATCATGAAATGCACTATAAAAATATTAAAAATTGTATAACATAATTTTATTTTTGTCACAGAAGACATTAAACTTATTAAGTATTAACATAGTTTACTTACCATCGTACACCTTTAATGCAATAGTCACTTCACAAGTATAAATGTTTGTGGGGTGTGGAGAGTAAGGGCCGAGGTTCAAGTCTGCAGGAAGGAGCTTTACACATGTTGATGGCCATTTTGGAAGCCCAAGTGGAAATGAGAAGTCTAGCAACACGGACAGAAAAGAGTTGGCAAATGGATAGAAAATCCATTAAGCCCAAGCAATAGGATTAATGGATCACAAGCCCATGAGATAAACAAATGGGTCTTGAGGAGGTAAATGGGCTTAAAGGAGCTCGGAAAGAGAGAAAAAACAAATCATGGGCAGTATATGATGTGGAAAAGTGAGAATGAGTTACGGTAGGCCCAAAGTAATGAAAGCAAAGAAAGTAAGGGGTTGATGGCAAGCCCATGAACCCCAAGAATGAGGGATAATGTAATTGGGCCGGGGAAGCCCAAAGAATTCAGTAAAAGCCCATGAAAATGCAAAGTTAAGAAAATGGCCGAGGAAGCCTAAGGAAAGCAAACGGGCTCGGGATGCCCAAAAGAAAACAAATGGGACACAGGAGCCCGCCAGTGATGTAATAAAAGAACCAATGGCCGTACTGGGCCATTGGGAGAAGAATAAACGGCAGGCCCAAAGAGGCCCAGCAGGATTGAAGCAAACAACTTCGCAGCAAGAATGATAGAGTGGTATGGCAGGAGATGGTAGCAGGAAAAAGGGTGGGCTAAAGAAAAGCAAAGCCCACCGTCAAGCAAGGCCCAGCTCTTAAGTAGGGCAAACCATAAAGGAAAGGGGAACCAGAAAATAGTCATAAACGAACAGCAGACTGTGCAGACCAACCACGGCAAACGCATGAGCAGCAGGTAGATTTTAGACACACATGGAAGAGAGGCACGCGCAAGGCCTAGACCTCACCAGCCTGTACCCAGCCAATACAGGACACGGTGAGGTCATGGGTCAGAGGTAAGAAGGCATGATTTAGCGGTGGGGAGAGAGGAAAAACCTATTTTGAGGTTCCTACTAGGGCTCTTTTGGGGGAAGTGTCCTGCTAGGATAACATACCACCCAAAGGAGCAAAACTGAGTTGGAACCACTAGGTGCATGCCATGAGGGATAGGGAGAGAGAAGGTACCCACACCATAGCAGGAAAGGGTGTCACGGCAGACAAACAAACAAAATAGTTTTCTTTTGTCTGGTGATGGGGAGTGGCACACAGACGGACCAGTGGTGGTCGGCAAGTACTCCCAGACCAGACAAAGGTGGTTAAGGGCTAAAATAGTAAAATCCGGTCACGACAGGGACTATAAAGAGGCCCTTGCCGTGTACAGGAAAAGGGACGACAAGCACCACGACATTAGAAATTTGAAAACCAAGAAATAGAAAACAAGTATTAAGAAAAAGAAGTAGAAAGAAAAAAGATAAGAAAGGGGAACATTAGAAGAGAAGGAAAGAAAAGGATAGAGAGTTAGAGCGGCAGACATGAATCAATAGGTTGATTCCCTCTCTTCCTCTCAAAGTCCTGCTCTTTGCCGGAAACAAAGGGTTCTCTTGTGCACCAACCATTCAGATCCGTTTCCCTCAAAGTGATTAATTTCCACGGCAAGATCTTCCTGGGAGATTATTCACTTTGAGAAGAGGTGTTTTTCCTTCTCTGGTTTTGGTCCTGCGGATTAGATTTAATCTGATTTCTTTCCTCTTTCAATCAACCCATATACTACCCACTTGTTTCCCTTACTTTTCTTATAAAATAATTGTTGTTAAACTGTGATTATCTTTTCTTAAGTAGGGATTATCTATTTACTTTAATAAAGAAGTCAAAGTACTTTCTTTTATCTTATTATTATCATATCTGCCTGCCACAACTCATCTGAAACAGTTCTGCCCACCGTAAGCGTGCTCCTGGCAGACGAGGCATAGTTTGCGCACAAGCTGGACCAAATTGAGTTGCAGTTAGACCGGTCTCAACTCCCTTACTCAGAATATTTGGGCCTAGTACCGCAAGAGGCAACCCAGCCCGATTTAACCAAAAAAGGCCCACCACAACACATACACACTTAGATTAGGTTAGAGTAGAATTTTTATCTTATAAAAAAAAAAAAAAGTTTACTTAACTGAAACTCTGTTATAAGGGTTCATTATTTATTATATTTTGGTAAAAAAATAATATTTTTGGCCTGTAATTTGAAGAAATTTTAGAAAAGGAATCATTAAATAAACTTTAATTAATTTTTTTTAAATCATAATTTAATATGGTTACACCTTTTCTATAAATTATTTAATTTAAAATTTTAATTATATATATATTATAAAATATCATTTAAAAATACTTTTCTATAAAACTTCCCTTTTGCATGCACATGTTAATTTATAATTTTAGACCAGTTTCAAATACACAGCATTTTAATATTTATTTATTGAAGTGCAATATTTTTTTTTCCCAAATGACTAAAATTGTTACATCTACAAAAGAATAAAAAGAAAATATAAAATAAAAATTACACTCTTTTAAGTTTGGTGAATTATTATTTTCGTCTCTTAAATTTCAATTGAGTCATTTTAATGCTTAAAAATATGTGCTTGTTGATCCCTCTATCCATAAAATTCTATTAACTATTAAAAAAAAAAAAACTTTTGAATATTAAAAATTT
Organism: Quercus tomentella; assembly: GCA_028535165.1. NCBI lineage: Eukaryota > Viridiplantae > Streptophyta > Magnoliopsida > Fagales > Fagaceae > Quercus > Quercus tomentella. The sequence continues at coordinate 47,809,628 of JAPQVY010000111.1, forward strand.
ACAAAATTTCATTTTATTTTTGGCAAGAGTACAATTTAAGACCTTAACATTTAAATTTAGTGAATTGTTATTGTGAGGTCAGAGAATTTGACAACCCCGGCCCACTTTATACTAAGCCCAAGGCCCATGCCGAGGAGGAAGAAATGGCCGAGGACGAATTAAGAAAGCCCAAATGGCCCATAAACACCGCCGAGGACAATCCTGTCCTCGGCCCACCCAGATCCTAGAAGGGAAGAATGGCACGCCATCGGCGACAGCCTCCCAGAGCGTCCCAAGAAAAAGGACAAGTGCCATAGGACATCCATGAGAGCATGGTGTAGGAGCAGTTCAAGGAGAAACTGTCACCTCCGCATTAAATGCCCACAACTAACGTTTTGGCCGCATTAATGAGGAAATGACCCCTGAACAGGGCGGTCTTGGTTGTTGCAACTCATAGAAGGTTTGGGAAGGTGGCTGATGAGACAAACACTCAAGTAGTGACCTGCATGATCAACAAATGGAGGGCCAAGATCAACTGAAATGGGCTATATAATGTAAGAAATCCTCCATGAATAGGGGATCAGAAAAAGGAGAAAGAGAGAACACGGTAGCAATTGGTATGATCTTTGAAACCATGGTAATCAAGCACTGAAGAAATAGTAAGAACAAGAAACTCCTTGGACGAGGGCTGAAGACAGAATTTCATACTCCAGTCAACGTCCTTGTTATTCAATCCACTCATAACCATGCATAGTTGTTGTAACCGTCACTAAGGCCTAGTTCTTAAACCCATTCTCTATAAATTTATTGTATTGGGCTAGTTGGGCCTGAGTTCACTCATCTGATAGAAGAAGTGCTCAAACCCAGTCCCTACAATTGGCGCTGTCTGTGGGAAGAACTTGTGTGTTAGTAAGGGCAACAATTAAGCATGGTAGGATCAGGCCCTCATCAAGCAGGCTCCTATCAGCTTGAACCGGCTAGATCATAGCAACAGGTAACTTTCCCAACCCTGAGCGTGATCGAAATGAAGAGAATGGAAGGTTTCGGGAGGGAAGTGCGCACACCATTCAAACCAGCAGAAGCCACTCTCGTGTGGGCAGTCACGCGCTCTAGAGACAAAATAACAACCGGGTTATACAACTAGAAGAAGTTAGGAGTCACGTATCCCAGAGACAGAACGATGAGCAGGCCATGCAGAGAGAGATAGATGACTTCAAGAGAAAGCTGCGCCATGCACAACGAAGGCAACCTCATCCTATCCCTGACATGCCCTCCGATGATGAAAGCGATGATGACTATAGGCAAAGATCGAGAACTCCTCCAAGCGAGACCTTCTCTCATGAAGAAGAGCACTACTGGAGGCGTGAAAGTAAAAGCACATCTCCTAGGGGCTTAGGAAACGATGCCATGAGCAAGGCACTGGATCAACTCCCCAAGTCACCTTTCACACGCCACATAGAATGGGCTACACTTCCACGACGATTCCAGCAGCCAACCTTCACCATTTATAATGGCAAAACAGACCCAGTGGAGCATGTGAGCCAATTTAACCAAAGGATGGCTGTCCATTCCAAAAACGAGGCGCTGATGTGCAAGGTTTTCCCATCTAGCTTGGGACCAGTGGCGATGAGGTGGTTCAATGGCTTAAAAACGAATTCCATAGATTCGTATAGGCAGCTAACCCAAGCCTTTGGCTCTCGTTTCGTTACAAACAGCAGAGCTCCTCGGCTCTTGAGTGCGTTATTGTCGTTATCCATGCGTGATGAAGAAACTCTAAAGGCCTACTCGGACAGATATTAGGAGATGTATAATGAAATGGACGACAATTTCGATGATGTCGCCATTGGCACCTTCAAAAATAGTCTCCCAGTCGAGCACGGCTTGAGGAAGTCCCCGACTGGCAAGCCTGCCACCAGTGTGCGCCAACTGATGGATCGGATCAATAAGTATAAACGAGTAGAGGAAGACCAGCTGCAAGGTAAGGGAAAAGAGAAGGTTATCTCTCAGGAGAGGAGGGATTACAGGTTGGACCGATATAACAGCAACTGCCCGAGGAGAGATTTCGTAGGGCAATCCGGAGCAACCAACACACAAACTGTCAATGCTATATTCCGAGAACCAGTACATCGGGTGATGGAGAAAATTAGGAACGAGCCATACTTTAAGGGGCCGAATAAGATGGCGGGAGAGTCCACAAGGCGCAACCAGAACTTTTATTACCAATACCACCAAGACCACGGACATACCACGGAGAACTGCAGGAACCTCTGAAACTATCTGGACCAGCTAATCCGAGAAGGAAAGCTAAAGCACCTTCTGCATCATTCCAGTGGTCATCAAGGCTAGACCTATCAGGAACCCGAGAGAGATACTGCCCTAAGGCCACCTGTAGGGACGATCAACGTAATCTTGGCCGCGCCAGGAAGAACAGGCACGCGCCCTTCACGAGTGTTATCTGTGGCTCAGCTGCCTGTCGAGGAGTCCCAGCTAGAGCCGAAGAGGGCCAGAATGAATTTTCACCCAATCTTGAGTTTTTCAGAAGAAGACAAGATCAGAACCATCCAACCCCATAACGATGCGCTGTTGATCACACTTAGAATCGGGGACTACGACGTGAAAAGAGTGGTGGTGGATGGTGGCAGTGCTGCCGAGGTTATGTACCCCGACCTCTACAAAGGGTTGAGGTTAAAACTGGAAGATTTGATGCCCTATAACTCTCCTTTGATGACCTTCGACGGGAAGCTTGTCATTCCAAAAGGCATGATTAGGCTACCCATCCAGACCGGCCCAGAGATAGTGGAGGTGAACTTTATCGTGGTGGACACCTACTCTCCCTATACAACCATCGTCGGTAGGCCTTGGCTCCATACCTTAGGGGCTGTTGCTTCCTCATTGCATCAGGTGGTGAAATTCCCGTCAAGGGACCAGGTTCTCGAAATTCGTGGTTGCCAATCTGCGGCAAGACAGTGTGTGGTGGTTGCCATCTCACATCGGCTCGATGTGAGGCCCTCGGCCTCTGCTGAAAAGAATTTATAGCAATTAAAGGCCTCGGTATCACCTCCTGATACAGCTGCCGAGGAGGTGAAATGCGAAGATCTGGAGGAGGTGGTTATTGGTGGTGACCCGGAGAAGTTCTTTCGGGTAGGGGCTCAGCTGTCTCTTGAGGAGAAGGAGGAATTGATCGAGTTTCTCAAAAGAAATATTGAAGTATTTGCATGGGATGCCTGCGATGCTCTCGGGATTGACCCGGCCTTCATCTTTCACCATCTCAATGTCAACCTGTCCATCACTCCCAAGAAGCAACCGCCCTGTCGCCCGTCAAGAGAGCACGCCGATGCGATTAGGGATGAAGTGGCGAAGTTTAAGTGTGTAGGGGCTATCAAAGAGGTCTTCTACCGCGAATGGTTGACCAACACCATGGTGGTCAAGAAGAAAAGTGGAAAATGGCGGGTTTGTGTAGACTTCACGGACCTAAATAAAGCATGCCCAAAAGACCCATTCCCCATGCCTCGGATAAATCAGCTGGTGGATGCAACAGCGGGCCATCCTCGAATGAGCTTCTTAGATGCCTTCCAAGGCTATCATCAAATACCACTAGCCCTGAAGGATCAGGAGAAGACAGCCTTCGTGACGCCTACTGGGAACTACCACTACAAGGTAATGCTGTTCAGTTTGAAGAACGTAGGGTCCACTTATCAAAGGATGATGACAAGAATGTTCGAGCCGCAGTTTAGCAAGAACATCGAAATTTATGTTGATGATATGGTGGTGAAGAGTAAAACGGTGTCCGAGCATTTGGGAGACCTCGGCAGCACCTTTAATGCCTTAAGGAAACACAAGTTGCGCCTAAATGCTTCCAAATGCTCATTTAGCGTAGGATCAGGCAAGTTTTTAGGCTACATGGTTACTCATAGGGGAATTGAGGTTAACCCTGACCAGATCAAGGCTATTAATGATTTAAAACCACCGCAAAACGCCAAGGAGGTCCAAAAGCTTACTGGAATGATCGCAGCCCTAAATCGATTCATTTCCAGGTCGGCAGATAGATGCAGACCGTTCTATCTCTTGATCAACAAATGGAAAGGATTCGAGTGGTCCGAGGACTGTATTGTGGCCTTCCAGCAACTCAAGGAATACCTATCACGGTCGCCTATCATGTCCAGACCTGAGGCCGATGAAGTCCTATACGCATATATTGCTGTGGCCCCTCATGCTGTGAGCTTGGTGCTAATACGGGATAACAATGTCGTTCAAAAGCCAGTCTACTACGTGAGCAAGTCGCTGCATGAAGCTAAGGTCAGATATTTAACCCTAGAGAAAGCTATACTGGCTGTGGTCCATGCTACGCGAAAGCTTCCCCATTACTTCTAAGCCCACACAGTGGTTGTTCTAACCCAACTACCTTTGAAGTTCGTGCTTCAGACCGCTGATTACACTAGAAAGATTGCCATATGGAGCACAATTCTGGGAGCTTTTGACATAAAGTACATGCCTCGGACCTCCATAAAGGGCCAGGTCTTAGTTGACTTGGTGGTCGAATTTGCCGAACCACCAGTAGAAATGGTAGTAGAGGAGCGCCACATGGATGGGAAATCAGTTGGAGTAATCTCTACGCCAGGACTCCCATGTTGGAAGGTGTACGTTGATGGCGCAACAAATCAAAGGGGGTCCGGAGTGGGACTAGTCCTAATATCTCCCGAGAAGACTATCATAGAGAAATCCTTGAGACTTGGATTCTCGGCCACGAATAACGAAGCCGAATATGAGGCCTTGTCACAAGGAATGGCCATGGTGCAGAAAATGGGAGCAAAAGCAATAGAGATGTTCTCGGACTCGAGACTAGTAGTGGGCCAAGTAAAGGGAGAGTTGGAAGCCAGAGATGCGAGGATGCAAGGGTACTTAAGCCAGGTCAAACGCTTGCAGTCAGACTTCGATCTTTTCAGCCTGTCACACGTCTCCAGAAGTGGAAACACTCATGCAGATTCATTGGCCACACTTGCTACCTCCTCGGCAGGGGGTCTGCCTCGAATTATCCTTGTCGAGCATTTGGATAGAGCAAATGAGGTTGCAAAAGGCATGGCACATGTCCACCAAGTTAGAGTGGGTCCTAGCTGGATGGACCCCATAGAGAGATTCCTCAAAGATGATATTCTGCCCGAGGAGAAGTCAAAGGCTGAGAAAATACGAAGAAAAGCTCCTCGGTTCTGGTTGTCCGAGGACCACAAATTGTATAAGCGCTCCTATTCTGGGCCATATTTACTGTGTATTCACCCTGAAGCATCAGAATTACTGCTTGAAGAGCTGCATGAAGGAATCTGTGAGAGTCACACAAGAGGAAGATCCCTGTCGCACCGAGCCATTACCCAGGGATATTGGTGGCCGAGGATGTAGAAGGAAGCCTTAGAATATGTTAAGAAATGTGACCAATGCCAAAGATTTGCCCTAAATATTCATCAGCCAGGAGGGGTCCTCAACCCTTTGTCCAGTCCATGGCCGTTTACCCAGTGGGGCCTGGATATTGTAGGCCCTTTTCCCAAGGCAGCAGGAAATAAGAAATATCTGTTGGTCGGCATAGATTACTTCACCAAATGGGTCGAGGCTGAGCCATTGGCCAACATCAGGGATGTCGATGCTAAAAAATTCATCTGGAGAAACATTGTTACCCGATTCGTGGTCCCTCGTATCCTCATTTCAGACAATGGACTCCAATTTGACAGCAAAGCCTTCAGAAGGTATTGTTGCGAACTGGGGATCACAAACAGGTGCTTAACTCCAGCTTATCCTCAAGGAAATGGACAGACCGAGGCTGTCAACAAGGTCATAGTTAATGGGCTTAAGAAGAGACTGGATGACGCCAAGGGAAGATGGGTAGAAGAGCTGCCACATGTCCTATGGACTTACCGAACTACACCACGGCGGTCAACAGGGGAGACACCTTTTGCCATGACCTATGGGGTCGAGGCTGTTATCCCTCTAGAGACAAGCTTCCCAATGCTGAGGACGAGCTCCTTCACTCCAAGTAGTAATGATGAACTACTAGGGAAGAGCCTAGACCTGATCGATGAATGAAGAGAAAAGGCGGTGATCCATTCGGCCTATTACCACCAGAAGCTCAAGCAGGGATATGATGTCAATGTGAAGCTGAGACCACTAGCACCAGGAGACTTAGTGTTGAGGAAAGTTGTAGGTGCTGCCAAGAACCCATCCTGGGGAAAGCTGGGACCCAATTGGGAAGGACCATACCGAATTACTTCAGTAGCAGGAATATGTGCATACTACTTAGAAGACTTAGATGAAAAAGCTGTACCTCGTCCGTGGAATGTAAATAACCTGAGAATGTATTATTATTAATAAAAGCATTTCTCTAGTTCAAGTTTTAAGTCTATTATGGTTATATGTCTTGTATTTCGGCAACAATCTAAGTACTAGACAGAACTAAGGTCTTACATGGTCCTCGGACTCAAACCTATGGGGAAACTAGTTACTTCAAGAAAAATCTAAGTGCTAGACAGAACCAAGGTCTTGCATGGTCCTCGGACTCAAACCTATAGGGAAACTAGTTACTTCAAGAAAAATCTAAGTGCTAGACAGAACTAAGGTCTTGCATGGTTCTCAGACTCAAACCTATCGGGAAACTAGTTACTTCAAGAAAAATCTAAGTGCTAGACAGAACCAAGGTCTTGCATGGTCCTCGGACTCAAACCTATGGGGAAACTAGTTACTTCAAGAAAAATCTAAGTGCCTAGACAGAACCAAGGTCCTGCAAGGTCTTCGGACTCAATGGTGAAACTAACTACTTCCAGCAAGAGCTTAGGTGGCAGGCGGAGCCCAAATGTTGGGCGGATCCTCGGACCATAACCTTCGAAGAAATTAGCGGGATCAAGCATTCATGCAAGTTGCGAATATAGCCTAAGTGTCCCCTTAATGCCCGTGAGTTAGAATTTAAAGGTCTAATTTCAAATGTGATATGTACATAACCATTTTTACCCATTGGGATAACCAACTCATGAGACATAAGATTCACACCAATAACAATAGCAATAATAACAATAAACACATAATGTAAAAAAAAAGAGAAGGGATTTCATACATTTAGTCTAAAAATTTAATTACAATGATTCCAATGTCCTTAAGAGAAAAAAAAAAAAAAAAAAAAAAAAAAAAAAAAAAAAAAAAAAAAAAAAAACTAATACAAAAGTTAGCCGGGTCGCCTATTTCTTCAATTTTATCTTGACCCCTTCCTTGGGGAGTTGAGCAGGAGTGGCCTCAGGACCCTTGGAGCCCTCGCTCGAGGGAACAGTTTGAAGGGGTTGAATCGAGAGAGTTGGCTCCTCGGCATGAGGGGCCTGATCATCAGCCGTAGACTCTACAGTCTTCTGAGGCGCTTCAGGGTTCAGATTTTCATGTGTTTTTGTCGCCTTAGGAAGCTCGCCCTCCTCGGCTGGCTCATTATGAGCGGTTATGGCCAGAGCAGCTTCAGACCGAGCAGCCTCAGCCTCCTCAGGAGCAACCTCAGCCTCGGAGCTGGCAGGGGCAGTTTCACGGATGGCCGGAGGGTAGTATACATTCTCCACTTTCCACAGATAGGATGAAGCCCAAACCCTAGCTTGTTTAAGGGCTTCATTCCAAACCTGGGAACAGTAGAGCCTGCATACTCCAGGCACTTGAGTCTTGAGAGTGGCCTGGGTCTCAGCCACTCCCAAGTCATAAGCCTCCTCCTCGGCTTTCTCCTTGGAGCTCTCGGCCTCCATCTTGGCAAACTCCGCCTCTGCCTTAGCCCTCAAGGTTTCGTCCCTGGCCCACTCTACAACGTTCTTGGCTCTTTCCGCCTCAGCCAGCTTCTTTTTTAGATCAATGATTTGCTCTTTGGCAATCTTCAGCTGATCTTCAATATCAAATAGGCGCTTCGTCTGGCTTTCTGCCTGTCTCTGAGCGCTGGCTAGGCCTGATTCGGCGCTGTCCCTGGCCCTTGTCATCTCCTTCAGCTCTTCCCTTGCCTTTGAAAGATCAGCCTCGGAGTTTTTGAGGGTCCGCGTAGCATCCAAGCGCTTATCACGCTCGAGCTCCAAGGACTTGCTCTGTTCCTTAGCATCCTCTTCCAGCCTATAAGTGGCCTGGACAGCCTGCCAATTGAAACAAGCACACAGTAAGTTAGAAATCAAGGAACAAAAATCAACGAAATCACAAGTGTTAGAAGTCTTACCATGCCCAAGTATCTCTTAATGCTGAGGAAGACCTCCTGCCTCCTCAGATTCCTCAACTTAGCCATATCAGTGGGGAGCAGCAGGGACCTCTCTAACGTGTCGGCCACATAAGTGCCTTCACCCCCTTGGAAGTCCCTAAGGGAGGCGTTGTCCATCAAAGGCTCCCTGTGGAGCATTGGGGCAGGAAGCCAGGCCTGGGCCTCGGACTGAGTGGCCACTTCTTTTTCTTGGCCCTGGTGCCCTATCTTTAATTGCTTTGAAGCTCGTGGGGCTTCATCTTCCTCCCGAGAGGAGCGAGATTTCCCCCTATCCATGGGCTCCTTGCCTTTGGCAGCCCTTTTCCTTTTTGGATCGGTGGGCTCAGGCCGAGGAGGCAGAGTCGATTGGGGGGGAGGAGGAAGTCTGGATCGTGGAGATGATGGTTGTAATTGGGTGGAAGACGACCTGGTTTGGGCAGGCTAAGGCTGCGGTGGAGGAGGAGGAAGCTTGGATTGTGACTTCCCTGGCGCGTCCTTCCCCGGTTGGCCCTCAATTAGGTCGAACAGGTTGGCTGAAGGTTTTTTATTAAAGCCCATTTCAGCCTGAGAAGATGTCCCTACTGATAGGAGATCCGCTTCGGTCAAATTGGGGTCGCCCAAGTCACCAGAGGGATCCTCGGACAGACTAACTTGGTCAAATACACCAAATTCTTCCTCGGACGGACCCAAATCACCCTCGGCCTCCGCTGCTTGGTGGGATGAAGAGGGGCCTGCCAACGGGATGCCTTCTGGGATCGGAGATCCTTCGGAAAGCAAAAACCCGTGCTCTGCTACGGTGATTTTGTGAAGCTGAGGATCGTTAGCTTTGATCACGTGCTTCAGAGCGGGGAACGATTTCTGGATGGGATCGTACCCTAGGATCTTATGAGCGGCCCTAACTTGGTTGTCAGCTTCGTTTACAAAAACCGCCGCTTTGAGAATAGTTTCTAAATCTCCCCGGTTGACCAGGTGAAAGTGTCGCTCAAAGGCGTGTGGATTTGCAAAGAGAAAGCATGTTCATGTTAGTAACCAAACAGTGCAAATTATGATGGCACAAAACATTAGCCCTCTCCTACTCTCGATACCCCACCTGGTTCCCCCTCCTCTGTTGGGCAATGAAGGCTGTCGTGCCACTTCCCGGACACAATGAGAAAGTCCTTGTTGAACCCTTTGCTGGTCTCGGGGAGGCACTGAATAAGCCGAACCTTATCGTCCCTCGTCTTCATATAGTAGGATTTACCCTTTAGGTGTTGGAGGTTGTAGCACCAGTTTACATCGTGATGGGTTAACCTCAACCCCATTTTCTCATTTAAAGCGTCCACACAACCCAGGATCCTAAACACGTTGGCACCGCACTGGGTGGGAGCTAATCGGAAATGCCTAAGGTAGTCCCTCATCACTGGCCCCATAGGGATTCTCATACCACCTTCTATGAAGGCGATTATGGGAATCACTACTTCACCCTCTTGCCTCCTAAAATGCCACTCCCCTTCTTCACAATATCTCAAACTTATGTTATGGGGTATCCTATAATCGGCGATGAACTTTTCCATCGCCTCCTCGGACTCAACTAACTTTTTTAACTTACCCATCCCTAGAAACGGCTAAAGGACTCAGGGAAGGACGAAAGAAAGAGAGGAGTTAGAGAGAAAAGAGAACTTACAGAAATGAGGAAAAGCTCCTCGGACAGGCTTTTTATGCTGAAAAGAGATGTGAGTTTGGCTGGAGATTTGACTGAACTCAGGATATGTGTGCAAGAGCTCTTGAGTGCAAAAGTAAAGAGACAAATCGGTTCAAATGGGTATTTATACCTCCAATTAAAAATAACCGTGCGGGTTTTCTCGCTTATAAAGTTAGAGAAATCCCCACCGTTAGATTACCATCACACCGTTGAACGTGGGGAGCATAGAGCCGCCAGAATTTAATGAAGGCGCGCCCCGCATACCGAAGCACCAAGAGCATGCCTTGGATAAGCGAAAAGGCTCTGGCACTAACGGAAGACAAGACTTGGCAAGCCATGATAAATGCCTGAGGACACCGAAATCCTCCTCTTCGACTGAGGAGCTGGACAGCAGAATTTTGAGGGGCTATTGTGGGGTCAGAGAATTTGACAACCCCGGCCCACTTTATACTAAGCCCAAGGCCCATGCCGAGGAGGAAGAAACGGCCGAGGACGAATTAAGAAAGCCCAAATGGCCCAGAAACACCGTCGAGGACAATCCTGTCCTCGGCCCACCTAGATCCTGGAAGGGAAGAACGGCACGCCATCGACGACAGCCTCCCAGAGCGTCCCAAGAAAAAGGACAAGTGCCATAGGACAGCCATGGGAGCATGGTGTAGGAGCAGTTCAAGGAGAAACTGTCACCTCCGCATTAAATGCCCACAACTAATGTTCTGGCCACATTAATGAGGAAATGACCCCTGAATAGGGCGGTCTTGGTTGCTGCAACTCACAGAAGGTTTGGGAAGGTGGCTGATGGGACAAACACTCGAGTAGTGACCTGCATGATCAACAAATGGAGGGCCAAGATCAACTGAAAGGGGCTATATAATGTAAGAAATCCTCCATGAATGGGGGATCAGAAAAAGGAGAAAGAGAGAACAGGGTAGCAATTGGTATGATCTTTGAAACCATGGTAATCAAGCACTGAAGAAATAGTAAGAACAAGAAGCTCCTCGGACGAGGGTTGCGGACAGAATTTCATACTCCAGTCAACATCTTTGTTATTCAATCCACTCATAACAATGCATAGTTGTTGTAACCCTCACTAAGGCCTAGTTCTTAAACCCATTCTCTATAAATTTATTGTATTGGGCTAGTTGGGCCTAAGTCCACTCATCTAATAGAAGAAGTGTTCAAACTCAGTCCCTACAGTTATAAAAAAATATTTTTAATAGTAAAATAAAGTTGTTATCAAATGTTTGAGTATTTAATTTTTTTAATTGTTAACTAAATTGTCCTTGACATCAACTTAAACTTTAAGGACTAACATGACAAAAAGGAAACTTAAGAGATGAAAATGACAATTCACCAACATAAAATGTTGTAATTTGTAGGCCAAAAAGAAAAACACTAAAGTACACTTAGCCCTTTTAAATTTGGGGTTCTTTTTTTTTTTTGACCCTTTACTTTTTAAAATTTTCATTTTAACCTATCATGTCTGATTCCATTTTTATATTGACCATGCGGTCTATTTTCGTTAGTAATCTACTGTTAAGTGCCTTTCATATTTTTTCTCAAAAAAAAAGTGCCTTTCATATTAACTTTTTAATGACAATTAGCTTTAAAAATGTTATAAAAGGCACGAATTTTATTATTACACGCATTTATATATTATTTATAGAAATGATAGTAGGATCAATGTGAAAACATTATAATATATGAAAGGCTCAAAATAAAGATTACCTCAACTTTTACTACCTCAACTGTCACATATGACGCGATATCATTTTATTGGACATGCCAAACATGCATGACAAACTTATATGACACTTAACAAAACACACTGACGGAGGGGGGACTGTTGATACAAACATAATATAACTTCACGAGGTAAAATTCAAATCCTGAAAGTTTCAGTTGTAAAATCCAAAGATAAGGCTTGACATGATGGAGACAAGACAATGGAGTGGGTCCTATTTGTGTTAAGTTATTACAAAAATGCCACTTAACTTAGTTTCCTAATACTTTAAAAACTCCCAAAAGTTGTTCTCATATCTCATTACTCACTCTCAATTTTTTGAGTAATGAGCTATGAGAATTGAAAATAAAAACCAAACCAAACAATAACCTAGGTGGTGGAGCTCACAAACATTTGAGTGATGAGTGATAAAAATTGAGTGATAGGTGATGAAAACATAACAAACCAAACATGTTCTTAACATACAATTAATTTGAGTGAAGTTATCCTAGGTCATATATACAACAAAAAAAAATGGGAAATTACACTTTACCATCCTAAATTATACCTTAGATTACATTTTGCACCATAAACTTTTTGAATGCACATTTTACACCCTAAATTATGACATTTGTTACGCTTTACACCCTAACGTTAAGTTTGCCGTTAACTTGGATGGAAATCTAAAGTTTAGGGTGCAAAGTGTAATCAAGAGTATAATTTAGGGTGGTAAAGTGCAATTTTTCTTTGTTTTTAAGGGATTGAGAAGAGAGGTAATTGAGTTTTTTTTACATTATGTGATACTTTTACATCCAAATAAATGGAAAACTTAACATCGGGTTGCAAAGTGTAATAATGGTCATAATTTAAGGTGCAAAATATAATTTGAGATATAGTTTTGAATGATAAAGTGTAATTTCACTTAAAAAAAAATATAAGAGACTTAATTTGAAATTTTTAGCCGTCCAAAGAAAGTAAAAGATCAATCAAAAAAAAAAAAAAAAGCAAAGCGGCTCAACAAAACACACCGTTTAGTGCTAGTCTGTAAAACCCTAATCGCCTAAACCCCTCAAGTCTCTCTTTCTCCTTCTCTCGTCTCTTCTCTCTCTGTGAATTGGTTCGAAAATGGGAATATTCGAACCGTACAGAGCGATTGGATACATAACTAGCGGCGTCCCCTTCTCTGTTCAACGTTTAGGCACCGAAACCTTCGTCACCGTCAGCGTCGGCAAAGCTTTTCAAGTCTACAACGTACTCTCTCTCTCTCACTCTCTATTTATCGATTTAATGCGAAAGAATGTTTGATTCTTATCAATCTTCCTTTTTTGATTTTTCAGTGCGCCAAGCTTACTCTGGTTCTTGTCGGTAAGGTTATATATGCAAAAATATATATATGTGAATAATAATGATGAAATTTTGTGTGTTTACTTTAAAAATCTATGAATGAAGGTCCTCAATTGGGCAAGAAGATCCGTGCTCTTGCTTCGTATCGCGACTACACATTCGCGGCATACGGGAATGAGATTGCGGTTGTTAGGCGTGCTCACCAGGTTTGTCTCTTTCATAAATTTGTTAAAATTTGTTTTATTAGACTCTAGCTCGCTTCGCGGTACACTATCTTTGTATCTCCAATTACAACTGACCATGTAAGATGTTATGGAAAAATGTCGGGTTTTTTTGTATAAGCGCACTTTTTTAGGCTCCCAAATCAAAAAATTTCCATTTTGTTAATTATTTTACGTTCGCCTTATTGCGAGTTGAAGTATTAAGGCGGTTCTTTGTTTGCTTTCTTTATGGAAGTTTTGATTATATAATGAATACAATCTTCTGTAGTGAAGAATGAATGAAATGGGAAGTGGATAACTCTTCTTCTTGATATTCCTGGTAGATATCTTGCAATACATTTGATTGTAAACTCTCCAGAACGATAAAAAAAAAGGCTTTGATTTTGCTTGCCGCTTCTCTTGTTTCTTATTATTGACCGCCGGGAAAAATGGTGACTCTTAACTTTTAAATAAATGCTAGTCTTGGACTTTCGTTTGCCGTGCAAATTTCTGTATAATCATGTTGTTCTCAAAATTGTTTTGTCATGTTTTTGTGTGCGGTGAGGCATTGTTGAGTTGTCCTGGGCTTAAATTGTCAAGTAAGCCAAGAAATTAAACTACATAACTTAATGCCATACAAACAAACTGATAGACATGATTGTACTTGCACCAATTGTATGAAGTTGAGTAGGAGGATGTTCCATTCTAAATGGGAATGCATGATAATTTGGGACCAGCTCAATACAGTTTTAGGCCCAAGGCAATAGCTTTAAAGGACCATTTATAAACTTAAATATCACTTAAATAATATTTAGTTAATGTTTAATATTAAATATTTATTTAAAATTAATTATCATTACTTTTTTATATGACTAATTCACTTAATGGTAATTGGGTTGGATTTCTATTGAACCATAATTTGTTTTTGGGTAAATGCTAAAGCTACTACAAATTTTATTACGAAAAGCTTACAAACTAGCGTGGTAATGATTAATGAATGTGATTGGTGGCATTTGAACAAGATAATAATTGGGTATTTGAATTATTTCTTGTGATTGGTGACACGTCATTTTGTAAGACCTATGTAGTAAAATTTGTGGTATCTCTAGCATCACTTAATTTTTTGGGCCTTCTTAAGAATGGAGGAAAAAATGTATTTTTAAAGTAAAAAAAAAAAAAAAAGTTATTTATTGCCGCCCACATTTCAGGACCTTTCTCTAGTAGTAGGGGGCCTTGGGCCATGGGCATAAGGTCGGCCCTGTGATCATTCTTCATCCAATGGTCAATGTGGCTGTTCGGACACTTCTTAGAAAGCTGTCAAATGTCAATCCTGCAAAAAATTTTGTTAGTTTTGAAGTATCTAACTGAGATTTTATTTTGTTATGTTAAAGCAATTTCCACCATGCAAGTAGCAAGATTTGTGCGTGTATAGTACTGAAAATGATATATTTAACAGGTAGCGACTTGGAGTGCGCATAACGCTAAAGTCAATTCGTTGCTGTTGTTTGGAGAACATGTCCTTAGTGTTGATGTGGAAGGTAACATGTTCATATGGGCATTTAAAGGAATTGACCAGCCTTCTGCTCCTGTTGGACACATCATGCTAGATGATAAATTTAGTCCTAGCTGTATAGTGCATCCAGACACCTACTTGAATAAGGTAACCACTTCTTCCTTGTTCCTACAAAAATTTAGGTGTCATAAAAGTTATATCACAATGGATGGGGTTGCCTATCACTCATTTCTAGAAAGAACCTCTTATCAAGAAGCACTGCAACACAGGTTCTTCTTGGGAGCCAGGAAGGTTCTTTGCAGCTTTGGAACATTAGCACAAAGAAAAAAATTTATGAGTTCAAGGGATGGAACTCGTCTATATCTAGTTGTGTTTCATCACCAGCACTTGATGTCATTGCAGTCGGCTGTGCTGATGGAAAGATTCATGTTCTCAACATTCGCTATGATGAAGAGTTGGTTACCTTCTCGCATTCTACACGGGGTGCTGTAACAGCCTTATCTTTTAGCACAGGTAAGAGCTTGAGGCTTTTGATATAATATTGTAATTGTAAAGGCGTTTTTAATGTCAGCATGGTGTCATCAAGGATACTGTGCTAGATTTGGAGTTTTGTATGTTGATGAACATATTTATTTTTCATATGTAGTCTATGCTTTTGCTAGGCTTAGCAAATAACTTTTGCATTTTTGCTAGATTATGCTGCAATGGTTTTATTCTTTGTGCGTGTGTATTGTTAATCACAATCACCAAAATTTGAAGTTAATTGTTGCAACTAGTAAAGCCAAGTTGCATTTTCCATTGCTATACAGCCTTTAAAGTTGAACTATTCTTTGTTACATTACTTATCCAGAGGAGTATTCTTTAGAGATTCTACAGATAATCTCATTGCCTTTTCTCCCAACTGTATATTGTGTTATAATTCTGGAATAAGTATCACCACTTATTCCAATGGAAGTCAATCTTGGAACATCATTTGATGATTGTTGTCTCCCCCTACCCTCTTCCTTTTTCTTTTGAATTATGAGATGTTCTCTCTCTCTCTCTCTTGATGTTTATTTTTGAACTTATGATGTGGTTTCTGCTTTTGTTTATTTACTATGCTTTGTAGATGGACAGCCTCTTCTAGCATCTGGAGGCTCATCTGGTGTCATTAGCATATGGAATCTGGAGAAGAGAAGGCTCCAATCAGTCGTACGAGAGGCTCATGATTGTTCGATAATTTCACTGCATTTTTTTGCTAATGAGCCTGTCTTAATGAGTTCATCAGCAGACAATTCTATTAAAGTAAGATGAATGAAGTGTCCTTTCTTGGTTTTTATAGTGAATCTTAGTGCAGGCAGAATATTGTATAAGCTACATAATTTAAGCATGATTTTCCCTTCAATGAAGATTCTTAAACTGAGCATATCATTTTACATATAAGTTGTTATTTGTCTTTCCACTTTTCATATGGGCCTCAGAGCTATTCCAAATCAAGTTGATTCGAAAGTCTTGTATTGAAATTTTTTACTCCGAAAAGGATATTAGAGTTTTTCTATGTAATCTTTGTGCCAAGCTTCTCATGTTGTGGTAGTTAATCCACATCTTCCATCAGGCATGGTGATCATCTTTAGCATAATTTTGTTTTGCATTTTAATGAATATTACATAAAATTGATTTGAGACATAGGGTGAAACATTATAAATTTAGAATATATCATTCTCATGCTTTGGTGTTTCCATAATGACGTATGCAGCATTAGCAAAAAATGGCATATTATGAAGATTTGTGGGTCTGTTGATCAAAAGGACTTGGGTGTTGACGTAGCAGTGATTTGGCAAAGTTAGGAGATGAAGAGATATGTACTTACCAATTAAAAAAAAAAAAGGTAGATGAAGAGATGAGCATTCTGTCACCACAAGTCATGCATTGTTTTTTAGGTTTATATTTGTTTTAGGAAATCAAGAGGTGGTTATAGGTTGCGTATCTCTTATGTTTATAGCTTTTGGTGCAGTGAAGCTTCATTGTAAATAAAGAAGGAAATATGGAAGGTTAGGATATCTTTGCACATGGAAATATGAAAGCTAATAATTTTGAAATCACAAAGAACGTTGAACATTGTAGGTGAAGAGTTTTTCCGAAAGTATTCTTTATATTAGAATTGGATTTCTTAGCCAGGAAGTTTACTTCAGTGTTGACTAATCCTTTGAGTCCCTTCATAGGAAATTCTCTTGCAGAAGTGAGTGCCCTTGATCTTTCTATATACTGGCATATGTCTCTATTCACTCCTGTCATCACCATTGGCCCTTACAATTAGTGTAGTAAAATGTCTTTTAACAATGACATTAGAAATTTGTTGTAATTGCCATATTTTAAGCCATACAGTATGACTAGAAGCCTGGTTTTGATAGAATTGTCATAGTCAACACTCAACAGGTTTGGAGGGAGCATATACATGCGTATCATTATTACTTATACACGCTACACCTGCTCGTATGTGGTTGGTGCAGGTTCAAAGGGAACATCTGTGAGAGTTTGGCCACAACAGGTGATGGAGAAGGAGTTTGAACATATGGTTAATGATTGTTATATGTAGAATAGAAAAGGAAAAACCCCTATCTTACCACTAAGAATAATTGAGGGTGGGCATTCATTTAAGTTGGTGGCCAAACTAGTTTCTATAATGTTACCAAAGCCCGAACGGCGTCCTCAAAGATCTTTAGTTCCTCTCCCACAATCCCTATTCATTATTTTAAGAAATTTTTAAAAATTAAATGATATTGTGTTTTCTTCTCTTCATTATATGGTTAATAGTGTCACTTCTAGAGGAAGAGAAATATAATTTTGGTTAGTTGGTGTTTCACGTGTAAGTAGGATGGGGAGACGGTGAGTCATTTACTATTACAATGCCCTTTTGCAAGTGAATTATGGGATATTGTTTTTGGGTTATTTGGAGTTCATTCTTTTATCAGTAATTGTAATCTATTAAAATTGGAAAAGTATATACAGGAAGTATACAGATGTTTGAGTTGTTTGGAGTTCATTGGGCGATGCCTAAGGATGTTGTAGATTTACTAGCTTTCTGGCAAGGCTGGTTGGGAAGACATGGAAATAGTGCAATTTGGAAGGCCATTCCTCATTGTGTGATGTGGTGCATTTGGAATGAAAAAAATGCTAGAATTTTTGAGGGATGTGAGCAGTCCATCTTAGAAGTGAAGATGCAATTTTTCCAAACTTTTTTTGAGTGGATGATGGCTACCGGAGCATATACCTTCTATAATTTATTAGAGTTTATGGATCATTGTAAACTTAGAACCTAAATGTGCTATGTATTTAGTATACCCCCTGTATACTTGATGTTTCAGTTTTCTATTCAATAAACTTATTACTTATTAAAAAAAAAAGGGTCAGTGCTAGTGCTTAATTTTGCACACTCTATGAAATCATAAATTGAATTTGGTTAATTTCAACCTTTTTTGTTAGCAATTTAAGTTAGATATTATATGGTGTCAGATGACACAGTAAATGAATATTTAACAACCTTGATTTTCTTTGTGAATGTTAATTGTTTAACTGCTAGGGTGAATTCATCTTGCAAATTTTATGGATGTATGTTACTTCTATCCTACATGAAAATTAATATCTGACCCTTTTTTTCCCTTTTCAGATGTGGATTTTTGACACAAGTGATGGAGATCCCCGTCTTCTACGCTTTCGAAGTGGACATAGTGCTCCTCCACTTTGCATAAGGTAACAATGCTTTGCCATGATTCTGTATTAGGTATGAAATTTTGAGCTCATTAATTTCATTATTATTTTACTCCAGAACCTTCCGTCCATATATCATTAAAGGGTTTATACTTGCTAAGGAAAAACTCTTATAGGATTCACAAATTCCCAATGGGTGCTCTGTCTTTCTTTCTTGATTGTAGTGCAGTCACATGAACCTGAGAACTTTTCATAGAATCTTCTAATTCCCACAAATTACTTAACAAAATGAAAGTTCAATGTGAATCCTGCTTCACCATGGTTTTTTTGCCCTTTTTTTTGTCTAGCTTATGCCTTTGTTTACTTAACACTGTTAGAATGTATATTTGCATTCCTCATGGCATCCTTTCTGGTTCTGAGTTTTAGTCATATTTCACAGATTTTATGCAAATGGAAGGCACATTCTATCAGCTGGGCAGGATCGTGCCTTTCGCCTTTTCTCTATAATTCAGGTTTGGCACCATTTACCAATACAATACATTGTTGTTGTTATTTTTTGTGTGCACGCACCTAGTGGGTTTTGAACCCATAACATCACCCTCCACCTCCACTTGTGGGGAGGAATTGTCATTTGATTTGGCTTACCAAAACACTGTGATACTTTTGTGTTTCTTTTCTCTGGACTACACAATATGTTGTTGTTGTTGTTCTTTTTTCTTCTTTTTTTTTTTTTTTTGGGGGGGGGTGGGGGGGGGAAGTAATAACTTCTCTTTGTTCAGTGGACACTGTTTAGAATTAGACTTACCCCTCTAAACTATGAGAATGCACACTTACCCCCTAAACTATTACCCATGTAACACTTGCCCCCCCTGTACATGAGATTTGGGGTTCAAACCCTATTTACATAAAAAACCAAGTGGTGTCTTGGCCTGATGATAGAGAGCAATCATTATGGAGCAGATGCCATAAGTTGAAATTCTATCGTACCTATCAGAATAACGTTAATTGCCAATGAAGTAATATTATATGATCTACTTGTGTGCATGTGTTTGAATGCCTAAATGTGGTGTTTTTGAAGTTTTTACTCTCTTATATTTTTTTGGATAGTTCGATAGTTGGGAGAGGGAGAATTTAAACCTTAGACGTCTCCGTTGGAAACTCCAGGAGGTGCCAATTGAGCTACTAAGCTCTTGGCATGTTTTTACTCTTCTTAAAGTTTCTTTGAACTGTTATTGATTTTTTCTAAGTGATGTCCACTTTAGTTATGCCCGCAAATTTTGTTTCTTTACCTCTATAGTTTTACTTGTGTTTAGGATCAGCAAAGTAGGGAGCTTTCTCAACGTCATGTATCTAAGCGAGCCAAGAAACTGAGGGTGAAGGTATGAGTGATGAGTTGGTACTTTTGACCCTTATTTATCATATTACTAAGTTCATTTGTATTATTGCTTCTGCTGTATTTCTTCTGCAAGTTTAGTGTGAAGTTTTAAATTGTGAAGGCTTAACTAAAACATCTCTAGGCATAGCATAAGTAACTTCAAAAGTTTCCTCCCTGCTACAGCAGTGTATATATATAATTCTTCATTACTTGTTCTATTACAAATCTTTAGAAGGTTGTGTTTTGTATATCATGGATGTTTGTAAGCAAGCTCATGTACCAGTCCTTAAAATCTTCTCAGCAAAATGCTTGATGGTTAGGGAATTTCTCATTTTTTTTAACCATGAACTACAATCTTGTTTTATTCGTTAAGTTTTACCAAGTACTTAGTTTTTATTTGTTGATTATTTTTCAGGAAGAAGAGATAAAATTGAAGCCTGTTATTGCATTCGATTGTGGTAAGGTCTTCTTATAAGAGTTCTTTCAATGATTTTTGGTTACATCTTGATGGAATTGAGATGTGAAAAGGCTAATGCATTCAGTACTAATAACTGAATGGTTTTCTGATTTTGGTCCTTTCATTTCATGGCCTATAATGTGGCCATTTCTTTTATTAGTACGTTTGTAGGTTATGGGTCAAATGTCCTTGTCTCACCATCCTTATTGAGTATCTAGACTTGGCTGCATTTTATATATATATATACATATATTCCTCCCTTCTTTTTTGCCAATATGGTACTTTGCAGGGCATTTCTGTCAAACTAAAGGCTTACATTCATCTATGTCAATTCACGTCTGGTTTCTTAGCCAACCATTTTGTCCTTCTCTTTCTTTAGTCCTTTTAGCTGGACAATCTTTGCAACCATTGTTTATTGTAGTGTGCTAACTATTGATTGAAGCTGCCTATGGGCATCTTGTTGCACACTGATGGTGCATTTCTCTTCTCACAAATGAGTCATTTTGGATTACATTCTTTATTTACACGCTACTCATACCTACTTCTTTTGAATAAGTAATATGAAGTTTTATTAGAATGCGTAGATACCACATGCATACTAGATTACAAAAGGTTTCCTGAATGAATTATAATCTAAGATTTAAGAAATCAATAAAGTATTAAGATGGAGGAGTGGATAAAAGCACTAGACCTCTACTACAGGGTCCATAAGAAATAAGGCTTAATGTACTTATCAAAAAAAGAAAGAAAGAAGGCTTAATGCTATTTTTGTTTGAGTTGTTGAGGCCTGGAATAAGCATGGTAAAATTGATATTTGTACGTATTTACTTTGATGCCCTTTTTCTATTTAATCATCATGTGTATCTTCTTATCAACCATTGAGTTTATTTTTATATGTTGTTGTCAGCTACTTTATTATGAAATAAATGCCTAAAAGTTAGTTGCAATTAGTTCTTTATTATCTGACCTCAAAATTAAGTATTTAGCTGAAATGGAAGCCTTTTCTGCTAAATGACTTAATCCGTGGTTTTTTTTTTTTTTTTTTTTTTTTTTTTTTTTTTTTTTTTTTGTGATAGAATGTATTGATTTACTAATTTTTATTTTGTCAAATCAACTTTAGCTGAAATCAGAGAGCGGGATTGGTGCAATGTGGTAACATGTCATATGGATACTGCTCAGGCTTATGTGTGGAGACTTCAAAACTTTGTTCTCGGTGAACATATTCTAAATCCATGTCCAGAAAATCCAACACCTGTTAAGGTTAGAGTTTCATTCTACTTCTCGTTTTCATTTATTATTTTCTTATGTGGAAGGATTTTAGATTTCCATGATGTACAAAACCCATTTCTATCAATGGAAAAAATGAGTTGTTTATTATTTTTTTGCTTCATCTGATTAGCCAAAATTTTGTGATTTAGGAAAAAACACATGTATCTTGACAAGTCAATGTGATTTGTTAGTATTCTGAACATCACCAAATGGGCAATGAAAATATAATTGAGAACTGAAAAGTTGTGGCAAATGACTCCAATAGTGCTTAATCTTTTAACTTTAAAATCAAGTAGTTGATTATTGCTTTTATTTGGTGACAGGCCTGTGCAATCAGTGCATGTGGCAATTTTGCTGTGTTAGGGACAGCAGGTGGTTGGATTGAGCGATTCAACCTTCAATCAGGAATCAGCCGTGGCAGCTACCTGGACATGTCAGAAAGAAGAAGCTGTGCCCATGATGGGGAAGTGATTGGAGTTGCTTGTGATTCAACAAATACCCTCATGATAAGTGCAGGATATAGTGGAGATATAAAGGTCTGTATTTCTTACTCCCAAGATATCTCTTTTTTTTCATATAGGTTGTAATTGTGAACTTTCTTTTTTGGCTAAAGCTTTTATGTGATCATCCAAAGGTCTGTTTGTTTTAGCTTAAAATACCATCTTATTTTCATTGCTAGCCTATGTACAACTTTTTAAAGCCTGTACATTTATATAACTTATTTTTTTAAACAAAATAAGCCAATTAAAATGAGCTCATGTAAACACACTATATGGTGTGGAGTGAGTTTAGGAAAAACAAAAACAATGAAATTTATTAGTCTTATTTATCGTATAAAATTAGCCAATCTCTTTGCTGCCTTTGAATTTTTGCTCTTTGACTGACGAATTTTATTTCTAAAACTCCTTTCCTACTTTATTTAACTGAGGCAATTACTTTTTTTGATAATTCGGTAGTGGGGGAGGGGAGATTTGAACCTTGGATGACTATGTTAGAAACACAGTTGAGCTATAAGGCTCTTGGTTTAAATTGAGGCAATTACTGTAATTTGAATTCTGAAAGTTTGAGTATATGCTTCTTGTGCTGACTTTACATTTCTGAGTCTTGAATGTAATGATTAACATGGGTTAAGCCCGAGAAACATATCAACTTAAACCTCTCTCTCTCTCTCTCTATATATATATATATATATGGTGGAAGGTCTTCTGTTTCCTGATGTGTGATAACCATAACACAAAGGTCGTAGGAAAGGAATTTTCTCCTGTCCAATCTGACGTCTTTGCTGACTCTTGATTGGATTTTTCTTGGGTCCAAATATCTGTTTTGATATTAAGATTGTCCACATTTATATGGCCTTCATGGTGCACTAGCAAGGGTTGGGAGGTTTTTTTATTTATTTATTTATTTATTTTATTTAAAATTTTTGGGTGCAGATGGGTTGGGTTGGATCTCCAGCTTATAATTATAATGCTTGGTACATCATACAGAAAAATCTTTGTTTATGATCAATTAAGTGTCTGTTTGGATACCGCTTATTTTTCTGAAACTAAAAACTTATTGCTGAAAGTACTGTAGATAAAGGTAAAAGTTAGCTGAAATAGTACAATGGAGCCTATGAATAGTACCAAAAAGTGCAGTGGAGCTTATGAATAGTAGCAAAAATAAGCTAAATAGTGAAATAATTTTCATTTTTCATTGGTATCCAAACTCACACTTAATTTCTGCTGGAAAGTTCAATTCCTCCAATGTTCTAATGTGCAGGTATGGGATTTCAAGGGACGCGAACTAAAATCCAAATGGGAAATTGGTTGTTCCGTTGTTAAGATTGTTTACCATCGCCCTAATGGTAACTTTTATGCTGATTTTCTGTTGTTATCAATTTTTTACTTTATTATTGTTCTCTGTCTTGCTTTTCTGATCTCTAACGCTTATAGTATTATTCCTTGGATCAAATTGTGATCAAGCTATTTTTGACATAATTTTCAGGTCTATTGGCTACTGTGGCAGATGATTTAATTATCCGCTTGTTTGATGTTGTGGCGTTAAGAATGGTTCGTAAATTTGAAGGTCATACGGATCGCATTACAGATTTGTGTTTCAGTGAGGATGGGAAATGGCTCTTGTCATCCAGTATGGATGGAAGTCTTCGAATCTGGGATGTTATCTTAGCAAGACAGATAGATGCACTACAGGTTGATGTGTCTATCACAGCGTTGTGTCTGTCACCCAATATGGATGTTTTAGCAACTACCCATGTTGATCAAAATGGGGTATACCTATGGTAAGTTTGTAGTTATGTCTTACGTTTTGCTTTTAAATGGCATTCCTCATAGGTATAGTGTCACGCAAAAACGTAAAATGAATGTTATTAATGTGATTATAACTGTATCTTTTCTTCCGACTACTATAGGATCAAAATGAGATTAATTATAATATTATGACATTGTAAAAGAATTTAGCATGCAACATGCAGTATGTTGACTGTGGCAGGTTTTCTTGCCCTATTTTTATAGTAGAAGAAGAGAAATTCATAGCAGACAATTTTATCAGGGTAAATCAGGCAATGTTTTCTGGAGCTTCAAATGTCGATTCTTATGCAAGTGGAAAAGAAGTTGTGAGCGTTAAGCTGCCATCTGTCTCTTCGATGGAAAGTTCTCAAGTTGAGGATTCTGATAAGGCCGTTGTGAACCACTTAGAGTCTAAGGAAGCTTCTTTTACTACTCCAGATCAGCAAATCCCAGATCTAGTTACTCTTTCATTACTGCCAAAGAGTCAGTGGCAGAGTTTGATCAATCTAGATATCATAAAGGTCTCTTCTTGCCTCCATTCTTAATTGTTCTTATTCTAACTTGATACCTCTACTAAAAAAAGAAGGATAATATCCATCTGTTTCATGGTTTTCCTTATCTTGTATGAGTGGATGGTTACTTATTATTTCTTTGTCATGAACATGCAACTTCCAGGTTCGTAATAAACCAATAGAGCCTCCAAAGAAACCCGAAAAGGCTCCTTTCTTCTTGCCTTCTGTTCCATCTCTCTCTGGAGAAATATTGTTTAACCCTAGTAAGACAGCGAATGAGGAGAAGGATACTAAGGTTAACGAGGTGGAAAACAAGAGGAGGGAATCTGATATGCCACCATCCCAATTTTTGCAACATCTTCAGTCCTCTATGGAGATGAAAAATTGTAAGTAGGCCAAACACTTATTCGATTATTTCTGAATGTTGTGAATCATCAATTATGAGTTGGTGGTGTTTCCCCTCTTGGTGGTAGTGTAACATCTTTGGAAGCACATCACTGGTCTTATTTTTGTGTACTTCATATTTTGCAGTTTCAGCATTTACTGATTATATTAAAGGTTTATCTCCATCAACTTTGGACTTGGAACTTCGAATGCTTCAAATTATAGACGATGATGATGATGATGATCAGCAAGAACCAGATGAAAGACCAGAGTTGTTTTCAATAGAACTACTTTTGGATTACTTTATACATGAGATTTCCTGCAGAAAAAATTTTGAGTTCATTCAAGCTGTCATCAGGTTGTTTCTGAAGGTATAGATCTTTTCCTCCTTTTTTTGTTTATTTTTTATAAGATAAAATTTTGTTGAATAGGGAAGATATGTCATGTAGTACACAGCAATCCAATCTTTTCTTGTTTTTATGTTGAGCAATATCAAAGTTTTCAAAATGAAAGGAAATGTACCAACTAGTCATGCTTCCAGATTTGGATGGTTCTAGTTGGTGTGGGATTGATTATTGAGGCTAACATCTTTTCCTGTTTCTGGCTAGATTCATGGTGAAACAATTAGGCGTCAGTCAAGATTACAGAATAAGGCAAGGAAGCTTCTTGATATTCAAAGCACAGTATGGCAAGGAGTAGATAAATTGTTCCAAAGTGCTAGATGTATGGTCACTTTTCTTAGCAATTCACAATTTTAGCTGTCCTGAGGTAGCAGCTCATATGTTGTAATGCCTCCCCAATTTTGTTTGCTAATTTGGCTAATTTATTGCGAAAGTAGGAATAGTGTCATAGTTACAGAAATCATCATGGCATAGATTAGATGGAACTGAGACTGCGAAGCATCGACATAGTAGTAAATTTTATTTAAAAGGTTCCATGTATTTCAATGGATATATCAATCAAGGAACGTAGTGTGTGCGCGCACACTCGCTCATGTGTTATTACTGGTGGATGAGTCTTCATGTCATGATATGTTGTAAGCTATAGCGTGTTGAGATAAGCTCAACTCCATATGATACTGACACCCCAGGAAAAAAGGGTGAAAATTTAAAATATTCATCCTTGCCTGTCAAAATGTGCTAATCTACTTTTGAGTTTTTGTTTTATTCTTCATTTCATTCCACACTGATTCCCTTCTTATTTTGGTTGGCATGAGTACCCTACTATTTTAAGTAGATAATAATTTTATCTCTATTGAGTTTTCCAATCTATCTCATGCAAAAGGTAAAAGAGGGAAAGCATGGAAATAAGTTTCTCTGAAATATTTTGGCTAACGCATCTTCTTCGCAGGCACCAAGAGTAGTCATTTTCAGCTTGTAATGCATTTATGTCTTGTGGCCACTTGATAAAAGTAGTTGTACCCAAGTCATGTTTAGATAGTGTCTTCCTATACGGTAAAATAGACTTTTTGCCCTACAGAATCGGAAAAAAAGTTGGATTAAATTCTAGGCAACAAATTTTGATAGAAGGAACTAAGTTACGAAGACAATCGGTATTGAGATTGTGATTACTGGTAAGCTATGGTTGTTGATTTCTTACAATTATTTAGGTTTGATAGCAAAAAGATGACTTGGGTCAGTGCCAGGGAATAGATTTCAAAGCAGTGTCACGGTCATTTGATTATTCTACCTATTCACTTTAGCAGCAAAGGAAGTTAGAAATTTTGTAGACAATATCTATAAAAATGGTCATATGTGTTTGGTATCAATTATTTTGTTCAGTTTTTAGCTTTTAGTTTTTTGTACAACTTTTTAAAACTTCTTTCTTTTTTTCAAAGTTTAAGTATACTTTAGCAAAAAGTTAAATAAGCGGACATCCTAGAAGTCCTAATGGGCTATAATATATGCAAGTGGTTCCATTGTGATCCATCTGATGGCCAAGCGCCAGCTAATCATTATGCATAGCTTGATTAAACAGATAAAAAATATCGTTTTATCTATTCAACCGCAATTTTTTTTCCTGAAACATGAATATGACATTTTCGAGTTCTTTGATTAATTATTTCTTGAAAAGTAGGCTGGCAGTGGATGGGTTAAATCACTTGTATGCACTATTGAACATTGACTTGAATGAATATTAGGTAAGTCTAACCTGGTTTGTGAGTAAAGAGGAAGGCTATTTGGGATAATGATGATTTTTTTTAGTAAGTGTTTGTTCCATTAGGCCCAAGGATGAGGACGAGGGGACGTGCTAACATCAATACCAAACCAATAGTCCATGTAGTTCCTCAACCAAAGCCAATTTAACCATATTTTCAATCACTTTAATTCCCTACTTGGTTACAAGCTCACATAACTAAGCTTAGTGGGGTAATGATAATTTAAACCTTATTTGAGAACTAAAATGGAATAGAGGCTAAATAATTTAGGACGGAGACGGAGGGAGTATTATTTACTATTTAGGAGACAAGACTGCTGCTATATTTCAGCAATGAGTCTTCGTAACCTTTTTCTTTTTTTGCTTCCAAAAGGAAAATGTTTTGATACCAAAGTTCTCATTGAGAGCTTTTTAGAAAACGCTAGTTTTAAAACCCAAGTCACGTTTTAGCACAGCAGCTTTTGGGGTCTCAAAACCAAAATAACCCTCAAATATCTTGCTTTAAT
Organism: Quercus tomentella; assembly: GCA_028535165.1. NCBI lineage: Eukaryota > Viridiplantae > Streptophyta > Magnoliopsida > Fagales > Fagaceae > Quercus > Quercus tomentella. The sequence continues at coordinate 47,836,921 of JAPQVY010000111.1, forward strand.
GACCAAAATATTAGATAAATCACAGAAGACTTTGATGAGAGAGAGCAGAAGATATTCATATACCTCACTTGATTTTTACTCTTTCACAGTCTTGATTGTCGTGAGATCCATCTTCATTGACCACGGGAGGAGCTTGAATTTGAGACACAATCTAGCGTTTCGTCAAAAGAAGTATTATGCTCAGTGCTAATACTGCCGCTTTTTTTCAAAAATTTATTTTATTTAAATGTATTAAGTTAACTTGGGTTATATAAGCGAGTATGAGAACTCCTAGTTGCAATTTGACTCTTCCTTATGCGGAAATAACGTAGATGAGGCTAGTTTTTTCATTAGATTGTGTCTAATGGTATCAGAACTAACCTAGTAGCATTATCTCACTTCGGCTACTACAACAATGTAGGTCCTAAAGAGAATGCTAGAGGAATAAAGTGGGGGAGATTGTGATTCCCCCTAAACTGTTTGAATTGGTGTTAGGTTGGATATGAATGTGGTTTGCGTGAGCGTGTGTTAAATTCCACATTAGATATGTACTATGTCAATCTATGCAATATAAGTAATCACAAAGAGCATAAATTGTTAATTCCTATCAATGTACTAATTGGTTTAGTTTTTGCCTCTAGAGATGAGATCCAGTTTTTGCAACCGCTTCATTTTATTTTGTGGATCTTTAAGTAACCTTATTGACATCATTAGGAAATAATAAATCTTGTAAGAGGGTACCTAGATCACAAGGAAATATGATTAAAAATTTATTTTAAAAGGCTTGGCTATTACATGGTTTATATATTTTGGATAGAGATTAGCTTCAAACTAGTTCGGGTTAATCTCCTTCAACTCAAGACGTGATCATTTATGAAAATATTCATGTGTTTTATTTAAGGACAAAGTTTGGTTTCAAATTTGATTGTAGTCAATGACTACAATTTCACTCAATATCTTTTTATTAGATGCGATTTTGACAAATTCACAATTGGATTATAGTTTCTTCTTATATCCTCATGCTTGCAAAATTTCCAGTAGATCAAAGATCAATAGCTATATCATTAATCAAATGTTTAAATTTCAAATTTTTATAGTTTAAACTTATACATAAAAAATAAGTTTATGAATCGAATAGTAAATAACATTTGATTGACATGAAATTTGACATTCATATGAAGAACATAAATAGTATATAATCCAATGGTTAGATTTTCAAAATATGTAGCCATGCTAATTTTTTTAATGGGGTGTTAGTCATTGGTTACAACCAAGTTTGTAGCCAAACTTTGTCTTTTATTTAAAAAAGTTATATTAATCATTAAAAAAGTTATCTAACTAATACCACGTGTTCGTTTGGGAATACCTTATTTAGCTGAAACTGAATTTTTTTTGTGTGAAAGTACTATAGATAAAGGTAAAAGTTAACTGAATAGTGTATGACCTATGAATAGTACCAAATAGTATAGTAGGATCTATGAATAGTAGCAAAAATAAGCTGAAAGTGGAAATAAGCTGAAAAATTCAGCTCATCCCAAACGCATACTACATATAAATAGTATCTTTAAGCTACATAATGTGTTAGGGGAAGATAACTCCAAATTGATTGGAGCTAACCTTTTTTCATATTTCTTTAGAAAGGCGTAAACTATACATACTATTCTTTGATGGTAGCTTTGTAACAAGTGGCTCATTGACCATGGTAAAGTAGAATTCTATTGTTTTCATTGTAGTTGTTTTTTTATTTTTTTTGATACCATATAAAGGGAGAGTAACAAGTTGTAAAGTTAAGGACACAAAAGAGCTGGATTAGACCAGCATTGGTGGATTGGCATTCTAGTTGCCATATCTAGTAAATGACAAACAGAGCCAAGAACAGCTTTGGGAACAAAACACAACTTGGAAACTAGTCCATTCTGCTGAAGGGAAAGAAGATCAGCAATCATAGTCTTCTCCTGCCAATGTGGTGCACTTCCCTTGTTGCAAACTTGGACTAATCTGTTGCAGTTGCTTAAGATCAGAGCTCTACGAAAACCGAGATTCCTAGCTTTTATAGCTGCCTCCACCAGAGCTTCCTGAACTGCTCCAGAGGCAGTACCTGCAGCACTGCTAGCAACTCCAGTAAACATAACCTCTTCCTGCATGTTTCTAGCTTCATAGGCATAAGCACTCCTCCTAGCTCTTTTCCTCAGAACACCAGCAACTTTGATGATGAGCTGCCAAGGCCCTTTTATTGTATGATTTCGTGGGATGGAATTCATAAGCTGCCTAGATGTGGTCAGATTTCTTGTGAAAGTATCCTTGTACCTGAGTGGAATTCATAGTTTTCATTGTTGTTGAATGATCCCTTTCATCTATCTTTAGCTATTATTATTTGTGTAACTTTTCATTAACCTCATTCAACATATATATACATTCTCTTCTAACACATGCCTTCGAAGAGAATCAAGAGATACCTTGTAACTTTAAGGTGGTATCTTCACGTTCATACTTATAATCACATGTTTACGAAGAGGTAGAAATTCCATCTTTATGATCACTGTCACCATTTTTTATTTATTTAAATTATTAATTGATATTACCTCATTTGAAAAGTCACTACCATATATATATATATATATATAACAAAGAGACGTATCTTCACGTCTTCACCCTTCATCAAAAGCCGCTTAATCGCATGTAATGAAACAATTCAGTAAAAGGTCACCAGTATTAATTAAAGAATTAGTTTCAGGTATATAAATCTAATAAAAATATATACAAAAATCTTGCGACTAAAATATTACTTGCATTAGAAAATTTTCTAACAAATCAAGGTAACTAAATAAGCAACGAGCACAACTTGATATGCTAACCCGTCGGCTTTAAGAAGAGGATTTAATTCTTATTTGTATTTGGCATGCATGGATTCTCACTATAAAATAGACGGAAACCTTCTTCTCTGTACAAAAAAGTAATATTAAGTTATATATTATTCTCAGATGAGTTTAGCTGAATAGATGATAATGAACAAGTGGGTTTTGATTCTGGTGGCCATGGCCGTATACCAAGTCTCAATTCTGCATGCCTTGAAGGGAACTGCCACCTTTTACAACGACAGTAAAGCTTGTAAGTAAATATTGTGACAAAATAATATGTTTCTGACAAGATATGTGTAAAGTTATGTGAATTCAAGATAATTATTTATTTATTCATCATAAAGTCTGCAGCAATTTTGAGAGGTAAAAGCCAAAATTTCTCTCTTTTGCTTGTTTGGATGAATATTCAACAACAAATATTTAGAATTCCAAGTAAAAGGAGAATGGTGAATATAATGGAGAGAAAAATTTAACAACAATAGTGCTAACCTAATTAAGTTTTTGTAGTAAATTTATACTACAGCCATTATGACCTTGTAACCTAATTGTACTTCTCCTCTTTCAATGAAGGTGACATCCAGTTTAATAATTGTGGGATTTATGGGCTTTATGGGATTATGGGTGAAGGGATAATTGTATCAATTGTGAAGAAAGAACAAACATATGAAGATTTGAAGTTCTGGTTGCTTATAGAAAAGAATCTACTACTCTAGCTATTACTATTTGCAAAATGGATTTGTAACAAGTCAACTGCATGTTATCATTTTATATCACAACATTAACAAGGCTCAAAGGCATTACTATTATAACGTAAAAGGAATTAGGGTATGTGTAGTCTCTGCTGTCTCACATATACCAAGTATGTTACATTAAGGAATTGGAACTTGAGGTGGCCCCAAAACGCCAGCTAGAAGTTGCAGACTCAGGATTTCATGGATCTCATGAGGCTTTAGAAACCTTTAAGCCAACCCCTTGAGGTTTTTATTTTCTTGTGTTACACAATCCTAACTATTCTTGTGATACTTAATATGATTGTTTTTGTACATATTCTTTGTTTGTTTCCCTTTGATATGTATGCTTAAGTTCTAAACTGATAACATAATTATTACTTTTATTTTTCTTGATCTGCAACTATCACCACAAAGAAGTAGGTTTAGCCCTAAATTATAATGTAAATTGCAGAAAAGGGGTGAGATAACAAGTTCAACATTATTAGAAATTGTATGGTAGATTATTCTTTGTAATTTGTACATTGTATTTTAGTCTACGCATTTTCTATATTTTTCACATGTGATTTTTGTAATTAGTTAGGAATTAGTTAGTTTTGTTAGTAATATTTTTCTTAGTGATGTAATTTACACAGATCAATAACACAATAAGTTATTTATTATACTCTCTCCATTTTTGACAAACATTTATTGTGTATAACTTATTAAGTACAAAAGAAAATTCTCAAAATTTTTGATGTTCATTTTCTGTTGGCAGCTAATGCATGCCAAAGATATCCAACAGATATGGACCTTATAGGTGCAGTAGGAGAAGCCTTATGGGAAAACGGAGTAGCATGTGGGAGATTGTATGATATCAGTTGCATTGGGGCCACAAATGCTGCACCACATCCTTGCGTGACTAGTGATCATACTGTGGTAGCAATCGTTGATTATTGTAGAGGATGTCGTGATACTTTCAATCTTTGGGCAGAAGCTTTCTCCGGGATTGCTGATCCTGCGGCTGGGAGAATCAAGATTGAGTATACTCAGTATGCTTAAATGCCCAAAAACTAGCACTTCTACCAGTATGTTACGTAAGGAGTATAAAATGGGGTTTTGATTCTCACATATTAATAAAACTATATATCTCTTTTTCATATCTTCTTTTATGTGTTAAAATATAGATGTTCTTGTATTAATTGTGGATATGTGTGTGAAATAATGGATGTGTGTGAACAAGTGAGAAAGAATATATTTCGGTAACATATCCAAAAATGTTATTCCTGACTATTTCCCATGTCCTTGATACAGAGGTACTATGCTTAGGACTTCCCTGAGAAAGTTATTGTAATATTAAAATATGAAGCGCATCAATAGGTAAATTTCTCTCTTTCATGCAAGATGTTAAGATGATGTTGAAATTATATATATACATGTCAACTGGTGACAAGAAAAGCGCCCTTACCTTTTAATATAATATTAGAAGTTCAACTTGCATTAACAAAAAAAAAAAAAAAAAAAAAAATCAACATGGGTGATAAGTATATTGTTGAGTTGAAATTGAGCCGGTGCAATTAACCAATTACCCAAATTGATTAATTAGTCAAGTTTCATGCAAAATCCAATTATAGAGTGATAGGTACAACTATTTCACATAAAATAAGTGCAATGGAAAAGTAAATTGACAAAGATGATATGGTCATGATGAGAAAAACCCTCACAGGCAAAACTCCATCAGGTGATTGTGTTGATCATTACTTCTGAAGAATCCACTAATCAAAAAATAGAGTTTACAAGTACAAAGATTACCTAATAATCCCAATTCTAGGTACTATAGAACCTATTGATACCTCAACTCTAAATTGGACTTTGATTGACATTAGATTTCTTTGGTTAGCACAAATCTCCTATCAACATTACTTATTGCCTACAACTTTTGTCTGATGTAGAAGATGGATGCAAAGTTCTTCACAATACACACTTAAGTGGTTGAACAAAAGTAGCTTGGTACAAAACTCTAAGGTGTAGAAGGTCGCAACAATTTCTCATTGATGCATATTGATGAGCATGAAATATATAAAATAAAATACTCTTATATTTGCATAATTAGCCTTAGTTTTATGCTATTTTGTGACAAATTATAAATAGGGATAATTACATATTATCCACCTGTGGTTTGCCTTTAATTTGACTTGCCTACCCGTAATTTCAATTTTGATACTTTACCCACCTGTGATTCCCTTTGTTACTAATCCGTAACCCACCTCTCCTTCAGCTGTTACTATAATACATAATATGTCAAGTACAAAAGCCCAAACAGATCAAAACACTCCTCACTCCCAAAACTTACTCCCATCCGACTTGCTCACCAAACTAAGATCCTACATGCTACAATGCAATGCGCATGAGATTTCCCATACTACAGACCAAAAAGTCAATTCCCTTTACACAACTGAGCCTAATCAAAGACCTGCTTACTTAGTTTCAATTTCCATAGTTTTCTCAACAACCAAACGGATAGCTAATAAATCAATCCAGAAATTGAATTAATAAATAAATAAACGAAGAAAGATCTGACCTTCCCAGAAATTATAAGCCAACAATCCTTGGTCTTGTTGTGCTTTGACACATCTTCAAAAACGTGAACCTTTGGATTTGAAGCCATTTTTCATTGACGCCAATCATAAAAACACCAAAACTTTAAAAACCCAAAAAATTTTTATAAACCAAAACCCCAAAAATTTACATTTGGGAAGGATCTAATAGGACCCAATAAGATTCCAAATCACCAAACACAAAAACACCCAATACCCATTAATGTTTATGCAGTAAAGGTGTAAAATTTATGTGTATATATTTGATACAAAGGATCTAAAATAGAGATTTTGAGTCGAGAGAAAAATAAGAAGATCCACTCTTCTTTGCCACTTGCTTCGACTTGAAAGGGAGGTTGGGTTGTCTTTGGACTTGGGTTTAGCGTTTTGATGAGTCACGGCAACGAATGGGTATGCTGGGATTTTGTTGGGTAGATTTTCCGTTTGGAGTTTGTTGGGTGGGCTTGTTGTTGTGTTCCGATGAGTCATGAATATGAAGGAAAGGATGGGTTGCTGAGACTTTTCTTAGGTGCTCATGTTTTTTGAATGGTTTTTATTGGGTTTTTGTTATTTGTTGGTAAGAATGGCTGGGTTTACTTCGAATATTTCTATTTCAGGGGGCTAGTTAGATTGAATTGGCTTTTTGGCTCAAGGGGCAAGTCGATTTATTGGTTGTCTGTATGATGGGTTTCTTAGTTTGAGGAAATTTGGGTTTATTTCTTAGTTTGAGGAATTCTGGGTTTATTTCTTATTTTGATCTTGTTTTCTTTTGCTTTTTTTTTGTTTTTCTTGTTTTGGGATGAGAAAGACATAAAATAAGAGTAAAAAGACTTATTTACCTTTTTTTTATTAACAGAGGTAAGTAACAGAGACTAAACAGAAGCAATCTTAGGTGGATAAAATGTAAAAAATAAAATCACGGATAGGTAAATTAAATTCGGGCTAAACTACAGGTGATTAATCTGTAATTATCCCATATAAATAATCTATATTTTATTGGTAATAAAAGTTTTACATGCTAATGGGCTTTATTTGAGGCTGAAATGTGGACTCAATTCAAGTGGGCTAAACCCATCGCAGACTTGAAGACCAACAAGATGTGATAAAAAAAAAAAGGTTATTCACGTGGACATTCTGTTTGCTGGAACAATTGATAAGGTGGAACTACATGGTGGGGCAATTAAGTCAAGCCCATTTGAAAGGCCCACCCTAGGCGTAAGTGAAGCAAGGAAAATTAAAGAAAGAGAAGGAGGCCCAAGTCTAAATGTATTTTTTTTTGGGATGAACAAGAGGCTTCTTTTATATTCAAGGGCTTTAGGTCAGTGTGTTAGGGAGCAAACATAAATATAAGCAAAACCAGAAAAATAAGGAGGCTAGGACTGCTGGCTTTACTTCACGACAACACCATGACTATTTCTTTCTTTATTTTATTTTATTTGTTTAGTTTAATATTGGACAAAATTTAGCTACAAACTTAGTTGTAACCTAAGACTACAATTTTCACTAAAATAATTAATGCGCATATCAAATTTTGCGTCAATCAAATCTTATTTACTATTTAATTCATAAACTTATTTTTTATGCATAATTTTAGACTACAAAAAACTTGAAATTTAAACATTTGATAGATGACATAGCTATTGATTTTTTATTTTCTGGAAATCTTGCAAGCATCGAGGTTATAAGAAGAAAATAAAATTCAATGGTGAATTTGTCATATCCTGTAACACCCCAAACCCATACTAAGGATTTAGATGCACAACCTGTCTTAGAAATACTCAACAATAATATAATGGAACAGAGCGTAATTGGATATCCACAAATAAACTTCAAGTAATCAATATCTTTCCCATGAGATCCATAAAAACAAAAAAAATAACCTTAACAATAAAGTTTCCAAATACAATCTCAAATAGTTCCACAAATGTCAAACTCACTATCCAAAAAAAATATTAAAATAGTTCACCAACTAACATAACTCCAAAAGAAGTTGTCAATCTAAGGCTCCACTGATCTACCACCAAAAGATATACCACTGCTCTAATCTGAAAGGATGGAAAAAGGGGGGTGAGCTAGAAGCCCAATAAGAGACTACATAACATAAGGATGTCTTTCAAAACACTCATTAGTATCATTGACAAAGCATAGTCTTTACAAAACATTTACAACTAGTTTTTAATAGTAATACAATATATTCTATAAAACTGTCAAGAATAAAACATTTCACTATAATGCTATAATCATTAAATAAAATAATAACCACTTTAGTTAGCCAAAATACACTAAATAGGTAGAAACAATATATTATAACAATAAACAATCTTTTTCCACTTATAAAGATCAGTAATAATAAAATAGTAATTCGATATGGAAAACATTAGTTAGACAAAGACATAAGTTGCTAAACACTCAGTGGGTGATTCCCATGGGGAACAATAACACTAACCTCAAAGAGGCAACACTGGCTCCAAAGAGCAAACAATAACACTGCACCACACCACAATAACATTACATCGGCCGAAGGCCAACACTTAACCCTGTGTTGGCAAAGGTTGCAGACTGTCTAACTAACTGTTTGAAAACATTCTTGACATGTACAGTTTCATAATAATATACAATAAATAATAAAATTCTGGTATATATATTATGCATTTACAATGGTATAAGTTTTTGAAACTTCACTTTTACAATTATGTATATATATAAATATATTTTTACCAAAAATATATATATAAATATACACGTCTTGAGAGACGTCATGTTCTGTAGTCTACTTACCTCTAGTTGTTAAACCAAGCTTCACCTCAACGGTATGAAACAATATCAATTAGAACCTAAATAAACACAAGACGACTCAATAAGAATGGATACACTAAGGCAGCAACAAAAAATAAATTTCACTCTTAAAATTCGTATCTCACTACTTATTCTGAAACTATAGCTAATCTAGTACTCAATTGCTTTATCAAGTACTCCAAAATCGATACCTAATAAACAATTCTAATGAGCCAAATTGCAGATCTCTATGTTATTTGATTCTCCTAGTACAAGTTGGCTTCCAAATAATCATATGCTTGTAGATCATATTAACCCGAAATAAATATATAGCATCCATAAAATCTCTAACCGTAGGACATAGTATTCTATAGCATGTAATGACAAAAATTTAGGAACTTGAAAACATGTTATAGATTACCAGGTTCAATAAGTCAGTACCACTAGTAATTAAGCTACGTAAATCCCAAAACAAATCCTCTAAAAGCTTAAATCATGAGTTCGCATAGAAAAGTTCATGCAAGACTAATATGCTACACTAGCTTTAAAGATTATCCCATTGAGAGAGGCATACCTGAACACACGGATGCAGTACAATTTTATTTTTCTCTGTAATCTCATAGTCTCTATCGCCGTCCTTTATTTATTTATTTATTTTTTTAAGCAAGAAACCCTAACTTACTTACACATTAAAACTGATTCCACTTGGGCTGACATTTAAAGCCCACTAAAACTTGAATATGAATAAACCACAACATAAATATTCGAGTTATCCTTTTTCTTTAAAAAAAACATAATATAAAAATAATATCACTTCCAAAATAATTTAAATAATTCATCAACTCCACTCTAGAAGCAATTAAATTAAATATAAATGAGACGGGTGTTACACATCCAATAAAAAGATATTGAATAGAATTGTCGCCTTGTGCTACAACCAAGTTTGTGGCCAAACTTTGTCCTTTAATGTTTAGTATTTTAGTTTTTCGTTTTATTTCAATTACCATGAGTAGCTAAATTTTCAAATTAAGATTGAGGATGAAACTTTCTTAAAGATTATTAGTAGTATTTATGTGATTTAATTTTCCCACAATGATTGTTCTTTATCTATTTAATTATTTTTACTTCATATTAATTGACTAAGATAAGATTCTCAATATGAGTTCTAATAGGCTAAGAATGTATTGACCCCTTTGGTAAATTAATCAATTAATTAGCCAAGTTAATTAATTAGATTCAATTACATGCAATAAGCGTGGTAGTACAAACAAATCACCAACTAAGTTAAATACAACAGAAAATAAATTTGACACAGGTGATTTGTTTACGAATGGAGAAAACCACTGAGGCAAAACCTCATCGGGTGAATTTAAGGTCACCACTCCCGAGAATCCACTATTATCAAAACAAGCGGTTACAAATAAAAGGAATCCCAGTACCTAATACCAACTTACAGTTGAATCCTTACCCCAATACCCAATTGGACTTGTAATGTTGTGGCAATCTCTCCTTTCAATGCACGAATCCCAGTACGTGACTAACCAATGTTGCACGGATCTCAGTACGTGACTAATACACCAACTTGAGGAAGATGTTGGCTGCAAAGTTCTTTAGTTCATTTAACAATGAAGATTAGGAAGCTCCTTGGTCAAAAAACCCATGGCTCAAAGACGCAGTAGTTTCTAGAGAGAATATGATGAACTAGGGCAAATTCTGTATCTGGTCATAATTTGCATGCACAATGACTTTGCATCAAGTTTCATCACCTTGCATCACCTTTGATGGCCCTTAAAATAATCTTTATATATTTTTAGGGTTGTGAGAAAAGAAACCCTACACAAATACACATGGATATGCGTGAAATTAGATCTGAAAATTTGAATTTCGTAATTCTCGATAGATACAGCTTCTATCGAGCTGCTGTTGAGCATCAGCATTAAACCTCGATAGATATGATCTGTCGAGTTTTAATGAACAACACTTCTTCACTTGTTTCTTGGAGAGATTTGCATGGTTTTAATACTAAACTTGAAATCTTGTTCCTTGAAGTACTAAACCCATCCTAGATCTACCCAATTACAAGTAAAGTGCGTTTTGTCAAAGGATTAGCCAATTTACATAACATATGTCTCTAACAATATCCACATATGTCCTAACAATCTCCCCCTTTGGCAATCCGTGACAAAACCATAACAAACAAATGAAGTATGAGAGAAGTCTTAAATCACTAAACTCATAATCACCTGTTAAATACAATAAAATCTAATCCTAACACAAACTCTTGAAAAACTTTGCAAGAAGAGAGTTCATGGCATGATAGATTTTCACAACCTGTCTTTCTGAAACACTTTAAACAAAACTCATCAAGGCATCTTAGTGTGAAACAGAAATAAAAGATTGCATACATAAAGAAACATGTGTATAAAGATAGAAAAGAAACAACACATGGAAAGATAGGTGAAAAACAACATACATCAACATATATATAAATGAAAAATAAATACAATGTATGTCATAAAGTAAATGGTCACAAGATCGGTGTACAAGAGGATAATGTAACTAAAGAAAGAAAAGAAAAGTACATAAAATCCTTACTACATCCCTCAAAATATAGACATTCCCTCTAACAAAAATGTCCTATGCTAACTCTCCCCCTAGATACACGACTACTCTCATCATCCCAAAACTACTTCCCATTTTTGTCACGAATGACAAAGGGTAAGTCACTGAGAAGTCGTCATCTCCTCATCATTGGAAGAGCTAGCATCCTCATCCTCATCATCACCATCAGCACCATCATCGCTGTCCTCATCTACCGAAGCATCCGGAGAAGGAGAGGGAGAAGCGGCGAAACAACCGAGGCGAGCTTGTTGTCGTGTAATACGACCGACATGGGTGTTCACCTGACACAACTCATCATTGAGAGTGTCAAGACAAGCATCCATGCGTTGAAGTTGTGTCATGATGGCCTCGAGAGTCACACCACCACTTGAAGAGGCAGGAGCGAAGGTGGAAGGAATGGTGGAGGCTGGAGGATTAGTCATCTCCATCCGTGGCCACTTCGGTCGAAGCTCAGCCTCTCTTCGTCGAAAAACACTACGTTGATGGCACCCATGACAGTGAAGAAGGGAGAATCAGGAATAGGGATGGAAAAATGGCGAAGGATCCACGTGATAGCCGAAGGAAAAATGAGCTTATCACGAGTCGCCGTATCCCTATAGACTTCTATGATAAAGATAATGAAATGAGAGGGAAAGTCTATGGAAAGATCCTCTAAGAGGGATAACAAAAATCGAGGACGAGGCTCTGTGATGGAGTTATAGTAAGATAGTGGAGTAAGAAAAAAATGTCATCACCATATTAAGGAATCTCGGACCTTTTGCAAAGCTTGAGCATAGGGAGTTTTGACGCTCACCCTATATGAAGGGTGTCTCACAAAAGTGAGACAGAAGCTCGTCTTTGGACACAGCCCTCAGACGTTGATAGGCGGGGTAGTCAGGATGCGCTACTCGCGAGTCGTGTAGTATCTTAGATACAAGATCCAGAGTGACTACGATACGTGTACCTCGGAGTACCGTAGTAAACTTAGGTACAGAGGTATCGATACCATGCATATTTGAGTAAAACTCCTGTATGAACACGATGGGACACCTCAAGGGTATCTCACAAAGAGATTCCCATCCCCGAGTGTGAATGACATCTGGTAGAGGAGTGTTGGCAAAGTCTAATAGAATCACATGACGCTCTGGATGAATGCCACATTTAGAAAAGTTCTCAGAGAAGTCTTGATGAGCCTTCTCATCACAGAACCGAATGTGAAGAGGGGGAATGGGAAGATCAGAAGACGAGGAAGACTCAGAACGAAAAAGGTTCCGAGTCGGATTAGATTTGTGCTTGGGTGCCATGCGCAGTCTATCTGAGAGAGAGAGAGAGAGAGAGAGAGAGAGAGAGAGAGAGAGAGAGAGAGAGAGAGAGAGAGACAGAACACAATCACAATAGAGTACAAAGAAAGAAAAGAAAGGGTACGTACGCATGAAATATGCATGAACATGTGATGTGATAAAAATAATTTCATCATGGGTTGAAACCCAATCCAAACCTACTAGCACACAATTTTCAACAATCAAGCACACATCTAAATGCATGAAACATTGTGAAAATGCTAATGGAATGCAATGCATGATCATATAGCATTAAATAAACAACACCCAACCCAAAAATTTCACAAAAACCTTAAAAACCCCAAAAATTTCAGAGAAAACCCAAAAACCTAGGTCTAATGCGTGAAATGCATGAGAAAAGAGGGATTAAGGACACTTACTAGAGGAGAAATGCAGGATCTAGGCCAAAATGCAAGAGGGTAATGTGATTGGTGTGAGGGAAAGGTGTTTAGAGGAAGAGAGAAAGCTTTTCTGTAGAGAGAGAAGTGAGAAAAAGTGAATCTGATTTCGCGCTGAACAAATATATAGAAATTGCAGCTCGAGGAGATGTTGAGATCTGTCAAGCACTAAATCTCGACATATATGAATTTGTCGAGGTGCTGTCGAGAATCTGTTGACGGCAAAAGTTCTTTGATGGATCGAGATTCTATCGAGAATCTATCAGCCAGACAGAATGTTTCTCGATGGATTGAAAAGTTATCGAGACAAAGTTCAGAAAGCTCGATGGATCGAATATGCGATAAGATCTGTTGAGAAAAGAAGTCCAAGGGGCTCAATAGATAGGAAGTTGTCGAGGATTTGTTGAGAAGCTGTCGAGCATAATAAAAAAAAGTTTTTCAAAGAGAGGAAAAACACATGGAGATGAATGCAACAAGCAAGCTACTCAAACATCGATCCAATCAACATGTTAAGCTCTCAAAAACATCTCTCAACAAAACAATGCAAAGCATTCATAGATCCAAGACACACACACACACACACACACAGCAAATCTAACCAATTTTATATTTTAAAAACAAGTTAAGACAGTTTAGTGAGTATACATTAACACATGTATTTCTTGTGATGGCCAAATCACATTGTACCTGCACATGTATCAAGAGTAGCAAAGAATTTGTGTGTTGTGTGTGAAAACATAGCAAGAGTGCATAAGTGTCTCATATTGTGACAATTTGAGATATGAGAAAATCAAATACACTCACACACAATCATAATTGCTTGATGGGAACTATCACCTTTGGGGTATATCCTATAACTTCCACATCTCCTAGAAACACGCTTGCAACCATATTTAAAAGCATTTTGATTCTTTTTGCTTTTATATTCTTTGCATATTTTTTTACTATTTGAACATATCATACATGGGCATATAAGAGAGAGAGAGAGAGAGAGAGAGAGAGAGAGAGAGAGAGAGAGAGAGAGAGAGAAGAAATACCCAATTATGTAAGTTTAAACATCACAATTTTGCTATACCGAAGCATACAGATGTTATACATGATTGGCGGGCTTTAGTGGTGAGATAGTTATTTATGCTTTTCTCTTAGGATTTTTTAGTCATTCCCGTAAAAAAAAGTGATATGAATGTTAAGTATAAGAGATTACTTAATTGTACTCATCACAAACACAAGCCACAAAGCTCACTTGCTTAATTGTGCATTGAGATACTCATCTACGCTACAAAAGATACAAAATTTAGAAAATTTTGTTTCAATGGCCATCCAAGGTACAAAAGTACCAATATACACAAACACACACTATTTTTGTATTTTTCTGATTTTTTTCAATTTTTTTTAAATTTTTATGAAAAAAAAATAAAGCAAAAACTGAAAACTACAAACAAAAACATGTTAAATAAAGTAAAGCATAAAACTAAATGCAAATGCATGAGGAAGGAGGAGAAGGAGGAGAGATCACTGCATGGAGATTACACCAATGTTTTGGTGTAGGAATTCAAACCGTTTGCCATCAAGAGGCTTAGTGAACAAATCATCCTTTTGATCATCAGTGTGGATGAACTTAAGAGTGAGTATGCCATCTTCGACAAGCTCCCGAATGAAGTGGTGTCGAATCTCTATATGTTTTGTTTGAGAATGTTGAACATGATTTTTAGAGATGTTAATGGCGTTGGTATTGTCACAATAGATAGTAAGATGTTCTTGATGAATACCATAATCAAGGAGGAGTTTTTGCATCCACAGAAGTTGGGAGCAACAGCCATCGACAGCCATGTATTCAGCTTCAGCAGTGGATAATGAGATGAAATTTTGCTTCTTACTCATCTAGGAGACAAGATTATTACCCACATAAAAACAACCCCCCGAAGTACTTTTTTTTATCATCAGCATTACCAGCTCAGTCTGCAACAGAATACCCAGCTAAGACATCATTGGTGTCCTTGCTATACCACACATCGAAATTAACAGTGGATTTAACATACTTTATGATTCTTTTCAAAGCAATCATATGAGACTTTTTGGGATTAGACTGATATCTAGCACACACTCCCACACTGTAACTAATGTCAGGTCTACTAGTAGTAAGGTAAAGGAGACTACCTATCATGCTTCTATATAAAGAAGAATCAACACTTTTTCCTAACAAATCAATTGTGAGTTTAATATTTGGGCTCATGGTTCTAACAGAACTAGCAGATTCCAAACCAAACTTTTTCACAAGATTTTTAGTAGATTGAGATATGAATATACCTGACTCTTGTTGACGGATCTGCAACCCAAGGAAGTGATTCAACTCTCCAATCATGCTTATCTCGAACTTGGCTTGCATAAGCTTGGAAAAATTATGAGCAAGTTCATCCTTTGTAGACTCGAAGATGATATCATCAACATAGACTTGAGCAATTATCAACTCGCCATTTTCCCTTTTGATAAAGAGAGTTTGATCAACTTGTCCTCTTGTGAAACTATGTGAGACCAAATATTGTGTAAGCCGGTCATACCAAGCTCTAGATGCTTGCTTTAGTCCATAGAGTGCCTTCTTGAGGTACAATACATGATCCGAAAAGTGTGGATTAATGAATCCTTTAGGCTAAGCCACATAGACATCTTCTTTAAGGAATCCATTCAAGAATGTAGTCTTCACATCCATTTGGTAAAACTTGAACTTCAAGTGACAAGCCAGGGCTAGGAGAACCCTTATGGATTCCATACGGGCTACAGGAGCAAATGTCTCATCAAAATCTACTCCTTCCACTTGAGAGTATCCTTGAGCCACAAGACGAGCCTTGTTGCGGATCACATTTCCCTCCTCACCAGTTTTATTGCGGAATATCCACTTTGTGCTAATGATGTGCTCTCCTTCCGGTCTAGGTACTAGGGTCCAGACATCATTCCTTTGCAACTAAAGCAGTTCATCATGCATGGCCTCAACCCAGCTTCCATCCTAGAGATCTTCCTCAACCTTGGTGGGTTCAACCTACGATAAATAGCAAGAATAAGACACAAAGTTAGCAACATATTTATCAACTGTACGCTTTCTTAGTGTAAGTTCATTCATATTTCCCACAATAACTTCAGGAGGGTGATTCAGCTTAATCCTTGAGGAAGGTCATTTCTTTTCATGAGATTCAGAATCAGGTGAGGTAGGAATGTCTGCTGAGACTTCTACAACACTTGGAGTACTTGGAGAAACGGGCTCTTGATCAACTATTTCCTAAACAACCTTAGGCTCTGAAGGTAGAATGTCCTTAAGAATTTCCTCACCAATTTTCTCAAAACTAGAACCTGAAGCTTCATAAATAACAACATTGACTGTTTCCATCACCTTCTTTGTTCTTTTGTTGTACGCCTGATAAGCTTTGCTAGTGGAGGAGTATCCCAAAAATATTCTTTCATCACTTTAGGAGTCAAATTTTCCCACATTCTCTCTATCCTTAAGGATGAAGCAAGTACTTCCAAAAATTTTGAAATACTTCACATTTGGCTTTCTTCCCTTCCACAATTCATAGGGAGTCTTCTTTGTACCGGGTCTGAAATACACCCTGTTAACCATATGACATGCGGTATTGATTGCTTCTCCCCATAAATTTCTAGCCACATCCTTGTTGTGCAACATGGCTCTAGCCATCTCCTAAATGACTCTGTTCTTTCATTCTACTACACCATTTTGCTGAGGAGTAATAGGAGCAGAGAATTCTTGAGATATACCAGATCTAGTGCAAAATGATTCCATATATGAGTTTTCGAATTCTTTACTATGATCACTGCAAATTCGATCAATCTTCATGTTCTTCTCATTTTGCAGTCTTGTACACAAAACTTCAATGTGCTCAGGGCATCTGACTTGGATCTTAGAAGAATGACCCAAGTGTACCTGGTGAAATCATCTACTACAACCATGATGTATCTCTTTCCTCCAAGAGATTTGGTTCTAGTTGGACCCATGAGATCCA
Organism: Quercus tomentella; assembly: GCA_028535165.1. Classification (NCBI taxonomy): domain Eukaryota; kingdom Viridiplantae; phylum Streptophyta; class Magnoliopsida; order Fagales; family Fagaceae; genus Quercus; species Quercus tomentella. The sequence continues at coordinate 47,854,186 of JAPQVY010000111.1, forward strand.
AATGTAGTAGCTCCAAAGGTCTAGATGTAGCTGATGTCTGAGTGCCTGGATGTTTTGCTTTTGTCTGTTTCCTAAGCTGACTTGGTCTACACATAACATTGCTAACCCTGCTGAGCTTTGGTATTCCTAACATTGATTCATGCTTAGATACAATTGACAGATGTTTGTAACTAGCATGTCTCATCCTTTGGTGCCATAAGCCTTCATTTGGCAACCGAATACTGTTGCACACAATATCAGCATCAGGTACCAATCCATAACAATTATCCAGAGTGCGGACTCCACTTATGAGTTTCTTCCCAGACTCATTCAACATAAGGCATTTCCCTTTTGAGAACAATACCATAAAGTCTTGATCACATATTTGACTTATACTTAACAAGTTCACTCTCAGACCTTCTACATACAACACATTTGCAATGTCTGGTAGTCCGGGTAGAGAGATAGTTTCCTTCCCTTTTATTTGAGATTTTCTCCCATCACCGAAAGTGACATTTCCACCTTTCTTAGACTCGAAAACCTTGAAGAGAGAACGGTCTCCAGTTATGTGTCTAAAGCACCCACTGTCAAGGTACCACAAACATGTGTCCATTATCTTAAATGCAGACTTCATCATAAAGCACACTTCATGCTTGCCTGACAAATCAGTAGGAATGATTTTCTCTTTCATTTGCCATTTATATACAAAATCTTTAATTTTCACCCTTCTTAAACGAACTCCCTTGCACATTCTCATTTTGAGGCAGTTTAGTTTTTTCTTGTCACACTAAGACCTTTTACAACAATCAACAAGATAGCTTTTAAATAACTTTTAGACTTGCATTTTCTGAAACACTCAATCAAATAGAGATTAGAAAAGCAAGAAGTATTTGAAATAAAAAAAATCTTTTCATGTCGCTTGTAGTCATGACAACAGGGGTTAATGGATCACACAGCAAAGATTAAACCTAATTAGAGTGTGCCCGCTTTGATACCACTTGATAGGCCAAGAATGTATTGACCCATTTGGAAAATTAATCAATTAATTAGCCAAGTTAATTAAATAGATTCAATTACATGTAATAAGCGTGATAGCACAAACAAATCACCAACTAAGCTAAATGCAACGGAAAATAAATTTGACACAGGTGATTTGTTTACGAATATGGAAAACCATTGAGGCAAAACCCCACCGGATGAATTTAAGGTCATCACTCCTGAGAATCCACTATTATCAAAACAAGCGGTTACAAGTAAAAGGAATCCCAGTACCTAATACCAACCTACAGTTGAACCCTTACCCCAATACCCAATTAGACTTATAATGTAGCGACAATCTCTCCTTTCAATGCACGAATCCCAGTACGTGACTAACCAATGATGCATGGATCCCAATACGTGACTAATACACCAACTTAAGGAAGATGTTGGCTACAAAGTTCTTTAGTTCATCTAACAATGAAAATCAGGAAGCTCCTTGGTCACAAAACCCTTGGAACAAAGACGCAGTAGCTTTTAGAGAGAATATGATGAATTAGGGCAAATTCTGTTTTTGGTCACAATTTGCATGCACAATGACTTTGCATCAAGTTTCATCACCTTGCATCACCTTTGACAGCCCTTAAAATAATTCTTATATATGTCTAGGGTTATGAGAAAAGAAACCCTACACAAATACACATGGATATGCGTGAAATCAGATCTGGAAATTTGAATTTCGTAATTCTCGATAGATACAGCTTCTGTCGAGCATCAGCATTAAACCTCGATAGATATGATTTGTCGAGATATATGTCGACCTTTAATGAACAACACTTCTTCACTTGTTTCTTGGACTAATTTGCATGGCTTCAATACTAAACTTGAACTCTTGTTCCTTGAAGTATTAAACCCATCCTAGATCTATCCAATTACAAGTAAAGTGTGTTTTGTCAAAGGATTAGTCAATTTACATAACATATGTCTCTAACAATATCCACATATGTCCTAACAAGTTCAATAATATTTTTCTCATGATTTACGATTTATTTTAATTGATTGAATGCTTGATTTATTATTTCTTGATTTTAAAATTGGATATCGCTTGTGATTTGTTTGTTAACGGATAGAATTGATAATTTGATTTAAAAATTGGATAACTCTTGTGATTTTTTGGGTCAACGGATAAAATTGATGATTTGATTTTATATTTAAGAAGTGAAGAAGAGCATGCTTTATATTTTATATTCAATGCACAGTATGGCAATGAGTAGATAAATTGTTCCAAAGTGCTAGATGTATGGTCACTTTTCTTAGCAATTCACAATTTTAGCTGTCCTGAGGTAGCAGCTCATGTTTGTGATATGTTGCAATGCCTTCCCAATTTTGTTTGCTAATTTGGTTAATTTATTGTTAAAGTAGGAATATTGTCATAGATCATAATGGCATGGATTAGGTGGAGCTGAGACTGCAAAGCATCAATGTAGTGGTAAAATATTTCAAAAGGTTCCATGTATTTCAATGGATATAAAATGATCATTGTTTGTATAGCTAAATCCAAACTAGTGCACGCCTATGTTGACCAATTGCAAACTTGTATAAAATCTTCTCTTAAACTACACTAGGATCAATTATGGGTTATGATACCACTAGTTGTGAAAGCTGAAGTTATGATACTACTTGTTATGCAATGGCACTCCCAGTATTTAGATTTTTAGTATGATGCTCTCCCAATTGAGCTATCCCTATGATATTTTAGATTGGTATTGGATTGGATATGAGCCTGAGCTGCATGGGCAGATACTGAGTCCCACACCAACTTGTGTTCAGTCTAATTGGGTCATTAACCTCATTCAACCTACATTCTCTCATTTAGCTTTGATGAGATATCTTGTAACTTTCACATTCATGCTAACAATTTGCATATTTAGGAACTGCCAGAATTTGCATCTCTAAGATGACCCTTACCAAAACTTTTTAAATCATTAATTGATATTACCTCTGTTAAGTATTGTTGTGTTGGCTAATTTCATGAAAATTTTTATTGTATTTGGGTTTCAATATTTCTTTGTTTCTTTGTAAATTTTGTGGGTTTTTTCTTGTATTGGGTTTGTGGATTGAAGAGGTTCAAGTGCAAAAATGGAAGTCTGTTGCAATGAAGTTCATCACTATGAACTACAATGGTATGAGCATGGTTTTTAGACCCAGACCGTTCAAAGAACCAGTAAAGGGAGAGGTTCAAGGTTTTTAAGGTTGGACCGAGGTTCAACCAAGGTCGAACCGTGATGATGTCATACTAGCAAAATCGACTAAAATATCTAAAAAAATGAACCAAACTTTCAATTAAATTTTCATGATATTATAAGGTTAACATAAAATAGTTCATTATAAGGTTAATAGAATATAATATAGCATAAAAAAGCATGAATAAATATTGTATAATAATCCTTCAAGTAGAAATTATTTATTAAATATAAATCACTTTTAAAATAAATTCATATATAGTAAATTCCTATGCAAAGGTATTATTCTTAAATCACAAGTTAATTTAGCAGTGAAAACAAATTTAGTAATATTTAATACATTGAGATAGAGGTGATATGGAAGTTTGGAAACTATAAATCATGTAAATCTAATATAAATTTAATAATACTTCATATTAGCTCACAAGGAGCTTACCTAGGTTCAACACCTAGCAACGCCTTTATAGTATTTTTTCAAATTAAATACAATCAATTGAAACGGTTGAACCGGCCCACGGTTCGGTCGATTTTACGGGTTGAACCGCGGTTCACATAGTTCCCTCAGATCTATTAAAAGTCCGGTTCTTGCATATAAAAAACCGGTTTCATGATCGGTTCACGGTTAACCCAGTCGGACCAGTCGGTTCGGTCCGGGTTTAAAAACCATGGGTATGAGGCAAAGATGATACAAATTTTAAGTTTGAAAGAGTTTGCCTTATTCTCGCCACTACAAACTTCATAGAACCTGAGACAATTTAGTTACATTTTGTTTGCTATACTAGTCCTTTTGCCTACCTATATAAGTCTCATTTCCCATGACATTGTAACCCTAATTCCCACTTGAAGATCCAGAGAAAGCCCATACATATCCTAGAGGAAAACTATTGTTTTCTCTCTATCTTCTCTCTCACAGATTGCCAGATTTTATGAGAGGAAATTCAAACCATCACATGCATTGAAAGATTTGGAGTTCATGGTGTAGATTGTTGCTTGGTAATCTTTGGAAAGAAATCCCAAATCTCCAAGAGGCTTTGGAGTGATCAAGAAGACTTGTTCGTGCGATTGGTGGCTCAACTTGTGAATCTTGAGCTAGAGTATAAAAAGGACTTGTGGAGTCAGTTGCTAACAAGAGCTTGAAGGCTTTTACGTTGAGTACTCGAGTTTTCCTCTTTGATAACATCTCCGTGTGTTATTGGGATTTTGTTTTGTTTTGTTTTTGTTTTTGTGTGGTTGTGTTGCTATTTATGTTATTCTATGCATGTTTATGCTAATTAGATAATCGTGTATACAATATTGACTTAAATTGGTAAATTAGCCTTGAACTAACTATGCCATAATTGTAACTTGGGATCTAAAAGTTAAATTTGGTTGTTCTCAATCTCATCAAAAGTCGCTCATTCGAAAAGTTACAACACAATTCAGTAAAAGGTCACAATTTTTAATTAAAGATTTTAGATTTATGTAAAAAAATCAATCAAAATACAACAATCTTGAGATTAAAAATTACTTGCTTTTGAAAATTCTCTAGCAATTGGCTAACTAAATAGGCAATGAGCAAAACATGGAAAGACCTTTGGCTTTAAAAGGAGGATTTAATTCTTATTGGCAATATGGCACGCAAGGTTTATCGCTATAAATTAAAGGGAATTCTTCTTCTTTGCACAACTAAGTAGTATTAAGTTTTCTTATCAAAGTTTCTCAAAAAAAAAAAAGGTTTTCTTATCCCAAAAAAAAAAAAAAAAAGTAGTATTAAGTTCATTCTAAAAAAAGGAAAAAAAAATTGTAAAATTAAGTAATATATCCTCAAATGATTTTAGCTGAACAAATGATAAAGAACATGTGGATTTTGGTTATGGTGGGCATGGCTGTATATCAAGTCTCATTTGTGTATGCCATTGAGGGAACTGCCACCATTTACAATAACCGTCGTGTTGTTGTTGTTGTTGTTGTTTTTTTTTTTTTTTTTTGAGGGGGAAACCGTTGTGCTGTTCGTAAGTAAATATTGTCACCAAAAAATAAAATGGAAATTTTAAAGAGGGCATTGGTTTAGGAACTATTTTTAAAAATATTTTATAGAAAAATGATAAAACAATTTATTTTGTTGACAATTTTTTATATTTCTCATAAAAGTAATATCAAAATTTTCTTAATATAATTTATTAACAATTGCCCTAAAGGCACTTGTTAACATGACCCAAAATAAAATGGATAAGATATGTGTAAAGTTTTGTGAATTCAAGAGCTTTATTTTTTTGTTTATTTATTTATTCACACATAAACCCAAGAACAATTTTGACATGTAAAAACCACAAATTTCCATCTTTTGTGAATTTAGAGGAGATTGTTGGGATGGATAATCAACTAACAAAGATTTAGAATTCCAAGTAGAAGGAAAATGGTCAATGAAATGGAGATACAAATTTAACAACTATACTACTAGCTTAAATAAGTTTTTGTCGTAATTTATACCATAACAATTATTACCTTGTAAACTAATTGCACTTCTTCTCTTCAGATAAAGAGTTGACATTTAGTTTACTATAAGTGTGGGATTTATAAGGTTTGATAGGATTATGGGGCAAGGGATAATTTTATCAATTGTTAAAAAAAAAAAAAATGCTAATTTGAAGATCTTGTTGCTTATTTAAAAAAATAAAAAATAAAAAACAGAATCTACATTGTACTATTGTAGCTATTATTATTCGAATAAATGGATTTGTAATAAGTTACTGCATGCAATCATCTTATATCTCAACATTAGCAAGGCTCAAATGCATTCACTTTTACACGTACGCAGACACTTTTTTTCCCCCTTTAAATGGTTGTGAAGTAATTTTTAAAAAGTTTCCTCCCTGTCAATTCAAACTTCCTAATGCATTGTTATGCCATTGTGTTTTAAGCGCAATTAGAAAGTTGATTATTATTATTATTATTATTTTTTTTGAGAAATTGTTTATTATTAATTATACATCGTTACGTAAATTTTTTTTTTGAGAAGATACGTTGTTAAGTAATTGATTGAGGGATTTGTAAAAAAAGGGGCAATTGAATGATTGATTGACTGCAGTCACTGCACACCAAGATGGAAATGACCACACTTATCAATAAAAAATGGAAATTACTAAATTGATTTTATTATCATACTAATGTAGAATTAAAATGTGTCATAGGATAATAGAATTATTTAAAAGTAATTAACATAGAAGCCAATATATATCTTAGAAGCAATTGCTAAATATTTGCACTTGAAACTACACTCCGGCATACACACATTCTCTAATCTCTAATACAGTTTTGATATCATTAAAGACCATGGTTTTAAAAACTGGACTGAGGCAAAACCGGATTTGCCTCCAATTCCCAGTTTTTCCAGGTTTTGACCTGGTTTTAGGCATTTTTCCTAGACCAAGTTGGTTTTCGGTTCTTGGTTCAACAGGTCGGACCGACCGGTCTAGTCCTGTTTTTAAAACCCTGTCAAAAACTTCAAACCAAGGAGTATAATACATTTATAGTCTTATAAAAAGAACCCAGAATTCATGTAGCTTATGACATAGCTATTAGAAATTCAACCCAACCACCACCATCATTGTGACCACAACTCAAAATCACCACAACCACCACCATAATGACCCATAAATCATCCTAACCAACACCCAAAATGAACCCAACCACAATGACCCAATCACAACACAACACAAAATCACAACCCACGAACCTACCGTGACCATCGTGGTAAGTAAAATCGATGAGAGAGAGAGAGAGAGAGAGAGAGAGAGAGAGAGAGAGAGAGAGAGAGAGAGAGAGAGAGAGAGAGAGAAGAAGAAGAAGAAGAAGAAGAAGAAGAAGAAGAAGAAGAAATTAAAATTTTCTTTAAAAAGTAGCATTGCCACAATGATCTCCTATTAGTAATAGATCACTATGGCAATGTTAAAAACTTTCGCAAATTTTTGCTCTAGTAGCACATTGGAAATTGGATTAAAGGTTTATTTTTTTATTTTTTTTTCTCTCTCTCTTTAGTGTGCTAAAATAGCATTTTGAGTGTTTTAGCATACCCAATGCTAATGTTGAATGGTCATAAGAACTAGTAGATTAAAAGAGTTTACTGCAAAAATGAATATGACATGATCTTAAGGTGCATATGCCACTTGGTGAATTGTGAGGCACCAAAATTAAGTATCTGTTTGGGAATAATTTATTAAGATTTTTACTAAAATATTTTGCTAAAAGTATGCTAAGGTATATTTGTACTTTGAAAAAGTGAGAAAAAGTAAGAAAAATTGAGATTATAAAAATTTGTACATAAAAATTAAAATGCAAAAAGATAGGTTATAAGCTAGTCCTTATGTGTTTTCAGCAAAAGCTAGATAAGTTATTCCCAAACAGACACTAAATATTACTCCTTCCATCCCAATTTGTTTGTCCTCTATTCCATTTTAGGATATCCCAAATATTGTTTAGTTTCTAAAATTAAAAACCATTAATTTACTAATGTTCCTATTATGCCCTTATTTTATTTACAAAACCATTTTTGATAAATTTATTTAAGGGTAGTTTTGGAAACTTATACATTTTTATACAATAGATAAGGTAATAAATGATATTCTCTTAAAAAGTTGAAATTTTTAGAATAGAACAAACAAATTGGGACGGAGGGAGTATTTATTGTGGCCCTCAGTTTACGCTTTGTGTACACTAAAATTAAGAAAATTAAATTAGACACTTGACATCAAATCGGTTATAATTAGAAGCTAATTTAAATTGGATTTGGATTCTAATTGTGTTTCTACTTTAATATATACTAGCTTGTAACTTCATTCATATGCATGGATACACTTAAAGATATATAATAAGATGCATAATATATATATATATATATATATATATATATATATATAATTTAAATACCATTGATAGTCATTTTTATATTTTGTTAACTCTTTAAAATTTTTTGTAAGGATATTATTAGGTATAAAATGTAAATTGTCCATTTTTTAAAAATTATTGTGAAACACTTTTAAAATTTTTTTTTTTTTAATTTTTACGATTCATTTATTCTAGACTCTTTGATTTTTGTACTTAATAACTTACTTGGATGAATATTTATGATGTGGTCCCACATTTGATTCTAAATTAATAAATAAAAACTCTTTAAAAATAAATAATTTAGGGCACATGGCGCAAAATTAGAACTTTAATTTGGAATTCTAATTTGAGTTTCTTTCAGCTGCACCTATTATTATATATATAGATTATATATGATTGCTTAATTAGCTTTGTTTTGTTTGAGGTTGAATATCATAAATTCTAGTGTTACTTGACACGAATTTTTTGTTTTTTGTATATTTTCTTTGTTTCCGTTCAATATGTATGCTTAATCTAAGGGTTTTCATAAGAGATTTAACCTGATAACATAATTATTAATTTTGTTTTGCTTGATGTGCAACTATCACCACAATGAAGTAGGATTAGACCTAAATTATATTGTAAGTTGGAGTAAAGGGACGAGTTCACCAGTTCATTTATTGAGCGTGTATAATTTTTTAATTACCCAATAAAACTCTAAAAAATTTTATGTTCATTTTCTCTTGGCAGCTATTGCATGCGGAAGACATGCAAATTTTGCCCACTTATATATAGCAGCAGCAGGCAAAGCCTTATGGAAAAACAAGGCAGCATGTGGGAGATTTTATGATGTCAAATGCATTGGAGCCACAAATGCTGCATCATATCCTTGCAAGAATGGCAATGTTCGGGTTGAAATCATTGATTATTGTCATGGATGTTGCGATACTCTAAATCTTTATGAAGATGCTTTCTTCAAGATTGTCGAACTTGAGGCTGGGAGAATCAAGATTGAGTATGCTGTAATTGCTCCTCAAAATAGCTACAAGAGCCTTATAACTCAGTGATATTATCAAGTGACTTATGGCCTGTTTGGATTGAGAGGGGAAAGATGCTTTCTTTAAGATTGTCGATCTTGAGGCTGGGAGAATCAAGATTGAGTATGCTGTAATTGCTCCTCAAAAATAGCTACAAGAGCCTTATAACTCAGTGATATTATCTAGTGACTTATGGCCTATTTGGATTAAGGGGAGAGTGGAGGGGAGTAGAGTAGAGTTGGCTGAAAATAGACTAATTTTGGGCTAAATTTACTTTACTCTACTCTATTCCCCCTCCCTCCCCCTCAATCCAAATGGACCATTAATCTCTCTCTTACAAGGAGAATTAGAGTTTGAATCTCTGCTCCTCGACTTATTATAAAATTTATCAAAAAAAATAAAAATAAACCCAAAACTAGTTATACTACTACATAAGGGCTACAAAATATCAAACAATGTTATTCCTTACCTTTTCCATATCCTTCATACATAGATATGTTTAGGGCTTCTGTGAACAAGTTATTAATTGTAATATTGAAATAAGAAGATATATATATATATATATATATATATATATATATATATATATATATATATTTATATAATTTCCACATTATCTTAACATCTTGCATGAAGGAAAGAAATTTATTAAATGAAATTTTATTATCTTCATAGAAAGATAAGATATACTAAATGAAACTGAGTTATCTCAAGGTATTTCACTTATGGAATCACCCTCTTCTCCATAATTATCTCATTAAACTGAGGGAAATTACAAATCGCCAATTCTATAAGCTTAGGAAAGCCTGTACTGAAAGTAAAAACTGAAACTGCCTTGGTGTACGCCATGAAGACTTCCATAAGACAACATATTACCATGATTGACACGTTTGCTTAACAATGTTGATTAACATAATTCTTGAATCAGTGAAGGAAATCAAATTGTAATATCTTTTTGCTTATAATTTCAATTTTGTCTACAGGAGGTGTACTATTTATGGGCTACACAACCAGGGCTTACTCTTTCTCTTCTTAGTGTTTGTTTGGAAATAACTTATTTAGTTTTTTACTGAATATTTTTTTTGCTGAAAGCATGTTAAAGTATAATTATACTTTAAAAAAAAGTAAGAAAAAGTAAAAAAAAAAAGAAAAAAAAAAAGAGATTTTAAGAAGCTATACATAAAAGCAAAAAGCAAAAAGTTGAGCTTATAACCTCTAGTCCAACAGACACTTAGGGTATGTTTGGTTGGGTGGATTTTAGGGAGGATGGAAAAAAAAAGAGTGGAAAATAGGAGAGAAAATGAGTGGGAAGGGTGTTTGGTTGAGAGGGGGAGGGGGAGAGAAAAGTGGTAGGGCTCACAAGTTTTCTCTCCTCCCCCTTCAAAATACAATCTCTCCAAATTGGAGTAAAAAATGGGAAAAATATTTGGACAAAACTGCCCCCACCTCTTTTAACATTTCTGCCCCCCCCCCCCCTTTTTTTTGACTTTTCCTTTCTCTGGTAACACTGGCTTTTTGTTTTTGTTTTTGTTTTTTCTTTCTTTGGTTTTGTCAGGACGTGGTGGATTCTTCTTCTTTTCCTTCTTCTTTTTTTTTTTATTTATTTTTATTTATTTTTTTATTTTAATTATTATTATTTTTTTAATAAAACACTTTTGGATGATTTCTTATGATATTTTTTTAAATGTCCACTTTCATCTATACAAATTTTTTTGAAAAAGTATAATGTATTACTTTTTGTTTTATTTAAGAGGGACATGATGGTAGATTTATACAAATCTTATTTTCAACCAAATCAAAAATTTTTCCATCCCTCCACTTTTCCACCCTCTCAACCAAACACAAATGAAGAAAACTAAAAACTTTTCTATCCTCCCACTTTTCCATCCTCCCTCTATTTTTTATCCTCTCACTTTTCCATCCTCCCAACCAAATGGACCCTTAGTCAAGAGCATTCTTGTTTAGTAGTATGGTTTGGTTTTCTCCAAAAAAAAAAAAAAAAGGCGGAAATACATTTTTGGTCCTTACATTTTGACCATATTCCCATTTTGGTCCCTACTTTTTAATTTTACCGCATTTAGTCCCTAAAATAAATAAAAAAAATGCGTTCCATTTTGGTCCCTGCCGTTATCTTACAAACGGAAATTGCTTAAGTGGCAGATAGAGTGTACTGTTGGCACATTAAATACTAACGTGACCATTAAAATAATATTAAAAATTATTATTTTGCATTTTTTAAATGCCACGTCAGTATTTTAATAAAAAAATTCCTTAAAAAAATTCATTTTCCATTCATTATCTTTCTTTCTTTTAAGATAAACCCAAAAATAAATCTTATTATCTCTCTCGCTCTCTCACTCTTTGGTGCGTGTTTGTGTTTGTGTCTTTCTCTTCTTTTTCTTCTTTCTTTTCATATCCATGAGTTGCCTTTTCATTTTTATTTTCATTTTCCTCTCTCTCTCTCTCTCTCTCTCTCTCTCTCTCTCTCTCTCTCTCTCTCTCTCTCTCTCTCTCTCTCTCTCTCTCTCTCCTATATGAGTTTGATTTGTGTTAGAGAGATAGAAAAAGGGGTTAGATTGGTGGTGGTGGTGTAGATCGATAGTGTAGGTGGAGATCGGTAGTAAAGGTAGTGGAGGGGCTCAGATCGGCGGTGGAGGTGGAGAGAGAGGGGCTCAGTTCGGTGGAGGTGGAGATCGATGGTGTTGGTTGGGTTTTCTGGGTCACGGTGGTCGGCTGGGTCCATTGGTGGGGTTCACAGTGGTGGAAGGTGGAGGATCAGTGGTGGATTTTCTAGGTCCATTATTGTGTTTGGTTGCCAAGAAAATATTATTATTGATCTGATTTGAGTTTTGATATTTGGTGTTTAGTGTTTGGTCGGTTGGGTCCGGTAGAGATGTTTTGGTGTTTTGGTTGAGATGTTTTGGTATTTTGGTGATTGCTGGGTTTTGGTCTCAATTTGAAGAGTGATATGTGTGTTTTGCATGTTTGGTTGCTAAGAAAATGCAAAAAGTGAAACAAAAATATTGGTTTTTTAATTTTCTAGGCAACCAGTTATTTGAGGAAGAACATGAACAATTATGGGAAGAACACAAAGAACACAAACAACATAAACATAAATTATCTTCCAACAAAATAGTGAAAAGAAAAAATAATGAAAAGCAAAGAAAAGAAAATTTTATTTTAATTATTATTTAAATAATTAAATAGTAACTAAAATTTTATTCTATTTTAAAATAATTAAAGGAAAAGAAAAAAAATAATGATGTGGCTTTTTTTAATATTTACAATACTGACATGGCATTTAAACAATTTATGGTGTGTTTGTTTGGAGGTAAAATAGGGTGGATGGAAAACTTTGGAGAAAAAATGGGAAGGAAAGCTTTTTTGTAGTGTGTTTGGTTAGGTAGGGAGGAAGGAAAATAAATGGTAGAGGTCAGGTGTTTTCTCCTTGGATCCACCAAAAGATTTTCTCCCCAAAATGCAGAGAAAATTTGGTGGGGGGAAATATGATGGCTGAACGACAAAAATGCCCATGTGCAAGCAAGTTGCACATGGGCTTAACGTGGTTACTGTTTTTTTTTTTTTTTTTTTAATAGCCTCTGGCTTAACGTTTCTATTGTTTTTTAACAGCCTTTTTCTTTATTGGGCATTTGCCCCCTTTTTTTTCTTTTGATTTCTTGGAGCTGTGGCATGGAGTTTTGTTTTGTTTTTCTTCTTTTCTTTTCTCTTTATTTTTTTGCTTAATTAGACATGATTTTTATTTTTTAATAAATTTAGGTGATTGCTTTTTTTTTTTTTTTTTGGGGTTGTTTGGCACTTTTTTATTTTAATTGTGCATCATTTTTTAACAAGGGTATATGAGTAAATTTATACAAACTTACTTTTTCTATCTCTGCACTTTTTCACCCCCAACCAAACAAAAAAGAGGGAAATTAAAATTTTTTCTATCCTCCCACTTTTCTATCCTCCCACCATTTTCTATCCTCCCACTTTTTCACCCCTCCAACCAAAAGGATCCTTAATATAATAAATTTTAATATTATTTTAATGACCATGTCAGCATTTAATGTGCCAATAGTACACTATTTGCTACGTAAGCAATTTCCGTTAGTGAGATGACGGTAGGGACCAAAATAGAATGCATTTTTGATTTTAGGAACTAAATGAGGTAAAGTTAAAAGTAAGGACCGAAATGGGAATATGGTCAACATGTAGGGATCAAAAATGTATTTCCGCCTATTTTTTAATTTCAATTAATTTTTTACTAGTTTAATGGCCACGTAGGCACTCCATGTGCCAACTATACACTTCATGTGACACTTAGGCAATTTTCGTCAGTGAGATGTGATAGGCCACAAATTGAATGACCCCTTGTGATAGAAATTAATTAATTAATTAGCCAAGTTATTAATTAATCAATTTATCATGCAAATGCGTGGTAGCACAAACAAATCACCAATAAACTAATTATGCAGCGGAAAATAAATAACACGGTGATTTGTTTACGAATAGGGAAAACCTAACGGCAAAAACCCCACCGGGTGATTTTCAGGTCACCATTCCCGAAACTCCACTATTATCACAACAAACGGTTATAAGTAAAGGAATCCCAAGTACCTTACCAACCTACAGTTGAACCCTTACCCCAATACCCAATTGGACTTGTTCTATACTGACAGTTCCCCTTTCTGATGCACGACTCCAAAATACGTGACTAACCAATTGCGCGGATCCCAGTACACGACTTCAATCACCAACTAAGAAGGTTGTTGGCTGCAAAATTCTTCAGTTCATCCACACGATGAAGATCAAGAAGATGCTTGGTCACAAAACCCTACGGTGCACATACACAACAACTTCTTCAAGAGAAAGAGATGAACTAGGGTAAGAACTTCGTCTCCGGTCACAATTTGCTTGAACAGAGTTTGCTCAATGCTTGTGCAACTTGTGAACTGTTTGACGGCCCTTAAAACAATCCTTTTATATGTTTAGGGTTAGGAGAAAAGAAAGCCCAAAGACATATTCACGGATCCCAAGAAAATTAGATTAGGATTCTGAATTCCTTAAACCTCGACAGATAGAAGGTGTTGAGCAGCTGTCGAGTAGGTGTCGAGCACACCGGGCTTTGAACAGCTTTCTTAAGCTCGATAGATGCAGCTGTCGAGCTTTAATGAATTTGCACTATCAGCTTTGATATCGCTCCGAATCAGTAAGGTAGATGGCCTGGCTTCGGTGGGCTATCGAAACGGTTGATGGCCTGCAAGGAAGGAAACGCAATCAAAGAGGAGACCGGAGAAGACCGGTCGAACCCCCTCCGATGGAGAAGTTAGTTTTGTAGGAAAGGCAGTTCCAAGTATTTTGGAAATTTTGTCTAAGTGAAAATCTTACCTCTGTGGGGTTCAGACCGGTCCCTTATATAGGGAGCCTGAGACGGTTACTTGTCCAATAACCGTCCCAGGATTTGTGGAAACCAAAAACTCCGGAGTTAACTACCTCAACGGATATAAAACTGTAACCGCTAATGGAAGTTAACTTATTCGAAGGGTTTGTTGAGATAGTTGCGGGTTTAGTCGAAAGTCAAAGTGTTGAGCTTCCGTCCGTCTGGTGTAGGATGATTTAGTCTAAGTGTTGAGCTTCCGTCCAAGGATATCCATCGATTGCTCATGGACGAACCTAATGGACGATCACTGTCTTCATGGAAGACAGTTTATGGAATGGTGCTATTATTCATGGACGTTTCTTCTTCTTCTGGATAAACTCTGGGATCGACCTGCGTTGTAGGCACTGGACGAGCCCTTTGGACGAGCTGGAGATGGATTATTTTCCGCTTCTCTATCAGTTGCCCCTTTGTTCAAAGGGTCGTCCAGGACATTGTCGTGATTTCAACAAAATTTCGCTTTTTCGTACGCCACGTGTCACGAAACTGTTGGTTGGCCTGTCGCGTCGATCTCGTTTCCCAACGGGATCGCCACGTGTCAATCTCTGAGTGGTGAGTGTCGTTTCGTTGGCCCTGTTGCTGGGGCCTATAAATAGCGCATTCTCTTTCATGCCCCTCACTTTTTCCTCATTCTCTCTTCTGCCAACTCGTCCAAGATTTTCGTCTAGCTCTCGTCCTAGTTTCATCAGGTATTTCCTCTTCCTTTTTTTCTTTTTAGGCTCTCATTTTAAGTCCTCTACATTTCAACCATGCCTTCATCTTCTAGTCTAGAGAGAGAGATAGACGACTACCAGGACGGTTCTTCTGAGAGTGACGGTAGTGTAGATAGATCGTCCTGTAGTGATTCCTCAGACGAGCATTACTCGTCTGGGGTTCCTGGCATTCCCTTAGAGGAATTCCAGGAACAACGACGTAGGGCGGCTTCCGGATCTGGGGCTAGTTCGTCCAGACAGCCGTCAAGTCCTCAAGACGAGGAAGAGGACGAAGATGTAATTTATAGTTGTGCCCCAGAAGTAGCATCCACCTTAGACAGTGCTAAGTTAAAAACTCTTGTAGATAGATATCAAATCCCTAAAGAGCTTAACCCTCGTCTACCCCAGCCTGGAGAATGGTGTTGTTCCCCTTCCTCTGGCTTAGGGGTATACACTTCTTACCTATTAGCTGGCCTTAGGTTTCCCTTAAACTCTTTCTGCAGAGATCTCTTCCAAAGGTTGGGTATTGGGCCAAACCAGCTCAACCCCAATGGTTGGAGGACGATAGTTGCCATGCAAGTATTATGGCGTGAGGCATTGGAAGGGAACCGTCCAATTACAGTGGACGAGTTCCTTTACTGTTATAAGCCCTCAGAGATCAAAAAATCTGCTGGGTTCTACCAGTTCTCGTCCAGAGGTTCATATTACAGTTTAATAACGGGCCGTAGTTCGTCTGACCGGCTTTGGAAAAAGGAATTTTTTATTATTTCTGGAAATTGGGCTGGGGACCCAGCTGATGTGGGTATTCCCCTCTTCCCTCCTTTTACCAGCCCTCTAGGTCGTCTTCGTCCTGAGGGTATGTTTTTCTTTCTATTTTATCTTGTTTGTCCTTCAAAAATTTTTCTGTCAGTCGTCTAACCCTTTATCTTGGTGATGCAGCTGTCGTTCGTCCACGTTTGGATAAGTTTTTCTTGGATCAGATAGAAGTGGTTCGCACTTTTCCAGGAAGAACTTTCCACGACTTGGTTACTTTTACCCGTCTAGCGACTTGGGGGCTCGGTCCAACTCCTACTGCTGAGAACTTAAGTCACGAGGAGCTCACTCGTCGAAGTAAGTGATCGTCCACTGTTTCAGCTTTCCTTTCCCTTTTTATTTTTTTATTTTTTATTTTATTATTAAATTTCCTCATCATAGGAATAAGCACGATGAGGGAAAACAAAGAGAAAACAGTGGCTAGCGGGGACGAGGATGTTGCTACCCCTACTGCTAAAGTGGCTTCCGTCCAGGCTGGGAAGAGGAAGTCTAAATCAATCTCGAGCACTGTGGATCTGGACGACCTCCCCAGTCGTCGTGGCCACAAAAAACAAAAACCAAGGACTTCCCTTCCAAAGGTTCCCAAGTTCGTTCCACCAACAGTGAACTTGGACGAGCCTGTGGTGGACGTGGAGCCCGTCCAAACTGTTCATCCTGTTCCGTCTGATCCTCCCCCTGCTACCAAAACTTCTCACAAGCCTGGCCCGTCTGAGTCCTCTGATCGTCCCTCTAATTTGGTTCTGGACGAGGGTTATGCATGGAGGACGTTCAAAGGGATCGTCACTGATCATGAGGTTAACGAATGTTACAACATGTCAGTGAAGGAGTTTGAGCGTTCTGGCATCCATGACCTTTTCAAGGTAAGTTTCTTCCTCGTCCTTGTGTGTAGACATTTAATTTTGAATGAAATGTCTAACTCCTTTTCGTCCAAATGCAGGCTATGTCAAAGTTTTATACAGCGACCTGCCAGGCCAAGGAGCTTGCTTCAGAGGCCAAGACAGCCAAGGATAAGGCTAAGGAGCTGGGCCATGAGGTTTTGCTCAAAAAGGGGGAGGTCATTAGGTTGACAGAGGATTTTAATCGTCTGCTGGAAAGCGAGACGAAGTTGAAGAACGAAGTGGAGGAGCTCAAAGCTGACAACTTAGAGAAGGATACCCGTATCGTCCATCTCGAGGGACAAGTTTCAGAGCTTACCTCGTCCTTGGAGAAGGCACGTGAGGAAGCGATTGCTGCCTTTAAGAAGTCTGACGAGTATAAGAATCGTCTAGACAGTCATTATGCAGCTGGGTATGAAGACTTCCGTGCTGATGCCAAAGAGGCGTATCCTGATTTGGACTTCAACTCGTTCAAGCTTCCTCTTGCTACAGAGAGTTCCGTGTTGCAGACGAGTTCCGAGGACGTCAACATCATGGACGATGCTAACAATGAAGTCACTCAGGACGACCCCAAGACGAGTTTGCCCAAGTGAAATCTATTTCCTTATAGAATTTACCTTTATTTGCCTTTTCAAAGAAGTGCCTGTTGTTTTGGGCTTTTTACTTCTTTTTCTTTTTTTAAAGTTCATGCAAGTACAATCATCTCGTCCAGGATTATGGACGAGTTTTATATACATTTTCATATTCAAAACTGAAGGGGTTTTTGGGACGTTGATCGTCCACCCTTTGAATTTCATGAAAGAAATGAATACTTCTATTTTTACTTCTATTGTGTTTGAATATACACGTTTCCTGCTTTATGTATGAAATTTTTATTCTCATATCAGCAATGTGGTTCGTCCACCTAGGAATTCAGTTCACCTCGTCTTTGGCATGTGGGTGAATTTTATTACATCACCAAGATAAAGTAAATTGATTCCTTTTGGCTAGATTTTTCATCTTTCCAAAATTATGGACGATCATTTTGTCGTCCTTGATGATTAGACTTTTTAGCGTTTTCTTGTCCAATGTAATGGATTGTTAAGCTAGTTTTGAAGTCTTTGCTCGTCCGTGTCTCGGACGAACACTTTTGGGAATTCACCTCGTCTTGAGGTCTGGACGAGTGTGCCCTTTTCATCTCGTCCCATGTTCTGGACGGAAGAAACTTCGCTTTATTTTTAGCTTGGGTTTCATCTCGTCCCATGTTTTGGACGGAAGAGACTTGCTTTATTTTTAGCTTGGGTTTCATCTCGTCCCATGTTCTGGACGGAAGAAACTTTTGCTTTACTTTTAGCTTGGGCTTCATCTCGTCCTATGTTCTGGACGGATGGACCTTCGCTTAATTTTCAGGTTAGGTTTCATCTCGTCCAGGATTATGGACGGATGTACCTTTTCATCTTTCCTTTGGAGGAAGGCTTATGAACGATATATCCTTGCGTCCAAGGATTTCATTCGTCCCTGCTTGCTTTCTTTTTGCGGATCAATCTGAATGAACATTTAAGGATTCCAATAATATACTTGAAAACACAATATATATATATTTGAAAATCCAAACTTATGTAAACATTCGTCCACAGGCATGGCACATGCTCATGAGCTAGTGCCTTATTGAATTAAAAATACAAACCAACTCATCCATGAATAGCACAAAAGTGAAAACACTAATGTACTTTCTAGGGGATTATTAAAATACTTAAAAACACGATAGTACACTTCCAGCTCGTCCAGATATCTCGTCCAAGGACACTGGTGAAGAGTCAGCACTTATTGATGGTACTTCCTGAGGTGCTCAACATTCCAAGGGTGTTCCAGCCTCCGCCCATCCAAAGCTTCCAAATAGTAGGATCCTTGCCTTTTGCAGTTGATAACCCTATAAGGTCCTTCCCAATTTGGGCCAAGTTTCCCGTAGGCCGGGTTTCTTGTTGCCAAGGTAACCCTCTTCAAGACGAGATCCCCGATGTTGAAACGCCTAGGCTTCACCATAGCGTCATATTGTCTTGCCATGAGATTTTTGTACCTTGCTGTCCTCTGTTCTGCATCCATCCTGACCTCGTCCATAAGGTCAAGGGCATGGCACATGCTCATGAGCTAGTGCCTTATTGAATTAAAAATACAAACCAACTCATCCATGAATAGCACAAAAGTGAAAACACTAATGTACTTTCTAGGGGATTATTAAAATACTTAAAAACACGATAGTACACTTCCAGCTCGTCCAGATATCTCGTCCAAGGACACTGGTGAAGAGTCAGCACTTATTGATGGTACTTCCTGAGGTGCTCAACATTCCAAGGGTGTTCCAGCCTCCGCCCATCCAAAGCTTCCAAATAGTAGGATCCTTGCCTTTTGCAGTTGATAACCCTATAAGGTCCTTCCCAATTTGGGCCAAGTTTCCCGTAGGCCGGGTTTCTTGTTGCCAAGGTAACCCTCTTCAAGACGAGATCCCCGATGTTGAAACGCCTAGGCTTCACCATAGCGTCATATTGTCTTGCCATGAGATTTTTGTACCTTGCTGTCCTCTGTTCTGCATCCATCCTGACCTCGTCCATAAGGTCAAGGGCATGGCACATGCTCATGAGCTAGTGCCTTATTAAATTAAAAATACAAACCAACTCATCCATGAATAGCACAAAAGTGAAAACACTAATGTACTTTCTAGGGGATTATTAAAATACTTAAAAACACGATAGTACACTTCCAGCTCGTCCAGATATCTCGTCCAAGGACACTGGTGAAGAGTCAGCACTTATTGATGGTACTTCCTGAGGTGCTCAACATTCCAAGGGTGTTCCAGCCTCCGCCCATCCAAAGCTTCCAAATAGTAGGATCCTTGCCTTTTGCAGTTGATAACCCTATAAGGTCCTTCCCAATTTGGGCCAAGTTTCCCGTAGGCCGGGTTTCTTGTTGCCAAGGTAACCCTCTTCAAGACGAGATCCCCGATGTTGAAACGCCTAGGCTTCACCATAGCGTCATATTGTCTTGCCATGAGATTTTTGTACCTTGCTGTCCTCTGTTCTGCATCCATCCTGACCTCGTCCATAAGGTCAAGGTTAAGACGGAGCTGTTCCTCGTTTTCTTCAGTTTGATACTTCCTCACCCTGTGGCTCGTCATGTGTACTTCTGCTGGTATAACTGCCTCGCTTCCGTAGGCTAGTTTAAAAGGAGTTTCTCCTGTTGGAGTTCTCGCTGTCGTTCTATAAGCCCATAAAACACCTGGTAATTCATCTGGCCATATTCCCTTTGCCCCTTCGAGCCGAGTCTTGATGATCTTCAGCAAGGATCGGTTCGCTACTTCTGCCTGGCCATTGGCCTGTGGGTGGGAGGGTGAGGAGTAATGGTTCTTCATTCCAAGCTGTTCACAAAATTCCCTGAAAGGTGTGTTGTCAAACTGTCGTCCATTGTCAGACACTAGTACTCTAGGTACTCCGAATCTGCATACAATGTTCTTCCAGACGAAGTTCTTGACATTCTGCTGCGTAATTTTGGCCAAGGGTTCGGCTTCTACCCATTTTGTGAAGTAATCTATTCCCACCACCAGAAACTTCATTTGCCGAGTTCCAGTCGGAAAGGGCCCCAAAATGTCTAGTCCCCATTGCGCGAAAGGCCAAGGGGCCATCATTGGCGTGAGATATTCTGCTGGTTGTCTGGGAATATTGCTGAAACGTTGACATTGATCACATACTTTGACATATGCTTTAGCATCAGCTTGGATGGTTGGCCAATAGAATCCGCTACGGATGACTTTATGGACGAGTGATCTGGCTCCCGAATGGTTCCCGCATGCTCCTTCGTGAACCTCCCTCAACATGTAATTTGCTTCGTCCGGGGCCAAACATCTTAAGAGAGGCTGGGAAAAACCTCTCTTGTATAACACCTCGTCCATAAGCACATACCTGGCTGACTTGACCCTGAGCTTCCTAGCTTCGTCCTTCTCTTCTGGAAGCCTTCCGTCCTTTAAGTAGGACACTATTGGGGTCATCCAATTTCCTTCTCCCTCTATCTGCATCAGTTCTGGAAGGTCTATACTTGGCATGTAGTGTACATCATCCATATCGTCCAACGCCTCATTCGCAGATGCTTCCTTCGCTAGAGTATCTGCCTCCACATTCTCTTCCCTTGGGATTTGAACAAAATCTGCTTTTTTGAATTTCTTCACAAGGCGTACTACCTTCCTTAGATATTTCTTCATTCTGTCTTCCTTGGCTTCACATGTTCCATTGACTTGGCCTATGACCAGTTGAGAGTCTCCCAGGACAAGTATTGAGTCTGCTTCTACAGATTTGGCCAGTTCTAACCCCTTTAAAAGGGCTTCATACTCCACTTCATTGTTAGTAGTCTGGTATTGCAGACGTGCCTTGTATTTCAATTTGTCCCCTTCTGGCGACTGCAAAACAACTCCTATTCCTCCAGCATATAATGTAGATGATCCATCTACATGGACGACCCATTTGTTGTTGTACTCTCCTTCCCCCAGGTTTTCGTAACTTGGAGTGAACTCTGCGATGAAATCTGCTAGGGCTTGAGCCTTTATTGCATTTCTCGGTTGGTACCGAATGTCGAATTCACTAAGTTCAACTGCCCACTGAATTAGTCGTCCTGCGGCTTCCAGCTTGTTCATTGCCTTCTTAAGCGGATGGTCCGTCATGACATTGATGACATGAACTTGGAAGTAATGTCTCAACTTCCTAGAGGCCGTTATCAGTGCAAAAGCCAATTTCTCCATGAGCGGATATCTTCCCTCTGCTCCTCTGAGTGCCCGGCTAGTGTAGTACACCGGTTTTTGTATTTTCCCCTCTTCTCTGATTAAAGCTGAACTTACGGCGTGTGGGGACACCGCTAAGTATAAGTACAGTTCTTCTCCTTGCACGGATGGACTTAATAATGGGGCAGTTGTGAGATAGTCCTTCAGGTCTTGGAAGGCCTTTTGGCATTCGTCCGTCCACTCAAATGCCTTCCTGAGGACTTTAAAGAAAGGTAAACACTTATCTGTGGCTTTCGAAACAAACCTGTTCAAAGCGGCAACTCGTCCTGTGAGGGATTGGACTTCCTTAATATTCTTCGGTGGCTCCATATTCAAAATAGCCTGGATCTTGTCCGGATTTGCCTCAATTCCTCTTTGCGAGACCATGAACCCCAGAAACTTTCCCGACGATACTCCGAATGCACACTTGCTTGGGTTCAACTTCATCTTATATTGCCGAAGTGTTTCAAAGGTTTCCTGTAGGTCGTCTAGATGGCTTCCCTCGTCTATGCTCTTCACAAGCATATCGTCGACATAAACCTCCACATTCCGTCCTATTTGTGGACGAAACATATGATTCACTAACCTTTGATAAGTTGCCCCTGCGTTCTTCAAGCCGAAGGGCATCACTTTGTAGCAAAACAAGCCTTGGCTAGTAATGAAGGAAGTTTTTTCCTGATCAGCTTCATCCATCTTGATCTGATTATATCCTGAGAAGGCATCCATAAAGCTCAGCAACTGATGGCCAGCAGTAGAGTCCACCAATTGATCAATGCGTGGCAGAGGATAACTATCCTTGGGACATGCTTTGTTCAAGTCAGTGAAGTCTACACACATTCTCCACTTTCCATTAGCTTTCTTCACCATCACCACATTGGCTAACCAATCCGGGTAATAGA
Organism: Quercus tomentella; assembly: GCA_028535165.1. NCBI lineage: Eukaryota > Viridiplantae > Streptophyta > Magnoliopsida > Fagales > Fagaceae > Quercus > Quercus tomentella. The sequence continues at coordinate 47,876,761 of JAPQVY010000111.1, forward strand.
CTTCCTTAATGAACTTTGCCGTGGTCAGTTTTTGAACCTCTTCCTTGATTGCCTTGTCCCTCTCGGGAGCGAATACCCTTTTCTTCTGACGGATGGGCTTAAAAAAGGGGTATACATTCAATCGATGAGTGATCACACTTGGGTCGATTCCTGGCATGTCGTCATGACTCCATGCAAAAACGTCGATACTTTTTCTCAGGAACTGGATGAGGTCTTCTCTTGCCTTCTCCTTCATACCTGTTCCAATTCTAGTAAACTTCTCAGGATCATCTTCTTGCAAAAGAACATCTTCCAACACTTCCGTGGGCTCTGCAATAACTCTTCTTTCCTCAATGCTCATTGTCTGCACCTGTTCGTCCAAAGCCATCATGGCTAAGTAGCATTCTCTAGCTGCCAACTGATCTCCTTGTGCTTGTCCTATCCCATACTCCGTAGGGAATTTGACTGATAGATGGTAGGTCGAGGTTATCGCCTTCCAACTATTAAGAGTGGGTCTTCCAATGATGACATTGTATGAAGAAGTACAGTCTACCACGAGGAAATTGACTTCCTTGGTTATCTGTTGCGGGTATGACCCTACCACAACTGGTAATGTAATGGTACCCACGGGCTGAACTTCATTCCTCCGAACCCTATCAGCGGCGAGCATACTGGACGAAGTTGATCTCGTCCAAGCCTCATCTGTTGAAAGGCAGGGTAGTACAATATATCTGCTGAGCTTCCATTGTCAACTAATACTCTCCTGGTCGTATAATCTGCAATAAGCAGAGTAATGACAATCGCATCGTCATGCGGGTGATGGATCCTCTCAGCATCTTCGTCGGTGAAAGAAATGGTCGGCTCGTCCATTGGTATCGTCCTTTGTGGTCGTCCAGAGAGTTGGACGTTTTGTACCACCTTGAGATACGTCTTCTTCGACTTGGCAGATTGCCCTGTCGAGTTTCCTCCAATGATAATCCTTATTTCCCCTAATGGGGGCCGGGACGATTCCTCCATTTTTCCTTTCAACTTCTCATCTTTATGATCTCTTCCAACGAAGTGTTTCAACTTCCCTTGTCTGATAAGATTCTCAATTTGTTGTTTCAGATCATAACATTCGTCCGTGTCATGCCCATGGTCCCTGTGGAAGCGACAATATTTACTTTTATTGCGCTTATTGGGATCTCCCTTCATCTTCTCCGGCCATTTTAGAGAAGGCTCGTCTTTGATTTGCATGAGCACCTGGTCAAGTGGAGCGTTCAAAGGCGTGTAATTCTGGCTTCTTCCCAAGGGACCCGTCTTCCTGTTATCTCGTTCTTTCTTATCTTCCGTCCGTCCCTTCTTTGGACGAGGGGCTTGTTCAGAGTGGCGTGCTGGGTGTGCTTCCATCCTTTCAGCTCTTTTTCTCTTCTTGGCTATGATCGCATCTTCTGCATTCATGAAGTTCTGAGCCGAATGGACGAGCTCAGCCATGGTTTGAGGTTCCTTCTCATATAGCTTGTGGATAAATAAGTCAGAATTGATCCCGTTGTGGAAGGCTGCTAATAGAAGCTTGTCGTCCACCTCGTCCACACTAAGGGCTTCTCTGTTGAAGCGAGTGATGAATGACCGCAAGCTTTCGTTCTCCCCTTGTTCTATGGTCAGTAAGCTGGACGAAGAGCGCTTGTGCCTCTGTCCCCCGATGAAATTGTTAACAAACAATTTGCTTAACTCTTCGAAAGAACTTACGGAACTTGGGGGGATTTTACTGAACCAAACTCGTGCCGGGCCTTTAAGGGTAGTAGGGAAGGCTCGACACATGATTTCATCAGGGACCCCTTGAAGGTGCATTGTTGTCTTGAATGTTGCAATGTGATCAAAGGGGTCACGTGTCCCATCATACGAGTCCAGGGAAGGTAGTTTGAACTTTGATGGTAGAGGGTGGCCATTGATGGAAGCCGTAAAAGGAGAGTCAGTCCTGTGGACCAAATCCTCTATAGGATTCGTTCTCCTCATGTTCTCCTTCATCTCCTCCATGACTTTCTTCATTTGGTCCATCTCCTCTTTTAAGTGTGGCACTGTCCGTGAGGTAGTGCCTCTAAACTGACTTCCAATCTCAGTATTCTGTGTGTCACCATGGCCTTGTGTCTGCCCTGCGTGTTCCTCACGTGTCTGTCTCCGAGTGATCTCCATCCTTAACTCCTGGTTTTGGCGAGTCAATTCCGCCATTGCAGCCGCCATGGATTGCATATTCTGAGCGGATGACGTCTGCATGACTGGTGCAGATTGGCGATCACGCTGGGGATCACTCGAAGCGCCTCTGCTTCCCTGGCGGCCAGGGCTGGTAGCCCTCGACCTGGTCCTGACCATCCTAACCCTTTGTCGCGGAAAAGAAAGTCGCAAAACAACTTTCGCTTTCCCACAGACGGCGCCAACTGATATCGCTCCGAATCAGTAAGGTAGATGGCCTGGCTTCGGTGGGCTATCGAAACGGTTGATGGCCTGCAAGGAAGGAAACGCAATCAAAGAGGAGACCGGAGAAGACCGGTCGAACCCCCTCCGATGGAGAAGTTAGTTTTGTAGGAAAGGCAGTTCCAAGTATTTTGGAAATTTTGTCTAAGTGAAAATCTTACCTCTGTGGGGTTCAGACCGGTCCCTTATATAGGGAGCCTGAGACGGTTACTTGTCCAATAACCGTCCCAGGATTTGTGGAAACCAAAAACTCCGGAGTTAACTACCTTAACGGATATAAAACTGTAACCGCTAATGGAAGTTAACTTATTCGAAGGGTTTGTTGAGATAGTTGCGGGTTTAGTCAAAAGTCAAAGTGTTGAGCTTCCGTCCGTCTGGTGTAGGATGATTTAGTCTAAGTGTTGAGCTTCCGTCCAAGGATATCCATCGATTGCTCATGGACGAACCTAATGGACGATCACTGTCTTCATGGAAGACAGTTTATGGAATGGTGCTATTATTCATGGACGTTTCTTCTTCTTCTGGATAAACTCTGGGATCGACCTGCGTTGTAGGCACTGGACGAGCCCTTTGGACGAGCTGGAGATGGATTATTTTCCGCTTCTCTATCAAGCTTGTTTTCTTGGACAGACTTGAAGGTTTCAACACTTGATCTTGAAACATGGTTGTTTGAAGTATTTAAACACATCCTAAATCTACCCAAATACAAGTAAAGTGCATTTTGTTAAATGATAAGCCAATTACATAAAATAGTGACATATGTTCCTAACAAGTAAAACACACCTAACAATCTCCCCCTTTGGCAATCCGTGACAAAACCACAACAAACAAATGAACATATGAGAGAAGTCATGAAACACTCAACTCATATTCACTTGTTGAATACAATAAAATCTATCCTAATACAAACTCTTGAAAAACTTTGCAAGAAGAGAGTTTATGGCAAGTAGACTTTGACAACCTGTATTTCTGAAACACTTTAAACAAAACTCATCAAGGCATCTTTGTGTGAAACAGAAATAATAGATTGCATACAAGTATAAGAAACATGTGTATTAAGGGAGAAAAGAAACAACACATGAAGGGGTAGGTGAAAGAAAAACATACATTAACATAAATAAGGAGATAAGTACAATGTATGTCTATAAATGGTCACAAGACCTCATGTACAAGAATAATGTATCTAAAAAGAAGCAAAAGAAAAGAAAAGATACATAATATCCTCACTACATCCCTCAAAACATATTAACACTCCCCCTAACAAAATGGTCCTATACTAACTCTTCCCCTAAGAATGACTACTCTAAAATCAAAACTACTCCCCCTTTTTGTCACGAGTGACAAAGGGTAAGAGTGTCAAGTAGACATCTCATCGGTAGAGCTAGCATCTCCATCATCATCATTAGAAGCATCATCGTCATCACCATCATCATCATCCTCATCCTCAGAAATAGAAGCCATGAGAGAAGGTGGTGAAGGAGTAGCCTCAGGAGCAAAACCACCCATGGACGCCTGTTGCCGTGCAATACGACCGACACGAACGTTCACCTGATACAACTACGTAGAGAGTGTATCTAGGCGAGCATCCATGCGCTGCAGCTGCACCATGATGTCTCCTAACGTCACATCGCCCGAAGAAGAGGAAGAAGCGGATGTGGATGGAGCAGAACGGGATGGAGTTGAACGGGAGGGAGGAGCTGCTGAATCCGACTGCCTCAACTGTAACTGGGCCTCGCTACGTTTAACGGTAGCGTAATCTATGATACACATGATAGTGAAATGGTCGGAAGAGGGAAAAGAAATAGAAAAATGGCATAAGATCCTCATGATAGCGGAAGGAAAGATGAGCTTATCATGGGACGTCGAATCTAGATGAACATCTATAATAGAGAGAATGAAATGAGAAGGGAAATCTATAGTAAGATGCTCAAGAAGAGATAACAAAAATCGAGCACGAGGCTCTGTAATGGAGTTGTAGTGAGAGAGTGGATGCAAAACAAAGGTCATCACCATGTTCATGAATCTAGGACCTTTAGCAAAAGGTCTACATGGTGTAAACAGACGCTCACCCCAAACAAAAGGGCGCTCACAGAAAGCAGACATGAGCTCATCCCTGGACACAGTCCTCAGACGCTCACAACTAGGAAAGTCAGGAATCTCTATCCTAGGGACCCGAAGCACATCCACAACAAGTTGCGGTGTGATAGGAATGCGCGTACCTCGAACGCGAGTGAAGAAAAGAGGTACTGAACGATCAATCCCGTGCATGTTGGAGTAAAACTCCTGGATAAGCACGAGAGGACAGGTGACCGGGACGTCACACAGTGACTCCCATCCCCTACTGTGAATGACAGTGGAAAGGTCGGTGTCGGCAAAGTCTGACAGAATGACATGGCGTTCTGAATGAATGCCTCGTCTAGAAAAGTTCTCCGAGAATGCCTTAAAGGCATCATCATCATGGAACCGAATGTGAGATAGAGTAGGATTAGAGGATGAAGAAGCTCCGGAACGAAGAGGGTTCCAAGCTGGAGTGGATTTCGCTTAGGTGCCATAGACACGACTAACGTAAACAGAAGGAGAGGGAGAGAAAGAAAGACAATCAGAAAAGTCCCAAGCAATTTCAAATATAACAAGTATATTGAAAAGAGAGTACGTATGCATGGGAAATGCATTAACATGTGACATGCAAAAGAAATTTCATCATGGGCTCAGCCCAATCCAAACTTATCAGCACACAAACATATAACACACATTTAAATGCATGACAATACTATTATAATGCTAATGTGATGCAATGTATGAGGTTTTAAACTCATTTAAGTAAAAACCCATCCCAAAATTTCAATAATAACTCATCAATTTTGAAAAACCCCAAAATTTTTCAAAAACCCCAAAACCTAGGTTTCAAAACATGAAATGCATGAATGTGAAAGGATTGGAAGCTTACCAAGTGAAGAAAAACTTGAAGAAATCTTGAGGAACAAAGATTGGAGTGAGATGAGATAGTTTGGGAGAGAAAACAGAGAAGTATCGAGAGAGAGATCGAACAAAATGAGGTTCGGATCACACAGGGAGTTTAAATAGTGCATCAGTAAATCTCGACATATGCAGGTGTCGAGAGGTATCGAGACAACTATCGAGGAAGGTGTCGAGAAAATGGTCGTCGACAGATGAGGTATCGATGAGGTGTCGAGGAACAATCTAACAGAAACACGAACAGAAGCTCGATCGATCCACCAGGTGTCGAGAAGTTATCGAGGATGTAGAACCATTCTCGATCGATCCACCAGGTATCGAGAAGCTGTCGGGATTGCGATAAGAAAAAGCTGAAGAAGCTCGACAAATAGCAAGGTATTGAGGAGGTATTGAGGAGGTGTCGAGCCAGCTTTTAAAACTAGATTTTCGAGATGAGAAAAACACAGTCATGAATGCAATCCAACATGCAACTCAACCAATGATCCAATCAACATATTAAGCTCTCAAAATCATCTCTCAATAAAAATTTTAAGCACATGGATCTTTAAAAACACACATACACACTAAACCAGTCTAACCAATTTTATATTTTAAAAACAAGTCAAGACAGTTTAGTGAGCATACATTAACACATGTAAAACCTTGTGATGGCCAAATCACATTGTACCTGCACATGTATCAAGAATAGCAAAGAATATTGCGTATTGTGTGTGAAAAACATCGCAAGATTGCATAAGTGTATACATGTTATGACGATTTGAGATATGAGAAAATCACTTTAACTCACATACAATCATAATTGCTTGATGGGGACTATCACCTTCGAGGTACATCCTATAACTCCCACATCTCCTAGAATACACGCTTGCAATCATTTTTAAAGCATTTTTGATCTTTTTTCTTTTGATTTTTCTTTGCATATTTTTCTTTTAAGCATATCATGCATGGGCATATTAGAGAGAGAAAAGAAATACCCAATGATATTTGACATTCCAATTTTGCTATGCCTAAGCACACAAATGTCATTGACACTGCACTTTTGCTATGTCGAAGCATACAGGTGTCATATTATGATTGGCGGGCAACAGTGGTGAGATGGTTATTAATGCCTTTCTCTTAGGATTTTTTAGTCATTCCCGTCAAAAAGAGTGATACGAGTGTTAAGTACAAGAGATTACTTAATTTTACTCATCACTAACATGAGCCACAAAGCTCACTTGCTTAGTTGTGCATAGAGATGCTCATCTAAGCTACAAATGATACAAAGTTTAGAATGGCCATCCAAGGTACACAAGTACCAATGTACACAAAACACACACTGTTTTTGTATTTTTCTGATTTTTTTTTTCAATTTTTTTTTTATTTTTATATCAAAAACAAAATAAACAAAACTAAAAACAAACAAAAACATGTTAAATAAACAAAGCATAAAAACTAGACTGACTCAAAACTTGAAAGCAAAACACAGAAGAAATGCACACACAAAAACAAGAAGAGAGAGAGAAAAGTGACAGAATCACTTGGAGCCCTTTTCCTTCCACACCCTGGAAGAACCTTTCCTTTGATTATACCCTTGAATCGATGGTGAGGGGAAAGAATTAAAACCGTTCAAGTTCGAAAGGAACATGAGGGCTTTAAGAAGATCTCCAAGGGGAGCAAGAGAGGATTGAAGCTGATTCTGGTTCCCAGATGCTATCATACCGTTGTTCTGTTGAGTGGCAAGCCACTTGTAGCAATTTGGTCGAGTATGACCGGCAGCTTCACAATGATGACAGAGATGCTGCTTTTTTTGTTTAGGCTTTTGAGAGTTAGCCTTCTTATCCCTAGGGTTTTTAACATCTTTTTTCTCAAGCTTAGGGGGTGCTCCTAAGATAGATTTATCGTTGTCTATGTTCTCACTAGCTAATTCAGTTTTAATCTCATTGTTCTCAATTTTAACATTACTAGCAGGAGGAACAAAAACAGTAGTACTAGTAGAAGCAGTATTAGAGGAAGAAAGACCATACCCTAAACCTGTTCGATTGGAAGCAGATTTCTGAGTGCTGAGCATATCATCAAGTTTTGCACTTGAAGTCCTCTCCAATTGAGCTCTGACTTGAAACAGCTCCACTTCATGCTTCTTGGTCTTCTCAGCCAAAAAATTGTTCTCGAACCTCAGTGCTCCAATAGTCTGATTAGCCTCATCAAACTTTGTGGAAAGCTCCTCACGGTCAAGTTCCACATCACTGAGCTTCTTGGTGGTTAGCCTATATAGTTTCTCATGCTTCTCAGAAAGCTTGTACAGTTTCTCATAGGCTGTATAGATGTCATCTTGATCATCCATCTTCTCAAATTTGGATTCCACCAATTCCTCCTCTTCAACCACATCTTCAACAATCCCATCAGTAGGATCAATAGTGGTAGTGAATGCATTCAAGGTTCCGTCATCCTCATTGTTGGAATCATCCTCAGGCTCGGCGTCGCTCAAGGTAGCAGCAAGTGCCTTGCTTTTCCCAATGCTCTTGAGATATGTAGGACACTCATGTTTCATGTGACCGAAGCCTTGACACCCAAACACTTAGGTCCTGCGAGAACAGTGTACTGACCACCTTCCTTAGCATCCTTCTTCCCTTTGTCTTGGCCTTTAAACTGAGAAGAACTGGATTGCCTGCGGTCTTTGTCGAAGCTCTTTCCATTTGCGTTCTTCATAAACTTCTTGAACTGCCTGGTGATGTAGGACTTCATCATCTGAAGACTCATCTATCTCACTGCTCTTGGCCTTCAAAGCCATGCTCTTGCTTTTACCCGACTTGCCTATTCTTGTCAACCCTAGCTCGCAGGTCTGCAAGTTTCCAACCAGCTCAGTCAGAGGAATCTTATCAATATCCTTTGATTCCTCTATTGCCGTAATCTTGGCATGGAATCTCTCAGGTAGAGATCTGAGCACTTTCCTCACAATCTTGGGTTCAGGAATGGTTTCCCCAAGATTTAAGGCTGAGTTCACTATGCCATTTAGCTTGGCATAGAACTCATCGAATGACTCATCCTCCTCCATCTTTATCTCTTCAAAGCTTGTAGTGAGCCTCTGAAGCTTTGAGTCCTTGACAGCCTTAGTACCCTCATAGGTTGTCTGGAGGATGGTCCATGCTTCCTTAGCAGTTTCAGTAGAGGATATCTTCTTGAACTCCTCATTGGTGACTGCACTGAATAAAGCATTCAATGCCCTGCTGTTGAAATTTGCCGCCTTAATCTTGGCTTCATCCCAATCGGCCGACGCTTCCTTTGGCTTAGTCTAGCCAATCTCGACAGCTTGCCACACTTTTTCATCTAAAGACTGCAAGAAAGCTCTCATGTATACTTTCCAGTATGCATAGTTAGTGCCATCAAATAAAGGAGGTATGATTAATGACTGTCCTCTATCCATGACAAACAGGGGTCAACGGATCAACACAGCAAAGATTAAACCTTAATCAGAGTGTGCCTGCTCTGATACCACTTGATAGGCCACAAACTGAATGACCCCTTGTGATAGAAATTAATTAATTAATTAGCCAAGTTATTAATTAATCAATTTATCATGCAAATGCGTGGTAGCACAAACAAATCACCACTAAACTAATTATGCAGTGGAAAATAAATAACACGGTGATTTGTTTACGAATGGGGAAAACCTAACGGCAAAAACTCCACCGGGTGATTTTCAGGTCACCACTCCCGAAACTCCACTATTATCACAACAAGCAGTTATAAGTAAAGGAATCCCAAGTACCTTACCAACCTACAGTTGAACCCTTACCCCAATACCCAATTGGACTTGTTCTGTAGTGACAGTTTCCCTTTCTGATGCACGACTCCAAAATACGTGACTAACCAATTGCGCGGATCCCAGTACGCGACTTCAATCACCAACTAAGAAGGTTATTGGCTGCAAAGTTCTTTAGTTCATCCACACGATGAAGATCAAGAAGATACTTGGTCACAAAACCCTACAGTGCGCATACACAACAACTTCTTCAAGAGAAAGAGATGAACTAGGGCAAGAACTTCGTCTTTGGTCACAATTTGCTTCAACAGAGTTTGCTCAATGCTTGTGCAACTTGTGAACTGTTTGACGGCCCTTAAAACAATCCTTTAATATGTCTAGGGTTAGGAGAAAAGAAAGCCCAAAGACATATTCACGGATCCCAAGAAAATCAGATTAGGATTCTGAATTCCTTAAACCTTGACGGATAGAAGGTGTCGAGCAGCTGTCAAGCAGGTGTCGAGCACACCGGGCTTTGAATAGCTTTCTTAAGCTCGATAGATGCAGCTGTCGAGCTTTAATGAATTTGCACTATCAGCTTGTTTTCTTGGACAGACTTGAAGGCTTCAACACTTGATCTTGAAACATGGTTTCTTAAAGTATTTAAACACATCCTAAATCTACCCAAATACAAGTAAAATGCGTTTTGTCAAAGGATAAGCCAATTACATAAAATAGTGACATATGTTCCTAATAAGTGAAACACATATGTCCTAACAAGATGACAGTAGTGACTCAATTAAAGCAATTTTCAAGTTTTTGGAACCAAAATAGAAAGGAAAAAAAAAGTGGGGACCAAAATGGAAAGTAATCCAAAATGTAAGGACCAAAAATGTATTTTCAACAAAAAAACTATAGCTTTCGTTCTGTCACTTGAAATATTGCGATGAATTGGTACATATCTGAACCAACCATACTGTTTGATAAAAAAAAAAAAAAAAAAAAACCAAAGACCCTGACCCTATTTCAACCAAAATTAGCCTGATAAAAAAGAAAAACAAAAGTCCATTGAAATATATCCACAGTTTGCAATCAAGCAAAAAGAGGACGTCTCTCGCTTCCTCTAAAATTTCTTTGTCTTAGTTTGCACTAAATCTAAGATTAGAATTCAGGGACCTTTTTCATTTTTTTAATTCCCTGAACTAAGAAGAAGAAATGGCCTCTAGTATATATCAATAACGATGCCTCTGATAGGATTCCTATACTTTCTCTTTCAATTTTTTGTTTTTTAAATTTAATATATTTTCTTGATGGCCTATATATTATCTGAATTACAAGTCCATTATCTTGCCATTATGTAATTATTGTGTTCATTTTTTGTGTTAGGTTTCATCAAACTCTTAACAATTTCGCTGTTGTAATTGCTTCTTACAATGATATTTTGGATTAGCTTGATTTTCAGGTGACTTACTAAAAGAAGGTCCCTGGAGATCAAGAACAAATGGCTCATCCTAACATACCATTATTTGCAATAGAACAAGAAGCCCAAGATCTAGATGAATATCTTCCTCAGTCTACTAACTCTCCTATGGAAGATTTAGTCCCAAATGTTTAGACAATGATGGCATACCAATCTAGTTGCTTTACAAGCTAAACGTAATGCACTGAATAAACGAATTTCATAAAATAATCTATTATGTGGTAAAGTAGCATGAGCTAGAATTTTCATGTTTTACTATAGATAGTACTTTAAGGTTGTGTTTGACATCAACTTATAAGGTAGCTTTTAGCTTTTACCTTTTATGTACACATTTTTAAAACCTCAAATTTTCCCGCTTTTTCTCATATTTTCAAATTTTTTCAAGGTATAAGTATATTTTTGCACACTTTCAACAAAAAGTTTTCAGCAAAAAGCTAAATAAGCTATTCCTAAACAGACTCTAAATCTTTCCATAAAATTGCTAAGTAATCTGTTTTTCACTTTCCTTTATATTTATCGTATTTGATTTTGTTTTATTTGCGTTTGAGTACAGTTCTTTGATGGATACTGTTTGTTCGTTTAGACCCCTTAAAGCAGACTGTTTAACCTAATATATTAGCCAAGTGATTACTTAGGTTAATTATGAGACCTAGGTTAAACAAGGACATATCATATCATGCACAGCAGCGGAAAATAAAGAACACAATGATATAAAGATCCAGGAAAACCAATGAAACCAACAGTTTCAAGGTAAAAACTTGGGGAGGATTTGACCTAGCTATTCTCAAAATAAAACAAAGCCACTATTGAGAATCGAAATTTTTACAATCAGAATTTAACCCTAAATCTATTGCTACCTCCAGTAGTAACTTACTGACATGACCACGTGCAAGCTCCGAATCCACGGGCTCCTTCTCTTTTGGATTTGCTTTGCATAAACACCCACGTTTGTGACTTTGAGATTCCACTCAAAGGTTTAGCAACACAAACTCTCTAGTTTGTGACTCCAAGACCACCCTTGAAGGTTTAAATCATCAGCTATGTATGACCTTGTTGTAGCAACTTCAGATCTACCGGATCTAATGGTATGAGAATGATTTCCAGTAGTGACTTTAAAAGAGGAAGGCACAATATCTTTTATATCTCACAAGAGCACCTCTAAAGTCTTCACAAAACGTGCCTTAGGGTTTCCTTTAAATACTATGTGAAATAAATTTAAAACCCTAATCACTTATTGGGCTTAATGAGCAGTTGGGCTTAACTAAAATTTTGCAGACCCGTGTTTCGATTGGTCGAAGTTTAGTCTCGATCGGTCGAACTCTTCAGAATTTGAATTCTTCTTTCTGTAGCTTGCATGTTCTTGATTCTTGACTTGTATCGCCTTGAGCATTGTCTAATCAAACCTATAGACTTAGGAATCTATATCTAGATAAGTTTATGCTCACTGTTTGCCAATTGTTCTAAACTTTTAGAACCTAACAATCTCCCCTTTTCATAATCCGTGACAAAACTTACATACATTATGAAATGCTCAAATACAAGAGCAACCCTATTGCAATAATATGCCCAATTACATCACAAATCCCAATCTAAGACTTCTAACCTAAAAGTTGCAATAAGAGGTAGAAGGTCTTGATCAGAATGTACCTGTCTTTCGTGAAACACTCAAAAGAGCACATCAATGCATGTGTGGAAATAAAGACAGATAAAAAAAAAAAAATACAATAACAACAAATAACAAACATGGAAACTAACTCTCCCCCTGCATCAAAAAAAAGATTTTCTCCCCTTTCAAAAACAATTCCATTTCCCCTTTCATAAAGACAGTTAAAAACCTTTTTAAACAGGATTCCCAAATTTCATCTATTTCTTCTCCCCCTTTTTGTCATGTATTGACAAAGAAAACTCAAACAAAGAGTAGATAGTAAACATACACAATAGAGGACAAGAGAAAATACAGAATTAAGGGAATACAAAACATAAGCTCTATAGAAAATAGAGGCAACTCCCCTAATGAAGAGCAACAACTTGCCTTATGAATAGCAAAGGTTTTTTTTTTTTTTTTTTTTTTTTTTTTTTTTTTTTTTTTAATCTTTCTCCCATTATAAAAATAGGAAAAACAAAACAAGTTTTGGGAAAAATAGTTTTGGGGAACATTTAGGAGGTGGGGAAAACTAAAAGACACAAACCAACCAAAAAAAAATTGAGGATACACATGAATACAAATATTCTCTCTTTCAATATATGAAAACTTGACATTATATGACCCATAAACAGATGCATGCAAACACTTCAGGCACAATCAGTTAAGACTATACAAAATTGATCTCAATGATATAAAAATCAGCATGCAATGTGTTTTCATTTGTCAAGGTATTTTGAACTCAAATCAATCTCAAGAGTAGAGAAAATATTTGCACATTTATTATCCATCATATTTAAAAAAAAAAAAAAATTCCAATTTTCAATAGTTTACACATCAAGAAAAATAGCATATACCAAACTGTATAGAACTCAAAAATTAATCAATCAATTTTTAGATCAAGTTGAGTACCCAATTTTGCAAAGTGTATGCATGTTATGTGTGAAAACAATGAGAGATATGATTGCAAAAATGCAAGATGGAGAAAGAAAATAATGCAATGCATGTGAATCTGTACGTTTTTAGATCCCTGTAAAACTAGATTGTTTAACCTAATTAATTAACCACGTGAATACTTAGGTTTATTATTCAGGTCTAGGTTAAAACAAAACAATCATATCATGTAAAATAGTGGAAAAATAAATAACAACGATATGATAACCCAGGAAAACCAAACCGGTAAAAATCCTGAGGAGGATTTAACCTAACTATCCTCAAGGTAAAAAGCAAATCCACTATGAAAGAATTGAAGTTTGTACAATAGAACTTAGACCACTAACATTCTATTGCTACCTCGAGTAGAAAACTTACTACCATGACCACGTGACAGCTTTGAGTCCACGGACTACTTCTTTCCTTGATCCACTGCAACCACAAGTACTCCCACTTGTGACTTTGAGACTCCACTCAAAGGTTTCAGATTTTCTTGAAATTCTTTATGCAGCAACTGAAGCAATCATCAAGTTTTTGACATAATCTTGTTCTTGATAACCCTAAGTATGTATGAAGGTAAACACCTCTAGATCTCATAAGAGATTCAAAACACAGCACATCAAAAGACTCTAAAATGTAGCTAGGATTTTTCTTTTTATACTTGGAGTAAAATATAAAACCCTACACGTCAAACCGGGCTTGGGTTGAGTTGGAAAAATCTACAGAAAATTAATCTGCACGAGGTTCGATCGATCGAGCCTTGCAGATTTAGCCAATAAATCTTGCAATTCACTCGATTCCAACTTACACATAAACACACTTTGAGCAGCCTAAATCTAGACTCTAAGTTTTGATCATGGTTTGCCAACACATTACACATTGAAGTTCTAATACATTTAGTTCCTAAAGTCGTAGAACTTAACAGAAATCCTGCGAAAGACCAAGTCTTTGGCTTTGTAGGTGAAAAACCATGAGAGGCGAAGTGTATTTGAGGGATTACAAACTTCTTCTGAGAAAGACTGAAATCCTGCAATTTCCATTCACAAGCCAACAAGTTTATATTTTTCAAGAGCATATGAAACAATTTATCATGACTTATGGAAGGAGAAATATCATTACATATCCTAGACTGAAACACAGAATGCTTAAATTGTTAGGATTAGTGCCCTAAAATCCTATTGTATGCCATGTATGACATTATGTTCTATGTAATAAACTTGTTTTATTATTATCTAAAATAATGGTAGCATGGATGTTTGGACATTATCATATAGTCCTTGAGATGCATGATATGTGATTTAGTTATAGAAGATATAAATCACAAGTTCTTTGTAAACTAAAATCTTAGTTCGTAGTCGGTGATGAAATTGGGCATTTCATTTACGAAGACTATAACATATCAATTAAGATGATTTGTCTTGATCATGGAAGTGGAGACTTCTAGTTGATATGTTAATATGTTTTAAGTGTATAAAACATATTGAACTGGACCGTTGTGAGATTTATTATTCTATTAACAATTGTCAAATGAATAATAAATCTCACAACTTCTCATTTACATAAACTCTCAATCCTGAGGGAATAGTGAACCCAATCATGAAATATAGGTTGCTTTAATATATCAGGAGTGAGATCTAGACAAACGGTCAAAACCTCAGTATGTTGGACAACCACACGTAATGTTGAAGGAACACATATTCTCAAGATGGAATTCATAGTCTCTTTATAGAGATAGAAAATATTCCCTTGAGATAAGTTTAATGGGTTTGGTTATTCAAAGTATTAGACCTAACCACTTTAGTAAAGAGTTACTAAAGTTTATATTTTATGAAATTTGATTTCATAAAATATATATGAATAACTTAAAGGATTAAATCGGGTATTCAATGATCAAGAAATAGTAATTTTCAAAGTGACAGTTACACTTTATGACTTTGTATTATTACGAATATTTTCATGAAGGGGTTAAATGTTTAATAAAGTCTTAGGATATAATTTATTAATAAGGCCTAGAGTGCAATTATATTTGTATAGTGGTATTAAATATAAGTAATGGTAACTTTGGACTTATCAAGAGTTGACAGATAAGTCCAAAGCCCATTAGAGCTAGAGCTTTATTTGTCCCTTTTGGTCCCACTCCAAGCCACACACTAAAACCCAATTGGGCTGGTCTAAAAGGCTAACCTAATTAGAAAATCAGTTATTTATTTAGTAAGAGTTATTAAATAAAGTAACGGCCAAGTACAGAAAAATGTGTGTGATTAAAAAGGAGAAAGAATCTGAGTTCTTCTAAAGGGAGACACTTGGTTATTCTCTTGAAAGATTACATATAAAACTGATTGAGAGACTACACATCTTGGGCACATTGTGGAATTGGAGTGAAGATTGAAAGGCATCTCAAGTCCAATCTTTATTTGTTTTGAATTTCACTGCATCAAGGTATGCTTTCTTGTTCTTTGTTTCTAAAACTCAGACGTTACATGCTATCTCACATGAATGAAGTAGATCCGTTTATATTCTGTTGCATGTTTTTGTATGAGATACAAAACTGTATTTTCCATGTGTTTTTCCAACATAAATTTCAATTTATGTCAGTTAGGACGAATGTGACCACACTAACACCACAAAAGTGATAAACAGGAACAAATTTAGGAACATCAGTATTCCTAACAACAAAGCTAGTCTCAGATTTTGGTTTCTACCTCAACAAAGAACAATTTGGTCTAATGATACCAACAACACCACAAAGGTGACAGGTAGGTACAAAAACAGATTTCTTTTGTACTCTTGCAGTAAGTTTAGACACAGGTTTAGAAACTTCAGCGTCTACATCATAATTTTTACCTTTGTCTCACCTAGCAAAATAAGCCTTTTCTTTATGATTTCTCTTGAAAGGAGAAATATAAACTTTTTCATCTTTAGGCTTAATAGGAACAGAAATAGAAACAAATCTGTTATCAATAGTAAGTTTGGTACTAGACAATATTTAAACTCAGCTAGCTCTTGTTCCAAAATTTTCATCTTTTCATCTTGAGAGGAAATTTGATTTCTAAAAAATTCATTCTTTTTATTAGATTCATCTAATCTCACAATCAATTCTCTTTTTCAAGATTAGCCAATTTTAATTCTTCCTTGAATTTCTTAGCAATTTTCAAAGATTTAAATAATTCCTTACGGAGAGTTTCACAGGCATCAATTAGATCAACAAAAAAATTAGTGTCCTTTTTATTCAAAACATCACAGCTAAAAGCAGTAAAGCACTTAAAATTATCCATGACAGCAAGGATCAAGGATCTCACTCAAGACGTTAATCCAATTAGAGTGAATCCGCTCTGATACCACTTGTTTGTTTGTTTAGACCCCTTAAAGCAGATTGTTTAACCTAATTTATTAGCCAAGTAACAGCGAAAAATAAAGAACAAAACAATATGATAACCTAGGAAAACCAATGAAACGAACAGTTTCAAGGTAAAAACCTAGGGAGGATTTGACTTAGCTATCCTTAAGGTAAAAAAAATCCACTATAGAGAATCAAAGTTTTTACAATTAGATTTAACCCTAAATTTATTGCTACCTCCAGTAATAACTTACTTACACGACCACGTGCAAGCTCCGAATCCACGGACTTACTCTCTTTTGGATTTGCTTTGCACAAACACCCATGTTTGTGACTTTGAGATCCCACTCAAAGGTTTAACAATACAAACTCTCTAGTTTGTGACTCCAAGGACCACTCTTGAAAGTTTAAATCATCAGTTATGTATGATCTTGTTGTAGCAACTTTAGATCTACAGGATCTAATGGTATGAGGATGATTTCCGGTAGTGACTTTAAAATAGGAAGGCACAATACCTTTTAGATCTCACAAGAGCACCTCTAAAGTCTTCACAGAATGTGCCTTAGGGTTTCCTTTAAATACTATGTGAAATAGATCTGAAACCCTAATCACTTATTGGGTTTAATGAGCAGTTGGGCTTAATTAAAATTTTGTATACCCGTGTTTCGATCGGTCGAAGCTTAGTCTCGATTAGTCGAACTCTTCAGAATTTGAATTTTTCTTTTTCCAGCTTGTATGTTCTTGATTCTTGACTTGTATCACCTTGAGCATTGTCTAATCAAACCTATAGACTTAGGCCTCATTTGGGAGGAGAGAATGGAATGGAATGGAAAGAAATTAAAAGAATCATTTTCGAATATTCTTCTATTCCCTTGTTTGGGAGTTTTAATGGAGGGAATGGAATGGGTAGGAGGGAACACTCATTCCTCTTTATTCCCTTAAAATCTCAAATTTTCATTCTCCCCGAAATTGGGAGGAATAGGAGGGAATAGAATTAGATTTAATGATTTTTTTACTAAAACTCCCAAAATACCCCTATATATTCAACTCTTTATTTTTAAAATAGGGGTCTAATAGTAATATTGTCATAAAATGATTCCATTCCATTCCCTCCATATTGCTCCCAAACAAGATTACTTACATTCCATTCATTTTCATTCCTTTATTTTAAAACATCCAATCAAGGTTACTTAATTCCATTCCATTCCATTCCATTCTTTTTCATTCCTTTCCCTTACTTAAATACATTCCATTCCATTCCATTCCCTTATGATTATTTTATTCTATTCTATTCCATTCCATTCCCTTATGAACTCCCAAACGGAGCCTTAGGAATCTATATCTAGACAAGTTTGTGCTCACGGTTGTATGCAGTGACTTCGGCCTCCAACTCTGCTGTTGCTTAGCTGCTGTGGGTTATTTTATTTTATTTTTGTCTTTGATGTGCACATTGCTAGGTAAGAACAAAATTATTTTGTTTTAAATTTTTTTAAGAGGTTCAGATTGTTTGTTTTGAGTAAAATTGATTGATTTGACTTAATTTTTTTTAGTTTTACTACTGGTGATTTTTGTTGTTTGACTAATTCTTTTGGGCTTGTATATTTTGTTTTAGATTTTAGAACTATAAATTTTTTTTTATGGTCTTTAAAATGTGGAAAATGCTAGAGCTACAATTTTTTTTTTTACATATTGTTGATATGATGAGTGGTTATTGATAAGTAAAAAAATAATGTAAGTGGTGGGCCCAAATATGAATCAATAAAAAATTGCTACCTTAATATTTTGTAAAAATATTGTAAAAAAATTGGTGACCATACCAATACTCTCAAAAGAATCAATAATATTGTTAAGGGGATAAAAGTGTAATTTTATAAAACAAAATTGCTAAAAGTAGTACCCATATATATAATACTATTTAAAAAAAAAATATTTTGGGGGGGGGGGGGGGGATTGCGCCCAAGTCTAACCATGGCTCCGTCCATGAATCTAATGGTGCTAAATTATACGAAAGAAATAGTTGAAAATTATTCAAAGTGACCTACCATATAACTAAAACATCTTGATGTTCTATAATCACAATAATGTATAAAAAAAGTGAAAAAAAAAAAGTAAAATAGGAAAGTTGGTTCTTATATTAAAATATATATAAATTTTGCATGAGCAAGTAGGAATGTTCTTAGGGTAGAGGTTCACTTTCTTGTCACTAAAATTATACTCTAACATGGCATACTATATTGAATTACTTGAAAAAATATACTTAATCATATAAAACTTCCCCATCGTTGTATCAATCATACAAGTGGGTTTGGTGAATGTTTTTTTTTTTTTTTTTGGTAAATGTGAAAGGAAAGTTATGAAGCAGAATAATTATATTCTTAGTTTAGTTAATTTCCATGGGGACACGTTCTTGATAGGGGTGGCAATTTTTATCCATATCCATAAACCCGCCCATTACTCACCTTATTTGGATAAGTCTTAATCAAATCCATTTGAGTATTTGGGTTAAATGGATAAAGACCCATTTGGTTATTTGATTAGATGGGTCTAAATGGTTAAATACACTAATACCCACTAAACCCATCTAAAATTTAAAATTAAATAAACCCACTAAACCCTTCTAAAATCTAAAAACTTAAATAAACAGTATAACCTCTAGATTTCTAAGCCCAAAGCCCTCAGTCTCACTCTCCCTCAGATTTTCTCAGTAACCAAACACTTTCCCAAACACTTTAACCTCTAAATTTCTAAGCCCAAACACTTTCCCTCAGATTTTCCAGGCCCAACCCCAGACCCTGACCCAGACTCCGATCCAGGCCTAGCCCCAAACTCAACCCCAGCCCTCCACTGCCTCACGGCGCCTGCCACCGCTGTGCTGGTCCCACGACGAGACCATCGGGCTGATCGACTCCTATTGCGAGAAATGGTACTCGCTTCTGCGCTGGAATCTGAAGGCAACCCACTAGCAGGAGGTGGCAGATTCGGTCGCTCGTCGCTGCTCCGTCGCGTCTCCTCCCAAGACCACCTTGCAGTGCCATCACAAGATGGAGAAGTTGAGGAAACGGTACCACACGGAGTTGCAAAGAGTGAGATCCATGCTCGTTTCGAGGTTTATCTCCTCCTGGGTCCATTTCAAGCGCATGGACGCCATGGAGAAAGG
This sequence comes from Quercus tomentella, assembly GCA_028535165.1. Taxonomy (NCBI): domain Eukaryota; kingdom Viridiplantae; phylum Streptophyta; class Magnoliopsida; order Fagales; family Fagaceae; genus Quercus; species Quercus tomentella. The sequence goes on from JAPQVY010000111.1 coordinate 47,896,437, forward strand.
TCCTTCGGCTAAGCCTCGAGTCAACAACTTCGATAGCGACGAAAACGACAACAACAACGACGAAGGGCTCGACGTTGAGAACGATGAAGAAGAAGATCAGGATTTGTACGAAGAGTTTAAGAATGGAGGGACAAACATGAGGCACATGAGTTTTTATTTTTTTTGGTTGCCGAGAAAGCTTTGAGAAAATTAGGGAAAAACTGTATTTCAGAGTTTAGACTAAAGTTCAAGTTAGGTCTATGAGTATTTGTTTGTTTGCTTAAAAGATTGTTTGATTAGCTAGGTATTGGTCTAGGTGAGGAGAACTTCTTGCTTCAACAGGGTTATGCTAAACCTTGTCTTCTTTAGCTTATCGGATCCCGCAATAGCCCATTGCATCAACCAAAACGAATTGATCCCTTCCGAACTGCTTCCCAAGTACCAAAATGCCTCCTCACAGATATGGGTATGGTGAGATAAGGATTTGGCTAATGTACCTCTCAAGGATGTAACAATGGAGAGGGCGAGAGTAGAGGAATTTGGAGAATTAAAGGATGCAGATTGTGGATGAGTCAATATTGTTTTTCTCTAGGGTTTCTCTCTCAAAATTCTTGTTAGGTTCTAAAGACTTAGGAACTTATGTATTTAGAACACTAATGTGTATTGTTGGCAAACCATGATCAAAACAAGGTGTTTAGTCGTGTTTAGACTTGCTCAAAGTTGTGTCATTTATGTAAAGTTGGATTTAAGTTGATGCAGATTTATTAATGCATTTCGGCCTGGTTCGATCGATTGAAGCTCAGGCTCGATCAATCGAAATTCGGGCAGAATACGTTTTTCTGCAGAATTCCAACTCAGCCCTAGTTCATTTAAAACGTTTAGGGTTTTGTGTTTTTGCCTTAGGTATATAAGGCAAACCCTAGCCATGTTTTAGTGTTGCTCATATTGCTGTTTGTGTAAATCTCTTGTGAGATCTGTGAGGAGCTTTCCTTTACACAAGTTTGGGATTATCAAGAAGGAGATTCGTTCAAGAACTTGATGATCATTCAGTTGTTGTCATAAGAACTTAAAGAAACACAAGCGGGTGTGCTTGTACTTGTTGGAGAATCCAAGAAAGAAGGAGTCCGTGGTCTCGGAGCTTGCACGTGGTCGTGTCAGTAAGTTTCTACTGGTGGGTAGCAATAGGATGTTAGTGGTCTAAGTCCTATTGTAAAACTTCGATTCTTTCATAGTGGATTCAGGTTTACCTTGAGGATAGTTAGGTTAAATCCTCCCCAGGTTTTTATCGGTTTGGTTTCCTGGGTGATCATATCTTTGTGTTATTTATCTTTCTGCTGCTATGCATGATATGATTGTTTGATTGTGATAACCTAGATCTGAAATTTGGACTAAGTAATAACTTGGCTAATTAACTAGGTTAATCCTATTGTCTTTTAAGGGGTCTAAAAACGTACAATTCTCTTTGGAAGCTCTCTACATTTCGTGGGTATAAGGGTATTTATAGTAGGGTGAGTGAGGAATGTGAACAGTCAGTTTTGATCAAACAGGGCATTCTGGCGATTGGAGCTCACAATTGGAATGAGTCACGAGTTTGAGTCGCGAGCTAACTGCCTGGCCAGTCTGGAAGTTTTGTCCTGTAGTGCTCTAGCTAGCGTGACCCTTCAGCTCCCTTGCATGCTTCACACGTGTGCCACCTTTGGCGACTCGCCAGTCGTGAGCTAGTCGCGAGATCTAGTCGCGAGGCTTTTCTTGAGTGCACACTTTTGAGTTTTTCTTCAAACTCTCTCACACATTACCCTTACATGATTCCCACCTAAATACAGGGTTTCTAAATGCTGAATTACAAGAAAATTTGGCACGGAATAAAGCCAACAAAATGATTGAATAAATTCAACCTTACAAACAGCTTATTTAGTTGAAATTGAAAACTTTTTGCTAAAAGTACTGTAGATAAAGCTAAAAGGTAGCTAAAATAGTACAGTGGAACCCATGAATAGTATCAAAAAGTGCAATGAGATCCATGAATAGTAGCAAAAATAAGCTAAATAGTAAAAAAAAAACTAGCTTTTTAAGCCGATGCCAAACACAACCTAAGTAATATGATTGCATGTGTTTAACCTAGATCTCGTAATTAACCTAAGTAACTACTTGGCTAATTCATTAGGTTAAACTAATATGTTTTAAAAGGAGTCTAATCAGAGCGGGTTAGCTCTTGATTGGGTAGTTCTACCTTGAGTTGATTCTTGACTCCTGTTGTCATGGATTCTTTTATCCTTCCTTTAAGTTCAATTAGATTGAAAATTGAATCTTTTTCATCTTGGACTATATGGCTGATGAACTGTGCTAATCCTATTCTTAAATACCTTGGTGTAACTACATGCTGCAATAATAATGTTTGTTATACTGCTTTAACTGTCTTAAAAGTACATGATACTTGTTTGTGGTATTTAGATAGTGGTTGTTCTAGGTACATGACATGAAATAAGGTTTTATTCAAGACCCTCTTTGAAGGAAAGATAGGAACTATCACATTTGAAGATGGAAGCAAATCAGTCATTCATGGTTTTGGTACAGTAGATATACCAGGGTACCGGTCTTTGAAGATGTGTGGTATGTGGATGGATTAAAGGCTAATCTAATGAGTATTAGTCAAATTTGTGATAATGGATTGAATGTGTTATTTACCAAGTATGAATGTGAGATACTTGATGACGAAGGTGATTGCATCTGTGTTGGAATAAGAACTGCTGATAACTGCTATGGTATAACACCAAGCATTAATCACAAGTGCTATAGTGTGAAAATCAATCAAGTGGACTTATGGCATCAACGGTTAGGACATGCTAGTCCAAACAAATTGAAAAGATCTCTAAGTATGAAGCTGTTATAGGTTTACCAAAATTTGAGAAGATAGAGAAAAGTATTTGTGGACCATGTCAGATTGGTAAACAAGTGAAATCTCAACATCCATCAATAAGTGAAGTTTAGACATCTAGACCATTAGAGTTACTACACATTGATCTAATGGGTCCAACCAGAGTTCAAAGTCTAGGAGGAATGAAGTACATACTAGTTGTGGTAGATAACTTCACTCGATATACTTGTGTAATTCTTTAAAGAGATAAATCTGAAGCACCTGAAAAGATGATACATCTATGCAAGAAACTTCAAATTGAGAAGAATGCTATGGTTGCTCGCATTAGGAGTGATCATGGAAGAGAGTTCGAAAACTCGTAGCTCGGGTCTTTTTGCAATGATCAAGGAACTAAGCAAGAATTCTTTGCACCTAAGACACCCCAACAAAATGGAGTTGTGGAAAGGAAGAATAGAGTGATTAAAGAAATGGCTAGAGTCATGTTGAATAACAAAAGTATGGCCAAGTCATTTTGGGGGGAAGTTGTGAACAATGCATGTCACATACTAAATAGAGTATACTTTTGACCTGATACCAAGAAAACTCCATATGAACTTTGGAGAAGGAAAAAGCCTATAGTGAAATACTTCAGAATATTTGGTAGTGAGTTCTACATTCTTCGAGATCATGAGAATCTTGAAAAGTTTGATGCTAAAAGTTATAAGGGGATCTTTCTTGGATACTCTACATCAAGTAGAGCTTACAGGGTGTATAATCTCAGAACCAAAACAGTAATGGAATCAGCAAATGTGGTGATAAATGATGAAAAATGTACTGAAGATCATTCTGAAGTGATTCAAGGAACCCAAAACAATCACACTGAAATTGAAGACACTCTACCTAAGGAGTATGTTAGTAGGCCTGCTGATCAAAAATTACAAATTCTGAATGATGCAATGTTAGAACCAACAACACCTGTTCGAGAGAGGATACAAGAACAAGGTGAAGGAAGTACTTCTACTGAGCAGAACAGCACATCAACATCCTTAGTAGAAGGACCATCTGCAAGGGTTAAGTTAAATCAACCTATTACCAACATCTTGGGAAGCGTAAATGACAATATGCGACTAAGATCAAAAGTGCTGAACGTAATCACGAATTCATGTTGTTTGTCCTAAATAGAACCCAAGAAGGTAGATGAAGCTCTTGAAGATACTGATTGGATAAACTTCATCAATTTTTTCGGAATGATGTGTGGGAACTGGTTCCTAGACCACAAGGAGTCAATGTAATTGGCACTAAATGGATTTTCAAGAACAAGTCTGATGAACATGGCACAGTTATAAGAAATAAATCGAGACTTGTTGCTCAAGGGTACACTGAAGTAGAAGGAGTAGACTTTGGTGTGACTTTTGTACCTATAGCTAGACTTGAGTCTATTCAAATTGAGTAGACTTTGGTGTGTGTGCTAGATTTCAAGCTAATCCTAAAATGTCACATTTAATTGCTGTTAAAAGAATAATTAAATATGTGAATGGAACTAGTGATTTTGGTTTGTTCTATAGCAAATAGTCCAATGTATCCCTTGCTGGATAGTCTGATGCTGATTGAGCTAGAAATGCTAATGATAGAAAAAGCGCTACTGGATGGTGTTTTTATGGTCGAACAAATTTAGTTGCTTGGATGAATAAAAAACAAAATTCTGTCTCTCTATCTACTAGAGAAGCTAAATATATTGCTGCAGGAAGTTGTTGCTCACAGCTTCTATGGATGAAAAAGCTTTTAAGTGATTATGGCATTTTACAGGAAACAATGGTTGTGTATTGTGATAACTCTAGTGCTATTAATATTTCTAAGAGTCTGGTTCAACACTCTAGGACTAAACACATAGAGATTAGATATCACTTTATTAGGGATCTTATGGAAAGAAAAATGTTGCTTTTGAGTGTATCTTGGATTTTTTTTTTTCAAAATAACATAAATTTTCAAACAGTTTTGTTAGTTAGCACCGTTTCCAAACTATTTAGGAAACTAACATCTCGAGTCTTTTAGACTCAAGTTTATTGTAACAAATTGAGTCTCAGAGACTTGATTTCCATGAGGTGCATTGCTGAGGTGGATTAAAAAAATCCACTTGGAACTCGAGTCTTAGAGACTCGAGTTCTATCCAGAAAACGCAGAGTGCAGCAACCCTGAAATCATAGAATGCAGCAACCCAGAAAATGCAGCAACCTAGAAAACTCAACATAGATCAACGCAAAAAATAGAAACCCAGAATAGTAACCCAGTAAACACAAACAAACCAACCAGAAAAAAAAACCCAGAACATCAACCCAAAAAACACAAACCCACAACAAAAAATATTCCATTGGAGACAGACCAACCCAGAAAACACTAGAAAACGAATCAAGAGACAAACCAAACCAAAAAACACAAAAAATGGACCTTTGGTGCCGAGATCAACAAACCTAAGTCGCTCCGGTGTCGAGATCGTCAAACCCATGGTGCTCCGGTGCCGAGATCGTGATTTTTGGGTTTGGTTTTTTGTTCCGATTTCGTGATCGTGATTTTTGGGTTTGAGATTTTGAGAAATGGGTTTTGATGTTTGAGGAAGGAGAAGAAGAAGGAAGAACTGTTTGGAGAAGAAGAACTGTCTTAGGACAGCAGATGGAGAAAGGAAACAAAAAAAATAAAGAAAAAAAAAAGAAAGGAGAAAAAGAACGAAGAAGAAGATGGTCTATAGGAACTCGAGTCTTAGAGACTCGAGTTCCATGTGGATTTTTAGTCCACCTCAGCTTTGCCAGCACATAGAAATTGAGTCTCCTAGACTCGAGTTGCTACAGGAACTCGAGTCTAAGAGACTCGAGATGCTAGTTTCCTAAATAGTTTGGAAACGTTGCTAACTAACAAAATTGTTAGCAAAATGGTGTTATTTTGCAAAAAAATCCGTGTATCCGTACTGAACATCAGAATACTAATATTTTTACCAAACCTCTTGATAGGAGTAGATTTGAGTCCCTTTGTCAAGTGATTGGTGTTATCACATGCCCCTAGGTTTTTAGAGACTCCATGGTCCTCGTGCTTAATCTCTCAATCCTTTGGACTAAAATGCTTTTGCTTAGGATTTTATTTTCTGCATTACATTCATGCATCTCATTCTAGGGTTGTTTAAGATGTTTTTAAGTTTAAAAAAAAAAACAAAAAAATGGAAAAAAAATTGTATTGCACACTACTTAGCGTGTAATTAAGGTTGGCCAATGAAATTTACATTTCATGACTATCTACCTTGTTTAGTTTTGATGAGCTATTTTCTGCACTTTGCTAGTTTGTTCTATGTAGTGCGTAATTGTGTGAGTTGTTTATAGTCTTTAAACAAATGATCTTGATTTTGATATCACATTCTTTTGATCGTATGGACTAGAAAATTCTAGGAGAAAGACATAAATAACCATCTCACTATTGTTACTTGCCAATCATGAACACCTGTGTGCAAATTAGAAAAGCCGTGCTCGGTAAGGTGTAGCATTTGCATAGCAAGATAAAACGAGGTGTTATGTTCAAAAGAAAAAGAAAAGCAAAAGAATTTTTTTTTTTTACATGATTGCAAGCGTGTTTTCTAGGAGATGTGGGAGTTATATGATGTAACTTTTTAGGTGATAGTCACTTTCAAAGCAATGTGATTGATGATGTAGAAAATTTATTTGAGTACTATCTACATATCACATTTTCTGTACTTTGTACACTTACTAGTTGCACACACTATACGCAAATCTATGCTAAACTTAGTACGTGTGATTTATGTGATGTCTAATACTTTTCCTTTGGGTTGGATAGAATTTGAAGAGAAAATATCTAAAAACTTGAGTGGAATGTGTTTTTGAAAATTTCTGGAATCATTTGTATGCATTTCATATCATGAAAATTGGTTTTCAGTTGTTTTTCTGCAAAAAGTTTCAAGTTTTTCAAAATTTCAGTTTTTCAAGTTTTCGATCGATTGAACCTGATTCTCGAATGATCGAAAAAGTTGAATTTTTGGGTCAAAACTCACTGTCCCTTCGATCGTTGCTTGATTCCTCTCGACCTATTGAAATTTGAATTTTTCGAATTCTTAAGGGTTTAACAGATCAATTTTGTCCTTTTTCACCTATTCTCTTCGATTGCTCTCGATTCCTTTTTCTTAAATTTTTTTTTTTTTGGTCTTTTTCTGAGTCAAAACTTTTAAGTTTTTCTCTCTCATATCATGTAAGACGTTTTTAACCTTTCTTTTCATTCAAATTACATACATTCATGCATAAATTTGTCATTTTCTTCAAAAATTTTAAATTCAAAGATTTTGGGGATTTTGTTGATTTTGGGTGTTTTAATGTGAAATTGTTAATGGGCTTTTGTGTATGCATGTTGTTCACATGATTCCTCTGCTTTAATTTGAAAAAATTCATGATTTGTGAAGAATTTCAAAATTAGGATTCATGTGTTCTTGAGGAAATTGGGGATTTTATTCAATTGAGTAAAATTGGCTAAAATTGATCATTGTTATTGATTGATTGATTGTTTATAACATGTGTTATACTTGTTGTGATGATCAATTACTCAATTTGTGTGTTTTTGAAAAATTAGGGTTTTTGTTCTTCAAAAATTGAGGATTTTTCATAAAACTTGGATTTTTGGGTCAATTTTTAAGAATTATGAGAAAATTGAATTTTTTAATGCACTAGTTCATGCATCATTTGTGTCCACGCATCATGCATCACATAGATTTTGAAGATTGCATATATACTGTGTTTAATCTCTCTCTAATGCAGTCTGCCCTTGGTTTTTGTGTTTTGTTTTGTGTTTTTCCCCATCTTTAGATCTTAGTCATGGTTCCTAAGAATGCTAGGAAGTTTAAAACCAAAGCCAAAAGAGTCTTTGGGTCCTTTTCTGAACCAGTTGAGGTCTTTGACCAAACTAGGTTTCATGTTTTTCAAAATGCTAAAACATTTGATTCCTTGGTTGAGTATAGGTCTATTTGGGTTGAGAGATAGGTCAATCTAGATGAGTTAGATCGTTCTGTGTTTCAAAATCTAAAGTCTAGGAAATGGTTGCCTTTTTATTCTGACCTTGTACCTCCACTTGCTGCTTTGATTAAAGAATTCTATTCGAATCTCTCTACTCATTCTAATTCATCTGGTGGTCATTACTTGACTACTTGGTTTTGAGGTGAAGAATTTTAGATAACTATAGTATCTGAAGCTCTTCGTGTGCCTCTTGTTCATAGACCTATACCTATCCATACATTGAGACTCGTCCTATTGATGATGTCATGACACTTCTTTGTGGAAGAACTATCACTTGGGAACTGAACCAAGACTTAACTCTCGTGAGTTAACTGAGCTTAATTATATTCTCTTTAGGATAGCATGTTACAACATCTTTCTTATCTCCCATGTGCATACTATTTCTATAGATAGGTGTGTCTTTTTGTATGCCCTTGTCATTGATGGTTCCATTTGTTTTCCTTCTCTTTTCATTCAAATTATTGTGGAGGTGCATAGGAGCAAATCTAGGAAACAAAGTCTGTACTTTCTAGTCTTTATCCTTAGGATTCTAAACTTCTTAGAGTTAGAAAACTTTCCTTTCCTAGAGTTGATCCATATCACTACCCCTATAGTAGCCACCTTTCTCAGACAGCGGAGTGCACAAAAGAAGACCGTTGAGCCAAGTGTTGGTTCATCAAAGAGACCACGAGTAGAGTCTACCGCTGGAGATATGCTTGCTGAGGAGATTCCTTTTGATCCTATAGCTGCTGTTGCTGAGGATAATGTTGATGAGGTAGATGTTGACATTGCTGATGCTGAGCCTTCTGTTCCTCCTCCTCTCTTTCTTTGTGCTATGATGGAGATGTTTATGAGGACTCAAGCAGCTCATGGACAACCTCTGGATAAGCTTATTACTAAGATTGTTGCTTTGAGAGCGGATTTTCTGAGTATAGGAGTGCTTTTCCACATCCTCCACCCTTTAATCCTTGATGGTTGCCTTTGGCAATACATAACAAAAAGGGGGAGCAGATAGTATGAGTAGATAGTGAGTAGATAGTGAGAGCTCTTGTACTTAGGGGGAGAGCAGATTTTGTAGCTAGGAGGAGAATAGATGAGATTTTGATTTTTTTTTTTTTTATTATGTATATTTGTTTTTTTTTTTTTAAATCTTTTGTTCTTGTTTCACAAACATGATATGTATTGTTGATACATTGATGATATTGATGATGTTTTTCATTTGATATCTGATTCTTATTTATGTTTTGTGAATTCAAGTTCAGTTTTCAGTTTTTGTTTTATATTGTATTTTCTACACATGCGTTTATGGTTTGTTTTCGGTATTTCAGGAGTTTACAGGTTAATTATTTCATCAACTGCTGCCCATTCTAGCAACTTATAGATAGTAGATTGTGATTAAATTTTATCAGGGCAATACTTTGTAATTGGGTTAGTTCTTGAAATGAGCAATTCATGTTTATGTGTGTTTTGTCATAGATTGCCAAAGGGGGAGATTGTTAGGTTCTAAATATTTAAGATTAAATGTTTAGATTCTTAATTTATGTATGTTGGCAAACCAAGAACAAAAACATGTCTAGATTAGGTGTTAGACATTGCTCAAGGTTGTTCAAGTCAAGATTCAAGAACTATCAAGCTGCAAAAAGAAGAAGCAAGCTACTGTGAAGCTTGACCAATCGAAAGATAGGTTCGACTGATCAAAAATCGTGTTCTGCAGATTTTAAATTAGGTCCAAGTTCGCGAAAACGTCTAGGGTTTCAGTCCAACACTACTAGGTATAAAAGGAAAACCCTAATCATGTTTTAGAAGCTCTTAGAAGTCTTGTGATTTACTCTTGTGAGATTTGTGAGGTTTCTATACATTCTAACTCAACAAGCATCTACTGGATCTACAATCAAGAACTGGTAGAAACAAGTTGCTGCAAAAAGATCAACTACTGACGGTGATCTGAAACCTTTGAGTGGGATCTCAAAGTCACAAATGTGGGTGTTTGTGTAAGGTTGAATTTATTCAATCAAGTGTTGGCTTTATTCCGTGCCTAATTTGCTTGTATTTTAGCAATTAGATACCTTGTATTTACGTGGGAATAATGTAAGGGTTGTGTGTGAGAGAGTGTGAAGAAAACTCAAGATGTATGCATTCAAAGGAGTCTCGCAACTGGATCTCGCGATTGACTCGCGACTGGCAAGTCGCCAAAGTGCCACACGTGTGAAGCATGTAGGGAATTGAACGGTCACGACAGTTGGAGCACTACAGGACAAAATGTACAGTCTGGCTAGGCAGTTAGCTCGCGACTCAAACTTGCGACTTGTTCCACTTGCGAGACTAAGTCGCCAGAATGCCCTGTTTGGATGAAAACTAACTTTTCGCATTCCTCACGTACACCACTATAAATACCCTTATACCCACGAAATGGAGAGAGCTTTCAAAGAGAATTTTGAGAGAGAAACCCTAGAGAAAAACAAGATTGACTTATCCACAATCTTTGTCATTTGATTCTCCAAATTCCTCTACTCTCACCCTCTCCATTGACATATCCTTGAGAGGTACATTTTGCCAAATCCTTATCTCACAATACCTATATCAATGAGGAGGTATTTTGGTGTTTGGGAAGTAGTTCGGAGATGACCAATTTACTTGGTTGATGCAATGGGCTTATTGCGAGATCCGGGAAGCTAAAGAAGACAAGGTTAGGCGTAACCCTATTGGAGCAAGAAGCTTGGAGGACTTAGGTGCATTGGGTAGATTAGGCTTGGAGGGTCTTCTACTATTCATGTATCCTAACTTTATTCTTTAGTGGATCATTTGACCGCTTGGAGGGTGGCGGAGAGGTTTTCGCCGAGTTCTTTGGTTTCCTCTTCGATAACACGTACTGGTGTTATCTTTATGTTTGCATCTCTCTTCCCCTACTCTTTACCTTTTAATTACTACTGTGTTTGTGATTAATTATGGTTTAGAGTGTTTTACCTAGTTGGTTATAGCTTATATTCATCATTCCGCACATATATTGTTTGTGTATAAGCTTGTGTTGGTATTGTTAAAATTGAAGGTCTAAACATTCATTAGTGTTTTACACACTAATTAAACTTTCAGTTTGTGTTCAGCAAATTCAAGATAGATGAGTCCATGGAGTCAGAGCTGCACGTGGTCGAGTTAGTAAATTCTACAAGAGGTAGCTTTAGATTTAGAGTTTAAATCTATTGTAAACTTCCATTCTATCATAGGTTAGATTAAATCCTCCCCAGTTTTTTTTTTTTACCTTGAAATTGGAAGGTTTCATTGGTTTTCCTGGGTCATCATATTGCTTGCCTTCTTTACTCTTTCGCACTAAGTAATATGATTGCATGTGTTTAATCTAGATCTCATAATTAACCTAAGTAACTACTTGGCTAATTCGTTAGGTTAAACTAATCTGTTTTAAAAGGGGTCTAAACAGAACAAACAAAGTGAATCCAAATTTAATATTTAAGCTTGCAATTTGCTATAAAGTAAATCGATACGCAAAATGCAGATTACCCAAAAGTATAAACTAGTGGAGAGCGACTGGTGTAATGTTGTTTGGCTTTAGTGTATACTTGATTGGGTTAACTTAAAAACGGTTGATAAATTTTACGTCAAAGTTTATATATATTGTTTTTGCGGCTATGGAAATATGAAAAACAAACAGGAAAAATAGTCCTTCTCCAAGAGTGATTTTGGGGAAAATAGTTTATAGGTAAATAGAACTTCACTTTATGACAAGTAGTTATTTAAGGGAAAGAGGACAAAGAGAAATTTCGGTAACATGAGTACCAAAATTGGCGTATTTTTCACACTTTTTGGCTGAAAGTGAGAGAAATGGGCCCATATAATTCGACATTTTAAATACATAATTGAGTCCACAAATTCGATATTCATAGTTGTTAGGTCATTTTTATGTAGTTGGCATATTTTTTGAAAAAATGCATTTTATTTATATTTGAGTAGTTTTAAGTGGATTCAAGAATATATATCATGAAGTATGTTAAAAGACTTTACAAGTGGTAGTATTGAAGGCATGAAGTCTGCACAAAGAAAAAAGTCTGAAAAAGTTGAAAACTGTAACCTCAAGACCTGGCATGATACAAGTTGCTACTGCATGTTCAGATTTCTTAGATCTGATTTTTGGCTTATGATGATGTGTCTTTTCTAGGGTTTTGTTCTATAACCTACTAGATGATGTAAAAGTATTATTTTATAGCCAATAGACAAAGACTCACATAGAGAATCTATACACTTCTTGTAAAGCTACTATGTTTTTATGTGCCTTAGGGTTTTGTGACCAATTTGCTTTCTATTCTATAAGTGTGTAGTGAAGAACTTTGTATCCAACAATAAGCTTCAAGTTGCTTGGAGTTAGTCCCAAATTGGAGATTTGTGCAATTAAAGAAGTCTCTACAAGATCAAGTCTAATTGGAGATTAACGTAAGGGTTCTACTATAGGTAGGTACTTTGGGATAGGTCAGGAGGATAAAATTTATTGTACTTGTAACCGCTTGTTCTTGATTAGTGGATTCTTAGGAGTGGTGACATGAAATTCATCAGGTGAGGTTTTTGCCTTGTGAAGGTTTTCCCTATTAATCAACAAATCACTGTTTCAAATTTAATTTCCATTGCATTCTAGATTAGAATTGTGATTTGTTGGTGCTTACATGATATTGCATGTAATTTGACCTAATTAATCAATTCGGTAATTGAATTAATTAACTGGGGTCAATCTATAACCCAACAATGATATTGCCACAACTATCTTATATGGCATACTATAATTGACTGTTTATCACTATCAAATAGACCCACCACTTTTTTTCACCAATTTTTGTATCGAAATACTCTACCTAGACCCACCACAGTATAGTAATTACCTTTTATACTATATATGTATGTGTTACTAGTGTAATAAATACCTTTTGTTAAGGTATATAGGTAAATGATTATTTTTATTAAAAAAAAACATGCAAAGAAGACATTTGATTGTAAGAACTATATAAAAGAATTCTTCAATTGGGTTTAGTGTTTACACATTAGGGTTTAGGAGGGTTTGTAGATCATTTTATTAGGGTTTAGTGTATAGGGTTTAGGATTTAGGAAGGCTTGTAGATTTTTTTATTAGGGTTTAGCGTTTAGGTTAAGGATTTAGAAGGATTTGTAGATTTTTTTTTATTAGGGCTTGGTGTTTAGGAGATTTTTTTATCATTTTTTTTTTTAATAAAATTCACTAAGGTTTAGTGTTTAGGGTTTGTATTATTTTTTTTCCCAAGTTTAGTGTTTAGGACGGTTTGTTATGGGTTTTTATCACTGTTTTAAAAATGGACCGGACGGTTCAATTAGGAATCGGGCACCAGTCCGGTCCAGTAAAATCTCCAAAACCGGTCAAAATTGGGATGAACCAGAAATCGAGGCACAAACCTATTCCTTGACCATACTAGTGCATGGTTTTTACATCAGGGTTTAGAAGATTTTTCTATTTTGTTTTGTGTTTAGGGTTTGTATTATTTTGGTATTTTGCTAAACCTAAAGGCCATTTTCCTCTATAAATAGACAGGGAGAAAGATTGTTTATTGTTTATGGTACACTTGGAACAAAAAGCACACGTTAATTCTTGAAGGCGATGGATTCAGTAACTCTCATGCATTATTATTTCTATGGACAATTATATGTATACACGTGCATAATATAAGCTTTGATATGGTCATATGTTCACCATTAGTTATCGTCATTGTATATAACACATGCAGATTCACCGTATTATATTAACTATGATAACATATTTATCATTACTCACCATGGTCATCCATCATCCATTCATTGAAATATCATGAATTGCAAATTATGTTCAAACAATCATTAGTCAATAATGAGTTTCATCCTATATGGGTTATTAAGGTTGTCCAGTCATCATTCACAAATTGCGTATATTCTTGTCATCGGATGACAATACACATGATGTCCTTATTATTAAAAGTAATTTTCCTCTTATATGACACCTTTTGGTTCATCGCCAAAGCTTAGAGGTCAAAACACATTAATCACTCATCAATCTTCTTTGTACATCTCAAATGATAAAGTTCATTGTGTTCCTATCATTAGACGTCATCATACTTTTGTCCTCACCACATACGGTTATCTATGATAACACAATCATCGTTCATCGTACTAATTGCATCGTGTAACGCTACATGTAAGCACATCATCACCGAGCTTCATCATCATCATACACCATGCATTAGTGTTCAATGAAAAAAGTTAGCTATAATCACACATTCGTCACTTGTCCTACGCCGTCATACCTCAAGCATGCGTGATCATCGTATGTGGGTAGTTATCAAGACCACATTCATCATACACCAGGGATCATTATATGTAAAGTTGTGATTTACGACTATGTTTTATGTTGGTTTTATTCCATGACAAAAAGTGTTGTATTTGTTTTAATTTTGTTCATTGTATTTTGTGGGATTTTATTGTATTGGGTTTAGTATTAAGTTGGTGAAGACTCAAACTTATATAAAGATCAGTGCATTTCGCGACTAGCTCGTGAGAAGGGTTCCTGCGAAAAGGGCATGTGAGAAGCACATGATTGGAAGCTGAAGAGTCGTGCTAGGCTGTCAGTTTCGCGAGTGTCTCGCGGGTAAGGCCTTCCCGCTTGGTAGTCGCGAAACATTCTGCTTGGAGGATTTTCAAGTGTGACTTTCTTACTCTTCATCCATACTATATATACCCTCATTATCCACAAATATAGAAGAGGCCATTCAAAGAGAAAAACCTTAGATAGGTTTTCTACAATACACACACCCATCTTTTAGAGAGAGAGAGCTACTCATCCTTAGTGAGAAAACATTTTAGCCTCTTCTCCTTCCCTCTCCCATTGTCATACCTTGAGAGGAGATTTATGCCCAAACACAATCCACACATGTTCAGAGTGTAGAGAATGTTTTGGAGCTTGGGAAGCTTTGGGGATTTGCCAACAGAAGCCAGTGAGGCTTGGTGGATGCAATCGGGCGCATTGCGGGATCCAAAAAGCTAGACAAGACACGATTTCGAGAAGCCTTGTTGGAGTAGGAGCTTGGAGGGCTTAGGTACATTAGGTAGATTAGGCTTGGAGGGTCTCTTGCTATTCGTGTATCTCAACTTATTGTCTAGTGGATCGATTTACCACTTGAAGGGCGGCGAAGAGGTTTTACGCCGAGTACTTCGGTTTCCTCTTCGATAACACATCGGCGTGTTATCTTGTGTTTGCATTCTTCTTCCCTACTCTTTTACCTTTCATTTTATTGCTGTGTTATAATGATTATGGGTTAGAGTAGTTTGTTTGTTTATCTGCTCGCATTTACTCTTTTCCGCACTTTGTATAAGTTAGAGTTAAATCAATCGAGCCGTAATCTTTAATTTGGGGGTCTAAACAGCTCTTGTGTTTTTAACACATTTTCAAGCTTTCATTATACAATAATGTTCAATTGTATATACTTAGTTATGATAACCCACTTTCCTGCCTTGCAACTTTGACTTTGAAAATATTAAAAACCCTACAAATAGTACTTGTTTGGACGGTTTATTAGTTGCACAAAGTTTTTCTTAAATTAGTTTGGATAGAAACCCTTCAAAATCTTCCTATATCATTTTATTGAATGTGAATCTTGAGAAATCCACTGTTAGATTGTATTTCTTTTTACTATATCTTTCATGGTTGCAAAATTTCAAGAAGATCAAACATTGATACTTATGTGATCTATCATCTGTTTAAGTTTTAAGTTTTTGTACTATTAAATTATGCATAAAAAATATGTGTATATAGTAAATAGTAATTAACATCTATTCTAAATGAATACTGAAATGTCTAAAAACACCCTAGCACAATATTTAGAACCCTTAACACAAAGTTTTACGGCTAAGTTGATTTTAACACTAAACTCAACAATATAGTCCAAGTGTAAGTTACTTAGCAAATTTGCAAACAACTAACTACACTACATAAACATGGTAACATAGAAAGATAAAGGAAATAAAGAACAAGAAGAAAAACCACACATAACACCACAAAGTGTTATGGAAGAGGAAAACCCAAGCCTCGGGCATAATAACCTCTCCTCGACCACCCATCGAAAAACTCCACAAGAATGAATAGTTGCAGTACATGGATGACTATAAACTCTCCAAGCCTATATCTCCCTGTGTACTTGAGCTCTCCAAGCTCCAGTTGGCGACCAACTCCACGAGTCTTTTCTTCACCTAGATTTCTGGAGTCACCACCGTTGCCAACGGAAAGCCACCAAAGGATTTGGATTTGGATATGGCTTCTCATGTTTCTAATGACATTCCCTTACTCACAAGGTCTGTGTTTGTGGATGAGGAAGGTGTTTACAGAATCTCTATCAATACAATAAAAGAGATGAAAAAGAAAGATGGGAATTTGGTTTTTCTCAAGGAAAAGCTCTCTCTTTTCATACAAAGGCTTGACTTCAATATCTTCACACTTCTTGCAAGGGTTTGTTCAACCCTTATCTGAAGCCTCTTACCACGTCTCACAGTTGTGTGTGTGTGTGTGCTGGCAGATGAGTAGTGAATAGGTATATAGCAGAGTACAGAGATCGTGTGGCTCGCGACCAAGTCGCTCCCTAAGATCGTGAATTGGTTGCAAGGTGTATGTCTGCACTCTCATCCAAAATACTTTCCATATGGATCTTGCGAGCATGTTAGGTTGTGTAAAGGTCACCTCTAGGTCGCGAGATCACTAGTTGATGCTGCTTCAAAATCTGCAAGGAAAGGCTCAAGTACTCTATCCCAAAATACATGAAAACCCAGGAAACAATACATCAGGATAAAAAGCATTACTAAAAAAACTTTGTCACTAAATTAAGCCAACACTAAAACATGACTTCTCAAATACCTAGGGCATTACACCCGTTACAATTACCCCTCCCCATACACAAACACTTTTTACCATTTTAACTTTTTAACTTTTTCTCACTTCTTTTATTCAATGGTTGAGATTGAAAGTTGCTTTTTTTCAACACTCAATCTCAGTTGTTGATAGTTATTACATTAGGTGCAATACCTAGGGTGTCGCAGGTAATCTCAAATCTAGGGATATTACACCCGATTGTGATAAACAGGGGGTAGATGGGAGGATTGCGAAGTCAAAAGGCAAAAACATTCATGTCTGCCCCATCAACTTTTGGTCCATCCCTTTGATGTCAGTTGTGTTGGTTCATCAATTGTCAATACCTACATAAAATCACACACACACACACACACACACACACACTCTCTCTCTCTCTCTCTCTCTCTCTTGCAAATTCATGACTTAAATGCTGACACCATTCTACCTACTACATTTTTGCATCTTATACAAAATAAGCAATGGAAAATTTATGGATCTATTTCATTCATGTGAGAGAACATGGAACTTTTGAATTTTAGAAACAAAGAATAGAAAAGTGTACCTTGATGCAGTGAAATTTAAAACAAAGAAGAAGATTGAACATGGGAGGACCTTCAATCTTCACTGCAAGTCCATATATGCCAAAGAAGCATGGTCGCTCCATCAATTCTGTACATTATTTCTTTTCTCAAGAGCTTGTGTTTTTTCTAAAAGCTATTTTAATCTTTTTTACTTGAACATACAAATAACTACCTGAGCAGTTATTCTATTTAATAACTCTTATTAAATAATTAATTGATTATGTAATTGGGCTGACCTTTTAGGACAACTCAATTGAGCTTTAGTGTGTGGCTTGGAATGGGACCAAAGGGACAAATAAAACTTTAGCTCTAATGGGCTTCGGGCCTATCAGTCAACTCTTGAGAAGCCCTAAAATTACCATTAATTACATTTAATACCACTATAAAAATATAATTGCACTCTGGGCTTTATTAATAAAATTATATCCCAAGACTTTATTATCTAATCAATTAACCCCTTCTTGAAAATATTCATAGTAACACAAAGTCATAATATATAAATGTCCCTTTGAAAATTACTATCTATTGATCCTTGAGTTCCCAATTTAATCCTATAAGTTATTCGTGTATGAAATCAAATTTCATAAAATATAAATTTTAGTAACTCTTTATTACTAAAGTGGTTAGACCAAACACTTTGAATAACTAAACTCATTAAACTTATTTCGAGGGATTACTTTGTACCTAGAAAGAGACTATGAATTCCATATTGTGAATATGTGTCCATTCATCACTACATGTGATTTCCCAACGTACTGAGATTTTGTTCATTAATATAGATCTTACTCCTGATATATCAAAGAAAACAACATTTTATATTCAAGTTCACAATTCCCTTAAGATTGAGAGTTTATGTTTTTAGTTGACAATTGTTAATAGAATAATTAATCTCATGGCGGTCTGGTCAATATGTCTTATATACTTAAGACACTTCAACATATCAACTAGAAGCATGGTTTTAAAAACTGGTACAGTGAAAGAACCGAAAAAAGAACTGGTTATTGGTTTTCTAATTGGATCGGGGTCCAACTGGTGGTCGAACCAGTGACGTTATAAATAATTTAATTATTAATTTAAAATAAAAAAATATATTTTAAGTTTTTAACTAAAAACATTCAAGTTAAACATATATATAAAATTTTAAAAAATAATGTGAGTTTAGTTTTCATGTATTAAATTTAGGAAATAAAAATAACAAAGCCCACTACCCCTATATAAAAGTTTATGCCTGTTAAGAATCAAATTAACAATATATAATATATATTTATTATTATTATTATATATTTAATACTTACATATTTACTGATTATTGACATGACCTTCTCTTTTTTCTTCTTCTTTTTTTTACCCTTTCCTTACGTTAAATGAGTTGTCCTGTAAAAGTCACTTTGCTTCTTTTACTATCTCATCAATATATGTGCCACACACATTCCAATACTGTCAAAGTAAGCTCTACATGCTCTAGGAGGTGAAGACAAGACATTGAAAAAGAAAAAAGAAACACCCTAATTAATACTCCACCTACCCCACTTTTTTCAAACTCTCATTTCTCCTTTCTTATCTCTTTTGGTTTTAAACGGTGCTCTTGAAGTCTCTAAAACTCTTAGAGTCTCTCAAGTTTCTCAAGTTTGGTGCAAATTTCAAAATAAAAAATTTCAATTAGTTGAAGTTGGTAAGGTAATCCTCGATCCAGCTAAAAAATAATCAAGTATCACATTTCAATTTTTAGTTCTTTACCTCATTTTATCTCTCTCTCTCTCTTCTTGAAGTTTTTGCATTTTCAGTCTTGGATCATCATTCTTATAGTTTTTCATGGTGTATTTGAGAAAAAAAAATGCTTTAATCTTTTGTCTTTTTGCTACAAAATGTATCAGTTTTAGCTTATTCTACAAAATCGGTTCAACCATACTTGTTTTTCAGTTTTTACGGTTAACTGGCCAGTTCCCTGTTAATTCCAGTTTTTTATTATTTTTCGGTTTTTAGTCATAACCAGACCGGATTAGTATCCGGTTCTTGGTTGAACTAGTCGAATCGGCTGGTCCGGTTTGGTTTGGTTTTTAAAACATAGACTAGAAGTCTCCACTTTCATGATCAAGATAAACCATCTTAATGACATGTTATAGTATTCATAGATGAAATGCTCAATTTCATCATCGACTATGAACTAAGATTTTGAGTTTACAAAAAACTTGTGATTTATATCTTCTTTGACTAAATCACATACAATGCATCTCAAGAACTATATGATAATATCTAAATATTCATGTTACCATTATTTTAGATAATAAAACAACTTTTATTATTTTAATACATGATGCTGTACAAAATGTCAAACACAACATGATACAATAGGATTTTAGAGAGCTAATCCTAGCACTTTTCTCACATAATATCTCTCCTACTTAAAGGGCCAAGACCTCACAATTACACCACCCCAAGAAAATTGTTCTCTGAGTGTGCCAGCCTCTTGGTATCTCACTAAGGAACAAACACAAAATTTTCTGTTCCTCTCTTAGTCTTTAAGGGTATCACTCAAATATTCCTCCTCTTTTCTTCATTTCTCACTTTCCAATCTCCAATTTTCTCAAGAAAATGATCTTGATCTCTTTCTATGTAGATCAGTATTAGTAGTATTTAACAAAACATGTCCCTGGGTCTCTATGAGATAAAATATTTTGGCTGCAAAGCATGTAATATGCAAATATATATATATATATATATATATATATATATATATATATATATATATCATGTTTACTAAGAAATATGTTGTGGTTGGCTATGATTTATGCTATACGAAGTTTCATACCAGCTATAACTCTCTCTCTCTCTCTGTCTCTGTAAATAGTTGGGTTTGGTTCATTTCAAATATTATTGGGCTAATGATCATATCAACTTGTCTCATGACTGTAGGATTTGTATTTCTTACATATTTAGAGGATGTGGAAGTTGAAGATAGCCGAAGGAGGGCCAAAGCTGGTGAGTCTAAACAATTTCATTGGGCGGCAACACTGGGAATTCGACCCTGATGCTGGTACTCCAGAAGAGCGTGCTGAAGTTGAAAGGATGCGTGAGGAGTTTAAGAAAAACCGGTTTCATAAGAAACAAAGTGCTGATCTTTTGATGAGGATGCAGGTAACTATGTCTATATATGTGTGAATAAATATATATATGTGTGTGTGTGTCTTTTCTCTCATATATTTTCTGAGAATATCATGTTGAACATTTCATCATGTTCATTAGTCTACAAGCATCATAAACTAGTCAACCAGCCATATAGAGTAGACCACTGGCTTTTGATCCTTTCTATGAATCTATCCCCTGTTTTCTTATCCAATGTAAGAATATTATTGATGCGCTTTTCGACTCGTTTAAGTTTGGTACACAGGGATACACACAACATGAGTGACAAATCTCACGTTTGGCTTCGCTAACGAGTATTTTTGTGCACTAGTTGAATATATTTTAAAAGGGTCTCCTCTGTATTGAAAAGTAGCAAAAATTAATAAACAAATGTCCCTTAAACTGAAAATAAACAAAGGGTCTCATCTGTAAATAGTAAACTTTTCGAAATATAAAGCTTGTGATCAAATTACCACCAGCGGGTGTGGTACAACTGGTAGGTGACTGTTGAGGCTTTCACCATATCCCAAGTTTGAGTTCTCACGAGGATTGTAATTGCAATTTCTAGAAGTCCCAAAAACCAATAGAGCCTGTGGTGTGTGTGGGTTCGGAGTTTCCGAGTTCCAGTTCGAGTTGGTGGTACCCATGGGCTTACCCAACTGTACTGTGGGGCGTGGGACAATGATTGCCACACGCGAGTCCCCTTTTTTGTTTCTCAAAAAAAAAAAAAAAAAAAAAAAAAAAGCTTGTGATCGAATTTGTTCTTTCATATTTTAATTTGCATGGGTCCTCAACATAAAAGGTATCTTTTTATTCAACATATTTTTACACCTTTTAGACGGCATACAAGTTAAAATGTCAATTAAGGTTAGCTATGTTTAAAGGTAAGCTTAGAGGACATTTTGGGCTGCAAGATGTCCCTGTCGTTAGCAGACATTTCTGTCTTTGCTATTCGGAGTTCAAATTTATAACCAAAAAAAATCTAGTACCACAAATTTTTTCAATTGGACATATTAACTCTTTGATATTGCAAACTCACAGCTTAGAAAGGAGAACCCATGTGGGCCTATTCCACCACCAGTCCAAGTGAAAGAAACAGAGGTGATAACAGAGGAAGCAGTGATAACTACTCTGAAAAGAGCACTGAGCTTTTTTTCATCCATTCAAGCCCATGATGGCCACTGGCCTGTTGAATCTGCTGGCCCTCTGTTTTTCCTTCCACCCATGGTATGTATTTTCAAACCATTTGTTTCTAAAAAACATACTCTCTCTCTCTCTCCCTTTACTTAAGAAAATAAAATTGTTGTCAAAATTGTAACACTTCTTGAATATGTTCATTCCATAAGGCCAATCAGATTGGTACAATTTCTTAAATTATTAAAAAAAACAAAAAAGGCCCATCAGATTGGTACAATTTATTACATATAGTTTTTGATTTTTTGAATTCAAGCTCTTAAACGCACAACCAAAAGTGTGTGTATATATATATATATTGTATTTATGACTTACTAAATTGGGATGGCTGAAAAAATTAACCCAGTGACTTTGGAATGCAAATCCTCTGTGTCACTTTTTGTGTACCACTTTATGTTCCACTAATCACTATTTACCATGTATATGATTGCTTTTCATTTTAAACTTCAGTTATTTTATAAGGAAAGTAAAATGAAAATATGACAAGTAGTGATTGGTGGAACATATAATGGTACATAAAAAGTGATACAGAAGATTTGTACTCGTGACTTTGTTTGTTACATTTAACTTAACTTCAAATTATTGCCATGCAGGTAATGGCATTGTACATCACGGGAGGTCTCAATGCTGTGCTTTCACCAGCACACCAGAAGGAAATGATTCGATACTTGTATAATCACCAGGTAATATTTTGTTGTAATTGAAAATAACCTTGTTTTCAAATAACTTATAGTTCCAAAGGATCTATATAAATTCGAGAGTGGAATAAAAGGTCAAAGGGAGTGGAATAAAAGGTCAAAGGGAATGGCATCCCTTATTAATAGAAGAGAAATCACATTTTTATCCCCCATTTAATTAGAATACACACACACATACATATATATATATATATATATATATATATATATATATATATATATATATTAATAGAATAGTTGTCCTCTAAAGCATTACGTGAAAATCAGGAAACATATATAAATTCATATAATTCATTAAATTATTTAAACAAGTCACATTATTATTAACTAAAATAAAATAGATCATCTGACATCACATAATTATAGGAAAATTATTTAGAGATGAGGGAGACTAAAAATACACCTAAAGTTTGGACATCCACTTACCAAAAAAGGCTCTGGACATTCTCATTAGCCCAAAAAAAAAAAAGAAAAAAAAAAAAGAAACTTAAAATATACACCTAAAGTCTTTTGAGTTCCACCTAGTGAATTGGGGGGATTTTTCTCCAATATGATTTGGAAGAAAATTCTGTCCATTTTCTTTATAAACTTATGACACAGTGTTAGTAGATATTTAGCGAGCAACAAGCCTAAGAAATTGAAAACTTTGCATAATTTTAACCTATACATGTCCGTTTGTTTGTTGGACAGAATGAAGACGGAGGTTGGGGCTTCCATATTGAAGGTCACAGTACAATGTTTGGCACAACTTTGAGCTACATTGCCTTAAGGCTACTTGGTGAGGGACCTGAAGATGGTGAAGACATGGCTATGGCTAGAGGACGGAAATGGATCCTTGACCATGGAAGTATAGTAGCAATTCCATCATGGGGAAAGTTTTGGGTCACGGTATGACCAATTGAACCCATTAGCCAATGTTGCTTTGGTTAATGTTATACTACTTAATAACTTTTTATTCAATTGATATGTTTAAAATATCACTATTTGATTATATTTTCTTTATATTCTTAACATGTACTGTCAAATTTCTTGTCAACCAAATGTTATTTATTTTGTTAAGTAAACATGAAATGCCTCCTCTTTTTTATAGGTACTAGGAGTATATGAGTGGTCAGGTTGCAATCCACTGCCCCCAGAATTTTGGATTCTTCCTAATTTCATCCCTATGCATCCAGGTTCTTGTAACTCACATCTTTTTTTTGAAAAGCACACTTTTTAAGATGCATATCACTCAAAAACTTTATGTAGCAGTTAACATAGTGCATGTATCTAATCATCACGACCTTCATTATACGAAATACAGGAAAAATGTTATGCTACTGTCGCTTGGTTTACATGCCAATGTCTTATTTATATGGGAAGAGATTTGTCAGTCCAATTACCGACTTGATTCAATCACTGAGACAAGAGTTATACAATGAGCCTTACCATAAAATTAACTGGAATCAGGCTAGGAGTACAGTTGCTAAGGTTATTTGAAGTCTTTTTGCATTTCTTGTCCATGTTAGAAAAATCAATATCATATCCTGCTTATTAGCAATTTTCACAAAATTGATGCCTACATAAAACTTACACAATGTGCTAATTTAGGAGGATCTGTACTATCCGCATCCCCTCATGCAAGATATGTTATGGGATTTTCTTCACCATGTAGCCGAGCCTATCCTGACACGTTGGCCTTTTTCAAAGTTGAGAGAGAAGGCATTAAAAGCTGCAATTGGTCATGTACATTATGAGGATGAAAACAGTAGATACCTTTGCATTGGAGGCGTAAATAAGGTCAATACTTGTGTTGCAGTTCAATTCAAATGAAAGAAATATAAAATCAAAGTATTTGGTGTGTCATCATTGAACTAAATTTGTCGAGGTTACTTGCGTTATAGATTTTATGTTTGCTTGCCCGTTGGGTTGAAGATCCAAATTCAGAGGCATACAAGCTTCATCTGGCCAGAATTCCAGACAACTATTGGGTTGCAGAAGATGGCTTAAAACTTCAGGTAATATGATTATGACCATTCCCTTGCGTCTTTTGGTTACTTGACTTTCTAGAAAAGCAAAATAGCACAATTAGCACATCCATAAGCATGTGAGAAAGTTGATGCAATCACATATACTTAAAAGCATTTACTTATGATGCTTGATTTATGTGATGTAGAGTTTTGGTAGTCAGATGTGGGATGCGGCTTTTGCTATTCAAGCAATTCTCTCTTGTAATCTAAATGAAGAGTATGGGTCAACACTCAGGAAATCACATGAGTTTGTCAAGGCTTCACAGGTTAGAATATATATCAAATACTCCTTACGTGATTCTATAAAAGATATTGCTTAACCTAATCATTTTATTTTCTAGGTCCGAGAAAACCCTTCTAGTGACTTCAAAGCTATGTACCGACACATTAGCAAAGGAGCATGGACTTTCTCAATGCAGGACCATGGTTGGCAAGTCTCTGACTGCACAGCAGAAGGGCTAAAGGTAATGCCAACTCTAATGCATTTATGATTTATACTAATATTCTCATGGTTCATTTCAAAGGAAAAATTTTGAATTTTGTAAAACCTTCTATTTTTCAGGTTGCACTTTTGTTCTCACAAATATCTCAAGATCTTGTTGGTGAAAAAATGGAGACATACAGGTTCTATGATGCTTTGAATGTCATTCTTTCTCTACAAGTAAGAATTCAACCTTGCAGATTCTCTATTTTTTTTTTTTGAAAAATTTACATTTAAGTACAAGTTGTGTGAGAGTTATATTATCCACTTCACTTATTTAACTTTATTAGGTTTAATGATTTTGAAATGCATCACTTTAATACTTGACTTTCTTTTAATACCAATACAGAGCAGCAATGGTGGTTTCCCAGCATGGGAGCCTCAAAGAGCTTACCGTTGGTTGGAGGTAACTTCTCCAATAAAACTACTAGTTTCTCCCTAACTTGTTTCAATATCTCAACTTTTCCTTGTAAGATAGGTGTGTACATGTTTATGGCAAAAAACCATTGTTTTAAACTTACCACTCATTCCCATATTTTTGTATCTTATTTTTGCAGAAATTCAACCCCACAGAGTTCTTTGAAGATACTCTTATTGAGAGAGAGTAAGTTATCTTCCAGCACAAGAATAGTTGTCATGGTATTGGTCATGTTATCTTCCTGACATTAAAATTGAACCACTTTATAGGTACGTAGAATGTACTTCGTCAGCGATTCAAGCCTTGGCACTCTTTAGGAAATTCTATCCCAAGCACCGTAGAACAGAGATAGACAGTAGCATTTCCAATGCAATTCAATACATTGAAGACGTACAAGAACTTGATGGATCATGGTAATATGTTTTTTTTGCACATGTTTATATTCTTGATTCACACCATGAAGTACTGCTCTATAGCTGCACAGTTTTCTTTTGATATTTAGACACAGAAAATAAAAGTAGTCAACTATGATAATATCATTAAGAGACTGCACCAAATTTTACTTTTTTCTTCTCTTTTCTTTTGCTTGATGCTAAAAGGAGAAACCATCAATACTTACACAAGATTAATACTTATGTAGGTATGGTCATTGGGGGATTTGCTACACCTATGGTACATGGTTTGCTATAGGAGGATTGGCAGCTTGTGGAAGAAACTATAAAAATTGTCTTGCATTGCGCAAAACTTGTGAATTTTTGCTATCAAAGCAGCTACCTAATGGTGGATGGGGAGAGAGTTACCTATCAAGCCAAAACAAGGTATGAAAATTTGTTTTGATTTAAATGTTACTTATTTTTTACAATAGAAAAGAAAGAAAGAAAGAAGGAGGGGGGGGGGGGGGGGGGGGGGGGGGAATGGAAATAGAGAACTCAAATTAGTTTCTTTGTGCAACAGGTGTGGACAAATATAGAAGGCAGCCGTGCAAATTTGGTTCAAACTGCATGGGCGCTGTTATCGCTTATTGATGCTGGGCAGGTTGGTCCATCATTTTCAACTAAATTATTTAATAAGTTGTACATTAACATGACTAATTTAGGTTTTAGCAATAGTTAGAGTTGGCAATTAGTTGGGGATCTGTCATGAAAATGAGTAATCCAAGATATCAATCAGTAATCTACCATTGGTCATGATATCAATCACATTTGAAGTTATGCCCCAAAAGTACTAGTCAGGTTACTATGGGGGTTCCTCATAATCACTTATATAGCTCAGTTCGGCCTAATAAACATACACTTATCAAATCCAATTCACGTAATCTAGGATATTATACATACAAAAACAAAAATTAAGATCTAAACAAATAAATTTGATAGGCCACAAACTGAATGACCCCTTGTGATAGAGATTAATTAATTAATTAGCCAAGTTATTAATTAATCAAATTAACATGCAAAGCGTGGTAGCACAAACAAATCACCAATAAACTAATTATGCAGCGGAAAATAAATAACATGGTGATTTGTTTACGAATGGGGAAAACCTAACGGCAAAAACCCCACCAGGTGATTTTTAGGTCACCACTCCCGAAACTCCACTATTATCACAACAAGCGGTTACAAGAAAGGAATCCAAGTACCTTACCAACCTACAGTTGAACCCTTACCCCAATACCCAATTGGACTTATTCTGTAGTGACAGTTCCCCTTTCGATGCACGACTCCCAAGTACGTGACTAACCAATTGCGCGGATCCCAGTACGCGACTTCAATCACCAACTATGAAGGTTGTTGGTTGCAAAGTTCTTCAGTTCATCCACACGATGAAGATCAGGAAGATGCTTAGTCACAAAACCCTACGGTGCACATACACAGCAACTGCTTCAAGAGAAAGAGATGAACTAGGGCAAGAACTTCGTCTCCGGTCATAATTTGCTTGAACAGAGTTTTCTCAAAGCTTGTGCAACTTGTGAACTGTTTGACGGCCCTTAAACTGATCCTTTTATATGTCTAGGGTTAGGAGAAAAGAAAGCCCAAAGACAAATTCACGGATCTCAAGAAAATCAGATTGGAATTCTGAAAATCTTAAATCTTGATAGATAGCAGGTGTCGAGCAGCTATCGACCAGGTGTTGAGCACACCAAATGTAGAACAACTTCCTTAAGCTCGATAGATGCAGCTGTCGATCCAGCTGTCGAGCTTTAATGATTTTACACTTTGAACTTGTTTTCTTGAACAGATTTGAAAGCTTCAATACTTGATCTTGAAATATGGTTTCTTGAAGTATTTAAAGACATCCTAAATCTACCCAAATACAAGTAAAGTGCGTTTTGTCAAAGGATAAGCCAATTACATAAAATCATGACATATGTTCCTAACAAGTGAAACACATATGTCCTAACAACCTCCCCTTTTGGCAATCCGTGACAAAACCACAACAAACAAATGAACATATGAGAGAAGTCATAAATCACTCAACTCATATTCACTTGTTGAATATAATAAAATCTATCCTAACACAAACTCTTGAAAAACTTTGCAAGAAGAGAGTTTATGGCAAGTAGACTTTGACAACCTGTATTTCTGAAACACTTTAAACAAACTCATCAAAGCATCTTTGTGTGAAACAGAAATAGTAGATTGCATACAAGTATAAGAAACATGTGTATAACGGGAGAAAAGAAACAATACATGAAAGGGTAGGTGAAAGAAAAACATACATCAACATAAGTAAGAAAATCAGTACAATGTATGTCTATAAATGGTCACAAGACCTCATGTACAAGAGTAATGTATCTAAAGAGAAAGAAAAGAAAAGATACATACTGTCCTCACTACATCCCTCAAAATGTATCAACTACCCCTAACAAAAATGGTTCTATACTAACACTCCCCCTAAGATAGACTACTCTTATATCCAAAACTACTCCCCCTTTTTGTCACGAGTGACAAAGGGCAAGAGTGTCAAGTAGACATCTCATCGATAGAGCTAGCATCTCCATCAGCATCATCCGAAGCATCATCTTCATCACCATCATCATCATCCTCATCCTCAGAATCAGAAGCCACGGGAGAAGGTGGAGAAGGAGTAGCCTCAGAAGCAAAACTACCCATGGACGCCTGTCGCCGTGCAATACGTCCGACACAAACGTTCACCTGATACAATTTCGTAGAGAGTGTATCTAGGCGAGCATCCATGCGCTGCAACTATGCCATGATGTCTCCTAAAGTCACATCGCCCGAAGAAGAAGGAGGAGCGGATGTGGATGGAGCAGAACGGGATGGAGCTGAACGTGAGGAAGGAACTGCTGAATCCGACTACCGTGACCGAAGTTGGGCCTCATTACGTTTAACGGTAGCGTAATCTATGGCACACATGACGGTAAAATGGTCGGAAGAGGGAAAGGAAACGGAAAAATGGCGTAAGATCCTCGTGCTAGGGGAAGGAAAAATGAGCTTATCATGGGATGCCGAATCTAGATGAACATCTATAATAGACAGAATGAAATGAGAATGAAAGTCTATGGTAAGATGCTCAAGAAGAGATAGCAGAAATCGAGCGTGAGGCTTTGTAATGGAGTTATAGTGAGAGAGGGGATGCAAAACAAAAGTCATCACCATGTTCATGAATCGAGGACCTTTAGCAAAAGGTCGACATGGTGTAAACAAACGCTCACCCCAAGCAAAAGGGCACTCACAGAAAGCAGACATGAGCTCATCCCTGGACACAGTCCTCAGACGCTCACAACTAGGATAATTAGGAAACTCTATCCTAGGGACCCGAAGCACATCCACAACAAGTTGCGGTGTGATAGGAATGTGCGTACCTCGAACGTGAGTGAAGAAAAGAGGTACTGAATGATCAATCTCGTGCATGTTAGAGTAAAACTCCTAGATCAGCACAAGAGGACAGGTGACCGGGACGTCACACAGTGACTCCCATCCCCTACTGTGAATGACAGAGGGAAGGTCGGTGTCGACAAAATCCAACAGAACGACTTGGCGTTCCGAATGAATGCCTCGTCTAGAAAAGTTCTCTGAAAATGCCTTAAAGGCATCATCATCACGGAACTGGATATAAGTAAGAGTAGGATCAGAAGACGAAGAAGCATTGGAATGAAGAGGGTTCCGGGCTGGAATGGATTTACGCTTAGGTGCCATAGACACGACTAACGTAAACTAATAGAGAGGGAGAGAAAGAATGACAATCAGAATAGTCCCAAATAGTTTCAAATAAATCAAGTATATTGAAAAAGAGTACGTATGCATGGGAAATGCATGAACATGTGACATGTAAAAGTAATTGCATCATGGGCTCAGCCCAATCCAAACCTATCAGCACACAGACATATAACACACATCTAAATGCATGACAATATCATTATAATGCTAATGTGATGAAATGTATGAGGTTTTAAACTCATTTAAGTGAAAACCCATCACAAAATTTCAATGAAAACTCATCAATTTTGAAAAACCTCAAAAATTTTCAAAAACCCCAAAACCTAGGTTTCGAAACATGAAATGCATGAATGAGAAAGGATTAGAAGCTTACCAAGTAAAGAAAAACTAGAAAAAGCTTGAGGAATCCTTGAGGAACCAAGTTGGAGTGAGATGAGAGTGTTTTGGGAGAGAACACAGAGAAGTATCGAGAGAGATATCGAAGGAAATGAGAACCGGATCGCACAGGAGGCTTATATTGAGCAGCTAATAAATCTCGACAGATGCAGGTATCGAGAGGTATTGATGTATTTGTCGAGGAGGTGTCGAGAAAAAGTTCGTCGACAGCTGAGGTGTCAAGGAGGTATCGAGGAACAACTCATCAACATCAAGAACAGAAGCTCGATCGATCCACCAGGTATCGAGGTGCTGTTGAGGATGCAGACTCAATCTCGATCGATCAACCAGGTGTCGAGGTGCTGACAAGATTGCGATAAGAAAAAGCTTAGGAAGCTCGACAGATAGCTAGCTATCGAGGAGCTATCGAGGAGGTGTCGAGCCAGCTATTAAAAACAGTTTTTCGAGATGTGAAAAACATAGACATGAATGCAATCCAACATGCAACTCAACCAACGATCCAATCAACATATTAAGCTCTCAAAAACATCTCTCAATAAAAATTTTAAGCACATGGATCTTCAAAAACACACCCACACACTAAATAAGTCTAACCAATTTTATATTTCAAAAATAAGTCAAGACAATTTAGTGAGCATACATTAACACATGTAGAACCTCGTGATGGCCAAATCACATTGTACCTGCACATGTATCAAGAATATTGCGTTTTGTGTGTGAAAAACATCGCAAGATTGCATAAGTGTATACATGTTATGACGATTTGAGATATGAGAAAATCACTTTAACTCACACACAATCATAACTGCTTGATGGGGACTATCACCTTCAAGGTACATCCTATAACTCCCACATCTCCTAGAATACACGCTTGCAATCATTTTTAAAGCATTTTTGATCTTTTTGCTTTTGATTTTTCTTTGCATATTTTTTCTTTTAAGCATATCATGCATGGGCATATTAGAGTGAGAAAAGAAATACCCAATGATATTTGACATTCCAATTTTGCTATGCCTAAGCATACAAATGTCATTGACACTGCACTTTTGCTATGCCGAAACATACAGGTATCATATTATGATTGGCGGGGAATAGTGGTGAGATGGTTATTAATGCATTTATCTTAGGATTTTTTAGTCATTCCCGTCAAAAAGAGTGATACGAGTGTTAAGTATAAAAGACAACTTAATCTTACTCATCACAAACAAGAGCCACAAAGCTCACTTGCTTAGTTGTGTATAGAGATGCTCATCTAAGCTACAAATGATACAAAATTTAGAAGACTTTGTTTCAATGGCCATCCAAGGTACACAAGTACCAAAGTACACAAAACACACACTGTTTTTGTATTTTTCTGATTTTTCATTTTTTTTTATATGAAAAACAAAACAAAGCAAAAACTGAAAAATAACCAAACAAAAACATGTTAAACAACCAAAGCATAAAAACTAGATGCAAATGCATGAGGAAGGAAGAGAAGAGAGAAGATCATCCCATGGAGATAGCACCAATGTTTTGACGAAGGTTTTCGAAACGTTTACTGTCAAGAGGTTTGGTAAACAGGTCAGCCTTTTGATCATCGGTGTGAATAAACTCAAGAGTGAGAATACCATCTTCGACAAGCTCCCTAATGAAGTGATGTCGAATCTCTATGTGTTTGGTTCTAGAATGTTGAACCGGATTCTTAGAGATGTTAATGACACTGGTATTGTCACAACAGATAGTGAGATGTTCTTGACAAATACCATAATCATGGAGGAGTTTTTGCATCCATAGGAGTTGGGTGCAACAGCTATCAGCAGCAATGTGCTCAGCTTTCGCAGTGGATAATGAGATGGAATTCTGCTTTTTACTCATCCAAGAGACAAGATTATTGCCCACATAGAAACAACCCCCTGAAGTACTCTTTCTATCATCAGCATTCCCAGCCCAATCAGCGTCAGAGTACCCAGCTAAGACATCACTTGTGTCCTTGCTGTACCACACACCAAACTTAGTAGTGGTTTTGACATACTTTATGATTCTTTTTAAAGCAGTCATATGGGACTCTTTGGGATTAGCCTGATATCTAGCACACACTCCAACACTGTAGCTAATGTCAGGTCTGCTAGCAATAAGGTAAAGTAGACTACCTATCATGCTTCTATAAAGAGATGAATCAACACTTTTACCTAACAAGTCAACAGTGAGTTTAACATTTGGGCTCATAGGGGTTCTAACAGAACTAGCAGATTCTAAACCAAACTTTTTCACAAGATTCTTAGCATATTTAGATTGAGATAGGAATATACCTGAATTTTGTTGACGAATCTGCAGCCCAAGGAAGTGAGTCAGCTCTCCAATCATGCTCATCTCGAACTCGGCCTGCATGAGTTTTGAGAAACCATGAGCAAGTTCATCCTTAGTTGATCCAAAGATGATGTCGTCAACATAGATTTGAGTAACTATCAGCTTGCCATCTTCTCTTTTGATGAAAAGAGTATGAGCAGTCTTTCCTCTTGTGAACCCATGTGACACCAAATATTGTGTAAGCCGATCATACCAAGCTCTGGGAGCTTGTTTTAGCCCATAGAGTGCTTTCTTGAGGTAAAGTACATGATCCGGGAAGTGAGGATCAATGAACCCTTTTGGTTGAGCCACATAAACATCTTCTTTGAGTAGTCCGTTTAGGAAAGCAGTCTTTACATCCATCTGATAAAGCTTGAACTTCAATTGGCAAGCCAAGGCAAGAAGAATTCTGATGGATTCCATACGGGCAACTAGAGCAAAGGTTTCATCATAGTCTACTCCTTCTATTTGTGAGTACCCTTGAGCTACAAGTCGAGTCTTGTTGCGGATTACATTGCCCTCCTCATCAGTCTTATTGCGAAATATCCACTTTGTGTCGATGATGTGTTCACCTTCCGGTCTGGGCACCAAAGTCCAGACATCATTCCTCTGAAACTGAAGTAGTTCATCATGCATTGCTTCAACCCAACTTTCATCCTGAAGAGCTTCTTCAACCTTAGTGGGTTCAACCTGTGACAAATAACAAGAATAGGACACAAAATTAGCAACACATTTATCAATCGTTCGTTTCCTTAATGTGAGTTCATTCAAATTTCCCACAATATCTTCTAGAGGATGATTTAGTTTAATCCTTGAGGAAGGTCCTTTCTCCTCATGGGATTCAGAATCTGGTGAAGTGGTTATATCTGCTGGATCTTCCATAACACTAGGAGTAGTTGGAGTGCTAAGAGATGCAGGTTCTTGTTCAACAATTTCTTGAACTTCTCTAGGCTCAGGAGGAAGAATTTCTTTAGTGAGTTCCTCAACACCCTTTTCAGAACCGGAATCTGAAGACTTATTAATAACAACATTCACTATTTCCATTACCTTCATGGTTCTTTTGTTGTATACCCGATAAGCCTTATTTGTAGAGGAATAACCCAGAAATATTCCTTCATCACTCTGGGAATCAAACTTTCTCACATTTTCCTTATCCTTTAGGATGAAACAAGTACTTCCAAAGATCCTGAAATACTTCACATTCGGCTTCCTTCCTTTCCATAACTCATATGGAGTCTTCTTGGTACCGGGTCTAAAATATACCCTATTAACCGTATGACATGCAGTGTTGACGACTTCTCCCCACAAGTTTTTAGCCACATCCTTATTATGCAGCATGACTCTAGCCATCTCCTAAATAACTCTGTTCTTTCTTTCTACTACACCATTCTGCTGAGTAATAGGAGCAGAGAATTCTTGAGAGATACCTGATCTTGTGCAAAATGACTCCATATATGAGTTCTCGAATTCTTTACCATGGTCACTTTGAATTCGATCAATTTTCAAGCTCTTTTCATTTTTGCAGTCTTGTGCACAAAACTTCAATGTGCTCAGGAGCATCAGACTTGGATCGTAGAAGAATGACCCAAGTGTACCTAGTGAAGTCATCTACTACAACCATGACGTATCTCTTAACACCAAGAGACTCGGTTTTAGTTGGACCCATAAGATCCAGATGTAGAAGCTCCAATGGTCTAGATGTAGCTGAAGTCTGAGTGCCAGGATGCTTAGCTTTAGTCTGTTTTCCAAGTTGGCACGGTCCACATACCACATTGCTCATTCTACTAAGCTTTGGTATCCCTAAAACTGACTCATGCTTAGATACAATAGAAAGATGTTTGTAGCTAGCATGTCCCATCCGTTGATGCCATAGATTTTCATTTGGCAAACGAATGCTATTACATACAATATCAGCATCAAGAACCAATCCATAACAGTTGTCAAGAGTGCGAACACCACTTATGAGTTTCTTTCCAGACTCATTCATGACAAGACACTTTCCCTTGGAGAATAGCACCATGAAGTCTTGATCACATATCTGACTTATACTTAGCAGGTTCACCCTTAGACCTTCAACATATAGAACGTTTGCAATGTCCGGCAGTCCAGGTAAAGAGATGATTCCCTTTCCTTCAATCTGCGATTTGCTCCCATCGCCAAAAGTGACATTGCCACCTTTCTTAGACTCGAAAACCTTGAAGAGAGATCGGTCTCCAGTCATGTGTCTTGAGCATCCACTGTCAAGGTACCATAAGCATGTGTCCATTACCTTAAATGTAGACTTCATCATGAAACACACTTCGTGCTTTGATGATAAATCAGTGGGAATGGTACTTTCTCTCAACTACCTTATACAAGCTAAGCGTTTAACTTTCACTCTTCTCAGACGAACTCCTTTGCACATTTTCATTCTGAGACAGTCTAGTTTCTTCTTAGCCAAACTGAGATCCTTTTCAATAGTCATTATGAGAGACTTCAAGTAACTTTTAAACCTGTATTTTCTGAAATACTCAAACAAATAGAGATTAGAGAAACAGGATGTATTTGAAAACAATGATCTCTTCAAGCCGATTACAGCCATGACAACAGGGGTTAATGGATCAACACAACAAAGATTAACCCTAATCAGAGTGTGCCTGCTTTGATACCACTTGATAGGCCACAAACTGAATGACCCATTGTGATAGAGATTAATTAATTAATTAGCCAAGTTATTAATTAATCAAATTAACATGCAAAGCGTGGTAGCACAAACAAATCACCAATAAACTAATTATGCAGCAGAAAATAAATAACACGGTGATTTGTTTACGAATGGGGAAAACCTAACGGCAAAAACCCCACCGGGTGATTTTTAGGTCACCACTCCCGAAACTCCACTATTATCACAACAAGCGGTTACAAGAAAGGAATCCAAGTACCTTACCAACCTACAGTTGAACCCTTATCCCAATACCTAATTGGACTTGTTCTGTAGTGATAGTTCCCCTTTCGATGCACGACTCCCAAGTACGTGACTAACCAATTGCGCGGATCCCAGTACACGACTTCAATCACCAACTATGAAGGTTGTTGGTTGCAAAGTTCTTCAGTTCATCCACACGATGAAGATCAGGAAGATGCTTGGTCACAAAACCCTACGGTGCACATACACAGCAACTTCTTCAAGAGAAAGAGATGAACTAGGGCAAGAACTTCATCTTCGGTCACAATTTACTTGAACAGAGTTTTCTCAAAACTTGTGCAACTTGTGAACTGTTTGACGGCCCTTAAACTGATCTTTTTATATGTCTAGGGTTAGGAGAAAAGAAAGCCCAAAGACAAATTCACGGATCCCAAGAAAATCAGATTGTAATTCTGAAAAACTTAAATCTCGACAGGTAGCAGGTGTCGAGCAGGTGTCGAGCACACCAAATGTAGAACAGCCTCCTTAAGCTCGATAGATGCAGCTGTCGATCCAACTGTCGAGCTTTAATGATTTTGCACTCTAAACTTGTTTTCTTGAACAGACTTGAAAGCTTCATTACTTGATCTTGAAACATGGTTTCTTGAAGTATTTAAAGACATCTTAAATCTACCTAAATACAAGTAAAGTGCGTTTTGTCAAAGGATAAGCCAATTACATAAAATCATGACATATGTTCCTAACAAGTGAAACACATATGTCCTAACAAAATTTATGAAACTTTAAAACTTAAGTATTAGATGATAGCAAAATTTAGAAGGTGAGCCTTTAGTAATTGCTTTGGAAGTGCAGATGGATCCCATATCCTGATTCTAAATGTTTTTATAAATTTAGGCCAAGATAGATCCAACACCAATTCATCGTGGAGTCAGAGTGCTGATCAATGCACAAATGGAAGATGGTGACTTCCCTCAACAGGTAATTCATGTTTATTCAAAATCCAAGGAATTTAGATAAGAATTTCATTTCTTTTGTCAAAATAACTTCTACATACCAAAATATTTTTTGAAGCATAGTATAACCAATTGTT
This sequence comes from Quercus tomentella, assembly GCA_028535165.1. Taxonomy (NCBI): domain Eukaryota; kingdom Viridiplantae; phylum Streptophyta; class Magnoliopsida; order Fagales; family Fagaceae; genus Quercus; species Quercus tomentella. Next base: position 47,932,603 of record JAPQVY010000111.1, read on the forward strand.
ATTGGCAATAGGAAATCACTGGAGTATTTATGAGGAACTGTACACTAAACTACTCTTCATATAGAAACATTTTTCCCATATGGGCTCTTGGGGAATATCGGAGGCAAGTTCTATTTGCACAAAACTTGAATGCGTAAACAAAGGATTGCATATTGAAGTGCACCACCAATCTCCAATATATATACAACTTTCACATAAGAAAGAAATATAGATAACTATATACTACTTGAAAGATGTAAAATATATCATAATGTAGTTTTTGTGAGACAAATGGTTTGTCCCTCTACAAAAAATAAATGTCCATTTAGTTTGTGTCAGGATCTCCTTCATTAATTTTCTGCAACTTAATCATGCAAAGTAATATTTGTGGACTTACCCAAAAGGAAATGTAATATTTGTGGATGCTATATGTGCAAGTGCATCATACTATGTTGAATTACAGTGAGTATACTTTTGTAAGAAATGAATAAAAAATATTTAAGGTTATAGGTATTTCAAGTCTCACACACACTCTCTCTCTCTCTCTAAATTATTTTAGGAGACAGTTTTATAAAGTGACCCCTTTCACATTATGTAGGTTTCACAGGTGTATAGCTCACCAAATGTAAAAGCTTGTTTGATTAGTAACCTACTTAAGTTGTGAACCCTTTTTCTCTTATTGCTTGCCATAAGAATTACTCGTAGTTTGCATGACTTTTATCATGTTATTAAGTTACCTATGCACATTAATATATTGCAAATATTTTTTTGGGGATGTTTAGTGAAATTTTCCCAATTTCATAAGAATTCAAGTTTTTAAATATCCTTTAGACCTTGGAATAAGGTTTGTTTGCTGTTTGAGGTAGGTTGGGGCTGAAAGATTAGGTAGTTTAACGAAGCCTTACTTGGAAAATGGTTATGGCACTTCGAGAAAAAAGTAACAGGTTATGACATTAGATTATAGCAATCAAATATGGTATGGCAAGAGGGGACTGGTGCCTTAGACATGTACGAGGGAGTCTAAGGGTGTGCGCGGTACGGTCGGCTTGGTTTGGTCGGCTTGGTTTTTTTTCAAATTTATTACCGAACCGATAGAGATTGGTTTTTTCATAATTGAAACCAATGCACGGTCGGTTTTCCGATCTATAGTGGTGTGGTTTTTGCGGTCTGTTTAATCGGTTTGGTTGGTTTGAATATATAAAAAAAAAAATTGCTTTTTTTTAAAAAAAATTAAAAAAATTGGGCTTCAAGCCCAATATCAATACACAACATGTTCAAGACTTCACGCAAAATGTTCAATTGAAAATTTTTTCACACATCAGCCTGTTCACAGTTCACACTTAAAAAAAAAAACCCTGTCCATCTATACAAACTTCTTTTTTAAAAACCCTGTTCATAGTTCACACATAAAACTTTTTTTTTTAATTAAAAAAATTGGGCTTCGAGCCCAATATCAATACACAACATGTTCAAAACTTCACGCAATGTTCAATTGACAAAATTTTCAAACATCAACCTGTTCACAGTTCACACATAAAAAAAAACCTTGTCCATCTTCACACATAAACAGCTCCTTGCCCAAATAACTCAACTTGAAAACAATTGATATATAAGCAAATGCATTAGAAATTTAGAAACTACAAACAAGCATGGACCCACGACCCTGATCTCTTGCCTGCACTAACCAGCGCTTTTGACATTGATCTCCTGCCTACACTCACCCATGACCCACGCAGTGGTTACTGAAGATTAAAAGCAATAGAGAACAATTAAAAGCAATAGAGTTTCCAGTGGTCCAATAGTAGCTAGTGGTGATTGGTGAGCCAGCCGAGCCAAGAGCAGCGAGAGGCAAGATGCAAAAGTGAGAGAGAGACTGAGGCATCTGAGACTGAGAGAGTTTTTTTTGAGACTGAGAGACTTAAGTGATTTGATGAGAAAAATATATATTTATACTAGGGTTGAAATCAGAAAACCTAGCTTAAAACTTCACCGTTTTGATGGTTTTTTGTTTTTTTTTTGGGGTTAAATTACTAAGTGAAACGACCACGTTTTGTTATTTAAAAAAAAAAAAAAAAACTGAGTAAAATGTATCGGTCGATTCGGGAATAAAATCGGTTTTGGATTTGTAGCTCCGGTGGTAGCACCGCACCGGCATCGGAACGGGCTTCACCCTCCGAATGCCAGCCTCGGCTCATTCGGTCGGCGGTAGAGTCGGGATGGTGTCATTGGTGCCGGTTGGTTGGGTTGGCTCTGGTGACGTTTTTCTCACCCCTACGAGGGACTCGTGGGTGTGGGATATTGAACTATGGAAGAATATTAGGGCAGGTGCAGAGAGTTTTTTTGAACAAGTAGTGTATGCTGCAGGGGTGGGTCATTGAATTCGATTTTGGTACGACCCTTGGAGTGGGCATACTAGCTCCTCTAAAGGATCCATATAAGAGATCTTTGGTCAAGTTAAAAAAAAAATGCTTGGCAGCCATTAGGATTTTAAGGTGTAATCGATCACCTAAGTCTAATTAATTTTATTTCCTAAATTTAACTAGGAAGGCCCTAGGGCTTCTTAGCTAAACTAGAAAATAAAACAACGTCTCGAACCAAAAGAAAAAGATTTGGAAGTTCGATTACGTGTGAGGAAAATATTAGGCACCCCCACAACACTTATCCAAAACAATAGTAAATTGTTTCAAATTTAATCTTAAATTTCACTATTTTAAGTAATAACTAATATATTTGGCATTTGGTTTAGAAAGGAAAGCATGATATACATGTACATGTGAGATAATGCAAAGATAAAACCTATTATAGGATGACATGTAATCTATCCTAGTATGACATATATAGAAATAACATGTAATCTATTTTAAGATGACATCCAAAGAAGACAATATAACTTAAGATGACATGTTAAAAGGAATGTAGAAGAAAGACATAAAATATCCTAGGATGACATGAAGTGACATGCAATCTATCCTAAGATGACATGTGCAATCTAAATCATAATTGCATGTGAATGACATATATAGCATGAATAATTTAAACAAGATATAAGGAATATGCCTTATGTGTTTAAATTTAAACGAAAACATTCTAGGTCTCACATTTATTTTCTTGCAAAAATCAACAAAGTAAGATGTTAGTTAAAGGGGGGGGGGGGGGGGGGGGGTTATGTTTGGCTTTTAGGGTGAACATGGACTTAATGGAGTTAAGCCATGGGAAAAACATCACATTTTAAAACACCCAAAGTAAAATTCCTATGAGCTTTCAATCTACCAAAAAAAAAAAAAAAAAACTCTTCAAAGGTTTTTTGTGTAAAGCTCATAGGATTTTTGTTTTTTGTTTTTTTGGGAGAAAATCATTAAAAGAAAAGATTAAAATCCCATAGGTTTTTTTTTAATATTTTTTATTTTTTGAAAAATCTCCTAGAAGGGAAATAATAAAATTCCTATGACTTTTTAAATTAGAAAGAATCCCTAAAAAGGGAAAAGATTAATTCCATGGTTTTACCCCTTAAAAGGTTTCCAAAAAGAGAAGAATTAAAAAGGCCGTATGGGTTTTTATTTTGAAAAGCTCAAGAAAGTTCATTGGTGGAAACCCCAAGTTTAAACAAGCTTTATAAAAACTTCTAAAAAGGAAAAAGATTAATTCCATGGTTTTACCCCTTAAAAGGTTTCCAAAAAGAGAAGAATTAAAAAGGCCCTATGGGTTTTTATTTTGAAAAGCTCAAGAAAGTTCATTGGTGGAAACCCCAAGTTTAAACAAGCTTTATAAAAACTCCATTATTCTTATGTAAATCCCATGTATGTCCAACAATTGGGAATATATATAAGCAAGACCAAACAAAATAAAATGATGTAGGCATATCATAAATCATCAAAGCAACATCATCAAGACAATAAAAGTTCTAATACTAGGATGACCAAGGAAAAAGGATATAACTTTAAAGAATATGATGCCGGACTTTTTAGAAAGTAAACCTCATACATGACAACCTAAAAAAAAGGGAAGTTTAAGGTAAAGATGTAAGCTTTGAGAACAAAGATTGAAACTTTGTCTAAAAGGGTTACACTTTGAACCTAAACATGAAAACTAACATGCATAGATGAATATTCACAAAAAGAAAGCAAGCCCAAGACCAAGATTCAAACTTTGACAAAGAAAACAAGGATTTCAATATCAAAGGAACCAACTTTAAGCCATAATGCAAACTTTTATACACAGGAGATAAACAAAGCATAGGACATAACAAACAAGAAAGCTTTAAAGATAAAAATGCAAACTTTTTATGTTCAAATGCCATATTCAAGCTGTGAATGTTGGTCCATGCGCAGCTTCAAGCTGTGCATGTATAAAAATTCAATGTTTATTCCAGCTTTAAATCCAATTTTGATCCATCTCAGGTATTGATTTTGCAGACTAATTTGAAGGCCTTTCCGAAATCTGATTTAAATAATCTTGGTGTGCACGGAAAGATCTCGTAGCGTAAATTCCATATCTAGGTTCCGGCCTCCAGTCATTTGAAGCTCCATGCTAAAAGTTATTATCCTCTAAAGTTGGTTGCCCATATTAATTTCCATGGTTTAGGCTAATCTTCCCGACTTAATATAATTCGGACGTCCTTTTATTGAGCCTTTTGTTCCAGGATGTTAAGGACTACTCCTAGTTTAGGAAAGCATGTGCTTTTTGGGTCTAAGATCCATGAGCAATTAAGAATCTACGTGCGAAGTTAGTACCAAAAAAAAAAAAAAAGAAGTAATTTTATTGGTTTTCCTTAACTTTTGCCTATTTTTCAACTAAATATTTTTAGACTTTCTGACCTCCTTTTTGATCAAACATTTTGTCCATGAAAAGCTTATAATGCTTACTTCCTAAAGATCATTGATTTTTATTTCCAAATTTCAAGTTGATGGGCTTGATTGGAAAATGGGCAGAATTAAGGTTTAAATAAATAATAATAGTAAAGTGGTTTTTTCGATTTTTGATAAAGTCATCTTATTTGAATGAGATTTTAATAAATCAAGCTCACCAAATTAAAATTCATTACAAGAACTTTCCAGTGACACCTTAATGATACGTCGCCAATTTTAATCCCCAAGAGCATTTTTCCTTTTTTTTTTTTTTTTTTTTTTTTTTTTTTTTTTTTTTTTTGTTTGTGGCGAGATCTTGCTCATATGACATGGGCCATAAATTATCCCGATCCAACAGTCATATATTTTTTTAGTCAAAATGGGAGGTCAAAAAGTGGGTTGACTACAATCAATGTTCCAAATAATGGTTGGAAATTTTAATTTTACTATGGAAAGATGAAAATTATCATTTGGGAAAATTTTTGACTTAGTTTAACTACTGGTCAACTTGGTCAAAGATTGGTAAACATGTATATTTTGATCATTTTCACCTTAAAACTATAAAATGAGATAATCTACCGTCCAATTGGAATAAATTTCATTATTTAAAACATTCCCATAACCTTGTGATTAAAAAGATAATTTTTTAAATTTTTGTGAAAAACAGGGTTTTGGCACATAAACTAATGCGAACAAAATATAATATCAATTTTTTTTTTTAATCAAATGGTGGATTGAGTAATATGTTAATTTTAATTAAAATGATATTTTATTAATTTCAATCGATAATTAGTACTAATTTTTATTTAATAATTACAATATATATATATTTTTTATATTATGTAATAAGGGCATGGGAGCAGGGGCAGCTCCACATTGGGTCTAGGGTGGTCATAAAGGACCATCCTGACATGGAAAACATTATTATTATTATATATAAATTTCTTTAAAAAATTTGGATTTTTTTATCCTTAAAAAAATTTGTGACCATCCGAATTTTTTTTAAGCCCAACATAATTAAACATTGGACAAAGTTTGATAACAAACTAGGTTGTAGACTAAAACTACAACTTCACTAAATTTTTTTTTATTGGATGTAAATTTTGACAAATCCACATTTGGATTACATTTTCTTCTTATATCCTCCATACTTGCAAAATTTTAAGAAGATTAAAGATCAATAACTATGCCATCACTCAAATGTTTAAATTTCAAGTTTTTGTAATCGAAATTATACATAAAAAATAAGTTTATGAATCGAATAATGAATAACATCCGATTGGCATGAAATCTAACATGTGTTTTAAGAACATAAAGAATATGTAATTTAACGGTTAGATTTTCAAAATATATAGCCATGTTATTTTTTTTAGTCAGACTTGTAGCTTTAGGCTACAACTAAGCTTGTAGCCAAACTTTGGTCCCCTTAACAATATATTAGGTCCTTACAAACAAAAAGAAAAAAGCTAGAAAATTTTATTTAACTAAGATTTTGAAAGAGATGTAGCTTGTAGTATTGATAATTAGACTATCATGCTACAGTTTCAAAATAAGAAAATTTGTAGAAGGAAATTGTAAGATTTTATATATTTGCGTGTTTTTTTTTTTTTTTGGGTCAATATATGAAGTTCTTTTTTTATTATATTTTGTATAATTTAAGTTTCTTAATGACCACTCTAGAAAAATTTTCTGGAGCTACCACTACATGTGAGAGTAAATTTATACAAACTACATTTTTTATTCTCTCATTTTTTTTTTTCACCAAACAAAAGAGTTTTTCATCCCTCCACTTTTTCAACCCAAACCAAACACAACGAGGAAAAACTAATACCTCTTCTATCACCCCCCACCCCCCCCCCCCCCCCCCCCCACATCACTTGGGGAGAGCTCTACCCTTTCTCTTTCAATACTATAAAAAGGCCCCACAACCCTTTTGCTTAAAAATACAGAGAATTTACTTCAAAAAAGTGATTCAAGAGAAGTTTTTTACTTTGAAAAGCATCCTAAAACTAAAATTTATTGGCTATGACTTATTTCAGTCCAAAGCCTTCTAGTTAAACTTACTAACCCTCTAGGACACGTGCTCTGGTTAAAAATCAGTTCTTCACATAAGGACGCTATACATATAATTCCTAGACCTAATTTAGATGACAACTCCATTTTCACCCTCCGCCCGGTCCACTCCAGGGCAAAGCATATTTCCCATGAGGAAACTACTTGTTGCGGGCGCTTGTGCCCACATGACTAAAATAAAATGTGGCCCAAAATGTAGAGACCAAAATGTATTTACATCGAAAATCTATAGCTTTTCGTTCGGTGCTGTAACTGCTTTATACAATGATATTTTGGCTTAGCTTGGTTTTCAGGTGACTTACTAGATGTAGGTCCCTAGAGATCAAGAGCAAATAGCTCATCCTAACATACTATTATTTACAATAGAACAACAAGCCCTTGATAAATATCTTCCTCGGTGTACTAACTCAACTGTTGAAGATTTAGTCCCAAATGTTTAGACAATGATGGCATACCAATCTAGTTGTAACGCAAAGAATAAAAGAATCTCGTAAAATAATCTATTATTCGGTAAAGCAGCATGAGCAAGAATTTTCATTTTTTGCTACAGATAGTACTTCAAATCTTTCCATAAAATTGCTAAGCAATCTGTTTCCCACTTTTTATCACATTTGATTTTGTTTTATTTATTTTTGAGTACTGTTCTTTGTTGGATATATTTGCACCATTTCCTACATGATTTCCACTAGAGTAAATGGATATCATTTTTTTTTTTAATAAAAATGTTCATACATGAACTACTTTGTTATTAGAACAATATATACAAGCCCCACACAGTGTGGTTATATACTAGTTTTATTAACAGAGGAAATGGCCTAACCTAAGAACCGGCACAATTACTATGTTTTGTTTTTTGTTTTTTTTGTTTTACTTTATACCTTAAGATTGTTTATGGCTCCTCAACAGTTAATTGAGTTATAGCCTATTCATAAATTTTTTAGAGTCTCCTATGATCCCAAGAAAATAATCAATATATTTTACTAAATATAAAAATATAATTTGACAACTTCAATAAGAAAATAACGTAGCAACATAATTAAATATATCAACGTAATTCTTGATTATGAATTGTAAATTAATACATATAGTTAGTCCAACTTCAACATTAAGAAAAACAAATAACTTATTATAACTACAAATTTTAAACATGTAACTTGATGCTAGGTTATAATTAAATAGTTTAAATAGTGAAAACATCCGATGCCAAGGCAAGGGCTGGGGTGGGGGACATGTCTCATGGGTACGCTGCTAAGGCAAAGACTGGGAGTCCAAGTCTTCAGAAAGAAACTTTACACACACACACACATATATATATATATATATATATATATATATATATATATATAGAGAGAGAGAGAGAGAGAGAGAGAGAGAGAGAGAGAGAGAGAGACTTTCTTTCGAGTGTGGGTGTAATTTGTTCTCTCTGATTGGTAGGGGAGGCAAGCACAATATAATCAAGGTAGAGGGTCCAAGGGGCTATAGATAAATACTTGAAATAGATATTTTAGAAGATAATTGGGTAAAAGTAAAAGTCCAAGCTATATATCTCTTCAACCACGAATAGTAGAACAAGTTCCTTAATTCTTATCCTATTTCCATAGTCTTCTCCTTCTGTCTATAACTGGTACAACATACAGGTGCATGAGATATCTCTTGTGACAAATATGTCGAGTAACTTAGTAATAAACCAAATAATAAAATATAATGTGAAAAGTTGGTGGAATCAATTTCGATGATTGGCAACATATTACGATGATTGACACGTTTGCTAAACAATATTGATTAAAATAATTCTTGAATCAGTGAAGGAAATCAAACTGTAGTCTGTAATATCCTTTTGCTTATAATTTCCATTTTGTCTACTGAAGGTCTATTATTTATGGGCAACACAACAAGGGGTAACTCTTTCTCTTCTTAGCCAATAGCTTATTGTTTAGTGGCACGGTTTGGTACTCTCCAAACCAAATAACAAAATATAAGATGAAAAGTTGTTGGAATCAATTTCGATGATTGGCGCAACATATTACCATGATTGACACGTTTGCTAAACAATATTGATTAACATAATTCTTGAGTCAATGAAGGAAACCAAATTGTAATATCTTTTGCTTATAATGAGGAAATTAATATGTTTATAAAAATAGGTTTCATGCTAAATTGTCAAGAGCGTGTCCCTAGGGGTGTTCATTAAACCGCACAAATCGCACAAACCGCATCAAAACCGCCCGCAAAATGACATAACCGCACCGCACCGCACCGCAAGTAACAGTGTACCGCACCACACCGCACCGCATGGTGCAGTGCGGTTTGCGGTGTTATAATAAGAAAACCGCACAAACCGCACCGCACCCTCTCTATATATTAATATATTTATTTATTTTTATTATTAAATATATTATTAATAGTTTAATAACCCTAATTTTCAAAAAAAAAAAAAAAAGGTTTGATAACCCTAACAAGTGTTGACTAGAAAAGCCAACCCAAAATAAAGAAAAACAAGCTCAATAATTTATAACTTGCCCTCAAAAAAAGGGAAAAATTAGTTTTGGGTTGGGTAGGAAAATCCCAAAATTTGAAAAATATATCGACTTCAAATTGCATTTTATACATAGCACCGCACATGTGATTGCAAAAATGAGGTGTGGTGCTGTTATGGTTTTGGATAAACTCTAAACCACACCGCGTTGCACCGCACCGCACATATGACCGCAAAAATAAGGTGCGGTGCAGTTATGGTTTTAGTTAAACCGCACCGCAAAGTGCAGTGCTAAAAGTGGCCCAAAACCACACCGCACCGCGAACACCCCTACGTGTCCCCATGGAAATTGACTAAACTAAGAATATAATTAATCTTCTTCATAACTTCCCTTTCACATTTACCCAAAAAAAAAGAAAAAAAAAAGCATTCACCAAACCCACTTGTATGACTGATACAACGATGGGGAAGTTTTATATGACTAAGTAGATTTTTTCAAGTAATTCAATATAGTGTGCCATGTTGACAAGAAAGTGAACCTTTACAAGGGTTGTACATGGTGCGGTGCGGCCGGTTTTTGTGGCCGTTTTTGCACCGCACTAGAATCTTCGGTTTCCTAAAAACCAAGCCACCGCCGTGCCTGAGGAATGGTTCTCCGGCAACATCGGTGGCAGTTCCAGTCGCCGCGGTGGTTGGTGTCCACCTGTCTATCACACTCACAAAGAGGAAGAGATATCTAAAACCAAAATCAAACCTAGAAAACTCAAGGATTCAAACCACAAATCAAAACTTAGATCAAATGTAAATATAAAAGGATTCAAAACCCATTACAAACCCAAATATTAAAACCCATTACAAACCACCTGTTTGACTGAGCTGAGTGATGGAGTGAGTTGAGTTTGAGAGACTGAGAGCAAAAGTCTAAAAAAGAGATAAAGAGACAAGTTAGAGTGTTAGACAACTGGGTATGTGTGTGGTTGAGAGTAAACAAGAAAAAAAAAACTTACACAGTGACTTAAAACACTAACCAAATACGGAATCTTTTTTTATTTTAATTGTTTAAATGCAAGACAACTTAGACAAGACCTGAGTGAGACTATTCAGACTTTAGGACTGACACATGCTAGCATTTTTTATTTATTGATAGGCACACTAACGTTATTTTTTTTTTGACTTCACACGCGGGTGAGAAAGAAACTAAGAGTCCTCATAAAAAAAAAAAAAAAGAAGAAAGAAACTGAGAGTCTGATCATGGCGTGCTCAGCATGCCATATATTTTTAAACAGAGCACAGGTCACGGCGTGAGAAACTGAGATCACGGCGTGCTCAACATGCCATATATTTTAAAAAAAAAAAATTATGTATATATTAAACATATTCGGTGCGGTTTGGTTCTCGGTGGTGTGCACATCTCGGCGTCGATGGCCACACCGGTCCGACGTTGGTACTGAAGAGATGCCGCCGACCACCATGCTGGAAACCTTTGGCGGAGCTCTGAGGGGTGCTGATTGGTGCGGTTAGACTGGTTTCAGTCGGTGCCAGTAGATCAACGATCAAGCCTAACCTTTACCCTAAGAACATTCGTACTTGCTCATGCAAATATATATATATATATATATATATTTTTTTTTTTTAATATAAGAACCAACTTTTTCTATTTTACATTTTTTTTATACATTATTGTGATTATAGAACATCAAGATGTTTTAGTTATATGGTAGGTCGCTTTGAATATTATTAAAATCGACACTATCTAATATGTATTGACTTAGCTTGCTATTCTTATTTATTTATGTAATTGGAAGCCCTTGTAGCTATAGCAACCGGTTTAAATAATTTTTGTTCTTGTATTTTCAACATAAATTTTTAAATAGGATTCCCAAATTTCATCTATTTATTCTCCCCCTTTTTGTCATGTATTGACAAAGACAACTCAAACAAAGAGTAGATAGTAAACATGCACAATAGAGGACAAGAAAAAAAATAGAGAATTAAGGGAATACAAAACATAAGCTCACAGAAAATAAAGGCAACTGCCCCAATGAAGAGCAACAACTAGCCCTATGAACAGCACAAGTTTTTAAAAAAAAAAATCTTTCTCCCACTATAAAAATAGGAAAAACAAAACAAGTTTTGGGAAAAATAGTTTTGGGGAACATTTAGGAGGTGGGGAAAACTGAAAAGACACAAACCAGCCAAAAAACATTGAGGATAAACATGAATACAAATATTCACTCTTTCAATATATGCAAACTTGACACTTTGTGACCTATAAACAAATGCATGCAAACACTTCAGGCACAATCAGTGAAGACTATAAAAAATAGATCTCAATGATATAAAAATCAGCATGCAATGTGTTTTCATGTGTCAAGGTATTTTGAACTCAAATCAATCTCAAGAGTTGAGAAAATATTTGCACATTTATTATCCATCATATCTCAAAAAAAAAATTCCAATTTTCAATAGTTTACACATCAAGAAAAATAGCATATACTAAATTGTACAGAACTCAAAAATTAATCAATCAATTTTAGATCAAGTTTAGCACCCAATTTAGCAAAGTGTATGCATGTTATGTGTGAAAACAATGAGAGATATGACTGCAAAAATGCAAGATGGATAAAGAAAACAATGCAATGCATGTGAATCCTATCACAAATGATGCATGAAAAGTCTAATCGGTCAAGAAACCAAAAAAACTTAAATTTTCCAATTTCAATCGATTGAATGGAATCGAGCATCAATCGGACATCAATCAAATTAGGCAGAGACTTTTGGCCTTAAAACCTGAACATTTTCGATCAGTCGAGGGAGATCTTTGATCGTTCGAAATAGTGAAAATCTTTAAAACTTAAAAATCTAGAAATTTGATGCAGAAAAACAACTTGAAAGTAGTCACAATATGTAGGTTTCACAGATGTATAGCTCACCAAATGTAAAAGCTTGTTTGATTAGTAGCCTACTTAAGTTGTGAACCCTTTTTCTCTTATTGCTTGCTATAAGAATTACTCGTAGTTTGCATGACTTTTATCATGTTATTAAGTCACCTATGCACATTAATATATTGCAAATATTTGTTTGTGGATGTTGAGCGAAATTTTCCCAATTTCATAAGAATTCAAGTTTTTAAATATCCTTTAGTCCTTGGAATAAGATTTGTTTGCTGGTGGAGGTAGGTAGGGGCTGAAAGATTAGGTAGTTTAATAAAGCCTTGCTTGGAAAATGGTTATGGCACTTAGGGAAAAAAAGTAACAGGTTATGACGTTAGGTTATAGCAATCAAATATGGTATGGCAAGAGGGAATTGGTGCTTTAGACATGTAAGAGGGATTCGTGGGTGTGGGACATGGAACTATGGAAGAATATTAGGGCAAGTGCAGAGAGTTTTTTTGAACAAGTAGTGTATGTTGCAAGGGTGGGTCATTGCATTCGGTTTTGGTATGACCCTTGGAATGGGCATACTAGCTCCTCTAAAGGATCTATTTAAGAGATCTTTGGTCAAGTTAAAAAAAAATGCTTGGCAGCCATTAGGATTTTAAGGTGTAATCGATCACCTAAGTCTAATTAATTTTATTTCCTAAATTTAACTAGGAAAGCCCTAGGGCTTCTTAGCTAAACTAGAAAATAAAACAATGTCTCGAACCAAAAGTAAAAGATTTGGAAGTTTGATTACGTGTGGGGAAAATATTAGGCACCCCCACAACACTTATCCAAAAGGATAGTACATTGTTTCAAATTTAATCTTAAATTTCACTATTTTAAGTAATAACTAATATATTTGGCATTTGGTTTAAAAAGGAGAGCATGATATACAAGTACATGTGAGATAATGCAAAGATAAAACCTATTATAGGATGACATGTAATCTATCCTAGTATGACATATATAGAAATGACATGTAATCTATTTTAAGATGACATCCAAATAAGACAATATACCTTAAGATGAAGTGACATGCAATCTATCCTAAGATGACATGTGCAATCTAAATTATAATGGCATGTGAATGACATATATAGCATGAATAGTTTAAACAAGATATAAGGAATATGCCTTATGTGTTTAAATTTAAACAAAAACATTCTAGGTCTCACATTTATTTTCATGCAAAAATCAACAATGTAAGACGTTAGTTAGGGGGGGGGGGGGGGGGGTTATGTTTGGCTTTTAGGGTGAACATGGACTTAATGGAGTTAAGCCATGGGCAAAGCATCACATTTTAAAACACCCAAAGTAAAATTCCTATGAGCTTTCAATCTACCCAAAAAAAAAAAAAAAAAATCTCCTCAAAGGTTTTTTGGGTAAAGCTCATAGGATTTTTGTTTTTTGTTTTGTTTTGTTTTGGGAGAAAATCATTAAAAGAAAAGATTAAAATCCCATAGGTTTTTTTTTTTAATATTTTTTATTTTTTGAAAAATCTCCTAGAAGGGAAATAATAAAAGTCCTATGACTTTTTAAATTAGAAAGAATCCCTAAAAAAGGAAAAGATTAATTCCATGAGTTTTACACCTTAAAAAGTTTCCAAAAAGAGAAGAATTAAAAAGGCCCTACGGGTTTTTATTTTGAAAGGCTCAAGAAAGTTCATTGGTGGAAACCCCAAGTTTAAACAAGCTTTATAAAAATTCCATTATTCTTATGTATGCCTTTCTCTTTAGCCATTTTAATATGGGGCTATGAGTTTACAACCTTAACTAGAGAGTCTAGTTAAGGTGTAAATCCCATGTATGTCCAACAATTGGGAATATATATATATAAGCAAGACCAAACAAAATAAAAATGACGTAGGCATATCATAAATCATCAAAGAAACATCATCAAGACACAAGCATCATCAAGACAATAAAAGTTCTAATCCTAGGATGACCAAGGAAAAAGGATATAACTTTAAAGAATATGATGCAGGACTTATTAAAAAGTAAACCTCATACATGACAACCTAAAAAAAGGGAAGTTTAAGGTAAAGATGTAAGCTTTGAGAACAAAGATTGAAACTTTGTCTAAAACGGTTACACTTTGAACCTAAACATGAAAACTAACATGCATAGATGAATATTCACAAAAAGAAAGCAAGCCCAAGACCAGGATTCAAACTTTGACAAAGAAAACAAGGATTTCAATATCAAAGGAACCAACTTTAAGCCAAATTGCATACTTTTATACACAGGAGATAAACAAAGCATAGGACATAATAAACAAGAAAGCTTTAAAGATAAAAATGCAAACTTTTTATGTTCAAATGCCATATTCAAGCTGTGAATGTTGGTCCATGCGCAGCTTCAAGCTATGCATGTATAAAAATTCAATGTTTATTCCAGCTTTTTAAATCCCGTTTTGATCCATCTCAGGTATTGATTTTGCAGACTAATTTGAAGGCCTTTCCAAAATCTGATTTAAATGATCTTGGTGTGCACGGAAAGATCTTGTAGCCTAAATTCCATAGGTTCCGGCCTCGGGTCATTTGGAGCTCCATGCTAAAAGTTATTATCCTCTAAAGTTGGTTGCCCATATTAATTTCCATGGTTTAGGCTAATCTTCCCCACTTAATATAATTCGGACCTTTTGTTCCAGGATGTCAAGGACTACTCCTAGTTCTGGAAAGCATGTGCTTTTTGGGTCCAAGGTCCATGAGCAATTAAGAATCAACGTGCAAATTTAGTACCAAAAAAAAAAAAAAAAAAAAAAGCAATTTTATTGGTTTTCCTTAACGTTGGCCTATTTTTCAACTAAACCTTTTTAGACTTTCCGACCTCCGTTTTGATCAAACTGTCATTGAAAAGCTTACAATGCCTACTTCCTAAAGATCATTGATTTTTATTCCCAAATTTCAAAGTTGAGTGAGCTTGATGCTTTGGAAAATGGGTAGAAACAAGGTTTAAATAAATAATAATAGTGGTTTTTTCGATTTTTGATAGTCATCTTATTTGAATAAAATTTTAATAAATCAAGCTTACCAAATTAAAATTCATCACAAGAACTTTCCAGCAACACCTTAATGATATGTCGCCAATTTTAATCCCCAAGAACTTTTTTCTTTTTCTTTTTTGCGGGATCTTGCTTGTTTTCAGTTTGATTTGGACCCATGAACTGTCAAACTGAAGGAAATTATATTATCTATGACATGAGCCATAAATAATCCCGATCCAACAGTTCTATATTTTTTTAGTTAAAAATGGGGGTTGGGGGGGGGTGAAAAAGTGGGTTGACTATAATCAAACTTCCGAACAATGGTTGAAAATTTTAATTTTACAATGGAAAGATGAAAATTATCATTTGTGAAAAAGTTTGACTTAATTACTTTAACTGCTGGTCAACTCAGTCAAAGATTGGTAAACATGGGTATTTTGATCATTTTGACCTTAAAACTAAAAAAACGAGATAATTTACCGTCCAATTGGAATAAATTCCATCATTTCGAACATTCCCATAACCTTGCGATTAAAAAGATAATTTTATAAATTTTTGTGGAAAACGGGGTTTTGGCACATAAACCAATGTGAACAAAATACAATATCAATAATTTTTTTTTTTTGAATCAAATGGTGGATTGAGTAGTATGTTAATTATAATTAAAATGATATTTTATTAATTTCAATTGGCAATAATTACTAATTTTTATTTAATAATTATAATAAATTATTTTTATATTATGTAATAAGGGCATAGGAGTAGGGGTGGTTCCACATTGGGTCTAGGGTGGTCACAAAGGACCATCCTGACGTGGAAAACATTATTATTATTATTATTATTATTATTATTATTATTATTATTATTATTATTATTATATATAAATTTCTAAGAAAATTATGATTTTTTTATCCTTAAAAAAAATTTATGACCACCCGAATTTTTTTTAAGCCCAACATAATTAAACATTGGACAAAGTTTAGCAACAAATTTGGTTATAGACTAAGGTTACAACTCCACTCTATTTTTTTTATTGGATGTGAATTTTGACAAATCCACATTTGGATTATATTTTCTTCTTATATCCTCCATACTTGCAAAATTTTTAAGAAGATCAAAGATCAATAACTATGTCATCAATCAAATATTTAAATTTCAAATTTTTGTAGTCTAAAATTATACATAAAAAATAAGTTTATGGATCGAATAATAAATAACATCCAATTGGTATGAAATTTGACATGTGTTTTAAGAACATAAAGAATATGCAATTTAACAGTTAAATTTTCAAAATATGTAGCCATATTAATTTTTTAATTCAGACTTGTAGCCTTAGGCTGTAACTAAGCTTGTAGCCAAACTTTGGTCTCCTTAATAATATAATAGGTCCTTACAAACAAAAAGAAAAAGGCCAGAAAATTTATTTAACTATGATTTTGAAAGAGATGTAGCTTGCAATATTGATAATGAGACTATCATGCTACAGTTTCAAAATAAGAAAATTTGTAGAAAGAAATTATAAGATTTTATGCATTAGCGTGTTTTTTTTTGTCAATATATGAAGTACTTTTTTTTATATATTATATTTGTATAATTTAAGTTTCTTAATGACCACTCTAGAAAATATTTCTGGAGCTGCCACTGCATGTGGGAGTAAATTTATACAAACTACATTTTTCATTCTCTTATTTTTTTTTTCACAAAAAAAGAAGAAGTGTTTTTCATCTTTCCACTTTTTCAACCCAAACCAAACACAACGAGAAAAAACTAAAACCTCTTCTATTCCCCCCCCCCCCCCCCCCCCCACATCACTTGGGGAGAGCTCTGCCCTTTCTATTTGAATACTATAAAAAGGCCCCACGACCCTTTTCTCAAAAATACAGAGAATTTACTTCAAAAAAGTGATTCAAAAAAAGTTTTTTATTTTTTATTTATTTTTTACTTTGAAAAGCATCTTAAAACTAAAATTTATTGGCTATGACTTATTTCAATCCAAAGCCTTCTAGTTAAACTTACTAACCCTCTAGGACATGTGCTCTAGTAAAAAACCAGTTCTTCACATAAGGGCGTTATACATATAGTTCCTAGACCTAATTTAGATGACAACTCCAATTTCACCCTCTGCTTGGTTCACTCTAGGACAAAGTGTATTTCACATGAGGAAACTACTCGTCATGGACGCTTGTGCCCACATGACTAAAATGAAAAGTGGCCCAAAATGTGGAGACAAAAACGTATTTACAACAAAAAACTATAGCTTTTTTCGTTCGGCGCTGTAACTGCTTCATACAATGATATTTTGGATTAGCTTGGTTTTTAGGTGACTTACTAGATGTAGGTCCCTAGAGATCAAGAACAAATGGCTCATCCTAACATAACATACTATTATTTACAATAGAACAACAAGACCTTGATAAATATATTTATCAAGGTCTTGTTGTACTAACTCAACCGTCAAAGATTTAGTCCCAAATGTTTAGACAATGATGGCATACCAATCTAGTTCCTTTACAAGTGTACTAAACATAATGCAATGAATAAAAGAATCTCGTAAAATAATCTATTATTCGGTAAAGCAGCATGAGCAAGAATTTTCATTTTTTGCTACAGATAGTACTTTAAATCTTTCCATAAAATTGTTAAGCAATCTGTTTCCCACTTTTTATCATATTTGATTTTGTTTTATTTATGTGTGAGTACTGTTCTTTGTTGGATATATTTGCACTATTTTCTCCATGATTTCCACTAGAATAAATGGTTATCATTTTTTTATTTATTTATAAAAATGTTTATACATGAACTACTTTGGTATTAGAACAATATATACAAGTCCCGCACATACTGTGGGTTATATACTAGTTTTATTAACAGAGGAAATGGCCTAACCTAAGAACCGGCACAATTTCTCTGTTCTTTTATTATTACTTTATACCTTAAGATTGTTTATAGCTCCTCAACAGTTAATTGAGTTCAAGCCTATTCATAATTTTTTAGGGTCTCCTATGATCCCAGCAAAATAATTAATATATTTTACTAAATATAAAAAATATAATTTGACAACTTCAATAAGAAAATAACGTAGCAACATAATTAAATATATAAACGTAATTCTTGATTATGAATTGTAAATTAATACATATAGTTAGTGCAACTTCAACATTAAGAAAAACAAATAACTTATTATAACTACAAATCTTAAATATGTAACTTGATGCTAGGTTATAATTAAATAGTTTAAATAGTGAAAACATTTGAGGCTAAGGCAAGGGCTAGGGTGGGGGACATGTCTCGTGGGTATGCTGCCAAGGCAAAGGCTGGGAGTCCAAGTCTTCAAATGGGAACTTCACACACACAGATATATATATATATATATATATATATATATATATATATATAGAGAGAGAGAGAGAGAGAGAGAGAGAGAGAGTGGATGTAATTTGTTCTCTCTGATTGGCAGGGGAGGCAAGCGCAATATAATCAAGGTAGAGGGTCCAAGGGGCTATAGATAAATACATGAAATAGATATTTTAGAAAATAATTGGGTAAAAGTCCAAGCTATATATCTCTTCAACCACCAATAATAGAACATGTTTCTTTTCCTATTTCCATAGTTTTCTCCTTCTATCTATAATTGTTACAACATGCAGGTGCATGAGATATCTCTTGTAACAAATATGTCGAGTTACTTACTTAATAAACCAAATAATAAAATATACCGTGAAAAGTTGGTGGAATCAATTTCGGAAATTGGCAACATATTACCATGATTGACACGTTTGCTGAACAATATTGGTTAACATAATTCTTGAATCAGTGAAGGAAATCAAATTATAAAATATCCTTTAGCTTATAATTTCCATTTTGTCTACTGGAGGTCTATTATTTCTGGGCAACACAACAAGGGGTTACTCTTATTCTCCTTAGTCAATAGCTTATTGTTTAGTAGTATGGTTTGGTTCTCTCCAAACCAAATAATAAAATATAATGTGAGAAGTTGGTGAATTGTTTACTAAACTTAGAATATAATTAATCTTCTTCCTAACTCCTCACATTTACTGGAAAAAAAAGATAATAACATTTACCAAACCCACTTGTATAACTGATACACCGATGGGGAAGTTTTATATGACTAAGTAGACTTTTTCAAGTAATACGATATCGTGTGCCATATGAGAGCATGATTTTAGTGACAAGAAATTGAACCTCTACCCTAAGAACATTCGGATCTACTCATACTAAAATTTATATCTATTTCTTTAATATAAGAACCTAATTTTTTTATTTTACATATTTTTTTAATTATTTTTTTCATACATTATTGTAATTATAGAACATCAAAATGTTTTAGTTATATGATAGGTCGCTTTGAATATTATTAACATCGACACTATCTAATATGTATTGACTTATCTTGCTATTCTTATTTATTTATGTAATTGGAAGACCTTGTAGCTATAGCAACCAGTCTAAATAATTTTTGTTCTTGTATTTTCTACATAATTTTTTAAACTTGTTAGATCTGTGCATTTCACAATTCATTGCCGATTCGTGCAAGCAATAATAAACAGAAATAAACCTAGATTAATGGAAGACACCCTTGTCATAGTTGTTGACTTGTTGGTTTCATTTTAAGATTGTGGTTAATATATACATAACAAGGTAAGATCTCACTTTAGATATTAGATATATCATACTTCTTTAAAAATTACAAGCAGTTACTTGTTTGTGGGGTTAAATGCCAAGTAAATGTTAAGGAATCAATATCTTAATACCAAAGCTTGTGAAATGTGAACTTGTCAACATGGTACCAAGGGTAAAATAGCTAATGTATATTATATGCACTTTAGTTGGGAATAATATTTATATATAAAACGAGTCTTCGAATTTTTTTTAAAAACTTTTTCCGTTGTTATCAAATAAGTTTTAAATGTCCATATTTCTTCAGGTCATTATATAATACTACTTATCATCTTTTTAGATAAATTAAGGATCTGTTTGGATACCGCTTATTGCTGAAAATTGAAAATTGAAAATACTGTAACAAAATAATTTTTAAATGTGTAAATAGTGCCATGAGATTCAGTTTAAAAGTTGATTTTGCTGAAATCTATACTTGTGGGTTCCGTGAACAGTGCACGGGACCCATACAAAAAAAATGCAGACGCGTAGTTTGCCGCTATCCAAACCCAGCCTAAAGCAACTCATAAGAACAAATTTTGATTAAATTAGGTTTGATATTCTCTACAAAAAGTCAAATTAAATTAGATAAATTTTTCTTGAGATTCGGCTTGATTGTTACGCCCAGAACAAAGAACCCTGAATGATTACATCTTAATTATTAAAATCTATGAGGGGTATATATTAGGCATTATCCTTATTGTGGGGTATATATAGTAGGAAACCCTAAGTTTACATTAGATTAACCCTAATGTTGTAGTACTTGTACTATAAGTAGAATTGTTATTACCTTGTTTACCTTATAATTACATGGAATTGCAATAAATTTGTGCATCATAGACCATAATATTTCTAACAGTGTGTATAATAAATTAATAATTCAATTAAATTTTATTGTTCTATCAGTAATTAGTATAAGATTTTTTTTCCCTATTCCTTGACAAACGTATGAAATATGAAATCTCTGCAAATTCCACACCAACACTTATATGGATCATCAGTACTAGCCTACACTTATAAGAGATATATTAATACTTAATGCAAATTTATACTTAATCTTGAAAGTTTGGTATAAAGTGAATCCAAATTTAATATTTAAGCTTGCAAATTGCTATAAAGTAAATCGATATGCAAAATGCAGATTACCCAAAAGTATAAACTAGTGAGGGCGACTGGTGTAATGTTGTTTGGTTATAGTGTATATTTGATTGGTTTAACTTTAAAACGGTCGATAAATTTTACATCAGAGTTTATATATATTATTTTTGCGGCTATCGAAATATTAAAAACAAACAGGAAAAATAGTCCTTCTCCAAGAGTGAGTTGGGGAATATAGTTTATAGGTAAATAGAGGCCAAAATGGAGTTTTATCCCTTTCTCACAAAATTTCCAGCAAAATGCCTCTTGTCTGAAACTATTTAGGAATATGCCCCTGTTTTGAAACTTGATTTTTAGAAAATTGAGTTTCAAATGTAAAACTCGATTTTTGGACAATCAAGTTATAGCGAAATTGAACTTAGAATTTTTTTTTAATTAATTTATTTTATTTTTTCCTGGAACTCGAGTTCCATTCAAAGAACTCGAGTTCCATTTCCACTTGAATATTTTCAAGGAACTCGAGTTCCACAAAATTATTTTTTATTTTATTTATTTATTTATTTATTTTTAAGTTTCAGTTCCCTATAACTCAATTGTCCAAAAATCAAGTTTTAAACTGAAACTCGATTTTCTAAAAATTGAGTTTCAAAACAGGGGCATTTCTCTAAATAGTTTCAGACAGGGGGCATTTTGCTGGAAAGTTTTGGTGAAAGGGGCAAATGCCCATTTTGGCTTGGTAAATAGAACATCACTTTATGACAAGTGGTTATTTAAGGGAAAGAGGACAAAGAGAAATTTCGGAAAAATGAGTACCAAAATTGGTGTATTTTTTCACACTTTTTGGCTGAAAGTGAGAGAAATGGGCCCATATAACTCGGCATTTTAAATACATAATTGAGCCCACAAATTTGATATTCATAATTGTTAGGTCATATTTTTATGTAGTTGGCATATTTTTTGAAAAAAATGCATTTTGTTTGTATTTGAGTAGTTTAAAGTGGATTCAAGAATATATATCATGAAGTATATCACGAAATGAATGAGTAAAGAACTGTGTTTTCATT
The DNA here is from genome assembly GCA_028535165.1 of Quercus tomentella. Classification (NCBI taxonomy): domain Eukaryota; kingdom Viridiplantae; phylum Streptophyta; class Magnoliopsida; order Fagales; family Fagaceae; genus Quercus; species Quercus tomentella. Next base: position 47,954,720 of record JAPQVY010000111.1, read on the forward strand.
AATTAGAAAGAATGAGTACAAAATCTGTATATATACAAGTATTGAAGCAAGTAACTTCCTAATTGCAAAAACAAAACACTAACTAACTGAAACCAACTTCACACATGCTTGCTACAGTAATAACAGACTCACTCACGTGTCAACACTTAAGTAAAACAATTCAGCTACTAAACTACATGTCGTATATACAGTAAAGCTAATACAATTATACTGTCGTTTTACTACTCTGTTCTGACTTGATCAATCTTCTTCCTTCCTGCTCTTGCTTTCTGATCTTGCTAGTTTTATCTTCACTATGATACTCCCCCTCAAGAGCAGCTGGTGTGTGTATATTGATCATTCCCATCTTACAAGTAAGATTTGAAAATTGATTGTAATTCATAGCCTTAGTAAGTATACCACCAATTGACAAACTGTTCTAACATGATTCAGCTTGATCACCTTCTCCAAGACTTTATCCCTAACAACATGACAGTCTATTTCTATGCGCTTTGTCCTCTCATGGAAGACTGGATTGGAGCCAATGTGCAGTGCTGCTTGACTGTCACAGAACAACAAAGCCTCTCTATCATGATGCATTCCAATATCCTTGAGAAAATATAAAATCCACACTATCTCACATGTTGCTACTGCCATGGATTTGTACTCAGCTTCTGCTGAGGACCTTGAGACTGTGGATTGCTTCTTTGACTTCCAAGACACCAAAGAATCTCCAATAAAGATGCTATAACCTATCATAGACCTCCTAATGTTAGGGCATGCAGCTCAATCTGCATTTGCAAACCTTTTTAAATGCAATTTTGTGCTAGAATAAAACATAAGTCCCTTGCCTGGTTCACTCTTCAAGTACTGCAACACTCTATGTGCTGCATCTAGGTGTGGCCTTCTTGGTTTGGACATATATTGACTGAGCTTATGAACAACAAATCTAATGCCAGGTCTTGTAATTGTTAAGTACAAGAGCTTGCCTACCAGCCTTTTGTAGTGACTAGGATCCTTGAGTTCTTCTCCCTTAAATTTGCTTAACCTTAGATTTTGCTCCATAGGTGTTTTAGCACATTTGCACCCAAGCAATCCAGCATCATTAAGCAACTCAAGTGTGTATTTCCTTTGACAAAGAGCAATCCCTTTGTCTGATCTAGCAACCTCCAATCCAAGGAAATACTTTAAATCACCCAAGTCTTTTTAACTTGAATTTATCATCTAACATTACCTTAAACCTGTCTATCTCATCTTTATCATTGCAAGCTATCAAAACATCATCCACATACACTAAAAGGACCATAAAAATGTCCCCATGCTTCCTAGTAAACAAAGAGTAATCAGCTTTGGACTGAATGAAGCCAAGCAGAATCAGTGTGCTTGAAAACTTGGCAAACCATTGCCTAGAAGCTTGCTTGAGACCATAAATGGACTTATTGAGCTTACAAACAACCTCCCCCTGGCTGTGAAACCCTTGTGAAAGAGCCATATACACCTCTTCATCCAAATCACCATGTAGAAAAGCATTATTGATATACAACTGACTAAGAAACCAACCTTTGATGGTTGCCACAACAAGAAGAACCTTGACAGAAACCATCTTAGCTACTGAGGAGAAGGTTTCAAAATAATCCACACCTTCCTTTTAGGTAAACCCCTTAGCCACTAACCTGGCTTTGTACTTCTCAATGGAACCATCTGCTTTGTATTTAACCTTGAAACCCACTTGCAGCCAATGGGCTTCTTACCAACAGGCAAAGGTGTCAAGGTCTAGGTGTTGTTAGCCTCAAGAGCTGCTATTTCAGCAGCCATGGCCTCTTGCCATTTGGGGTTAGTCATAGCTTGGTAATAAAAGGTAGGTTCAACAATAGAAGAAATGGCACAACAAAAGGTTCTATAAGAGGAGGAAAGATGTTGATAGGAAACATGAGAAGAAAGAGGGTGAGAAGTACTTGAATGAGGGGATGGAGCAGGCATGACAGAAGAGACTTGGTTGCAGTGAAACTCCTGCAAATAAGAAGGCCTTTTGATGGACCTAAAAGACCTTCTAAGAGGGACAGGATTTGTAATGGGTTTAGGTGATTCTTCTGGCACTTCATCAAGAAATCATCATTAATGGTATGATGAACTTGAATGATGGAATCATGAGGAAGTGCAGAAGAATTAGGCTTGGACAGAATAGGTTCATCAAGCAAAGTGGAAACCATAGGAACACAAGGTAAAGGTGAAATAGATGAAGAACTAGAACCAGATGAAGATGAAGCATAAAGGAAGACAGATTCATGAAAGACAACATCCCTTGAAACAAAAACAGAATGAGAATCAAGATCAAAGAGCTTATAGCCTTTGACATTACAAGGATAACCAAGGAAAATACATTTTCTTGCTCTTGGATAGAACTTATCTCTAGTTTGAGCAATGGTAGAAGCAAAACACAAGTATCCAAACACTTTGAGTGATTGTAATCTGGTACCCTATGAAAAAGAAGTTCCAAAGGTGTTTTATCATTCAACAAAGGAGAGGGAAGTCTATTAATGAGATAGGCAGCAGTTAAAACACAATCACCCCAAAATTGGATAGGAATTTGAGATTGAATTTGTAATGCCCTGGCAATTGAGAGAAGATGCTGATGTTTTCTCTCCACAACAGAATTATGTTGTGGAGTATAAACACAGCTATGTTGATGGATAATACCATGAGAATTGAGGAAATCTGACATATTAAACTCTTTGGCATTATCAGTTCTTAAAGCCTTTATATTTAGGCCAAATTGAGTAGCAATCATAGTATAAAAGGAATGAAATAAAGGCCTAACTTCAGACTTAGATTTCATCAAAGACAACCAAGTGGCTCGGGTTGTATCATCCATAATAGTCAAGAAATATTTGAAACCATCTAAAGTAGGAGTTGAATAAGGACCCCAAACATCCATATGAACCAAATCAAAAGCACAGGCACTGATTTTATTATTAAAAGGAAAAGACAGTCTTTTAAGTTTTGCCATAGGACAAACTTGACAATCTTTAGTACAAGATGATTGTAAAGAAGGGATAGCATGACTTAAAACCCTAAGTTTAAGGTCAGAAGGGTGACCTAATCTTGCATGCCAAAGATAAGAAGATAGAGAAGATGCACTTGCAGAAGTTGTTGCAGAGAAAGGATGAAAAGCATATTGAACTTGTGATTGACTAAGAAATCAACAAGTGAAGAAGCAGAATTATTCTGGAAACTGTCACACTGCAATAGGTACAAGCCATCAACTCCCTTGCCCACCCCAATCGTTTTCCAAGATAAAAGGTCCTAGATAAGTAGAAAGGAAGACAAGACAATAGGGTTGAGAATGAGTAAGGGTATTGACAGATAACAAATTAAAACTAAAGGATGGAACACAAAGAACATTAATGAGAGTGAGAGAAGAAGAAAGAACAACAGTGCCAATGTGAGTCACTTGTGCTGATTCCCCATTAGGCAATTGAACCAAAGATTGCATAGTAGCAGTAATTGAGGTTAACAAATCAACTGAACAGACAAAATGGTCAGTAGCTCCATTATCCAACACCCAAGTACACCTATCATAAGCCCTTCTATTGATCACTTGTGCAGAAAAAACACTATGTGAGAGATCAACACCTGCCATTGGTACACTTGCAGGATTGGAAGATGCCACATTGGCCATTGAGGCTTCTTTGGCTTGAGGTGTTGTTGCAAGAGATGAGTTTGAAGCACCAAACAAAGCAAGAAGTTGTTGGCACTATTCAGGTGTAAAGGCAGAATTCTGGTGATGCATTGGAGAGGCAAAAGGCAAGAATTATGAAGTGGAGCTTGACGAGACTTAATAGGCCATGGAGGGTTTGTAGCATTTATCCACTGTGTGACCAGTTTTGCCACAATGAGTACAAACTGGTCTGTCCTTACCCTTGCCACCAGAACTAGTACTTGCAAGATTTGTACCATGATGATCATTTGGCATTTTAGCATCTAAAACAGTGGAATCAACTTAGCAACAGAAGCATTAGGAACTGATCTTTGTGTCTCCTCTTGAATTAACAAAGAGTAAACCTTGCTAAGAGATGGAATTGGATCCATAAGCAAGACTTGAGTCCTAACTTGGGAGAAAGAATCATTCAATCCCATTAAAAAATTCATCACGGACTCTCTGACTTGCAAATCAGTGAGCCTTTTGTTAATGTTGCATACACATTTTCCATAAGTACATGAAGGAAATGGACTAAGGTTTTGCAATTGATCCCAAAATAACTTTAACTAAGTAAAGAAATCAGTGACAGACATCTCACCTTGATGAAGCTTTGCAATTTCCTTTTGAAGATTGAAAACCCTTGGTCCATTGGTTTGAGTAAAATGATTCTTCAAGTCATTCCATATTTCCAAGGCAGTGTCTTCATAGATGATGCTTGCTTGAAGTTTTGGTGAGACTAAGTTAGTTAACCACGTTCCAACCATGTTGTCACACCTGATCCATGCTTGCACAGCTAAGGGAGTAGATACCAATGGTGATGAGAGAGTCAGAGTCCCATCAATGAACCCTAATTTGTTCTTAGTGAGCAAAGCTTTCCTCACAGCTCGAGCCCAGGCTGAATAGTTTTCTCCACCTGTCAAAGGTTGTGTAACAAGAACTAGACTTGGATTCTTTGCATGATGCAAGAACATAGGGTCATCCATTGGAGAATCTTGTGAAGAAGAAGATGGATTCTCAGATGTAGCAACATTGGCAGAACCATTTGTAGTCGCAGCAGAAGCCATTGTTGGCAAAAGAAGAAAATTTTCTCAAGTACAGAGTGATTATCAAAGTGATTTTCTCGAGAAAATTGAGAAGGAAAAACAAACTAAAAGAAATGCAAAACCCTAGAAAGATTTGGGAATTTGCTATGATATCATATCACGAAATGAATGAGTAAAGAAATGTGTTTTCATTAATTAGAAAGAATGAGTACAAAATATGAATATATACAAGTATTGAAGCAAGTAACTTCCTAACTGCAAAAACAGAACACTAACTAACGGAAACCAACTTTACACGTAGTTGCTACAGTAATAACAGACTCACTCACATGTCAACACTTAAGTAAAACAATTCAGCTACTAAACTACATGTCGTATATATAGTAAAGCTAATACAATTATACTATCATTTTACTACTCTGTTCTGACTTGATCAATCTTCTTCCTTCCTGATAAGTATGTTAAAAGACTTTACAAGTGGTAGTATTGAAGACATGAAGACTACACAAAGAAACAAGTCTAAAAAAGCTATAAAATTTAACTCTGACACCTGGCTCGATAGAAGTTGCTATTGAGAATAAATGAATATCGATACTTGTTGTTCATTTATCGAGTTTTGCAAATCCAGATTTCTCAGATTAGATTTTTGGCTTATGATGACGTGTCTTTTCTAGGGTTTTATTCTATAACCTACTAGATGATGTAAACGTATTATTTTATAGCTGATAGACAAAGACTCACATAGAGATCTACACACTTCTTATGAAACTACTGTGTTCTTATGTGCCTTAGGGTTTTTTGACCAAGTTGCATTTTCTTTAATAAGTGTGTACTGAAGAACTTCACATCCAACAACAAGCTTCAAGTTGCTGGGAGTTAGTCACAGATTTGAGATTTGTGCAATTGAAGAAGTCTCTACAAGATCAAGTCTAATTGGAGATTAATGTAAGGGTTCTACTATAGGTTAATAGGTAGGTACTTTGGGATAGGTCAGGAGGGTAAAATTCCTTGTACTTGTAGCTGCTTGTTCTTGATTAGTAGATTCTTGAGAATGCTAACATGAAATTCACCAAGTGAAGTTTTTGCCTAGTGAAGGTTTTCCCCATTAATCAACAAATCATTGTGTCAAATTTAATTTTCATTGCACTCTAGATTAGAATTGTGATTTGTTGGTGCCTACACAATATTGCATGTAATTTAACCTAATTAATCAACTCAGTACTTGAATTAATTAATTGAGGTAAATTTATAACCCAACAATGATATCGCCACAACTATCTTACGTGACAGACTATAATTGACTGTTTGTCACTTCCACATGGACCCATCACTTTTTTTCACCAATTTTTGTATTGAAATACTCTACCTGGACCTGCCACAGTATAGTAATTACCTTTTATACTATATATGTATGTGTTACTAGTGTAATAAATACCTTTTGTTAAGGTATATAGGTAAATGATAATTTTTATTAAAAAAAACATGCAAAGACATTAGATTGTAAGAACTATATATAAGCATTCTTCAATTCTATTATTATTAGGGTTTAGTGTTTACACATTAGGGTTTAGGAGGGTTTGTAGATCATGTTATTAGGGTTTAGTGTATAGGGTTTAGGATTTAGGAAGGCTTGTAGATTTTTTATTGGGGTTTAGCGTTTAGGGCTAAGGATTTAGGAGGATTTGTAGATTTCTTTTATTAGGGCTTGGTTTTTAGGAGAGTTTGTTATCATTTTTTTTTTTTTAATTCACTAAGGTTTAGTGTTTGGGGTATGTATTATTTTTTTTTTCCCAAGTTTAGTGTTTAGGACGGTTTGTTTTGGGTTTTTATCACTGTTTTAAAAATGGACCAGATTGGACCGAATGGTTCAATTGGGAACTGGGCACTAGTCCATTCTGATAAAATCCCCAAAACTAGTCAAAAATCAGGTTGAACTAGAAATCGGGGCACAAACCAATTCTTTAACCATACCAGTTTTTAAAACTATGGTCTTTACTTTAGGGTTTAGAAGAATTTTCTGTTTTGTTTTGTGTTTAGGGTTTGTATTATTTTTCTATTTTGCTAAACCTTCATTTTCCTCTATAAAAGAGAGGGAGAAAGATTGTTTATGGGTACGCTTGGAACAATAAGCGCACGTTAATTCTTGAAGGGTGACGGATTCAGTAACTCTCATGCATTATTATTTCTATGTACAATTATACGTTTACACATGCATAATATAAGCTTTGCTATGGTCATGTGTTCACCATTAGTTATCGTCATCGTATATAACTCATGCACATTCAACGTATTATATTAACTATGATAACATATTTATCATTACTCACCATGGCCATCCATCATCCATTCACTGAAATATCATGAATTTCTAATTGTGTTCAAACAATCATTAGTCAATAATGAGTTTCATCCTATATGGGTTGTTAAGGTTGTCCGGTCATCATTCACAAATAACAAATTGCATATATTCTTGTCATCGGATGACAATACACATGATGTCCTTACTATTAAAAGTAATTTCCTCTTATATGATACCTTTTGGTTCATCGCCAAAGCTTAGAGGTCAAAACACATTAATCACTCATCAATCTTTTTTGTACATCAATTGATAAAGTTCATTGTGCATGTTCATATCATTAGACTTCATCATACTTTCGTCCTCACCACATACGGTTATCTATGATAACACAATCATTGTTCATCGTACTAATTGCATCCTGTAACGCTACATGTAAGCACATCATCACCAAACATCATCATCATCATACACCATGCGTTAGTGTTCAATGAACAAAGTTAGCTATAATCACACATTCGTCACTTGACCTACGCCGTCATACCTCATACATGCATGATCATCGTATGTGGTTAGTTATCAAGACCACACTCATCATACACCAGCGATCATTATACAATATAATGTTCAATTGTATATACTAGGTTATGATAACCCACTTTCCTACCTTACAACTTCGACTTTGAAAAGATTAAAAACCCTACAAATAGTATTTGTTTGGACACTTTAACGGTTGGACAAAGTTTTTCTTGAAATTAGTTTGGAGAAAAATTCTTTAAAATCTTCCTATATCATTTTATTAAATGTGAATTTTAAGAAATCTACTGTTATATTGTATTTCTTTTTGCTATATCTTCCATAGTTGCAAAGTTTTAAGAAAATCAAACATCGAGACCTATGTGATCTGTCATCTGTTTAAATTTCAAGTTTTTGTACTCTTAAATTATGCTTAAAAAATATGTGTATTAACATCTGATCTAAATGAATACCAGGGTATTTCACCCATTACAATTACCTTCTCCCCATACACAAACACTTTTTACTGTATTAACTTTTTAACTTTTTCTCACTTCTTTTATTTAATGGTTGAGATTGGAATTTGCTTTTTTTCAACACTCAATCTCAATTGTTGATAGTTATTGCATTAGATGCAATACCTAAGGTGTTGCAGCTAATCTCAAATCTAGGAATATTGCACCCGATTGTGATAAACGGGGGGTGGAGGGGAGGATTGCAAAAGGCAACAACATTCATGTCTGCCCCATCAACTTTTGTTCCAGCCCTCTGACATCAGTTGTGTGGCTTCATCAATTGTCAAAACCTACATAAAATGACACACACACACACTCTCTCTCTCTCTCTCTCAAATTCTTGACTTAAATGCTAACACCCTTCTACCTATTACATTCTTCTTGTTGGAAAATATAGTTTTGCATCTCATACAAAATAAGCAACGGAAAATTAATGGATCTACTTCATTCATGTGAGATAACATGGAACTTCTGAATTTTAGAAACAAAGAATAGAAAAGTGCACCTTGATGCTGTAAAATTTAAAACAGAGAAGAAGATTGAACTTGGGAAGACCTTCAATCTTCACCCCAATTCCGCATATGCCAAAGATGTGTGGTCTCTCTATCAGTTATGTACATTATTTCTTTTCTCAAGAGCTTGTGTTTATTCTAAAAACTATTTTTTTTTTACTCATACATACAAATAACTACCTAAACAGTTATTTTATTTAATAACTCTTACTAAATAATTAATTGATTATTTAATTGAGTTGACCTTTTAGGACAACTCAATTGGGCTTTAGTGTGTGGCTTGGAATGAGACCAAATGAATAAATAAAACTTTAGCTCCAATGAGCTTCGGGCCTATCCGTCAACTCTTGACAAGCCCTAAAATTACCATTAATTAAAATATTTAATACCACTATAAAAATATAATTGCACTCTAGGCTTTATTAATAAAATTATATCCCAAGACTTTATTATCAAATCAATTAACCCCTTCATGAAAATATTCATAGTAACCCAAAGCTATAATATATAAATGTCACTTTGAAAATTACTATCTATTGATCCTCGAGTTCCCATTTTAATCCTATAAGTTATTCATGTATAAAATCAAATTTCATAAAATATAAACTTTAGTAGCTCCTTATTACTAAAGTGATTAGACCTAACACTTTGAATAACTAAACCCATTAAATTTATTTTAAGTGATTATTTTATACCTAGAAAAAGACTATGAATTCCATATTGAGAATATGTGTCCATTCATTACTACATGTAATTTCCCAATGTACTTAGATTTTGATCATTAATATAAATCTTACTCCAGATACATAAAGAATACAACATTTTATATTCAAGTTCACAATTCCCTCAAGATAGAGAATTTATGTTTTTAGTTGACATTTATTAATAGAATAATTAGTCTTATGATGGTTTGGTCAATATGTCTTATGTACTTAAGACACTTCAACATATCAACTAGAAGTCTCTACTTCCATGGTCAAGACAAACCATTTTAATGACACACTATAGTATTTACAGATAAAATGCCTAATTTCATCACCGACTGTGAATTGAGGTTTTGAGTTTACAAAGAACTTGTGATTTATATCTTCTGTGACTAAATCACATATAATGCATCTTAAGAACTATATGATAATATCCAAATATTTATATTACCATTATTTTAAATAATAAAACAACTTTTATTATTTTAATACATGATGCTGTACATAATCTCAAACACAAAATGATACAATAGGTTTTAGAGAACTAATCCTAACACTTCTCTATCCTAATATCTCTCCTACTTAAAGGGTCAAGACCTCACAATTACACTGCACTCCAAGAAAATTGTTCTCTGAGTGTGCCAGCCTTTTGGTATCTCACTAAGGAACAAACACAAAATTTTCTGTTCCTCTTTAAAGGTATCACTCAAATATTCCTCCTCTTTTCTTAATTTCTCACTTTCCAATCTCCAATTTTCTCAAGAAAATGATCTTGATCTCTTTCTATGTAGACTAGTATATATGAGTATGTTACAAAACATATCCCTGGGTCTCTATGAGATAAACTATTTTGGCTGCAAAGCATGTTATATTAACGTTGTCCTAACTCCATCGTCAAAAAAATAAAAAGAAAGTTGTCCTAAGACCTAACCCCCTTTTTATACATTTTTCTTTGCAATATAGTTTTAATTTTTAGAGAATTTATATCAGGGTTTGTTCTTAGATACGATATAATTTGCATATATATATTTACTAAGAAATATGTTGTGGTTGGCTATGATTTATATTATACAAAGTTTCATACCAGCTATGACAGTCTCTCTCTCTCTCTCTCTGTGTACATAGTTGGGTTTGGTTCATTTCAAATATTATTAGGCTAATGATCATATTTACTTGTCTCATGACTGTAGGACTTGTATTCGTTACATATTTAGAGGATGTGGAAACTGAAGATAGCCGAAGGAGGGCCAGATTTGGTGAGTCTAAACAATTTCATTGGGCGGCAACACTGGGAATTCGACCCCGATGCCGGTACTCCAGAAGAGCGTGCTGAAGTTGAAAAAATGCGTGAGCAGTTTAAGAAAAACCGATTTCATAAGAAACAAAGTGCTGATCTTTTGATGAGGATGCAGGTGACTATATATATGTGTGTGTGTCTTTTCTCTCGTATATTTTCTGAGAATATCATGTTGAACATTTCATCATGTTCATTAGTCTACAAGCATCATAAACTATTCAATCAGCCATATAGAGTAGACCACTGGCTTTTGATCCTTTCTATGAATCTATCCCCTGTTTTCTTATCCAACGTAAGAATATTATTGACGTGCTTTTCGACTCGTTTAAGTTTGGTACACGGGGATACACGCAACATGTGTGAGACAAATCTCACGTTTGGCTTCATTAAGGAGTGTTTTTGTGCACTAGTTGAAAATATTTTAATAAGGTCTCATCTCTGTTAAGAAGTAGCAAAAACTAATAAACAAACTTTAAACAGAAAATAGCTCAACTTTTTATAAAAAGCTAATTGTTTGTGATAAAAAATTTAACTTTAATAAGTGTATAAGGATACCATTAACAAGATCTCCCTTAGTTTTTTTTAAGGGTATCTTAAGTATTTACTTAAGATCTTTCCATGTATAGATCACATGCGCAGTACCATATTTGTTGGTAAGTAATATATGCACAAGACACTAGGAAATCAAAATATGTTTTTTTAAAAGAATTCAAAATCCAAAATATATTGGGTTGCTTGTTTCATGGAAAGCATAGGCGATATGTAATAGTTATTATTATTATTATTATTATTTAGATGACTATTACCCTGATGATATCCTACCTTCACATCTCTAACTTTTTCATCAATTAATTTGATGTGTGCAGCACACTACTAGAAATTTAGGTCCTCATATATAGGATTGTGTTTATTTCATACCACTTATTGCACACAAACGTACACATATATTTTTATACTAAAATCATAATTTCAAAAAATTTGAATTGAAATCATGAGTTATGATTGCAATGCAAAAAAGTTTATGCATGTATCTTTGTGTGCAATAAGCAGTGTATACTAGTATATACCCTTTTAAGGTCTTTATAACCTAGACATGCAAATAGTAAGCTTTTTGAAACATAAAGCTTGCGATCGAATTTGTTCTTTCATATTTTAATTTGCATAGGTCTCCAATATAAAGGTATCTTTTTATTCAACATATTTTTACACCTTTTAGAGCAACCACATCAACTCTTGCAAAGTCTTGCAAAATAGAAAAATAACTCATTTTACATATTTTGACCGAATTGTGCATAAATGCACAAGTGCTACAGTAATCGTGCATATATGCACGGTTACTGTAGCTCTTCTATCCATTATTTTAATATTATCTTCATATACTATAAAAAACCTATTTCACTCTTTTTAGCAAGAGGTTATTGAAGAATGAATATTTTATTGATGAAAAATGAATATTTTATTGAAATATCTTGTAAAATAGATAAACTGATGTGGGTGTTTTGTAATAGTGGTATAAAATAGAAAAAGTGAGTTTTGTACGTTTCTAGACCCCTTAACACAAGTTGTTTAACCTAGTTATTTAGCCAAGTGATTACTTAGATAAATTATATAGTTCTAGGTTAACACAATAAAATCATATAATGTAAATAATGTGGAAATATAAAGAACACAACGATATGATAACCCAAAAAAACCTAACCGGTAAAAAACCTAAGGAGGATTTAATCTAGCTATCTTCAAGGTAAAACAAATCCATTATGAAAGAATTGAAGTTTGTATAATAAGACTTAGACCACTAACATCCTATTGCTACCTCGAGTAGAAAACTTACTACCACAACCACGTGACAGCTCCGAATCCACGGACTACCTCTTTCTTTGATCCACTGCAACCATAAGTACTCCATTTGTGACTTTGAGACTCCACTCAAAGATTTCAAATTTTCTTTAAGTTCTTTAAGCAGCAACTAAAGCGATCACCAAGTTCTTGACATGAATCTTGATCTTGATAAACACTTCTAGATCTCACAAAAGATTCAACACACACCCAACAAAAGACTTCTAAAATGTAGTTAGGGTTTTTTCCTTTTATACCCTACACGTCAAATGGGCTTGGGCTGAATTAGAAATTCTGCAGAAAAATAAATCTGCATGTGGTTCAATCAATCAAGCCTAATTTTCGATTGATCAAGCCTTGCAGATTAAGTCCAATAATTTCTGCAATCACTCTTCCAATTTACAAATAAACACACTTTGAGCAAGCTTAAACCTAGACTCTATGTTTTGATCATGATTTGCCAACATAATACAAATTGAAGTTCTAATACATTTAGTTCCTAAAGTCTTAGAACCTAACAGGTTTTTTTGTGTAAAACAGATGAAATCTTTTAGAAGAGCTAATGCGATTGCTCGACGTACAAGTTAAAATGTCAATTAAAGTTTGCTATGTTTAAATGTTAGCTTAGAGGACATTTTGGGCTGCAAGATGTCCCTATCGTTAGCAGACATTTTTGTCTTTGCTATTTGGAGTTCAAATTTTATAACCAAAAAAACCTAGTACCACAAACAAATGCATAACTTATATCACAACTGTTTATACGACAAATTGTGAGTGATAAAGAAAATGTGGTGGTTTCGTGTGAAAGTGACAAACAACTAATTATAGTCTGCCATATGAGATAATTTTGATAAAGTTACGATTTTTTATGTGGTAATAGAATTAATCATTTTGTAATCATAAAACTTCTATGTTTCTTTCTTTTTATTTTAATTTATTTTTTATAATGAAGCATACAACTTCTATCCACTGGTCAAAGTCAAGGAACCTAGACTCTATAATACGGTAGCACTCAATGAGAAGTTCTACCAAATTTGCCAAATTTCTAGGATCGCTAAGACTATTTTTTGTTTAAAACAAACAGCAACAACATCAAAAATATTATATATTGTGAGGGATTTCACAATTTGCTCCAATACCAATGGGCTTGGTCTGCGATCGAATGCTATAAAAGATATGTGCCCCCTCATCCTTCACCAATTGGTGGTTGGATGGATTGGTAAGGCACACGGTCCGACAAGTGGTATCAGAGCCAAGGTCATAGGTTCGAGTCGTTGGAGCCGCATTGTGAGGGAGGGATTGTGAGGGATTTCACAATTTGCTCCAATACCAATGGGCTTGGTCTGCGATCGAATGCTATAAAAGATATGTGCCCCCTCATCCTTCACCAATTGGTGGTTGGATGGATTGGTAAGGCACACGGTCCGACATATATATATATATATATATATATATATATATATATATATATATATATATTTCAGTATATTTTTTCCTTGAAATTTGCAATATATTTGATTTTTGGTCCTTCAAATTTAAAAAGTCCAGATTGGATCCATAAATTTTTCTTAAAAGTAAACAATTCCATCCTTCTATGTACGGGTCATCTGTTTTAAATTATTAGAGATATCATGGTTCATGAGGCTTAAATATATTGTAGGCCTATGTACTTAAATATGTTTTCCCAAAACATAGTAAACTTTTGTAATTTAGTGCTTTGTGTTTGACTCTTATAAATTCTATTTGTGAGTCATTGTCTCATTTTTTTCAATTGGACATATCTCTAACCCTTTGATATTGCAAACTCACAGCTTAGAAAGGAGAACCCGTGTGGGCCTATTCCACCACCAGTCCAAGTGAAAGAAACAGAGGTGATAACAGAGGAAGCAGTGATAACTACTCTGAAAAGAGCACTGAGCTTTTTTTCATCCATTCAAGCCCATGATGGCCACTGGCCTGCTGAATCTGCTGGCCCTCTGTTTTTTCTTCAACCCATGGTATGTATTTTCAAACCATTTGTTTCTAAAAAACATACTCTCTCTCTCTCTCTCTCTATACATTTGCTTAAGAAAATAAAAATGTTGTCAAAAAATTATTGAATATGTTCATTCCGTAAGGCCAATCAGATTGGTACAGTTTCTTGAATTATTATAAAAACAAAAAAGGCCCATCAGATTGGTGCAATTTCTCGCATATACTTTTTGATTTTTTGAATTCAAGCTCTCAAACGCACAAGCAAAACTGTGTGTGTGTATATATATTATCTATGACTTGCTACATGGGGATGGCTGAAAAAATTAACCCAGTGACTTGTTTGTTACATTTAACTTAACTTCAAATTATTGCCACCCAGGTAATGGCATTGTACATCACGGGAGGTCTCAATGCTATGCTTTCACCAGCACACCAGAAGGAAATAATTCGATACTTGTATAATCACCAGGTAATATTTTGTTGTAATTGAAAATAACTTTGTTTTCAAATAACTTATAGTTCCAAAGGATCTATATAAATTCGAGAGTGGAACAAAAGGTCAAAGGGAATGGCATCCCTTATTAATAGAAGGGAAATCACATTTTTATTTACCATTTAATTATATATATATATATATATATATATAGAATAGTTGTCCTCCAACGCATTACATGAAAATCATGAAACCTATATAAAATCATATAATTCATTAAATAATTTAAACAAGTCACATTATTATTAACCAAAAAAAAAAAAAAAAAAAGATCATTTGACATCACATAATTACAGGAGAGAATTCTTTCGAGATGAGAGAGAATAAAAATACACCTAAAGTTTGGACATCCTGTTACCAAAAGAAGGCTCTGGACATTCTCATTAGCGCCCCCCCCCCCCCCCCCCCCCCCCAAAAAAAAAAAAACCAAAAACAAAGACACTTAAAATATACACCTAAAGTCTTTTGAGTTCCACCTAGTGTATTAGGGGGATTTTTCTCCAATATGATTTGGAAGAAAATTCTGTCCATTTTCTTTATAAACTCATGACATAGTGTTAGCATATATTCAGCAAGCCAACAAGCCTAAGAAATTGAAAATTTTGCATAATTTTAAACTATATATGTTCGTTTGTTTGTTGGACAGAATGAAGACGGAGGTTGGGGCTTCCATATTGAAGGTCACAGTACAATGTTTGGCACAACTTTGAGCTACATTGCCTTAAGGCTACTAGGAGAGGGACCTGAAGATGGTGAAGACATGGCTATGGCTAGAGGACGGAAATGGATCCTTGACCATGGTAGTTTAGTAGCAATTCCATCATGGGGAAAGTTTTGGGTCACGGTATGACCAATTGAACCCGTTAGCCAATGTTGCTTTGGTTGATGTTACATTACTTAATAACTTTTTATTCAATTAATATATTTAAAATTTCACTATTTGATTATATGTTATTTATATTCTTAACATGTATTGTCAAATTTCCTGTCAACCAGATGTTATTTATTTTTGTAAGTAAACTTGAAAGGCCTCATCTTTTGTATAGGTACTAGGAGTATATGAGTGGTCAGGCTGCAATCCACTGCCCCCAGAATTCTGGATTCTTCCTAATTTCTTCCCTATGCATCCAGGTTTTTGTAACTCACATCTTTTTCTTGAAAAGAACACTTTTTAAGTTGCATATCACTCAAAAAATTTATGTAGCAGTTAGCATAGTGCATGTATCTGATCATCAAGACCTTCATTATACAAAATACAGGCAAAATGTTATGCTACTGTCGCTTGGTTTACATGCCAATGTCTTATTTATATGGGAAGAGATTTGTCGGTCCAATCACCAGCTTGATTCAATCAATAAGACAAGAGTTATACAATGAGCCTTACCATCAAATTAACTGGAACAAAGCTAGGAATACAATTGCTAAGGTTATTTGAAGTCTTTTTGCATTTCTTGTCCATGTTAGAAATATCAATATCATATCCTACTTATTAGCAATTTTCACAAAGTTGATGCCTACTTACACAATTTGCGAATTTAGGAGGATCTCTACTATCCGCATCCCCTCATGCAAGATATGCTATGGGATTTTCTTCACCATGTAGTTGAGCCTATCCTAACACGTTGGCCCTTTTCAATGTTGAGAGAGAAGGCAATAAAAGCTGCAATTGGTCATGTACGTTATGAGGATGAGAACACCAGATACATGTGCATTGGAAGCGTAGAAAAGGTCAATACTTGTGTTGCAGTTCAATTCAAACGAAAGAAATATAAAATCAAAGTATTTGGCGTGCCATCATTGAACTAAACTTGTCAAGGTTACTCGTATTACAGCTTTTATGTTTGCTTGCCCGTTGGGTTGAAGATCCAAATTCAGAGGCATACAAGCTTCATTTAGCCAGACTTCCAGACAACTATTGGGTTGCTGAAGATGGCTTAAAAGTTCAGGTAATACGACCATTCCCTTGCATCTTTCGATTACTTGACTTTTCTAGAAAAAGCAAAAAAGTATAATTAGCACATCCATAAGCCTGTGAGTATGTTAATGCAATCACATATACTTAAAAGCATTTACTTATGATGCTTGCTTTATGCGATGCAGAGTTTTGGTTGTCAGATGTGGGATGCGGGTTTTGCTATTCAAGCAATTCTCTCTTGTAATCTAAATGAAGAGTATGGGTCAACACTAAGGAAATCACATGAGTTTGTCAAGGCTTCACAGGTCAGAATATATATCAAATACTGTTTACGTGATTATATGAAAGATAATGCTTAACTTAATCATGTTATTTTCTAGGTTCGAGAAAACCCTTCTGGTGACTTCAAAGCTATGTACCGACACATTAGCAAAGGAGCATGGACTTTCTCAATGCAGGACCATGGTTGGCAAGTCTCTGACTGCACAGCAGAAGGGCTAAAGGTAATGCCAACTTTAATACATTTATGATTTATACTAACATTCTCATGGTTCATTTCAAAGGAAAAATTTTGAATTTCGGTAAAACCTTCTATTTTTCAGGTTGCACTTTTGTTCTCACAAATGCCTCAAGACCTGGTTGGCGAAAAAATGGAGACAGACAGGTTCTATGATGCTGTAAATGTCATTCTTTCTCTACAAGTAAGAATTCAACCTTGCAGATTCTTTTTTCTTTTTTCTTTTTTGGGAAAAATTTACATTAAGTACAAGTTGTGTGTGAGTTATATTATCCACTTCACTTATTTAACTTTATTAGGTTAAATGGTTCTGAAATGCATCACTTCAATAATTGACTTTCTTTTAATACAAATACAGAGTAGCAATGGTGGTTTCCCAGCATGGGAGCCTCAAAGAGCTTACCGTTGGTTGGAGGTAACTTCTCCGATAAACCTACTAGTTTCTTCGTAACTTGTTTCAATATCTAAACTTTTCCTTGTAAGATAGGTTTGTACATGTTTATGGCAAAAAACCATTGTTTTAAACTTACCACTCATTCCCATATTTTTGTATCTTATTTTTGCAGAAATTCAACCCCACAGAGTTCTTTGAAGATACTCTTATTGAGAGAGAGTAAGTTATCTTCCAGCACAAGAATAGTTGTCATGGTATTGGTCATGTTATCTTCCTAACATTAAAATTGAACCACATTATAGGTATGTAGAATGTACTTCGTCAGTGGTTCAAGCCTTGGCACTCTTTAGGAAATTCTATCCCAAGCACCGTAGAACAGAGATAGACAGTAGCATTTCCAATGCAATTCAATACATTGAAGACGTACAAGAACCTGATGGATCATGGTAATATGTTTTTTTTGCACACGCTTATATTCTTGATTCACACCATGAAGTACTTCTCTATAGCCGCACAATTTTCTTTTGACATTTAGACAAAGAAAATAAAAGTAGCCAACTATGATAATATCATTAAGAGACTGCACCAAATTTTACTTTTTTTCTTCTCTTTTCTGTTGCTTGATGCTAAAAGGAGAAACCATCAATAATTACACAAGATTAATACTCATGTAGGTATGGTCATTGGGGGATTTGCTACACCTATGGTACATGGTTTGCTGTAGGAGGATTGGCAGCTTGTGGAAGAAACTATAGAAATTGTCCTGCATTGCGCAAAACTTGTGAATTTTTGCTATCAAAGCAGCTACCTAATGGTGGATGGGGAGAGAGTTACCTATCAAGCCAAAACAAGGTATGGAAATTTGTTTTGATTTAAATGTGTACTTATTTTTTACAACAGAAAAGAAAGAAAGAAAGAGGGGGGGAGGGGGGAATGGAAATAGAGAATTCAAATAAGTTTCTTTGTGCAACAGGTGTGGACAAATATAGAAGGCAACCGTGCAAATTTGGTCCAAACCGCATGGGCGCTATTATCGCTTATTGATGCTGGGCAGGTTGGTCCATCATTTTCTCCTAAATTATTTAATAAGTTGTACATTAACACGACTGATTTAGGTTTTAGCAATAGTTAGAGTTGGCAATTAGTTGGGGAAGTGTCATGAAAATGAGTAATCCAAGATATCAATCAGTAATCTACCATTAGTCATGATATCAATCACATATTCAGTTATGCCCCAAAAGTACTAGTCAGATTACTATGGGGGTTCCTCGTAATCACTTATATAGCTCAGTTCAGCCTAATAAACATACACTTATCAAATCCAATTCACGTAATCTAGGATATGATACATAGTTACATATGAAAACAAAAATTAAGATCTAAACAAATAAATTTATGAAACTTTAAAACTTAAGTATTAGATGATAGCAAAATTTAGAAGGTGAGCCTTTAGTGATTGCTTTGGATGTGCAGATGGATCCCATATACTGATTCTAAATGTTTTTATAAATTTAGGCCGAGATAGATCCAACACCAATTCATCGTGGAGTCAGAGTGCTGATCAATGCACAAATGGAAGATGGTAACTTCCCTCAACAGGTAATTCATGTTTATTCAAAATCCAAGGAATTTAGATAAGGCTTTCATTTCTTTTGTCAAAATAACTTCTACATGCCAAAATATTTTTTGAAGCATAGTATAACCAATTGTTATTGGCAACAGGAAATCATTGGAGTATTTATGAGGAACTGTACACTAAACTACTCTTCATATAGAAACATTTTTCCCATATGGGCTCTTGGGGAATATCGGAGGCAAGTTCTATTTGCACAAAACTTGAATGCGTAAACAAAGGATTGCGTATTGAAGTGCACCACCAATCTCCAATATATATACAACTTTCACATATGAAAGAAATATAGATAACTATATACTACTTGAAAGATGTAAAATATATCATAATGTAGTTTTGTGAGACAAATGGTCTATCCCTCTACAAAAAATAAATGTCCATTTAGTTTGTTTTAGGATCTCCTTCATTAATTTTCTGCAACTTAATCATGTAAAGTAATATTTGTGGGCTTAGCCAAAAGGAAATGTAATATTTGTGGATGCTATATGTGCAAGTGCAACATACTATGTTGAATTACAGTGTGTATACTTTCGTAAGAAATGAATAAAAAATATATAAGGTTATAGGTTTTTCAAGTCTCACACACACACACTCTCTCTCTCTCTCTCTCTCTCTCTCTCTCTCTCTCTCTCTCTCTCTCTCTCTCTCTCTCTCTCTCTCTCTCTCTCTCTCTCTCTCTCTCTAAATTATTTTAGGAGACGGTTTTATAAAGTGACCCTTTCACAATATGTAGGTTTCATAGGTATATAGCTCACCAAATGTAAAAGCTTGTTTGATTAGTAACCTACTTAAGTTGTGAACCCTTTTTCTGTTATCGCTTGCCACAATAATTACTCGTAGTTTGCATGACTTTTATCATGTTATTAAGTCACCTATGCACATTAATATATTGTAAATATTTGTTTGGGACGTTTAGCGAAATTTTCCCAATTTCATAAGAATTCAAGTTTTTAAATATCCTTTAGTCCTTGGAATAAGATTTGTTTGCTGGTGGAGGTAGGTAGGGGCTGAAAGATTAGGTAGTTCAACGAAGCCTTGCTTGGAAAATGGTTATGGCACTTCGCGAAAAAAAGTAACAAGTTATGACGTTAGGTTATAGCAATCAAATATGGTATGGCAAAAGGGGACTGGTGCTTTAGACATGTAAGAGGGACTCGTGGGTGTGGGATATGGAACTATGGAAGAATATTAGGGCAGGTGCAGAGAGTTTTTTTGAACAAGTAGTGTATGCTGCAGGGGTGGGTCATTGCATTCGGTTTTGGTACGACCCTTGGAGTGGGCAAACTAGCTCCTCTAAAGGATCTATTTAAGAGATCTTTGGTGAAGTTAAAAAAAGTGCTTGGCAGCCATTAGGATTTTAAGGTGTAATCAATCACCTAAGTCTAATTAATTTTTTTTCCTAAATTTAACTAGGAAAGCCCTAGGGCTTCTAAGCTAAACTAGAAAATAAAACGTCTTGAACCAAAAGTAAAAGATTTGGAAGTTCGATTACGTATGGGGAAAATATTAGGCACCCCCACAACACTTATCCAAAAGGATAGTACATTGTTTCAATTTAATCTTAAATTTCACTATTTTAAGTAATAACTAATATATTTGGCATTTGGTTTAAAAAGGAAAGCATGATATACATGTACATGTGAGATAATGCAAAGATAAAACCTATTATAGGATGACATGTAATCTATCCTAGTATGACATATATAGAAATGACATGTAATCTATTTTAAGATGACATCCAAAGAAGACAACATACCTTAAGATGACATGTTAAAAGGAATGTAGAAGAAAGACATATAAAATATCCTAGGATGACATGAAGTGACATGCAATCTATCCTAAGATGACATGTGCAATCTAAATTATAATGGCATGTGAATGACATATATAGCATGAATAATTTAAACAAGATATAAGGAATATGCCTTACGTGTTTAAATTTAAACGAAAACATTCTAGGTCTCACATTTATTTTCATGCAAAAATCAACAAAGTAAGACGTTAGTTAAAGAGGGGGGGAGGGGGGCGGGGGGGTTTATGTTTGGCTTTTAGGTTGAACATGGACTTAATGGAGTTAAGCCATGGGCAAAGCATCACATTTTAAAACACCCAAAGTAAAATTCCTATGAGCTTTCAATCTACCCAAAAAAAAAAAAAAAAAAAAAACTCTTCAAAGTTTTTTTTTGTGTAAAGTTCATAGGATTTTTGTTTTTTTTTGGGAGAAAATCATTAAAAGAAAAGATTAAAATCCCATAGGTTTTTTTAAAAAATATTTTTTATTTTTTGAAAAATCTCCTAGAAGGGAAATAATAAAAGTCCTAAGACTTTTTAAATTAGAAAGAATCCCTAAAAAGGGAAAAGATTAATTCCATGGGTTTTACACCTTAAAAAGTTTCCAAAAAGAGAAGAATTAAAAAGGCCCTAGGGTTTTTATTTTGAAAAGCTCAAGAAAGTTCATTGGTGGAAACCCCAAGTTTAAACACGCTTTATAAAAACTCCATTATTCTTATTTATGCCTTTTCCTTTAGCCGTTTTAATATGGGGCTATGAGTTTACAACCTTAACTAGAGAGTCTAGTTAAGGTGTAAATCCCATGTATGTCCAACAATTGGGAATATATATAAGCAAGACCAAACAAAATGAAATGACGTAGGCATATCATAAATCATCAAAGTAACATCATCAAGACACAAGCATCATCAAGACAATAAAAGTTCTAATCCTAGGATGACCAAGGAAAAAGGATATAACTTTAAAGAATATGATGCTGGACTTATTAAAAAGTAAACCTCATACATGACAACCAAAAAAAAAGGGAAGTTGAAGGTAAAGATGTAAGTTTTGAGAACAAAGATTGAAACTTTGTCTAAAACGGTTACACTTTGAACCTAAACATGAAAACTAACATGCATAGATGAATATTCACAAAAAGAAACAAGCCCAAGACCAAGATTCAAACTTTGACAAAGAAAACAAGGATTTCAATATCAAAGGAACCAACTTTAAGCCAAAATGCAAACTTTTATACACAGGAGATAAACAAAGCATAGGACATAATAAACAAGAAAGCTTTAAAGATAAAAATGCAAACTTTTTATGTTCAAATGCCATATTCAAGCTGTGAATGTTGGTCCATGCGCAGCTTCGAGCTGTGCATGTATAAAATTCAATGTTTATTCCAGCTTTAAATCCAGTTTTGATCCATCTTAGGTATTGATTTTGCAGACTAATTTGAAGGCCTTTCCAAAATCTGATTTAAATGATCTTGGTGTGCACAGAAAGATCTCATAGCGTAAATTCCATATATAGGTTCCGGCCTCCAGTCATTTGAAGCTTCATGCTAAAAGTTATTATCCTCTAAAGTTGGTTGCCCATATTAATTTCCATGGTTTAGGCCAATCTTCCTGACTTAATATAATTCGGACATCCTTTTATCGAGCCTTTTGTTCCAGGATGTTAAGGACTACTCCTAGTTTAGGAAAGCATGTGTTTTTTTGTCAAAGATCCATGAGCAATTAAGAATCTGCATGCAAAGTTAGTACCCAAAAAAAAAAAAAAGTAATTTTATTGGTTTTCCTTAACTTTGTCCTATTTTTCAACTAAACCTTTTTAGACTTTCTGACCTCCTTTTTTATCAAACATTTTTTCCTTGAAAAGCTTATAATGCCTACTTCCTAAAGATCATTGATTTTTATTTCCAAATTTCAAGTTGATGAGCTTGATGCTTTGGAAAATGAGTAGAATCAAGGTTAAATAAATAATAATAGTAAAGTGGTTTTTTCGATTTTTGATAAAGTCATCTTATGTGAATGAGATTTTAATAAATCAAGCTCACCAAATTAAAATTCATCACAAGAACTTTCCAGCGACACCTTAATGATACGTTGCAATTTTAATCCCCAAGAGCATTTTTTTCCTTTTTTTTTTTTTTTTTTTTTTTTTTTTGGGCGAGATCTCGCTCATTTTAAGTTTGATTTGGACCCTTGAACTGTTAAACTGAAGGAAATTATATTATCTATGACATGGGCCATAAATTATCCCGATCCAACGGGCATATATTTTTTTAGTCAAAATGGGAGGTCAAAAAGTGGGTTGACTACAATCAATCTTCCAAACAATGGTTGTAAATTTTAATTTTACTATGGAAAGATGAAAATTATCATTTGGGAAAAATTTTGACTTAGTTTAACCGTTGGTCAACCCGGTCAAAGATTGGTAAACATGTGTATTTTGATCATTTTGACCTTAAAACTATAAAATGAGATAATCTAGCGTCCAATTGGAATAAATTCCATCATTTAAAACATTCCCATAACCTTGTGATTAAAAAGATAATTTTTTAAATTTTTGTGAAAAAGGAGTTTTGGCACATAAACCAATGCGAACAAAATATAATTTAAGTTTCTTAATGATCATCTTAGAAAATTTCAAGAGCTGCTACTACATGTGAGAGTAAATTTATACAAACTACATTTTTTATTCTCTCATTTTTTTCTTTCACCAAACAAAATTTTTTTTCATCCCTCCACTTTTTCAACCCAAACCAAATACAACGAGGAAAAACTAAAACCTTTTCTATCCCCCCCCCTCCCCCCACATCACTTGGGCAGAGCTCTGCCCTTTCTCTTTCAATACTATAAAAAGGCCCCACAATCCTTTTGCTCAAAAATACAGAGAATTTACTTCAAAAAAGTGATTCAAGAGAAGTTTTGTAATTTGAAAAGCATCCTAAAACTAAAATTTATTGTCTATAACTTATTTCAGTCCAAAGGCTTCTAGTTAAACTTACTAACCCTCTAGGACACATGCTCTAGACAAAAATCAGTTCTTCACATAAGAGCGCTATACATATAGTTCCTAGACCTAATTTAGATTGCTAGGTTCTAAGACTTTAGGAACTAATGTATTTGAACTTCAATTTGTATATGTTGACAAACCATGATCAAAACATTTAGTCTAGTTTTAGACTTGCTCAAATTTTGGTTTAAATTAAGTTTGGAATCAAGTAATTGCAGGAAATTACTATTCAATTTCTGCAAGGCTCAGTCAATCGAAAATTAGATTCGATCAATCAAAAGTTGCAGATCAGCAAAAATCAGCAAACATAAAAAGGCCATAACTTATCCGTTTGAAACCCAAATCGCAATCCGTTTTTTCCAGTATTTAAAGGACATCATAAGCTAACCCTCGATAGGGTTTTCAAGGCTTTTCAAAGAGATTAGAGTGCATATTGTCCCTCTTTTGTAGATTTAGGGTTTTGTACCCAAAAACTCTCTAAAGTCTTTGTTGAGTTGTGTGTTGAATCTTTTGTGAGATCTGAAAGGTGTTTATCTTCATACACACACATAGAGCTATCAAGATCAAGATTTGCATTAAGAACTTGATGGTGGTTTCAGTTGCTGCATAAAGAACATTCAAGAAGATCCAAAACCTTTGAGTGGAGTCTCAAAGTCACAAGTAGGAGAACTTGTGGTTGCTGTAGATCAAAGAAAGAAGTAGTCCGTGGACTCCGAGCTGTCACGTGGTCATGGTAGTAAGTTTTCCACTCGAGGTAGCAATAGGATGTTAGTGGTCTAAGTTCTATTGTACAAACTTCAATTCTTTCATAGTGGATCTGTTTTACCTTAAGAATTGTTAGGTTAAATCCTCTCCAAGTTTTTTACCGGTTTGATTTTCATATTGTGTGTTCTTTATATTTCCGCATTATTTACATGATATAATTTGCTTGTGTTAACCTAGATCTGAATAATTTATCTAGGTAATCACTTGGCTAAATAACTAGGTTAAACAACTTGTGTTTTAAGGGGTCTAAAAACGTATAAGTAGTATCAGAGCAGGTTAGCTCTTATGTTAGATCTTTTGACCTAAGAGTTGATCCTTGATCCCTGCTATCATGGATAATTTGAAGTGTCCTTCTGCTCATGTTTGTGATAATTTGAATAAAGAAGATGCTATTGCTTCTATTGATCTTATTGATACTTGTGAAACTCTTCGTAAGAAATTATCTAAATTGTTGGAAATTGCTAAGAAATTCAAGGAATAGTTAAAATTGGCTTATCTTGAAAAAGAGGAATTGGTTGATAGATTAGATGAATCTAATAAAAAGAATGAATTTTTGTGAAATCAAATTTCCTCTCAAGATGAGAAGATGAAAAGCTTGGAACAAGAGTTAGTTGAATCTAAAGCTAAAATTGAAAATTTGACTAGTACCAAGCCTACTGTTGATAACAGAAGTGTTTCTGTTTCTCTTAAGCCTGAAACTGAGAAAGTTTATGTCCCTCCTTTCAAGAGGAATAATAAAGAAAAGATTTATTTTTCTAGGTTAGAAAAAGGTAAAAGTTCTTATGTAGACATTGAAGTTTCTAAACCTACTGTTAGAGAGCATAATATATATGTTTTTGTGCCTACTTGTCACCTTTGTGGTGTTGTTGGTCATATTAGACCAAATTGTTCTTTGTTGAGGCAAAAACCAAAATCTGAGACTAGATTTGTTGGTTGGAATACTGATATTCCTAAATTTGTTCCTATTTGTCACTTTTGTGGTGTCTCCTGTCACTTTCGTCCTAATTCTCATAAATTGAAATTTAAAAATTCTGTATTTCAATCTAGGATATGTGATGATATTTCTCCTGCCATAATTTCATATAAATTGTTTCATATTCTTTTGAAAATTTTAAGATTGTTGGCTTGTGAAAGGAATTTACAGGATTTCAGTCTTTTTCAAAAGATTGGTGTAATCCCTCAAATACACTCTGCTTCTCATGGATTTTCACCTACAAAGCTAAAGACTCGTGCTATATGGATGAGAAAAGATTTTATAAGGTGAGTGATGTTTACTTGTCCTTGATTTAATTCTTTCAATTAATTGTGGACATGTTTTCTTTTAGTTTTTGGTTGTTTTAGTTTCTTAGGTTGTTTTTTTTTTTTTTTTTAAACAATCCAAAAACATTGAAAATTTTCAAAAAGACAAATATTTTATTTTGTGTCTTGTTTTATTTGTTTTGAGGATTACATGAGTTATAATATCTCTCTCTTGATTTAGAACATGCTTGACATTGTGGAGAAACTTGAATAGTACGTGTTATATAAGTGTTAAGCTATTTATGATTTTGTATGAGTATGTACTAGTTTGTACATTTACTTATGGGTTAATTAAGAAATTGATATTTCTTATTTATGTACCCTCTATAGCTTAGTTAAGCACTATCATGCATAGCTTTGCATTGTTCATTCAGCATAATGTGTGCTTTTTTGTTTTTGGTCATAAATTTTTTTTAAACCAAAAAGATTTTTGTGTTTTGTATTACACATCATGTTTTTGTAGTTGAGGTTGGTCATATTATCTTTACATAACATGCTTGTGTACCTTGTTTAGCTTGGATGAGTTTTTTTTTTTTTTTTTTTTTTTTTTTGCTCTTAGCTAGTTTTACCTATGTATTGCATGTTGTGTGGGAATTGTTTATAGTTTTTGATCACATGATCTTGATTTTGAAGTCACATGCTTTTGATTGTTAGAACTAGAACCTAATGAGAAAGGCATAAATAACCATCTCACCACTGTGTAGCACATGCACAAAAAGAACATAAGGTGTAGCCTCGGATTAATAATAAAATTGGTGTGTACGTTATTGGGCTATAATAAAAATGACTCAAAGAAATAAAATTGGTGTGTATATTATCTAGCTTAAATAACAATTTCACAATGAAATAAAAATGGTGTATACATTATGAGGCAAAAAAAAAAAAAAAAATTACATGATTGCAAGCTTGTTTTCTAGGAGATGTGAGAGTTATATGATGTAACTCTTTAGGTGATAATCACTTTCAAATTTATGTGATGAATAATGTAGAAATTGTGATTGATTACTATCTACTTATCACCTCACGTGTATCTCATGCTTTTACTAATTGCACACACTTCACAAGTTATTCTTTGCTAAATTTAGTACATGAAATTGTATGTGAATTTAGTTTGGCCATCCAAGATTATGTTTTCTATGGTGTTTGATGCAAAATATGTTTAAGGGTTGGCAAAAATTGTGTTTTGATGATTTGAAACCTTGTTTTGAAGTTCTGGGTTGAAAACTCATGTTTTTGAAAAACATTTAAACTCATTCTCATGCATTTCATTCATGAAATTAATTGGGTTGAGTTGTTTCTGCATAATCTTCTGCAGTTTTTTGAAAACTTCAAATTTCTAGAATCTCAACCAATAAAAAATCCCTTGATTTTTAATCATTGCTCTCGGCTTGGCTCGATTTGTATTCAATTGATGCTCAACTGATCGAAACTGGAAAATTATTAGTTTCTCAGTTTTTGACCAATTTTTTGTTATGCATCATTTATGTTTAGGATTCACATGCATTGCATTGTTTTTCTTTAACCATCTTGCATTTTTGCAGTCATATCTCTCATTTTTTTTCACACATAACATGCATACACTTTGCTAAATTGGGTACTCAACTTGATTTAAAAATTGATTAATTAATTTTTTAGTCCTTTGTACATTTTAGTATATGCTATTTTTTATGTGTGAACTACAAAAAATATTTTTCTTAAGAGATATGATAGATAATCAATGTGCAAATATTTTCTTTACTCATGCAACTGTTTATGGGTCACATAGTGTCAAGTTTGCATTTATTGAAAGAGAGAATATTTTTCTTCATGTGTATCCTCACCTTAGTTTTTAAGTTTGGTTTGTGTGTCTTTATTTTCCCCACCTCCTAAATTTTCACCAAAACTGTTTTTCCCAAAAATTGTTTTGTTTTTCCTATTTTTATAGGAGGAGAAGCTTGTTTTTAACCTTTGTTGTTCATAGGGAGAGTTGTCTCTATTTTCTATAGAGTTGAATTGTTTTGTGTTCCCTTAATTCTCTATTTTCTCTTGACTTTTGTTGCGTATGTTTTCTATTTACTCTTTGTTTGAGTTGTCTTTGTCAACAAGTGATAAAAAGGGGGGGAGAAATAGATGAAATGTGGGAATCCTGTTTGTTTTGTTTAGGGGGAGTTGAAATTGTTTTTGAAAGGGGGAGAATATAAAAAGTTTTTTGATGTATCTAACTTAGGGGGAGAGTTAGTTTGCATATTTGTTATTTGCTTTTTGTTTATTTTGTTTTACTTGTATTTTCCGCACATGCATTTATGTGTTTATTGGGTGTTTCAGGAATTTATAGGTTAATTCAGTCGTGGCTACTGTCTACTTTAGCAAGTTTAGGTTGAATTGTAATTAGGGCTTTTTAATTGAATGGGCTGTTTTGCTTTGCACATTTTAATTTTTATGGTGTGTTTTGTCACAGATTGCTAAAGGGGGAGATTGTTAGGTTCTAAGACTTTAGGAACTAATTTATTAGAACTTCAATTCGTATATGTTGGCAAACCATGATCAAAACATTTAGTCTAGGTTTAGACTTGCTCAAAGTTTGGTTTAAATTAAGTTTGGAATCGAGTAATTGCAGGAAATTACTATTCAATTTCTGCAAGGCTCGATTGATCGAAAATTAGATTTGATCGATCAAAAGTTGTAGATTAGCAAAAATCAGCTAACGTAAAAATGCCATAACTTATCCGTTTAAAGCCCAAATCGCGATCCATTTTTTCCAGTATTTAAAGGACATCATAAGCTAACCCTAGGTAGGGTTTTCAAGGCTTTTCAAAGAGATTAGAGTGCATCTTGTGCCTCTTTTGTAGATCTAGGTTTTTGTACCCAAAATCTCTCTAAGGTCTTTATTGAGTTGTGTGTTGAATCTTTTATGAGATCTGAGAGGTGTTTACCTTCATACACACACATAGAGCTATTAAGATCAAGATTGGCATCAAGAACTTGATGGTGGTTTCAATTGTTGCATAAAGAACTTTCAAGAAGATCCAAAACCTTTGAGTGGAGTTCAAAGTCACAAGTTGGAGAACTTGTGGTTGCTATAGATCAAAGAAAGAAGCAGTCCGTGGACTCGGAGCTGTCACGTTGTCGTGGTAGTAAGTTTTCTACTCAAGGTAGCAATAGGATGTTAGTGGTCTAAGTTATATTGTACAAACTTCAATTCTTTCATAGTGGATCTATTTTACCTTGAGGATAGCTAGGTTAAATCCTCTCCAGGTTTTTAACCGGTTTGGTTTTCCTAAGTTATCATATCGTGTGTTCTTTATATTTAAGCATTATTTACATGATATGATTTGCTTGTGTTAACCTAGATCTGAATAATTTATCTAAGTAATCACTTGGCTAAATAACTAGGTTAAACAACTTGTGTTTTAAGGGTTCTAAAAACGTACATAGATGACAACTCCATTTTCACCCTCCGCCCGATCCACTCCAAGGCAAAGCGTATTTCCTATGAGGAAACTACTCGTCACGGGCGCTTGCGCCCACATGACTAAAATGAAAAGTGGCCCAAAATTTAGAGACCAAAACGTATTTACATCGAAAATCTATAGCTTTTCGTTCGGTGCTGTAACTACTTCATACAATGATATTTTGGTTTAGTGTGGTTTTCAGGTGACTTACTAGATGTAGCTCCCTAGAGATCAAGAGCAAATGGCTCATCCTAACATACTATTATTTACAATAGAACAACAAGCCCTTGATAAATATCTTCCTCGGTGTACTAACTCAATTGTTGAAGATTTAGTCCCAAATGTTTAGACAATGATGGCATACCAATCTAGTTGCTTTAGAAGTGTACTAAACATAATGCAACGAATAAAAGAATCTCATAAAATAATCTATTATTCAGTAAAGCAACATGAGCAAGAATTTTCATTTTTTGCTACAAATAGTACTTTAAATCTTTCCTTAAAATTGCTAAGGGGTTGTTTGGATTTTTTTTTTTTTTTTTTTTTTTGTCATCACTCATCACTCCTTACTCAATTTTCGTCTCTCATCACTCATCACTTAAAATACCCCAATTTTCCCAAACCCACCCATTTGGCACTCATCACTCAGTTCTGCCATTACTTTTTTTTCTTTTTTTTTTTTAAATTAAAAAAAAAAAAAAACCAAAAGTCAAACATTGTGGCTAAACAGTGAGAGAATTGTGAGTTTAATTACGAAAATGCCATTGGAAACTGAAAACATCTAAAATGTGTTTTTAGTTTCCATAACTCATAACTCAAAAAGCAGATAATTGAGTGATGGAAACAAAAACTGAAAACAAAATCCAAACGGACTTCTCAGCCATGAGTCCCACTATTTTTGAGTTATGATTTATGAAAACAAAGTTATGAATTATGGAAACAGCAAATCCAAACAGCCCCTAAGCAATCTGTTTCCTACTTTTTATCATATTTGATTTTGTTTTATTTATTTGTGAGTCCTGTTCTTTGTTGGATATATTTGCATTATTTTCTACATGAATTCCACTAGAATAAATGTATATCATTTTTTTTTAATAAAAATGTTTATACATGAACTACTTTGTTATTAGAACAATATATACAAGCCCCGCACATAGTGTGGGTTATATACTAGTTTTATTGCCCCAGGAGGGGTGGCCTAGTTGGGAGAGATCCCGCATGCAAGCACAAGATCCCTTGTTCGAGTCGTGGCGGGTACCGTGTGGGAGGGGGGTCCTAGCTTGTATTGCGCCTCTCCTGCTGGCTCTCTTGGGGTGCTAGGGTGAGGTCTGTGGCACCTCGGTCACAGTAGTTATGGCTCAATCCAACATTTCCTAGCGGGGGAGTGCCCCTATTAGGTCACGTCCTAGGGGGTTAGTTACAAATGGTCGTCCACGTCCCCCCTTTTGGTCCATCAAAAAAAAAAAAAATATATATATATATATATATATATATATACTAGTTTTATTAACAGAGGAAGTGGCCGGCCCAATTACTCTATTTTGTTTTTTGTTTTTTGTTTTTTGCTTTTTGTTTTACTTTATAGCTTAAGATTGTTTATGGCTCCTCAACAGTTAATTGAGTTATAGCCTATTCATAATTTTTTAAGAGTCTCCTATGATCCCAAGAAAATAATCAATATATTTTACTAAATATAAAAATATAATTTGACAACTTCAATAAGAAAATAACGTAGCAACATAATTAAATATATCAACGTAATTCTTGATTATGAATTGTAAATTAATACATATAGTTAGTCCAACTTCAACATTAAGAAAAACAAATAACTTATTATAACTACAAGTGTTAAACATGTAACTTGATGCTAGGTTATAATTAAATAGTTTAATTAGTGAAAACATCTGATGCCAAGGCAAGGGCTGGGGTGGGGGACATGTCTCGTGAGCACGCTGCCAAGACAAAGGTTGGGAGTCCAAGTCTTCAGAAGGGAACTTCACACACACAGATATATATATATATATATATATATATATAGAGAGAGAGAGAGAGAGAGAGAGAGAGAGTGTGTGTGTTGGTGTAATTTATTCTCTCTGATTGGTAGGGGAGGCAAGCGCAATATAATCAAGGTAGAGGGTCCAAGGGGCTATAGATAAATACTTGAAATAGTTATTTTAGAAAATAATTGGGTAAAAGTAAAAGTCCAAGCTATATATCTCTTCAACCACGAATAGTAGAACAAGTTTCTTTTCCTATTTCCATAGTCTTCTCCTTCTGTCTATAACTGGTACAACATGCAGGTGCATGAGACATCTCTTGTGACAAATATGTCGAGTAACTTAGTAATAAACCAAATAATAAAATATAATGTGAAAAGTTGGTGGAATCAATTTCGATGATTGGCGCAACATATTACCATGATTGACACGTTTGCTAAACAATATTGATTAACGTAATTCTTGAGTCAGTGAAGGAAACCAAATTGTAATATCTTTTTGCTTATAATGAGTAAATTGATATGTTTATAAAAATAGGTTTCATGCTATGTGACCAGCTATATGAATTGTCAAGAACGTGTCCCCATGGAAATTGACTAAACTAAGAATATAATTAATCTTCTTCATAACTTCTCTTTCACATTTACCCAAAAAAAAAAAACCATTTACCAAACCCACTTGTATGACTGATACAACGATGGGGAAGTTTTATATGACTAAGTAGATTTTTTCAAGTAATTCAATATAGTGTGCCATGTTAGAGTATAATTTTAGTGACAAGAAAGTGAACCTTTACCCTAAGAATATTGTTACTTGCTGATGCAAAAATTTATATATATTTTAATATAAGAACTAACTTTTTCTATTTTTTTTTTTCATTTTTTCATTTTTTTTATACATTATTGTGATTATAGAACATCAAGATGTTCTAGTTATATGATAGGTCGCTTTGAATATTATTAAAATCGACACTATCTAATATGTATTGACTTAGCTTGCTATTCTTTTTTATTTATGTAATTGGAAGACCTTGTAGCTATAGCAACCAGTTTAAATAATTTTTGTTCTTGTATTTTCGGCATAATTTTTTAAACTAGTTAGATAGATCTGTGCATTTAACAATTCATTGCCGATTCGTGCAAGCAATAATAAACATAAATAAACCTAGATTAATGGAAGACACCCTTGTCATGGTTGTTGACTTGTTGTTCTCATTTTAAAATTGTGGTTAATATATACATAACAAGGTAAGATCTCACTTTAGATATATCATACTTCTTTAAGAAGCACCACAAGCAGTTACTTGTTTGAGGGGTTAAATGCCAAGTATATGTTAAGGAATCAAAATCTTAATACCAAAGCTTGTGAAATGTGAACATGTAATGTATATTATATGCACTTTAGTTGGGAATAATATATATATATATATAAAACGAAAGTCTTTGAATTTTTTTTTTTTTTTTTTTAACTTTTTCTGGTGTTATCAAATAAGTTTTAAAAGTCCATATTTCTTCAGGTCATTATATAATACTACTTATCATCTTTTTAGATAAATTAAAGTAAAAAACCCTAGTGTTGTAGTACTTGTATTATAAGTAGAATTATTATTACCTTGTTTACCTTATAATTACATGGAATAGTGCAACAAATTTGTGCATCATAGACCATAATATTTCTAACAATGTGTATAATAAATTAATAATTCCAATTAAAATTTATTGTTCTAATATAGTATAAGATGTTTTCCCTATTCCTTGACAAACGTATGAAAAATAAAATCTCTTCAAATTCCATACCGACACTTAGATGGATATTCAGTACTAGCCTATAAGATATATTAATACTTAATGCAAATTTTACACTTAAGCTTGAATGTTTGGTGTAAAGTGTGTTAGGTTATAAATATTTAGGATTAAATGTTTAGATACTTAATTTATTTATGTTGGCAAACCGAGAACAAAAACATGTCTAGATTAGGTGTTAGACATTTCTCAAGGTTGTTCAAGTCAAGATTCAAGCACTGTCAAGCTGCAAAAAGAAGAAGCAAGCTATTGTGAAGCTCGACCGATCGAAAGATAGGTTCAATTGATCAAAAATCGTGTTCTGTAGATTTCAAATCAGGCCCAAGCCGACAAAAACGTCTAGGGTTTCAGTCCAACATTACTAGGTATAAAAGTGTTAGGGCAAAAATGTACTGACCCCTTCAAAATTAATTAATTAATTAATTAATTACCCAAGTTAATTAATTAGATCAAATTTCATGCAATAGCGTGGTAGCACAAACAAATTACCAAAATATCTAAATGCAGCGAAAAATAAATTTGACACAGGTGATTTGCTTACGAATGGGGAAAACCACCGAGACAAAACCTCACCGGGTGATTTTAAGACCACCACTCCCAAGAATCTTATCAATCACAAGCGGTTACAAGTATAAGGAATCTTACCAAATCCTTCGGCTTATCCCAAAATACCAACCTACAGTTGAACCCTTACCCCAATACCCAATTGGACTTGTATTGTAGCGGCAGTTTTTTCCTTGATGCACGGATTCCAGTACGTGACTAACTCTAGCAACTTGAAGAGGTTGTTGGCTACAAAGTTCTTCAGTTCATTAATGATGAAGATCAGGAAGCTCTTTGGTCACAAAACCCTTGGCGTAAAGACACAGTAGCTTCTTTAGAGAGAATAATGAACTAGGTCACTTTTTGCATTTTTCTCCATGTATAACAACCTTTAAAATAAGCTTTATATATGTCTAGGGTTGTGAGAAAAGAAACCCTACAGATACATGTCAACTAGGGCCAAAAATCGGATTTGGAATTTCTAATTTCGTAAGTCTCGACAGAAACAGCTTCTGTCGAGCTTTGACTTTAAATCTAGATAGAAGTCTTTCTGTCGAGATTGCTGTCGAGTTTTAATGAACAACTCTTCTTCACTTATTTCTTGGTAAGATCTTCATGGCTTTAACACTTAACTTGAACAACATGTTTCTTGAAGTCTTAAACCCATCCTAGATCTACCCAATTACAAGTAAAGTGCATTTTGTCAAAGGATTAGCCAATTACATAAAATATGTCCCTAACAAAAATGAAAACCCTAATCCTATTCTTTTTCATCTTGGACTATATGGTTGATGAACTATGCTAATCCTATTCTTAAATACCTTGGTATAACTTCTTGCTGCAATAATTATGTTTGTTATACTGCTTTAACTGTCTTAAAAGTACGTGATACTTGTTTGTGGTATTTGGATAGTGGTTGTTTCAGGCACATGACAGGAAATAAAGTTTTATTCAAGACCCTCTTTGAAGGAAAGATAGGAACTGTCACATTTGGAGATGAAAGTAAATCAGTCATTCATGGTATTGGTATAGTAGATATACAAGGGTTACCTGTCTTTGAAGATGTGTGGTATGTGGATGGATTAAAGGCTAATCTAAGTAGCTTAGTCGCCTAACTGTGAGAAAAGAGAGTGAGAAACTATAGAGCAAGCATCTCAACTATGAATGTCATCAAAACTGACATTTGCAACAAATTGGAAATGAGTTTTTTATGAACGCTATGATGTTATTCATTGAAAGGGACATCGTTGCGACAATTAGTACGAATTCAATCATCGATGATTTTGTAGATTCAAAAAAAAATTCCTAGTTCCCTTTTCATAAATGATTGCATTTTAATATATTAAGAATAAATTATGTCAGATTTAGACCCCTGAACAAACAAGGTTTAACCAATTTTTAGGCCAAGTTGTTAATTAGATTAATTATGCAAGCCTTAGTTTAAACATATAATCAAACATATTATGTACAGTGGAAAAATAAATAACACAATGATATAATGACCCAGGAAGAAGTTTCACTATATGCTGGAGATTTACAATCAAGAATAGCCCTATTCGTAGTAAATCGAACTTCAGTTACCTAATTGAGTTTTGAATGCCACAAACTTCCTTTACAATGAACCAGTACAACGTGAATCTCCAATCCACACACTTCAAAATCTCATTGAAGATTTAGATCTCTAGCACCCTTTATGACTAGAATGAGGCAGCAACTTCTACCACACTGGATCTTGAGTTTCTTCAAAGAATACCACCAGTAGATTATATGAGAGAGCTTTGGGTAAAAAATCCCAGATTTAGAATAGAAGGCACATGAGGCACTCTTCTCTCTCTAAAAACTCTCTAGGTTTGCTTATAATGTCCTTTAAATACTACAACAAATAGATCACGATTTAAGCTTGAAACAAAAAATTTATAGGCTTTTTACGTTTGCTAATTTTTGTTGATCTGCGACTCTTGATCAATCAAAACTGTGAAAAATCCAGATCCTTGAATCAGCTTCTTTCCTGTTCTTGCACATTGAATACCAACATCTTGAGCCTTGTCTAATCAATTTTATACACTCTATGAACTATATTTAGACAAGTTTGTGCTCACGTGTTTGCCAATAAAACTATACAAGTATAGATCCTAACAAATGATTTCACGTACTTGTCTTTGTCAGGTATTTGTTAATACTAAATAAATGCTTATTTGGAGTTTCATAATGATATATATTTTTTTTTAATACTTCTGCCTCTAACTCCAAGTTTTGACTCTATCCTTAATCTCAAAGGAGAAAATTAAAAAAAAAATAAAAATAAAAAATAAAAAATAAAATAAAACCCAAGAGCTATTAGGTAGTTGTATGCTCCCAATGAAATTTCTTTGCTATACATGCTTCTATTTCTTTCCCCAATGACCAGGGTACAGTTTCATGAATGATCTATTTCTTTCCTCCAATGACGAGGGTACAGTTTCATGAGTGATTTCAGACCCTCAATAACTCCTACAGCACATTCCACATGCCTATATTATGACCCGAGAAAATTACAAATCAAAAGTTTGGAACATAAGATTATTACAAAACCATTACTTATGTTATAAATATACAAAACCATTACTTATGTCTACATTAATTATTAAAGACTACTAATCTATATATAAGAAAGT
The DNA here is from genome assembly GCA_028535165.1 of Quercus tomentella. Lineage (NCBI taxonomy): Eukaryota > Viridiplantae > Streptophyta > Magnoliopsida > Fagales > Fagaceae > Quercus > Quercus tomentella. The sequence goes on from JAPQVY010000111.1 coordinate 47,991,332, forward strand.
AAAAATCACACTATACCATCTTAAATTATACCCTAGATTACATTTTGCACCCTAAACTTTTTAAATGCATGTTTTGTACCCTAAACTATGATCTTTATTACACTTTGCACTCAAACATCAAGTTTACTGTTAACTTGTATGGGAATTCAAAGTCTAGGGTGCAAATTAAGTGTAATAGGAAGTATAGTTTAGGGTAGTAAAGTGTAATTTTTTTTAAAGTATTGAGAAAATGGGCAATTGGGTCTTTTCACGCGATGTCATACTTTTCCGTCCAAGTTAACAGCAAACTTGACATTATAGTGCAAAGTGTAACAAGGGTCATAGTTTAAGATGCAAAACATGCATTTGAAAAGTTTAGGGTGTAAAGTGTAATTAGGGGTATAGGTTAAGGTGGTAAAATGTAATTTTTCCTATAAGAAAATATCATACGTAAATATTGTTGGGTTCTAAGACTTTAGGTTTAAATGTATTAGAACTTCATTTTGTAATGTTGGCAAACCATGATCAAAACGTTTAGTCCTGTTTTAGACTTTCTCAAAGTATATTTATGTGTAAAGTTGGAATTGAGTGTACTACAGGATTTACTATATAAATCTGCCTAGCTCGATCGATCAAGAATTAGACTCGATCGATCAAAGCTCATGCAAATTGTTTTTCTACAGAATTTTCCAACTCAGCCCAAGCCTGTTTGACGTGTTGGGTTTTATGTTTTGCCTTAAGTATAAAAGGAAAAACCCTAACCATGTTTTATAGTTGTTGTTTTTGCTGTGTATGTGCATCTCTTGTGAGATCTAAAGGTGTTTAGCTTCACATATACTTAAGGTTATCAAGAATCAAGATTATGTCAAGAACTTGATGATCAGTTCGGTTGCTGCATAAAGAGCTTAAAGATACACAAGTGGGAGTACTTGTGCTTGTTGTGAATCCAAGAGAGAAGTAGTCCGTGGACTCGGAGCTGTCACGAGGTCGTGGTAGTAAGTTTCCTACTCGAGGTAGCAATAAGATATTAGTATTCTAAGTCACTATTATGTAAACTTCAATTCTCTATAGTGGATCTGTTTTACCTTGAGGATGGCTAAGTTAAATCCTCCCCAGGTTTTTTATCGGTTTGGTTTTCTGGGTTATCATATCGTTGTGTTATTTATTTTCCGCACTTTACAATGATATGATATATTTGTGTTAACCTATATTTGAATAATTTGACTAAGTAATCACTTGGCTAATTAACTAGGTTAATCTGGTTGTGTTTTAAGGGGTCTAAAATCGAACAAATATTTAGAGATTAAAATTGGAGCTAAGCAACATAGAATGATGTTGATGTCTTGCAGTAATGCAATACAAGACCTGAGCATCTATGCGATAAAGTAAAAAAAATAAATAACAGTTATTGTCAATTTAGTTTTTACATTTTGGTAAGAGTCAATTTAATTTTTGATGTTTTTAACTTGCAGCAATTTGGTCTTTATCGTCAACTCATTAACGAAAATTGACTGCAATTAACTATAATTTGAAAATAACAATGACTAAGTTGACTATTACCAAAATGTAGAGACCAAATTAATAGTGACCACAAAATATCAAGACCAAAGCGGAATTTTTGTTTTTGTTTCTTTTTTTAATCTAAGACTTCTTTTTGGTTTACTCTTTACCATTGTTACCAATAAATAAATTAATTAATAAAAGACTTCCATATATTTAGCAAAGCCAGTAGTGGTTCTAGGAATTCTTTTTAGGGTGGTCACTAAGAAAGTTAAAATATACAAAATCTAAAAAATAAATAGCTTAAATATATCAATGTCACAAAAAAACACGCAAATAAATGAAGTATTATGTAGAGAGAGAGAGAGAGAGAGAGAGAGAGAGAGAGAGAGAGAGAGAGAGAGAGAGAGAGAGAGAGAGAGAGAGAGAGAGAGAGAGAGAGAGAGAGAGAGAGACGAATGATATTTACTAAAACTATGAGCAAAGTCGCTAAGGAGAGCAAAATTGTTGCTGGCACTGCCAAGGAGAACCCACGACCATAGTGTTTCTCTTTATATCTTTTTTTTGAGGAAAAATATAATTTAAGATTATATTTAAGTAATGTTTTGCATGGATTACAAATTTGAATGATTAGAGATTTTTATTTATTTTTGTTTATGAATAGGCTTTTTTTTTTTTTGAAGAATTTTTCACCTGTTGTTGTTTGATCTAGTCTTATTTTTGTTTGAGTTATTTTTGTTGTTATTTGGACTAATTTTTATTGTTAATATTTAAGCCTTTTTTTAAGGGGTTCAGAATTATATTTGGGGGGTCAGAATTATTTTGGAGAAATGATATGTCTATAACAATTTCATAACAAATCTTATACTACAAGTTATTATTTGTGGGTAAAAAAGTGATGTTAGTATTGAACCTAAATTAGATTAGTAACATCTTACCATATAATATTTATTGTAAAAATGTTGTAAATGTAGCAGTACTCTTATTTTTATTGAACCAAAATTATTATGATTCTCAAGCCAAGGTGTTCAACATTTTTTTAAGGGTAATCACAATAAGTTAGTTTAGTATATAAATTGTTTTTTGCAAGTTAGACATCAATGTAAAAAGGTCTGGACTTGGGACTATATTTCTTAAACTAATCTTTCAAACTATCCTATTGTCACTTGTCAGTAGTGGTATCCAACCCACCTACCCAACTTGACCATACCCAACCCCCCGTCGCGATCTTGGTGGGTCGATTGCAGGTCTCCTCTTTCAAAACCCACGATATCTCAATCTTTTTAGCAACCTTTACAACTTGATTTGATGGATTTTGGCGAGCAACACAACTATACCGGTAGAGATATACCAGATCCAATGAGTTTTCTGCACGATTTGGCAGAAATCTCATTGGATCCGATGAGATCTTTGCCAGATCTGGCTAGATCTCATCGAATCTTGGCCAGATTTGGCTAGATGTCAGCGCTTTTCAACGTTTTTTGGTGGTTTTCTACTTAACCCGAAACCGATCACCACCCGAAAACTCGACACTTGAAACCCAACACTCTTATGGGTCAGTTGCGGGTTTGGGAACTCCCCACCTGATCTGATCGGGTCGGTTACGGGTTGAGCACAAACCTAACCTGAACAGACCCGTGGACAGACCTACGTGTTAGACTCTATTTTGTCTTTCTTTTTCAATTGTTTTTATTACAAGTTTGATGTCCTTCGTAGTTTGATATTTCACGTTTATGATAAGCGCTAGTCTTAATCTTAAATTTTTGGGATCATCCTCAATAAATAAAGCCATAAGCCTAAAATGACCTCTCTTAGACCTTGCAAAATTCAGAGTTTTATGCATTAAATACAACTTCTTTTTATGAATATATCCTCAACAAAATTAGTTACAATATGTATTCTTTTCATCCATTTTATTTTATCCAAAAATCATAGCCTTTGTTACTCCCTTAATTGACATGTTTGTTTTAACTACTTTTACTAATGTTATTTTTTATATTTTTCTACCTTTTTTGTTCCCCCAACTTAAATAAATTTAATGTTTCTTATCGATATATTAATCATTCTCATCTGCTCATGACTAAATTTTCTTGAGCAACTTTCCCTCGTCTCTTCGTCCTAGGGGACCATTCCTATCTTTAAGTCAATTTTCACAATTCAAATCCTATATTTTATTGTATTTTCACTTAACCATATATCTTAACATTCTCATTTAAGCTACACTCATTTTCTGAATATGTTCCCTCTTAACAAATGAATATTCAAGTAAAGTTTATTATACGACTTGTGTGATTTTGATTAGCTTTGTTCTTTTAGTTTGTTAACTTCTTTATTTAGGTAAAGTTTTTTAATAATTATTTAAAAGTTTATTTTTGTCAATTTTTAACAAATAAGCAAGAAATGGAATGCTAAAACTAATTCAAAATTTACTATAAAATGTTTACAAATTAATGTGAAAATGAAAATAGTAAAGTTTTGAAAAAAGAAAAAGAAAAGACTAATGTTAGGGATATTACAAAATTTACTATATAAACCTTACAAATTGATATATCAACGATCACAAAAAAAAAAAAAAAAAAAAAAAAAAAGAAATTGTAATCTTCATTTAATATGTTGTTGAGGAAAATGCTAAAGTTAGTACAAATTTTAATATAAAAGCTTTACAAATTGTGTATTGGGTTCTAATACAATAACAAGCCACAAAAACCACTCAAAATCCATTGCAGTTGAAGAGATGGTATTTGTATAGTTTCATTTTACTGTTTGTCAATACTTTCTTTAACAAATTAATAGCAAATCGTTAGAGATTTGTTATACAATGTTCCTAAATACTTGAGTAATTTTTTAAGTGTTTACAACTTTTTATAGTGCTCTTCATCTTCATTTTCTCATTAGTATATTCTTTGAGATTTTAAGAAAACAAATTCAATTTTGTGTTTAAAATTATTTATTTATCTATTCACTATTCACATATTGGATTAGATCATGATACTATCTACACAATACGTTTTCTTCTTTTTTTAAAAAAATTTCCTTTACTTTTTTCCTCTTTGGAATTGTACTCTTGGGTTTTTTTTTTTTTTTTTTTTTTTTTTTTTTTTTTTTTTTTTTTTTAGTTATTAAGGAAAAATAGTTACAATCATCATTTATAAAGCTGTAACCTGCATTTTTGCTTGGGATCAACCACCTATTTCTATTGCGTGACTTCAAAACCTTATTAAAAATTTTGAATTTGATTATGCATTGGATATTTGACTTGATCACATCACATTTGATATGTTTTACATATTCGGGAGAATGAGTTTGACTTTAATGTGAGTTTTATTTTTCACTTTCTTTTTTATTTTGATTGTAGTTTTGTTAAGTTTTATTTTTTTTTTTTAAATACAGTTTTTAGTGTTTTGGATTGTAGTGTAGAAAATTTTGGGTTTGAGAAAGTTTTTTTAAAAATAAAAGAATAATTTCCAAATTCTATATAATTTTGAATGAAACACAAAATATTATAAATAACTTTTATTAAAAAAAAAATGAATATTTTCACTAGCTTACCTTTTGAATTTCTAATAAAAATTGTATTGATTTCATTTTGGTACAACAAAAATTATATATATTACATTTATAATTGTTTCTATAATAAATGAAAATATAATTACAAAATACATTACTCTTTATTGAATTAGTCCAAATTGCAAAACTAAATTTAGTAAAACCACCCTAAAAAAATTATCACGCACTAGGGGCAGCTGTACATGTAACTTAGGGGAGTCAAATGAACTTCTTGACCAGCTGGTTAATATATATATATATATATACCAAAAATAAAATTTTGAACACCCTGAACCTTTTTTTTTATTTAATCTCAGTTAAAATAAGTTTGAATCTGATTATCTTAATGCTACTTTTACAATATTTTCACTATAAAAGTTTAGTGGCAAGTTCTAGCTAGTTGTTATTTGGACTCACAACTGACATCACTTTTTTACCTACTATTAACAACTTATCACCTAGATTTTGTTGTGAAATTTTTGTGAAAGTGTTGTGTTAGTAGCACTACTATTAAAATATTTAATTTTATTAAAAAAATGTTTCAAATTTTTGCTCCTTTGTTATTAAATAAAAAAATAAAAAATGAAAAAAACCCTTATCTCCAAAACTCTAGCTCACTTTAGCATTGACAGTGGAATGAAGCTATTTTTCCCTACACTTTTCTTTTTCATCAACAAAAAATTACACCACCTATACCACCAACATATATTTATCTATATATATATATATATATATATATGATTCTTTCTTCATTATCTCTATCTTTTTTTCTCCCTTCTATGTTTTCTTTGTTTTTCTCTCGATATTATCAAATAGTTTGATAAGTTATCTACAGATTTCCAAGTCCAAAAAGTATTTTACTATTTGTTTTCATTCCAAGAGAGTGACCACATGTATGGTTAAAAAGTCATACACTTTCAAAAGTAAAAACTTATATCAATTACAATTTTTTTTTTCTTAATTTCACGTTTATTCACAATCCAATTCCCAGGTGTGTTACTATTCTTATTTATCATACAATTCTATTTAATAGATAATACATATGAATATAATAAGTTATTATTAGTTTGAAAAAACTGTATGATTAGTTATTTAATTCTATTTGTTCATGCATTCAATGATTGTTGTCATATCGATCTTTAAACTATTAATAATTTTTTTAGGCTATTGTACAATATAGTTGTATTGTATACTAAATTGTATTTAGAATACTATTTTAGATTATTGTATATATAAGGACAAAGTTTAGCTTCAAAATTAGTTGTAGCCTAAAACTACAACTTTACTAAATAAAATAAACATTACTCCATATTTTGAAAATCTAACCATTGAATTACATGCTCTTTACACTCTCAATACACATGTCAAATTTTTTGTCAATTGAATATTATTTACTATATGATCTATAAGTTTATATTTTATGCATAATTTTAAATTACAAAAACTTGCAATTTAAACAATTTATTGTATTTAGAATACTATTTTAGATTATTGTTTATATAGGGACAAAGTTTAGTTACAAAATTGGTTGTAACCTAAGACTACAACTTTACTCAATAAAATAAATATTACTACATATTTTGGAAATCTAACCATTGAATTAGACATTCTTTACGCTCTCAATACACTAGTCAATTTTTTTGTCAATTAGATATTATTTACTATATGATCTATAAGTTTATATTTTATACATAATTTTAAATTACAAAAACTTGTAATTTAAACAATTTATTGATGATATAACTATTTTTTTTCATACAAGATAGAAATTTCACTCTGGCCTAATCTAAGTATATATGTGTGTGAAACTCCCTCTTGGAGACTTGAATTCTAGCCCTTACCCCCCACACCCCACAAGCACTTAATACATTTAGAGTGACCATTACGCCAAGGGTGCGTGGTGATATATAACTATTGTTCTTTAATATGGAAGTTGTATAAACACAAAAAAAGGCAAATAACAACTTACCCACATGCGACTTGGCCAAAATTTAAGTTGTCTACTTCTGGTTTAAAATTTGACACTTTACCCACTTGAAGTTAACTCAGTTAAAATTCCGTAACTCACTTCTGTTAAAAAACGGGATTAAATATGTAATTTTGCTCTACTTTTATGTCTCTTTCTTCCAAAAACACAAAAATACAAGATTAAATAAGATCATAAAGAATCTAGCGGAATACTTGCATCATGCAATTTCAAATTACAGGTAGACAACTTAAATTTTAGTTAAATCTCAAGTAAGTAAAGTATCAAATTTCAAACCACATTTAGACAACTTAAATTTCGGTTAAACTAGAGGTAGATAAGTTATAATTTGACAAAAAATAATAATAATAATTTTTTTTACTCACCCCCACTCACAGCAAATTCCTAACTCTACCACTATTGACCTCCTAAAAGAAATTTTCTAGAACACAACGGACAGGTCATCAATTAGTATTTATAAAAATTAAGTATATGCGCATCCGCTCTATATAGCGCGGTATTAAGTATTGACTATCAACAGTTGCTTTCCTGTTGATTTCGTACAACCAGGCCCAGATGAGTTGGGATAATATTTTATATAATTATCATATGTCAACCACGAAGAAAAGAAACAGCTCTCTTAATAACTATTTTGGAAAGAAGTGCAAGCTATATCATGGTTTATTTTCTTTCAACCTCTTCAACATCTATTTCCCTCTCTCACAATAATCATGGGGTTAGTCTGTATTGCAATGAAGATACCAAAATCCATAAACATTAGATTTTTACTAGGCATGCTGGACCATATAAAGTTCATTGTTATGGTGGCACTCACACGTCTAGGTCTGCTCAAACCGCCAGAACAAGCAGCTGAGACTGAAGAACATTCCACTAGTTATGTTCTTGTAATGAATGGTTTAACTCCATCACTAATCGCAGTCGACAGTCTAATGGTGTTGATCAAGAAGAGGGTTCCTGTGATAGAATATAGTGGTTTTGTTGAAAGACATAGAGCACTGAATGATGATGAAGACGTGGATATGGAAATGGAATGTTCTGTCTGCTTGAATTGCGTGGAGAGAAGCCATGAGATCAGAGAGCTTTGTAATTGCTACCATGTGTTTCACAAGGAGTGCCTGGATAGATGGGTGGATGAGGGTCAGGTGACCTGCCCTTTGTGCAGAACTCTACTGTTTCCAGCAAAGACAGAAAGGATAATTTAGATGTTATAAGAGATATCAAGGTAGTATATTTGTTTGGTTAGAAGTATGAGACAGGAGCTAGTGGGCTCACAAATCTCATCTTCAGGCATCAATGATTCTATATCACTTATCTGAACTTTTTGAATTGGCTCCAGATTGTCAAAAGACATGATGAATATGATGTGTAAAAAACAAAAAATTATGGAAATCACCGTACACAATTCTGATTATGATGTGTAAGGAGTGTATACTATTTTGAGTGTGTAACAATATACTTTCCTTAAGTCACTATGCTTCACATTGTCTCTAGGGCAGTGATTATCACAAATCTGTCCGCAAGGCACTAATAGAAATCATTGGGCATGAAGTTGGAATCGCATGAAATTTGGCAGGCTAAAGCGAAACAACCTTCTGAGCAATAGTCATCTCCTTGTCACGAGGTACCTCCTAAAAATAGCGAATTCCTCCATTTTGACCTTGAAAATTGTGATTCTTCTATTTATAATAATTTTTGTTTTCTTTATAACTTTTTATTTAAAAGTTAGAATAAGACCCTGCTTGTTTTGAGACGACCCTTAAGATCAATATTTTATGATTCTGCCTTTAACTTAATTTTGCCATTTTTGGAAAATTTTGGTATTTTGTCACCTAATCGTGTAGTTAGTGCGAATTAGGGATTCAAACGTTTCCTAATCGTCTTAGGGTTTTACTTTCTCAGTATTTATATGTTTTGTAGCCATCAGAGGCAAATTAAATCACATTATTATCAATAAAATTGCAAAGTCTTTCTCAAACTTTTCTTTGGAGGATTCCAGTTTATCTCTTTGTGAATTTAGAAAACTCCTCATGGATTCAAGGTTTACTACTCAGAAGCTAACAGTTTAGTTTCTATCCATCAAAGAGAATATCATGTATACTCTCTTCAGACTTCCGCTACATAAGAAAACATGACATTTATATGAATCAAACTACAAGTCTGCAAAGTGAATTCAATTTAGAACCAATACAAAATGACAGCAAGATAATCATATCAACCATCCAAGACAAATCAGGGATCTTAATTAGAAAACAAGTAAGATATCAATCATTAATATGGAATAGGAAACTTAATGAAAACAAGTGGCAAGTAGTGTGGAGGCAGTCACGTAATTATACATATTAGGGCGACAGTCACGAGTTAATGACTAATTTAACTTAAAAATAAATTAAGAGATAAATTGTCTTTTGTCCTAATATGTTTTGTTTACTCAACAACAACGTAAGAAATATGTATAGATAACATTGACTTGATAGGATGACTCTAGTCTAGTCTACTATTTTCTTCGATTGCTACGGTATGTGACTGGACCTAATCAAACAATGACTTGATAATGATAGATCCTCAAATATTGTTCATATAGTTTCAAGCTTTTTGCCCTTCTCTCAGTTTAAAGTGCAGCGCTTATCTTCGTCGTCCGTTTTCCTGCGCGGTGTCCTTTTCCTTACGTTGTTGTTGTTGAGTGCGTGAAACGAAACATATTAGGACAAAAGACACTTTATCTCTTAATTTATTTTTAATTGAAATTAGTCGTTCACGAGTGTACAATAATTTGACAAAAATTATATATATATATATATATATATATATATATATATATATATATAATGGATTTAAGTTAGATCTAGTATATATTCGTAAGAAAGCTACACTTATATTTTTGGGTTTGATGTTTATAAGATCTTAAGGTGAGAAAGACACTACTTGTGTGCGTTTGGTTTCAAATTGAAAAACCAGTTTATTTTACTATTCAGCTTATTTTTGCTACTATTCGTGGACCCCACTGTACCTTTTTGGTACTATTCATGGGTCTTAATATACTATTTTAATTAACTTTTACTTTTATCTATAATACTTTCAACAAAAAGTTTTCAGTTTCAACAAAATAAACGATTCCAAACAGACCATTATCTCCTCAATGTTTTATAAAATTTAATTACGTACTGCCTCCACAATTAATATGCACCACTTCATAATTTATTTGTTTAATATTCTACACCTTTCCTCTCTGAACTTATCTCTTACAGCTTCATCTTCTTGCGTACGTAGGCCACAAAACCAGCAAAGAACAGAGCGAGTTGACATGGCAAGTAGCGTTGTACCCCCTGGCACTTCACTTATATTCAAGCAACTCAACGAGACATGTTGCAGTCCCTCATAACTACTCAAGCTGCACATGGTCGGCTTTTGGATACCTTGATGGGTGACATGGCTGACTTGCGTATTATTCAACTACATCAGTTGAGAAGTTTCTTGTGTTGCTCAACCTCCTGGACCCTCTGATTGAGTTTGCTTTGATAATAAATGCAGTGATAGGAGTTGATGGATTAGGGGGAGTGTTATTCTTTTTTGGAGAAAGACTATTTTTTTTTTTGTTTGGTAGTTGTATTTGTAAAGCAATATGATAAAGCCGAGTCAAAACGACCTGTAGTAGAGCTGTGATAATACTAAACTGCAGGTAGCTTAAGTTAAGTGTTATCAGTGGAATTAGTTACTGATCCAAGTCCACGGGTCAGCACCTGAATCGTCTATGCCTGCGTCAGCACCTGAGTAGTTTATGCTATGGTTTGTTAGGCTATTTCTACACTCTACGGAGTTAGTTATGTATTTATTGGAATCTGTAATTACAATCAACTAGTCGCTAATCCGTGCGATGCACGGGATTGTTTTAAATCAAATGTTAGCATGTTCAGGTTTAAACATTTCCCTAATTTCAATTATTGAAAGCTAAATTGGCTCTAATATAAAAAGAAACATGTAATTATGATGAAACTATCAAAATATTATACATAAAAAATCATTAAAAATGAGATAAATACAAATATTATGATGTAATATATTACAATGATCATAATGGAATCTTACATTTGGTTTAATAAGTATTACAAAAGAACCAATAAATAGAATAAATATACAATTATACTTACATCTTCAAACTTTATCCAATGCTTTTCAAGAATCTATTTCGTCCCTTTCTTAGGCTCTTCTCTTTTCTCAACTTCTTCAAGCTACTTAATCTTACGCCAAATTAGTATCAAGTATAACACCAAATTATACCAATTCATCAAAGATTTACAATGTAAAACCAAACACTCTTAATGTTAATAAATTTCATAATAACCCCACCCCAACTATTGAATTATTTAAAAAGTTCAATATGTCTCTTCATGAAAATAAGTATTCCATTGGATTTCAAAACTAACACAAGAGACCACCTCTTGTACTTGGTGAAAATGTGAATTCGGTGCGCCAATAACAAATTGATACTTAAGATTGTTGTGGATTTGGGTGTGAGTGTATGTGCCTCGCTAGAGTTTCCCGCTACTGAAAACCTCAAACTTTTTAACACTTTGAAATCACTATTCCCAAATAAGTCATTTTTATTTTTGTTATTAAGTAAATTAACAAAAAAAAGTGTTATTGTTTTTGTTTTCTTAACTCCAAAAAATAATGTAAGAAGCACAACCGGTTTTGGCCTTTCCAGCCTCCCTCATGTACCCTTTAGTATGTATGATTTGCCGTATTCAGTCACCAATGCCTCCTGTGTGAACTGCCACCACTACCACCTTTGTTCTTTCCAAAGAAGGCATTCTTGGGTTTTGGGATCTCATGGATGTCCATCACCTGAATCATTCTTTGCCGTTTGGCTTCACCAAAGTAAAACACACAAACACAAACAGCTTCAGCATAAGCCAAATTGATGAATCCAGTAAAATTACAGTAGAAGCAAAAAAGAAAATAAGTGAACCATTTTCAGCTTCTTTGTAATTCTCTTGAAGCCTTTTTCTTGCTGAAGCCAGTTTTTCAGAGTCAACATCCTTTTTTTGTTGTTTTCTGTGTTTCTGCAAAATCCCAATGAAGTGATTCAAATTCAGTTAAATAACATTCACAATCCGCTTGGTTGGCAAGAAATTAAAAATATCTCAAACTTCATAATATTAGGGAGCATCATGGGAAAACTTACACCTCCCATTCAATTGAGCTAAACTAAACTATTTGATGCAATTGAGTTTAGTTTCTCATATTTTGGAAACAATTCCTTCAAAAACTAATTTTCTTACTCCAAATGATAATCAACCAAACATTGGAGCTAGAGACTCTTAATTTGGTATTCATACATTTTGATGTGCCGAGGTAGATACAGGTGCTGCTCTAGGAGGAGGAGCTTCTTTCCGAGGAATAACTTTCGACTTCGGCTCGGATTCTGAATTATTCTTATCTGATCCAAAACTCCCATCTGTGCAAGCAAGTTGGATCATTCAAACTCCAAACAAAAACACACTCACACAAAGCTCAAAAGTTGAACTTGGAATCTGATTCTACTACTCACTATGTGAATTTGGAGAGTAAGCAAAAGCAGGAACCTACAAAAGAACAGAATATTAGAAACCTCTAAAACAAAACCCATTTTCCAATAGTTTTTTCCTCCCAGACAAAGCAAATTAGTTGGCTCAAAAATCAAAAAAAATAAAGAACAAAACTTAAATACAGTTCCTTAGATGCTATACATTACATTCCCCAATTAATTGTCCTTCAAAATATAACAATGTTTCAACTGCAATGACAAATGCAGTAAGTGTTTGAATTTAACTGGGAAACCGTACAACACCTAAACAAACTGTTCCTACAGAAAATAAAAGATTTCTTCAAACTGGTGATAACCATTTTGAGTAACTTTCTGCTGAGGTGAGTCTCCATCAGCTGCCAACAACAATAATTACCAATTTTAACTTACTTTCTATAATGCAATCTGCACTCAGTTACTTACTCAAAAGAGAAACTGAAATTAAATTCATTCCAAATAGTACAAACAATGTTACCCATTAAAGCAGAGGATGTGTTCCCCAGGTTAATTCAACTTCACCCATTCATCCACAGTATCCTTCCACTTCCTAACAACACAAACAAAAATAAACGAATTCAGCAAAAACCCCTTTATTCTTCACATCTCATTATCCAATGACTTAAAAAGTATACCAGTACGAATTATGCTAAGGTGGAAAATGATATTATCTTTTGCCATATATAAATACAACATGACCTGAGACCTCAAAAGCTTATGTAAAACATGTTTAAATTGTACTATATGATTTTATTCAAACATTAAGAATACAAAAACCACAAATCTAGATATTTATGGCATTTGTTTCAAGTTTATGCCAAACCAAAACTAAAGGCATGCGTGAGTGCAGTTCACAAAGGCTTTGTGGCATGGTAGTGTTGTCAAAATTTGTGCAGTCTTCCAAACAAAAAAACAATCCAAAAGGGGGAAAAAAAGAGTCAAAATCTGTGTGGTCTTCCAATCTAAAAAACAACCCTAAATAAATAAATATAAATAAGGATGCAAATAATATGTAAAAAGATGGGTATTTAATAATGAAAATTAAAAGGGTGTGAGTTAAAAGGGAAAAAACCTTGGGGGTGCCTACTATATTTGCCATTTATTTTTAAAAAGTCACAAATTCTGGCCAATAACAAATAAATGTAGAAAACTTCTAAAAAATTCATTCAAGCATTGCACAATGTAGGGATGTGTGATTAAATAATGCATATATATTTGTATGTTTCAAGAAGTTGCAAGGGTACCAAAAAAAGGAAAAAATAGTGATGCCAATATTACATTGCACAACTTATTATTGATAGAACTACCAATATAGCACAACAGAACTCTGTTACTCAGCTTTTGATGTTAACAATGTAGTGAGAAAACAGATTTTTCTTTTATTTTATTTAATCTTTAAATAGGAGTTGCGTTGTTCACATTCGAATGAGTCAGTTCTTCTGCATCCATACCATTGTTTTTTTTTTTTTTTTTTGATAAATAAAATAAAATTAAAATAAATATTTCATCCATACCATTGTTATCTTGTCTTTCCAATTCTGCAATTCTTTACTTTCATTATAATTCCAAGTGCCTTCCGCCATTCCAAATCTTCTTGTGCAGGCCTGCGACTACAATGGACTGTAAGCACTTTAGGGTAGTTATAGGCTTATAGCTTGGTGTCTTACTACTCTGACTCTAATATCCTTTAGTCCCAACATCAACAAATTTATGTTAATATTAAAAAAACAAACAAAAAAACAAAAAGAAAAGAAAGATATGATGCTTGTAGGCAAATGCAATGTTGTTTCCAAACATTTCAAGGGTTTTAACTAATTGCTCATACTCATACCTCTACCCCTACTTTTTCCACCACTCCTACACCTTTTAAAAAAAATAAAATAACCCAATGATGTCATTTAATGCAATCTCTTTTAAATTAAATAATTGACATAATAAAAAACGATGAAAAATATCATAACTTTGTGAAAAAAAAAAAAAATCAAACATTTGGAAATTTAGACTAAGACTCACTCACCAGGGGCAACAATAGTTGCAATAAGAGGCAAAATCGAATTTATTACGTTTCAGCTCAGTGTGTACCGCCATCACTAAGCACTATCTTTGTGAAAAACTCAAATCATGAGTCTAATTTCGAGGCTAACCCAATAATAGTCTAATCAAATTGTTTTGGGTACCTAAGAACACCAAAAAAAAAAAAAAATTCAATAATTATCAAAACAATTAAACAACCAAAAAAAAAAAAAAACAATTTCTTTCAAACTGAATAAATAGCTCCTTTGGAAATGCAGTAAACGAAGAAGAAGTAACAGAAAAGCCTTCTAGAAACTAATTATAAATCAAAAGCACTGGTTAGCTACATCATCCTTTCAAACTTAATACATTATATGATTATTGACATTTGCACCCTTCATTTTGAATTGCAAATGCCTAAAAGGGGTATTGTATCATGTTTGAAATTTTACCTCAGTATCAGAGGATGTAGGCTCATACCTACGGTTTTTGGAACTGCCTTCCCAAAAAGACCCATCATAATTCGACACCATACAATATCAAAGTAAAATACCCATTTTTTTTTTCTTTTACAAAAAAGAAATGTAATGGAATAGAACACTACCAGCGGGCTTTCCACCAATCTCAACATCAAAATAAACTTTATGCGTCAACGTGAAACAAATATATGAGCCAAAGATGGTAAATTTGTTAAATAATTTAAACGGAGGAATTTAAAAAATCAATAAAAAACAACCATCGGCACCCTGCCAAAAATAACCCTAACTAAAAAAAGCAATGGCTTTACAAATCAATGTCAAGCATCTGTTCTTCCTAAATCAAAACCAATCAGACCACAATACCAAAACCTAAATCATATTTCCAAATTAAAAAAAAAAAAAAAAAGAAGAGAGAAATATTTCCTCTGTTTTCATCATTAAGTAGGCTGCCTTTCCTTTGTTTGATTTCAATTGAAAAACTTAAATTCAGAGAAAAGAGAAAGAGGAAAGCAAGCGTACCTGGGCATTGGGTATGGAGTTTGATTTTCAATTGAAAATAATAACAAGCAGAGAATGAGTTGCATAATACAGGAAAACCAAAAGATGGAGTGGCGGTGATCAATGGTGGCAACAATCCGTGGTGGCGGCGGCGACGATGGGAGAATCTGAGTTTTGGGTTTTGATTTTGTGGGAAGAAAAGGGTGAGCTTTAGGTTTAGGGGAAGGTGATATTAGTGTGTGAGAAAAGAAGAGAGATTTTGCAGAAGCATCGGTTTTAGGTTTAGGTTTTGAAGAAGTAACCGGTTTTGTAATGCGTATTTGGTGGGGGAAATAATGAGATTTAATTTTTATTTTTAAATTAATAATGCTGACGTGAGTAAATGGATTGAAAAAAAAAATCAAAACATATAAATCAAATTAAAAAAAAAAATTTAAATGCTTACGTGGAAAATTGTGGGAGCTTCAAAAGTTTCGGTTTTATATAAATATATAGATTAGTCGCTAACTCGTGTGATATACGGAATAATTAAATAATAATTAAAAGTATTTATTTTGCTTAAAGGTCTATGACTTGACTTAAAAAATGTATAACTTGAAAATAAATGAAAATAAGTAATTTTTTGTTCTGTATAATGGTTTAGAAAAGTTCTTTTTCTTTCATGTCATTGGTTTCACATAACACATCCAGACATGGGCTATTCTATGGTGATGACTTCACACAATACTAAACTGCAATTAAATTTACTATCTACCACCAATCTAATCTATGTTATCTTGATAGTAGATCTACAAATTATATTCTCATATCCTCCATCATTTAGAAGATAACTGAAGTAATGATTATATGTAATGTACAAATTTTATTCTTTTACAATATAAAATTATTAAAATAAAATCTAATGTTTTGGAAATTTTTTGAAATAGAATTTTAAATTTCTTAAAACTTAGTTAATAGAGTTTCTATTTTACCTAAAAGTGAACTATCACAATTAATTTAACCATTTTTTTGCAAAGAGAAGATAACCATAGGCTCAATTTTTATTTTATATCATAAGATGTTACAGTTAGACCAGTACCGTATATAATATGTTAGTCCATTATGATAGTTCCAAATAATATCCTAATACCTATCTATATGAGTTTTCTTTTTAATGATGCCATAAAGGATGGAGTTTAGTAGAAGTCACTTAAGATCCAACGAATCCAAAATTTTTTTTTTTTTTTAAATGTAATTTCAAAAGTCTTTTAATTGTTAATTTTTTTAATCATAAAATAGACTCCATCTAAACTCTAAAGGAAAGCATTCGGAATAATCACATCATTGATACCATATCATGATGGTTGCAAATAGCAATATTATTATTCATGATTAATAGATGAACAATGAAACTGTAAATTAACAATTTAACAATTCAAATACCAAGTTTAAACTAAAACAACACATATACAAAAGACTCCAACTATTGAAACATACTTCTTCTGCCATTTTCATTATTCAATCAAAACCAAAGTTTCAAAGATAATTCCAATTCAATTAAACCCAATATATGCATACACATGAATGTGAAGAATTCCAAAAATAAAAAACAACAATCTCCAAAAGCCTCTACCTAATACAATCACTGTTTATTTTTTTTATTTTTTTTTCAGATTGTGCATTCTTTAGTTCTTTTTCCTTTTATATTTCATCAAACTTTTTCTAATTGACCAAAATATCTCTCATATATGTTAATATTAAACCTGATAAGAAAAACTTTACATACCTTGTGTTTTGAAGGTGCTCCAAAAACCAAAATCAATGCAAGAGACTGTATAGCAAAGTAGTGTTGGAAGAATAATCCAAAAAAAAAAAAAAACTATTTAAAATATAATATAGGAATGAAAGTTGAGTTGAAATTGTAACAAATAATCCTTAAAAAGAACTATTTATAATATAATATAGGGTATGGATTCCTAATCAAATTTGGTTAGGGTTATGGATTCCTAATCAAATTTGGTTATATAATTTTTTTTAAAGGATGAATATGTTGGTAGAGTCCATTTGATATAAAATTTAAATCCTATTGAAATTAAAAATGATATATATTTGTTAAGTCTCATTTGATATAATTATAGAGTTTAAATCCTATTGAAATTATAATTTCTAATCAACTTTAATATATATATATATATATATAAAAATAAAAATAAAAAGAGAAAAAGAAGAGAAAGAATACGTGATTGATAGATATAAGGAAATATGATAGAATTTTTTTTTTTTTTTAAATGTCATCAATGTAGAAATTATCAAATTAATGGAGATATATTCCGTTTTTTTTTTTTTTTTTGGATACATTTATATTAATGGAGTTACTATATAGTTTGTTAGTATTATCTAAAAATTCCCTGATTAGGTGATAATTTAAGATTCCTTTAAGTATAGTGGTTGTATGGCACCAAACAACTAAATTTAAATTTTTTTTAAAAGAAATTTAATAAATTTCTGCAATTTGGTGTTATAAAATCGAAAGAATTAAATCGAATTAAATCGAATTAAAAATATAAATAAAAATACTGATGTGGAAAATTGTGGAGAGGTTAATCAAAAGTCAAAGGTTTCGGTTATATATATATATATATATATATAAAAGAGATCAAGAACTTAGAATTTCATTCTATCAAAATCTTTCATTTTCTTTACTCTGGTTTTTAGTATGTACTTTGGGGTTTCTATACCTTTTTTTTTTTTTTTTTTTTTTTTAACTTTTTTGAAACTCTATGCTTTCATGGTTTTTGCTAACATGTGGTATCAAACTATTTAATACCACATGCTCTATATTTGTTGCTTATCTTTAGTATAGCATTGTGAGATATTCTTCATCCGTCTTTATTCCACACATGGCTTTGATGGTTTCTTTTGAGTGTTTCAAGAAAGACAAGTACATTCCAATCAAGAAACTCATAGCCTGTTTGGTAGTCTTTCAAGTTTTGTTGTTCAAAATGATGCAAAAACTGTAGTTTAAAAAATGTTGTGAAAATACGTATTTAAAGTACTCATAAAGAAAAAAATGTGTTGGCACCATGTTTCAAACAACATATTTTAAAATGTGAAAAAATATAATTCTATTTTTGGTATGTGTATGTATTTTTTTAAGAGTGGTAACTTTCTAACAAGTACAATTATTTTATTAACATTTATTAGAGGAGTACATGTGAGAGAGAAGGGAGGAAAAGAAAGAAAGAATAAAAAAATAAATAAAGATGAGGTGTGCGTGTGTGTGTGTGTGTGTGAGAGAGAGAGAGAGAGAGAGAGAGTCCTAGTTATGTTAAGTCTCATCAAGTGGATCCCACACTTTTCTAAATATTTACAAAAGTGTCATTGAGTAATGTTATTTGAAAACTGAAATCTGGTGGGGGGAGTTTTCTAAATTCAATGTTTAAACACTCTAAAATGAAAAACACAACTCAAACACTCCTAAATGAAATCCCTTACCAAACGTGTTTTTTTTTTTTTTTTTTTTTTTTTTTTTTGGGCCCACTGTTTTCAGTATTTAAACTCTAAAAATTATTGTTTGAACTACCTTATCAAACAACCCTTAACCTCTTCTTTCAACTTCTAGGTTAGATATTTTAGGTTGGGAATATTATTTAATTGGGCTTTATGTATCAATTTTGGTTTTGTCATGGATTTCTAAAAGCGGAGATTGTTAGATTTAAGTTTAGGGTCCATTCAGTTAGGGCGAAACAGGGAGGATAGAAAATAGATAAGAGAAAAGTTGAGAGAAAACTGATTTTATAGGTGTTTGATTAGAGAGAAGGGGAGGATGAAATTGGTAGAGCCCAGGTATTTTCTCTCCTGGCCTACCAAAATATTTTCTCCCCTATTTAGGCAAAAAATAGAGGGGAGAGGAATTTTTACAGTCAATGACTAAACTACCCCCCTCCTCCTCTTACGTTTCTTGGTTAATTGCTTCTCGTTTTTTTTTTTTTCTCCTTCCCGAGTGTGATACAACAAGTGCCACTATTCTTTCATTTTTGTGGGTGCTTTGACTGCTTTAATTTGTTTTGCTCTTCTTCTTCTTTCTTTCTTTTTTTTTTCCCTAACTAGACGTGATATTTATCTGTGCTTCATACAAGTACCACTATTATTTCATTTTTGTAGGTCATTTCTTTTGTTTTGCTCTTCTTCTTTTCTTTTCTTTTTTTTTAACTGGACGTGAAATTTTTTTTTTTACTTTGTATTTTGGGCATATTTTTCTTTTTAAATATATTTGGGTGATTGCTTTTTTTTTTTTTTTTTTTTTTGGTTGGTTGTTGGCCACTTTTTTTTTTTAATTGGGCATCATTTTTTTAATAAGGGCATATGAGTAAACTTATACAAACTCTTTTCTTTTCTTTTTCCATCTCTCCACTTTTCCATCCCCAACCAAACACAAATGAAGGAAACTAAGGTTATATTTGGTTATCGTTTTTGTTTTTTGTTGACTTGTTTTTAAGAATAAAATCAAAAAATAAATTTGTTATGTTTTCAAAGTTAAAAACCCGCTTGGTTAGTTGAAAAGGAAAAACACCACACAAAAGAAGTTCTCATTAATTTCTGTATTTTTAGCATCCATTATAACATAAGCACAGATGAAAAAATAAATAAATGGAAGATGAGGGAAAATCCAAAGTTTTGGTAGTGATGGGATATAAGTCCCTTCCAACGAGATTAATTTATGGGTTTATTTAAGTTCTAACATACATCAGATTAGACCAATATTTGAACTACTGGATTACTTTCCTTTTTTTTTTAGTATATGTTAATTTCTTGTCTTAATAAAATATCTATTAGCAAATGTCAAAAGAAATGGTTCTCCCATTAGCACATTGAGAACTATTTTTGTTTTCAGCTTGTTTTTGGCTACCAAAAAAGATTTTTGAGTTAGAAAATAGAAAACTATTCTTTAGATAGAAAACTGGGATACAAAACAGTTAACAAACATACCCTAAAATCTCTCCTATCCTCCCACTTTTTCATTCCCTTCCAATTTTCTATCTTCACACTTTTTCATCCTCCCAACCAAACGAACCCTTAGGTTGGCAACCTGTGAGCAAAAATGTCTTGTAAATTTAAAGCCTCTATGTGTTGTCAAGATTGTTGCCCAAGTACTAAAACTCATTGTGCAAGAATTAAGAATTCCACAACTTTCCATAGATGTTCGATTAGCGAAACTGATGTAGGACACAATTTAATTTTTAATTTTTGTAATTATTTAATTTTAGTATTTTTATGTAATTTTTATTAGTTTAGGTTTAGGATATTTATTTCCTTCCTTTTAGGTGCTTTTAGTGTTGTTTAGTCAAATTAGGGTTTCATATGCTTTCGTAGCATCCTTAGGATTTCTAGTTGCCCTAGGTTTTGTTTTTACTATTTAAACGCATTGTAGCCTCCAAAGGCAATTTAGTTTTTAGACTATTATCAATAAACACAAACTTTTGTCAAATCATTTCTCTGGTGGATTCCAGCTTTCTTCTCCTTATAAATTCAAGGAAACCCCTCATAGATTCGAGATTTACTACCAGAAACTAACAGTTTAGTTTCTGTTCCATCAAGAGAGTATCGCGTATACTTTCTTCAGGCTTCCGCAACATCATTTGGTATCAGAGCCTTGACATACCCTGGTCTAATGGCTAATCGGCGAGACAGTAACCACCACAACAATGACAGTGGTAACAACGTCAACAACCCAGTCCTCACTAAGGTTGAGTTCCTCAAGTTTCGTAAAGAGGCTCGTGATAAGAATCAACAATTTCGTGAAAAGAGTCGACAAATTATAGGCAAAATCAAGCAAATGATTGCTACTCTTAATGCTAGGAAATCATCTCACAACAACAATGATCAATATATTCAATGACGCACTCCTAACTACAAGAAAATTCCATTCTTTGACGGAGGCATGTGTAAGTTGGATTTTATTGACTGGCTTCTTGATTTCGAAGAGTATTTTAATTTTTGGAAGATTTGTGATGAAGAAAAAGTGTGGCTTGCATCTAATAAATTGGACAATGAAGCAGAGGAATGGTGGGAAGATATTCAAATAGATAGAAAACGACGAGGTAAGCATCCAATCTGCTCTTGGGAAAGAATGAAAATGATATTAATTGATTTATGGCTTCCCAATGACTATTATGATATACTGGATTATACAAGTCTTGATTATAAATCTGCATATTCATATGAAAAGCAATATGTTCAAAACAAGGAAGGTCAACCACAAAACCAAAATTATCACAGACAAGCCTATGTGTCAAGTAAAGTAAAGGATCTGAGGGTTGAGAAGAAGCAGTCTATTTCTAAAGAAAATTTTGAAGCGGTTAAAAAAAATATCAAGACTTGTAACAAGTTATTGAATTGAAAATTGAAGATACCACTTGACAAAAACTTGATGAAGAGGTCAAAGAAAAGAAGTTTGAGCTAATTGTGGATAATGACAGAAATCAAGAGACAATCATTGTTAAGAATATTGTGGAAGATCCAATTGAGGTTAAATATGAGGATAAGTTCACAACTCACAATCCTTAGGTTTCGGTTGATTTGTTGAAGATGACTACACAATATGTTGATTTTCTTGGAGTAGAAAATTTTAATTTTATTATTAGTCCTTTGTTGATTGATGTTGCAAATAAATTGAAGGTAGATGAGAATAAATTTTATGCTACACTTTATGAAGAATTCAAGTTTCAAAACCGGATCAAGTCATTAAAGCATTCAAAGTATTTGTTTATTTGAAGCGAAAGATTTCAGATTTCGACCATCAACTCATGGAAGAGTTTGTTTCAAGTGGAAGGGTCTGATGTAGGACACAATTTAATATTTAAATTTTGCAATTATTTAATTTTAGTATTTTTATGTAATTTTTGTTATTTTAGGTTTAAGTTATTTATTTCCTTCTTTTTAGGTGTTTTTAGTGTTGTTTAGTCAAATTAGGGCTTTATATGCTTCCATAGCCGCCTTAGGGTTTTTAGTTGCCCTAAGTTTTGTTTTTACTATTTAAATGCATTATAGCCTCCAAAGGCAATTCAGTTTTCAGACTATTATTAATAAACATAGACTTTTGTCAAATTATTTCTTCGGTGGATTCCAGTTTTCTTCTTGAAAGTTCAAATATGTGTAAAAACACCCTTGAACGTTTAGACCCCCAATTAACAAATTACCAATTCAAGCTTTAAATCAAACAATTAATGTGCGGAACATGAACTAAAGCATAACACAGAATTGGTAAACAATCTAAGCTAATTAAAATCACATCCACAGTAGAAAATAAAAGACAAAGATAAAGGGAAGGAAGATGCAAACACAAGGACAACACGCGATGTGTTATCGAAGAGGAAACCGAAGCCCTCGGCGTAAAACCTCTCCGCCGCCCTCCAAGCGGTCAATAATCCACTAGAAAATGTAGTTGGGATACATGAACAGCAATAGACCCTCCAAGCCTAATCTACCCGATGTACCTAAGCCCTCCAAGCTTCTTGCTCCAACGAGGTTGCGCCGAACCTATTTCTTTTCTAGCTTCCCGGATTCCGTTACTTAACCATAGCATCCGCCATCCTTGGCATCTTCCAACGCTTCCCAAAGCTCCAAAAACACTCAACACTCTAAATGGGTGTGGATAGTGTTTGGATAGAAATCTCCTCTCAATAGGTATGACAATGAGAGAGGGAATGAGAAGAGACTACAAAGATTTCTCTCTAAGAATGAGTAGCTCTCTCTAATTGGGTGGGTGTTTTGAAGAAACCTCTCTTAGGGTTTTTCTTTCTGAATAGCCACACATATTTTATGGGAATGAGGGGTATTTATACTGGTGTGAGAATGGAATGCGAAGAGTCAGTTTTTCCAAAACAGGGCTGGCTGGCGACTTGACCTCGCGACTTAACTGAGTCGCGAGTTCAAGCCGCGAGATAACTAAGTGGCCAGTCTGGATTTTTGTCCTGTAGTGCTCCAGCTGGCATGACTGTTCATCTCCCCTGCATGCTCTGCGCGTGTGCAACTTTTGGCAGCTTGCAAGCCGCGAGCCACCCGCGAGATCCAGCCACGAGTCCCTGCTTCACTGCACAGTCTTGAGCATTTCTTCATACTCTCTCACACACTACCCTTACATGATACCCACCTAAATACAGGGTTTCTGAGTGCTGTATTACAAGCAAATTTGTCACGGAATAAAGCCAACACATGGTTGATTAAATTCAACCTTACAATCTCCCCATTTGGCTATTCCGTGACAAAACACGCTAAAACAGACTCTAGACTTAAACGTGAGTTTGGGAACAATGGCAAAACTCACTCACACCTAAATCTAGAAGCTGTGCAGCTCTTGAATCATATGAACATGAATCTCCTGAAACACAACAATACACCATGATCATTGTATGCAGAAAAGCATGAAATGCATATGAAGCAAGCAATATGTGATCAAGCAAAGATGGAGTTAAGAAACAAACCATGGCTTGATCAAACAAGTAATCACTACAAGGTAGTGATCACAATGCTCATTCACACTTGGAATGAACACTTGAACATACAAGCTAACAAGAACAATGCAAGTTACTTGTATGCCCAACACTCAACCAATGCATAATACACTAAGTATATGCATCTAGGAACAATCCTACAAGGGCACAAGAGTGACAGTACTTAACAAGAAAATGTATGACATTTAGATAGAAGTACTTAACAAGAAAATGTATGACAATAAAGGCTGCATAAAGCATGGTACAAACCATAAAGCCTACAAGAAACCCTAAAAGCTTACAAAAGTAACATGGGTACAAAACACAAAATACTGAATATATACTTAAACAATATAAACTAAAAGTGCATAAAGTTTCTCCCCTTCAAAGTGATGAGAAGCTGTGATGCACTTGGAACACATATACTTGTAACCTGAAACACTTGCACAAAACACATTAGACCCTCAAGGTAAAGTAAGTAATAAAATGACAAGTATAATGTAACAAGTAAATTGCGATCAAGTAAACATGATGTGAAACATGTGAGCAACTTGATCATACACCAAAACAGTCATATAGAAATGACTACAATGATCACATAGCAAAGCAAATGATCATCCGAACATGCATTCAATGAAGCACAATAACATAGGGATATATGCATGTCCAAAGCAAAAACATGATGCGATGAGAACCACAAAGCATAACTTAAAGCATCATAAAGCCAACAAGAAAACAAACAGAACAAAGTTTTCTTATGATCTCAATGTCTTCTCCCCCTTGGTATATGCATCTCCCCTATGGAATAACTCTCCCCCAACAAATGTGCATGAGAAATAGAATTTTTCCCCCTAAGGATGTGCACAAGAGTCATATATAAATGACAAAACACTCCGGTATACTTTCTAGAGTATACTCTCCCCCTTTTTGTCAGGAATAGACAAAGGGTCAAGGAGAAACGAGGGCAAGAGATGAAGGAATGAACAATGCTAATGATGCATGAGGGTTACGAGAAGAATGAGAAAAAAAAGCTCAAACCTAAGACAAATTAAAATGCTACAAATCATAAGGAAAACATGACATGCTAGGATGAAGAAGTAAGGTATCGACCAATGCATGACAGGGGTAGCAAAGGTGTGTGCAAGAGGTGGCTATGTGCAATGCATGACCAATGCATGAAAAATGCACATGTGGGGCAAGGTGTGTTAAATACACAACTAATGAACCAAACATGTTCCTAATGAGGAAACATGAGAAACCCCAAAGTTTGGTACTCATCGGAGTCCAAACAAGCTAGAAAATGTCTAAGAGGCATTATATCAAACACCTAGCATGCACACTATGAACAAAAATGTGAAACAATGCATGAACATCATGAAATCCACCCTTAATACATGTTCTTTCTGCCACAAGGGGCCAACATCCAATGCAAATCAACAAAATAAACCAATCCCATGAAAAAAATTTGACAAAAAATTAAGTTTTCCCAACCCCTATGATGAAAATCCCAACCAAGAGCACAAAAACTCTCCAAAACATAATCTAAGGATCAAAATCAATGAAAAGAGTTTATAATTACCTTAGAGATGTTAAAGGAATGAAAAACCATTCAAATTGATTGGGTTTTGATGAAAAAATAGTGAAAGAGGGGTTTAAGAGAGGATGGGAGAGGTTTAAAACAAGTTTCCCACAAAAAGCCATTTAAAAAGCTGTTTCTAGGCGATTCGCGACTGGGTGAGTCGCGAGGTTCAGTCGCGAAAATTTTCGCGAGTCGCGAGTGAGTCGCGAGTAAGCCGCGAGTCGCGAGGTTCAGTCGCGAAAATTTTCGCGAGTCGCGAGTGAGTCGTGAGCAAGCCGCGAGAGAGCCGCCAAAAGCTTCTGTATGAACTCGCAACTAGGGTTTCGCGACTGGCGAGTCACCAGCTGAGCTGCGAAAAACACTGACACTTGTTTTTCAATACAGATCATGGTTAAACGATGAAAAACAAAGTAAACACTAAACATGAACACAAAGAGTGATAAAAATCACTTCCAAAAACATATAAAATGATCAAAAATCTTTTTGGATTGAACCATATATGATTGAGCACACACACATCACATTTAGACAAGTACAATCTAACAAATGAATAAGACATTTATTGAACATTAGGCATGTGTGTTGTGTGTGTGTATCAAATGTGGAATAGTCCTTAGTCTAGAGTGAAGCTTCAATGATCAATTCAATCAAGTCATACACAACTAGTACTAAGTCAAGTGGTCTATCTCAATTATAGAAATGAACATATATGACCTCCCACAAGAAAATGATTACATAAGATTGAAGCTTTTCATTTGGCTTCTTACAATTCATATCATTTGATCATTTTGAATCAATACAACTCATTTTGAGCAATACATCTCATTTTTGAGATTGATGCCTGAAATTTTTGATATTTCAATTTGATGAACAAGTTTTTGGCTTTTGGGCATCAAACATTTTCAATACAAGTCGCTTTCCCTTTTTCCTAGTCAAATACTAGTATATGCGACGGCTTTTGCAGCTCATTATCTCTTTTCATTTTGAGATTTACATTTATTGAGCTCTTTAAGCAATAAAAATAAAAGAGTGGGAAGAGATATAAGCACAAGTCTACACATGTATCAAAACCAACATGACTATTGACAAATCATTCATGACAAGCTTGAAGATCGATTTACAACAATCACACAAAGATGTCAAGATTTTTCCCACAAAGATATAAGTGCAAAACTAACAAGCTAAGCTCGTAAATGCACAAAGCCATTTGTACAAAGGTACAAGGCCAAACTCACATGTGATATGTGCTCAAACATATACGATCAAACTTTTTGAATTTTTCACTTTTTATGTGGTTTTGGATTTTTTACTCACACAAAACTGAAATATAAAAGAAAGATCAAAAACAAAACAATGCATACAAATAAATGCAAGATGCACAAAATGCATGAAGATATGACATTTAATGCATGAAGGGTCCAACAAAGATCGAAAGAATTAGATCAAGGACCAAAAGAGCAAAAGCTCAACCATAGAAACCCTTTCTCATCCAAACGGAACAATTGTTTGGAATGAGTGTCTCAAGAGAAGTGAGACGAGAGTTGGAAGAATGAGAACCGGAGATGCACATAGTCAAGGAGTTAAGAGCATTAAACATTTTCTTTAACAACATGCTATTTTCACTCAAAACCGGTTTACTCTTTTTAGCACAACTTCCAAAAAGCTCAAGTTTTTCTTTTCTTTTGATTCTTTTAAAAGCATGAAACTTAGAGCATTGAGGTCTTAGATGACCAAAGGCACCACAATGGTGACAAACAATGTGTTTAGGTCCACTAGGCTTTTTGGGAAGGGATCTAGCAACATGGTTTTGTTCCCTCTTCAACTTATGACATTGAGATCTTATATGACCAATCACACCACAATGGTGGCAAGTTGGAACAAACTTAGATCCATCCAAAGCCTTAGGTTGAGACCTAAATAGAGGCTTTGACTTAACAGTCTTTCTCTCCACATTTTGATTTCTTTTGTGTGGAGGAACGTACACCGATTTGTCCTTAGAGGTAGAATACACATTAGGCACAAGATCGGGTACCACAACATGATTGCAACACATATTATCATCCATTTTATCAATGGGTTCAGCAATCAAACACTTGGCATGCATCTTAAGAGATTCATTTTCACATTTTAACTCATCAACAAG
Organism: Quercus tomentella; assembly: GCA_028535165.1. Lineage (NCBI taxonomy): Eukaryota > Viridiplantae > Streptophyta > Magnoliopsida > Fagales > Fagaceae > Quercus > Quercus tomentella. Next base: position 48,019,087 of record JAPQVY010000111.1, read on the forward strand.
TTTGTTAGACAAAACAAGTTTAGCATCCAAGTCCATATTCAAACATTCAAACTCTTTTAGCTTTTCAAGAGAATCTTCAGCAAGTTTTTTATATTTCTCAACCAATTTGTTGGATTCATTGAGCTTAGTAATCAAATCATCCTTTTCACAAAATAACTTACTCAAATTCTTTTGGAACTTCTTAGCATTTTTCTTCAAGAGTTTGTCAACAACACCCATAGATTCAAATAACATGTCATCACACTTATGAGGATTAACACTCATAGAGGCATTTTCACAAACACGTGGCATGTTACATTCATCACCAACCAAATCATACAAAGAGGCATACAAAGCACAATCCATGGCAAATAAACACAAGGGGTCAAGGATCACACTTAGGTATTTAAACCAATAAAAGTGTACCTGCTTTGATACCAAATGAAAGTTCAAATATGTGTAAAAACACCCTTGAACGTTTAGACCCCCAATTAACAAATTACCAATTCAAGCTTTAAATCAAACAATTAATGTGCGGAACATGAACTAAAGCATAACACAGAATTGGTAAACAATCTAAGCCAATTAAAATCACATCCACAGCAGAAAATAAAAGGCAAAGATAAAGGGAAGGAAGATGCAAACACAAGGACAACACGCGATGAGTTATCGAAGAGGAAACCGAAGCCCTCGGCGTAAAACCTCTCCGCCGCCCTCCAAGCGGTCAATAATCCACTAGAAAATGTAGTTGGGATACATGAACAGCAATAGACCCTCCAAGCCTAATCTACCCGATGTACCTAAGCCCTCCAAGCTTCTTGCTCCAACGAGGTTGCGCCGAACCTATTTCTTTTCTAGCTTCCCGGATTCCGCTACTTGACCATAGCATCCGCCATCCTTGGCATCTTCCAACGCTTCCCAAAGCTCCAAAAACACTCAACACTCTAAATGGGTGTGGTTAGTGTTTGGATAGAAATCTCCTCTCAATAGGTATAATAATGAGAGAGGGAATGAGAAGAGACTACAAAGATTTCTCTCTAAGAATGAGTAGCTCTCTCTAATTGGGTGGGTGTTTTGAAGAAACCTCTCTTAGGGTTTTTCTTTCTGAATAGCCACACATATTTTATGGGAATGAGGGGTATTTATACTGGTGTGAGAATGGAATGCGAAGAGTCAGTTTTTCCAAAACAGGGCTGGCTGGCGACTTGACCTCGCGACTTAACTGAGTCGCGAGTTCAAGCTGCGAGATAACTAAGTGGCCAGTCTGGATTTTTGTCCTGTAGTGCTCCAGCTGGCATGACTGTTCATCTCCCCTGCATGCTCTGCGCGTGTGCAACTTTTGGCGGCTTGCAAGCCACGAGCCACCCGCGAGATCCAGCCGCGAGTCCCTGCTTCACTGCATAGTCTTGAGCATTTCTTCATACTCTCTCACACACTACCCTTACATGATACCCACCTAAATACAGGGTTTCTAAGTGCTGTATTACAAGCAAATTTGTCACGGAATAAAGCCAACACATGGTTGATTAAATTCAACCTTACACTTCTCTTTGTGGATTTAGGGAAACCCCTCGTGGATTCGAGGTTTACTACCAAAAACTAACCGTTTAGTTTTTGTTCCATCAAGAGAGTATCGTGTGTGCTTTCTTCAGAGTTCCGTGACATCAGAGATAGGATCACTACAGAACAGTGCAGCAATGGCATAAATGTGGGCTACCTATTATTTCTTTTTACCGATTACTTCTTTTTTTCTCTCGTATTTTTTCTCGGCTGAAATCCGGTTTTTTTTTTTTATATTCAATATAGCTGATACATCCTAATATGCCACGATATTTGGAGCAGCATGAACAGGGACGGAACCAAGATTCAAACTTAGGGGGGGCCGAAGTTTTTTGTTCAAAGATTTTAAATAAATAAAAAAATGGAATATCAATACTAGAGGTTGACAAAGTTGCTTTATTAGCATTAATTTATTAATTATTATTTGTATTTTTTCTTTTGAAAAAAAATTTAATAATAGGATTTTACAATCAAGAGTTTTGTAAGTCAATTGGCACGCCTTAATATTTTTAAGACCTAACTAATGTGTGGATGGAGCAATCAATATGTGGCATAGGAGTTGTCTCTATAGCTAAGAGGGTGGAGTCATTTGAGAAGGGCATAGAGCTCTCAAGTGAGAGGGAGAAATTGGGTAAATGTTATTGGGTTTTTGTGATTTTTTTGATAGGATTTGTAATTGATTTGTTATTATTGTTTTTGCTTAGACCGGATTTATGATTTGTCCAAAGATTTTTCTCATTATCCGGATATGTGCATTTTTTTTATAGATTTTTCTTGTTATCTATTTGTTGGATTTCTTGGGTCAATTTGTAAATTTTTTGGGGAGGGGGGGCAAGTGTATAAATTTAAGAGACAAAATTTAAATTCTTTTTGTTAATATACATGCTAGTATTTTTTTTTTTTCAAAGGTTGTGTGTGTGTTGAAAATTAATTGTAATTAACCTCGCCCTCTCCCTCTCTTTTTGTGCAATATATTTAAGAGTTCCATTTTTATTCTGCACGTTACGAAACTAGTAATATATAACAGACAGTTCACTATCATTGCCGCAACAACAACTTTGTAAACTATTAATATTACCCCTGGTTCCTAAGGAGGAAGTTTTGATTTCAACTAATTGTAAATATGTGATTTATGGGATTATGAATGTTTACATATTTTGAAAGATAAAGAAAAAATTATCAGGAATGAACTTATAAACTTTAATTGTAAGTTTAAGTGTACACAGGAAGAATTAACACATCCTACCAAAAAAGGTAGAAGAAAGAAAAACCAACATAAAAACCACATAGTGAAATTCATCATCCATTTTCACATAATTATTCACACATACACACAAGCACTTCTTCACCTTGATTAATACTTTTACCACTTTTAAGAAATCAGAAGCACATTATTGCGGTACTCTCCAAGGGCCCATATAGGAAAGATATTTCTGTACGCTGAATAACTGATCATACAGTTCTTGTTGAAAACTCCCATGATTTCCTATAGATTGGAGAAAACAAAGCTAATAATGTACAAGAAGTAGAATTTGTATCACTTATTGAAGGTTAAGAAACAATTTTTTCCTCACTGAGTATTTGATAGCATATGTTAGACACTAAAAAACGATTCCTAAAAAATCTTGCTTTGAGATATGCATTGTTAAAATGTAATTAATAAGGGCAATGTTTTTCGAATGCAAAAAGTGGAATATAAAAAGTTAGACAAAAGATTTTTATTCCTTCGATAACTAAACTTCCTAACTAAAAGACCATTTTTTAAATAGTCACACATTCCTTTTCTTTTTGTTTTGTATAAATTTACCTGTTGAGGGAAGTCTCCATTTTCCATTTGTGCATTAATCAAAACCTTGGCTGCACGATGTAAGGGAGTCGCATCTCGCTGGGCCTAACCATCAAATTGGTAACAAAAAAACCAACATATCAAATTAGTGTTATCTTACTTACTAATTAGAGAGTTAGATCCTATATGCAACATTAATTTGTGCAATAGTAGAAACTATGATACCACATTGTGCATGACCTAGTTACCCAGGTTGAGACGAATTGCGCAGGTGCTTTCTCATTCATCTCTTCCCAGATTTAATCACCCACATTCTTGAACTTCCTTGCCTTCCCAAGTACATTTTATGTACTCTTTATTATTATATTATATTATTCGTTTTCCTCGATAGAACTAATGTACAAGTCTTTTGAATCTTAAAAATTCTAGGCATGTTGACAGATGAATTTTCGTTGTGAATGGAAAAAAGATAAAACATTGTATCGTACCTGGCCAGCTTCAATAAGAGCTAACATAGCCCATCCAGTATTTACTATGTGTGCTGTGTCCAGACTGCTGTATACCTGTTCACACGTTATAAGATATAAAAATACGTAGAAAAACTAGGAGCCGTAGGTTAGTTTTTGTACCCAGAACTGAACGTTCAGCTTAACAATGATCTAAATTATGTTGTAAAATTGGATCATACGGGACCTCATTGTGACTCTTTTCTTTAACCTTCTTACTTTTCACCTAAAGTCATTAATTAGCTTAATTTTTTTTCCAAAAATTCAAGATAAATAATGTGTTTTAAAAGAATTCTTAAAATACAATGCTTGAAATGGTTTTTACCTTATCTTGGCATGACAGGTAGCTTTCTCCCCAACCACCTGAATCAAGCTGTTTGGAAAGTAAGAAATCACATGCTCTTCTAATGCTGTAGCTATTATGGTAGGTCTTACCACTAGCCACCAGACCCTTTATCCCAAACCATGTTGCATAGGTGAAGCAAACTCCCCAAGATCCAATCCTATTTTAGAAACTATATATTGTCATGCTCAATGGTAAAGAAATCACCTTAAACATTTGTTAACTACAGCAGCACTACAAAACCTAGCTTGAAGATTAACCAAGCTAGTTCATGTCCAAGAAGAAGTCAAGAAGGATAGGAAGGTTGCAAAGAACCTAATTAGCTAAATCCTTATGTTTACCTAATGAGTAACCAATTATTAGTAACTAGCTTTGATTCTTACCAGGTTTTGGCTAACAAATTATGGTCGTGAATGCCCAACTTAATGGCTATATATTATGAACTAACTAGGCCAACTGTCATTGTTGATGGCTAGTGGATTTGGCTTTTCGTTTGGAAAGGTTATTCAAGTTATGCATGTTTACATTATATATAAGAGCATCACCATTGGGGTGGTAAAATAGCTTTTTAGCTATTTTTCCACCTTAAACTCCAAGTAAGTGCCTAACATTGGTGGGGCCAAAGGCAAATTTTTTTGCTTTCTTACTACAGTGAACAGCCAAGACTAGTAGTTCACTGTAACAAGAAGGTATAAAAAAAATTATTACTTAATCACTTAGTTGGGTTTGGAGGCAGAGAGGAAGAGAGAAGAAGTGAGAAAGAAATTAATAAAAAAATGAATAGTATTTGGCTGATGGTAAAAATAAGACCATTGATGTAGGGTGTGTTGTGAAATTGTGTGTTAAAATAGATAAAATAGTTTTTTGAGGTGTTAAATGCTAAAATTTTTAACTCCACCGATGTGTGTTAATTTTATTCTTTGCAATATTTTAAAGCGTGGGTTGTTAAGAAAAAATTATTAAATCATAAAAAAATTAACAATTTCCTACACATTTAAGATTTTGGAATAAATGGTAGTTTATCAATGTATATTGGTCTATCATAGTAAGTATCTTGAGTTTGAATCATGTTTCCATTTATCTCTCATTTCAAATTATTAGAAATCTAGGAAAAGTTTTGTAACTTAATGACAAAATTTTGGTCTCCTTTATTAGGAAAATTAAGGTTTATAAATTTCCCTTTCTCCAGTTGTAACTATTAAAATATTTTATATATACATGTTAAAAATCTTACATGTTGGACTCCACTAATTAAGGAAAGAAACGTGATCCACACATAGGAAAGTTTAATTAAAATAATGATTAAATGGTTAAATTATCATTTATTGATAATTTAAGCTTTTGGGATAAGTGATAGTTCACCATAATATTATAGAGCATGTTTGTTTTAGTATTTCAAGATTGTGAGTCATTGCAATTTACTATAATTCTTTTCTGTATTTTTGGACTTTAAAAATATAATTCCAAAAGAATATTTTTGAAATCCCATTATTTGCTCCCCCTCTGCTCATCTAGAAAAACCAGAACTAATGTATAATAATGTGAGTGGTATGATCTCAAAGGAGAAAACAAACCAAGAGCCATCAGGTAGTTGTATGCTCTCAATGAAATTAGCTGCCTTTGCTATACATGCTTCTATTTCTTTCCTCCGATGTCCAGGGTACAGTTTCACGAATGATTTCAGACCCTGTATAGCTGCTGAAGTGCATTCCACATACCTACATAATGACCCAAGAAAATTATAAATCAAAATTTTGAAATATAAGATAATTCCAAAACCTTTAGTTATGTTATACAAAAACTAGAGTTGTGTGCTGTGTACATATATAATGTCTACATTGATATTTAAAGACTACTAAGTTTATACATAAGAAAAAATCATACGTGTTTATTTAAAGATTAAAATTGGAGCTAAAAGAAAAACCGCCTTGTTAGTAACTAGTATAATAAATCATAATAATTATGAAAGTCATGATAGATCGTGAGTAAAATTGTAGGCATGGTCGATCTTACTGATAATCAATGATAATATCTCCGAACGTTTCCGATGGGTTGATCATCTATGAAAGAAACATGATGTGTTAAAACCATGGGCAAGATTCAATATTACAAATCAAATTGGAAAGAAAAGAATGTCTTACCTCTAACCACGCATAAGATCTTGTGAGCTCGTATGAAGCAAACCCACCATTGTTGTTCTATATTGCCAAGAAGAAACAAATATTCATATTCAATTGGTGTAAAATAGACTCTCTCCTAAAAGAAAACAGTTTTTTATATAAAACACAAAGAAAATATTTTGTTACAAATGAAAATGATATTGATGAATTCTTCAATATAAAATTATAATTATTAGCATATCCATTTTCACACTAAAATGAAATCTTTTATTATAATCGAAACATATGTGATATGAATTATTCTGGAATTTTAATCGATTTACTTTATCTAAAGAAGATATCAATAAACATCTAAGAAATGGTTTCACGGGATTTGGCCAATTGTCTTGAACACAAATCCGTGTTATCAAAAGATTTCTTACGATTGTTTTTAATATGGAATAAGTCCACCGTCCATAATTTTTTGGTATCCTATTGAATAAAAATTGTGATATTATTCCTTGTTAATCAAGAGTTGTGAGAAGTACCATAATCATCCAAAAGAATGGCTTCAATTTTTTCAAATGAACAATTCAAAGACCAATTTATTCCGACAAAATCACATGGATAATATAATAGGCTGAAAACCAAGTTTCTTGAAGCAAAGATCTTTAGTTTGAATCTCCCTTTTTCCCTTTTCTTGGTCAAATTAAACTCATTAATCAAAAAAGTTTTATGATTTTGATTCATGAATTATAATTCTAGGTATCAATAGCATGCATGTTGACATATATATATATTGTTATTGTTGCAAGAATATGCTTTTTTACATGCTATTATAACATTGACGTGACACATTAAGCCACCTGTTGGTCTCAGCATTATAAGAACATACATAAAAAAACGACTGCACATTAAGAATTGTCCTTCACATAATGACAGTAAGGTATAGTTTTAAAATAAAAAATGGTAACAATCAATAACTTATAGATAAAATTGAAATCTAACTCCTAATGCAGGAATTGAAATTGTATTTTGACTTGATTTTATTTTGCACAATAATTAATATGCAAAAGACTATAATTTAAGACCAATTTCAAAAGACTATGATTTAAATTATACCTGTAGTGATAAAATCACATTAACAGCGTCATATAGTTTATCTGCTGCTATTGCCTCTCCCACAATGTCAGACGGCATTTCTGATAACAAAAGTGCTGACTGCAAATGATTTCAATATGTCAAAACTGTTAAATTACATAATGAATCATATCATTTACATATTAGATTATAATGAGTTAACAAAGGGTTAGCTTTGCATATATGTACGTTTATAAGTTTGATTATGTTTAATGATAATGTTAATGTTATTTTATAAACAAGGGTAAAAATTATACCTTAGGTGTTATACCTTAAACTAGGGGTGTGTACAAAACCGAGAAACCAAAAAAAGGGCAAAAACTGGCCGAATCGTTGCCAAAATTTTGGTTCGGTTTCGATTTTCATTTCACAAAAACTGAAAATTTCGATTTAGGTTTCAGTAGCAGGTTTGCATGCACCAAATCGGCCGAAACCGAACTGAATTATATAATAATATATTATATATTACATATATAATATAAAACACATTTGGGCTTGCAAACATTGGGCCTCCAGCTTGCAAACATCTGTGTTAGGACATATGTGAAACTTGTTAGAACATATGTCATGTAGAATTGGCTAATCTTTTGACAAAACGCATTTTACTTGTAATTTGGTAAATCTAAGATGTGTTTAATACTTTAAGGAACAAGAGTTCAAGTCTAGTATTGAAGTCATGCAAGTCTATCCAAGAAACAAGAGAAGAAGTGTTATTTATTAAAACTCGACAGACAGTTCGACAGATATATCTATCGAGATTTAATGTATAATTCTCAACAGCTCTCGGCAAAAGCTGTATCTATCAAGAATTACGAAATTCAAATTTTCAGATCTGTTTTTCGTGCATATCCAAGTTATTTGTGTAGGGTTTATTTTCTCACAACCCTATAAATATATAAGGATTATTTTAATGACCGTCAAAGGTGATGCAACTTGATGCAAAGTGATTATTCACTCAAATCGTGGCTGGAGACAAATTTGTCCTAGTTCATCTTTCTCTTGTAGAAACTGCTGCATCTTTGTACCAAGGGTTTTATAACCAAGGAGCTTCTTGATCTTCATTGTCTAGATGAACTGAAGAACTTTGCAACCAACATCTTTCTCAAGTTGGTGTATTAGTCACGTATTTGGATCCGTGCATCGATTGGTTAGTCACGTACTGTGAGCCGTGCATTGAAATGAGAGATTGTCACTACATTATAAGTCTAATTGTGTATTGGAGTAAGGATTCAATTATAAGTTGGTATTAGGTACTGGGATTCCTTTTACTTGTAACCGCTTGTTTTGATAATAATGGATTTTTGAGAATGATGACTTTAAATTCACCCGGTGGGGTTTTGCCTCGGTGGTTTTCCCCATTCGTAAACAAATCAGTTGTGTCAAATTTATTTTCCGCTGCATTTAACTTAGTTGGTGATTTATTTGTGCTACCACGCTTATTACATGTAATTGAATCTAATTAATTAACTTGGTTAATTAATTAATTAATTTACCAAAGGGGCCAATACATTTTTGGCCTATCAATCTAGCATTTTTTGTTTTTTTAAAACCCACACGTTTGAGCCTCTTGCTATTTAAGCCCCATTAACACATTAGATTAAGTAAAAACAAAAGAAAAATTTTAGAAACCCTACCATACATACCCCATGGCTCATAACCTCACACTTTTCAATTTTCACTCACTCTTAGACAGCCTCCACCTCCACACTCCACTCCACAGTCCAATTCCGCCTCTGCCGCTGACCTTCACACGCCGATTTCCCCTTTCTTTCACTCTCACTCTCTTTTGATCTACGGCTTGAGGCTACTTTTGATCATCGGTATGATTCTTCTCTCTTTCTTCCCTTTTCTTTCTTGATTTGCTTCGTTTAACACTTCAACAGCTCTGTCTCTCTCTATGACTCTCTCTATTGCTTTGTTTTTTATATGTGATTAAAGTTAGGGTTTTGAAAATCTTGAAAACCCTCTCTTTTTTTGTATTTTGGGTTTTGTTTAATACTGAATCAATGCTATTTTTTATAAGATTAAAGCTAATAAACCGAAACCGACCAAAATTGAAATAAACCGAAACCGATTGATTTCCAATTATTTTGGTCGGTTTCGGTGGAGAAATTTACAAACCGAAAATTTTGGTTCGGTTGGCCAAACACTAAGAAAACCAACTGAACCGAACCGATTATGCCCCTTCCTTATATTATTCAATTAAATTCAAACACATTACTATATTGAATTTAATTGTTTTTAAGAAATATAATAATGTATATGCTGCATAGATCACTACAAATATGTATTTGAATTTAATTAAGTAGCTGACAACATTGGTCAATATAATTATAACCACTAGTCGCAAACCCACACGATGCATGATAAAATATGATATAATTATTTTATAAGAATACAATGTAAAATTTGTAAGTTAAATAGTGTATGTGTTATTTAAAAGCATTTCCTATTTTTATATGTTTTATGTAATAAAACATATAATGTACTTTGCAATAAAAAATAATACATAGTGATATATATATATATATATATATATATATATATATATATATATATATATACACATATGAAAAATTTTATTTAATAAAAAGATTTAAATTGCATAATTATAATATTTATATATATATAAATGGACAAGATGTTATTGAAATTGCTTTTTTAAAATAACAGGTGTAACATGTTACATTAAATTTAAATTATTATATAAGTTTAGAATTGTAGCTCTTTTTCTTTCCAAATATAATGCCTATATTGTTGAAACTTGAATTTTAATGTGATATTTTGAATATTTATCATTTTTATTGCATTTTTAGGTTCTATATATATATATATCTCTAATTATTTTTAGATGTAGTTTCAATTTATGGCATTCGCTCTTGATAATTGCTTTTTTATCATCAAATCAAGACACTAATTAGTTTTTGGTGTAAGTAAAGATTAAATCTCAGATCTCTTATTCAACCGCAAAAGACTTTATCCGTTGATCTCTTATATCTTTAATTTCTAATGCTTATTTTATTTATACTTTTTAGACCACAACTAAAGAGTTTTATTCAAATAGAATAAACTTTTATACTTTTAACCCAAAAATTAAGAAATAACAATAATATTTTGAGCCCAAAATTGAAAAGGCAAATTGCAAATATATATATATATATATATATATTAAGAGTCAATTAATCTAAAATGGACTGAATTGACCAAAGTGGACTGAACAAACTAAATTAGACCTAAGTGGACTTAAATGGATCAAAGTGAATCGAATTGGACCAAAATAGACCGAAGTAAACAAAAATGAACCGAAATTCTATGTAGCTCAACAGGACATAGTAATAATAAATTTTACGTTTCATCTTTTAGATATTTTAGATGTGTTGGTATTAAATTATGTAACTTAAAGTATAGTACATATGAAACTGTACCAATGTTTCCCCATATAAACAATGTATCACGGACTGGACCCAATATATTAAGCCAACTACATGTCTGCATCGCAATGGGTTTAATGCACTGGACTAGAGCTTAAATCATGCATCATTATACCGCAAATCACGCATTATGTTCAGCTGACAGAACAACTCGGTAAAATCTAAGATTATGTAAGACAAAAGGTTACCTTCAAACCTTCAGCTGTACAATCCGACACAATCCAACCATTGTCTGGAGTTGAGAAGGGCCATCCACCCTTTGAAATATGGCGATACCAGTAATGAAGAACACCTGAGCTGTTTGTTCTAACCTTCATATCCGAACAAAAATTACAAAATGAATATACTTTTTTGGTGATTAATCTTATTTATGTTTAAACTTTAATGTAGCATTACTTGTGTATTTTTTATAAAATTGTGCGCCTTTTTAAGCATTGAACCATATTCGTCTACAAGGTCGGTAGCCAGGATTGCTTGAGCCGCAAGTGCCACATCCCATAGTTGAGAACCATTATATCCCTATCATTGAAACATTTAATTTACATCAATGTCATATCTCACACCTCATAAAAATTATTTTCTCATTCCTCAACTTAGTTGAACATTTTGGTGCCAAGATAAAGAAATATAGAAAAGCTAAGTTCACATGGGAACAAGCTTTTGAATTAGAACCTGCATTTTCATTCCATCTTCAGCTACCCATAAATAATCTTTGATTCTTTCAAGGTGACACTGATACGCCTCTGAATTTGGATCTTCCACCCAACGACAGACCATGTTTAGTACCTGTATTTATAATGGAATATGTTTTGCTTCAAAACTGTTAGAGATATCAAGTCCAATAGCTAATGTTAGAGATATCAAGTATTTTACTTGTAACATAAGTCAATTAATAATGGTTTATTGTATGGTTAGTTTAATATTTAGTCTCCTATAAATACCCCATATCTTGCTCATTGTAACAAAAATTGAAATTATAGTAAAGATATAGTTGTCATAAGCTTCCTCTATAGACATAAGCGGTTAAGCTGAACCCCGTAATCCTAACGTCCTTTTTCTTTTCTCAATGCTCTCTTTTCTCTATATTTTTCATAAAAATGTAACAAAAACTAAGCTGAAATTTAACTTGTATCTAGACATTCCAATATCTCCAAATTTCTTTTCGTGAAATTGGCTGGTTGAACATATGATTTTAGTTATAGAGAATTGCCTGATTGAAAAACAATTTTCGGCCTTAGTAGCCCTTACATTAGTGTATTTAAAAATATCAAAAATAAAACCAAAAGAAAAGAACAACAAATAAGTGGAGCTCATTGGTTGTAGAGGTAATTAAATTTATGAAAACTTTTCTGCTTTCTTACAAATTGTTTTTGGGGGGAGAGAGAGAAACAAAGAATAATACAAATACTTTAATGTAGGAAGTCTAAAGTCGATTGCATCAAGTCATGAACCATTCTCCTTACAAATATATATATGACAAAATTTAGGTACAGTACCCTAGGTACTGTTCCTTGGGTTCCTCTCTTTAGATTCTGCCATGTGACTATTTAACTAAAAAATATACTTTCAACCCATGAGAAAAAATCTATATGATAGAATCTTACGAAGAGAATCTAAGGAACAGCACTTAAGTACTATACTTAAGTTTTGCTCATACATACATACACACACACACATATATATATAGACACACACGAATCATTCTTGGGTATTCTTTGCTTCTTTCAAAATAATCATATATTCTTCATACATCAAGTGTTTTTACGGTCTTATTATAATTAAAACATTAAATTTAGAATGTCATATATTTACTCTCTCTATCTCTCTCTCTCTCTCTCTCTAAAAAGTCAAAACCTTCTTCTCAAAAAAAGAAAAAAAAAAAGTCAAAACCTTACATGTAAATTACCAAAAATTAAGGATATTAAAACCTATAACGGTTATCTATCGTTTTCGTTCCAAAAAAAAAACCTTATAACGGTTATGGAAATGAATGTTTTAATGGAGCTTTTTCGTTGTTGAGAATTTCAACTAAAGAAAGCTATAAATCATTGAGAGTTTAAACTCACAAAATTACAATTTCTGAGAATTGATATTTATGTTGTTTGGATACACTTTTGAGCAAGGGACTTATTGTTCAATGGTGTTGCGCGTCTCCTAATGAAGAAACTGGGTTCCAATGCCCCACTAATTGTAAGAATAAAAATAATCCTTAGAATTCAAGTCTATATCATATTATAGAAACATAGTATATTAAAATATAAAAATATAAAAATTTCCATTGTATAAAATCAGTGTATACATATAACATTTTATTTTAATAATTACATAATTCATATTGATCCTTATGGATATTTTTTTAATATAAAAAATACCATTGAACATTGATAAACATACTATTTGATGAAAAATAGATTTTTTTTTTCCTTCTAAAATCAATTCTAATGTAGTTAGTTTTAAGAAAGAACAAGAAAAATAATTTGATTTAAGTACTACATTAGTAATTGTGTACAAGATATACGAGAATTGTTCTTATCTAAAATGTGAGAGTTATAATTCTCGCCATTCATAAAAATTGAGATGTTCATGGAAATAGTAAGTTTGTTAAACAAACAACAAAATTTTTATTAATTTTCAAAAATTACACCATTTCTATCTCAAGCCTACCATGATGAGCGCACCATAAAAGAATCCTACACATTTCCCATAAAAAAAAAAAAAAAAAAATGGTATGGAAACTCTTTTTGCAAAATACATGTAACACATAGTATGCATTAGGATTAGGTTTTTGCCCAAAATAAATAAATTTTTTTATTTGTTTATAAAGGTTATATTTTATATACTCATAACAAAAAGATTATCTTTTATATAACCTTCATAAAATATTTGTTTATTAAGGTACAATTGTATTTTTTTTAAATGAATTTTATAAGTATTACATAAACTAATAAAGTAGCGAAAAATATCCAATAGAAATTATAGAATGCACTAATATAGTGCCATTTTTTATGAATTAAATGTACGGAACACACTGTCACATCAATTTTTTTTAACAAAACTGTAATGTATAATATATCCTGTGGGTATAACCATATAGCATAGCTTCCAATCTCGATATATATACTGCTCATGTGGATGTCTTGAAAATGTTGATGTGTATAAATAAATAAATAAATAAATATATATATATATATATATATATTCATATAATGTTCACCATATATGTACTATGACATGTAATTATATATGTGGTTTTGTGTGAACAATGCTGGATTCTAGATTGTAGCAGTTGTTGGCTTTGGAGTTTGGAATGACCAAATTGAATAAAGAAAGAGAGGGCTCAAATCAAAACGAAGGGTTCTTTCTCAAAAAAAAAAAAAAAAATCAAAACGAAGGGTCATAAATGTGAACTTTCACGCTAACTAGAATAATATTAACAAAAATACTTTTATTTTTTTAAGAGGAACAATTAACAAAAAAAACTTTGTCTAGCTAGAAGACTAACCAAGTCATTTATTAAAAAAAATAGTTAATTAAAATCATGGGGACGAGGAAGCCTGTGAGCTGTGATCCCAAGGAGAGTCCAAAAGTATTCTTTGTTAAGAGGTAGTTACATGAAATATTAAAACTAACACCAAGACAATTTTATTTAAAAAAAAAAAAAAGAAAGAGAAAACACAGCTGATAAACAAAATAAAAAATGCTGAAATTAGGTTATATTCTTGGAAACATGTAGTTTTCCACCAAACTAAGCTGGAAGAGATTACACGGTATTCATAGACAATCTATGTTAATGAAATCACATTATTTATTAAATTATTTAAAGAAGTCATATGACTTTTAAGTAAGCCATGTGGGTTGGAGAAACTTTCCCATGACCAAAAAAAAAAGTCTTCCCTCTCCGCTTTTGATAGAGCTCAATAGACTGTAAGTGTGTGTTTAGAACGCATGTTGAACGTGCGTTTCTGCGTTTTGCTGAAAAATGGTGGGTCTCGTGCACTGTTCACGAGAATCACAAGTACGGAATTCAGCCAAAAAAAAAACCTTTAAAACTGAGTTCTACGGCACTATTCACACATTTAAAAATTATTTCGCTACAGTGTTTTCAGTTTTCAGTTTTCAACAATAAGCGGTATCTAAACAAACCCTAAATAAATCAAACTACGATGAAGAACACTAGTTTGACTTGGAAATAAATAACCCAAGTTCAAACATAACTATGATACTTGATTTGAGTATATACTATACATAGTATAATGTGCTTATATTTATATATGTTTATAAATGTATACATATATAAACTTGAGACTAGATTGTGTAAGATACTCAATTCCATAGTAAGAATTATATATTTTTTAAATAATAAAAGTTAATGAATCCAACTTTTATAAGTTCATAAATGAAAATCATTCTATCTAATTAATTCCATTAATATAATTATAATTATAATTTTGCTAATAATTATTAGCATGGATTTGTAAAAACATTATATAAAAAAATTAATCGTAGTTTTTACTATATATGGAGAAAGAATAAGTCAATGAAGTAGCTCGTAAAGAAACTTAAACTTGTTTCACAAGAAAATGAACTAAACTTGAATGTATAAGCAAACTTAGTGATCAGCTCAAGCTCAAGCTCAACTCATGTTTGAAATAAAATAAAATAACAAATCGTGAACTTTTAATACTCATCTAAGCTTATATACATTCTAAAGATCAGCAACTCAACTTTTGTGCGTGAGCATGCATAGCCTGCTTAAGAGGCCCAACATTATTTAGTTACTTCGATTTTATTTTTAAATTGCATTTGTAGTGCTCCCCCCCCCCCCCCCCCCCCTTCCCCCCTTTCTCAAAATAAGATTTAGAGAATTAATTAACTTAGACTAAACTTCTCTAATTAATTTAAACTAAACCAAGCTCAAGTTTGTTCGACGAGAAAATGAATCAAACTTAAATATGTAATCTAACTTAGTAATGAGATTGAGCCTATTTCATTTTTGAAATAAAACTAAATAAATAAACCCTAAACTTTTAATACTTGTTTCAACTCGGCTCATTTACTCACCTAGAAATTAGCGGCTCTAACTTTTGTTCATAAGCATGCATAGCCATATGGAGGGTTAAATATCCACAGGACCACAACCCTAGGCTCAGTCCAAAACCAATGTTTCCCCAATATTTAGCTTTTCATTTCTTTATAAACAAGGAAAATAGTATATACCTTATTAACAGGACCAATGCAGATATACCGAGTGTTTTCATCTTCATAGTGGATGTGTTGCATCACAGTGTCAAGAGCCTTCTGTCGTAGCTTTGAGAAAGGCCATTGCATTAGAAGAGGTTCCGCAACCTTGTCAAGACAACCCCACAACATGTCTTGTACCTTCGAATGTGGGCAATACAGGTCCTCCTGTAAAACTATCATCTTGTTCAAACAAGGTTTTTCCTTATATTTCTTTTAACAAATTGCATTTGAGGTTGAGGAAAAGCCCATACAAGAGGGACTAGGAGTTCATATCATTGTAAAATGGACTTTTATGATGGTTATAACCCCTAAACCCATAGTCCAGAACTATTTGGATACTTCTTTTTTTACAAAAAAGTAATTTACAACAGTTAATATTATCCAAAAATTATTTAATTCTTTACGTTTAAAATTGGTCATTTTAGTCCAGTAGTTTTACTTAAAATTCATTTTAGCCTTTTAAGTTTGAAGTTAAAAAATTAAAATGATTTCTAGGCAAAGTTATTGGACAAAAATGACCAATTTTAAACTTAAAAAAGAAAAATTATTTTTGGGCAAAGTTAACGAATGTAATTACATTTTTTTTTATATCTTTTTTAAGGAGGAGAGATATTAGATATATAAAAACTCTTTTTCATTTTCCGTCTTTTTTTTCTTTCTTTGGAGGGTAATTCTGTCACAAACTACTAAATTATAGAGATATAGATCTTAGCAATTCCTCTCTTTTTTTCTCCCTAGGTAGGTAACAATAATTCTTTTTGGTATTTATAATATATCAAGAATATTTGAGTCTCTTTCATAAATATAAATAAATAAATAAAAAAGAATATTTGAGTCTCAGGCCTACCCTAACCACACCTCATCTTTTATATGTTAATGATTTTAAAATTTGGAAAATAGTTAGAATATTTTATACATATATTTTATTAATTTTTATATACATTATTATTGTGCCAAGTCATCATGTTCATTTAAATAATAATCATATTTAAATCTGATCACCAAGGTTCTACTTGTTCCTCTTTTGGGGAATGGCATTCAACTTTGTGTTTGTCTTTTGACCTCAGTTTAAAATTTTAAGAATATAAAAGATATCTTACTGTAACCGTGGGATTTGAGCTTGTCTCATTCATTTCTTGGTTGCATCTATGAGCATTTTGACTCCCTCAAGTGTGCATCTGATTAAACTTCAAATATATATTGGTTATAAGGACGTCTTTTACTTTAATTTCAATTATTTGAGCTTTTTGACTTAGGATGGAATACGAATATCCTGCGGTCCTCACATTCTCTTTTTTTCCTCTTTGGCCTTTCTATATGGACAAAGGTCAGGTGGCAATCTATCATATTATTTTCATCTAAATAAGAATTTTTTATCTCAACTAGCATCTTATGGTATTTTTATGTGAGAAATTCAAGATTCAAATTTCTCCTCCTCCAAATATCAAATTATAAAAAATAAAATTTATAAAATAAAATAAAAATAACAACAACAACAACACTTCATCTAATTTTTTATGTCAAATAAATATTTCGGTTGGGACTTTTAAAAAAAAAAATTGGAATAAAATCCAAGTAAAAATTTTCTTTTATTCTCATATTTCATTATTTTGTATGAATTTAATTCAAAAATATTAAAAAGTTATGTTAGATTAAATAATTAAATTTACCATTTAACTTCTAACAACTTAAACTTTAATATCAATCGATAATTTATCATGGTATCAGTGATTCAGAGTAAGAGGTCTTACCTTCAATCTTGTGTCTCCACCTTATCTTCCATTTAAAATATAAATAATAATAAAAAATCATCCACTAGGCCCACTTAATAAGGGCACCCACATTTGAAGGAGGGAGTTTAAAATTAAATGATTAAATTCATCACTTGCTTCATTTCCTAATGATATGAAGCATTTTAATTAGAATCTCTCATACCCCGGCCCCTCAAAAAAAAAAACAAGCATCGTCAATAGTCAAACTACTATCAATCAAATAATCGAATGCACGCTAGTTGCGTCTTGTATTTTGGTTAGAATCCCCCACCACCCTCCAAAAGAACAAAAAATTGCATCATCAATAATCAACTTGCTATCATCAATATTCAGGCTGATATCAATCAAACAATTGAACGCACACTACTAGCTAGATGGGTCTTGCATTTTGGTTAGAGTCGCCCCACCACCCAAAAGAGCAAAAAATGGTATCATCAACAATCATACTGCTATCATCAATAGTCATACTGCTATTAATCAAACAATCAAACGCACGCTGCTAGATGGGTCTTGCATTTTGGTTAGAATCACCCCACCCCCCAAAAGAACAAAAAATGGCATCATCAATAATATTCAAATTGCTATCAATTGAACGCATGTTATTCAGATTTCAAAAAACCACAAATTATTACACAATTTTATTGCCACAACTGTGATGTGGTAAAGTGTGAGTGGTGAGAAAAAATAATAAGTTCATGTATAAGTAATAGACAACCATTTACAGTCCATTACATCAGAGTTGTAGCAAAAAAGTTGTGAAATCATTTGAACCACTCTTAGATTTAACAAACACCATATTCTCCATGTATTTTCTTTCTTCAAACAAAAAAAATCATACCTTAGCACACAAATTTCTAGCTTGATCCCAATTGATTTGATGGTACGGTTGAGTATAGAGCTCTCTTCTGAGCGAGAGAATAATACTGCTGATGGGACCCACGTATCTCCTCCCATACAAATACGACATTGGCAGATACACCATCCGACAATGACACCACATTCGTCCTGCATGCATTGCACTCCATGTTATCTTTTCTTTTTTTCTTTCTTTTCTTTCTTTTTTTTTTTTTTTTTTTTTTTGGATGATGCAAGAAATTTGTTGTCCCTATTTTTTAAATATTTCTAAGGGTGCACACTTCATGGCATGTGCAATTATATAATTTACAAAGAGTCAAAGACCCATAAAAAATAATAATAATTTAGAAAGAAAGTAGGACGCCCATAAAAAATAAAAAGACAAAGATTGGCTACAAAATTGATTGTAGCCTTAGGCTACAATCTTACTAAATAAAATAAATATTAATATATATTTTGAAAATTTAACTGTTGAATTGCATATTTTTTACGCTCTTAAACACATGTCAAATTTTGTGTGAATTGAATATTATTTAATAAATGATCTATAAGCTTCTATTTTATGCATAATTTTAAATTACAAAAACTTACAATTTAAACAATCTATTGATAACATAGCTATTGATCTTTAATTTACTAGAAATTTTGTAAGCATGGAGGATATAAGAAGTAAATGTAATCTAATGATGGATTTGTCAAACTTCACTTCCAATAATAAAATATTAAGTAAGGTTTGTAGTTTAAGATTACAACTAATTTTATAGCTAAACATTATCCAAAAATAAATAAATACAAACAATAAAGAAACCCATTTAAAAAATTAAAGGAAAAAAAAAAAAAAAAAAAAAGACAAAAATGAAGAACCTGGATGTACAGGAAGAAAGTAAGGAAGAAGCCATATTTCTGGGGGTAATGGATTGTTGCCACTCCACTCGTATACCCCAAGTACCTACAATTTTTTTCAATAATCATATACTATATATAATAGCAGAAGCCTTTTTCTTGCAATTAAGGAGGTGCTGCCATGTAAAAAAAATGCCCATCTAAAATTCAGCCACGTACAAGTTAAAAAGCGATAAATTATGTTGTTTGGCAATGCTACACATCGTTTAAAGCCTCCCATTATAAATAACAAAAAAAATAACCCATTAAAATTAAAGGGTACACGGAAATGGAAATAGAGAGAGGCGAGAGGCCTGGGACGCGAAGAAAGAAACAGAGCAAGAGGTAGGGACACGGAGAAAGAAACAGAGAAAGAGGCAGAACGGTAAAGACTACATCGATTGGGCATAAGAAATCAAAAAAACAAATCTCAAAACATGATTTTGCAGATGACGTCTCCCAAATTCTTCTCTTAGTTTCTGCTGAATCTAAGATCAAAATTCAGAGACGTTTTTCATTCTACTTTTTTCCCGAAATAAGGAGGAAGGAAGATGAAGCAGCCTTCAGCATAAGCACGAAAAAAGTCTATTCCAGGAACTCTCGATATCAGACCATTCTTTCTCGGTAATTTTCAACTAATCTCTTACCCTATTGTCTTCAATTATGTTTCTAGGTTTTGTTCCTTTGCTTTCATGAATTTCAGTTTCATATTTTGTTTTGTTTTGATGATTTTTTTTTTTTTTTTTTTTTTGGCTTGCTATCTGGGTCATTAGAGAAGAAGAAGGGTTATTAGATAAATTATAGTGTATTTCTGTGGCATTGGAGTGTTTTTTTTTTAATCTAAACGTGGGAGTGTAGAATTGTGGCAGAAACTGGAGAGTGAACGACAAAGAGAAATCCAGTTAGAAATAGAAAGTGGAGAGTGGAAAAAACTGAGATGATAGTCACGCCTCTACCTCTATCAGACCTTTACTCTCCACTAGTATGGTTTCTGTTTTTTGGTTCTTTAAATTTGGGGTCAAATATGATTTAGGTCTGAGTATTTTCATTAGATTGCATTGAATTCAGGTTTTGACTTAGATTCGTGACTATAATTATATAATTGATATTATTTTTCTATAATATAATTCTAGCCATAATGATGATAAGTTAACTGACGTCATCACTTGTGTAATCATAATTGTGATGGAAATTATCAAATTTTATCTAGCAAGACCTACATATATTGTTTCTTAATATATAAAATATATATATTAAAATTAAAAAATATTAAAAAATATTCAAATTTAAAAAAAAAAAAACCTACATACATTGAGGACCACCTTCTTTTTTTTTCTTTTTTTAAAGAAAGGACCACTTTTTAACCTAATACTAAATGTTGGAATAAAAAATAATTTTTTTTTTTTTTTTTTTGGAAACAAAGGACCACTTTTTAACCCATACTAAATTTTGGAATAAAAAACAATCTAATATTTAAAATAAACAGAAAAGATAATTATAGTCAAGATGATATCAACAATAATAATAATTTAAATTTTATCTATATATATTTCATGTACTCGATAACTGCAATGATTATAAGGTTTATCATTAAGTATTCGTCTAAACTTAGGATCACTTGCTAATCTAATATAATTAAACAGAAAAATGTACAGTCCTTTATTTATTCTTTATATTTGATTTTTGGACATGATAAAGAAGTATATACTTAACTGAAAGCCACATCTTGCCCCATGATGGAATGTAGGTGACGCCACCATGACCAAGAATCCATTTTCTTGCTTTCTCCATGGAACCATCCCCACCATCCATTGCTTCACCTAGCAATCTTAGGGTGACATAGCAGAGAGCTGTACAGAACATTGTGCTAGTTCCTTCTATATGTAATCCCCAACCTCCATCAATATTCTGCATCCCATTTAGCTATAAAGTTATTCTCAATCTTCCCCGGCCCAAAAAAATCACATTAAAAAAGAGAAGATTAAGGTTGAGCTTAGCAAAAGGTCATGCAAGGTTTACTTGTGTAACTAACCGAGTGAGAGAACATTCCTAACATCTCGTGCTTGTTTTTCATAGGAAAAAAACATAAATTGAAAACCCATTAAACTTATAGTTTGCACGATGAACCCTAGCTTTTGTAAAGGCAAGATTCAGTTTATAACTTCTTATAGAAGACAAATAAATCAGCACCTTAATTTTGAGCTCAAAATTATCACATTTTAATTTACTACCTCTTTTTTTTCTTTTCTTTTTTTATTGAATGGATAACACATGTACAGGGTGATGAGTGTCTTAAACGCATAATCACATGTTCACGTACCATATATTTTTGAAGGTATGAGATACCATTTGATTTAGATTTTAGAGTTCATTGACTATGTACTTACTAAGATTAATGTAAACTAATTTGAAGTAATTACACTCTAACCTATAACCCATCAGCCCGATGAACGAGACAATAATTAATAAACCCGACCAGATTATATAAATAAGTGTATACCTAGGCTTAGGAACTTAAGGTCAAAGTGACTAGATAATTTAGCTAAACAATGTTTATCTTTACATCTCAATGATGTAATCTTAACAGATATAGCTGAATTTACTTAATAAAATTTACCGTCTTTTTCTCAAAAAATTAAAAAAAATAAGTGGCTATCTTTAAATTGGGCTATCATGTCAGCCACTTATTGTTTTATTCCATTAATTATGTTTTTCTTTTTTCCCCGATATGGAAACCTTGTTTATAAAACTAGTATAAAATTAACCATTCTATTCAAATCTTGCTTATAAATCTATATAAACTAATTGGCCAGGGAAAGATCGAGTATATTCACTATGATCTGGTGCCTTTGGAATTTTCTGTCCATACCCCAAAAGAAGGGGGGTTGTTAGAGCATCAGCAGAGGGCTTCTCAAATGCCAAATTGTAAATTTCATTTGGCATTTGGGCCCAAATTGCTCCAGCAACTGGATGGCTATACCTGGGACGGGCCAAATTTTTTTGGCATAGCGCTACAGTGCGATCTCATATGTGAGATTGCACTGTAGCGCTATGTCATCCAAAAAAAATGTATTTTAATGATAAAGTAGAATAGGAAAATATTATTTTAATGATAAAGTGTATTTTATTGTGTAGAAATATTATTTTAATGAGTAGAATAGGAAAATAAAAGTTAGGATGCTGAGTGTATTATAAAATGATATGGTATAATTGATAAAGTAGCTTTTTAGGATGGTAAAATAAGATGAGATATGAAAACCGGTTGTGGATGCTCTTAGTTCTTATAGGTTGTATGTCATTGTCAAATGTCAATCAATTGCCCAATAAAAGAACAAATTAATAATAAATTTTTATTTGATCATTTTTTGTTGTGAACTATTTCTTGTCCTATATAGAAGATATGACTATAGTGACTGCTCTTTCTCTTTCTTCTTTTTTTCTTTTCTCTTCCTTATTTTTGTGCTTATTGTGCCTATTCAAGATTCCATTGGTCAATAAAATTTAAAAAAATCAAAGAAATCAAAATCAAAATCAACCAAAATAAAGACCATATTTGAAAAAAGACAATATACCTGATGGTTGTAGAGATAGCGGTGTATCTCATGTCGATGCTCAAGAGGCAAGATTGCATTAAGGGCCCCCGTTATAGATAAGCCAATTACCTATGACAAATGAAATTGTGTTTATTATTGTGTATAAGACACCAACTTTTTAATAATCTAATTGATATATCCACAGCCAGCCTCTTACAAATAACATAGATTTGAAATCTTTGTCAGTAAGCATTGGATTCCAAGATTCATATATGGTGCATGTTGGGATTTACCCACAAAGTTTGACTTTCAATTGTGCTGAAAATAGAGAAAGTTCATGTACATACTTTTATGTTAAAAAAATTTTCGTAATTCTAATATAATCAACTATAAATGATTAATGATGAAAAACTGGTAAGTATATATAAAAGTGATTGTCCACTACTTATAACTAACCACTTCATTAAATTATTAATTATGACAAATTGTTAAGAATGTTTGAAAATATTGTCATTAAAAACAGTCAACCTTTTTAATATGTTTATGCTCAAGCAAAAAATAATAATTAAAAAAATTACCAAGTTGCCTTTTTAAATTTTTTTTTTTTTTAATTTACAAATGATAGATGAACCTTTAATAGTTAATACTACAAACTCCCCACCTAGGGTGGGTTGAATCCAAATCTTAAGCTTTATGAAATAGAAAATACTAATAAGTTATAATAATGTAGGTACCATTCAAATAATAATAATTGTGGGCTACTTTTTTGTAGTCCCAGGGAAACTATTTGCGTACTTCCTGGGAGACTTTTTGCAATCCCACATCGAAGACAACTCCCCTCACTTGCTACCTTATAAGCGTGAAGTAGCCCACAATAAAAAGAGCTTCACGCTTATAAGGTAGCAAGTGGGGGGAGTTGTCTTCGATGTGGGACTGCAAAAAGTCTCCCAGGGAGTACGCAAATAGTTTCCCTAGGACTACAAAAAAGTAGCTCACAATAAAAGGAGAAGACTTTTCTCCTTTTATTGTGGGCTACTTTTTTGTATTCCCAGGGAAATTATTTGCGTACTCCCTGGGAGACTTTTTGCAGTCCCACATCGAAGACAACTCTCCCTACTTGCTACCTTATAAGCGTGAAACCGAAGGAGTAGTGTACCATCAATTATTAATAATATAGGAACCATTTTCTTCTTTCTCTTTCTCTTTCTTTTCTTCTCTTTTTTTTTTTTTTTTTTTTTTTTTTTTTGTTTCGATAAGATCTATACATATATATATAACAATATATATATATATATATATATAATTTTGAGTCATCAACATGGATTGATAATGTTCAGGCAACCCTCACAGAAGTTGCTTTCTTCAGAAATATATTATTGTACATATTTAATTCTTTTTATGGTAATAATTTATATTATAGTACAAATAATTGTTGTTTAAAATGACTAAATATGATTATGACATTAAATTGATCCATATTTGATGATTATTTATTTGAAAAAAAATAACTGTAAGTTGGAGGGGGAGGCCGACTAGTAGTGAGGGGACCATAATGAAAAGGTACACGTGATGTTCCACTAAAATAAAAGCTTGTTTCTCAACAAAAATAAAAAATAAAAATGAAAGCCTGGTCTGGTTCTTAATTTATAATGACAATTTAGAGTTTGTACAATAATTCTTTTCATAAAAGGAGCTAAAAATATCGTATTCTTAATTTATTTGATTAGTGTATTATTGCACGTAACATTTTTTTTTTTTTGAGAGGAAATGCATGCATGTAATAAAATGATTTCAAATATGATATAACTATATGCATTATGTGTTAGATCAACATCCCGTAAAATTTTGCATGAATTCCTTTGAAATGAGAGGTTGACATTTATATATAGTGAAGAATATTTGCTCTTGACAATCAATCTTTATCAGAGCATATATCCATCAAAATATTTTTCTTTATAATAATAAAAATAAAACGAAATATTTTTCTCCTTTCCGTACAAGAGAGAAGAACATCAATGCATACACGTAACGTGAGTGATTTATACCCTTTTTTTTAGATGGGCTTGGGAGTTGGGACCAAGAGAGAAGAACATCAATGCATACATGTAATGAAAAGTTTACAATCAAATGAGAAAAAAAAAAAAATTAATTAAGTTTATAATCTCTACGTTCAATCTTTGTCAAAGCATCATCTCCATCAATATATTTTTATAAAAGATTTAAAAGATATATGTCTCTCTCTTTCCGTACAAGAGAAGAACATTTAATAAACATAAGTAATTTTTACTTTTTTTTTTTTTTTAAGATGAGCTGGGAAGCAATGACTTGTTTACAAGTTTTATTTATGCATATATGATGTTTTATGTTCTCTTAATCTTTCAAGATGCATCAGGTAAGTGAAATCTTACGTATAGTAAGTGTTCAACAGTTTTATGTTTTTTTTCTATGTTGCCCCCTCAAAGTTAAGAGAAAGAAAAATAATTAATTAGTATTCTGAGAATAACATCTTATCTTATATAATAGTGAATTACTAATAAGATTTATAATGCGATTTATCATTCATGTGAGATGAGGTTTAATGTGAAATAGAAGAAAAAGTTGTGAGATGTCATGAAATGTAAGCTGTTATGCAATTATAGTATGAGATATTGAAGTGGGGTCAATTTGTAAAATTAAAATCTATTTAGCTATATCCATAAAATAAAACAAAGCATAAAGAGTTAGTTCAAAAGTCTTCTTGGCCTGTCATTGAGTTAGTTCAAACTAATACTGACCATGTCATTTTTATGTAGTCCATAGTTCACATTTATCTGATATATATGATAGATTAGAATGTAGTCAAAGTAACCATCTAATCGCCTTATAGTGTGGTTTAGGGGGTTATTACATATTCAATTATAAATTGAAAAGGATTACCACCACACCCCTTATCTTCTGTTGAGCAAAAACAATTCTAAGTCCCGTTTCCAAAAAAAATTGATGTTACCTAATCTCCCTCTATATAGTGCGTTTGAGTAGCAAGATTTGGATTTGAGTGATTAAAATCTAAATATCTTGTTTAAATAGGTTTAAAAGATCAAGGATTTGGATTTGACAAAATCTACCAAAGATTTTAAAATTTTTAAATGACATGACACTCTATAAACCATCAAATAAAAAAAATAACTGTAAAACTGACCCTCTCCAAAAAAATAAAATCTCAATAAAAAGTTAATCGACTACTTAAAAACTGGCCCTTTTTTTTTTTTGGGTTAAAAAGACACCTCTTTCCTTTTAAAAAGGGAAGGGCTTTGACTTCAATATGTATGGAAAAATAAGGATTTAAGGGAGAAGTCTACTATAACTGTAGATTACCATTACTAGTTCATAAAATAAAAATAATAAAGAGAATAAAAAGGAAAACCTATTTTGAAGTATATCCTGCAAGATTCTGAAGTTCACCAATATGTGTTTTGCTGAGTATTAGACTAATGTGAAAGGCATACATTACATGATAGCTGATCTTAGTTTTACTTTAAAGAAAGAGGGCAAGCAAAATAGGAGCTTACCAAGCCAGGTAAGAGAAATAAGGGGCCACCATAGTCACCTGGCCAGAACCCATCTTCAGTCTGCAGAGTTGAGTAGAACCTCAAGGCCCTTCTCAATGTAGTTGCCACTGCCTCCTCAGTTATTTCTTTCTCAGTTTTCATTTTCACCTGAGGTAGCTCCATTTCACATGGATTCTCCTTTGCAAACTATAAATTAATATTGAGAAATATAATCAGGGACGGAACACATTCATTGCTATATCAATTTGAAAATATTATGTTGTAAAATTGATAGTAATTTTATAATTTTATTTATCTATTTATTTATTTATTAAGATATTGATGTGAGTATAATTATCACATCAGTTTGTATGCTTTTAGTATAATTAGTAGCAGCTTTATCATTTTTCTTGTCGAAATTTTATTAATACTAATTTTAAAAAATCAATTATACTTTAGTTCCCCTAAGCTAAACTCCTGGCTAGATCCCTAAATCTAATAAGTGTAAATGAAAACATATGTTCATGAAAGACATGTTTTGTAAAAAGTCTCTCTCTTCATCAAATCAATGCTTTTGAGTTTTGAGCATTCACTTCAAATTTATATAGAATAAAAGGCAGGTTGTATAGAACACTTACACGTGCGCATAATATTCTATATCAAATTCAAGATTCATTTCTTTTTAAATGGATACATATATCCTCACAAACTTCTCAAATCTGATACTTACGTGTAGCAGTAGCACTCACCAGTACTGTCGGTCTAATTATTAATTATTAATTATTAAATAACTCCCTCATAGTCTAGACTCTAGAGTACTCCTCCAACCCGAAGAGCTTTTGCATAAATTTGACCCTTTTTTTATTGCCGAAGCATAAATTTGATAATTGGGAAATCAACTTTCTGAGTACTTTATTATTCATACCTTGTTGGTTCTGACTTCTGACGGGGAAAAAATAATCCCATATTAGTGAAATATATAATATGACTATAAAGCTTTTGCATAAATTTGACTCTTTTTTTTTTTTTTTTGCTGAAGCATAAATTTGACATTTGGGAATTCAAATATATAGCTTGCAATTTCTGAATACTTCATATCATGTTGGTTCTGACTTCTGACTGGGAAAAAATAATCCCATATTAGTGAAATATATAAATGGTGTCTTGACCTAACATCAAAAGATGACCATGCCTAATTTCTATATATATTTTCATCCAGTTTTACATTCCCTTTTCTATCTATATCAAGGGAAACATAAAGAAAAAAAAAAATCATCTTCAATGATTTAAACTATTTAATATTAACCACTGCATTCCTTTTTCTTTATAAACAAATATACACACATGTTCTTCTCCAAAAAATATATATATATATATATATATATATATATATTTATATACACGTACACACAGACTTATATAATTACCAAAAGAAATGTAAAAGTTGATGTTTTCTAGCATTCATATGAATCAGAAGAAAAAATTGAAATGCTACAAGGTTACTTACCACCAAGAAAATATTTAAAAAGAAGAAGAAAAATCACAATCAAAATCAAAATAAAGAGCAATTTAAGTTTAAACCGCATTAATCTGATAAAAGGAAAATTAACTTAATTAGTTGTATTTTGTTAAAATTACAGGAAGGAAAAACTGTACAATATTGTATAAAAACGATGAATAATTAGTCAAAGAAATAAAGAAAGGACTTTTAAAGCTAAACTACTTTCTTCTCAGAAAAGAAAAAAAAAAATCTCAATGGATTAAAGGAGAGCTTAGTTTCACCTGAAATCTCATTAGGAGATCAGAACTTTGTTTATCATGAAACCGATTCTTCTTAAATTCATCACGGGCTTTCTCCACTTGAGCTTGCTCTTGGGGTGTTCCGAGATTCGGGTCAAACTCCCAATATTGCCTTCCAATATGATTATTTGCGCTTTCAAGCCTCACATCATTGCCCTCACTAAGCTTCAGCTTCCACATTGTTTCAGACTCCGAAAACTGGAAAGAAAATTCATGATAAAACGATCAAAACTAGCCCATATTATCTTCAACCACAACATATGTTATTATGCTCTGATACAAAGAATATATCTATGCTAATTAATGAACCATGATTATAGGGCTTGGTTTGGTGCGAAGTGTGTGAAAGTGTGTGGAACTTAGGTATGTGTCTGTGTCTATTTATAGATCATGAATATTTATCCCCAAGGAAAAAGGAAGTTATAAATAGTCTTTCAATGTTAGAGACTAATGAGCAGGGGTCTTTACAATGAAAAAGAAGTAAAATGATTTTTTTTTCATTGAAAGTAGTAAAATGATTAAAGAGACTAATGACCGTTCTATAATAATTTGTCACCCACGTTCATGCATCGAGCAACTAAAATTCAGTAGTGGAATAGCTAGTTAGGCTCTATATATGCAAACGAAAAGGATTGCAAAGCATTTTACCTTCCTCAACTAAAAGGCTATGAAGAAAGGAGGATTTTCCTTCCTATACTACACTAGGAAGCTATTTGGCAAACTCTAAGTTTAATCTAGTGATATTATCAATTGCACATTGGGGTCCTTATATAGACATCCTTGTGAGACAGAATTACCAGAATGTCCTTTCCAAATGGAATTCGAGTTTAGATTAATAGTAAAATATCATGGTTATGACACAAGGTTTATCCTAATAATTATTAAAATATGGTTCAGATGAAGATAGCGTTTGGATAGCTGAGCGTTTATGCGTTTCAGCGTTTTGCACTTTTTTTTTTTTTTTTTTTTTTTTAAGACTAGCGCCTCTTGCACTGTTCATGAGACATGAACAATACAAATAGGCAAATGAACAGTAAATGACGCATGAACAGTAACTTTTTTATTATTTTTTTATTTTTTTCAGTTTTCAGTTTTCAACAAAATAAGCGATATCCAAAGTGTCCATTTGAGAACAGTTTTTAATTTATAGCTTTTTGCTGAAAGTTTTTTGTTAAAAATGCTGTAAATAAAAGGTAAACGCTAAATAAAATTAGAGGAAACATATTAGGACGATCCAAATATTTTTTATCAAGTCAATATTGTTATCTATACATACCGTAGCAATCCTAGAAAATAGTAGACTAGAGTCATCCTATCAAGTCAATGTTATCTATCCATATTTCTTACGTTGTTGTTGTTGTTGTTGAGTGCGTGAAACGAAACATATTAGGAGTTTAGGACAGAAGACAATTTATCTCTTAATTTATTTTTAAGTGAAATTAGTGGTTAACTTGTGTATGATAATTTGACAAAATGATATATAAATATAAATGGATTCAAGTTATACTAATTAGTAAACTTCGTAAGAAAGTTACACTTATTTTTTTGGGTTTGATGTTTATAAGATGTTAAGGTGAGAAAGACACTACTTGCCATCTCATTAATGTTTTAAAATTTAATTACGTGACTGCCTCCACAATTAATATTCTACTCCTTTCCACTCTGAACTTATCTCTTACAGCTTCACCTTCTTGCGTACGTAGGCCACAAAACCAGCAAAGAACAGAGCGAGTTGACATGGCAAGTAGCGTTGTAACCGCTGGCACTTCACTTATATATATTCAAGCAACTCAACGAGACATGTTGCAGTCCCTCATAGCTACTCAAGCTGCACATGGTCGGCTTTTGGATACCTTGATGGGTGACATGGCTGACTTGCGTATTATTCAACTACATCAGTTGAGAAGTTCCTTGTATTTTGCTCCACCTCCCGGACCCTCTGATTGAGTTTGCTTTGACAATACTGCAGTGTTATTCTTTTTGGAGAGAGAATTTTTTTTGTTCGGTAGTTGTATGTACTTTGGGTATCAAACTATTAATATGCTTCACGTGTTCTATATTTGTTGCTTATCTTTAGTATAACATTGTGATATATTCTTCACCGGCCTTTATTCCACACATGGCTTTGATGGTTTCTTTTGAGTGTTTTAAGAAAGATAAGTACATTCCAATCAAGACACTCAACTTCTTCTTTCAACCTCAAGGTTAGATGTTTGAGGTTGGAAATATTATTGGGCTTTATGTATCTATTTTGGTTTTGTCATGGATTTCTAAAAGAGGAGATTGTTAGATTTATGCAAAAATGTACTTTTGGTTTCTATATTTTGGGCATATTCTCATTTTGGTCTCTAATTTGATTTCACGCCTACCTCAATCATTGAAAATGAAAAATCATATCTATTTTGATCTCTGCCGTCGTCTCAATAATAGAAAATTCATACGTGACAAACGGAGTGCATAAGTGGCATATTAGATGCTGACGTGATTAATAAAATAATAATAATATATTTTATTTGATTTTAAAAAATTCCACGCCAGCATTTAAATAAATAAAAAATTACAAAAAAATTAAAAACAAAAATCTGAATTTCTTTTTTTTAATTTAATTATTATAATTTTTTTAATCTAATTAAAGTAACTTAAAAAAAAAAAAAAAAAAAAAAAAAAAAAACTTTTCTTATTCTTTTCATCTGATCCACCCCCGAGAACTCTCTCTCTCTCTCTCTCTCTCTCTCTCTCTCTCTCTCTCTCTCTCTCTCTCTCTCTCTCTCTCTCTCTCTCTCTCTCTCTCTCTCTCTCTCTCTCTCTCTCTCTCTCTCTCTCTCTCTCTCTCTCTCTCTCTCTCTCTCTGTGTAAAACCACCACAAAGCCCACTCTCACTAAACAACTCTCAAGCTGTGTAAAACCACCACAAAACCCACATGCTTTCAAGGTTTGATTTTTGGTGGTTTTCAAACAAAGACAGAGCCAGAACTTAGAGTTAGAGGAGACAATTTTGTTCTACTTAGTCGCTTAGTTGCTAGTTGTTTAAATTTTTATAAGGGGTCAAATTGTTTGTTTTAGGTAAAATTGGTTGACTGGGCTTAAATTTTTTTATTTTTTTTTTTTTTTTAGTTTTACTAGTGGTAATTTTTGTTGTTGTACTAATTTTTTTGGGCTTGTACATTTCTTTTTTAAACGCATAGTCACATGTTCACCATATATTTATGAAGGTATGAGATACCATTTGATTGAGATTTTAGAGTTCATTGACTATGTACTTACTAAGATTAATGTAACCTAATTTGAAGTAATTACACTCTAACCTATAAGCCATCAGCCCAATGAACGAGATAATAAACCCGACCAGATTATATAAATAAGTTTAAACCTAGGTTTAGGAAGTTAGGGTCAAAGTGACTAGATAATTTAGCTAAATAATGTTTATCTTTAGATCTCAATCTCAATGCTGTAATCTTAGTAGATATAGCTGAATTACTTAATAAAATTTACAGCCTTCTTCTCAAAAAAAATTAAAAAAATGGCTATCTTTAAATTGGGCTATTATGTCAGCCACTAATTGTTTTATTCCAATAATTATGTTTTTCTTCTTTCCCCGATATGGAAATCTTGTTTATAAAAATAGTATAAAATTAACCATTCTATTCAAATCTTGCTTATAAATCTATATAAACTAATTGGCCAGGGAAAGATCGAGTATATTCACTATGATCAGGTGCCTTTGGAATTTTCTTTCCATACCCCAAAAGAAGGGGGGTTGTTAGTTTTTATAGGCTGTATGTCATTGTCAAATGTCTATTAATTGCCCAATAAAAGAACAAATTAATTAATATTTTTATTTGATCATTTTTTGTTCTGAACTATTTCTTGTCCTATATATAACTAAAGTGACTGCTCTTTCTCTTTTTTCTTTTTTCTTTTCTCTTCCTTATTTTTGTGCTTATTGTGCCTATTCAATATTCCATTGGTCAATAAAATTTAAAAAAATCAAAATCAAAATCAACCAAAATAAAGACCATATTTGAAAAGAGACAATATACCTGATGGTTGTAGGGATAGCGGAGTATCTCATGTCGATGCTCAAGAGGCAAGATTGCATTAAGGGCCCCGTTATAGATAAGCCAATTACCTATGACAAATGATTGTGTTTATTATTGTGTGTAAGACATCAACTTTTTAATACTCTAATTGATATATCCACAGCCAACCTCTTACAAATAACATAGATTTGAAATCTTTGTCAGTAAGCATTGGATTCCAAGATTCATATATGGTGCATGTAGGGATTTACCCACCAAAGTTTGACTTTCATTTGTGTTGAAAATAGAGAAAGTTTATGTACATATTTTTATGTCATAATTTTTGTCGTAATTTTAATATAATCAACTATATTTGATTAATGAAAAAAGAATGATTGGTATATATTGTTAAATATTAGCATCGCGATGTGTTATACCATGTTGTGTATGCTAGAGTGGATGCAGAAGAGAAAGTATAGAATAGGAACACCGAGAACACGAGGATTACATGGTTCAGCCTTGATGGCCTACATCCACGAAGGAATCCCTTAAGGGCTACATCTTTATTGTATAAGAGTGTAGTACAATAACCTATGTTACAATGAATCCTAACATGAGTATATATAGGCGACTAAACCCTAGACTACTAGTACAAGCAGGAATGGGCTTGGGCCTATTACATTGGGCTAATATATCTAATATATATCTCTAACACCCTCCCTCAAACTCAAGGCGGAAGCTCGATGAAGGCTTGAGGTTGGATAATCATTAGAAGATCACTTGGAGATGCCTTAAAGAATGCCTTTGAAGAAACCACAATGAAGAATGTGTCAATTGACCAATTTTGGAGTTTCAAATGAAGAAACAGAGTCCAAAATTGGAATCTACGCGAAAAACTGAGTAAGATAGGCTCTTTTGGAAATTTTGACTTTTGGTCAAAGGTCAACGCAAAAAGTCAAAGTCAACTGTCCAAAGTCAAAGTCAACAGTCAAAGTGCTCATGGGTCAGATCCGGGTGGTCCGGGTCCGGGTCGGGTCGGTCCGGGTCAACGATCAGCTAGGTGACGGGGTGCTGACGAGACGACACTGCTGACGTGGCTGATGACGTGTCGCTGATGACGTGGACTAGGGCGTGCGTGGCATGCTGACGTGGATAGGTGACGTCATCCGGTGACGTCACACGTCATTAGCAGCAGCTCTTCGGCGCGTGTTCTATTCCACCGGCGCGTGTCTGGAAATTCCGAAGGCGCATGGAAGCGCATGCTAGGGAGATTGATGCTCGGACTTCGGTGGTTTGGCAGATCGGTGAGCTACGAGGCCGTCATGGCGGCGCGTGTAACCATAGGAGGACCTGACCTTGTGAAATCGGCGGCGGCGCGTGGAGAAGTCGCTGGAAACTGCCCTAGCGCGTGGTGGCGCGTACAGCGTCGTATGACCACCAGATTTTCAGGCCAAGTAGATCGGTGGACGACAAGGCCGTCTTGGCGGCGCGTGTGACTGAGATCTAGCCTGGGAGTCGAGAATCTGCGGCGGCGCGTGTGAGAGTTCCAAGAGCCATTGTCCGCGCGTGGTGGCGCGTGCGGCTGCCGTTGGAGGTCGAGTTCCTGGGTTTTGGTCGCGATATGCCGTGGAGCACGTCTGTGGTGTGGCTTCGACAGGCGAGGCTTGTATTTGCACAGATCTGATAGGGAGAGGCACGGATTGCTTGGGCTTGAGGATCTGAACACAGCAGTGAGCCATGACAGCTGCGAGATGCTGTGGAGTCTAGATTCAACAGACAAGCATGTGTGACTTATGTTGGCGGTGTGCACGTGAGAATCTTCTTTGTTTGCTAGAGATATTTTTTTGATGCCAAGAACGAGGTTTGGCTCTGATACCATGTTAAATATTAGCATCGCGATGTGTTATACCATGTTGTGTATGCTAGAGTGGATGCGGAAGAGAAAGTATAGAATAGGAACACCGAGAACACGAGGATTACATAGTTCAGCCTTGATGGCCTACATCTACGGAGGAATCCCTTAAGGGCTACATCTTTATTGTATAAGAGTGTAGTACAATAACCTATGTTACAATGAACCCTAACATGAGTATATATAGGCGACTAAACCCTAGACTACTAGTACAAGCAGGAATGGGCTTGGGCCTATTACATTGGGCTAATATATCTAATATATATCTCTAACATATATAAAAGTGATTGTCCACTACTTATAATTAATCACTTCATCAAATTATTAATTATGGCAAATTGTTAAGAATGTTTGAAAATATTGTCATTAAAAACTGTCAACCTTTTTAATATGTTTATGCTTAAGCGAAAAAATAATTTTAAAAAATTACTAAGTTGCCTTTTTATTTTTTATTTTTTAATTTACAAATGATAGAAGAACCTTTAATAGTTAATACTACAAACTCCCCACCTAGGGTGGGTTGAATCCAAATCTTAAGCTTTATGAAATAGAAAATACTAATAAGTTATAATAATATAGGTACCATTCAAGTAATAATAATAATAATAATCATATAGGTACCATTTTCTTCTTTCTCTTTCTTTTTCTTTTTCCTTTTTTTTTTTTTTTTTTTTTTTGGTTTCGATAAGATTTATACATATATGTAACAATAATACATATATATTTAATTTTGAGGCAAGATTGATCAACATGGATTGATAATGTTCAGGCAACTCTCACCGAAGTTGCTTTCTTCAGAAATATATTATTGTACATATTTAATTCTTTTTATGATAATAATTTATATTATAGTACAAATAATTGTTGTTTAAAATGACTAAATATGATTATGACATTAAATTGATCCATATTTGAGGATTATTTATTTGAAAAAAACAACTGTAAGTTGGAGGGGGAGGCCGACTAGTAGTGAGGGGACCGTAATGAAAAGGTACACGTGATGTTCCTCTAAAATGAAAGCTTGTTTCTCAACAACCAAAAAAAGAAAGAAAAAAAAAAAAAGCCTGGTCTGGTTCTTAATTTATAGTGACAATTTAGAGTTTGTACAATAATTCTTTTCATAAAAGGAGCTAAAAATATCATATTCTTAATTTATTTGATTAGTGTACGTATTATTGCCAAGGAAGTCAATACCGTATCGGAGGCTATATCGGTTTGGCCAGCGGTGCGATATATTTTGGATACCGGTCAATACCGGTGTACCGTTTCGGGTTTACTGCTATTTTTTACTATTTTATACAATATACAAAGTTATATTTCTAATAACTCAATATATCACTTTGGCAACTTTTTATATTTTTTTGTGGAGTTAAGAGCATTAGCAACAGTGAAGCTAAATAGCCATATAGCTATTTTAGCTTCACCAAAACACAAAAATGCATGTTACAATAATGGAGTCATAACTAAAATTTTTAAAAATTTTATTTTAAAAATTATAATAAGTTACTAAAACAAATATTAATATTTTTTTTTTACTCATATCTCTTCTACCTTGTCAATATCCTT
Organism: Quercus tomentella; assembly: GCA_028535165.1. Classification (NCBI taxonomy): domain Eukaryota; kingdom Viridiplantae; phylum Streptophyta; class Magnoliopsida; order Fagales; family Fagaceae; genus Quercus; species Quercus tomentella. The sequence goes on from JAPQVY010000111.1 coordinate 48,055,038, forward strand.
TTTTTAGCCCTCTTTTATTCTCCTTAACTCACTACTCTCTCTCCTTTAATAATAGATATATTAAAAGCTCATAAATATTTAAAGACTAACGGATAGAATTGTTAGATTGAATTACTTTTCGGACAAAAAAAAAGAAAAAGAAAATTTGAACTTTTAAAAAAATTGAAATGATTTACGTTAACCGATAATTTTTTTATTTGAAATGCATAGAGTTTTCAAGTCCTACACCCACCCAGTCAACTACTGGAAGTCCTAACTCATTAGGATTTTTTTTTTTTTTTTTTCATTCTTTTTTTCACCTCCACACGTTTTGCTTTGAAGTCTTGTCACTTGCTTCTTAATTGACAACTTAGTTTCTACTTTCAAGTGAGTGTACCAAAACTAAAAAGATAGACAGACACACGTTGAGAAATAAATGAAGAAGATGAAGGGGCTGTAAAAACAGAGGCTGGCGAAACAAAGGAAAAGAAGAAGAAATGCGTAGCAGAGACAAATACGAAGAAGAGGAGGAAAAACCGAGGTAAGAGTGAGGAGGTGGATCTTGAAATTTGGGGGGTTTTCTGAGTTTTTTTGTTTTGCCTGATATCTATTTTCCGGCCGAAACCCGATATTTATCCCGGTATGCCCGAAACGGCTTCGGTACAGTCGGCATTTAAACTGAAAGAAAACAAGAGCATTTTTGTGCCAGCCTAAGCACCGGTACGGCAAATTCAAACGGTACCGGCCAGTACGGTACGAAATTAACTTCCTTATTTATTGCACGTAACACTTTTTTTTTTCTTTTTTTTTTTTGAGAAAATGCATGCATGTAGCAGATGTTGTTGATCTAATAAAATGATTGCAAATATGATATGACTATATGCATTATGTGTTAGATCAACATTCCGCAAAATTTTGCATGATTTCCTTTTAAATGAGAGGTTGACATTTATATATAATGAAAAATATTTGCTCTCGACAATCAATCTTTATCAGAGCATATATCCATCAAAATATTTTTCTTTATAATAATAAAAATAAAACGAAATATTTTTCTCCTTTCCGTACAAGAGAGAAGAACATCAATGCATACACGTAACGTGAGTGATTTATACCCTTTTTTTTAGATGGGCTTGGGAGTTGGGACCAAGAGAGAAGAACATCAATGCATACATGTAATGAAATGTTTACAATCAAATGAAAAAAAAAATTAATAAAAAAAAAAATAAAAAAATTAAGTTTATAATCTCTACGTTCAAGGCCCCCGCGTTTTGTAGTGCTTTGTCAAAGCATCATCTCCATCAATATATTTTTACACAAGATTTAAAAGATATATGTCTATCTCTTTCCCGTACAAGAGAAGAACATTTAATAAACATAAGTAATTTTTACTTTTTTTTTTTTAAGATGAGCTGGGAAGCAATGACTTGTTTACAAGTTTTATTTATGCATATATGATGTTTTATGTTCTCTTAATCTTTCAAGATGCATCAGGTAAGTGAAATCTTACGTATAGTTGAGTGGGACACAATTGCCTCATCTGAAATTTGGGGGAAATAATAGATAGCATTCATAGTAAGTGTTCAACAGTTTTATGTTTTTTTTCTATGTTGCTCCCTCAAAGTTAAGAGAAAGAAAAATAATTAATTAGTATTCTGAGTATAACATCTTATCTTATATAATAGTGAATTACTAATTAGATTTATAATGCGATTTATCATTCATGTGAGATGAGGGTTAGCGTGAAATAGAAGAAAAAGTTGTGAGATGTCATGAAATGTAAGCTGTTATGCAATTATAGTATGAGATACTGAAATGTGGGGTCAATTTATAAAATTAAAATGTATTTAGCTATATCCATAAAATAAAACAAAGCATAAAGAGTTAGTTCAAACGTCTTCTTGGCCTGTCTTTGATTTTTTTTTTCCCCCTCTATGCATAAACGACTATAAGAGAGCCAATTAGTTGCTTTGGCAATAGAATGCTAATTCAATGAAAATTTTCTTTAGATAATTGAAATTAGTACTTTTGTTACGGTGAATTGATATGAATATTGCATCATTATTCATTCGGCATTTGCAACATGTAAAATTCTTTTTGGTCGTACTCTTCAAAGGAAAATACTGACCATGTCATTTTTATGTAGTCCATAGTTCACATTTATCTGATATGATAGATTAGAATGTAGGCAAAGTAACCATGTAATCGCCTTATAGTCTGTTTCTTCCTTTCAAGGTGGTTTAGGATTTGTGGTTTAGGGGGTTATTACATATTCAATTATAAATTGAAAAGGATTACTACCACACCCCTTATTTTCTGTTGAGCAAAAACAATTCTAAGTCCCATTTCCAAAAAAAATTGTTGTTACATAATTTTCCTCTATATAGTGCGTTTGCATAGCAAGATTTCAACTTGAGTGATTAAAATCCAAATATCTTGTTTAAATAGTTTTAAAAGATCAAGGATTTGGATTTGACAAAATCCACCAAAGATTTTAAACCTTGAATTTGAAATAATATCTAAAATTAATGGATTTTTTTTTCTTTTAGCAAACAAGGGTATATGTAACTCTTCGAATATCTGACTGTTAGAGATATATATTAGACATATTAGCCCAATGTAATAGGCCCAAACCCACTCCTGCTTGTACTAGTAGTCTAGGGTTTAGTCGCCTATATATACTCATGTTAGGGTTCATTGTAACACAGGTTATTGTACTACACTCTTATACACAATAAAGATGTAACCCTTAAGGGATTCCTCCGTGGATGTAGGCCGTCAAGGCTGAACCACGTAACCCTCGTGTTCTCGATGTTCCTATTCTATGCTTCCTCTTCCGCATTTATTCTAGCATACACAACATGGAATAACACATCGCGATGCTAATATTTAACATGGTATCAGAGCCAAACTTCGTTCTTGGCATCAAACAAACATCTCTACACAGCAAAGAAGATTCACACGTGCATATCACCATCTGAAGTCACACATATTTCTCTGCTGGATCTAGACTCCACGGCATCTCGCAGCCACCGTGGCGCTGTGCTATGTCCAAGATCCACAAACTCAAGCAATCCGTGCCTTTCCCTATCAGATCTGCGCAAATCCAAGCCTCGCCTGACGAAGCCAACACCACAGACGTGCTCCACGGCATATCGCGACCAAAACCCAGGAACCCGACCTCCAACGGAAGCCGCACGAGCCACCACGCGCGGACAATGGCTCCTGGAACTCTCACACGTGCCGCCGCAGATTCTCGACTCCCAGACTAGATCTCAGTCACACGCACCGCCAAGTCGGCCTTGTCGTCCACCGATCTACTTGGCCTAAGAATCTGGTGGTCATAAGACGCCGCACGCGCTACCACGCGCCACCTGGGTTTCTGGCTTCTCCTCCACGCGCCGGTGAACATCGCACGCTCCTGCCCGTGCCGGAAAACTACTGCTGATGTCATCTGACGTCACCGGATGACATCATCACTCCACGTCAGCGACACATCATCACTCCACGTCAGCAGCCATGCAAGAACCTCCACGTCAGCCCTAGTCCACGTCAGCCCTAGTCCACGTCATCAGCCACGTCAGCAGTGTCGTCTCGTCAGCACCACGTCACCTTGCTGACCGTTGACCCGGACCACCCGGATCTGACCCGTGAGCACTTTGACTGTTGACTTGATTCTGGACCAGTTGACTTTGACTTTGACTTTTTGCGTTGACCTTTGACCAAAAGTCAAAATTTCGAAAAGGGCTTATCTTGCTCAGTTTTTCGCGTAGATTCCGATTTTGGACTCCGTTTCTTCATTTGAAACTCTGAAATTGGTCAATTGGCACATTCTTCATTGTGGTTTCTTCAAAGGCATTCTTCAAGGCATCTCCAAGTGATCTTCTCATGCTTATCCAACCTCAAGCCTTCATTGAGCTTCCGCCTTGAGTTTGAGGGAGCCCAATGTAATAGGCCCAAGCCCACTCCTGCTTGTACTAGTAGTCTAGGGTTTAGTCGCCTATATATACTCATGTTAGGGTTCATTGTAACACAGGTTATTGTACTACACTCTTATACACAATAAAGATGTAGCCCTTAAGGGATTCCTCCGTGGATGTAGGCCGTCAAGACTGAACCACGTAACCCTCGTGTTCTCGGTGTTCCTATTCTATACTTCCTCTTCCGCATTTATTCTAGCATACACAACATGGAATAACACATCGCGATGCTAATATTTAACACTGACTATTCCCTTAAGCATGTACATTTCCCTTATCCCACACACCCCGAGTTATTACAAAGAGGAATCAAAGCAATTCAAACCTATTGATTTAAAACCCAAGTCCAAATTCAAGTTTCCAAACACAACCCTAGGGAATTTAAAATTAACCCTTCTAAAGAATATATGTCGTCGAGGATGGCTTATAACTAATAGTCCATTATCTAATGAATTTTTCCAGCATATGTACATTTTGGAACTGAGAAAGTCTTGTTTCACTAAAAGATATCTATTTTAATTATGTTAGTTCTTTATCTAGTCATGTTAATTGCTAATGTTTTGACAAAAGAGAGATGTAATTCCCATATTTGGGTAAAAAAGTATCCTAGCTTTCTTCTAATAATAATATTATTATTGTTGTTGTTATTTATAGAAAGATGTGAATCTGATTTAATAAAAACTCTAGTCTTTCCATAAAAAGTCTAGTTTCACTAATTATTTACAATTTTTATTCTCAAAAAACATTAATAATAATTTGAGATTTTTTTACTTTACAATAAAATTAAAATAGTGCTCTAAAAATTAGGAAATAAAATATCTATGAAGTTAACATCGTGGAATAGGATTCTCTATATATATTTGAAATTCAATCTATAGTTCAAATCAAATACTACAAATACAAATATATCTAATAATGTCACGTCATTTAAAATTTTTAAATAACATGACACTCTATAAACCATCAAATAAAAAAAATAACTGTAAAATTAACCCTCTCCAAAAAATAAAATCTCAACAAAAAGTTAATCGACTACTTTAGAACTGACCTTTTTTTTTGGGGGAAGGGGGGGTTAAAAAGACACCTCTTTCCTCTTAAAAAGGGAAGGGCTCTGACTTCAGTATGTATGGAAAAATAAGGATTTAAGGGAGAAGTATACTATAACTGTAGATTACCATTACTGGTTCATAAAATAAAAATAATAAAGAGAATAAAAACGAAAACCTATTTTGAAGTATATCCTGCAAGTTTCTGAAGTTCACCGATATGTGTTTTGCTGAGTATTAGACTAATGTGAAAGGCATACATTACATGATAGCTGATCTTAGTTTTTCTTTAAAGAAAGAGGGCAAGCAAAATAGGAGGTTACCAAGCCAAGTAATAGAAATAAGGGGCCACCATAGTCACCTGGCCAGAACCCATCTTCAGTCTGCAGAGTTGAGTGGAACCTCAACGCCCTTCTCAATGTGGTTGCCACTGCCTCCTCAGTTATTTCTTTCTCAGTTTTCACTTTCACCTGAGGTAGCTCCATTTCACATGGATTCTCCTTTGCAAACTATAAATTAATATTGAGAAATATAATCAAGGACGAAACACATTCATTATCATATCAATTTGAAAATATTATGTAGTAAAATTTATAGTAGTTTTGTAATTTTATTTATCTATTTATTTATTTATTTATTTATTATGATATTGATGTGAGTATAATTATCACATCAGTTTGTAAACTTTTAGTATAATTAGTAGCAGCTTTATCATTTTTCTTGTCGATATTTTATTAATACTAATTTTAAAAAATCAATTATACTTTAGTTTCCCTAAGCTAAACTCCTAGCTAGATCCCTGAATATAATAAGTGTAAATGAAAACATAGGTTCATGAAAGACATGTTTTGTAAAAAGTCTCTCTCTTCATCAAATCAATGCTTTTGAGTTTTGAGCATTCACTTCAAATTTATATAGAATAAAAGCATCGATATTTTATTAATACTAATTTTAAAAAATCAATTATACTTTAATTCCCCTAAGCTAAACTCCTAGCTAGATCCCTGAATATAATAAGTGTAAATGAAAACATATGTTCATGAAAGACATGTTTTGTAAAAAGTCTCTCTCTTCATCAAATCAATGCTTAATTTTGAGTTTTGAGCATTCACTTCAAATTTATATAGAATAAAAGGCAGGTTGTATAGAACACTTACACATGCGCATAATATTCTATATCAAATTCAAGATTCATTTTCTTTTTAATTGGATACATATATCTTCACAAACTTCTCAAATCTGATGCTTATGTGTAGCAGTAGCACTCACCAGTACTGTCGGTCTAATTATTAATTATTAAATAACTCCCTCATAGTCTAGAATCTAGAGTACTCCTCCAACCCGAAGAGCTTTTGCATAAATTTGACCCTTTTTTATTGCCGAAGCATAAATTGATAATTGGGAAATCAACTTTCTGAGTACTTTATTATCCATACCATGCTGGTTCTGACTTCTGACTGGGAAAAAATAATCCCATATTAGTGAATATATAATATGACTATAAAGCTTTTGCATAAATTTGACTCTTTTTTTTTTTTTTTTTTGGCTGAAGCATAAATTTGACATTTGGGAATTCAAATATATAGCTTGCAATTTCTGAATACTTCATATCATGTTGGTTCTGACTTCTGACTGGGAAAAAATAATCCCATATTAGTGGAATATATAAATGGTGTCTTGACCTAACATCAAAAGATGACCATGCCTAATTTCTATATATATTTTCATCCAGTTTTACATTCCCTTTTCTGTCTATAACAAGGGAAACATAAAGAAAAAAAGAAAGAAAATTTTTCATCTTCAATGATTTAAACTATTTAATATTAACCACTGCATTCCTTTTTCTTTATAAACAAATACAGACACATGTACACACAGACCTATATAATTACCAAAAGAAATGCAAAAGTTGATGTTTTCTAGCATTCATATGAATCAGAAGAAAAAATTGAAATACTACAAGGATACTTACCACCAAGAAAATATTTAAAAAGAAGAAGAAAAATCAAAAAAAGAGCAATTTAAGTTTAAACCGCATTAATCTGATAACAGGAAAATTAACTTAGTTGTCTTTTGTTAAAATTACAGGAAGGAAAAACTGTACAATATTGTATAAAACGATGAATAATTAGTCAAAGAAATAAAGAAAGGACTTTTAAAGCTAAACTACTTTCTTCTCAGAAAAGAAAAAAAAAATCTCAATGGATTAAAGGAGAGCTTAGTTTCACCTGAAGTCTCATTAGGAGATCAGAACTTTGTTTATCATGAAACCGATTCTTCTTAAACTCATCACGGGCTTTCTCCACTTGAGCTTGCTCTTGGGGTGTTCCGAGATTCGGGTCAAACTCCCAATATTGCCTTCCAATATGATTATTTGCGCTTTCAAGCCTCACATCATTGCCCTCACTAGGCTTCAGCTTCCACATTGTTTCAGACTCCGAAAACTGAAAAGAAAATTCATGATAAAACGATCAAAACTTGTCCATATTATCTCCAACCACAACATATGTTATTATGCTCTGATACAAAGAATATATCTATGCTAATTAATGAACTATGATTATAGGGCTTGGTTTGGTGCAAAGTGTGTGAAAGTGTGTGGAACTTAGGTATGTGTCTGTGTGACTGTGTCTATATATAGATCATGAATAGGTTAGAATATTTATCCCCAAGTTATAAATAGTCTTTCAATGTTAGAGACTAATAAGCTAGGGTCTTTACAATGAAAAAGAAGTAAATTGATTTTTTTTTTTTCATTGAAAGTAGTAAAATGATTAAAGAGACTAACGACCATTCTATAATAATTTGTCACCCACGTTCATGCATCGAGCAACTGAAAATTCAGTAGTGGAATAGTTAGTTAGGCTCTATACATGCATATGAAAAGGATTGCAAAGCATTTTACCTTCCTCAACCAAAAGGCTGTGAAGAAAGGAGGATTTTCCTTCCTATACTACTCTAAAAAGCTATTTGGCAAACTTTCTGTTTAATCTAGTGATATTATCAATTGCACATTGGGGTTCTTATATAGACATCCTTGTGTGACAGAATTACCAGAATGTCCTTTCCAAATGGAATTGGAGTTTAGATTAATAGCAAAATATCATGGTCATGACATTAGGTTTATCCTAATAATTATTAAAATATGGTTCAAATTAAGTGTCCATTTGAGAACAATTTATATAATTTTTTACCAAAAGTTTTTTATTGAAAGTACTATAAATAAAAGGTAAACACTAAATAAAATAAATAGAGGACTTACGTGGGACCTACAGATAGTAGGAGGAAAAAAAGCAATAAACTGACTTATAATCAAAATCCAAACATACAATAATTGTTATTAATATGCATGAGAAAGCTATGTATGTGTATGTATAATGTAATCACTCATCAAAAAGAAAATGTATACAGTGTAACCTCTTATGTAAGGATGTTTTTCAAGAGAATCTCTATTTAATTCTAATTGGAATATAATAGTATTTAGGGTTCAAAAAGAAAATGTATACAGTGTTATTTTGTGTTCCTGATTAGTATATTGAAATTACATCCTTAATTAGCCAGTAGTTTGGTACCCAATCTGGCCGAGTGTTTATTGAAGTCAAATAGGTGAAGATGATGAAAAACACATAAAAAGCCAGCACGGGCTGAATCTCTCAGAGAAGAAAATGTAGAGCAAGTACTATATTTTTTTTTTTTTAATTTTTTGCAAGTGGCAAGTACTATTTAAAACACGTCCATAGCGTGTTGCTCAAAAATTTAGGCAGAGTGATGCTGGGGACACCAACTCGCCACATGGCAAGTTGTGATTGGTAAGGGTGTGTCAGTAGGTTATGGACACACTCTTACCAATCATAACTCGCCATGTGGCAAGTTGTGGCACAAAGTTGGTGTCCTAGCATTACTCAGGTAGAAATAGTGAATCCCACTTTATTAGTGCATTCTAATTAAATTCCTTACAAGTAAGAGACTAAGGGTGTGTTTGGTAGAGTAGATTTTAAAGAGGATGAAAAAAAAAAAAAAAAAAAAAAAGAGAAAATAAGGAGGAAAAATTTTTTGGAGGGTGTTTGGTTGGGAGGAGGGGAGGAGAGGAAAAAAATGTGGTGAAACCTAGGTGTTTTCTCTCCCAGCCCACCAAAATGTTTTCTCTCTAAAATAAGGAGAAAACTAAGGAAGAGAGTATAATTTGTTAGATGGACAAAAATGCCCCCAATTGCTTTCTTGGTCAACGTAGGCATTTTTTTTTTCTTTTGATTTTTTGGACACTTTGCCTCTTCCCATTTTTTTTTTTCTTTTGATTTCTTGGGGCGTGGGCAATGTTGGCTTTTTTTTTTGTTTTTTTTTTTTTGGTCAAACGTTGGCTCTTTTTCTTGGGACACTTTGCCTCATCTTTTTTTTATTTCTTTTGATTTTCTAGGTTGTGGGGGTGATAGTGATTTTTTTTTTTTTTTTTTTTTGGTTTAACTAGACGTGATTTTTTTTTTCTTGACATGATTTTTATTTTTTAATAAATTTGGGTGATTGATTTTTTTTTTTTTTTTTTTTTTGCTTGTTTATCACTTTTTTATTTTAATTGGGCATCATTTTTTAACAATGGTATGTGAGTAAATTTATACAAACTTATTTTTTTCATCCCTCCACTTTTCCACTCCTAACCAAATAAAAAGGGAGAAAAATTAAAATTTTTTCTATCCTCCCACTTTTCCATCCTTCCACCATTTTCTATCCTCTCACTTTTCCAATCCTCCAACCAAATGAACCCTAAATATTCAAGTCAATTACGAATTGTCATGTCATATTAGAACAAAATTCTTGGCATAATGTACATCACTGATGTAAATAAATTTCAAGATAGCTACGGAATCACCTCTCTAAAGTCTAAACTAAGTTTTGAACACAATTATTGATTTTTTTTTTTTTGTACGTTTTTCTTTCAATGATGTTTATTTGGAAGCATTACCCTCATTGGGGAAGGTGGGATCTAAAAAAATAGAATTAATAGTAGTATTTCTGTGCGATGCACAGAATAATAAAAAATTATATGTGAACTAAGAAATATTTCAATAATATAATTTCAATTTAATAATAAACTAGCTTGTAACTTGTACTTACCTACCAAAAAATTGAACAACAACGGAAAAAAAAATGTTAATATTTGTATACTAAACTTGACTACATTGTTTGTGGCGAATGATAGGTACAACCACTGATGTGACTCAATCTCACATTTGTTGTATTAGATTCTACAAAGTGACCCTTGGCCATTCTAAAAAAGTAAACCAAAACATTATTTTTGTTAAGCATTTGTTAATAGTCAACAATTTCATAATCACTGCCATCATAAAATCCATCAACCTTGATTCTCGCTACGCTCCTTGCATTACAAATTGCATGTTAGACGTACTCATCAACCAAAAAGTCTTACCCTCCTCAAAAGGGCAATTTAGAAAACAACTATAAACCCCAATATCAAAGTATATTTCTGGCATTGCACATTTAAAATTTGAATAAAGTAAATTCAACTTTCAGGTATAGTCACAGAGGGAAGAGCAAATAACCAATTCAATTAAGCATCATTAATTTGATCCATCCCCACCACCACACATCCTTGATGCGATAGTCACTCCACAAGTATAAGTGCTTGTAGGGTGTGGGGGGTAAGGGCCGGGATTCAAGTCTCCAGAAGGGAGCTTCACACACATATACACTTAGATTAGACCAGAGTAGAGTTTTTATCTTGTATCAAAAAAAAAAAAAATTTGATCCATCCCCAAGCACATCAGTGTTTTTGTCACAATTCACAAAGTACAAACAAGGCTCATTCCTTGGACATGGCAATTCAGGAGATCTCAGGAAATCATTCAAGGTTTGCCTATAATTAGCTACAAATATGAGAATAAAGGAATAGAATCATTCAAAAAATAAACTATATGTGTGAACATTATTCATTCATCTAGCAAAACCAGAACTTCACGCTTAGCAAATGGACAACAACCAAAATTCAACGAAACGGAATACACTTCCTACAATACAAAAGAAAGGACAGAGCAACTTAACCGTTGTTGATATGTACTACCCAAAATTACATCCTCCCCTCTTTAGCTCACTTTCCTCTCTAGTCTCTGCCTTTTGACTGCATGATTTTCATTTATTAGCTTTACTTTGATATATTGATCATGTTTATAGTTTTTTTTTTTGGAGAAATAATCATGTTTATAGAATTTTATTATAGATACTTATGTCCAATCTCTTCCAATTGACCTTATAAGACACTTCTTTTTTTTAATTATTTGACTATGAGAAATACATAACTTTGCTAAATTTAAGCATGTTGCACCCTTTGAATTTTTTAATGTTGTTGTTGGATGCTTTATGATCAAACTACCCCAATAAAGGAAACGTTCTTTCTTTCCCTATATATGGTTTTTTTTACACAAAAAATAAATATTTTGATGCTTTTTAACATAATTTCCGTTATTGTTATGCAATAAATTTATTTCATGTTTACATTTTTCAAATAAGATATGAACAACCAATTTTTGAGATCATGATCAAATTTTTCACTGAAAATTTTGTTTTTAACCAATCATATATTTTTCTTTTAAGAAAATCTAAATTAGTTTTAAATGGATTGGAAGTGGTTACAAATGTAATTTTAATATAATTGGCCCTTTGGGTTTGTTGATGTTATCTTTGTAGAGAAAGAAGGGTACCTATCCATTCCTATTGGTTAATAAAATACTTTGTATTCATTAATAAAAAATGGATTCCTTGATTTTTGCAATATGATAAATACATGCATCAAAATTAAAAAATTAAATTTAACACGACACAAAATTAGAATCCAATTGAAATTTAATTTGGATTTTAATTAAATTTTCTCTATGCCTTGATTTTTATGTAATATACCAAAAAAAAAAATTTAACTTTACCCGTTTGTAAAGTTATGCGTAGGGAAGAGTAAAACATGGATATAGTTTAAAAAGTTTAGCATCTTGTATAAAATGAATTTTCAATAATGAATAAATTGTTCTTATATCTCGTGTTTAATTCTTTTTAATAAATTAGGGTTAAAGTCAAGGGCAGTGCTAGCTTATGTTTAGGGGTTCAATTGAACCCCTTGACTTGAATTTTTTTAAATATATATAATATTTTTTTTATTAGTTTAATTTACTAAAAATATTTTTGCACACCTTGGCTTAAATCTTGCACACCCTAATCATATATTAGCTTAGCCTGAAGCCAAACAACAAAACAAATTAGCCCATCCCAAAATTAACCAAACAACAATACAAATCACAGACCTCTCTCTCTCTCTCTGATCTTTTACCTCATGAATCTCATCTCATCTCTTATCTCTATCTGACGATCTCGTCATCTCCAACTATAAGAGTAAAAAGTGAGTGTTTGTGAGTTATGAGTGTATTATGTGTGTGAGTGTATGTCTAATACTGATTGTGTGTGTGTGTGTGTTTTTTTTTTTTTGGTTATAATGTTATTTATGTGAATGTGCGTGTGTATAGTATAAATATAATATAACTTTATATAATTTAATAATTAAAAAATACAAAGAATTTATTACATGTATGTGTGTATTGTTATCATGTTATAATAACTTTTTGTTATAAAGTTTCAAGAAAAAATAGTAAAGTTAGTGATTGTTTAAACATTTTATTGGTTAATAGCAAAGAAAAAAAAGCATTTAATTGGTTAAGTAGACACTTAGTGTAGATATAAATGTGACTATGTGGGCCAATTTAATGTGAGTTGAGTTTTGTCATTTAGTTTAAAATATTTTTATTTCTCTCTTAAAAAAATTTAAAATATTTTTTATGGAAATAATGACAAAAGCATAAAAATAAAATATTATATAAACTTAACAAAATAAAATTGTCACATCTACCCACATTGACAATAAATAATGACAATTGATAATGAACTAACTTGTAATAATTTCAAAATATAAAAACTCGAAGAAGAAAATTGTAAAACATCATGTATTTGTCTTCTTCTTTTTTGTTGAAAACTTGTTATATTTAAATTCTTTTTTTATTAAATTTTATTTAATTTAAGTCTTTTAATGACCCACATTGAAAAAAAATTCCTAGAACAGTCTGATTAGAAGCGTTACAAAACTACCGGTGTAACCCAGCTGTGGTGAACAGTCTGCTTAGAAGCAGCATTGGCCACATCAAATACATTAAACAAAATATACTTAGGAACAGTTTTGATGGTAAGACCGTAAGAGGTTTTTTTTTTTTTTTTTTTTTTTGGATGAAAGGATAAACTTTATAGAAGCCAAAACGCCAGCAAAAAAAACACACACACACACAAAAAAAAAAAAAAAAAGGGGACTGCCTTACATACAGAATAAACAGAGTTAATCCTTGCTGCTGAAGAAACTGCATATCCTCCATACGAGTTTGTTCCTGCCAGTGAGCTTTCCTGTTGCCATACTATTAATTGTTCTAGCCTTCTAGGCTTTTGTTTTGAGTTAGGCCCATAATATTATTGAATCCTACAGCCTCCACCATAGCCTCCTGACTCGCCTACAGAGTTGTGGCGGCTCCAGTACTGTGACATCCATTAAATATTATTGTACATGCTCTATTTCTAGATCTGGCTTCAAAGTTTTCTTGTTGCGGATGCCAAAAATTTTAACGAGCAGCTGCCATGTTGAGCTGGGTAAAAGTGCTTAAATTGTGCATGACATTATTTATGTCATCTTTTCCTCCAATTGTAGAATTCAATTAATGTTCAACGTGTCTCTACAGGATCGATGAAACTTGCATCCAATGCCTTTTTGCACAGGACACAATATGATTGAGTCCAATTTTTGAATATTTTCAAGCGCTCATCTTTCGTCTCCTATTATCTTATTAAATTTTAATGCATTAAGTCTAGTGGACCAAATTCCTAGCTTTTACCAACATTAGAGCATCTCCAATAGATGCTCTATCTCTATTTTTTCTCCAAAAAAACTTACTGTTCACACTCCAACAGCCGGTCTAAACACAAAACTTTTCCAAATTTTTTTTAAGTTGCTACAGTAGTTCTCTTAATCTAGAGAACAATGTAGCAACTCTAAACCATTATTTTATCTTAAAAAAATAGCCGGCTAAATAAATAAAAAAATTCTTTCTCTTTCCTCCTCTCTTCTTTGTTCATCTATCTCTCTCTCAAACAGTAACACAATCAAAACACAAACACTATCTAAAATCAGAATAGAAACAACAGATCAAGAATAGGAAAAAATACAAATTTAATTAGAACAACAAATCTAAAATCAAAACAAAAACAACAGATCAAGAACATGAAAGCCTATCTAAGCTCCATTGTAACAACAAAGTGAATCAGAACAAGAAAAAAAAAAAAAAAAAAAAGAAGAAGAAGAAGAAGAAGAAGATAGACGAAGGCCAATCTCTCTACCGGTTGTGTGTGTGAGTGAAGTGAGATGAAGAAGAAAGAAAATAAAAAAACAAAAATGCAAACATAGAGGAGAAGTCAAAAGATCATGGTCGGCTGTGTGTGTGAAGTGAGCCGAAGAGGAAAGAAAATAAAAACAAAAAGGTAAGCATAGAAGAAGAGGAGAAAGAGAGGGGGAGGTTCTGGAATCAAGTGAAAAGTAGAGATAAAAAAGGAGAGGATGGAGATATATGGGTATACGTGTGTGGTGGAGAAAAAAAAAAAAAAAAAGGGAAACGTATGGATGAAAGAAAGGAAAAGAATAAGAAATGACCATTTAGAAATACTATCATAATATTTTCACAATAAATTTTAAGTAATTAGCTAATATTGGTGAATAAAAAAATAATTTCAGCAATGAGTTCAAATTAGAACTAATAACAACTTTCCACAAAAGATTTTGATGTGATTCTTGTGAAAGTATTGCGAAAAATGTTGTGAATATAACACTTTTCATTGAAAAATATAATTGTTGGGAATGAATATAGAAAGAATAAATGATGATAAAAAAAGAATAAATAATTAATGAAAAAATAATATTTCAATGAGATAAAAAATGGGATAGAGAATCTGTTGGAAAGTGTATTTGAAAAAGTGGGTAGTTAAAAGGTAAAAATCACTGTTCATTCTTCAAACAGTATAAAAAATTTGGAGAATCTGCTAGAGATGTTCTTAGTGTTAAAATCTAGTGGACCAAACTCCAGTTATTTTAAGCATTTTTTTTTTTGCATTTTTTATTTCTCTCTTTAAATAACACCCCAAATATATATATATAGTAAAAAATGGTCCAATTAATGTGTGCTCTTATGATATATGTTAACTGAATTATATGAAATTTTTATAAAAAATTGAAAGTATTCATTAATAAAACCCATTAAAAAAAAAATTTTGCAAAAAAAAAAAAAACCCATTAAAAAATGCACTGGCAAACAAATTTTAAGCGGAGCTATTTTAGTAATTAAGCCCCACGCCCACGCCCACGCCCACGCCCACGCCATCCCTACTTCTTCTGACATGTTGTTTTGACGCCCTCTCTCTCTCTCTGACATGTTGTTTTGACGCTCTTCATTTTTCAGCCACCAGCTCTCTCTCTCTCTCTCTCTCTCTCTCTCTCTCCGTCCTCCATCACACACACAAACGGACACTCCTCTCAACGTTCTCATTGGCACCCATAGCTTCCATCCTTCTGAGTTTCTGCCTCTGTTAGTGACAGTTCATGGAGGAGGAAGCTCTTGACTTTTAGCCAACCATCCCTTAGAGGTAAATCCTCCTTTTGTTTTGGGTTGGAAGCATGGGTAGAAATAGTGTTCGTGGGCTGAAATGTTATGTGTTCTTAACGAAAAAAAAAAAAAAAAAGGAGAAGTTTTTGTTTCGAATAGGATTGGAGCACATATGAAATCCAATCTCACTGTCTATGATTCCCTCACGTTTTGGTCACCTTCTTCCTTGCTCTTGAATTGTTTAAGATCTATTTTGGAGTTCTTGAAATGGGTTTGAAGTTTTTGGTTTGGATTTGGAGTGGTTGTGTTATATCTGGTGTTGTGAGGTGTGTAGGGGTTTCCTTGAGTGAAATAGATTTCTTGCTATTGCATTTTAGTTATAAAAATAAATAATTCTACTGCTAATCTATGAGTTAAATCTCATGTTTTGATGCTTGACACTTTGACGTGTTTAGTATGCACATACCAAATCTCATGTCAAAATGGTGTCGTTTGGCCATATTTAACTAATATACAAAATTATTATGCCATGCTATCAAACTAGTAAACTCTACACATTTTGTAATTGGAAATTCCTAATTTTTGCCATAGACTTAATTTGGAAGTCTAAGATGGTTTTAAGGAAAGCTAATACATTTATCCTTGATGTGAATCAAGTTTTAGAGTATTTGAATTAGTATTAAAATTATAATGAATTTTCTATTGGGATCCTAAATCTGTTAGGGATAGATTTGAGTCAACTGCAGATTGTGATTTTTAATAAATTATAAAAAATCTTTTTAAGCCAAATTTTTCTGTGGTGCATTGTATACGTATAGGGGTACATTGCCTTAAATTTTTGAATTAATCGGATAACTTTTCATGGACCAAACAAATTTTACAAAAGAGCTAACCTGTTGTGTAATGAATCTAAGAATCTGAAAGCTCGATGATTATGTAGAGAATTTGTGGAATTTACTTCAAAACTTTGTTGAGTGGATTGTCTTGTAATTTCATGTGTTTTCTTTGACATGTGGTTTACTTAGATGATTTTAATTGTGGTTTGGTTCAATCATTTAGTACCCAAAGGGAAACTCATGAGATATGCTACCTTTCTTTTGAAGTGGCGTGTTTAATGTTATGCTTATATATGCACATTGCTTGCAGTAGAGAATTAAAATGCTTTAGTATTGTGTTAAGGCATTATGAGTTCTTGAATGCTTGTTTGGTTCCTATTTGGGAAGGGGTACTTGTCTTAGGATGATCAAGTTAGGCTTTAGTGCCCTTGGTTGATTTTAGGGGATCCTTTATTTTGGAGACAAATGTGATGGTAAACTTTACAATGGGCCTTGTTATTGATAGGCTTGATCCTTGTATTTCTAGGTTCCGAGATTTTTGGTGATAGACCTAGCGATTGGATTGCTTGATTTGGTGGTGCATAGTTGAGGTAAAATTGGTTGGCCTTTCGAGGTAAGTGGCTTCTTAATAGGGCTTTTAGAAAAATAATCACATGACATAAAACATTGTTTTTGAGTTAAACACATTTTGAAAAATTATTTATGGAACTGTGTTTTCCTAAAAAGTGTTGTGTTGTTACCCTATTATATATGATTATATATGAAAAGCGCATCATATTTGATATTGCATATGGGGAAATGCATGAATATTTGACATCGAAAAGACAAGTATCTTTGAATTCATTTGATAATGGATTTCATGGATTTATGGAATTATTTGAAAATACTAAAGATGTTTTATCTTAACCAGTATTATTTGGGAAATAGATAGAAAATCTTGTTAACAAAGAATGAATTTGAAAACTTTACAAACTTTATGGAAATTGTGATTATTTAAGGTTTTTTTAAAACTACTTGGAAATAAACTATGTATTTCAAAGTACATGTAACTTGTGAGCTTTATATTATTTTAATCTTATGCCATGACACGTGTGATTGACCGGTGATCACCTGATTTGATTTGGGTAGTCTTTGTGACAACGGTACAAGATCAAGGTCAAAGTCTTTTCACTTTGAATGACACATCCTTCCTCGCTGCCCATGGGGGGAGAGGCAAAACCTTAAGGGTATGGGTGAGGCTCCTGCCCATAGGGTCAAGAGACTATATACCAGAGAAAACAATATCATGTCAATTATGATATCATGACAATATCTATGTGGTAGTATAGTCTCTTTGTGACATTTTGCCTTTGTTTGATTTCTTGGTTTTTGGTTTTGGAAATGTGTTATTTTCATGGAAATTATTTTTATAAGTTTTGTGCTATTTTGTATAATCATTCTTGTCATCTTATCAATGAGAATGATTTTGTAGTATCCAATTGGAAATTCCCAAATTATGGCACTTGAAGGTTCGACATCTCATGCTTTAGACCCTTTTGGGTTTTGAGCATGACACCATTAACCTTTGTTCATCATATATTTGGAATTTTTGGCTTGACTCCCCATAAATAAACACTTGCCAAGGGAGATTTAGGCAGATCTTGCATTTTTGGCTCTTGTTGCAAAATGTCCTAGACAACCTTTTATTCCCAATAATAATGATTACCATATATGCTAAAATATTCATTTAGTATATCAAACGTGCCCTTAGAATTTAGAACAATCTAATTTTTTTTTTTCCCTTAAGGTTTAGAATACTTTCTTTATTTGGAGAATTTTAAATTAGAATACCATTTGTAATGAATCTGCACCCAATGCCTATAAAAATCCAATCTTTTTTTTTCTTATTATTAATTCTCTAATTACAAAAAGAAAAGAGTTGTTAGCCATCATGGTTTGCATAGATTATAGTTTGGTTGATTCTCAAAACCAAAAAATTAAAACAAAAATTAAACAATAAAATAAAAAGAAAGAAGCGAGTGAGAGATATAGCTTGGTTTACAATAAGGGGTGGATTTTTTTTCTTTTTTATTTGTCATTTTATTTTAACTTAACTAAGCAATGATGTTGGAGAGCATAAGAGAATTCATATTAGCTCGTACAAAAATTTTTGCTTATTTTAGCATAAGAACTTACTTTTTCTATTTTATATACTCACTTTTTAAAACACTTCATATTATCTATTTTATACTACATTACATTAAAATATCAATTTTTCCTGATTTTTTTTTAAATTGTTTTTCTTTCTTCATATACAATAACCACCATCCACTCTCTTTCTTTAGACTCGGGATATGTAAAGAAATAATAAAAAACTATATACAAAATGAATTGTGTCAATGTAAATTTACACAGTTACTGTAGCAAATTTACACAATTTTAACTTAACTGATGTGAGTGATTTTGGGGGTGAATGTGTAAAATTGATACATTTTTTCTATTTTGCATTGATAGATGCAAATGCTCTAAGATTCTTTATTTTTGAAACCATCAAAAGGGCAATTTAGCTTCTTCCCAAGCGTGCTCTCTTGGTGCTACTTCTTTTAGCCATCCATGTATAGATGATATAACAAACCACAGTTATAATTCTGTAACATTTCCTGCTTTTTTAGAGGGTAATTTGGTCTTTTAATGCTACATTTTGTTAGACTTAATTGAGAAAGTGATGGGAGGAGATAAAGTGTTACATAGGTTTCAGTTTAAAGGCCGATCATGCATTCTTGTAGTTCAAGGGCTAAGTATAAAATGAAGTATTGTTTAGGGTGGAAAAAAATATAATTTCCCCTAAAACGAACTAAAAGTGAAAAAAAAAAAAAAAATACTTGTTGACTAAACCTGGGTTAGGTTTGTTCCAATGGATAAAAATTAAATAAATCAAAAAATCAAAGTTTTAACCACACACTAGGGAAGAGATTTTGCCTCTTGCTTTTTTTTAATTTATAACATCCACTTTAAGATTTTATTATTATACCAATTGATTTTTAGTATAGACAGAAATTAAATCTCAAATCTCATATTCCAACAACAAATTTTTTTTTTTCCAATTGAGTTAATTGAAACTCATAGCATTTTTATGTTTCTATGTAACATTTGAAGTATTATTTATTTAATTTATAGCTCATGTAGGGACCACCTTGTGTCCTGTTTCTCTATGAATAAGGTCCTTTTTTTGTCTGATCGTGTTCTGTTTGTGTGCTTTGGCTTAGGATTGTGTATGTATATTTTTGAATGATACAGACTACATTATTTTCCAGCAACTCATGTTTTGTAGAAAACTAAACACATTGCACAATTCTTGTTACTTGACAGCCTTCAAGTCTATAAAAAGCAAATGGAATAAAGAAGTCTTGCCAGGTCATGGAAAATAGAAGAAAGGAAAGTCCCCCAAGGTGACTTCTAAATTTAGATTTGACTAAGAGTAAGTGACTTTCTCTAATCTTGGATCAATTTTCTGGCTCTATGAACTTGATCCTCATCTTGTAATCCTGATAGAACATCCAAAATTTGTGCTTAACTACTTATGCTTATATGTAATTTGTGAAATCCTATCTTATAGCAAATTTGTTAACATTTTAATATGTAGATTAAACATGTTGTGTAAGTAGTTAATTTTTTTTTTTTAGAAGCATAAGTAGTTAATTTTATTATTATTATTATTATTATTTTGTATTTGTCCCGAAATTGAAAATTAGCTCACTTTCTTTAAACCAGGATTGCCAATTCTTTTGT
The DNA here is from genome assembly GCA_028535165.1 of Quercus tomentella. NCBI lineage: Eukaryota > Viridiplantae > Streptophyta > Magnoliopsida > Fagales > Fagaceae > Quercus > Quercus tomentella. The sequence goes on from JAPQVY010000111.1 coordinate 48,075,329, forward strand.
GCAATTACAAGCGGCCCATTCAAAACTTTGTAAGGGTAGTGGGCCCATGGCCAGATTATGTTTTTGGGGCCACATGGGCCTCTTTATTTTTTTTCCCTAATGCCTATTTGGAGGACTCACAGTACAAGAGATTCGGCTAAAACATGTCTTAAGCTCAAGTCAAGGACTTCTTTTACATGGGATGGGCTTTTTGCTAATCGATCCATTGGGCTCATGAGCACTTACTATGGCTTTTGAGTGGAATTTGTGGTGTGACTTTGTATAAGAACCTATTTCCATCTCCTTTGAATGCGTGTGTATTTGTTTCTAAAAAAAAAATGATGAGACACTTTTTTTTTTAATTATTTGACTATGAGAAATACATAGCTTTGCTAAAAATTTTTTACATTTTTTTTTTTAGAAAGTTTCAACTTATAGCGTCCACTCTTGATGATAAATCTTTATCATCAGACCAAGATATCAATCAATTTTTGGTATAAGTGGGAATTGAATCTCAAATCTCTTATTTAACCATCAGAGACTTTATCAATTAAGCTAATGAAACCCACCATTTTTTTTTTACATTACTTTACTAAGCATGTTCATTTAACATTATTGGACATGTCCATTTAAGCATGTTGCACTCTTTGAATTTTTTTTAATGTTGTTGTTGGATGCTTTATGATCAAACTACCCCAATAAAGGAAAAGTTCTATCTTTATTCTTTCCCAACATTACCAAGTTCCTTTTCTAAATCATCCTTTAGCCTTTATCTTAGTTTACTTACTAATTAGATTATTTTTTTGTTAAAAGGGAAGCAAAACAGTAATAGTCAAAGGATGACTCATTGGTATAAGTTCCAGACTTAACTATCCCCTCACAAGTCACACCTAATTCTAACTATTAAAGTATCAAAACGCACATATTGTATTAAAAATCAAAAGTTTGGCTTACCTCCTGTACTTTTTTAACTGGAGATATTCTTTTATTTTAAATACACAATAGCAAGTGGTAATAAGTTTTAATCTCCACCTTTTATTTAGTTAGTGGATGATGTGGTAATTTCTCATTAAAAACAAGAGGAGATTAAAAACAAAAACTTTCAACATAAAATGTTTTTATGTATCGGTCAAATTCACACAAGTATGTATAAACTTAAATATACACCCAATGTGTACAAAACATGCCGCCTTATTGGTTACAATTTACAAACTTACGGGTACACGTTTGCATGTGTGTGCCTAACTAAGGGGGAAAAATAGAAATTTAATGTATAAGTTTAGATATCATGAAGGATATGAGATTCTTTGGTATAAATGATGTGAAATTCTTAGGCTCGTGTTCTTGGGAAAAAATTTATGTGCCTTATTTATTCATATGTGTGCAGTTAAGAAATGATCATTGTGCCTTACTCTTAGACAATTGAACAAACAAGTAATTATAGAATATTCTTAAAGTGCCATAAATGCATACTGTCCTCTCTCACATAATTTTGTATCTCATTGATTAAATTTATGGTAGGACCTATAATTCATATAAGAGGGGAGAGTACGTGTTTATGGTACTTACAGAGTATTCAATTATTTTCCGAACAAAAGACATGAAAGAAAGTTTCATAGCACTACAATAGAAGCATTTATATTTTACTCAAAATTTCATATCAATTTGTGCCTAAAACTTTTTTTTATTTCATAATTAGATAATTACAACAATGGAGATGTAGGATTTGAATCCCAATTCTCTTTACGAAGGAAAGTGGACAATCTCTCTCTCTCTCTCAACAAAAAATCAAGCAATGTGATGCATGATTTCAAGCCCATTACATCTGGAGTCGTTAGGACTTTGGACTAATAGTTTAAAGAAAGCCCAATAGGTCAATCCCCAGTGGCCTAATGTGGTTTAAGCGGTCCAGCCCACGTGAAAAGTAATTTATGCTAGTACATCAGCAATTCCAAACCCAAAGGTTTTGGGTTTATGGGTTCAGTTGTTATGTTCATCCACACAACTCCCAACTCCATTTATTTTGGGTTCCTGAATAATTTTCAAGTTCATGAGTCGAAAAACACGAACACTTTTTTAGTTGTAACTACCAAAACAAATATGATAGCAGTGTTAATATCTGTGTAATTTTATGGAGGTAGCAGTGGCAAAAATTGAGAGTAGATTTTTTTTTTTTTTTTTTTGAGAGGATACTAAGTATTTTAACACGCATGGAGAAAGGGAGAGAATGTCCTAAAGAAACTGATAGTGGTGTATATCCATGGAGAGTAGATGTTGGTGGTGATAAGAGTAGTGATTATATATATCTGCTGCACCCCGAATCGCTCAAACGTGAGACCCTTTGAACATTGTGGTGGTTTTGTAGTAGCCACGCTAGAGTTATGACATAACTTTATTAGTCACAGAGTCAACAATTTGTCTTTAGAAACCAAATAAAAGATAAAATGATTTTTTTTTTTTTTGGGGTTGAAATATGTTTTTAATCCTTTTTTTTTTTTAGTGGTTTTATTTTGGTCCTCACCGGGGCAGCTCAACCCTCATTTAGGGAATAGCTTAAGACCCCTAAATGGAGAAAAACCCTCCATACAAAGGGTCCTCTATTTTATTTTTTATTTTTTATTTTTCTAAAGGTTAATACTTTCCATTCATCATAATTGAGGTTTAGGGGTGTAGATGTAGCTTTTTAGCTACAATCTACACCTATTTAATTCCTAGCTTGTTTATTGTTTTCTAACATGTTTTATAACTTTCCTAGCATGACTATTTGCTTTCTAACATGTTTTGTAGCTTTCCTAGCATGTCTACTTGCTTTCTCACATGTTTTATTGCTTTAATGTTGTTGGTCTAGCCTTCTTGGGCTAGGATATGCCTTCTTTTTTGTTTGTGTTCTTTGCCATGTTTATGTGCTCTTCTCCATGTTTATATGTTTAGATTTACTTGTTTGGATGCTATGCCTTGTGCTTTTATAACTTTTTCCATCTTGTTTATGCTTCTTTCTTGTGTTTTGGCTTTTGGGTAGGGTGTAGATCTAGATCTAGTGATCTAGGCCTACATCCATGCACCCAAGTTCAATAAAGGGTTTGAATTTGTTCCTATTTGCATGTTTATGCTTTGTTTGCCCCTTTTTACATGCTTTTGTGTGTTCCTTTTATTAAATCTATTCATGTGATGCCATGTTTGGGTGTTTTATGCTTAGATCCTTGCTTTTACCTCTAGATCCATGCATGTTTGCTTAGATCTAGGTCTTTGCCATGTTCTTATTTGTTCTCCCTTTGGGGGTTTGCGCTTGTTGGTCTTTGGGGCCTTCTTGTTTGTTTGGTTGTGTCCATACCCCTTTTGTGGCTTGTTTGGAAACAATCTTGTGTGAGAGTACATCCTAGTGATGTTGGTTTGCTTGCCGCTTACCCTTCTCTTCTTTACTTAGCTTTTCATGTTAGGGTTTCTCATGTTAGCCTTTGTTTGTGCCTTTTTAACATGTTTACCCTTCTCCTTTGTGTGATAACATGCTTTGCTTCCTTTATGCTCGCTATACTTGCTTTGTGCCATCTTGTTTGGCTTTCTTTTTTTTGTTTGCATCTTTGCACCTTTATTTATATGTTCATGCATGTCTCTTTGTGTGCTTGTTTGTGTCATCAAGCTTAGTTCCTACTTACAATCTTGTGAGGGTTCGCACCCTGTAGACACTCGATTTTGCACTCATAATTCAATCAAAGAAGATGGCTAGAGACTAGAGTGACCATTCATATACCCGACATTTAGAGTTGCATTACACGCATTAATTCATTCATTGCATATCATAAAAATGATCTTGAGATTCTAACAGTCGTGACGGTGTGTCCAATTTCCAAATCGGACCATCAAATTGAAAGATATCACATGATCAAGTTTGCACGATCTGCATGCATTTTGTTTGGGTGGAACTGATCATGCATAATTAATTTAAATTAATTCTGATTGGCTAAACAATTAAAATTAATTAAATAATTTTGTGATTGGTTGTTGGTTAGTGTCAAAAATAGACTTGCTTGCGTGGGAACAAAGTGGACAATCAGATAACAAAGAAATTGTAGATAATTAAGAATTTTTTAGAGTGCTTATCTACAAGATAACTATCACTTTAAAGACCTGAATATCCAGAAAAGGGGATAAATTTTTAGAATACAGATTATAAATGCGTCTAAGTGCAATTCCTAGTTCAAAAATCCTCAAAAAAGGAGTCCAAATTGGACCAAAATTCAAACGTGGGTTCAGCACCCAAGAGGGCCATTCGGCACTCTTGGAGTGCCAATTGGCACAAACTCGAAGCCCGACCCGAGGACTCCTAGATTGAGATAAGCCCTACCCTTTTCAATTTTTTAGAGATGAGGACGCGTCCCAATTCGTATCTGATCATTCAACTAATTTTTCGAAGCATTCCAACCTCTATAAATAGAGGAGGCCTCCCAACATTCAGCACACTTTCTGACCCCCCCCCCCCCCCCCCCCTTTCTGGCTCTTCTCTTCTAATTCTTCAAATCCCCCTATGTTAAAGACGGTTTGGAGGCTTTTGCTTTAGGAACTTCTTTTTTGTAAGTAAAGTATTTTAGACCTCAAAGAGGTGAATAAACTTCTTTGATTTCTAAAATATTCATTCAGTAGAAGAGCACGCTCATGCAAGAGGTATTCTGTTTTTCTTTCTTTTCTTTTTCCGTTAATTAGCATGTTTTTGTGTTGATGCATGAATATGATTAGCATGTTTTATTATAACTTGTTCTTAATATATGATTGCCATGATTAGATGCTTTAGATGATTGTTTATTTCAATTCTTTCTCTTTGACTTCAAAATCTATAATGACTATCAAAACTTTTTTATGAAAACACTAAACTGATCTGTATTTTCAGATCTGATTTTTTTTAAAACACAAAACTGATCTGTATTTTCATTAAATACAGATCTGATTTTTTTTCTTAAACTCAAAACTTATTTGTATTTTCATTAAATACAGATCTAATTTTTTTCTAAACCCAAAACTAATCTGTATTTTCATTAAATACGGATCTGATTTTTTCTAAATACAAAAACTGATATGTATTTTCATTAAATACATACAGATCTAATTTTTTCTTGAAAGGTTTTCTTTATTATAAAATTGCAGATTGTGAAATTCAAAAGAAGGGATTGAAAGTTAGGATAAAGTTTTTTTTAATATGTGATGCATGCATAATAAATTTTTCTCATGAATGTGAATCCTCCTTCAGAAGTCCTTTTTATTTGTTCCCAACAACAGATCTAATCTTTCTTGACAAAATCACATTTTTTAATTTTACACACAAAAAATAGATCTAATTCTTTTTAACAAAGTCTTATTATTTAATTCACAAAAATAGATCTGATTTTTTTTTTTTACAAATCCAATCATTCTTTTTACCCCTTACAAAAACAGATTTGATTTTTCTTAATAAAATATTTCTTTTTAACCTTTCACAAAAATATATCTGATTTTTTTACAAACCAAGTCTTTTTTTTTTTTAATTTTTAAAACAGATCTGAATTTTCTTTTAGAAAGAGGGCACATCCATAAGGCAAATTTAGCTAAGTTAATTTTTGTCCAGTGTTTGTCATGTGTGTTCAACATATCATTCAACATCATGCACAAAAGGGTATATTGGTCATTAGAGTCTAGAAGAACAGACTTTGTGGGTGCCTAACATCTTCCCATTTCGTAACCTAGCCCCCAAGCTTAGGATTTTTGGATAAGTAGATTAGTGATTTGTCTTTTAATTTTGGTAGATTGTAATTAGGACCAAAGTTTTGTATTCTTTTGCATAGATTGTAACTAGGACCCAAAGCCTTGTAAGGTTAATTTACCAAAATTTTACTTTTCTTTATTCAATCAATGACAATGAAGTATTTTGATCATGTAATTTTGTAATTATTTTTTCTTATTTTTTTGTATAAAAAATAAGTGGCGACTTCACACCACTTACCCAAAAAGAGAGGTGCTCTTAAAAACACCAAAATCTCTTTTTCGAGAGCACCCAATTTTTCGTGGTCTCTCACACACCCATCTTTGTATATGAGATCCCGAGTCCCTTTTTGGAACTTTACTTGATGGCACATGTGTCATCCATACTCAAATCTAATGGAACTACGAATACCAATCCAAACCTACATTTGTCCTTTTAGGACACCTTTTCTTGCTTGTTTATTTGATAACATGTTTGTTTGCCCTTTTGCGTGCTTTCTTTCCTTTGTTTCTTTGTTATCTCTTTTGCTTGTCTGCTAGCTCTGTGTTTTCCTTTTTGTTGCATGTACACGCTTGGAGCGAGGGTGCAACTTCCAAAATGCAAGCTAAAAAGAGTAAAATGCAAGCAAAAAGACACAAGCCCAAAAGGGCAATGTTTAGTAGATTATGAGGTTTAGCCTCCCCGTGTGGTTCTCTTTCTCTCTCTTAGCCTTTGTTCTTTAGAACCATGTATCTAGATTAGGACTTTCCTTCCTTGTATCTTGCTTGGGCCGCATTCTTAGGGTATGACAATGTCTAATTTACATTTTTTTGTACCTTGTTGGGTCATACCCATTGGATGTAGGTAATGTCTATTTTATCTTTTATGTACCTTGCTTGGGTCGTATTCCTTGGGTATGGCAATATCTAATTTACTTTTCCTGTATCTTGCTGGACCATACTCCTGGAACGTTGGCAATGTCTAGTTTACTTTCCTGCTCTATGTGCTTGCATTATGCATGCTATATATTTATATGTCTAGTTGTTAAAGATGGCCATGTACTTTGTATAATGGACTCACATGTATAGGAGAGCAACCCTCTCGTGATCATGGATGCTCTTGACCTTGTAATGTGGGTATGCACTCAAGTCAATTGCTGTAAGTGCATATTCATGCTACATTGTGTGCATGATCTTCGCGGTATGATTGTCTCGATCCATGTTAGCTAGTGGCATCGATTTCCCCGCGTATACAACAGGCATCAATGTGTTTGATGCTTTAGTGAGCTTCGGCTCGCCTTAGTATGAACATGCCGAAGCACACTATATACACAGGCACGAAACCCTGCCGATGCGCCATAGCGCACCAAACGCAAAACTTTGCCGGATTTTCGCCGTGAAAATAAGGCATCTTTTTGCCGTATTCTCACAGCGAAAGCTTGGTATGGATAGTGTTTTGTGTGCTATGACGCACCTGAGACAAAATGCTACCAAATTTTTGCCACGAAAATAAGGTGAAATGTTGCCAGATTTTCGTCGTGAAAATTAGGAAACAATTCCAAACATGCTAGCAAAGCATTGATAAAGGCCACACCCCTTCCGAAATCCAACCTCAAAAGCTCAATTCTTTAAAGCCCCGAAAGCTAACACCAATAGCTTGTTTTTTACTGCCATTGTCTAAAAATTAAAATTTTACCAAAACAAAGGAATGTCTCCGGACAAGCGTTGTAGGGTGCCTAACACCTTCCCTGCACGTAACTAGACTTCCGAACTCAAGAATCAAGATTTTTTGCCATCCATATTAGATTAGGAAAAACGACTATTTTTCTTAGCCCAGAACTAATAATAAAATCAAATAGAATCAGGTGACCAATCATACCATAGAAAAAAAAAAAAAAAAAAAAAAAAAAAAAAAAAAAAACCAATTGTTGGTGGCAACTTCACTTACCTTTGGTAATAATAGGTTAAAATTGACTTAATTTAGTCACACACCAAGGGTCCACTCCTCTTTCACAGCACCCGAACTCCGAGCCCATTCAGAAAGGCGCGAGCGTCACCGTGATAGGTGGTCAACCGCCACGAGGCATCGACCTTTATCATAGATTTACCTTAGGTTTCGTTTGGGAGTTCATAAAGGAATAAAAAGGAATAATAAAAATGGAATGGAATTGAATGTATTTAAGTAAGGAAAATGAGTGAAATGGAATTAAGTAACCTAATTTGGATGTTTTAAAATAAAAGAATAGAAATAAACGGAATGTAAGTAACCTTATTTGGGAGTAACATAGAGGGAAATGAATTGAATCATTTTATGACAATATTACTGTTGACTCTCTATTTTAAAATAAAGTGTTGAATATATAGGGGTATTTTGGGAGTTTAGTAAAAAAATCATTAAACGTAATTTCATTCCCTCCAATTCCTTCCAATTTTTGGGGGAATGAAAATTTGAAGTTTTAAGAGAATAGAGAGGAATGAGTGTTCCTTGCTACCCATTTCATTTCTTCCCAGTTAAACTCTCAAATAAGGGAATGGACTTTACATTTTCTCCATTAAAACTCCCAAATAAGGGAATGAAAGAATATTCTAAAATTATTCTTTTCATTCCATTCTATTCTCTCCTCCCAAACGAGGGCTTAGGGTCTGATTTGGTTGAAATATTGGAAAAGGGAGAAGATAGAGAATGGAAAAATGATAGAAAAGTGGGATAATAGAAAAGATTTTATTTTTCTCTCATGGTGTTTGGTTGGGGAGATGGAAAAATTGACGGATGGAACAGAGTTTGTATAAATTTACTATTATGTCCCTATTAGATAAAACAAAAAATAACACATTATAATTTTATTAGAAAATTGTGTATGAATGAGCACTTCATTCAACCAAAAATATAAAGCACAAGAAGTTCAAGAACTGAAAACTTTTTTCTCAAAAAATCAAAAAATAAATAAATAAATAAAAGTAAAAACGGTTGAGAAAAGAAAGGATTCTCGAACATTAGGAAAAAAATAAAGAAAATAATGATAATATCAAAAAAGACCAAAAGCAAAGGATAAACACATAAATAAATTTTTTATTAAAAAATTTTTTTAAAAAAGGGGGAATGATAAGATATGAAAAAGAAAAGACAAAAAAGAAAAGGATAAGCACATAAATAAAATAACTTTGAACGTGCTAGGCAATTTCATCTAAAACTGCAGCTCGGATTTTTGTTCGTATTTTCTCCCCAATCTCGGGCCCACCATTTTCTCTCCTCCTTTTCACCCCAACCAAACATACCTCCCTTCCTATTTACACAACTTGTTAGTATTTTTCTTTTCTTTTTAAGAGGTAGAGTTTCAACCTATGGCATCTACGACAAGAGACTTAACCAATTGAGTTAACTGGAACCCACTACACTACTTGTAGGTTGAAATGCCTTCTTTACCTAGAAAAATATTATATATATATATATATATATATAAAGTAATATATAAACTTGAAAATCTTTTTTTTTTTTTAATAATTTTGAGGGAGTTGTTCATGTCAATGTACATGACTCTTAGACACATGCCACTTCTATTTGGCTGCCACCCAGTGAATGAGCCACATGTATGCTTGGGGGGGCCTTGGCCCTTCCAATTTTTTTTTTTTTTTTTAAATATAGGTATATTTTATAAATATTTAAAGGTTATATGAAAAAAATAGGAGTTGGCCCCCCCAAAAGAAAGCATTGATCAAATAATCTAGTAATTTTTCCCAAAAAAAGAGAGTTTAGAGTTGATATACAGTTGCAATAGAATGAAATAATTTGGTAGTAAGTTTTGTGAGTAAAGAGTAGAAGTGTGGAACCCCTAATTTTTAGCTCAATTTCAAATCCTATTAATACATTCAAATCATTAAATATTGATAATATATGCAATTTGGTTGAAATTTCCTATTCTCAAGATTTTATAAAGAAAAAAAAAAAGGTCATATGAGACTTCAATTATACCATTGTGATTTTGATTTGTCAAACATGGATGAAGTTTTGCAAAAAATTTATATATTAAAAAGGAAATTATGAATAATTTTGCTATATAAATAATAATTGATGAAGTTTATTACGTGAAGTATTATTGTTAAGCATGACTTCGATGAAAGATACTAGATTCGATTTTTTTTTTTTTTTTTTTTTTTGGTTTCTATATATTTGTATGTTGTATACCCAATTATACAATGTTTGTATACTTATTAGAGTTTAAGAAGATTATAAGTTTCTCTTATAAAGAAGATCTTGTGTCTAGGTGTGTATATATATAGATATTAAAGTTGATAATTTTGTGTATATGTATATAACTTACTTTAAAATTAGAAAATTAAAATTTATATTTTCATACACACATATATTATGTGGATTTTTTTAGGGGAGTGTATTTGTGATTTGAGTTTATCTTGACTAAATAGTTCAGCCCCCCCCCCCCCCCCCCCAACTCAAAATTCGTGGCTCCGCCATTGCTGCCACCTTACCCTATATGCAGTAATTGCTACATACAATGTTACAGCAAATCCTCTCACATACTAGAATGCTAACGTATAAGTGCTTGTGGGGTGTGGGAGGCAAGGGCCGGGGTTCAAGTCTTTAGAATGGAGTTTCATACACATATACACTTAAATTAGGCTAGAGTAGAATTCTATCTTGTATAAAAAATAAAAAAAAAATCTAACGTGATCATGTTTTTATAGGGTGAGATGGAGCCTTTTACATTTACTCCAAATATTAAATGAAATTCAAGGCAGTGCAAAAGTATAACTATTATACCAGAGGAGAGGAACATTCATGTATTTAAGGCGTTCCTTTGACAATAAGCATCATAATGCAGCGATTGATAGTTTGAAATATTTCTCTCACTGATGATTATAGACTTTACAACAACGGGTATCCCTCACATAGCCTTATGGTGATAGGCCAAAAAACGAATTGACCCCTTGTGATAAATTAACCAATTAATTTAGCCAAGTGAACTAATTAAGTTAATTAATATGCAAACGCGTGGTAGCACAAACAAATCACCAATAAACTAAGTATGCAGCGAAAAATAAATAACACGGTGATTTGTTTACGAATGGAAAAAACCTAACGACAAAAACCTCACCGGGTGATTTTCAGGTCACCACTCCCGAAATTTCACTATTATCACAACAAGCGGTTACAAGTAAAGGATCCCAATACCTTAGACCAACCTACAGTTGAACCCTTATCCCAATACCCAATTGGACCTGTTCTATAGTGATAATTTCTCCTTTCGATGCACAGCTCCCAAGTACGTGACTAACCAATTACGCGGATCTTAGTACGCGACTTCAATGACCAACTAGAGAATGTTGTTAGCTGCAAAGTTCTTCAGTTCATCCCAACGATGAAGATCAAGAAGATGCTTGGTCACAAAACCCTACGGTGCACATACACAACAACTTCTTCAAGAACGAATTCTGTCTCCGGTCACAATTTGCTTGAACAAACTTTGCTCAACACTTGTGCAACTTGTGAACCCTTTGACGGCCCTTAGAATAATCGTTTTATATGTTTAGGGTTAGGAGAAAAGAAGGCCCAAAGACACATTCACGGATTCCAAGAAAACAGATCAGAATTTCTGTTTCTTTCTTAAACCTCGACAGATAGGAGGTGTCGAGCAGCTGTCGAGCAAGTATCGAGCACACGGGCTGAAACAGCTTTCTTAAGCTCGATAAATGCAGCTATCAAGCCAGCTGTTGAGCTTTAATGAATTTGCTCTATTCAGCTTGTTTCTTGGACAGACTTGAATAACTTCAATACTTGATCTTGAAACTTTGTTTCTTGAAATATTAAAAACACCTAGATCTACCCAATTACAAGTAAAGTGCGTTTTGTCAAAGGATTAACCAATTACATAAAATAGTGACATATGTTCCTAACAAGTGAATCACATATGTCCTAACAATCTCCCCCTTTGGCAATCCGTGACAAAACCACAACAAACAAATGAACATATGAGAAAAGTCATAAATCACTCAACTCATATTTACTTGTTGAATACAATAAAATCTATCCTAATACAAACTCTTGAAAAACTTTGCAAGAAGAGAGTTTATGGCAAGAAGACTTTGACAACCTGTATTTCTGAAACATACTTTAAACAAAACTCATCAAGGCATCTTTGTGTGAAACAGAAATAATAGATTGCATACAAGTAATAAGAAACATGTGTATAAAGAGAGAAAAGAAACAACACATGTAAAGGGTAGGTGAAAGAAAAAACATACACCCATATATAGAGAAGAATAAGTACAATGTATGTCAATAAATGGTCACAAGACTTAAGGTACAAGAACAATGTATCTAAAAAAGAAAGAAAAGAAAAGATACATAAAATCCTCACTTTATCCCTCAAAATATCAACACTCCCCCTAACAAAAATGTCTTATACTAACTCTCCCCCTAAGTATGACTACTCTTATATACCAAAACTACTCCCCCTTTTTGTCACGAGTGACAAAGGGTAAGAGTGTTAAGTAGACATCTCATCGGTAGAGCTAGCATCACCATCATCATCATCGTCATCACCATCATCCTCATCCTCATCCTTAGAATTAGAAGCTACTGGAGGAGGTGGTGGAGGAGAAGCCTCAGGAGCAAAATCACCCATAGTCGCTTGTCGTCTAGTAGTGCGACCAACACGGACATTCACCTAATACAACTCTGTAGAGAGTGTATCAAGGCGAGCATTCATGCGCTGAAGCTGCGCCATGATGTCTCCTAGTGACACATCGCTCATGGAAGAGGAGGGAGCAGATGTCGATCGAACAGATCGAGATGGAGCCGGACAGGTGGGAGCTGCTGAATACGTCTATCGCGACCTAAACTACACCTCGCTACGTTTAACAGTAGCATAGTCTATGGCACAAATATGAGTGAAGTTGTCGGACACAAGAAAAGGGGCGGAAAAATGGCGTAAAATCCTCATGATAGCGGAAGGAAAAATGAGCTTATCACGGGATGCCGAATCCAGATGAACAACTATAATGGAAAGAATAAAATGAGAAGGGAAGTCAATAGTAAGATGCTCAAGGAGGGATAACAAAAACTGAGCACGAGGCTCTGTAATGGAGTTATAATGAGAGAAAGGATAGAGTACAAAAGTCATCACCATGTTCAAAAACCGAGGGCTTTTTGCAAAGCCCGAACAGTAAGTGAACTGGTGCTCACCCCACTCGGAAGGACGCTAACAAAAAGCGGATTTAAGCTCATCCTTGGACACAGTCCGCAAACACTCACAACCAGGATAGTCAAGGAACTCTACCCTAGGAACCCGAAGCACATCCGCAACAAGCTGCGGTGTAACAGGAATGCGCGTACCTCGAACGCGAGTGAAGAAAAGAGGTACTGAACGATCAATCCCGTGCATGTTGGAGTAAAACTCCTGGATAAGCACGAGAGGACAAGTGACCGGGACGTCACACAGTGACTCCTATCCTTGACTGTGAATGACATCGGGAAGGTCGGTATCAGCGAAGTCTGCCAGAATGACTTGGCGTTCCGAATGAATGTCGCGTCTAGAAAAGTTCTCCAAGAATGCCTTGTGGGCATCATCATCACGGAACCGAAAAGAGAGAGGAGCAAAATCAGAAGATGAAGAGGCTCCGGAACGAAGAGGGTTCCGAGCCGGAGTAGATTTACGCTTATATGCCACAGACACTACTAACGTAAATAGAAAGAGAGGGAGAGAAAGAGACAATTAGAAAAGCTCCAAGACATTTCAAATATAACAAGTATATTGAAAAAAGAGTACATATGCATGGGGAATGCATGAACATATGATATGCAAAAGAAATTGCATCATGGGCTCAGCCCAATCCAATCCTACCAGCACACAATCAATTGCACACATTTAAAATGCATGAAAATACTGTTATTATGCTAATGTGATGCAATACCTGAGATTTTAAACTCATTTAAGCAAAAACCCATCCCAAAATTTCAACAAACACTCATCAATTTTGAAAAACCCCAAAATTTTTTAAAATCTCTAAAACCTAAGTTTCAAAACATGAAATGCATGAAGAATGAGAGATTAGAAGCTTACCAAGTGAAGAAAATCTTGAAAAAGCTTGAAGAAACCTTGAGGAGAAGATTTGGAGTGAGATGAGAGTGTTTGGGATGAGAGAACACGAAGCTATCGAGATAGAGATCAAGGGAAACGAGGTTCGGATCGCACGAGGAGATTATATAGAACCTCAGTAAATCTCGACAGATGAAGGTGTCGAGAGGTGTCGAGAAAGGTGTCAAGCCAAGTGTCGAGGATTTGGCCATCGATAGATACAGGTGTCAACAAGGTGTCGAGGTACAAAACATCAGACACAAGAGATGAGGCTCGATCGATCCACCAGGTGTCGAGAAGCTATCGAGGGAACAGGAACTTTCTCGATCGACCCACCAGGTGTCAAGGAGGTGTCGAGATTGTGATAAGAAAAAGCTTGGAAGCTCGACAGATAGCCAAGTGTCGAGAAGGTGTCGAAGAGGTGTCGAGTTAGCTTTTAAAAACAGTTTTTTGAGATGAGAAAAACACTGACATGAATGCAATCAAACAAGCAACTCAACCAAAGATCCAAACACCATATTAACCTCTCAAAACCATCTCTCAACAGCAATTTTAAGCACATGGATCTCAAAAACACACACACACACTAAACAGGTCTAACCAATTTTATATTTCAAAAATAAGTCAAGACAATTTAGTGAGCATACATTAACACATGTAAAACCTTGTGATGGCCAAATTACATTATACCTGCACATATATCAAAAGTAGTAAAGAATATTGCGTTTTGTGTGTGAAAAACATTGCAAGATTGTATAAGTGTATACATGTTATGACGATTTGAGATATGAAAAAATCACTTTAACTCACACACAATCATAACTGTTTGATGGGGACTATCACCTTCGAGGTACATCTTATAACTCCCACATCTCCTAGAATACACGCTTGCAATCATATTTAAAAGCATTTTTGATCTTTTTGCTTTTTATTTTTCTTTGCATATTTTTATTTTTAAGCAAATCATGCATGGGCATATAAAAGAGAGAAAAGAAATACCCAATGATGTTAAGCATTTGACATTCTAATTTTGCTATGCCGAAGCACACAAATGTCATTGACATTGCACTTTTGCTATGCCAAAGCATACATATGTCATTTCATGATTGGTGGGCAACAGTGGTGAGATGGTTATTTATGTCTTTCTCTTAGGATTTTCTAGTCCTTCTCGTCAAAAAGAGTGATACGAATGTTAAGTACAAGAGATAACTTAATCTTACTCATCACAAACAAGAGCCACAAAGCTCACTTGCTTAGTTGTGCATAGAGATGCTCATCTAAGTTACAAGAGATACAAAGTTTAGAAAACTTTGTTTCAATAGTCATCCAAGGTACACAAGTATCAATGTACACAAACACATACTGTTTTTATATTTTTCTGATTTTTCAATTTTTTATTTTATTTTATTTGAAAAACAAAATAAAGCAAAATTGAAAAATAACCAAACAAAAACATGTTAAATAAAGTAAAGCATAAAAACTAGACTGACTCAAAACAAAAGCAAAACACACAAGTTATGCAAAAACAAAAACAAGAAGAGAGAAAGAGAAAAGTGATAGAATCACTTGGAGTCCTTTTTCTTCCACATCTTGGAAGAACCTTTCCTTTGATTAAACCCTTGAATCGGCGGTGAGGGGGAAGAATTGAAACCGTTCAAGTTCGAAAGGAACATGAGGGTTTTGAGAAGATCTCCAAAAGGAGCAAGAGAGAATTGAAGCTGATTCTCGTTCCCAGATGCTATCATGCCGTTGCTCTATTGAGTGACTAACCATTTATAGCAATTTGGTCGAGTATAACCGACAACTCCATAATAATGACAGAGATGCTGCTTCTTCTGTTTTGGCTTTTTAGAGTTAGCCTTCTTAGCCCTAGGGTTTATAGTTTCCTTCTTATCTTACTTAGGGGGTGCTCCTAAGATAGATTTACCTTTGTCTAAGTTCTCACTAGTTAAAACAGTTTTAACATCATTGTTCTCAATTTCAACATTATTGCTAGGAGGAACAAAAATAGTAGTACTAGTTGAAACAATATTAGAGGAAGAGAAACCATACCCTAAACTTGTTTGATCAGAAGCAGATTTTTGAAGACTGAGCATCTCATCAAGCTTTGCACTTGAAGGTCTCTCCAATTGAGCTCTGACTTGAAACAGCTCCACGTCAAGAAATTGTTCTCGAACCTTAGTGCTCCAATAGTCTGATTAGCCTCATCAAACTTTGTGGAAAGCTCTTCACGATCAAGTTCCACATCACTCAGCTTCTTGGTGGTCAACCTATAAAGTTTTTCATGTTTTTCAGAAAGCTTGTTCAATTTCTCATAGGCTGTATGGATATCATCTTGATCATCCATCTTTTCAAACTTGGACTCCACCAATTCCTCTTCTTCAACCACATCTTCAACAATCCCATCAATAGGATTGACAGTGGCAGTGAAGGCATTCAAGATTCCGTCATCCTCATTGTCGGAATCATCATTAGGCTCGGTGTCGCTCAAAGTAGCAACAAGCGCCTTGCTCTTCCCAATGCTCTTGAGATATGTAGGACACTTCTATTTCATGTGACCAAATCCTTGACACCCAAAGCACTTAGGTCCTACGAGAACAGTGTACTAACCGCCATCCCTTGCATCCTTCTTCCCTTTGTCTTGGCTCTTGAACTGAGAAGAACTGGATTGCCTATGGTCCTTGTCGAAGCCCTTCCCATTGGCATTCTTCATAAACTTCTTGAACTGCCTAGTGATGTAGGATTTCAGTGCCATGCTCTTGCCTTTACCCGTCTTGCCAATCCTAGTCAACCCTAGCTCGTAGGTCTGCAAATTACCAACCAGCTTAGTCAAAGGAATCTTGTCAATATCCTTTAATTCTTCTATCGCTGTGATCTTGGCATGGAATCTCTCAGGCAGGAATCTGAGCACCTTTCTCACAATCTTGGGTTCAGGAATGGTTTCCCCAAGATTGAACGCTGAGTTCACTATGTCTTTGAGCTTGGCATAGAACTCATCGAACGACTCATCCTCCTCCATCTTAATCTCTTCGAAGCTTGTAGTGAGCCTCTGTAACTTTGAATCCTTGACAGCCTTTGTTCCCTCATAGGTTGTCTGGAGAATGGTTCAAGCCTCCTTGGCAGTTTCAGTTGAGGATATCTTCTTAAACTCCTCATTGGTGACCGCACTGAATAAAGCATTCAATGCCCTGTTGTTAAAGTTTGCCGCCTTAATCTTGGCATCATCCCAATCTGCCGGCACTTCCTTTGGCTTGGTTCAGCCTATCTCAACAGCTTGCCACACTTTCTCATCTAAGGACTGCAAGAGAAAACTCTCATGCGTACTTTCCAATATGTATAGTTAGTGCCATCAAATAAAGGAGGTATGATTAAAGACTGTCCTCTATCCATGAAAAACAGGGGCCAATGGATCAACACAACAAAGATTAACCCTAATCAAAGTGTGTCTGCTTTGATACCACTTGATAGGCCAAAAACGAATTGACCCCTTGTGATAAATTAACCAATTAATTTAGCCAAATGAACTAATTAAGTTAATTAACATGCAAACGTGTGGTAGCACAAACAAATCACCAATAAACTAAGTATGTAGCGGAAAATAAACAATACGATGATTTGTTTACGAATGGGGAAAACCTAACAGCAAAAACCCCACTGGGTAATTTTCAAATCACCACTCCCGAAATTTCACTATTATCACAACAAGCAGTTACAAGTAAAGGAATCTCAGTACCTTATACCAACCTACAGTTGAACCCTTACCCCAATACCCAATTGGACTTGTTCTGTAGTGACAATTTCTCCTTTCGATGCACGACTTCCAAGTACGTGACTAACCAATTGCGCTGATCCCAGTACGTGACTTCAATCACCAACTAGAGAAGGTTGTTGGCTGCAAAGTTCTTCAGTTTATCTCAATGATGAAGATCAAGAAGATGCTTGGTCATAAAACCCTACGGTGCACATACACAACAACTTCTTCAAGAACGATGAACTAAGAGCAAATTCTGTCTCCGGTCACAATTTGCTTGAACAAACTTTGCTCAACACTTGTGCAACTTGTAAACCCTTTGACGGCCCTCAGAATAATCCTTTTATATGTCTAGGGTTAGGAGAAAAGAAGGCCCAAAGACACATTCACGGATTCCAAGAAAACAGATCAGAATTTCTTTTTTTTCTTAAACCTCGACAGATAGGAGGTGTCGAGCAATTGTCGAGCAGGTGTCGAGCACACGGGCTGAAACAGCTTTCTTAAGCTCGATAGATGCAACTGTCGAGCTTTAATGAATTTGGACTATCCAGCTTGTTTCTTGGACAGACTTTAATGACTTCAATACTTGATCTTGAAACCTTATTTCTTGAAGTATTAAAAACACCTAGATCTATCCAATTACAAGTAAAGTGCGTTTTGTCAAAGGATTAGCCAATTACATAAAATAGTGACATATGTTCCTAACAAGTGAATCACATATGTCCTAACATATGGTATCAGTCACTGGAGTCTAGACTCTAGAGGCAAGAAAATGGAGGCTAATAGGGACGTTTTTGAAAAAATTAATGCCTATGTAAGCTGACGATCTTATATAGCCGTCGGCTCCGCAAGGGCGAATGGAACCTTTAAGTGACGGGCGTCTCTCTCTCCAGGGATCGACGGGTGCGACACCTACACTGACCAACAGAGACCTTTGAAGCAATAGACGACCTTAGACCAACAAAAGAAAAAGCCGACGGGTCCAGCGTGTCCTTGCGTGACCCTCACAATTACTCGTATAAGGAAATATCTTGCGTAACATGCACAAAAGCCCACTACCGATCCATATCTCCCTCATATGGAAAGACACCCTAAAATCTTGGAAATCGTAAGTATCAAATCTCCCTTAGTAGGAAAGATCCTTACTTTGAAGGGATCCTGATTCGCCATTCACCACTATATAAACACCAAACCTCCTCTTTTCCCAGGTACGCAGAAAATCCCTAGCTCTCTCACTATAGAGTTCTTAGAGATTTCTCATTCGCTAACTTAACCTTTGAAAGGTTCTTGGCCGGTACCACACCGGTGCCTTCTGTTTGGTCCTTTTGTTTTTATTTCACAAGTACTCATTGGTGTGATTTGAAGCCAACAACTCACTGACGATTTTAGCACATCATCAGAGGTACTTAGTGTTAATCAACGGTCCAAAAATGCATGATAGTATCTTGTACCACGATTTGCTAAGCTTAGGATCCGTTTGAGAACAGCTTATTTAGTTGAAATTGAAAACTATTTGCTGAAAATGTAGAAAAAAAGAAAGTTGAAAAATAAGCTAAATAATATAATGAGACCTATGAATATTGGCAAAAATAAGCTAAAAATGCAAATAAGCAGAAAATTTCAGCTCATCCCAAACGAACACTTAGTATGCGTTTGGGAAGTAATGAAAAATTAAAATTATTTCACTATTTAGCTTACTTTTGCTACTATTCATGAGTCCCACTTCACTTTTTGACACTATTCACAAGTCCTACTGTCCTATTTCAACTAACTTTTACCTTTATCTATAGTACTTTCAGCAATAATTTTTTAATTTCAGTAAAATATGTGGTATCCAAACACACCATTAGTTGCATCACATTTAAGTCTACTTTTTGCCATGGAAGTGTACTGTTTGCATTGAAATGGTATTGTTAGAAGGAAAATACTTAGGTACTTATGAAGTATAGTAAAATGGTGTTCTCTTCTCTCACATTCATGATGAACTCCACTATAAATTTAATGAGCGGACCCCACTATGAATTTAGAGTTCATTCCAATCCCTAAAAACAATACTGTTGAAAAAATACCCTCTGATGCCTAATGGTGGCTACGGGGCCGGCTCAACTATAGATGCAACTAATGCAATCACCTAAAGCCCCCAAATAAAAAAATGCCCCCACTTGTAAAAATTCATATATATATATATATATATATATATATATATATATTAATTACGAAATTTTTTTTAATCCTTTTATTGGTCAATAGAATTCATTAAAAAGGCTCCTTTGTGTCTTAAAATACAAAAGATTAAAAAGGCCCCATTGAATCGCTATTAAAAAATTTATTTTTCAAGCTGCACATTGCCACTGCACGCATAGTTGACAGCAATGAC
The DNA here is from genome assembly GCA_028535165.1 of Quercus tomentella. Classification (NCBI taxonomy): domain Eukaryota; kingdom Viridiplantae; phylum Streptophyta; class Magnoliopsida; order Fagales; family Fagaceae; genus Quercus; species Quercus tomentella. The sequence continues at coordinate 48,095,235 of JAPQVY010000111.1, forward strand.
AAAACAACACACTGACACTGCATAAAGGCCATGGCCACACCACAACTCACACCTGGCCGGCTGGCCCACACACTAACCCACGTCTCACACTCAATCTCAACGTATACTCATAGCATAGGCACACACCAACTGCACTGTGCACTATCTTTTAGACTCTTACTTTTTACTTTATCAATTATTATAAGTTATCGCACCAATTAATAATTTGATGTATATCATATCAACCCATTTATATTATAGTGATACTAATTTATTGTACATAATTATGCAAATAGATGAAAATACTCCAAGTACTTGATTATTTAAAAATGCTAGATTCTTTTCCAAATGCATATATTGCTTATAGAATATTACTAACAATACCTGTTACGGTTGCATCTGTAGAAAGAAGTTTTCAAAACTAAAATTAATAAAATCTTATTTAAGATTTACTATGTCATAAGAAAGATGAAGTGGATTAGCTATATTATTAATTAAAAAAGAAATGTTAGAAGAACTTAAATACAAAAACTTAATTAGTAATTTTGCATATCAAAAAACAAGAAAAATAGATTTTAAATAATAAATATTTAAATTTAATAAATATTTAAATATAAAAAAGACCCAGCTTAAAATTTTTGCCTAAAGACCACAAAGTTGTTGAGCCGCCCTAGGTCTCTAGCCTCATTAACCTAATGACACTCTTTGGAGGGAAGATTTGCTGAATGAGCTATTTAATGAAACTTCAATTGAGGCTATCAAGAGTCATTATTCCCATTAGACCAAGGCAAGATAGCTTAAGTTGGGTTAAAGATTAAAAAAAGGGTTAGGCTTAGGTCCAATGTCCAGTAGTATTGGACCCGTTAAGATGATGACATATGTGAGAATCATTATTCCCATTAGACCAAGGCAAGATAGCTTAAGTTGGGTTGAAGATTAAAAAAAGGGTCAGGCTTAGGTCCAATTTTTAGTAGTACTGGACCCATTGAGATGATGACATGTGTCCACCTTTTAGACACGTGTCACCATTTGACCGAGTCCCGTGCATTGGATGCACTGGATCTAAACCAAGTCCTAAAAAAAAGGGTTGTTCTCATTGAAGTAAGTAAGCTCCAGTGCAACAAATATAGGAATCGGTATAAACAATTGGCAAAAGCAATTGTTGGAAGCTATTAAAGCTCAAGATCACATGTACTTAGAGCATTACCATTAGGTGTGCCAAATGCCAAATATTTGGCATTTGGCACACCAAACACCAAAAAAAAAAATCTCTCATGACTTGTTCTAAATGTCAAAATATTTTACATTGATGAACAATGCACTCTCAAATATGGAAGCATACGAAAAGATGTTGTAAAATTTTAATGATTTTTTTATTCCTTTTCTTTCTCATCTCTCTATCAGTCTCTTCCTCTCTCTTTTTCTCAAACTCCAATCCTCTCCTCTCTCAACCTTTCATCTTTTCTTCTCTCTAGGGGCGGAGGGAGAGAGGAGGGGGGGGGGGGGGGGGCAAGTGCCCCCAAAACTTTCAACTTTTGACTAATAATATTATAATAACCTGAAATACCTTATTTGCCCCCCTTGACACAAAAGACAAAAAAAATATCTCAATTCAGTGAATTCACGGTACCTTTCCTAGTAGTAGTAGACTTCTACTCCTACTACAATTCTATATATAAAACCAGTGGGTCCCACTTAGTAATGTTAAAAAACAAATATCTACATTGATTTATTGAATTGTAGTCTGAACACAAAAACTTGATGGATTAGACAAAAACGTACTACAAGTCTACAACTATAATATAAAACCGTGGGTCCCACTTGGTAATGATTAAAAAAACTAAAAAAATAACAACTTTGCTACACCTACACGGAATAGAAATCAGTACTAACATAGAACTCTAAAAAAAAAAAAAAAAAAAAAAAAGGGAGTATATGTAATGCAAAACAAAGTACGCCTCCCATTAAAAAGAAACAAAAAAAAAATTCTTTTCATATCAGTCCCTTTCTTTGGACCTCAAAGTTTCTATGGAGTTTTTAAAAGCATTCAAGTTGGGTTTTTAAGTCACACGTTCAAATATTCACAGGTATGCATACTCTTAATACTTTTGCTTTGATTTTATTTATTTTTTTGAAAAATCAAATTATATGTTTAAACTGTTTATATTTAGATGGATCTCTTGATTTGACTATTCTTAACCATAAATTTATAATTCAAATTATATGTTTAAACTATTTGTATTTATAATGATCTCTTAATTTGATTATTCTTAATCATAAATTGTAATTTTTTTTCTTTATTTTAATGATATGCATATATATATATATATATATATATATATTGTAGTTAATTAACATATAGTTTTTTTTTTTATTTTATTAATATTGATTAATTTTTTTAGATTAATTTTTTACTTTCAATCTTGTCTTTTAATCTTGCCCCCCCAACCTAAATTCCTGGCTCCGCCACTGCTTCTCTCACCCTCAATGCTCTTCCATGCCGACACATCACTTCCACGCCGATCTCTCTCTAGCAATGGTTTTTCTTTTTCTTTTTTTTTCTTTTTTTTTTGGCTGTGGTTTGATGAGTGGGTTGGGCAATGGGTGGGTTTAGACAATGATGTGTGGGTTCAGATAATGTTGGCTAGGTTTGGTTCCAACGGTGGTGGGTGGGTTCGGATTGGCGGATCAGTGGTGGGTGGGTTAGGCTGTAGGTGGATTTGGATGGGTTAGGCTATGGATTTCGATGGATGGGTCGGCGGTGGGTGGGTTTTGGTGGGTTAGCCTGTGAGTTCCAATTGATGGCTGAAAGCTCCATAGCCGAAAGCTTCAAGGCCTACACCACCATTGAGGTTCGCCATCTCTCTGCTTCTATATTTTGTTTCTTCCTTTGTTTTTTTTTTTGGTTCTTGTCTCTAACCCATGGCCATGGCCGAAAGCTCAATTTTTTCAGGATTTGTGGTTGAGGTAGTGGTGGTGGTGAGGCTTCTGATTTGGTGTTTGTGGGCTATGGGTTTGTTTTGAATTGTGTTTTGGGTTACGGAGGATGTGGTAGTGGGTTGTGAAGGATGTGGTGGTTGTGTAGTGGTGACTGTTGGTTGTTGGTAGCTAAGTGGTGGCTGTTGATTGTGTTTGATGAATTGTAAATATTATTTTAATGTGTTGTATATATTATTTTAATATATAAAATTGAATGATAGAACATGTGATAAATGGTATATTATAAAATGATGTGATAAAATAATAAAATAAGTCTTTTGATATTTTAAAATGCCATAATTTTACGCCGGCAGATGAAAATGATCTTGTCGTTTGATTTTATGACACATTGATTGATAAAAAAAGACAGGAACAGTCTGTCAGGAAATTTTCTTCCACGACTTTCTTTCATTCATTAAATGTCTCCTTTTTCTTTCCTTGAAACTTTTTCATTAAACGGTTTTTTTTTTTAATAAGATTCATTAAATGCTTTTTTCTTTTTCATTAAACGGTTTTTTTTTTATAAGATTCATTAAATGCTTTTTTCTTTTTATGGGAATTCATTAAATGTGAACGGTAGGACGTAGGAGTTTGGTCCACTTTAGTAATGTGGGTAACCAGTAGGAGTTTAGTCCACCAGACTTAATACATTTAAATTTAATAAGATAGGTCACCTTAAATTTAGAGGAGACGAAAGATGATCCGCTTGAAAATAGTCTAATATTTGGAATTATTAATAAATGTGGATTTTATAAATGTGGTCTTTTAGAGCCCATTTGGTTAGCTAACTCAAACAATAATTTTTATATTTTAAACAACTTTTCACACATTTCAACACACTTTTTTACTTATATGTATATCAAAAATACTTAAACAACATTACTCAAATTAAGTCACTCTCTTTTGGAAGGATCCTGACAAGAAATTTTTTGATTTGTTCTAGACTTCTAGTATTGGACCACAGTCCCACTACTAAGAATATATATATATACATACACGCTCTATTTATTTCGATAGAAAATATTGTGTAAAAATAGTTTTCTGTATTTGGTAGTATCAGAATAAATAAGTTAAAAGGAAAACTATCTTTAGTCAATATAAAAAGTATGACTTATTTTAAGAAATTGTTTTTCACTAATTTTTAAAAAAAAAATAATTTTATCTCACAACAAGCTAAATAAGGGAAGTTGTGAGATTGTTTTTCAACTCATTTAAGGTTGCTACCAAACATAGGAAAATGAGATAGTTTTATGGAAGATGTTTTTTGGAAAATGATTTATTTTCTAAAAAGTATCATTACTGAAACAAACAAAGCATATTTATGTGTTTGTTAGTAATAATTAGGTCATACTTGGCAAGTTGTAATAAACAATATAATGAAATAGTTTTTTTTTTTTTTTGAGGAATCAGACCATGAGGTCATGTATTATTGAATAATAAAACAAAAAAAAGCTACAAAGAGTCCCATGTAACCAGGGGGGCTATATCATCAGGAACTGAATCATGCCAAACCTGCACTGCACTACCTATCTTTGATGATCTAGCAAGATAATGGGTAACTGAATTGCCTATTCGCTTTACATGAGAGAAAATGAATTGCCTATTTTGTAGTTTGATTATATTTTTTTTTTTCCTAAAGGTCAAGTCAATACCTTCCATTCATCATAATTTTGGGTTGCTGCATATTTCAATAATAAAAATACCTAGCCGTGTGAAGAGATTTATATACAAAAAAATTATTTTACACACAAACACATAAATCTCATCACACCTTTAGGTAATTTTGTAATTGGAGAATATAGTGACCCAAAATCGTAATGAATGAGGGGTATTGATCTTTAGGGGGGAAAAATAATATATATATATATATATATATAGAAGAGCGCATGTGCCCAAATGCTAGTTTAGAGTTAAGTATCCCTATCTCCAATTCTTTTCTTTGGAGTAAAAAAAATACCATAAAAATGGTTAAATAAGAGAGTCAAGAGAAGGTGAGAATGTAGCCATAAAATTTCCTATGGTTTAAAATCATGAAGCACAAAGCTTAAAGTTGTTGTGAGAACATCCAATAAAAAAAAATGATGTGAAAATACAGAATTTCCTACAATCTTTTTCACTACACTTCCACAACGTTGGTTTTATCGTTATCCACTTATCCATTATTTTATCTCTCAATTTAAATGGTATTTAATTATGAGTTATTTTGAAAAAAAAAAATTAAGGAAAATGACATTTTTACAATATGTAATCAACTATTTAAGTTAAGTTGTGCGAATAAAGATTCGGCAAAATTTTCTTGAAGTAAAGTTTTTGAAACATTGACTAGTGATATATAAATTAGGGCACTTAAAGAGGAATATATATATATATATATATATATATATATGAATACAAATCATTTGTACCATTTTTTGTGTTCCACTTTATATTCCACCAATCACAACTTACCATGTATATGTTTAACTTTCCTTAAACTTTGAAATCCCTTTATAATAATATATTAAAATAGGCTGAGTCCTGAAAATTGTAATAATTAGCCCCAACAAAAATTTCATAGATCCTAGTCTACGTGAGTTTGCCTATTCTTTCCTTTAAAATCAAACAATGACCCCTTTAGTTAGTTTGCCCCACTATTAGTTTATCAAGTAGACCCTACCCAATTAAAGCATAAACTTTTACAAAAGCCTAACAAATGCCTAGACGCCATGTGTCCTTTCTTTTTTATAATCATACAAAAGTGCAGTGCATTGTGTTCCTTGCATCCAAAAGTGCACTATGTTCCTTTGTATATTTTGTGCATTGACAACACAAACTTATGAGTTTTTTTCTTCACAAATTTGATCTTTTCATCATCATCTCATATTTTCCCTAGCTAATTTTGTCTGTTAATTTTAGTTTTAGATGCGGTGATCACTCTATAAGTATAAATACTTGTGGGGGGCAAGGATTGGGGTTCAAGTCTCTAGGAGGGAGTTTCACACACATATATACTTAGATTAGACTAGAGTAGAAATTCTATCTTGTATCAAAAAAAAAGTTTTAGATGTATTGATTCGAGTTTAGAAATAATATTATTATATTTTAAATTTGATAATTTTGTATAATATATATTTATGAATTTAACATAGGAATATATAATTCTGCTCCCCAAGAAAATTATCCTGGCTACACCCTATATATATATATATGTGTGTGTGTGTGTGTGGGGGGGGGGGGGGGGGGGTCACAGACCAGGGAGCCCGTACCAATATATGTATTGGGCCAAAGGTCCAGTCCAAGGGGGAACCCCTCCTCGGCCATAAGAGGAACCCCTCATCGGCAGTGAGAAGAACCCCTCCTCGGCCAGGTATAGCCGAGGACAAAGGGAATGGCCCGCCTCTAAGAGTGACACTCCGGGTCATTCCATGGAACATGATAAGTACTAAGACAGAAAAGGACAACGGAAGGAATGGAGATATTTACGGGAAAGCTGCCATTATGGCATTAATTGCTCTGTACCTACAGAACCATGTTTTTCAGCCTTTACAACCACCCCCAACGACTTTGGAGAGGGGCTGATGGGACAAGTATTAGTACTATGAATCTAAATCTACACGTGGACATTGGAGAGAGGAGGGAAGCGAGTATAAAAGGAAAGAGGCAATCTGAAGAAGGGGGGCTGGCGATCACTACCACTTAGCACGTACAATAACATAAGCTCCTTAGGCCATGCCAAGGACAAGAAAACCTTTTTTGAAAATACAGTTCATCTCTATTTGGTTGCCAGGACCACCATACTAATTGTTGCCCCTTCACCAAGGCCTAGCTCTTCTATCCACTCTCTACAAATTCATTGTATCGGACTCACTGGTCCAAGACCCCATACATCTTGGACTTGGGCAGCAAAACATGACCCTACAATTGGCGACGTCTGTGGGAAGAGCTCGTGTGTTGGTGAATGTAACGGTTAATGATGGTAGGATCAAGCTCCCATCAACAAGAGTCCCCCGAGAAGACCATTTTGGGCGGTGGCGCATGCTGCACGAAAGCTTCTGCATTATTTCCAAGGACATACAGTTGTTGTCATAACTTAGCTTCCGCTCAGGTCTACACTTCGAAGTACTAATTACGCGGGGAGGATTGCTAAAGGGGGGCACAGTTCTAGGGGCTTCTGACATCAAGTATATGCCCCGTACATTTGTCAAGGGGCTAGTTCTCGCGGGTCTGATAGCCCGGTTCACTGAATCCCCATTGGAGAAAAAAGCTGAGAATCAAGACATGGATAGAAAATCGGTTGGCGCAATTTCCCCGCAGAAAATATAAGTACTAGACAGAACCAAGGTCTTGCATGGTCCTCGGACTCAAACCTATGGGGAAACTAGCTACTCCAAGAAAATCTAAGTACTAGACAGAACCAAGGTCTTGCATGGTCCTCAGACTCAAACCTATGGGGAAACTAGCTACTCCAAGAAAGTCTAAGTACTAGACAGAACCAAGGTCTTGCATGGTCCTCGGACTCAAACCTATGGGGAAACCAGTTACTTCCATAAAGTCTAAGTATTAGACAGAACTAAGGTCTTGCATGATCCTCGGACTCAAACCTATGGGGAAACTAGTTATTCCAAGAAAATCTAAGTACTAAACAAAACCTGAGCTATGCCGGGCCCTCGGACCTCCTGCTTTGGGGAAATTAACACGCAATGGCAACTTTCTAAGCGTTTAAACTGAACTCAATCATGCCTCGGTCCTCGGACCAGATGATGTGGGAAGGTCAACACTCCGTGACAACTTTTAAAGTGCCTAAACAGAGCCTAACACATGCCTGAGCCCTCGGACCATTTACTTTAAGTTCTACTCTCTTTCATGTTTGCATTGTCCGCAGTATAAAGCATACGGTTATGTTCCTGATTAGTCCTACATAGTTAACTTGTTTAAAGTTAGCAGTCGGGAGCCCGTCAGTTTTCATAAACTCAGGGTGACAACTTTTCATTACCATCAACAGCATCAGTCCTAGTTACTATTTGAAAGAAAAATACCAACACGCCTATTCATGAAACAATTATTGCAAAAAAGAAAAGGTTCGTAAAGTAAAAAGCAGTTATCTTTTATTAAATAAGGGGAAAGTACATCATATACAAAAGGGCTTAGGCAAGCCTGTTTCAGAAGCTAACTACAAAAAGCAGCCCATAGGGGCGTCAGATCCACAATCTTGTTCTAGCTGCAATCAGGCTAGTATGGATGATACCGGCGATGAGAAAGAAGAAGCCCGATTCACTGTGAAAATAATGGTGAAACCCGACTCAAAGCCGAAGCAAAATTCAAAGCCAAAGGCAAAGAAACACTACAGGCCTGCCGGAAAGAAGAAGGAGCGGAGACGCCAGATCCACAATCTTGTTCTAGCAGCAATCGAGCCAGTATGGATGGTACCGGCGATGAGAAAGAAGAAGAAGTAGGAGTGTTTGATGGACCCCTCTTCTCCTAACTGCGAGATGTTCTGCTATTAAGGCTGGGAGATAGAACACCTGCCTGCCCACGTTCCTGTTGGTTCGCTTGATCAACCTTAGCCCGTCTCCACGTCTGCGCACACGTGACACACGGCACCTGGTGAAACCCAAATTTTGTCGTACCAAAAATCTAATGCGATCTACACCTGCTTCGGGTTTTGGCTGAAGGAAGAGAGACTTCTTCTTACGCGGTTGAAAGGGGAAAATGCCTTTGGCCTCTACTTCCCTTGCCTTAACTGTATCATCTCGAATCTTGGCAACGTCCTTGGTTTCTGAAGAAGGCTTGGTTCCCTCACCCTCACCTTTACCCTCGGCCACTTCATTCCCTAAACCTCAATCACCACTTTGATGGGGCCTTGAGGAACGTCTAAAGAGTTAAGAGCTTAAAGCTCCCGCAGAACTCAAGGATCTGTAAATGAGGAAGAACGATTCCCCACCCATGTGTCTTATATAGAAGGCAAACATGGTGGCAATTAATTCGCCCGAATTTCAAAGAAGGAATTACAAGCAAGATAAATCTCACTCAATTTCCAAAGCGGTCTTCAACCGTTGAGTTTGCGTCACCTCGTAAAAGACCTTAATAAAAGCGCGCCTCATGTACCAAAACGGCAGGAGCGCGACTTGGATGAACTAAAAGAATATCTTACAATCAAACATAGTATAAAATGGGTGCGAAAGAACTATCATCACATCGAGATCCTCCTTTCCTCCCATGGGGAAGAAAAGAAGAATCCCGAGGGGCTATTGTGGGGGTAACAGACCAGGGAGCCCATACCAATATATGTATTGGGCCAAAGGTCCAGTCTAAGGGGGAACCCCTCCTCGGCCATAAGAGGAACCCCTCCTCGGCCAGGTATAGCCGAGGACAAAGGGAATGGCCCGCCTCTGAGAGTGACACTCCGGGTCATTCCATGGAACAGGATAAGTACTAAGACAGAAAAGGACAACGAAAGGAATGGAGATATTTACGGGAAAGCTGCCATTATGACATTAAGTACTTTGTACCTACAGAACCATGCTCTTCAACCTTTACAACCACCCCCAATGACTTTGGAGAGGGCCTGATGGGAAAAGTATCAGCACTATAAATCTAAATCTACACGTGGACGTTGGAGAGAGGAGGGAAGCGAGTATAAAAGGAAAGAGGCAATCTGAAGAAGGGGGGCTGGCGATCACTACCACTCAGCACGTACAATAACATAAGCTCCTTAGGCCATGCCAAGGACAATAAAACCTTCTTTGAAAATACAGTTCATCTCTATTTGGTTGCCAGGACCACCATACTAACTGTTGTCCCTTCACCAAGGCCTAGCTCTTCGATCCACTCTCTACAAATTCATTGTATCGGGCTCACTAGTCCAAGACCCCATACATCTTGGACTTGGGCAGCAGAACGTGACCCTACAATATATATATATATATATATAGAAGACTCCAAATTAATTACCAAGCCTAGTCATTTTTAATGAGTGCAATGATTGAGGAAATAACCATTAACCTAATCTTGATAAAAACTATCAAGAACACCAAATTAAAAACATAATATCAATAATTAAGATGGATTACAATTATCTAAAATATAAAAATATAAAATTTAAGCAATAAATGAACTATGTTAATAGAAAATTTTAAGAGAATAGAAAAATGCAATAAAAAAGAAGATAACTCTTCTTACATAAAAAGCCAAATCCCTTATGCATGTAATTCTTCTCTTAATTTTGGTGTTGATTGATTTCAGCATTCTTAAATAGTAGAAGTAGAGTTGATGTTCCGTTTATTTCAACGTGAAATGTTTAGGAAAATATTTTCAACATTTTATTGTGTTTATTTCATTGTAAAATTTGACCAAACTTGAAAATGTTTTCCGTTGACCATAAAATTCTTCATAAAATTTTGTAAAACGTTTTATCAAAAAAGATGTAAAACCCCCTCCCCTAATCTAATGGTTGGGAGGCACTGATTTAGGTGGTTTGTACTTAAAAAATTATATGTTACATTAAACATCTGAAAATATTTTCACTAAAAACATTTTCTAGCAAAGCAAACGAAGTGTCAGCTAAACTCAATTTTTCTTAGGCTGTGTTTGGCAACACGTAAATTATTTTCCGAGTGTAAAATATTTTCGGGTGAAAATATTTTTAGGAAAGGAAAATATTTTCAAGTGTTTGGTTGCATCCTGAAAATTGTATTGGAAAATACTTTCAGGTGTTTGGTAACATTCTGAAAATGCTATTTTTCTCACATTTTCTCAACTTCCAAACAAATTTTATAATAGAAAATTTCAATATATAAACTTAAGAGAGGGAGGAAGAAAGAGTGAGAGACTGAGGGAATGAGAGAGGTAGATCGTGAAAGAAATAGAGATCCGATCAATGGGGGTTGATCTAGAGGCAGCGATGACGAGATCGAAAGGTGGAGGAGACAAGCTATAGGGCGGTGACGATGACGAGCTTCGATCAAGAGCTTCGAACAATGATGAGCTTCAAGCGACGGCAATCTAAAGCTTCAAACAACGATGAGCTTCAAGCGGCAGCAACGACGAGCTTCAAGCACGACGGCGGGGCCATGGGTCGGGGGCTGGTTCTGGGCTTCACCGGCGGTATCCTCTCCTTCCTTCTCGACATGGGCTTGGCGTGAGTAGCTCTCTCTCTCTCTCTCTCTCTCTTTCTCTCGGCTTGTGTGAGTTCAGAAATTGTTTGAAGGTAAAAATAGGTGTACAGGTCAAGAGGCATATTTTATAGTCAAAATTTTTTATTTTCAGTTTGACTTCATTTTACATGTGCACCCAAATACGCAAAAAAAATGTAAAATATTTTCCCAATTCCATTTACACCCGAAACAAACACAGCCTTAGACTCAAATGTTTGTGCTTATCAACAATGCTTTGCAGTGGCTAGGATGACATTCTTCATGAATCATGGGTTAATTATAAGAACCATTGTACGTGTACATATATAAAATGTATTATTAGACTCTTCATGTATCATGGGTTTGACCTCAAAGGACTGGATTTGCCGATTTGCTTGGACTGTACTCACATGCGTCTTCTAGAAGTGTACAGCAAAACCCACATCCTCTCCCATTTTCATATTTTTTGTATCACATGCACTAACTTTTTCTATTTCTACTTTTGTATCAAGCACTTTACAAAAGTACATTTATATATACATTCTTTATTAAATGATAAATCCAAGGGGATCATTGCGCATTTGGGAGAAGGGGATGTGGGTTCTTTGTATACTTCTTCATTTTTCTTTCTACCTAGATTCTAGTAAAAATTATTAAATCACGAAGGTTTTGCATTCCACACCTCTATATATATGTAAGGTTGAATTTATTCAACCATCTAATTGGCTTTATTCCGTGCCAAATTTGCTTGTATTTCAGCATTTAGTAACCCTGTATTTAGGTGGGCTTGTTGTAAGGGTAGTGAGTGAGATAGAGTGAAGATTGCTCAAGAGTGTGCAAGAAAACAGAGACTCGCGGATGACTCGCGGCTGCAAGCCGCCAGACGCAACACACGTGCCAAGCATGCCGGAAGGTGAACAGTCATGCTAGCTGGAGCACTACAAGACAAAATAGGACAACTGGCCATACGGTTATCTCGCGACTGGATCTCGCGACTCAGTCAAGCCGCGAGGCCAAGCCGCAAGCCAGCCCTATTTTGAAAAACTTGACGTTTCACATTCCCCTCTCACCTCAGTATAAATACCCCTTATACCCACAAATAAGAGAGAGCTTCCAGAGAGAATTTTGAGAGAGAAACCCTAGAGCAAAACAAGATTGAACCATCTACAATCTTTACATTAGAGTCTCTTCAAATTCCTCAACTCTCTTCCTCTCCATTGCCAAAATCCTTGAGAGGCCTTTTTACCAAAACCTTGTTCTCACCATATCCATTACTGTGAGAGGGTTGTTTGGTGTTCTGGGAAGCAGTTAGGAAGGAACCAATATTCATTGGTTGATGCTATGGTCTAGTAGCGGAATCCGGGAAGTTAGAAAAGAAAAAGGTTCGGCGCAACCTCGTTGGAACAAGAAGCTTGGAGGGCTTAGGTGCACTGGGTAGATTAGGCTTGGAGGGTCTATTGCTGTCCTTGTATCCCAACTACATTTTCTAGTGGATTATTGACCGCTTGGAGGGCGGCGGAGAGGTTTTACGCCGAGGGCTTCGGTTTCCTCTTCGATGACACATCGTGTGTTGTCCTTGTGTTTGCATCTCTCTTCCCTTTATCTTTGACTTTTATTTTCTGCTGTGGATGTGATTTATAATTGGCTTAGATTGATTTCCAATTCTGTTTATAGCTTATGTTCATTTTCCGCACACTTGTTGTTTGTCATAAAGCTTGAATTGGTTATTTTGTCTTTGAGAGTCTAAACGTTCAAGATTGTTTTTACACATATTTGAACTTTCAATTGGTATCAGAGCGGGTACACTTGTTGTAGTTTAAATACCTAAGTGTGATCCTTGACCCCTTGTGTTTATTTGCCATGGATTGTGCTTTGTATGCCTCTTTGCATGATTTGGTTGGTGATGAATGTAACATGCCACGTGTTTGTGAAAATGCCTCTATGAGTGTTAATCCTCATAAGTGTGATGACATGTTATTTGAATCTATGGGTGTTGTTGACAAACTCTTAAAGAAAAATGCTAAGAAGTTTCAAAAGAATTTGAGCAAGTTATTTTGTGAAAAGGATGATTTGATTGCTAAGTTCAATGAATCCAACAAATTGGTTGAGAAATATAAGAATCTTGCTGAAATTTCTCTTGAAAAGCTGAAAGAGTTTGAATGTTTAAATAAAGACTTGGATGCCAAACTTGTTTTGTCTAACAAACTTGTTGATGATCTTAAATCTGAAAATAAATCTCTTAAGATGCATGCCAAGTGTTTGATTGCTGAACCTGTTGCTAAAATGGAAGAAAATATATGTTGCAATCATGTTGTGGTACCCGATTTTGTGCCTATTGTGTGTTCTACCTCAAAGGATAAATCGGTGTACATTCCTCCACATAAAAGAAATAAAAAAGTGGAGAGAAAGGTTGTTAAGTCAAAGCCTTTGTTTAGGTCTCAACCTAAGGTTTTGAATGGATCTAAGTTTGTTCCAACTTGCCACCATTGCGGTGTGATTGGTCATATAAGACCTCAATGTCATAAGTTGAAGAGGGAACAAAACCATGTTGCTAGATCCCTTCCCAAAAAGCCTAGTGGACCTAAACACATTGTTTGTCACCATTGTGGTGCCTTTGGTCATCTAAGACCTCATTGCTCTAAGTTTCAAGCTCTTAAGAGAATCAAAAGAAAAGAGAAACTTGAGCTTTTTGGAAATTGTGCTTTGAAAGCTAAACTGGATTGGATGGAAAATGGTAAGTTGTTGAAGAAAGTGGTTAATGCTCTTACCTCCTTGTCTATGTGCATCTCCGGTTCTCATTCTTCCAACCCTCGTCTCACTTCCCATGAGACACTCATTCCAAACAATCATTCCGTTTGGATGAGGAAGGGTTCCTATGGTTGAGTTTTTGCTCTTTTGGTCCTTGATCTAATTTTTTCAATCTTTGTAGGACCCTTCATGCATTAAATGTCATATCATCATGCATTTTATGCATCATGCATTTTGTGCATCTTGCATTTGTTAGTATGCATTGTTTTGTTCTTGATCTTACTTTTATATTTCAATTTTGTGTGAGTAAAAAATCCAAAACCACATAAAAAGTGAAAAATTCAAAAAGTTTGATCGTATATGTTTGAGCACATATCACATGTGAGTTTGGCCTTGTACCTTTGTACAAATGGCTTTGTGCATTTATGAGCTTAGCTTGTTATTTTTGCACTTATATCTTTGTGGGAAAAATCTTGACATCTTTGTGTGATTGTTGTAAATCGATCTTCAAGCTTGTCATGAATGATTAGTCAATAGTCATGTTGGTTTTGATACATGCGTAGACTTGTGCTTATATCTCTTCCCACTCTTTTATTTTTATTGCTTAAAGAGCTCAATAAATGTAAATCTCAAAATGAAAAGAGATAATGAGCTGCAAAAGCCGTCGCATATACTAGTATTTGACTAGGAAAAAGGGAAAGCGACTTGTATTGAAAATATTTGATGCTCAAAAGCCAAAGGCTTGTTCATCAAATTAAAATATCAAAAATTTCAGGCATCAATCTCAAAAATGAGATGTATTGCTCAAAATGAGTTGTATTTATTCAAAATGATCAAATGATATGAATTGTAAGAAGCCAAATGAAAAGCTTCAATCTTATGTAAGCATTTTCTTGTGGGAGGTCATATATGTTCACTTCTATAATTGAGATAGACCTCTTGTCTTAGTACTAGTTGTATATGACTTGATTGAATTGATCATTGAAGCTTCACTCTAGACTAAGGACAATTCCACATTTGATACACACACACAACACACATGCCTAATGTTCAATGAATGTCTTATTCATTTGTTAGATTGTACTTGTCTAAATGTGATGTGTGTGTGCTTAATCATATATGGTTCAATCCAAAAAGATTTTTGATCATTTTATATGTTTTTGGAAGTGATTTTTATCACTCTTTGTGTTCATGTTTAGTGTTTACTTTGTTTTTCATTGTTTAAACATGTTTTGTATTGAAAAACTGGTGTCAGAGTTTTTCGCGGCTCAGCTGGCGACTAGCCAGTCGCAAAACCCCAGTCGCGAGTTCATCCAGAAGCTTTTGGCGACTCACTCGCGGCTTGCTCGCGACTCGCGAAAATTTTCGCGACTGAACCTCGCGACTCGCCCAGTCGCGAAACGCCCAGAAATAGCTTTTTAAAGGGCTTTTTGTGGGAAACTTATTTTAAACCTCTCCCATCCTCTCTTAAACCCCTCTTTCACTATTTTTTTTCATCAAAACCCAATCAATTTGAATGGTTTTTCATTCCATTCACATCTCTAAGGTAATTTATTTTTCATTCCATTCACATCTCTAAGGTAATTATAAACTCTTTTCATTGATTTTGATCCTTAGATTATGTTTTGGAGAGTTTTTGCGCTCTTGGTTGGGATTTTCATCATAGGTGTTGGTAAAACTTAAATTTTGTCAAATTTTTTTCATGGGATTGGTTTATTTTGTTGATTTCCATTGGCTGTTGGCCCCTTGTGGCAGATAGAACATGTATTAAGGGTAGATTTCATGATGTTCATGCATTGTTTCACATTATTGTTCATAGTGTGCATGCTAGGTGTTTGATAAAATGCCTCTTAGACATTTTCTAGCTTGTTTGGACTCCGATGAGTACCAAACTTTGGGGTTTCTCATGTTTCCTCATTAGGAACATGTTTGGTTCATTGGTTGTGTATTTAACACACCTTGCCCCACATGTGCATTTTTCATGCATTGGTCATGCATTGCACTTAACCACCTCTTGCACACACCTTTGCTACCCTTGTCATGCATTGGTCTATACCTTGCTTCTTCATCCTACCATGTCATGTCTACCTTATGCTCTGTAGCATTTTTCATTGTCTTAGGTTTGAGCTTCATTTTCTCATTCATCTCGCACCCCTCATGCATCATTAGCACTGTTTGTTCCTTCATCTCTTGCCCTCGTTTCTTCTTGACCCTTTGTCTATTCCTGACAAAAAGGGGGAGAGTATACTCTAGAGACTCTTGTGCACATCCTTAGGGGGAGAAATTCTATTTCTCATGCACATTTGTAGGGGGTGAGATATTCCATAGGGGAGATGCATATACCAAGGGGGAGAAGACATTGAGTTAATAAGAAAACTTTGTTTTGTTTGTTCCTCTTTATATTTGTTTTCTTGTATTGCATCATGTTTGTGTTTTGGACATGCATATATCCCTATGCTATTGAGCTCCATTGAATGCATGTTCGGTTGATCGTTTGTTTTGCTATGTGATCATTGTAGTCATTTCTATATGACTGTTTTGGTATTTGATCAAGTTGCTCACATGTTTCACATCATGTTTACTTGATCGCAATTTACTTGTTACATTATACTTGTCCTTTTATTACTTGCTTTACCTTGAGGGTCTAATGTGTTTTGTGCAAGTGTTTCAGGTTACAAGAATATATGTTCCTAGTGCATCACAGCTTCTCATCATTTTGAAGGGGAGAAACTTTAAGCACTTTTAGTTTATATTATTTAAGTTTTTATTCAATATAATGTGCTTGTACCCATGTTGCTTTTGTAAGCTTTTAGGGTTATGTTTTATGCATATTTGTAGGCTTTATGGTTTGTACCATGCTTTATGCAGCCTTTTATGCTATGTTTAAATCAGTACTTCTATTTAAATGTATTGCATTTTTCTTTAAGTACTGTCACTCTTGTGCCCTTGTAGGATTGTTCCTAGATGCATATACGTAGTGTATTATGCATTGGTTGAGTGTTTGGGATGCAAGTGACTTGCATTGAGCTTGTTTGCTTGTGTGCCCTAGTGTTCATTCCAAGTGTGAATGAGCATTGTGGTCACTTCCTTCTAGTGATTACTTGGTTGATCAAGCCATGATTTGTTTCTTAACTCCATCTTTACTTGATCACATATTGCCTGTCTCATATGCATTTCACGATTTTCTGCTTACAATGATCATGATGTATTGTTGTGTTTCAGGAGTCTTTTGTTCATATGATTCAAGTGCTTCACAGCTTCTAGAGTTAGGTGTGAGTGAGTTTTGATCAACTGTTCCCAACTCACATGTTAAGTCTAGAGTCTGTTTTAGGGTTTTGTCACGGAATAGCCAAAGGGGGAGATTGTAAGGTTGAATTTATTCAACCATCTAATTGGCTTTACTTCGTGCCAAATTTGCTTGTATTTCAGCATTTTGTAACCCTGTATTTAGGTGGGCTTGTTGTAAGGGTAGTGAGTGAGATAGAGTGAAGATTGCTCAAGAGTGTGCAAGAAAACAGAGACTTGCAGCTGGATCTCGCGGGTGACTCGCGGCTGTAAGCCGCCAGACGCAGCACACTTGCCAAGCATGCCGGAAGGTGAACAGTCATGCTAGTTGGAGCACTACAGGACAAAACAGGACAACTGGCCATACGGTTATCTCGCGACTGGATCTCGTGACTCAGTCAAGCCGTGAGGCCAAGCCGCGAGCCAGCCCTGTTTTGAAAAACCTGACGTTTCACATTCCCCTCTCACCTCAGTATAAATACCCCTTATACCCACAAATGAGAGAGAGCTTCCAAAGAGAATTTTGAGAGAGAAACCCTAGAGCAAAACAAGATTGAACCATCTACAATCTTTACATTAGAGTCTCTTCAAATTCCTCAACTCTCTTCCTCTCCATTGCCAAAATCCTTGAGAGGCCTTTTTACCAAAACCTTGTTCTCACCATATCCATTACTGTGAGAGGGTTGTTTGGTGTTCTGGGAAGCAGTTAGGAAGGAACCAATATTCATTGGTTGATGCTAGGGTCTAGTAGCGGAATCCGGGAAGCTAGAAAAGAAAAAGGTTCGGCGCAACCTCGTTGGAGCAAGAAGCTTGGAGGGCTTAGGTGCACTGGGTAGATTAGGCTTGGAGGGTCTATTGCTGTCCTTGTATCCCAACTACATTTTCTAGTGGATTATTGACCGCTTGGAGGGCGGCGGAGAGGTTTTACGCCGAGGGCTTCGGTTTCCTCTTCGATAACACATCATGTGTTGTCCTTGTGTTTGCATCTCTCTTCCCTTTATTTTTGACTTTTATTTTCTGCTGTGGATGTGATTTATAATTGGCTTAGATTGATTTCCAATTCTGTTTATAGCTTATGTTCATTTTCCGCACACTTGTTGTTTGTCATAAAGCTTGAATTGGTTATTTTGTCTTTGGGAGTCTAAACGTTCAAGGGTGTTTTTACACATATTTGAACTTTCAATATATATATATTGAAAGTTCAAAGAAAATTCAATTAAATTCTAAATCATATATATATATATATATATATATATATAAATGAGAACCATTATATATTTTAGAAATGTATGGTTTTAAAAAAAGTGTAAGTTAATACCATGAATAATTTGAACCTCTTCTAAAAAAAATGTGTATAATTTGAATCGTGTAATTGTGATCGTTTCTAATTGTATCCGTGCATATGCACGGACTACACACTAATTTAAAAGAATGACATAATTATTCCTACATATTTCCTTTGCTCATCATAACTTTTTGAAACCCTAATAAAAAAGTATAATAAAATGGGGTTGCTTTCTTAAGCACAAACATTTTTTTGTTGGCAAATTGGAGATCCTCTGATGTAAATAGGGATATTTAATTTTGGAATTTTGATATGTCCCAAGTTTTTGAGTTTTGTAATTTTAAGGGGATTCCCCGATCTGCAAACAATATACATCTAGGACTATTCTGTAATTCAGATTCCCACTTTAGTTGAAGTCCTTGCTTCTGTTTCTAGGCTTAGCCCCTCCTCTTCTTAATAAAGTTTATTGATTCATAAAAAATAAAAACATTTTTGATTGTTTTGTTTTCACTTATTTGAAGTTTCTATGCTTTGAGACATTTAATTTAGGAGTGGGAAAAAGAAAAAGAACAAAAAAAAAAGGGGTAAGTAAAGACTAAATGAAAGTAGATTAAAGAGAATCAACTTTCCAAAATAATGACACTAAAATTGAATTCCCATTCTCTTATAGATAGTTTTAACTAATTAACATCCTTACTTTGAATTCAAGTATTTTTAATGGTCCGTTTGGAATCTTTGGATTGAGAGGAAGGAGTGAGAGTAGAGTAGAGTTATCCCAAAATTAGCCTATTTTTAGCCAATTCTACTATACTCTACTCTACTCCTCTCCACTCCCCCCCCCCCCCCAAAAAAAATCCAAACAGGCCCTAAAGAAATTTGATCAAGATGTAATTGAGCTTGATGGAACTACAGAGGTCCTACTCATTGATCCCACTATCTAAAAAACAATTAGCAAAAAATGTCATTTTTGTTTTATAATAGAAAACCATAGTGGTCATTTGGAGTATAAAATGCCTAAATCACCTCGTCTTCCAATCAAATTTCTTATTCTTTTTCTCCCCCACGAGCCACAAGAGTACTTTGGTGTTGGAGTCATTTATTTGGAGCAAGAAGTATACCTAGAGGTCTTAAATTCAAACCATTACACTATCAGTCCATGGGGTTTCAATGGTGTTTTATGGGCAAAGAACGAAATTATTTGGCCAAAAATTAGGACGTCACTTTCTTATAAATAAATAAATAAATAATAAATCTTATATTTCGCTTTCTTGCCCTTCAAACAAACATAAGAAAGATGAAGTTAGAGCATCTCCAGCAGATTCTCCAAAGTTTTGTACTGTTTGGAGAATAAACAGTGACATTTAGCTTTTACCTACCCACTTTTTCAAATACACTTTCCAATAGATTTTCTATCTCATTTAAAGATTATTTCTTCATTCATTATTTATTCTTTTTTTAATCATCATTTTTTTTAACAACTATATTTTTCAATGAGAAGTGTTATATTCACAACAAAATTTATGTGGAAAGTTGTTACTAGTTCTAATTTAAACCCACCACTGAAATTATTTTTTTACTCGCCAATATTAACTAATAACAATCTGTTACTTAAAATTTATTGTGAAAATATTGTGGTAGTATTTTTCAATTAGGATTTTTTATTTTTTATATTATTTTTCTTTCTTTCATTTCATTTTTATCCATACACGTTTTATTTCTTTATTTCTTTATTTCTTTTTCTTGTTTTTCTTCTCCACACAAGTGTCCAGTCTTATCTCTATCTCCCCTTCTTTTATTTTCTTTTTCACCTCAAGAACATTCCAGTTCCAGTAACCTCACATTTTGTTCACATCACAGAGAGAGAGAGAGAGAGAGAGAGAGAGAGAGAGAGAGAGAGAGAGAGAGAGAGAGAGAGAGAGAGAGAGAGAGAGAGATACTGAGGTCACCGTCCCACCGCCGGTAGAGATCGAGGTCGCCGAAAGGACAAAGCCGGTGGAGATCGGCGTTCACCATGCAGCACTACCAGGTCCGCCACCTCACCGCCACTCGTCCTCCTCCCCACCACCAGGTTGGGTCAGATCGACCTTTTTTTCTTTTTTCTTTTTTTCATATTTTTGTGTTTGGATTATGTGAGAAACGGGGTCGGATCGGCTTGTTCTTTTTTTTTTTCTTTTTTTCTTTTTCATATTTGCTTGTTCTAATTCAACTTTATTTTAAGAATTGGATTTTGTTTTGTGTTTGGATTATGTGAGAAACGGAGAGAATGAGAGGAAAAAAGAAATCCGTAGGAGAGAGAAAGAATTGATATAATAGTAGCTGGAATAATTTTTTAAGCAGAAAAATTGATTTAGAGTTGCTACAGTGTTCTCTAGATTTAGAGAAGTACTGTAGCAACTTCAAAAAAAATTTAGAAAAGTTTTGTGTATACCAAACCGATTGGAGCGTGAATAGTGGCATAGATTCTCCAAAAAACCCCGATACAGCATCTGTTGGAGATGCTCTTAGAGTTTGAAATTACAAACAAGTTAGAGTAACCTTTTCCTCCTAATTCTTGAGGAATTTGCTAACACCGTTAGCCCTTAAGGTTTAAATTAGACTTGTCAATTGGGTCAGGCTGACTTGGTTTTGGTTAGTTCAATACGTGTTAAAATCAAGACATCCTAAATGGATTATCGAATCTATTACTCTAACCCTATTTTTTAGGGGTTAGATCGACTCGACATAACCTTTATTTTTTCACATAATAAAGAAAATTAAAATAAAAAAAGAAACTTAATTATGTTATCTTTGTCTTTTTTTTAAATACAAATAAAAAAACACTAAAAACAAAATGTTAAATAATACCTAAAATCTTAAATTAATAGTAAAAAACTGGAAGTGGTTATGTAGAATGTGTGGTAACGTGAAGTGTATTATAAAAGATGATTCTTATAAGCAGAGGTGGAGCCATAAATTTTTTTCAAGGGGGGACAAGTCAAATGGATCATTGTATTTTGGTAGCTTTAACTCTCTATATATAATATGCGTATGGCTTTATTTTTGGAAAACAACAAAAATCTTTTGCTAAAGAGATTTACTTATATATTTTTATTAACTTATATTTTAAATATTCCTAAAATTAATGACTTATATTTGAATAATTAAAAGGAAAATAAAGGAGACAACAATAAATTAAGAAGTATTTATACTTTTTTTTTAAATGAAAGTCCATCCCCCCCCCGGCAGAAAAAAAAAAAAAAAAAAAAACTAAGCCCCCACCCCCCTGCTCGCGCGCGCGATAAAGTCTAATATATATATATTTTTTTGAGAAATTGATAAAGTCTAGGCGAAAATGCACTTTTGGTCCCTACATTTTGGGCCTATTGTCAATTTGGTCCCTAAATTGATTTCACTCCTAGGTCGGTCCCTGATTTCAGAAAATCGTTTTTATTTTGGTCCCTGCCGTCACCCTAGTAACAGAAAATGCATACGTGGCAAACGGAATTCACTGTTTGCTGACGTATCTAATAAAATAATAATAAAAAACCACCTCAGCATGCCATGTCATCGTCTAATTTAAAAAAAATTAATTTATCAATTTAAAAAAAAAAAAAACATAAAAACAAAATTAAAAACATAAAAATACATAGTTTCAAATTTGAACGGGAATACACAAGAACTCAAGAACATGAACCTAGATCACAAGAACTCAAGATCACAAAGTTCCTGGGCATTCAACATCTTTCCCAGAAAATTTCACCAAACACTGAAAAAATTCACATCTAAAAAGCTGATGCCTAAGATTTTCATCACAACATTTTCTTTCCACCCAAAACTAGAAATTTTCTTATGAAACAATCACACACAAACCCAGCCAATTCGGCTCACAATAACAACAAACCCAACCAACCTCATAAATTTTCCTTAAACAATCATCAACATTTTCCCCAAAAAATCAAGATTTTCTTTCAAACCAAACACTAAAATAACTCACATTTAATAAACTGATGCTTAAAATACATACAAAATCCCTATCCTCCACCGAAACCTCCAACAAATCAAACCCATAAACCCAGAAAAATCATCAAATCCACATGAAAAAAGACAAACCCAGCAACAAGTGAACAGATCAGAAACCCACCGATCGAGCAACATCAAGCCACCGATCCTACATTCCGAAACCCACATGAACAGATCAGACCACCAATCAAAGAGGATATGGCGAAGCTTTCCAAGCAAGCCCAGTGGTACGAGGAGATGGTGGAGTTCATGGAGAAGGTCTTGGCGGCGGTGGAGAGCGAGGAGCTCACCGTCGAGGAGCGAAACCTTCTCTCCGTGGCGTACAAGAACAAGATCGGCGCGAGGCGAGCATCGTGGCGCATCATCTCCTTGATCGAGCAGAAGGAGGAAAGCCGCGACAACGAGGACCACGTGTCCATGATCCGGGACTACAGATCCAAGATCGAGTCGGAGCTCTCCAAGATCTGTGACGGAATCCTCAGGCTCCTTGACACCAGACTCATCCCCTTCGCCGCCACCGACAACTCGAAGGTCTTCTACCTCAAGATGAAAGGCAAGTGAGCTCCGGTTGACAGTGGAGAGTGAGAGATTCTATCCATTGAGTGTGAAGAGAGTGAGAGAATTTGAGATTAGTCTTTCAGTGTAGGGATTTTTTTTAAAGTTGATGAGGTTAAAGAAAAATAAAAACAAAATAAAAAAGAATTAAAAAGATAATGATTTCTGATTTTTTTAAGAAATTATTTTAGTTTAAATTAGATTTAAGGTTTTTTTTAATTTAATTTACTTTTTAAAAAAAAAATTTCTGAGTTGTTTTTTTTATTAATTTAAATGCTGATGTGGCATTTAAAAAATGTTAAATATATTTTTTTATTATTATTTTATTAGCCACGTCAGTAAACAGTGCATTCCATTTGCCACCTCAGCATTTTCTGTCACTGGGTTGACGGTAGGAACTATTTTAAAAACGATTTTCTGAAATCAGGGACTAACCTAAGAGTGAAATCAATTTAGGGACCAAATTGACAATAGACCTAAAATGTAGGGACCAAAAGTGTATTTTCACCTAAAGTCTAATATGGATAGTTAGATTTGAGGTCAGCTGGGCCTCCTAAGGGATAGAATGGATTAGAGAAAGTAAGGAGGAGATAAAAGGAAAAAAAACTGGTCTTATCTTATTGCCTGGAGATCCAATACAAATCAATGACTATTTATATAATTGTACAATGAATATTGCACTACTAACTTCTGCCAGCTATAGTACTAACTAATTATTGCCAGATGTCCTCTCAACACTAATTAAGCTGAATCAATGGCTTAGCTGGACTCTTAACACCGTCCCTCCGCCTATGATTATAAGTAGAGAATTGGGGTTTTAGCTAAAATTTGCTAGTTTAGGTGTTTTTTTTTTTTTTTAAAGATTTTTGAAGTTTGGAAAAAAAATTTTTTTTTGTGGGATCCCTTGAGTTAATGATTTTTATTTTTTGTTGGTACTTAACCATATACCAATTATGGAGATGGTTGGAATTTTGAAAAATATAAACCAACAATACTATGGAGTATGACTACACACATTTTCACACCCAATTTTATAACTTACTGACTTATGCCATTGTAAGTGATCAACTAAAATTGGTGGATTGGTGTAAATTGAAATGAATAGAAAGTATCTATCGCTCACAATTACATGTATTAACATGTTATAAAATTGGGTTTGAGAACAAATGTGTATCTAGAATTATTAAAATCCAATTGAGTTAACCAAAAGAACTCCCAGAATATTTAATTATGCTTTAAAAAAAAAACTAAAAAAGCAGGCCTAGCAAGGTAATGGTAACATTAAATGACTTATAAACAACTAGTTTCAGAGACTCTTTTATTTTTTTAGTAAAGATTAATAATTTATACCTATTATAAATTAAAATTACTGTATTTTTTAATTATAAAAATATCTAAAAATGTAATGAGTGACATGCATTTGTACCAAATAGTATAAACAATAAAACCAGACCAAGTAGGCTAAGGGCCTTAATTGTAACACCACATTTATGAGTCATAAACTATGACCCCCCTTTATTCAGCAAAAAATAAAAACTATGCCCCCCCGGGGGGCCCGCCCGCGCCACGCGCGCGGAAGAAAAGCCAGAGAGAATTCAGAAAGCGACCTTTGCCATAAACTATAGTATATTTTTCTTAAAAGAGTTTGATAGACAAGACAACAATGAACAGTCCCTAGTCCCTACCCTCTTGGGGCTACATCTTTGCCGCAAGTCCCGCAATAACGTGGCTGACTGTATAAGTAGCGTAGAAAAAAATAATTGTTTTATGTAAAATTGATGGATACAACCTATTGCAGTTTTATTTTTTTTTAGAAACAATTGCAATTTAAGTAGATATATCACACCGATTTAAGTAGATAATTACGGTATAGTTCACACATAAATTTAAATATATGGTGCAAAATTAGATACCAATTTTAAAGTTTAATTGATCTCTCTCTATATATATAAATTTAGACACATGGTGCAAAATTGGATACTAATTTTAAATTCTAATTAATCTCTCTCTCTATATATATTGGTCAGAGAAATACTATGTTCACAGTACTTTTATAACAAATTATAAATGTTAATAGTGGACAAAAAAGAGTCATTTTATTGATGGGATCAAATTAGTAACAATTAAAATTTACCATCTAGAAATTATTTTAATAATGTTGTAAAAATATTGTGGCTGTTCCATTTCTCGATCAATTTGCATGAATAGTATCAACTATCAAGTAAAAAATGTGGCAAATATTAGCCATTTTTTTCCAAAGTAATAATCCTTAGCCACATTTTTATATGTACTCTTTAAGTATTACTCATGTAAACTAATAAGGGTCATGTTAACGGGTTTTCTTAGGACAATAGTTATTAAACTATTTAAGGAAAGTTTTTATATCACTTTTATTGGAAATTGAATAAACTTTTTAAACATTAATTGCTTTTTTTCTTCTTTTCCCATACAAACTTTATTAAAATAGTTCATTAACAAATGTCCTCAACGCATTCGTTAACTTTTCCCAACTAACAAATATATAGGAGATTGTTAACTTTTCCCAACTAACAAATAGATAGGAGATCAAGAGTAGGATTGCTACGTTGGTCGCTCCCCTAACAATTTTTTCTCCATAAAAGGGGAAAAAAAATACAATGAACATAGTATTAGCAAGAAAATAAAATATAAACTTTTAGTTCATTTGGCATATAGTTTCATAATACAATGAACATATTAATTATTATTGCTAAGATGAAATCTTGGAAATCATCCATTGTTTTCAAATACAATAAACATATTAATTATTATCGCTAAGTGAACTTTAATTATTATTACTCAAAATTCTTTTATCTATTAGTTTGTTTTAACTCTTTACAATTCTTGTATTTAACAATTCAACTCAACTTTGACAACTATTGTACTTTGTAATTGTATTAAGTGTGTTTGGGTCTTGATTATAAGCCAACTTATTACTTCATCTTTATTTCTACTACTTGTGAGTTTCATGTGAGTTTTTACTTATTTTATACTTTTAGCAAAAAGTTAGATAAATTATTCCCAAATAGATACTAATTTTTTTTTTTTTTGTGTTAACATTTACTTTTGTCTTCACTCAATCACTCTTGGCATGTTCCACGCGCCCAGTCCTCACTCAACAAATAACAAATTAAAAGCACTTCAGATTCAACAACTAATTTTTATTTTCAATGTTTTAGATTAAATTGGCTTGTTGTTGGGTTTTTTTTTTTTTTTTTAAATGACAAAATATTGGTAAGAGGATTATATTTAAGGTTATTATAGTTGTGCTTGAAAAAAAATTAGGATTAGAGTGTTCAAAATTTTATTTTAGAGGATCAAAATAATAAAAAATTTTATATTATATTATATTATAAATATTTTCGCCAAGTTAAGGTGTTCATTTGAACCCTTGGGCTATGGCTAGCATTGTCCATGGTCCCACTTTACTATTCAATTAAATTTCTTTTTTACCGTATTTTTAGCAAAAAAAAAAAAAAATTCAGCTTTAATTGTATTAGATATTTTTAGTTAAAAAAAAAAAACTGTATAAGATATTTCAGCTAAATACAGGAAGAAGGAAGTGCCATATAACAGCTGGCCCTTATCTCGAAATCTCAGTTATAATCAAGAACCTTGTGCGTATTTTGTATCTGTTTGCATGCTCTCTCTCTCTCTCTCTAGCCTTTCGCATCGCTATAAATTAAGCTCTCCGTCTTTCTTTTCTTTCTATCCGTTTTTGAAAAAAGTGACAAATCAATAGGTAATGCCTTTTGCTTTTTCCTCTCTCTCTCTCTCTCGCATTTTCTTTCCTTCATTTTCTCGAGAACCAAACACTCTTAACTTTCTCTCGACTTTCTCTCTCTCATTCACATGCACATTCTGTTTTCAATTACTGGAAAGTAAAACGCAAAACTCTCCATTGTCAATTTCTTTTTTACGCTCTCGAAGTTTTGTTTCTCTGAGTTGCATTGCTGATTGTTTGTTGCGTTGTGCGTAGTAGCGGAAAATGTGGAAGCTGAAGATCGCGGAGGGAGGGAGTCCATGGCTGAGGACGCTGAACGGTCACGTAGGACGACAAGTTTGGGAGTTCGATCCCAAGCTCGGATCGCCGGAACAACTCGCCGAGATCGAGGCGGCTCGCGAGAATTTCACCAAGAATCGCTTCCACAAAAAGCACAGCTCAGATCTAATTATGCGCATTCAGGTATATTCAAATGAATATATGCATGTATTAATCCTTGTGATTGAGTTTTTTTTTTTTTTTTTTTAAATGAATATTGAAATTCTGCTTGTTTCGAAAATGATATCCTTTTGAGTATAAATTTTCTTATTAACTGTTGATTTTTTTAATAATTTGAAATGAATTTGACAATTTCTCTATTTATTTATGATTTTTTTTTGGGAATATTCGATTAGGAATGCTCATACTTTACAGAAATTGTAGAAAATTATATATGTGTGTGTGTGTTTTCACAATCAGAAATTGAATTGTGATAGAGTGATTTTGGTTCGTGTGCGGTTTGATAAATGTTAATATGATGTGAACTTAGAGAGAGAGAGAGAGAGAGAGAGAGAGAGAGAGAGGGAGTTTGCCTTAGGAAGTTGGTGGTTGTTTACTTGTTTGTTGTTAAACTACTTTTTTTTTTTTATAGGTAATTTGTTGTTAAACTACTTGATTGAGATTTTCACGTGTTGGTTAGGTCATCACAGTTGTGTGACTGTGACAAGAACTCAATTCAAATTAGAGGTGGTGTCTTGGTTAGATGAGTTTAAATGAATTGTTTTTTAATGGTTCAGTATCATAGTCATTAATGCTGTGGTCAGCAAGTTGATGATTCATAACCATATAGTCAACAATAGTAGCGACAGGAACTCTTAGCACTATGAATCTATGGTAGTTTTTATTTTTTTGGTTTTCTTATTTCTTTTGTTCACAGCGTTATTGCTAAAATTTTGTTTGTGAGTGGTGACTTCTAATCCCCATATCCAACTTTGGTTTCTTTTTTAGTATTTCTTGAAATAATCCCAAAGAACCCTTTGATCCCAAAAATTAATTAAGCACTTTGTGTTCTTTTATCCTTACACTTTACTATTTAGTGTTAGAATGATGAAAGTCACCATTTACTAACATCTTAAGCTTTTGAGACAACGGGTAATTTATCATGGTATTAGAGCAGGTGGTCCCATTTTCAAACACTATCTTCACTCTACCTTAATTATATTATAATAAATCAGATATGCTTTGTTATTTAAATAAACTTCAGAATAATTAATATTCTGCAATATTTTCTTTCTCATCCCTTAGTTGTTGGTGATAAAGCTACTTATCAAAAAATAAAAATAAATTTTTTTTTGCTGATAAAGCTTTAAAGATTTAAAAAAAAAAATAGTGGAACAAGGTGTGCTGCAGTACTTGTATGCTGATCATGATTCATGCAGGTCAGTATTACCCAGTACAGTGTGACCTCATGAATGTAGATCAAAATAAATTTACTCTAACCGATGACAGACGAGTTTGGACCTGCTCATATCATACAAGTAATAAAATAATTGACATATTTTTAGATGATTTTCTATGACAAGCAATAAATTTACTAGAAAAGAAGGAAAGGAGAAAAAGGGGGGGGGGGGGGGGGAGTAGTTCCAGCTCCATGTACAATAAGTGTTGTTAAAAGTGCGCTTATGTACAATAAGTGTTGTCACGCTTTAAGCGCGCTTAAGCTCGAAGCCCCAAGCTCTCAACGATTTGCTAGGCCCAAAAAAAGCTCATTTAATGAAGCGTGCTTTAGGCATGCTTTTTTATTTTATTGCTAAAAAAGATACGAATCATCAAAATTAATTGCTTGATGTTGAAAGAAATGGCATAAACCAATTATTTACTACACAACCACTATCCTTAGGGCGTTGTATTACACAAACAATTTTTATTTATTTATTATGACATGAACAAGGTTTTATTTTATTGCTAAAAAAGATACGAATCATCAAAATTAATTGCTTGATGTTGAAAGAAATGGCATAAACCAATTATTTACTACACAACCACTATCCTTAGGGCGTTGTATTACACAAACAATTTTTATTTATTTATTATGACATGAACAAGGTTAATTTACATATCTTGTGCTTTTTGGTCTTTGACTTTTAGATGTATGTTGATTGAACCATATACGTCATTTGATCATAACTATAATGTATGTACTGTTATAAAGCACAAGAGAATTATATAAAATATTATGTTTAAACTTTCTATGACTAGATCATTATGATATTGACCATTGATAATTTTTTTTCAATTAACTATATAAAATTTTTAAGAATTGAAATAACTTAGGTAAAATTTGAACTTACAAACATTATACAATTGCACTTACCTAATGGGTAAAGTATACAAATTTTGAGTTATTATTCATTTTTATTATTTGTTAGATATTTCTATTAGAAGTTATGAGATATTATATTTGAAAACTGTGCGCTTTACTTCAATCAAGTGCGCGCATGCGCTTTGCACCTAGGCTCTACGAGGCCTATGCTTAAGTGCGCGTGACACTTTTACCAACATGTCTAGAGACTACAACTTAAGATTTAAATGATGTAAGAAATATGATTGTGGGTTTCATGTTGTGTTTTCTTGGGTCAATTGATTTTCATTCACAAGAAGGGTCCAAGTTTCTTGAAAGAAGAGAAGAAAATTCCTTGTTTCTATCATCAGATTGTGGAAAGAACATGCTTTTGTATCTTCTTGAGTTCTTGATGTAACAAACAAGCCAAATAGCGTCTACAAGACTGTGTTCACTGTACAATGAGGTCATTAATCATTCAGGGTTTTTTTGTGGATGGATTAATTGAATTAATCAAATGAATTATATAAATCAATCTGTTTGAATGTGGATTATTCTTAGTGAATATATAAAGATATTCAATTGGCATCTTATATGTGGTAATTTTGGCAATTAGCCATATGGTTCTCCTTCCACATCTTACATGTGGTCCAATATAATTGAAGAAAATCAATGTAAAGATATAACTTTTTTTTCTTAGTTTTTTCATTAGTAATAAAAGACATGAAATTTCAAATGCCTTCCCTAATAAAAATAGTAAAAAAGGGCATACATTGGTAAATATCTGGCTCTTTGAAGTTTTTTTTTTCCTCTGTTGTGTCCTATGGCCTTTGGATCAAATGCATCTCGTCTTCCATCTTGTGCGGAGATTGAATTATAGTGTATTGATGCTCTGTTATTTTTTGCCTTAAAAAAAGTGCTCTACTGCATTGGGACTTGAGAATAATAAATGAGATTATTAGTACTCTGGTAATTGCATGAAAGCCATATGTTAAGTTCTTTGATACTTGAATTTCATCATTTATATTTAACCATTGGCCTTTCCTTACTTGAATACAGTTTTCCAAGGAAAACCCACGTGATGTAGTTCTACCCCAAGTCAAAGTAAAGGAAACAGAGGATGTTAAAGAGGAGATGGTGACAAAGACATTAAGAAGGGCTATAAGTTTCTATTCAACTATCCAAGCCCATGATGGACATTGGCCGGGGGACTATGGAGGTCCTATGTTTCTTTTGCCTGGCTTGGTAAGTGCTAATCTTACCACCAGCGCCTCTTTTGTTGTAGAAGATATTCTAACAACCTCATAAGTTCTGCGGTTGGTAATCATCGCAATACAATTGTATTTTGCCTTCAGAAAATGTGTGAGGGGTGTCAAAGTTAATTATCTTCTTTATAATGCCTTTTTTCTTGATATGTATCTTCTTTTTATAATTTTCTGCAAAAGAAATAATCATGTTATTCTTGACATACTTTTTGCCTGTATAATGGATTAGGTAATTACTTTGTCTGTCACTGGAGCACTAAATGCAGTTTTATCTGAAGAACATAAAAAGGAAATGTGCCGTTACCTCTACAATCATCAGGTAATTACAATTTTCTACAATGTTACAAGTACAGCTTATCCTGACTTTTCCTGTATTATATGTTGTCAGTTTCTTAGTTGTTTTCAGTTGTTTGTTAAATTCTTTCCTTTGTAGAGTCTTGCACTTGGACCAAAAACCATCTTAATGTAAAGATATGTAAGTGCAGAACAAAGATGGTGGGTGGGGATTGCACATTGAGGGCCCAAGTACCATGTTTGGTACGGTCTTAAGCTATGTTACATTAAGGTTGCTTGGTGAAGGAGCTAATGATGGGCAAGGAGCAATTGAGAGAGGGCATACCTGGATTCTGAGCCATGGCAGTGCTACTGCGATAACATCATGGGGGAAGATGTGGCTTTCAGTTGAGACTTTATCCTTTATCTTTTCAGTTTAAACAATGAACTTGATGTTTGCTGGTGATCTAGGGCATTTGCTTAGTTCCTTTTGTATTGCTTATTGGTAATAGGTACTTGGGGCATTTGAATGGTCTGGCAATAATCCCCTTCCCCCTGAGATATGGCTTCTTCCTTACTTGCTCCCAATTCATCCAGGTAAACAACCATTTATTATACTTTATACAAACAAACACTAATATGGCTTTATTTATAAAAAAGAGGATAAATGGGTCTTATACTTTTTTCCAAATCACAGTTGATTACTTGAGTTTTTCTTCTAGAAGTTCTATGCACTAAGGTTATGTACATTACTTTGGGACTTATATTTATTTGACATGGTGTTGATATTCAGGTTTATAACTGAAAATTTGATTTGGAGTTGATTAACTCTAATGGTTCTAAAATTAATTTCAATATTTTCTATTGATATCATTAGAATGTGGTGCTGATGATTGAAATCATTAATCTAAATCAAATGAACTGAGTTTGTTTTTGAGGGATGAAAATGATGCTTTTGAGCTGAACAAGATCAGAATTCAGTTGCTAATGAGCTCTGGCTCAAATGGCACTTCCTCCTCCCTCAATAATGGGATAGAGGTAAGGTCTTAGGTCCCAGACCGATGGGGTACATGTGTAACTTACTTTTTTTATTATAAATGGGTACGTGTGTAACTTACCACTAAAAGGTCACCAGTCTCAGTTTTGAGAGAAATTTGAGTCTATGACGTATATATTGATTATTTCTCCTTTTTTTTTTTTTGTTCTGCATCCTATTTTAGCATCTTCCTCATGCTGTGGGTTGCTGATTACCCCCCCCCCCTCCTCTCCCCCCAAAAAAAAACTTCTCTGACATACTTGTCAGTTTTTCCCCAAAAGATTCTTGCACAAATTGCAACTGGGATGAATGCAACTATCCTTAGCCTTTATGGTTGTCCTTTGCTTTTGCATTGTATGGTGATTTCATTTGTCAAAAAACTTGAAGTGAACTTGGTTTCTGAATGACGTATGTAACAAGTGCATAATTCTTGCACCAAAATTATGTCAAAGGGAAGCTATTAATTTTCATTCCACTCTGCAGGAAGGATGTGGTGTCACTGCCGGATGGTCTATTTGCCAATGTCATACTTATATGGGAAGAGATTTGTAGGTCCAATTACACCAACAGTTTTGTCTTTGAGGAAGGAGCTCTATAATGTCCCCTATCATGAAATAGATTGGAATGAGGCACGCAGCCTATGTGCAAAGGTTGGTCAAAATGTTATATTTATCCGGTCAAATCTAAGCTTGTCATATAAAGATACATTTTTAATTCTTTGCATTTCTTTGCACTCTTCTCTGCACCTTATTGAGAATTCTGGAAGAAATTTTGATGAAGTTTTAAAAAATCTGTATCTTTAAAATTCCTATAATTACAGACTTTAACCATTGTGTTGAAACTCCATGCGTCATTACTTGCTCACAAATGTATCAACAGCCAATTCTTGCATTGGACTATTCAACATAAGAATGTTGAGAATTTTGTTTTATAAGTAAAATATTTTATTCAAAGGAAATAATAGCTCAAAATGGGCTTCCATAAGCAATTACAAACAAACATTCATATGGTCCAAAATATCAACAACAGAGTTACATGACACCCCCCCCCCCCTCCCCCCGCCCAATTGGAGTGCAATATATTTTTATAAGTGCCAATTGTAGCACAATATTCAAACAAAGATCTCAAAAAACTATTATTAATATCTTGCATTGATTTCTCTTCATCTTCAAAAGTCCTGTGGTTTCTCTCTCTCCAAATGGTCCACATGATGCAAGATGCAATTAGGAGTTGCTTGCCGAACGAGGTTTCAATGACAGCCAAATGCTCCTCTCCATGAAAACAGAAAGTCACCTGTGTTGGCATCACCCCTATCACTCCAAAGGCTGTAAATGCAAAAGACCACAACTCCTGGGCTATAGGGAATGTAGATAGAGCCACATGTCTCAAATACTCATAAAAGATCGTATACTAAACCACCCTGAGAAAGTAACTTGGATTGTTTTCTATCAATCCTTTTCGTGTTTTAGCTTGAATTCTTAATTGTGGTGCAAATGCTGTATTGATACCTAAGTTGTGAATAGAATCCTTAGTAAAAGTGCCATTGGTTTGAGTTTTTTTAATAACATTGTGAACTCATTAAACATGATCCATTTTTGGTGGTCACTTCTTTTTGGTACCATGAGAGAGTAATGCATTAAAGTTGACATTCTGTATCCTGTGTGCGATGCAAACAAATTTCAGGTATCACAATGGGCTAATTTCTATGGGTTTTGGGTATTCTAAGAACCTTGGCAATAAGGTTGAATGGAGAGACTTTGTGCTTTGGTTCTAATAAAATGCTAAGGAATATGAAAAAGCATAACTCTGTAGTTAATTTTGCTGGTGTTAGCAGTTACCAATTTATACTTTCATGGATCAGTGCTATGATGGGAAAAGGATTCATTATTTTCTTTTCGCAGGAAGATTTGTACTACCCACACCCACTGGTGCAGGATGTACTTTGGGCATCTCTTCATAAAGTTGTTGAGCCAGTTTTAATGCATTGGCCTGGAAAAAAATTGAGAGAAAAGGCTCTTCGCACTGCAATTGAGCACATACACTATGAAGATGAAAATACTCGTTATATTTGCATAGGACCAGTAAACAAGGTATTTTGTCTCAACCGTACTCTTTTTTGGTGTTGAACTTCTATCTGTTAAACAGGAGGGTGAGGTACTTGCTGTCAGTACTGGCAGTTAATTTATTATTAAGAATTATACAATTTCTTTTGGTTCATAATCTAATCTCTGTATTCCAATTTGAGACAAGGTGTTAGGCTTTTTATTTCAATTTGAGAATTATAGTTTGAAGTTACTATGATTTGCAGGTGTTAAATATGCTCTGTTGTTGGGTGGAAGATCCAAATTCAGAAGCTTTTAAGTTGCATCTTCCCAGAATACGTGATTATCTGTGGATTGCTGAAGATGGCATGAAAATGCAGGTCCATGTTGTTCCTTTCTATAACCAATACAAATGTGCAATTTTCATGAAGTTGCAATTATTAAAATGTTTAATACAATTTGACTGTGGTTATATATCAAAATTTATAGTGCATACTGATGACTTTGTTGCAGGGTTATAATGGGAGTCAATTATGGGATACGGCTTTTGCTGCTCAAGCAATTATTTCAACCAATCTTTTGGAAGAGTATGGTCCAACTCTCAAAAAAGCACATACGTTCATAAAAAAATCGCAGGTGAATTTTTTTCTTCATTTATTAATACTTATTTGTTGTCTAGGGCTTCTTAGTACTATGATTAATTCAATTCCTTCACCTTTTTCCTTGTTGATTGGTTTTTCTTTGCTCTGAAGGTTTTAGATGATTGCCCAGGCAATCTTGATTTTTGGTATCGCCACATTTCAAAAGGCGCCTTTCCTTTCTCAACTGCCGATCACGGTTGG
Source organism: Quercus tomentella (assembly GCA_028535165.1). Taxonomy (NCBI): domain Eukaryota; kingdom Viridiplantae; phylum Streptophyta; class Magnoliopsida; order Fagales; family Fagaceae; genus Quercus; species Quercus tomentella. The sequence goes on from JAPQVY010000111.1 coordinate 48,129,975, forward strand.
CCCATCTCAGACTGCACAGCAGAAGGATTGAAAGTAAGAGTTTATTAATCTCAAACTATTTTGTTTGGTTATTTTGTGGGTTATAACTTTTTTTTCCTTTTATATTTCAGGCTGCCCTTTTATTATCTAAAATTCCAACATATGTTGGTGAATCATTAGACGCAAAGCAATTCTATGACGCTGTAAATGTCATTCTCTCATTACAGGTAGTTTGCATTCTGATAATTTAATTAAATAATTATACTGGTTTAATAGCCAGTGCATCACCAATCATTTCTACTCGATGTGCTGAGCATACCTTCTCTGAAAGTGGTAATATGTGGTCTGCATGTCTATGTGAGTATACTTATGGGTTTAAAATTTGGTCATCTGCTAATACTTTCACACAAACTTTGCCAATTGTATAATAAGTAACTTTTGTTAAGCCTTTTCATTCTGCTGCTTGTTCTTGTTCCCATCTGTACACAGTATCAACCATTGCGTTTGAGATAATTTCTGATAGGCTATTTTTTAATATCAATGCAGAATGGAGATGGTGGTTTTGCAACATATGAGCTCACAAGATCCTATCAGTGGTTGGAGGTAGCCTCCTTTTAGTGCTTGTTCCCAGTAATGTTTAAGTTTCCCTATTTTACTTACTGTATTTTATCCCGTTCTAAGGCTTGTGGGCAACCATGAGTTACTTTTAATGGTCTCCTTCCTTGAGCAGTATAGTGTTAGGGTGTGTTTATTATAATCAATAAGGTATAAGCATTCATTCTGTTCCTTTTTATATATATATGGCTGAGTCTGTTCTTTTTTATGTCTAGATGTTGTGGTTGTTATCATGTGGGATGTCTTCTTCCCTTTTTTTTTGGGATTACCCGTCAAATATGTAGCATGTATGAAATATAGAAAAAGGATGAAACTTTCATATTTGTTCCCCCTTTCAAGTCCAAATCTCAAGCTTTCTGATGCATGTTCTTGGTCATTAGTCTTGAGATCTGGAACTTCACGTAAAAATAACGAAGATCATACCCCATTACCATGAGCCTCTTCGGTGGACCTGTTGCTGTTAATGTTTCTATTTTCTGCTTCACTGTTGCCTGGCTTATCTCTAAGGATTCAGTTGATCACCACCTTTATTCATTGTTCTCACACAAGTTTATGCTCACTCAATCTTTTTGGTATTTTATTTTCATCAGTTTTAAGGCTTCGTCAATGATCCCTCCTAGGTTGAATTATTAGGGGCTTTGGGTCTCAAGGTGTTGTGGGATGTCACTCCTATTCTATTGTTTTGAGAAAAGAGGGTGTATTAACTTTGGATGAAGTACCTCTTTTTGGAATTTTTCCCTTGGTATAGGGGCTTTATTTTTTCTTTTCTTTTCTTATCCTGTAATTTGTGCATGTCTTTTATATGTTTCTACTCTTTTTTTTCCTAAAGATAATATCTGGCCATCCTCTTTCTCTTTCCCTTTTTGTCTCTACTAAATTTTTGTTTCTTTTTCTTCTTCTTTTGGGGGCCAGAAGGCATCATTTATATCACCTATTTTTTCAGTTATATTATCTTTTCCATCTTCTTCTTCTTCTTCTTCTTCTTCTTTTTTTTTTTTTTTTTTGTTGATTTTTCCTTGAATGACTAATGCACTAGGCCCTTAATTCCCCTACTACCCCCACCTCTTTTTTTCTTTAGGGTCCGTTTGGATACAGCTGAAAACTGAAAACTGAAACTGAAAACTGAAAAATACTGTAGCAAAATAATTTTTAAATGTGTAAATAGTACCGTGGGACCCATTCTTAATAAAAAAGTTGCTGAAAAGTGAAATTTGTGGGTCCGTGAACAGTACACGATGTGCACTGATTGGCTGAAAAAAGTTTGAAAAGTCCAACTTTGCGGTTACTGTTCATTGAACAGTGCATGAACAGTAGCCGCAATCTCAAAAATGCATGAAAAAAAAAAAAAAAAAAAAAGGGAAAAACGCAGACGCACGTTTCAGTTTCAGCCGAATCCAAACGTAGCTTTAATGTTTGATTTTGAGCTTATGGCTCTTTTGCTGAAGATATCAGGCTAAATCATGTAGTAACAGATTGTATACTTGCATAAAATTTAAATAATTTTACTAGTGTAAAATGGACTTGATTTTTTGTTTTTTGGGTTAGTGGATGAAGTATTGATGTATTTATTGTCATTTACCACAGTTAAAGGCCAGGAAAATTTTCAATAATTTTCATAGACTATAATCTTACTGGAAGAATGAAAAAAAGTTGTGTTAACTTGCACACTATAAAATGTGTCATGAGTTTGCCTTGGTTGTTATGCATAGAAAACATGCACGGAAACATGTGTTCCATCATTAGTTAAGCTGTAGATCATGGAAAGGTAATATATTCCATCTTGTTCTTTGTCTTCAGTTGATCAACCCTGCAGAAACCTTCGGTGACATTGTTATTGATTATCCGTAAGATATCTACGCTGACTTCAATTAGTTGCTATGTTCTCTTGTGAGATGAATTTAATGTTTGATAATGACTTTAATGGCCGTAGTTATGTGGAATGCACCTCAGCAGCAATTCAAGCTTTGACATTATTTAAGAAATCATATCCCGGGCATCGTCAAGAAGAAATAGAACTCTGTATCAAAAGAGCTGTTATGTTCATTGAAAAGATACAAGAATCAGATGGTTCATGGTTTGCTTCTGCATCTATTAGTCCATGAGCTGTGTCTCACTGAATTCTTTGTTGTTTATTCATGTTCAAGTGTGACAAGTGATTTGCTTTTGCTATTTATTTCATGGGTTATGTACCTTTAATATTTAAACGTGCTGAACAGGTATGGTTCTTGGGGTGTTTGCTTCACCTATGGTACGTGGTTTGGGGTAAAAGGGTTAGTGGCTGCTGGAAAGAACTTCAACAATTGCTCTAGTATCCAGAAAGCTTGTGGCTTTCTACTGTCTAAGCAGCTTCCTTCTGGTGGCTGGGGAGAGAGCTATCTTTCATGTCAAAACAAGGTAAATTTATTGATTTTTGCATCAGATATACTCTTCTTTCCAAAGGCATGCATGACGTTTAATATATCAGTCTTACATGTGCCCCAAGAAACTGATAAATTGTCCCCCATTGTTTAACCTATTCTACAAAACCCTCCAATTTAAGCCACACATTTTCAAATTTAAATGATACTTTCCCTCTGTTTATCCTATTAACATCAAGCATAATTGGAAAATGGTTGGAGTACTCTTCCCGATGTGGTGTAATGAGAAACCTGTCCAATTTGGACATTGATGCTCATGTTTGTTGGACCTGGTAACAGTACCAGCTTCAATGGTAAATCCATCTGCCCCTGATTTGAAATGAAATCACAAAAATCCCACATGGCTGTGGAAATCCTTTCTGCTTCCCAACACCCCCCCCCCCCCCCCCAACACAAATCCCCACCAACCGTGTACTCCTGCGAATTTCTGCCACAGTTGTCTTCTTTCCCCAGCTGCATTGGGTCATATATTCCTGAAAAAGCCCAAATGTAGCCATCAACAGCGCTTCTAAACTTACAGGAAACAGAAACTGCTCACTGCCTCTTCCAGTTTGTAAAAGACTCTTTTGTCCCATAGTTAAATACCACATGAAGTTACCACTGAGTGCAAACAAGACCAATTCACAAATTGGTTTCTGCCAATGCTCCTCACTGTTTACCTAGTCAAGGACCTAATTTTTGTCTCCTGAAAGCACACAATGTTTCCTTCTAATCCCTTAATTGATTTTTGATACTTTGCCTTTTACCCACATCATTCTTACCACGGACATTCCAAGATAGTATTCTGAGCTTGATGGGGATTGTGATAGAGACCCCTATCCCTGAAGCAGTATCCCCATACTGCCTGTTCATTTTCTCTTAATTTTATTCATAATCTGTAACTGACCAACACTATTAGTTTCTCTGGATAACAATGCTGGTGTAGCTAATAGTTTCCATCCTTACTATAATGGTTGATAATGTTGATCCCTTTCCATGTTGAGGCAGAGCCAAGGGCTTCTTAGTGGCCAAGGTCCAAAAATTTCAAATCCTCCTTTGTGGTCTTGATAAGTGGGAGGGGGGTTTTCTCTCTCAAATTTTGTGGGGTGGCTCCCAAGCTTCTATTTATTTTCTATGTTCAAATTATGCATTTTTCAAATTTTGGAGTATAGACTTATTACAAGCGTAAACAAAGAGAAAGGAAATTATGTAGTATATTTAACTTGATTGAAATGGTTCTTGATAACATGGATTAGCTTATAAAACCACTAATCTTGGGTGAGAAAACAAAATCCAACGGTGCTCAATGCCGATATTTCTATATAGGTCTTGTCCATCATTATTTTAAATGCATTTTCTGTTGCTTTTTCTATGTTGGCAACAGGTGTATTCAAATTTAGAGGGCAACAGGGCTCATGTTGTAAATACTGCATGGGCTATTTCGGCACTTATAGATGCTGGGCAGGTATGCATCAAGTTTTACTTCATGACCTGTTTTGTAGACAAGGGTTCCATAGCTTGTAATTCTAATGGACAATTTTGATTTAGTTTACTTATCATATAGCCTCTTTGACCTCCTTTTACTTTTGATCGGAAGTATGTTCATATGTTCATAGTGCCATTAATAACAGTTTAAGAAAAAATGGAAGTTCCTTTTCCTTATAAGAGTATTTGAAGAATATGAGCTTAGTTGATAACGCTTGTGCCACATGTTTTTATTTCAATGAAATTTTCTAGTGTTGATAAGGATTTGGATTAGAGTGGGCTCCTCCAGAGTTTCCAATCAGAATTGCATGTGTTGTTAGGCAACCTTTGGCTGCGGGTGAAACTCAAAATTGGGACACATCAAATCCATGTGAACAAAGAAAGATGAAAAGAAAGAGTGCCATTTTTTGAATGATTTGACATGATCTCATTCTTCAACCATGATTCCATAGTTGAGATTTTCCAACTCAACTTGGAATTCCTTGTGAGAACTGCAAAGGAGCTGGATTTGGATATGTCTTCTAATAAATACCTTGTGATAGGTTTTATTTTCTTGCACGTGCAATTTATTTTATTCTTGTAATTTTTCTGGACCAGGCTGAGAGGGACCCAACACCACTGCACCAGGCAGCCAAATTTTTGATAAATTCTCAAATGGAGAACGGAGATTTTCCTCAACAGGTAATTATATAATGTACTTGGTATAGCATGTTTAATCGATTTCCATAAAAACCAGCATCTTACATCATTCTTTCAAAATGTCGGCGCTTATATCTGGGTTGAAGTCATTGATTATTCTTAGACCTAAGTACGCAGATGGTAAATGGAAAGTACATGGCTTTGGCATGTATGTCATTCCTGTTTTCTTTCTTTTTTCCTCTGATTTAAAGCTTCTTTTTTATGCCCTTCTTTGACCATGATAAATTGCTTATTGTTTCTTTGATAATTTTCTTTATTTATATATTTTCTCGTTGCAATTATAGATTAATAATAGTTATAGAAACAATTTTCAATGTGTTTCCTTTGGTGGCTTAAAATTGCATTTTAATAAATAAACTTGAAAATCTGGTCTGAAACTTATGCTAAAACTGTGCCACTTTTGAAATTGGGGGTTGAGCTCATGCTTTTAAGAACCGAAACTGTGAGTTGAACCAACTATTTTAGATCCTGAAAACCCTAAGCGCATTGATTTATGAAATATTTATAGAAACTTTTTATGGAAAAAGGGAAAGGTTGCTGTTTATTTACAATGCTAATTTTCTGTTTGATAATACTTATTTTATTTTTATCACAGGAAATCATGGGGGTCTTCAACAGGAATTGTATGATCACCTACGCCGCTTACAGGAACATATTTCCTATTTGGGCATTGGGAGAATACCGCTGTCGGGTATTGCAGACTTCATAAGCCAACATTGCTGTTATTTTCAGTACCATTTTTTAGGAAGTTGAAGTACTTTGTCAGCCCTTTTTTTAAATTTTTTATTTTAGCTTTCCCTAGTTCCTTCGGACTTTACAAGTAAGGAGTTGTAGAAATCAGTCACCTGAGCACAAAACAACTCAGAAGAGAAAAGGGAGAAAATTTGTAACAAGTTAGAGCATCCGCAGCCCAAATGGCATATGCCATATTTTGGTTCAGTTTAACATATAAGCACAAAATAACCTCTGCATCCGGACTTGTATAATGCAACTATTGCAAAAAAATTTAGAATTGTGCTACAGTGCAATTCTACATGTAGAATTGCACTGTAGCACAATTCTAAAACAAAAACTATTATTTTATTATCTTTCTCTCTCATCTGTCTCCCTGATTCTCCCACTCTCTCAAACTCTGTCTCTCACGTCTCTCTCTCTCAGACTTCTCCCTCTCCCTTTGCTCTCAACGCCAAGCCCAGGCCGCCGTTGGCCACTGTCTCCACTGTCTCACCCGGCGTGGTCTGATCGTGGAGATCGTGGCAAATCGTGGTTCAGGTGGTGGGATCGTACCTTGGGTTCGAGGAGATTGGGTTTGAGTTCGTGGGGTTCGTGGGTGGGGTACGAGAAGATCGAGTATTTGATTTGGAGTGGGATCGATGGCTTGTGTTGCTATTTTGGTTTTGCACATTTAAGATTTTAGGTTGAAGAACAGATCGGTGGCTTGTGTTGCCGTTCTGGTTCTGCGTTTTCTGGGTTTTGTTTTTTTTTTTTTTTTTTTTCTTCTTCTTCTGTTGTGAGTTGTGACGCTGGGTTTTTTTTTTTTTTTTTTTTTTTAATATGGGTTTTTGCTCCGATGCGATTTTGGTGGGCAGTGGTGGCGTGGTGGGCATGGTGGAGGCTAGTGGTGGTGACTGGGCAGTGGAGCCCCGGTGATAGAGGTTGAGGGAAGGTGAAGGGGAAAATTGGGAAAAAAACAAAAAAGAAAAAATATATATTTTATTGTGTAGAAATATTATTTTAATGAGTAGAATAGAAAAATAAAAGTTGGGATGTTGAAGGTATTGTAAAATGGTATGGTATAATTGATAAAGTAGCTTTTTGGGATGGTAAAATAAGATGAGATATAAAAACCGGCTGTGGATGCTCTTACTAGCTCATCTATTCTATATTTCAAATTTACTGTTTTGTATAGGGTTAATCTTATTCCCATCAGATCTTTGTAGGGTTTTCTGAGTTGTAAAATAAATAAATAAAACCTCTTCTTTTTTGTTTTATTAAGAGGATTCGCATTGGTCTATTTAAAACTTTCTGTCTATGAACATATTTTAACAATTTGCAAAAACATCAACATCTAATCATTTATTATATACTTTCTTTTCTTTAAATAATCATTTTTATTCATTTTTTTATTATTATTTAACCTACCCACCCCTACCCACATTAAAATTTAAAACACACGCGCGCTCTCTCTCTCTCTCTATTTTGTCTGAACAATACTCTCTCTCTCATGGTGTCATCCATTCTCCTTCTCTGCCCATCATTTTTTCTTCTTCCTCCTCTCTTCTTTCACCAAAAAAACTCCATAAACAAACTTCAAAACTTCACTTCAACACAAACCCATATCAATCCAAGTCCATTTTTGGCATATGTAGATAGATCTAAGGCAAATCCAATCCTTGAACCAACCATCACAGACCTGATTAAGTTCAGTTAGGTCCGAATCTTCATTTTCTCTCCCATGGCAGTGGCAAGCACTCAACCCAAGCTTCCATGGCAGCAGTGACAGTAGCTTCGGCGTGGGTTTTGGGTTGATTTGGTTTATTCAAATAGGTTTTCTGTTGGATTTTGTTTTGGGTTCTTTTGAGTTCGATTTGTGATGAGTTTTAGATTTGTTTGAGTTAATTTCTTCTTCTTCTTCCTCCCCTTTTTCTGTGGAGAGAGAGAGAGAGAGAGAATGATTTAAAAAATCAAATAGAAAGCTATAAGTAATTGTGTAAATATACACAATTATTGTAGCAATTTTGTATTTGCATGGAATTATAGACCTATGATGTGGGCATTTTTTGGGCAAAAATGTCTAAAATTTGCAACTTTTCTATTTTACACTAAATGATGCAATTGCTCTAATATATACATATATCCGTTTTGGTTGTCTCACCTTTTGCTTATTAAAAAAAAAAAAATGGTAGAATTAAAAATTCATTTAAAAAAAAAGGTAAAATACAATTAATACTTCTGAGGTTTGAGCTAATGTCAATTAGGTTCAAGATTTTTCAAAATTAATCCACTTTGTTTCTAAATCATTACTTATTTTTCTCCTCTTTCTCACAGTGACTAAGAATTAAGTTGGTTAGTTTTGAAAAATCTTAGACTTTGTGAGTATTAGTCCAAACCTCAACGGTATTAACTATATTTTATCCTAAAAAGAAAAAGATATGATTTTTTTTTTTAAATAATGAGGTTCAAATTGTCAAAAGTAAAAAGATTCTAAAAAATCCATAAGTTTAGGAAAATGAGTAAAAATAGAGGAAGAAAAATAAGAGCCTATTTAATTTGTGTTTTATGTTTTTAGTTTTCTAGGTGTTTGAGAAATTGTTTTGTCAAGACTCAAGAGCTTTATAGCTTAACTGGTAGAGTGTTTCTAATATTGACATCTTTTAAATTTGCTTTCCCATATTGTAACTATGGAATTATTAAAAAAAAAAATTCTCAAAAACAATTTTTAGTAGTTCCCTCTCCCCCCCCCCCCCCCCAAAAAAAAAAAATTTTGGGGCTTGCTTACTACTTCTATTTCTTATTTATTATTATTAAAAAAAAACAATTTTCACTGACGGCAAGACCAGAGAATTCTCATGACCGAGGATTCTCTGTTGTTGTTCGCTTGCAATGATCATGAATGATTTGTCAGAGAGAGAAGGATATGACCACTGGTATTGAAAATAGTTACAAAAATGCCATCCAAATATTTACAAAAAAAAAAGTCACCTAAAAAAGCTAAAACATAAAATGAAAGCTAAAAATAGATTGGAATTGTATTCTAAAAATTGTTTTGCACGGTACATTTATTTTTTTTTAAATGGTTTCTGAAAATAGTTTGTGGAACAACTTCAATATGTGTGGGACCTACCACATTTTGTTTTAAAAACTAAAAATTGTTCTTAAATTGACTTACCAATTCTAGGTATGACAAAGAGTCTGTTATCTTTAAAAATTATCATCATAATCACAGGTACAATGCAAAGGAAGTTGAGAATAGTGTCCTATGTTATAATAGAGTTGGATTAGTTGCTTTTAAGTTTTGAATTGCTAAAAAAAGAAGAAGAAGAAGAAGAAGAAGCCAATATTATATAGTTGTGAATAAAATTATAGTATGATTTAGGCTAAATACAATTTAGTCCCTTATTTACACAAGTTATCGATTTTGGTCCTTAAATTTTCAATTTAATATCTCACATTTATAAGTATGGTCAATCAAGTCTTTCTATAAGCTGACTCTCAAAAAAAAAAAAAAAAAAAAAAAAAAGTCTATAAGCTAAGGTTAATTTTTGTTTATGCTTTTGTGTTAGAACCCCTTTCCCTTTCCCTCTCTCTTTTGTGTGTGTGTGTGTTTGTTTCTCAAAAAAAAAAAAATTGCTTATGCATAATTTTTTAATCTAAATAATTCTTTATAATTTTCTTTTGGACAAAATGCAAAACTCGAGTTCCATCTTAGAACTTGAGTTTTTAAAACTCGAGTTGCATGTGGTGGCAATTTGATGTGGAAAAAAATTCGCTTGGAACTCGAGTTTTAAATACTCGAGTTCCTGCGTTCACCACCTGTTCTTCTTCCTCCTTCGTTCATCTTCTTCCTTCGTGAGTGTCTAGGTGAGTTCTTTCTTCTTCCTCTGCTCTTCTCTTCTTGTGGGTTCTTCTTCAAATTCTTCATATCTTTCTTCTTCTTCTTCTTCAGATTCTTCCTTTGTTCTTCTTCTTCCTTCATGGGTTCTTCTTCAAATTCTTCAGATCTTCTTCTTCTTCAAATTCTTCTTCTATGGAACTTGAGTCTTAGAGACTTGAATTCCAGGTGGCAAAAATCTCCATGTCAACAATGAGAACTCGAGCCGTTGAGGCTCGAGTTTTGTCACTGAACTCGAGCCTCTAGGGCTCGAGATGTTACTTTCTTAAATTGTTTTAAAGCCTTGCGTACTAACGAACTATATATGATGCTAGAGGGCAAATATCCCCTACTTTGAAGAACAAACCCTCACGCTCAAAAACAAACCTAGAAATTAAAACGTTAATATGAAGAACAAAAAAATCAAACCCAGAAAGTAAAATGTTAATTTGAAGAACAAAAAAAAAAAAAAAAACCCTCAAACAGATCCCTAACTCAATTGTTTGAGAGGAAGAGAAAGAGATTGAACTTACATTTGAATTTTTGTTCTTCAATGTTGTTCTCCATACATTACCGTTTCTTCAAATTAATTTCTGGGTTTTTTTAAGGAGTAAATGCATTTTTAGTCCCTACATTTTGGCCCTATTTCTATTTTGGTCTCTACATTTTCATTTCACTACTTTTAGTCTCTAAACCAATTAATGCGTGTTATTTTAGTCCTTTCCGTCAGTCAACAGACGGAAATAGCTAAGGTGGCTAACGGATGGATTAAAATATTATTAAAAATCCACTGTGCCACTCATCACTCATGCCACATGGGTTTCTGCCCTTTTATTTGACAATAATTTATATATATATAAAGCCACATCAGATAAAATAAAATAAAAATTCTAACCTTCTTAAGTTTTTAAGAGATTTAAAATTGAAAAAAAAAAAAACAAAATTAAAATCCAAAAATACATCAAGATCTATGTTCATCTTCAACAAGAACACAAACCCAGATTTTAAACATAAGAACACATGCCCAGATTTTCTTGCATTTTCTTGCCCTTTCTTGTCAACCAAACACAAACACAAATCGATCTCCAGCAAGAACACAAACATAAACCCAGCAGCAGATCTTCTCAGATTTTCTCAAGCCACAAAACCCAGATATACAAAATCACAACTCAAACCCAGATTTTCTCATATTTCAATCAACAACGAAACCTCCAGCAAATAAAATTCATAAACCCAGAAGCCAAATTCATAAACCCAGAAAATTCAGCATAAAAACACCATTAAAAAAAAAAATTCCAAAGCCCCCAACCTCAAACCCAAGAAAAATCATTTCTTAGTTCTTTTTCAGTCTTTGTTTGGTTGCCAAGAAAATGAAAGAATAAAAATTTGGACAACACCATCAAAGTCCATTCCATTTAAACCCAACTCCAATCAAATCCAAATCAAAAAATTTATCTAAACCCACTCGGTTACATACACATTTACATATACAAAACACTTACATGGTTTACATATACAAAACACGATTTGCAACACAAAATCTGCATTCCCAAAAATTCGAACCCAAGCCTATCCACTACCACAGAAACAACCACACCCACCCTAGATTGCCATCTGGAACCACCATTAGCTTATTCGTCACCACACAGATAGCCACACCCACCCTAAACCGCCGTCCTAAATCACCCCAAGCCGATCCGCCACCACACAAACAACTACACTAGATCTGAAACCACCAAACCCATCTCCAAATTTGCTGCAACATTTCCTCCTCTCTTAGGCACCACCGCCTAGGGTGTGGGTTTGAGAGGGTGAGGTAGACAACATGAGATCTGGCTTAGTGAGAGAGGTGAGAGAGGAAAAGAAAGTTTGTTGAGAGAGAGAGAGAGAGAGAGAGTTTAAGAATTTACACAAGTTTAAGAGTCTAAGCTGAGTGGGATTTGGGTCTCCAAATTGCGTGCGTTTATTTTCATCTTTGATTTCTAAGAAAAACAAATAAAAAATGTCGTATAAAAAAAATTCTCTTACTGTGTTTGTGATTAAATTTGGGTTTCTGTTCTTGTTCTTATGTTCTGGTGTGTTCTTATTTTTTTTTTAATTTTTAACTCATATTTTTTCTTTTGTTAAAATTGAGAAATAAATATTTTAAATTATAATCTGATGTGGATTGGGTGATGAGTGCCACGGTGGATTTTTAATAATATTTTAATTCCTCCATCAATCACCTCAGATATTTCCGTCTGTTGACTGATGGAAAAAACAAAAATAACATGCGTTAATTGGTTTAGGAACTAAAAGTGGTGAAATAAAAATGTAGGGGCCAAAATGGAAAAAAAACCAAAATGTAGGGATTAAAAGTACATTTACGCCTTTTTTAATTTTAAAATTAACGATTTCTTAAAATAAATAAATAAATAATAATTTAAATTTTTAAAAAATACAAAACGACATTATTTTGCTATACATAACGGCAGCAACTAACAAATTGTTAACGGAAGACTTAATTGAGAATAAATTAAACTTAGATGACTGAAATGACAAAACCCAAACTTAGAGGACTGAAATGAAAATTTGTGAAATTTAGAGGGTAAGTTTTGTATTTTAGCATTTTCTTTTTAAATGGGTCAAGTGCCTTAACCTCATGTCCTCCACCACCACCATCACTATGGGTGTGCAATAACCCATTCAACCTTGTCCACCTGTCCAACTTAGTTTTAATTTGAAGGGTCCCAAACGGTTTCAACCAAGTGGGTGGTCAAGTTATAGGTTGATCCTTGAAAAAAAAAAAAAAAAACCCCACATGCCCTTTGGTGAATGGTGGATCCTTGGGTACGTGTAACAAAAGGGTTCAAACTCACATGGAAACCCTAACCACAGCCCACAAGCATAGGTCAAGGAGAGGATATTGATCTTCTTCTTTTTTTAAGAAAGAAGACATCAACTTTATTAAGAAAAATTAGCCATGGTCGGAAAGAAATACAGAATTCAGGTGTGGAGGAACATTCTTAGTCCACACTGAAAAACCTCTAACATGTCTAGCATGTTTAGCTAGGTTATGTGCTACACTATTTCCGGAGCGAAGAACATGGGAAAATGAAACACAATTGCTTGCCACTAACATGGACTTTGCTGAGCTGAGTATGTGTCCATAGGTAGATAGGGACATCTCTTCCGAGTTCAGGGTGTTTATTACGTTAGCTTAATCTCCTTCCAATATGAATGAAGTGAAACCAAGGTCTTGTACAAAAGATAATGCTCTGGCTGCAGCCATTGCTTCAGCTTTCTTCGGGGAAAAAGGAAGGCTAGCTTGCTCGGACAGAGAGGCTATTGCTTGCCCGTTACTGTCACGAACAATCACTCCGATGCCGGCTTTCCTTATATCTTTGAATAAGGCCCCGTCGAAATTTACCTTGATCTTTCTCGCTGGAGGAGAAGACCACCTGAACTAAGTTTGTGGGCTGTGTCGGCTCTATTTTGAGGCGCCAGAAACAAAGTCGTGGAATGTGGCAAGGGCCTGTGAAGCTGCATGGATTACTTATGACAACGGGTAATCTTTGACTGAGGCTCGTATCTAGTTTTGACGGTGCCAAATGGTCCACATAACTGATGCCATTAACTCCACATTCTTCTGTTCTTCATATGTGAACATCAACACTTCTCGAATTGATGAGAAAGTTTTTGATTGTCTAAAGGAGAAGGAAGGAATGGATCCCCATATCTGTGAGAGCTTATTACATCCCCATAGTGCATGGTATATGTCTTCCACCTCCACCTTACATACTTCACATGTATCTTCAGTTAGTATGTGCCGCTGTCTCAGGTTGTACTTGACAAGAAAGGCGTTTTGGCAAGCCCTCCACAGGAAGTTACGTACCTTGGGTGGCACTGAGAGACCCCAAATCATCTTCCACAATCCGTTATCATTAGGGGTAGAACTTGGTTGCTGGCTTCTAAATTGCTCTTCGGCTGGGAACTTTGAACCTGACTTCACTGTATAACATCTTGAAGGAGTGAAAGGCCAAACCACTACATCTTCTACCTTATTCAAACAGAGAGGGATGCTTGCAATAAGCTCTGCCTCGTGGGGTGTGAATAGTCCATGCAGTAGGTTTTGATCCCACTTATGTGTGACTGGATCGATGACTTCTGAGACCTTCATGTCTTCAAAACCTTGTACAACGTGTGAACTGACCCGAGTATGTGTTGGTGAGGGCAGCCATGCATCATTCCACACACTTATGTCTTCTCCATACCCAACCCTCCATCTGACCCCCTTCAACAATAAATCTCGTCCTTTTAGAATACTCCTCCAAGCATAGGAGCTGGTGTTTGAATTAGGGGCTTCCAGGATGGAACAATGGGGAAAGAACCTCGCTTTGAAGACTCTATAGAATAATGAGTCTTTTTAGTGTAGTAATCTCCATGCCTGCTTTGCCAGAAGTGCATCATTAAAGTTAGCTAGGTCCTTGAAACCCATACCGCCCTCCGATTTGGGTTTGCAAAGAGTGTCCCACTTCACCCAATGTATTTTTCTTCTGTCTCCTTTTTGCCCCCACCAAAACTTTCTAGTGAGGCTCTTAATGTCTGCACAAAGTTCCAAAGGGAGTTTGAAGCAACTCATTGTGTAAGTTGGTATTGCTTGAACCACTGCCTTGATGAGGATCTTCTTGCCTGCCTGAGACAATAGTTTCTCTTTCCACCCCTGAAGTTTTTTCCACACCTTCTCTTTTATGAAGTTAAAACTGGCTTTCTTGTGTCTTCCTATTAATGATGGCAACCCCAAATACTTCTCATATTGCACAATCTCAGGTACATCCAATGCTATTTTAATTTGATTCTTGGTTTCTTCAGAAGTGGATTTACTGAAAAATATGGTGGCTTTATTTTTGTTGATTTGTTGACTCGAGCATTTGCCATATACTTCAAGGATGTTCATAATCTGCTGACATTCCTAAATTGTAGCCCTGCAAAACAGTAGGCTATCATCTGCAAAAAGGAGATGGGTTAGTCTGGGGCTATTTCTACAAAGAGAATAACCCTTGATATCACCCTGTGCTGCCACCTTAGTAATGAGGCCATGTAAACCCTCAGTGCACAACAGAAAAAGGAATGGTGAAAGTGGATCTCCTTGGCGGATCCCTCTGGAAGGTTTGATCAACCCTTTAGGTTCTCCATTCACAAGAATAGAATAGGAGACTGTTCTGACACACAACATCATCAGATTAATCCATTTTTCAATGAAACCCAACCGTCTCATCACAGATTCAATGTAAGACCACTCCACCCTATCATATGCTTTGCTTGTGTCTAATTTAATAGCCATATAATTCTCCTTTCCACCATGTTTCTGCATATTATGGAGAGACTCAAAAGCAACCAAAATATTATCAGATATAAGTCTACTTTTAGTAAAAACACTTTGATTCTCAGTAATAATATTTGGTAGTATTTTTTTTAGTCTATTGGCCAAGACTTTAGAGAAAATCTTATAAAGCACATTGCAAAGGCTTATGGGTCTAAAATCTGAAGCATGCTCAGGGGATTTATTTTTTGGTATGAGGGAAATAAAAGTATGATTGAGATGTTCAGGTAGCATTGCAAAATTAAGAAAATGCAAAACAAATTGTGAGACATCGTTACCAAGGGTACTCCAAAAGTGTTGGAAGAACAATGGCGGCATACCATCGGGTCCAGGGGCTTTTTGTGGGGCCATTTCATTTGTAGCCTTTTGCACCTCCCAAGCTGTGAAGTCTGATGATAGCTAGTGGTTCATGTCAGCACTAATCACTTTTTGTATTGAGTTGGTGGCTTCCTCGCACTGTGTGTCTACTGCCGAAGTGAATAGCCCTTGGAAATAGGACACAAGTATTTCGACCACTTCCTCATTACATGTACTCCATTGCCCTGTTGAAGCCCATAACTTTTGAATTGTATTTTTGCTTTTTCGTTGAGTGGCCCTACAGTGAAAGAATTTAGAATTTCGGTCACCTTATGAGGCCCATAACACTTTGGACCTTTGAAACCACATCCTTTGTTCTTTGTCCACCAGACTTGCTATCTCCTTTTTCAACTCTTGTAGCTGAAAATTTTGACCAGTCCGTATGGCCTCCTTCTCTGCATGAATCAATTTTTTTCTTTTCTGTTTCAACAAAGTTTGGATGTTGCCGAAGTGATCCTTGTTCCACTGCATCAGCTGCTTTCCACACTTTTTCGATCTTATTCACCGTTCTAAATTTTGGATCATTTGTGCCTCTAGCATCCCAGACTGCCTCAACTATTTCAGTACATCCCCGGTCAGACAGCTACATTTCTTCGAATCTGAAGAGTTTTGGTGTATTGTGAAAGTCCAGTCCCACAGTATTGATCCATAGTGGGCAGTGATCCGATGAGTCTGTGGTTAGATGTTGGACCTTTGTACCTGCAAATCTCAACAGCCAATCGTTAGTAGCTAAAGCATGATCAAGTTGCTCCTATATAGAATGACCTGTAGAGAAATGCTTCTGCCATGTAAACCGATGACCTGAGAATCCAAGATCAATAAAACCACATTCATCCACCACATCCCGGAATAACTGCATTTGCGCTTGACTTCTATTACTTCCTCCAAGTTTCTTTGAGCTCCCAAGAATTTCATTAAAATCCCCAGCACAAAACCAAGGGAGATTAAATTTTTTCTGAAGTTGTCGGAGCCTATTCCATGACTCATACCGTTTATGGGAAACTGGTTCTCCGTAGAAGCCTGTGAAGCGCCATTCATCCTCCCTTCCCTTATTAATAATAGAATCAACATGGTTCTTGGAAAAAGTATCTACATGTACATCAATTGAATTCCTCCAATATAGAGCCAACCCGCCCCTCTATTATTTCTTTCCACAAAGAATAAGTTGTCAAATTCTATCTTGCGCTTAATCTCTTGTAGCCTTGCTTCATCCGCCCATGTTTCGGCTAAAAACACGACGGAGGGATCTTTAGCCCGAATCATCACTTCAAGCTCCTTCACTTTCTACAGGTTCCCAAGCCCACGGCAGTTCCATACAATGATACTCATGGTGATTGGCGAGATTGTTGAACAGCCTCCACCATTGAAATGTCCTGTCCATCCACTCTTGAAACCTGATATTTTTTGCAAGGTAACTCGAGTTGAATTTCATCATCTCCCTCCCTTCACCGTTTTACTGCTACTGGGTTTTGTGTGTCTGCATCTGTCTTAGGAATATTACGTGCTAACTTCTTCCACTTCCTGAGTTCAATTGTATCGGGTATAGTAGTGAAGGAATGATTATCCACGAGTGCCACATTCTGATATTCCCCACTGTCCACTCTATCCACATTAACCCCTAAATTGTCTCCACTAGAGGCCGTAAATAATGAGGAGCCAGCTGTCTTATTTGGTGTGCTATAATCATGGGATTCAAACTTTTTTAGAGCCACATCAATCTCTTCAATTTGGGATTCAAAATCTTTTGGGTGGGGAGATGGATATATAATAGGAATGTTATTTATTACCTGAGGATTCTGGGAGGAATTCTTGCGTGAAATCTGCTGAGGGACATCCCTGTTTTCCGCCATATCCATATTTGAACCATTTTGGGAGTCAACGCTCGGCTATGACTCAGTGATGGGCTGAGTTTGACCAGCGCTTTGGGTGTCCACCGATGGCTTCTTCCCTGACTTGGCTGGTTGCTCCATGGTGTAATTGGCATTCGAACCTCCAAGGCCATCACGCATGCCTGAAACCGTTGTAAAAGATGCTTTCCCTGGGTTGTACGGAGTCACCCTGAGCCATGCACCATACCCCTGTACTTTCTCAGATCCAGAGCCTCTACTCGTGAGTCATGTCTCACATTCTTTCTCATCATGGGACACCAAGCCACACCAGTAACAAAAGTTATGGAGTTTTTTGTATTTGAATGACACCCATCGTTCATTGCCTTCTCCTATATCAATTTTACGACCTCGACATAGGGGTTTTGGGATATCCACCTCCACCTTTACATGGACAAAATCATTTCCCACCAGCTCTTTTGTATTCTCCGCCTCTAAAATTGCTCCAAGGGATTCACCTAGTTCTATTGCGGTCTCAGGGTCCAGTAATCTCATCGGTAGACCATGAATTTGCACCCAAAAATTTACCTTTGTGAATCGTAAATTTTTGGCTGGGTCCTGTAGTCGTAGCATTGGAGTAGCACTAAGTGCTTGTCAAAGGACCATGGCTGTTGCGCTAAGACTCTTTCAGCGTCAGATTCTAACTCAAAACTAAAAAGCAGTACGTGATCATCCATTTCCCTGATCTTAAACTCGTTACGGGCTCTCCACAGGGGTTTAAAGGTTCGTCCAATAACTTCCACGTTAATGGCACGTCTGGTCAGGAACTTTGCTGCTAATACATACTCCTTACGCTTTAGATTTTTTGATTTTGTTAGGTTCAGTTTGGTCCCTTCTTCAGCCGTTGGGACAGCTTTTCCCATTCGTTAAGAATATCTTCCATGCCGGATGCGGTTTTTGAGAGTTTTGGAAAGAAAAGAGAGAGAAGAAAAGTGTTTCCCAGATCCCAGGAAAAGAAAACCCAACAAGCCCTACTGTTAACAGTGTTAGCAGAGGGAGGAGAATATCATTCCGAGGAAGATAACCAAATTCTACGTACCGCGGTCTCCAAAGAGAGCGATGTGGTAGAGAAATTTTTTTTTTAGGATATTGATCTTTGTACTTGGAAAGTTCACACATTAGCCATGAAGCTAACATGTGAATCCTAGCCCAAATAAAGAGCACAAAACACAATAAATGATCCAACACAACAAAGCATAAATGCCCACACACACTTGACAAAAATGCAAAAAGATGGTAAAATAAAGTTTTACCTATGTGACGGTAGAGAGATAGGGGGTAATTGTGTTCTTAAGGATGATCTCATACGAATGTTTATGGAATTTTTGTGAGGAAGAGGGAGAGAGATGATGAGATAAGAGAGTCATTGCATGAATGAATGAAAGAGTTTTCTGTGTTCTTGAAGTAAGGAAGGATGAGAGAGTGTTTGAATGAACGGGAAAAAAAGATGATAAGAAAAAATAATCAAAGACCGAGAGGATAAGGCCAGCGGTTTGGGCAATGGCGACTCTGGGATTTGGGCCAGAGATGTTACGTCCACAACATTTTCACAACAAATAATAGGTGCTACGTTCACAATATTTTCATAACATTTTCACAACAAATAATACATGGTTAGTTGTTATTGGTTCAAATTTGAACCTATCACTGAGATTATTTTTTTGCTCCACCGGTAACAACTAGTAACAACTTGTCACTTAGGATTTGTTGTGAACATATTATGGACATGTCATTTTTTTTTATAGGGTGTTAATAAGAAGACGAATCTTGAGTAGGAGATAAATTTTGTGGTCTACATTGTTTTATAACAAATTTGTTCATAGTACTAAGAAGATAATAAAAGATAAACTATAAGTTCATTTGATATATTGTTTCTTTGAACATACTAATTATGATTGCTAAGATTAAATCTTGGAAATAATCTATTGTTTATAAATACAATACCACTTATCTTTAAAAAAATAAAAATTACAATTCCACTATGCACTATTGGTGTAATGGTCACTTTGTAAGTACAAGTTTTTGTGGGTTGGGGGGCAAGGGTTGGGGTTTAAGTCTTTAGGAGGGAGTTTCACACACATATACACTTAGATTAGGCTAGAGTGAGATTTCTATCTCAAATTATAAAAATAAAAATACAATAAACATATTAATTATTATTGCTTAAAATATTTTATCAATTAGTTTATGTCTTTACTCTGTACAATTCTTTTATTTAACAATTCAACTCAATTTTGACAACTATTGGTCTTTGAAATTCTATTAAGAAAATATTTGTTGTCTTAACATTTGTTTTTGTCTTCACTCAATCACCCACGTGTCCCACCCCTTTGTTTTTTATTTTTTATTTTTTATTTATTTTTTTAATTATTTATAATCACTCTTTGTCTAATTGTTTAATTGTCTATTAGTGTTAATCTTTACTAACTATTGATTGACTAACTGACCGATGCCTCAATCTCCACTTAACAAATAACAAATTTAAAACACATTCAAATTCAACCACTCCACTTGCGGGTTCGATCAAAAGTATAAATTAATTGTAACTTTATTTAACAATTTAACTCAATTTTGACAACTATTGGTCTTTGTAATTCTATTAAGAATTTATATTGTGTTTGTTTTTGTCTTCACTCAATCACTCTCCTGTCCCACTCCTTTGTCTAATTATTTATTTATTTTTTAGAATCATCCTTGGTCTAATTATTTAATTGTCTTTTAATGTTAACATTTACTAACTACTGATTGACTGACTAGCTTATGTCTCAATCACCACTTAACAAATAACAAATTAAAAACACATTCAAATTCAGCCATACACTCACAGATTCGATCAAAAGTATAAATTAATTGTAACTTTATTTAACAATTCAACTCAACTTTGACAACTATTGGTCTTTATAATTCTATTAAGAAAATTTTTGTTGGGTTAACATTTGTTTTTGTCTTCACTCAATCACTCCCCTGCCCCACCCCCTTATCTATATATTTTTTTTAAATGATGATGCTGAAAATCATTAGTAAGTCACACAGTCCTCACGTACTCAAGACAACACCTGCACAACATAGAAACAGAAGACCTTAAGAGAGTACCGGTGTGGTACCGGCCAAAGATCCTCCGAAGGTTAAGTTAGAGAACTTTCTTCACAACTCTAGAGTGCCAGAGCTAGGGGAAATTATGCGTACCTTGGTTTGTGAGGGTTTTGGGGTTTTATAGTGGCATAGGGTTGACATTCGTTCCTTGGCACAGAGGGCCTTTCCTTATAGAGAAGTTCTTCATTAATACGCGTATCTTGCGAGATCCTTTCCTTGTAGCAATCCCCTTGTTTAGGGTTAGTCGTGGGGAACAAGATGTTTCCTTATATACTCATGCGTGGAGGCCAAGCAAGGCCATGTCAGACCCGTCAAAGGCTTACTTATCCCCTTCAACTTCCTTCTTCCTTCCACCAGCTTCTTGTCCCGTCTATGCATTCTGGTCGTCCCATTCAGGTGTCGTTGATCTCGAGGCGCAGCCGTCGGCCTTAAGGTGGAACCGTCGGCTTTATGATATCGTCGTTTATGTTGATGAATGCACAGGCAAGGTCGATGGGTTTATTAGGACCGTCAGCTTTGCCTTATGTGAATGACTTTATCAAACTTTCAGAATTACCCTTTTCATTAAATATTTAGAATCACCCCTTGTCTAATTGTTTAATTGTTTTTTAGTGTTAACACCTAATTACTGATTGATTGATTGGCACATGCCCCAATCCCCACTTACAAATAACACATTCAAATTCAACCACTTCACTCACGAATTCGATCAAAATTTTTAATTAATTGTAACTTTATTTGCAAGAATAGATTGTTAAGGGGATCATATTCAAGTTTATTTCAGTTGGACTTGGACTTAAAAAAGATTTAGAGTTAGGGACTCAAAATGTTCAAATTTTCTTTTTAGGGGGTCAAAAAAAAATTTTGAGTGAAGCAACCAAATACTAAATTTTTTTAATAAAATTATATATTTAATATCTTCAAATAAAATTTGAGTATAAATTTATTTATTAGTGATTAGTTATACATTTATTTAATTTTTTTTTTACAATTTTTATATTATATAGAAGTGTTAATGTGGACAAAACACAAAGAAAGTGTAGGCGGAATTTTTTCTTTTTTCTTTTTTATAATTAAGAGCTAAGTTTCAAGAACAAACACAAAGGGAAAGTACAAAAAGAACTATATTTTTTTAGAGAACTGTCAAACTCAAAATGAATGAGTAGACTCATTGCTAAGCTTAATGGGAAAAGATGGTTTGAAGCGTAACTAAGAAGCTTTAAAAAAAAAATCACTTTTGAGCATTTTTTTTAGATTGAGAGAGTGATCTTTCAGCATTCGTGTGTGGGAGATTAATGAGTTCTACACTCTAAAACTAAGAAAAACGAACAGTCATTACCACATCCAATGATTTTTTGTTTTTGTTTTTCTTTGATAAAAAAATACTTTTTATTTATTGGCTAATATTTGGGCTTAATTAATACTCCCATTGGTACATAGATATCTCTATTGGATAAATTTTAGGTTTTTTTTTTTTTTTCATTAGGGGCCTTAGGCAGTTGCCTATTTGCCTTATAACTCCCGTCGGCCCTGCCCATAAGTAGTCACTTTAAAGGGAACTCCACCCTCATCCCAATGTGGTTAGATTACTTTGATCAAACACTTGAATACTTTGGCTAATTTAAAGCCAAACCCATAAATTAGGGTTTAACCTAATCAAAGTGGGCTTGAACTAGGGTTATGCTTCATACTCCGTGCATGACCGTTTGGTTAGCTTAAATTGACTCATGTATCAATGTCTCTCTAGCAGATTTTCAAAAAACTGTAATATAGGTTTTCTTAAGGTTGAGACAAAAGATTTTTAGGGGAAAATGGGCATTTGCCCATAATTTACAAATTATATAGCAATTTGTTCCTCTTTTCAAACTATTTAGGGATATGTCCCTGTTTTAGAACTCGATTTTTAGAAAATTGAGTTCTGCTTATAACTCGATTTCAAGATTTTGGAGTTATGGCTAAATTCTGCCATGGTGGACTAAGCTGGCGTGGCTTTTCCATTAAAAAAATCTGGGTGGAACTTGATTTTAACAAAATCAAGTTCCATACAAATGTTAATTGGAGAGTGAAGAAGAAAGGAAGAGAGAAGGAGAGTGATGTGAGAGGAAAAGAGAAGAGAGAGAGAGAGAGAGAGAGAGAGAGAGTGAGTCTAAGAGAGTGAAAAAGTTTTTTTATTTATTCATTGTTTTTGCAAAACTCGATTTTAATAAAATTGAGTTCTACGTGGCATTTTTTCAGCTTCCACCATGGCACAAGGCACAGGGAACTCGATTTTAATGATATCAAGTTTTACATAGAACTCGATTTTAGCAAAATCAAGTTTCAAAATAAGGACATATCTCTAAATAGTTTGAAAAGAGGGACAAATTACTACATATTTTGTAAATTAGGGGCAAATGCCCATTTTTCCCAAGCTTTTTATGAGAAATTGAAGGTGGACAAAATACGATGTTGACACCAACAAAAGATGGCAGGCCTATTGCTCATGGTTTTTGACTTCCAATATGCTTAAGAGCAAGACTTAAGTATAATACTTATGTACTGTTTCTTAAGATTCTGCCATGCAGATTTTTTCTCATTGATTGGAAGTGTATTTTTTAGTTAAATAGCCATATGACTGAATCTGAAGAGAGAAACCTAAGGAACAGCACCTAAAGTACTGTACCTAAGTTTTGTCCTATGCTTAATATGCTCTATAATTTATTGCTAATCTCGGTGTTGTGTTATTTTTTTTTATTTTTTTTTTTAAAATTTTGTTTTTACCTTTAATTAGTTGCTATTCTGAGGAATATAGAAATAGTATTTTGCACAAAGTAGTGCAACTCTTCACATTGGTTATTCATTTGTTTTTCTAGTAGCACTTTGATTTATCATATTAGGTTCACTTGCTTTGACATAATTAATACATGTGTCAATTTTTGTGTTGACATGCTTAGCACGCAATTGACTCGAAAATAATTCAATTCATTATTTGTGTGTCAAGATGGGTTGACCAGTTTGATAAGAACTTGTTCGCATAAATGAATGTCATTTTTATTCAACACAAAATTTAATTTTAAATATATAATTGAGTAATCAAAAGAATTTTAATGCCTATAGTCATTAAACCCAAAGTTCATAACCATTTTCCCTTTAAAAAAAAAAAAATCTCATTTCATTTTATTTTTCATAGATTGAATATTTCCCAATTTGGTTGGAACTTCGTTGGGTTGAAATAAGAATATTTATATTGTATGTTATTAGTGTTTTTATAATAACTGATTGTATTTTTATGCTATTAGTACTTTAATTAATGTTATTAAGAGATAGAATTTGTCTAAAACTTATTAATTTAGAATTATAACTAGTAGTATAATTTACATGCTTAGTCTAAGGACACAATTTGACTCCCAAGCCCAAAGGAAGTATGAACTTAGGCCCAAAGAGCCCAATACAATAAATTTGTAGAGAGTGAGTTGGAAAATTGGGCTTTAATGAGTTAGACAGCAAGTAAAGTGGATACAGATGACAAGAAAATGAAGATAAACTGGTTTAATCTAAAGAAAATCGTCATCGGCACAGTACGAGGAGATTAGTTCTTATATATTAATTCTTAAGTTTGATTACAAGTTTCACTCTTGATTGCTACAATATTTTTCTCTCAATTTCTCGATCCCTCTCTTTAGGATCTTCTTTCTATTTTATACTATCCTCCTCCTTCATCTTTACCCTTCACGTGTAGACTAGATTGCTAGTGTTGATCCTTGTCCCATCAGCACCTTTTTGAAGTCTTTGGGGAGTAGCTGTAAGGTTGAAAAATACTGTTCAAGTATTACTTCTTCATTAATGCGGTTAGAGATTTAGCTGTAGAGCATTTAATGCGGTGGTAGTAGCTTTCCCTTGAGATATTTCATGGCCTCCCTTTGTCCTGTTCCTTCTGGATACTTATTCTCATTAGTGGAATCGTCTAGAACATTGCTCTTGGTGTCAGACCACACCTTCTGACCCCAGCTTTGCTCAGCCGAGGAAGTGTTCCTCCTCGGACCGCCTTCTTAGATGATCATGATCAGACTTCACCTCTTTACTTACTAACACGGATTCTTAGGAAGGTGTTTACCTGTCCTCGGACTATTTAATGTCCTCAGATTGGGCCTCCAGCCCAATATATACATAGATATGTAATCCTAGGCCTATCACCCCTACACTTAGAAAATATACAAAAAGTTAATAATTTTGGGTTATATTTTTTAAAAGTTGAAATGGGTTATGTTTGTATTATTCCTATTATTTATCTATACTACTAATAACTGGATTCCTTGTTTGGGTTTCATCATTTTTCATACTAAAAGATCCTCACACGAATTCTTAAACTCTCTAAAATTTCCCTATATTTTAATTAAATAATTTTAAATTTAAAAGCACAAACTGGTTAAAAGAGTAATTTACTATTTTAAAAAAGTTCATAAGTTTTAGCTTTTTTCTTTTCTCTTCTCCAATTTGAATTACCACTTTTTATTATTATTTTAAATTCAAAATTTCAAACTTTTATAAACTCTCATGTATAGAAAGATCCTAAAAATTAGGACACTATTACTATTTCACATTTAAATATTATGACACTAAACTCAAAATTAAAAATTAAAAAGTGCCTCATTAATGAGGCTAGTAAGAAATAAAATTATGTTAATTAATTCAGATCACATTTAAAAAAAAAAAAATTAGGACACTATCTTTATCTTACATTTAAATATTATGACACTAAACTCAAAATAAAAAATAAAAAAGTGCCTCATTAATGAGGCTAGTAAGATATAAAATTTTGTTAATTAATTCGGGTCACATTTTTTTAAATGTGTTGAGAGTTGAGACTGTATTTAATATATTTTTTTTAAATGCATGCCTATATTACTAACCCCAAAAAAATAATCACATATTAGAGGGGTAAAATTACATAAAAAGGCCAAAAGTTTATACCATGTTTCAAATTAGGTTGCATGTTTTTAATTTTGCCATTTAAACTCCTATCTCTATTACGAATTTATTTTTTTGTTGGGATAGAACTAAGTAGAGAAGAAAAGAAAACCATTGATAAAATTTTGTATTATATCTAAATAATAAGTTTTATTTTTTCTAGCAATCACTTTCTTACTCTAACAGAACCCTCTATCTCATTTTTTTAATGGTTGTTAAATTGATTTATGAACAATCCTCGATGAAATGCAAAGTTTTAATCAATATATATATATATATATATATTTTTTTTTTTGCCTTACCCCACTTTGTTAATGTCCAAAAAAATAATAAATGAATAGCAAAAATAAACATGAGTTTCAAATTGAAATGAATTCATAAATTTGAGACAATATTAAACTTGGAACTCAATACAATATGAAGCATGGTATAAACTCTAGGCAATTATATGTAGGGTTCATTTGGGAATAACTTATTTAATTGAAACTGAAAACTTTTTACTGAAAGTATTGTAGATAAACCTAAAAGTTAGTTGAAATAATATAATAGGACCCATAAATAGTACCAAAAAGTGTATTGAAATCTATAAATAGTAACAAAATAAACTATATAATAAAAGAAGCGGTCCAATATAAGCTATCCCAAACACAACCGTAATTTATCAATTCGTTCAATAAACACACTGTGTTAGCATTAATGGTTTTGACATGATTATTAAATTGGTTATATTCAAATTTCTTTTTAATATTGTTTATAATTTGATAATTGGGTAGAAAAATTTGAACCTTAAGTGACTTCCCTAAAAAAAAAAAAAAAACTAAATATTACTTAATTAAGTTACAAAACACTTCGTATCACATATTTTTTGGAGGGGATCAAATATCTGATTATAATTATTATTTATTTTATTTTTTGATCGAAAAGGATCTTGAATTTTTCTACCCAAAAAAATAAAAGTTTGATTTAAAAAAAAAATGGGGGGGGGGGGGGTATGAACCGTAAAATGGAATCTACGCTAAGAGGAAGCAGCACGTGGCGGACATGTAATGGTTTAAAACCCTAAAAGTGGGCCCCACACCTCACCTAAACGCTCTCTCAAATTCGAAACCTATAGGAAAGCGCGAAATTTCAAGCTGCCCATATCTCTCTCTCTCTCTCTCTCTCTCTTTGTGCGTGAGAATTTAAACTTTGAAATTGAAAGCGCATAAAAGATTGTCTCGAAGCGAGAGAGAGAGATCCAGAGAAATTCGTGCCCTCTTTTTTAATTTCTTTATTAATTAAAAATAAAAATTGAATTTTATTTGTTTTTTAGCTTTCAAAAATTTAAAAACATTACACTTTAGTAGTTTCTAAAATTGGAGCTATCTCATTTCATTTTCCCTCAGCTCCACTCCTTTCGTACTACTTAGTAAGTTTCTTCTTCTTCTTTTTTCAAAAAATGTGGATTAAGGCTCTGTTTGGTTGCCGCTAAAACTCATCACAAAACGTATTATTGTGTGAAACTCTTGGAGTCTTTGGTTTTCGTTGTTGTTAGATCTCTAGGGTTTTTCTTTTTGATTTTTTGTTTAAGTTTTGTTTGGTTGCTGAGAAAAATTAAGTAAAAGAGAAGAAAGAAAAAAAAGAAAAAAGAAGGAAAGTAAGAGAGAAAAAGAATGGGAAAATTCATAACTTCTAAGTCTTCTATGTCCTGATGATTTTGGCTAGTTATAATAATTCTAAAAGTAAGTTTTGTGGTTTCTATTTTCTGAGATTAAACTACTATCTTTGGCTTAATTTTTCTCAATAACCAAACGAACAGTTAATGTCAATGTGTAATTTGTGTTTCTTTTTGCCATACATTTTCTCAGGAACCAAACAGAGGATTGGGGGTTTCTTTTTAATTTTGTTTTGTTTTTTCCTTTCTTAAACTTTATGTTAAAACTTGTAAGCATGTATTGCTACAGTGCGCGCATGTTTCTTTTCCTTGCATTTTTGTTTCTTTTCTGTTTGGTTGCTAAGAATTTTGAGGAAAGGAAAAGTAAAGAAGAGAAGAAGAATGGGAAAATCTTTAAATCCCATGCATTTTTTTTTTTGTTTCTATTATGATTGTGTTAACTTCCAAAAGTTTTAACTTTTTAGCCTCAAATTGCTTTCTCAAATAATTATTGTCTTTGGAGAGTGAAATGTGAATTTGTAATTTCCAGACATTTTTCACTGAGCTATTGTATGGTTTGATTTATTTGAAGATTAAAATGTTTTCCATATTATCCATATTGTTATTAGTTTCAAGCATTCATGGCTTAAGTTGAGCTTTCACTGACAAAAATGTTAACTTGAAAGGCGAAATTTACATATCAAACAGAGTGTTGATGTGAATGCGTAATTTCTAGTTTTCTTTTCTCTGACTTTATTTTCTGTCTCATTGTAGGGTTTGATTTAATTGAAGAGCAAAATGTTTGCCATCTTATCCATATTGTTATTAGTTTCAAGCTTTGATGGTAAAAGTAGAGCTTTCACCAATGTTTTAACCCATCAACAATGTAAACTTTGAAAGGCGCAATCTGTGCATGTTTAGAACTTTGGTCTTGATTTACATATCGAGATGAAGACACATGCACATATGAAAGCGCGAGGAACCACTAGGGTGAATGCACAGCAGGTGATTTTTGAGCTAAAACATAAAGTGGTTATCGCGCTGAACAAGCTTGCGGATAGAGACACATACCAGATTGGTGTTGATGAGCTCGAGAAAACTGCTGAATGTTTAACCCCAGATGGGATTGCCCCGTTTTTGTCGTGTATATTGGATACTGATTCAGAACAAAAGAGTGCTGTGAGAAAGGAGTGTATTCGATTGACGGGTACATTAGCGAGATTTCATGAGGGTCTTGTTGGACCGCATCTTGCCAAGATGGTTGCTAGCATTGTTAAGCGGCTCAAGGACCCAGATTCTATAGTGAGGGACGCATGTGTGGAAACAGCCGGTGTTTTGGCTTCGAAATTGAGTAATCGTAGGGGTGAGACTGATGGTGTCTTTGTTGTGTTAGTGAAGCCGCTTTTTGAAGCTTTGGGTGAACAAAATAGGCAGGTGCAGTTGGGTTCGGCATTGTGCTTGGCTAGGGTCATTGACAACAGTCATGATCCTCCAATTTCAATCTTGCAGAAGATGTTGGCTCGGACCACAAAGTTGCTTAAGAATCCACATTTTATGGCAAAACCAGCGGTGATTGAGTTGAATAGAAGTATTATTCAGGTCAGTTTAAACTGTAGCACAGAAGTTGATTTGCTAAATTGTCTTTGATTTTTCCTTACGAATTATGATTTGGTATAATGAGTTCAAAATTTAGTTTTTATTTCTTTACCTAAGGCCATAAAATCAATAAAATAGTTTGTCGACATTTTTTAAGGCATTTGTTCTATTTACGTAAGTTTTTTAGTGTAATTGGTCTAAGAAGGGATATATTTGAAATTAAATAAATATTGTTTTAATTATTTATATTCTTTTTCTTTTTTGATAAATTAAGTGACTTTTGTTCTTAAAGGGACAAAAATTTCCAGTTTCAATATTGATAGTTGTGAACCTATGTCTTTCCAAAAGGCCATCCACAGTGTCTGTACCTATTCCTTTTAAAGAAGGAAAACCTGTTTTTTAGTGCTTTGTTATCTTAATTATAAAAGAGGAAGCACAAGAAGAATGTTTTTTCTTTGTTCTAATTATGAAAAACAGTGTGATCATCATTTAAAATACTATTTGGCATAGGCTATCAAGCTGCCAATCAGCCTATTTTGGATACCTCCTATATTTTCTCTTATTTCTTTACTTCCATTAAGTGATTTCTTTTTAACATTCGGTTTGATTGTACATATATCTTTATTTTTTCTGTGAACTCTCAAATTTAAAAAACATGGAGCTTTTCAATCTCTACTTCAGGTCGGGGGTGCTCCCACACAAAATATTCTATCTGGTGCAATGGCTGGAATCCGAGAAGCTCTGAAAAACAGTGACTGGACAACACGCAAAGCTGCTTCTGTGGCATTAGGGGACATTGCTGCAACTGGTGGATCCTTCTTGGGATCCTTTAGGACTTCCTCCATCCGCTCTCTTGAATCTTGTCGTTTTGATAAGGTTAGTTTAATAAATATCTACATTCAGAGAAGTTTCTTGTCTTCCAATTGATTAAAGTGGACCCTATAGATACTTCCTGTGCTTCTTATAGGTTAAACCAGTTAGGGATGCAGTACTGCAGGCCCTACAGTACTGGAGAAGTCTTCCAGGGCCCGATACTCCTGAACCTTCAGAAGCTGGATCTTCTATAAAAGGTTTAGTGGCTGATGTCCATTGATATGACATTTTTGTTTAGATAGGTGTTATGTTTAATGTTGATTATATGCTCTGGTTAGTTCCATTGTTTTTCTTGTAGCTTTTTTAAATTTGGTCATGTTGCTTTGTAAGCCTTGCAAATCTGTCAAAGAGGAATCAGAAATTAAAAGCATCTTTATGGGGTCATGGATATTTTAGTGCTGCATGGACTACAGTGTAGCTGTAGAAATAGTTTTAAGTACTCCAAGTAGAATATGATCATATAGGGAATGTGGAACACTGAGTTTAGTTACTTTAAGGCAGTAATTCATGAAGTGGAACTTTTGAAATAGGGTTAATTTCTGTATGCTATGCTTAATCTAAAATATGTTCTTGTGATCATTGGTATTGGATTCAGGCATTTGGGAAATTAAACCTCGGCTCAGATAATTGTGGGCTGTAGTGTATATCATTTGGTCTGTTGATATATAATTTTTTCGAGAAGCAAGGTAATTTAGTGAAAAGAAGGAACACCAACCAGTACACAAGTGTACTTAATTGACCTTTTTCTGAGCTTGGGTTCAATTGCCCAAATGAACCTCCGTATATGCAAGAGTTGCTACACTCATAATCTAACATGGATTGTTAATTCACCTGTTATTCCAGATTACATAAGTTTATAGAAAGACAGAAAGTTAGAAGGAAAGGAACTGGTGCTTATATAAAGCAAAGTAGAAAGGGGAAAAGGTCATGATGGGAATATGATAATGTCTGATCATTCTTGTTATTCATCTTTTATTGTTAACCTGCCTTGGTTGATAATATCCTATTCCTCTTTATTTTCATGAAAATTCTATGAATTGTAAGGAATTTATTGGGCTACGTTAAATTGGAATTGCAATGATTACTCTAGTTTATAAGCTCCTGTGCAACTTTTAATTATTTGTGTCATCTTTTCCTGTATTAGTTGTTCAGAGAAGTCTTGTACTCTTGTTCATGTATTTTCTAATCAATCAGTGGAAGGAAGTAGAAAAGTGTCATTTTATACTGTTTTGAACTTCTTTGTCATATTAAATCTTTTACCCAATTTGTTCAACAGAGCAAGTTATAGAACTTGGAACTATGATGTGGGTATATGTTTACATTCTCTCTTTCTATGCTTCCCTTCAATGTCATTTTTATCATACAATTTCTGCAGAAAATTATTGTGGAGGTGACTACAGTGATCTCACCAGTACCAGTGAGTCTGGATGGAAGGATGTCACCCTCAAGAAAACTGGTACAGGCTCAACTAAGGGCAGGGCTCCTTTGTCTATCAGAAAAACATGTCAAAATTATGTGGAAAACCCTAAACATTCCAAAGCAGATGATTGGCAAATTGAAATTGCTGTTCCAAAAAGCCATAATGTTTCTTTAGCAGAATTTCATAATGAAGAATCTGAGGGTAGTTCTGTTACCAAGACGTTAGAAAGAATGAGTGCTGAAGGTACAAGCCCACAGGATACTGGGTATGAATATGTACCAATGGATGACAAACAAGAGTGTTCTTCTGTGTCCAATCTTACTACTGATAACTTTGAGACCAAGTTTGTGACAGTTTCTCATGAATGCCTTGAGGAAGGTGGTCTACTCAAGCCAATTCGAAGAACTCAGCGGTTCGCAGCTGAAGAAGTTAGTAGTGAGGAACAAATGTACTTGGCAAAGAGGCAGGATCGTAGAAGTCTTGATTCTACTGTTACAGAGTCTTGTTCCCAAACTACCCGTGGATGTTGTTCAGAACTAGCGAATGAAATGGTTTGCATTCGAAAGCAACTTTTGGAGATTGAAAACAAACAGTCAAACCTAATGGATCTCTTACAGGTAAACACTGTAGGATTCTGAGATAGTAGTATAAATTTTGTACTTAACTGTTGGTTCAGAGCTCCTAGATATATAACACAAATCATTTTTTTATAAACAGCCTGAGGCACCCAATTAGACTCATGTATAAGATCTTCTCTGCTAAATATGAGTATATAAGATTATAGAGTCGTGTATGAGATCTTCTCTGCTTAATATGAGCTTATGAGGTTAATTGATCTCTCTAAATTGCCTTAGGGCATAAATGTAACGACTGGTACATGATTTCTGCATCCCTCTTTCTATTAGTTGTTCTTTCTTCACATTCAAGAACATCCATGATCCGTTACATTCCATTTGCAATGTTTATCCTATCATACATGTCATTCTGTTGTGATACTTCTTAGCCATCAGCATGGGCAACTGTCATATGTATTAAAATTTTCTGCAGGTGTTTACAACTGGCGTAATGGATAGCTTGACTACAATACAATCAAGGGTGGTAGGTTTAGAACATGTAGTTGACAGGCTAGCTCAAGATATTGTACACGGGGGGAGATATTCTGATTCAGCAAGCTCCAAAATCTTGAAGCAGAGCCAAAGTGTGCATTCTCCGCGACTCTCTACGTGCACACCTCGACCATCTGTTGATATTCGCAATAGACAGCCTTCATTGTTGTCTGTAAAAAGTTCTGATATTTGGGATGAAAATGCAGTTGGTAGGTGCAGGTCAAGAAATTCTGCTAAACAAGGTACAGATATTTGGACAAATTCTGAGGTGAAGATCACTAGGAATCCTGCGGGGAAAGTCATGCAGAAAGGTTCTGGGCAGGGAATGCAAAATGTTGGTTGTGGCCAAACAAGAAATGCTAATGCTATTTTTGCTTCAGCTTCTAGTACTAATGTCAGACAACATGGTTTAGAAAGTAAGAACAACCTTTGGAAACGTGTGAAAGGTTATTTATGTGAAGGGGACCTAGACTCTGCATATGCGGAAGCTCTCTGTTCACATGATGAACTTGTTCTGGTTGAGCTACTTGATAGGACTGGTCCTGTTCTGGAAAGTTTGTCACCAAAGACTGTTAGTGACATTCTCAGTACTTTGACATCATATCTCCTAGAGCAAAGATTTATGAACTCCATAATCCCTTGGTTGCAGCAGGCAAGTTGTTTGTACAAATTTACTTTCTATGTTACCGTGATTGTGGGTGCTGGATGCTTATACCATGCCATTTAGGGTCAGTTTAGATACCGTTTATTGTTAAAAATTGAAAACTAAAAACACTGTAGCAAAATAATTTTTAAATGTGTGAATAGTGCCGTGGGACTCAGTTTTAAAGAAAAATTTGCTGAAATTCTTACTTGTGGGTCCTGTGAACAGTGTACGGGACCCACACAAAAAATGCAGCCCATTCATAAACGCAAATGCGTTTTGTATCCAAACTAACACTCAATGCTTCCTGGGGTACTTAATTGAACATAAAATACTTGGTTGTGTTCTTGCAAGTGCATACTAGTGTTGTAAAGGGTGAGTGTTTTGGTTCATCTAAATACTTAGGGTAATCAAATGGGAACTTGGTTATTTTTGGCTTAATCTTAAGTGATTAATCCATTACTTACAACTGTTTAGGATTTATCGGAGTGTAAATCGGATTATAACATGTAAATAGAATTATTTATGGTTATATATATATATGTAAATTTGGCAAGATATTAGAAAATAGAAATAAAAATGTTAAATGAAATACTGTAACTTACCCTCTTAACTTGTCCTGCCAGGGGAAGAAAGGATATTTTTTCAGTAAATTTTTTTTTTAAAAAGTCATGTTTATATGCCAACACCTTCTGCTATGAACTTTTCATCGACCTCTCCCCCTCATACACACTCACAGATCTGTATACATTTTTGTGCGTACATATGTATGTTCATCCACAAAGACAGTTGGACACGCACCCACATGAACACACACTGATGCAGGGAGCACAACCAAAATTGTTTTAGAATTAATTATTTTTATGCTTTCTTCCAGATCTCATTTTTGAATTGGGGTTTTAATGTTGTTGAGAATTTTTTGGGATGTAATTGTGTCTTAATGTAATCCCTGAAGGCTAGTAAACAGAGGCTTTAGGAATGGTTTGAGAGGGTGCAATTTGAGTAGAGAATATCCTGATTGAGATTTTGTCTCAACTCCGTGGTGACTCCAAGCACTTCTAGGTGGTGAAGCCTAGAGTTTTGTGACTCATTCCCTTTTTCCCCATTATTTTACTCTTTGCACTACTAGTGCAGCATCAAACACGCATGTCGCACACGCACACATGAAGACACAATTCTGTCATTCCTGTGAGTTTTTTTTTCATGACTATTGCATATGCAGAAACACTTGGAAATATTTTTTCATGACGATTGCATATGCAGAAAAACTAGGAAATTTTAATGAACTTATAATTTGTATAATTAGATATATCAAATGCTTGGTAGAAAAACAAGGATGCAAGTAATGAACCCTTAATCCCTTATCCCTGAACCTCTCTCTGTGCTTTGTATTACTGTGATATGTATGTTTGACTTTATGGGCACTACTTTGTGTTATAACTGCATATTTGTGCTCAGTGTAAATTAGTTGTAGAGTTCAGAGAGAAGATTACGAAATAATAACATTTGCAAACTGTATTTCCTACATATGATTAGTTGGATATTTGTAATTTTGTTGGTTCTCAGTGTTTTGTGCTTTGTAAATTAGTTGTAAAGTTCAGAGAGAAAATTCTGAAATAATAACATTGCAAAACTCTATTTCCTACATATGATTAGTTGGATATTTGTGATATTGTTGGTTCTTAGTGTTTCATGCTTTAGATAACCTCATAATGATCCCTTTTTCTTTCTCATGTTTTTGCTCTTTGTAATGTAAAATTTCACTCTATAAAGAGTAAATAATAAGTGCATGCATCTCTTAAGTTAGAATTGATGATCATAATATTGAATGATAATACAAAAATCAAATGGCGTGTTTTCAGTTTTCCTTTAATCTATAAAAATGAAATTAACCATAAATTATTGTAATAACTTCTATATTTTTAGATGGCCATGCTTGTGGTAAATCTGGTAACATATTCAGTTACTTATGTTAGAGAACATTGAAGTATTCAACTTAAATGGGCTAATTAAGCACATGTGAAATGATTTACAAAAAATATAATAATACAAGTTATGACGTGTTATACATGATATACTTTTGGTGGCACTGGCAGCCTAAGCAACCAGTTTAGCTTTCATAACATAGAATAGTCAATGAATGGGAATTTTATGTGTGTGTAGGTTAGAATTTTTATAATTGATCATAAAAATTCTGACCAATAATTTGCAATCTGAAATCCTGTGCTGGAATGGGGAGGGGATGTGAGTGAGCAAAAAAGGTAGAGATATTAAGCAAGAGGCAGGAAGGTGGTCAGTTTTGGCTCCAAACTAAACTACCCATCTATTATGCTGTGGTTCCTAGTCCTTATAATGTGATATGGTTTGCTTTCCTGATTTTAATAATTCTGTTCCTGATTGTTGAGATTATGATGGCACTGTTTTCATTAAAGTAAAATGGGTTACACATTTTAATAGAGCAATTCGGGTGTACTGAACCCTGATTTAGTTGTAATCTCACAAATGAAACTCCATGCGAAGTTAGACAACAAAAATGAGCCCTCATTCAATTCTGATGTCACTTATTGCTGTTTTGAATGTGTCTTTCAATTATTTAAACTCACAACTAACTGAGAATAAACTAAAGAGCGTAGTTTCCTGTCTTTGACCATTTATCACATCTGCTTATGTACGAATGTAATAAATGTCCCTGAGCAAATTTTTAACCTTTTTTATTTCCTCATTTTAGGTTGTGGACTTAAGCACTATTCATGGACCAAATTACCTTGTTATTTCTGCAAAAGCAAGGCAAGAATTCTTGTCTGCAATTCAGGAGGCTATGAACATGGAGTTTTCTAATCCTGCAGAGAGAAGATATGTTACTCAACTAGCAATGAAGTTCCACCATATATGGGGTAAGCTACCCTCCATTTGACTACTTATACTATGCAAATATCGCATTAAAACTTACACTTTCAAAATTGTTATTAGGAGTTAAGTTCAATCCAGGTTGAGGTTATGAGAGAATCGGGAAATGTAGATTTCTTTGAATATTTTTGTGCTAGAAAAAATATAGTTTTGTCTAAAAGACTTGACAATCAATTGAATCACTTAATTGTCAGACATTAGTAATACTTAAAAACCATGGTTGAACATGAATTCCTTCTCCCATGCTGTGCTACAAATTATATCTCTATTATATTGTCCATATTTTGAATTTCTTGATTGTATTGATCCCAACCGTCAAAATGAGGACGAAGTCTTACTGTGGGAAGACTAATTTCTCTCTCCCTCAGAAAACCAATTCATTTTATGTCAATTCCTAGTTGAATGCTTATTTATTTCATTTGCATGGATTTGAAAATTTTAGGGTCTGATTGGTTGTGTTGATTAAACAACAGTTTTTGTTGTTTAAACAACAAAACATGTATTTCCACAATACTTTTTCATCCACACATATTTCCACAACATTTTTACAACGTTACTAGAACAACATTACCAATCGGGCCCAACTTAAATTCTCATGTGATTTGTTAACTGTTCCTGATTTGAAATTAATAAAAAATAATGACATTGTGGTTAGAATGACTTATGCTCATTTCAGTTTGCCAACTACCTTTAGTAGCAAATTTGATTTCTGTGTAGTTGATGTTTGCCCAATGTAAAGATCCTTAGAGTGGTGTTCATCTCAGGAATTTGACATATTGTTTTTGTCCTGTTTTGGTTTGCTAGACATCATTTCTGTTTGGAGTAATAAATTACTATTTCTTCATAAGAAAAAATTATAATTGCTGTTTTTCTTTCTTTTATACCTATGTTAAACTTTTAATGTGTTAATTAACTTTTTTTCCCAATTAAATACTGAAAATGGAAAGGTAGTGATAAGATTGTACAATGAATGAAGGCATGTAATATATTTTTCCCAGTGATTCATGCATTATGTCCTTGGACAATTTAGAAAGCCAGTAATTGCATCTCTAGTGATTCAAACATTCTCCATTTGCAATGTATTTCTTTCTGGCTGAGACTAGACCATGTGGTGCTGTTTGCTTCTGATTGATATCTCAGATTCCGATTATTATTATTTTTTAGGTGATTTCTCCTCTCAAAATACTAATGTTTTGCTCCCAGCATGTAGCTTAGACTTTCAGTTTTCTAATGATAGCAAATTTGGAAATAGTTTTCTTCTGAAGGAAGATGTGACTGACAATGAGATTTCTGTGTCCATAGGAAAATGTTCCTGATTTCACGTAGGAACTCATTGTGTGCAGTAATTGTAAAGTTGAAGAATTGTAGCCAAATGAGATTTTGTAGGTGTATGGTCATCTCAACAACGGTTCACTTGTGCTTTCTGGTTGGGCATCACTTGTTTAGTGTAATAATATTTGAATTGTCATAAGTTCCATTGTAATGACCAAATCCTTTGTTTTCTGTTATCAGTATACCATGTGTTTGGTTTTCTGTCAGTCTATGAGCTGTATCTGTGATGAGGATCTTTGCTTGATTATTATGTTGTGTTTCTTTGACCAAATTAAATTCCAATCTGGGGGCGTCTTGTAGCAGAACTTTTTTTTTTTTTTTTTTTCCAAGCTAAACGATAATTAGTCACCATAACTCAGAGCAGTTCCACAAAATGACTACACGTACTATGGCTAATGTAGCAAAGAGTTTTGTAGCTTAACCCGTGTTTCAAATAAAGACGTCTTCCTGTTGTAACTATTGAATTATCTAATTTATACAATAATTTAGGTTTTTTTTTTTTTTTTTTTTTTTTTTGTTTTTGTTTTTGTAAATTCAATAATTTGGTTTCTTCTGTAATAAATTAGGTGTTTTTATACTAGTAATTTTTTTTTGATCTAACAGTGAAGCTTTTATTATTATTATTATTATTATTATATAACGGTAGAATATTTTGATTTCTCCAGTGCTAAACTTTTCAAGCAAAAGTTCTCGCAGGAGGTAATGGTGCTTAACATCATAAGCCTGACGTGCTGCCTAGCAGTATTACATTGTTTTGATGATTAAAATCATAACTTAAGAAGTTTCTAATTTTACTAATTATGAATTATATTCTGGATGGCTTCCAATCTATTTTTTTTGGTATTTATGTTCTGTATTGTATTAATTATGAATTATAACCTCCTTCACATAATAAAATAATGATAATAATAATAAACTCCTGATGATCATGTATGGATGAGATTTTTGCAAATTACAAACATATGGATGCCTACGTTGTTGCATTCCATTTAAGATTTGGAATAGGCGAAATTGGATATGCTTTTTACACCTCCCTTGTTATTTGGGACTTTATTCATCTCCTTAGGCTTCTATTGAATTGAGAAATAGGTTTGATTTTCTATCTTTTTGATATAAAGCATTCTTCGGATAATTCAAATCGCAGCAATTGGATGCTTGACTTGAGCCTATATGACATGACCAGAAACGAAGGTTCCATTTGAAAAATTATTTATTTTTATTTCTAATGGGAAGAACAAAAATTTAATTGAATAGGTTGATTGGCAAATAATGACTTGAATAGGTTGAATCTCTATGTTTTCCCAAATAAAAAGATAAAATGATTATATTTGTCCTTGATCTACTTGTCAGAATTCAATATAATACATTCAATTAGCAGTTAAAATTAATTGCTGAAATTGTATGTATTTTATATGCTTTAAATTATTTGATACTAGTAGATTGGTAAGGATTAAAGTTCACTTAATCACTTGATTTCCATGCTTTATTTCGGTAAGGTTTGTTGATGGGTTGGGCTAGGCCGGTCCACCCCATTTTTACTTGGCCTATAGGCTTGGTGGATTAGGCCGAGTAGGCCGTTGACTGCTCAAAAGATCAGGCCGAAAGAGAAAACCCTGGCTTATGGGCAATGCCTATTTTATCTTTAGCGGGTTGGGCTACTAGATTGGGCCAATTATGCTTTTTAAATAATTTTTTCTTTTTCTAATTTTAAATAAACAAATTGTTCAACTCTTATTTATTTATATATTTTTTTAAAAATCAAAATTACCAAACTACTAGCAATATATATATATATATATAAAACATATTTTATCATAAATATTTTAAGCATCCAATAATTAAGTGCGTGGTCTTGGTTTCAAAAAAAAAAAAAATTTAACTGCGTGGTCTTAAGGTATTTCGGTGGGCTGGCGGCTACTGGACCAATTTATGGGTCATGGGCAATTTGGTAACCATAAGGTAAAAAATAGTTTTTTTTTCTTCTTATATTTAACATAATTATAAATTTTAGTTAACATTAAACCTTCTTCAAAGTCAACAAAAGGTAAGCGAAATTTTTTTTCGCACCTCCTCCCCTAGTTCCTATGTGATGCCACCACTGTTTCTTCTCCCCACTAGTTTACACTACCACCAGCATCGTTAATGTCTTTGCCACCACCACCTTACCACCTTCATCAATACCACCATTGTGTTTACCATCACCATGCCTTCATAAAATATAAATATTTTTAGTGCAAGCCAAACAAACAATATTTTTGGGTTCATTTTGAGGATTGCAATAAAATATTTTTCATCACCAACATACTAGGAAGATGAAATGTCTCTGTAATGTGCAATGCGTGTTAAGTTGAATCCTTAGCTTCCAAACATGTTTAGAATCAAACTTTTTCCAAAAAACATGAGGGAAGGGTAATATGGTACATTTTCAAACTCTAGGAAATAAATGAACACAATCGATAACTCATGCCCAAATGAGACAATTCAAGAACCAAAATTAAAGGTTATCCCAGAAATAAATATCACTAAATTACAAGATCATAAATAAATTGGCATCTGTCAAGAGCCTTATGATTCAGTGGCACAATCCAGTTCTTCCATGGAGGAGGACTTGTTCAAGTCCTCTTCCCAATTGAAACCAAAATTGTTGTCTATCATAGAAAGAAATATTACTAAATTACAAGATCATAAATAAACTGGCTTATATCTCGAGTTTAATGACTCAACAGCACCGTCTAGTTCTTTAGCGGAGGAGAACTTAGATTCTACGTCCTTTCCGCACTTGCTGTAAGCAAATAAGAACAATAACAACAACAACAGACTTATTTACACCCTTGCCTTGATTGTCAAGATGAGAAACCCACTACCTACTATCAGATGATCATAGAAAGATGAGCAGCCGGCACAGCAGGTTACAATTTCAAAAGGGTTTTCTCTTTCCTTGACAGATCATAAAATAGACTAAGCTTAAGTAGAGAATGAAAGTACTAATACTTTGGCTGGATTTGCTACTAAGGGAAGAAGGATAACTACTATCTCAAAACACCACTTACAGATCTCATACAAGTTCAACTTCCATGTCTATATTTGGTACAGTTTTAACGTCGGGTAGAAGCTGACTTCTCACTGGACAATAAATCTGGAGAAGGACTATATACATCAGCATCGTTGAAAGGCTCACTTTTGCTCCTTCCTTTTCCTGGTTTGCTACTCCGCACCTCGGGTGCCCTCTCACTTCTAAATGGCTCTCTCTTCTGTGACTGAGTGACAGAGGTACCCTTTGGAACCTCATAAAGGGTTAGACTGCCTCCACTTTGAAGCATTGCCTCTTCATGGTTTTCTGCCTTTGACTGGAAAGTCTCAAGGATATCAACTACTTGGCTCATGAGAGGCCTCCCTTTTGGGTTTTGGCTAAGGCACTGGTATGCCAAATGGGCCACCTTCATTGCTGCTCTATTAGAGTATTGCCCCTCCAGCCTAGGGTCTAGGATCCTCAGAAGCTTCTTATTATTGTTCAAGAGTGGGCGGGCCCACTCAACCAAGTTATGTTCTCGGCTGGGCCTGCTCTTGTCCAATGCTTTCCTTCCAATGAGCAACTCAAGTAGTACCACACCAAATCCGTAAACATCACTTCGAGCTGTTAAATGCCCTGGTCAAGATTAATTAAAATTTCAGTTTATGAACTATAGTAGTTTCTATAACAATCTCTGAGGGTTATAATTTAAAAATAACTCATCAATGATACCTTGTACTGCCATATTTGGATGCTTTAAAATGATCAAATATTGACTTTCAAATATAAGAAAGGATACAATTGTAAAAGAGAAGAGAAAGTAGGAAAATATTTTATTTCATTTCATTTTGATGTTCGGTTGTGTGAATGAAATTGGAGAAGGTTTTTATTTTTATTTTTATTATTTTTAGTATTATATGCAAAAGAAAAAAAAAAAAAAACCAAAAAGAAAATATCTGAATTGCTTTTCAGATTTCTTTGGCTTGTCACAGATCCTGTCCAGTTTTAATAATACTATTTAACTTATAAGGGAGCATAACAGACAACAAGAATAAGATATTTCTTCCTCTTTCCTTCCATCTTAGTAACCAAAGAACTTAGAAGATTCAAATCAATTAAAAACTGTAAAGGTTCAAATTTATAAGCAATCTAAGTTACCATTTTTCCTACTTGGAGGTGATGAAAATGTCTTTTAGCAGTTCTTCAACATTAATTGCATATAGTGAAGGTTGTACAGTCATTTTTTTTATAGGTGAAATGTTAGTCATAGATCCAGATCATAATTACAAGTCAGAACAAATTCCTTTGTTTGGCGGAGATAATCTTAAAAGTAAAAGAAAAAAGAAAGCAGAATCACTATGTTATAAAATAACTCTGCATAATTGACCATTTAAAAAAATAAAAGGAACTCACCAGTCATTACATACTCAGGAGCAGCATATCCGTAAGTACCCATCACTCGTGTTGAAACATGGGTTTGGTCTCCCATTGGCCCATCCTTTGCAAGGCCAAAGTCTGAAAGTTTTGCATTAAAATCCTGCATGTTTTATTTCTAATTTATTTAGTTGAAGACAACCAAACTTCCTTAGAAAAAAGCATTCATTGGTTAAGCAGCACTTGCACACTTATGTTTGTTTGATAAAAAAGGATACCCGTTTTTTATCTTCCCGAAAGAGAACAAGAAGAAAAATGAAACTTCATGACAATACAGAGCACAAGTTCACTGAATGGATCTTCTCTCTTTCCTAGTCTATGGCAGAGCAAAGTCCTGCATTGGAGCTTTGCTAGGAAGTATATTGGATTTTTTCCAAACTCATGCTCGGAAGGCTGGTTTTCTTTATTTTCCAAATGGCAACTGAAGCAAGATGTGTGTGTGTGTGTGTGTGTGTGTGTGTGTGTGTGTATTATAAAAGCAACATACATATATCAAAGAAAAGACAACTAACCGCATCCAGCAAGATGTTTGATGTCTTGAAATCAC
Source organism: Quercus tomentella (assembly GCA_028535165.1). Taxonomy (NCBI): domain Eukaryota; kingdom Viridiplantae; phylum Streptophyta; class Magnoliopsida; order Fagales; family Fagaceae; genus Quercus; species Quercus tomentella. The sequence goes on from JAPQVY010000111.1 coordinate 48,171,886, forward strand.
GGTATATGACAGGTCGTTCTGCACAATGAAGAAAAGCAAGTCCCTTTGCAGCATCTAATGCAATCTTCATTCTTCTTGACCAAGTTAATGTAGAGCCCACTCCTACCACCAGAACCAAATAGGACGAAGAAACAATAAGCACCAAAGGCTTAATTTTCTTTAAAAGTGTGCATTTTTTTCATCATGAGATTCAGGACATTTCAGAATTTTTTCTTTTTTTTTTTGAGAAACCGGACATTTAAGATTTGGATTGTCAGAAAATATCCACTACTTTCCATACCCAGTGGAGTTGTGTAGCGAAACATCACATGCATTACTTCATACTGTAATACAGAAGAACTCATGATAGAACTTTAAACAATATGTTAATGTTTAAGGGTAACTAGTACCACATGAGACCTCATTTCATCAAGTCAAAAAAAGTTCCACTGGATACTTACTGCGAAAAAGATGTCTTTCCAGGCTCCCACTTGCCATGTACTCATAAACTAACAGTCTGTGCTCCTCCTCACAGCAGTACCCAATAAGCTTCACAAGATTAGAGTGACGGAGCTGTCCTAAATAGTTAACTTCTGTCTACAAAACAAATAAAGAATGGTGAATAAAAGAAATTAAACACCACCCCTCCCCCCGGCGCCTCCCCCACACCCAAAACATGAAATGGCATTATTAATAACTAGCTTGGTTTATGGCCGATGGCAAAAACAAGTGATCTTTACATAATGACATCTGCTAAATAGTCATTGAAAGTACAATGGGTAACTAGTAATTGTTTATAGAGGAATAGTCATTGAAAGTACAACGGGAAGAAAGATCATGCTCCCTCTTTTAGGTCTTCCTTACTAAGTTAATTTCACAATTTTGAAGTACTGCCCCCCACCCAAAACAGCCCTGAGGTAAGTGTAAAGAGCTAAGCCATTAAGGGTGAAGATTATATGTGAGAGGGCTCGTTTCTTTACTAAGTTCACTTCTCAAGCCCATTAACCAGGACAGTTCATTGATTTCTCTAATATACTAGATACTGACCAATCTAAGATAAATACTCTCCATCCTATATTGTTGGTCTTATTTAGAAAATCCAACTTTTTAAGGGTCATCATTTAATGCAAAGTATTTCAAAAAAAAGTATAAGTTTGTGAAAAAGGAATACTGACTTTAATTAATGGTTAAATTCCAACCCCCCCCAAAACCACATTTTTTTTCCCCAATTGGGCATGATTTGTCTTAAGAAACTACTAAAGCATGATAACTCATCTGAGCAAAAATTAGAAAACCCATCTTCAGTAGATTAGATGGTTGCTAATAAGGTCAGCTGTATAATAAAAGATACATTAGTTATTTAAATTAAAAAAGAAAAAAGAAAAGAACTAAGGGATACATCCTTAAATAAATGAGTACTGTACGGTGAAACAGACCAACTATTTCAGCAACATAAAGTATAATGCAACTGCTTGTATGCATTATTAAATTTTGTAGTAAAGTCATTTATAATAATAATAAAATCTGCCATGAAACTGTATTTCTAAGGGAAAAAACTAATAATTAGAAATAAACCAAGTGTTCCTGATCTATAAACTTATAAAGCTTTCTTTAAAAGTTAAGAAACTGTATCTCTATAACGCTGATTGATGTTTGATCCTTTCACATTATTGCATACTCATTATATCAGCAGAAACAGATTTAATTTACCTTTTCTCATTCATCAAAAGTCAATTTTTCCATGTAAACCTCATATTGATAAAGCAAATAAATAAACAGAGAGAACAAGGAAAGTCAAATACCAGCCATTCCCTGTCACCTTGGAACCCTTCTCGATTAAGCTCCTTGATGGCAACTTGGGTGGAAGTGTAACCGGGTCTCACATTCTCATCAATAACTCCCTTGTATACAATTCCAAACCCACCCTCACCAAGAATTAAATCTGGCCGGAATCGCTTTGTAGCCAACCTCATTTCCTCATATGTAAAGATATCAACATTACTATTAACAGGATTTTCACGGAGATCGTTGACATTCTTGGGAGCCAAGGAATTGCTACTAGCAATTTTTTCTTGTGAATTAATAGATGTAGCCGATTCATGTCTTACTTCAACTGAAATTTCACAAAAGAAGGAAATATTATCAAGTTAAACATCAATAATTATATCAGCTAACTACTGTGTACTTGCCTTTATCAACTTCTCTGACATAAATTCAGCACATCCTAATTTAAAAATTGAAAACAATTTTCACAAAATCTTTCAGTTGATTTATGTTTTGGAATGGTCAAAACAAAAATGTAATGCTCACTTGCTTTTGCAATAACTTATTAATTTAGAATTAGAAGAGGACAACAACACAAACATGCAAGATTACTGGCATAGGCCTCAAATCTACTTCTCCAAGTATTATACATACCAAATTATATTCAAGAACTATATAACGGCTCAAGAATCTGGAGGTTAATTTAATCTCATTGCCAAAAAATTTTGAGTGGAAGAGTCGATGGATGTAACATATTTTTCTATTATGAAAAATGAAAAAAACAAAATGTATGCCAAAAAATGCAACCATTTATTTTTATTAGCACTTTGAGTCTCTCTTACCAGATGCAAATTCTCATAATGTCTTATTAAGTGGCTACTAATATATTAAAACCACCAATTATTATACATTTATGGATCCCCAGAAAACTAAATTTCCTTTAAATGAAAAAGGAAATACATTATCAACAAATACACTAAAAAGAAAAGGTAGATTGAACAAATTTAAGTATATCCATAAATGTAACCAAAAAAAAAATGCTCATTTAATTACTTTTTTTTTTAAAAAAAGTACCTTGACTCGTATTAAGCAACTGGAGTTGTTGTTGTTGTTGCCGTTGGTATAGATGTTGTTGTTGTTGGTGGTGTTGTTGGTGTTGTAATTGTTCTTGCTCTTCAATACTAAAACAAATCCCCATGAATCTCAACCTCAAGCACAATCCAGATTTGCATTTCATCTTCCCATTACAATTCTACAAAAACCATTTCTATTTCATCACGGTCACTCATAAACTCAAAAACTTGTCTTGTGGGTTTGTCTTAAACAACGTCAAAAAATGTCAATGTTGGATTTTTTTTCCAAAAAAATGTCCAGATTTGATCCGAGTTGCTCCAAATCCGAAATGGGTTGCCGGGATTTCTGCCAATTTCACTGGATTCTGACCCGGGTTGCCGGAAAAAACAAAAACCCAATTTTTTTTTTTTCGAAGTAAAAGGCACAAACTTTGAAAGATAAACCAACTAAGAGAGAGAGAGAAAGCGTGTCTAGTGTGTGTGTGTGTGTCCGCGCGTGACAGAGAGAGAGAGAGAGTGAATGAGTGGACGATTCCAATGGTTTGGTTTACAATAGGCGCCGAAAGCGCCAAACGATTCGCAGCCGAAGCTAATGGGTTTGCATTGCCTTTGGGCCTCAGTTTGAGTTTATTACTCAATTTCCCATTTGAGTTTTGTTTTCCTGTTTTTGTTTTTTTGCTTTTGTCTTTTTTTTTTATATGCTTTGTTTCCTCTTAAGATACTTGCATAATTCTTTTTTTGTTTTTGTTTTTTTTTTTTAATATCTAATTTTGTGACTACACTAATTTGAATTTCTTTATCTTTTGGAAAGTTTCTCCACACGGTTTCATTGACTTATTCACACCATTCATGCGTTATTATGTTGTAACGATTTTGGTAAAGTACTATTTCAAACGTTACGTACACGAGATAATGTGATTTTATTTTTTTTATTTTTGTAGTTTGACTTTATTTGCTTAAGAAGTAAAATCATATTTGGAGGTTTTCTGTAAAACAATAAGGGTACGTTTGGTATGCTGTAATAACTCCTGTAATGGAATAGTTATTCATGTGTAATAGCAATTCAGTCATTTGGTTGCATCTTTATTACATGGATTAGTTATTACATTAGAATGACTATTCTTTAAATTGAAGAATAGCTATTCCTTTTTAAAATGAATGTAATAGCTATTCCTTAGTATATATAATAGGTTTTAAAATTAATATATTTCTAAAAATATAAAGTTTCCTTATACATCATCTTTTACAAGTTTTCCATATGTAACAACCAAACCTATGAATAGTAATAGTTATTCCATTACAATGTCTTCTATTCCCAGTAATAAAGATTACTATTCCTAATGTAATTTACATTCAGTGTACCAAACGTACCCTAAGAAAAAAGTTTGCTTACAAACTAGTTTGTAGGTAATGACTACAAAGTCTCACTAAAAAATTAGTATAGTTAGATATTTTGAAAATCTAGCATTTGGATTGCATGTTCTCTATGTTTTTAATATGCATATCAAATTTCGTTTAAATTATATGTTATTTACTATTCAATCCATAAATTTATTTTTTTATGCATAATCTAAGACTACAAAAATTTGAAATTTAAACATTTGATTGATGAGATTTAATCTTTTTGAAATTTTGTGAGCATATAATAAAAAAAACGCGATTTCATGGTGGATAATTCAAAATTCATATCTAATGAAAAGATATAAATAGAGTTTGTTAGAGAAATCTTAGGAACACAATACTTTTCAAAAAGTAAAGTATTATTTATTGGAGTTATGCATCAATCACAAATAGGCTATATCAACCTATTTTTATTCCATACAAAAAAATCAACCATTTTTGGAAAAAAAAAATTTTGAAACTATTTGGTGTCCCTAGACCAATCACCTAAAAGAACTACATGACTTATTTTTGGGGGGATTGTGCTTCTAACAAAGAAAATTATTGGGTGTGGCTTACCTCCAATTCTTTTTTAACTAGAATTTTTTTATTTTTATTTTAATGAGAAACTACCACGTCACTCATTAACTAAATAAAAGGTGGAGATTAAATTCATTACCACTTGCCATTGTATATTTAAAATAACAGAACATGTCTAGTTAAGAAGTAAGTCAAACCCAAAAATATTTCGAATATTTTTCTTCTAAATAAAAAAAGTTCAAACATTTAAATTCACTCGTAAAAAAAGATTTCAATATTTAAAGAAGTTTAAAAACTAGAAAATAATGAGAGAAGTTCCATAACTTTCGAAGCAAATATGAAGGAAATAATTGCTGTTAAATTTTAGGAGAGTGACTCTATAGTACTCGAGGAGGCAAAATTGAAGAGGATTTCAATTTCAAATCTCTCAAACAAATTTGCATTTGTTACTTTAATTTTATCTTAAGGGTAGGTATAATGTAGCAATTAAGAATACTAGCTTATAATCTTTATGTATATGCATGTGATACATTTACAAATAAGCATAACTAAATGAGAATAAAAATTTTACCAAGTTTATATATAATATTTGTATATTTGAAAATATAAAATAGTTACTTATAAAATAGATATAAATTTATCTTAAACAAATGAAAAAACAAAATATAGAAAATCAGTTAAATTGTTATCTATTAAATTCTCAATGTTATTAAATTTTTGTTTTTTGTTTTTAGTTTTCATTGATTTAAAATTGGTCTAGAATAGATGAGAACGAAACCTAAGTTGAAGTCTAAGTCTAACATTTCGTTATTTATTTATTTATTTAATTTTCTCCAAACTATTCTTCTTCCTTACAAAAGTCAAATCAAACCTTTCTTTTTTCATTTTTATTTTATTTTTGACTTTTCAACTTTTGCACCAATAACTTATTTGACACAAAATTAAAAAATTATATGAACATGTGGCACAAAATTAGACTGTAGTTGAAAATCTAATTGAATTTTTTCTCACCTTTGAATTTATATATATATATATATATATGTGTGTGTGTGTGTGTGTGTGTGTGTGTGTGTGTGGTTTTGTGTGTGTGAGAGAGAGAAATTAGTGCTAGTCTTATTTGGAGGTCGATTGAGGACAGTCATGAATTTCCATTATATATATATATATTTTTTTTTAGAATACTAAGTATTTTAACATACATTCTTTATTATTTGAGATTTTTTCTGATATGTTTATCAAATTTCAATTGACAGAGCTTTTTTGATTGAAGTATTATCGAACCCACTCAAAATATGAAAATTGGTGCTCAAACATTTATGTTACCTTGTTAATTGTTATAAAGCTATTGCATTTTATCTTTTTTCGTATGCATTTTTTTATTTAAAAAACATATTATTTGATGATTGTGGATTCACAAGCCTTGAATTAAATGCGACTAAGCATCTGTCTAGAGATTACATTTGTTCAGGCATTAATTAGAAAACAATTGAATGACATTGAAAATATACATATTTATAAAAAAAATTGTTTTTGTTTTTGTTTTTTTGAAACTTATAAATTAGAAGAAATCTACAATAGGCTGATAGTCTTTTATTCCATAAATCATGTTTTTTTCATTAAATCTAAAAAAAAAAAAAAAAAAGTCATAACTACTTGACCCTCTCAAAGTTCAATTGTTTATGTTCTTGTTAGTGTAAGCATATTTATATGATTTGTATGCTAAAAAAATGTTGATTGATTTAGATTTGACTGTTTTGGTTTTCTTAGAAATGTTATACATAACTTCAATTTTGGCTGATGACCCTTTTATTTTGATGTAGAGTTGATGAATTTCACAGTTATATAAAGCTTTCGACTTAATTGGACACAATTCAAATTTGTTACAACACACAGAGTTCTACATCCATTGAGCACTAGTTTTTTTTTCTACAAAGTCTGTAATTTTTAGTTGGATTTGGTTTGATCTTCCCAGTTGAGGCTTCCTCAGTCAAAAAAAAAACTTTAGGGAGTTATAAACGATGCTTAACAAAATATTGTTGTAAGGTAACCAAACTAGGATTTTTGTAGCAGTTGGTTGATAAAAAAATATGTAAATATATTTCTATAAGATTTATATTAAAATGATCATATCTTATGGACCAGAACCAAGATAAAGAGATAGAAAGTGAGACTAAATTATTAAGCAGTTGATCGAGTCAAAAAAAAGAAAGAAAAGAAAGTAAGTAGTATTCAAAACAAATAAAAAATAAAGTAGTTGATGAAAAATAATTATAATACATCCATTATACTTTCATAAATCGAGCAAAGTTATTGATGAATTGACAAAGTTATCAATAAAGAAAAATTATGGCCTAACACACACACACACACACACAATCATATTAAATACAATAACAAACTAAGATATTGTAATAAGAGTGGTCCTATACCCTTCTTTCCCTAGGTGTATTTTGTGTTATGAAAAGGGAGAAGGTTTAGGACTACCTTCATGTTTGTAATCCTTCAAAGAAAACAAAGAAAGAATATTATAATTGAGTACAAATGGAGCCCATATCTTAGCTCATTAAGCAAAATTCTTTGATGATTATATAGTATGGGTTGAAGGAAACCCCCATTTTCTTAAAAGCTGTAATTGCTCATGACATACCTGACTTTGTTTGAGTTTTATTAACGAAGATAATTCAACAGGTTCCTATGAAAATAAATAAATAAATAAAATTGATGGGACAAGCTGCACCTTCTTTATTCACTCTATTTTTTTTTTTTTTTTTGTGTGAAATGATAGAAATTTTATTTAAAAAAAAAAAAAATACAGATGAAGCCATGAAGGACACCAAATGGAAAGGCTCAAGCCTTTTGGCTAAAGGGGAGACCATGCACAAGCATTAGCTAGATCCGTGTCATACAAGACAAACACCTCAAATCATGACTTACATAAAGCAAATAGGCCAAATGCTTCATGCACAAACATGGATGTCCAATTAAACTCTCAGACCATCTGCTACTGTGTGGTCATGGGTGGAATCACAAAGAAGGCATGGCCTCCTCTAAACTTCTCAAATATTAAGATCTTACCCTCTAATTTTACCTAAAATTTTCAAAAGATATATGGTTGCCCCCCTCCCTTCTCCTGTGCCAAACTCTTCATATTTCTTGTGTGACACTTCTAAATTGATTCATTTTTTAAAATATTTTATTATCCCTCCTCCCCTCATTCTTAAAATTCTAGTTTCGCTCATGAGTGTGGCATTCCTCGAGCAGATTGTTGGCACCATCTAATATCTTGGTTGGATGCATTTGGATATTCTCAAAGTAATACGAATTACGGGTATCCTAAATGGACCCTGCAATAATAGCCCACAAATCCAACTTCTCAAACATTTCTCATGTCAAAGCATGAAAATTCTATTCTCATGATGTCCAAATTTATAGTTTGCCTTTAACAAGAGCCCATACATTTCTTGCCAAAGGGCAATTTCATAGGATGTGCGAAACTATTACATTATGGATTTATGTTATTATTATTATTTTCTGGCGCAAGCTGGTATGACCAGGAAGGAAGTTAAATCGGACTCTCCATACAAAACTTCGCACTTTTGGGGGGACATGTAAAGACCAAAGGCGTTCCAAATTTCCCTCTATACCATTTCTTGTGAGAATTCTCCACTACTCTTTTTGAAGGTGTAATGCAACTATGTATAATGAGAAAATACATGTTCTACTTATTCTATCTTTGAGTTGGGTATTAAAAGTTATTGATTGTTCATTTTATTTTATTTTGAATATATACTGAACTCAAACTATTAAACTAACTACCTTACATGTTCAGACTTGATTAATTTTTTTTATTGAGCAAATTTGAGATTGTTCACAAGCTACTTGATTATTTTAGCATATATAATAAACATTACAACTAATATTTGTCTTCCATTCAAATTACATTTATTAATTTAATTACATAGAATGATGTTCTTTTATGAAGTTACAAAAATTAGATTCAACAATCTTATATTGTTAGAAATTATATATAAGTATATGACTTTCACTACAAAATAGACTATTTATATTATCAATATATAAAATAATAATCACACATCAAAATAATTTATAAATAATAGATATTTTATGAACTTAAATATTAACCCACAAAATCCAATCTCAAGTCTCTATGAATACATTTTTATTAATATATATAGTAAATATATGACATTATATATACTTGAATCTAGTCTCATACTTATAAGCTTGTTCACAAATACATTATTAAATCAAAGCCTAAAATAAGAGTGAGCTGGGTCGTTGCTAAATGAATGAATATAAACAAACTTTTTCTTTTCATTTGCTGTCATACTTTCTTGTTTATTTATAAGAAAACCTTATATTTTGGGGGTTAATTTGTAAGAAAGTTGTGTTAGTATTGTTACAATAGTTCAAAATAATTTGGAAAGTTTCTATTTCAGATTATTAGAAAATTATTATTTAAAAATATGAACACATTTATCTTTATTATAAAAAAAAATAATAAAAAAGCAAAACAAATGTTGGAAGGTAGAGATTTTTTTGTTTGTTTGTTTTGTTTTGTTTTGGAATATGTTTTGTTCTGTCAAAGAAAACAGAACAAAAGACATTCATTATTCGGAGTTTTTTTTTGGCAATTGGGTCAAATATATTGGGCCCAAAATAATCCGAATCGACCCGACACAAATCCAGGCCCAATATTAATTACTCAGTGTATCACAAATTAACAATTCACAATCCGAATTGATTTGATAAATCTGCTTTTGAGTTCTGCAATGGCTGACGAAGCAAACAGAGCTGTAAGTATTTGAATATTTTCTTTCAATCACTCTGTTTCACATTTTGGATTATTTCTCTCTCTTTATTTATTTGCTTGTTTTTAGTTTTTAGTTTCAATTGCAACTCAAAGTTGGGTTCTTTTTGTGTTAAATCATATGGTAGTATGAATTTGGTAACAAGATGTGAACTGGGTCTTTCATGATTTGGTAAATACAAGGTGTGAATTGGGTTTTTCATGATTTAGTTGGATAAGGTGTGAGCTATTTGATTATACATGCATACGTACATATATATTTTTTGGGTACTTTGTCTCTTGCTAGTCTTTGTCATAGTTAATTAAGATAAAGGAAATTTGTGGGAATTGCTTCATAGGCATTTTTTAAGTATCTTTGCTTTGGTCAAGGTTGGAAACACAAAGCAGTGTCGTTACTTATGGGAATAGTTTCATTAGAATACTTCTTTATTGTATTCTTCCTTAATCCTTGAATGAAGTTGAAGATTAGTATGCACATATACTAAATCTTCAACACGTTAGGAGTCATTTTGTTGCTCCTCAATGAATAAATGAAGGGGTATGTACTCTGATTCCTCTCACAATGTGATGACGAACAAGGTTGTCCAAAAAGCTTGAAGGCTAAGATTCGAAGAGTCCCATGGATATAACACCAAGCCTTTGGCTTTAAATTCCACCTATCTTGCAAGTAATCGAAGGAATCAAACACATTCATATTTCCTAAAAACATACCATGCTTTGCATTCACCTGCTTTCTATGTTCATTATTTGGAAAGAATCTTCTTAAACACTTGTTCATCTCCTCATAAATTTCAATATTTTATGTGGAGGAACATATTTGGAGTCTCACCAAGTGATTGGTTGGTATAGTGGATCGATAAAAAATAGCAATAATAGTCATAATAATGAGTTTTTTTTTTTTTTTTTTTGAGAAGAAGTCATAATAATGAGTTTGTTTACTATAAAATGGAGAGAAGAGAAAAAAATACAACTACTTTGACTTCAACTTATTAAACAAACTTAATTATTAAAAAAATTATTATACTTAGGATTCAAGGTCTGAACCATGCAATCAAGTGGTGTGTAATTTTTAATTCGTCAATCAATGAGTATATCATATGTCACATCAAAAAAGGCGTACCTTTGATCTTCTTTTATTTAGGTGGAACAAATGACTACTAAACATGCTTAAGATCTAGTGTATGTGTATGCTAATCTTCAAATTCTTTCAAAGAGTAAGGAAGGGTACAATAATGGAGCAACTCACATGTGGGATAATTATAGGTGATACTTGGGATGAGCTATTTGGATTAGTTGGGTTGCTTAAGATTGTAGGTCTTTAACTCGATCGTATGGATGGTGAATAGTTTTTTTTTGGGATGGTAGTGATGATGATGGTGAAGGTGATGAAGGGGATGACATTGTTGTTGGATCATCTTGAAGTCTTCTCTATTCTTTTCTCTTATCTTCATGTTTATCATAGTTTATTTGTATTCTAAACATCATTTTATGAGTACCAATGCACTTCTTTGCTTCTTATTATTAGGCATGTTTTTAAACATTTTGACATTTGTTACTTCTAAAACCTAAAATATGCCTATATAATATATCTTAAAATATATATTAATTAATTAGCTGTTGTGTACCCTAAATTTTTTGAGAATGTCATGTCATGTTGTTGGATCATCTTGAAGTCTTCTCTATTCTTTTCTCTTATTTTGATGTTTGTAATAGTTTATTTGTATTCTAAACATCATTTTATGGGTATCAATGCACTTCTTTGCTCCTTATAATTAGGCATGTTTTTAAACATTTTGACAGCTGTTACTTCTAAAACTTAAAATAAACATAAAATATGTTTGTGGGGTACAGAAATTTAATCATGTCACGTGTCATATCCCAGGCCGAGAAGGCCAATATAGTTTCGAGGAGTCCATGCACTCAGATGGTAAGGTCGGAGAGGCGGGCCATGGCCATGTCAATGGCACATTACAAGAGGTGGCCACATTGTAGAGGAAGAGCTTCAAAGAGGGGGTTAGCCCTGACGTGATTGGAGGGATGGTAGCTGCCACTACATTTAACCACCTTACCAAACACCCTTGCCGCATTTATGTAGAGAAGACCCCTGAATAATACTGTCTTGGTTGCCACAACTCACAAAAGACTTGGGAGGGCGTTTGATGGGACAAACACTCAAGTAGTAACCTGCATAATCAACAAATGGAGAGCCAAGATCAATTAGAGGAGGCTATATAATGAGAGAGATCCTCCAGGGACAGGGATCCATGAAGAAATCAGTAGAGAAAACATTGTAGCAACAAGAACTGAAATTGTATCCAAGTTTAAAAGAAATATATTCAAGGACTACTCTCCTCGGATTTTGCCAAGGAATGATTTCATTGACAGAGTTTGTCTTTCTTTGCTTTCTTACTATCTTTAATTCACTGTGCGTGTTGTTTGATCCATTGAAACCTAGTTTTTAAGCCTACTCTCTACAAATTCATTGTATTGGGTTCTTTGGGCCTCAATCCATTCACCTTTTGGGCTTAAGATTCAAACCTTGCCCTTACAATGCCTATGTAATATACCTTTAAAATATATATTAATTAATTAACTGTTGTGTCCCTGTCGTGTCGTATTCTAATTTTTTTTTTTGAGAACGTCATGTCGTTGGATAATCTTGAAGTCTTCTCAATTCTTTTCTCTTATTGTGATGTTTATTATAGTTTATTTGTATCCTAAACATCATTTTATAGGTATCAATGCACTTCTTTGCTCCTTATTATTAGGCTTGTTTTTAAACATTTTGCAGTTGTTTATTTCTAAAACCTAAAATAAACATAAAATATGCCTACATGATATACCTAAAAATATATATTAATTAATTAGTGCCCTGTCGTGCAGTATCCTAATTTTTTTTGAGAATGTCGTGTTATGTCATGTCTGAGTCTGTGCTTCTTAGACCTTGTATAGTGAAAGAAGATAGTAGTTGTTTGTTTACACTCTGTAAATAGGCATAGGGATAATGGATAATCTTTTTTCCTTTTGCCTATTGCAAGGAAACTTTAGTTTGTCTTTCGTTGTTTGCAATTATGCGAATTATGCCTAGCTTGGTTGTGGATTTGTTGGCTTGTTACAAAGGTCTTTGCATAGACACCAAAGTGTAGTGATTTTGAATGCAATCTCATCATCTCTTATGAGGAAAATAGTGGGAGACAAATGCTATGAAGGTTTGAACTGACGACCTCACTCTTCATTCACACTTGTGAGAGAAGAAAATGCCATTTGTGCTTAAGGCTTATTGACTTTATATTATGGAGATTGCTTTTTGGATGAAAGCAACTAGTTGTTTCTCTTTAATTTCTGATTTCCACTTTTTGGTTCTTTTAGCTTTGAAGCTTAGCTTCTGTTTTGTTTTTTCCTTTTTTATTTTTCTTGTTCTAGGGCTATGCCTTTATGCATTTCAATTAATAAATTTAATACGATTCATAAATGTACTTTGAGCTGAATTTAGCAATCACATGCCTTTTTGGTGCAAAATTAGATGCGAAACAAAGAGGAGTAATGCTACAGTCATAAATCATTTTATAACATTTTTACAAATTATTGATATGATTAGTTTCTTATTGATTTTCATTTAGACCCATTATTGACATCATTTTTTCATTTACCAATAATTACTCATTACATCAGCAATTTGTAAAATGTTTTGTAAAAATGTTTGTATCCCTAGCATTATTCAACAAAGAGGGAGAAAAGAAGCGTGCTTAATTTCCTTACCTTGGAGGAGCTGCGACAATTGTCTATTGATACAAATACCTACAAATCTATAGGTATATAAAGAAAACCATATTCTCTTGTTCAAATATGATAGACACTCCAGTTGTGTATGAGTACCTTGTAGATAAAAGTGCCCGAAGCACCAAAAAAGATAAAATGCCTTCTTTAGTTTTTAGAAAATGAATCTCAATTTGTATTAAGTTTTGAAAAGAGGCTATATGTGATTTTCATATCAATCACTCTTAGTTTTATTTTCACTCCAGTAAGAATTTAATTTTTTTTATTTGATTTATGGGCTTCTAGATTAAAAGTTTTAAGTGCTCGTTGGTTCAACTTTAAAGGTCCAAAACATGCGTTTACCAATCTAATTTATGAAAACATGTGTTTAGTAACAAATTTTAGAAGCACGTTGTCTCTCTGGAATTGTGTTTTTCTATGTTTTGCGTTGCAGCCTTTGAGCTGTGATTGCAAATCGCAACGAATGCACTACTGCATTAGTTCAAAACATAACTGTTTCCGTTGTAACGTACATCAATTTCCTTAATTTGTTCTTAGTTTCTTTCTTAAAATCCCAACTTTAACTCTTTGATTATACCCAAAAAACACACAAGTGGTCAGCCCATATCTCACAATCTCACACGCTGCTCTCTGTAGGAGGCTCGAGAGGTTCTCTATGCTGTTGCTGCTCCTTTGGTTCATTTCTCTTCATTAATAATAATAGTACCAATAATATATTATAATAATAATAATATCAATAGTATATTTATTATTATTATTAAGAAGTTGATATTAAGAATGAAATAAACTCTCTTATTACATTGCTCTGGTTAAAACAAAAAAACCCAATTTCAAACGCACTTTTTAAAACAACCACAGTTTCAAAAAATTGAACTAAATTCACCTTAAAACCCATACTGAATTGGACAGTCAGACCACCACTGATTGGCCTTGACTTTGGTCTGGTTTTACCCTTGGATAATTTGGGCGTCAAACATGGTCCAACTGTTGACCTGGCCTTGTCCTCAAGCTTTTTGGGTCCAGTTGGGTTGATTTTTTAATTTTAAAAAACGAAGCTTCATGGAAGTATCAGGGATGGGAACATCTAATCAAAGGCCCACTTGTGTTCCTCAAAAAAGAAAAGAAAAAGAAGGCCCACTTGTAATCTAGCAGATACAGTATCTGTCAATTTTAGGAATTGGGGGCTTAATTTATTTTTGAATATTATTAGTATTACAAGTGGCAATATTTTAGCCATTAATTATTTAAGTTTTATTTAATAAATAGTCATGCCAATATTAGAGAGAGACAAGTAGTGCCATATTATTAGAAAATGAGTTAGGTCAGCTACTTTGAGAGCTTTGTAGATTGAATTTTTATATGGTCAAGAAATACTCCTAAATTTTATATTTAACAGGGAAAAAACTTAAGGACAATCAGGTAAAAATATATCTCCAACTCCATTTAAAATGCTTACAAAATAGGATACTCTTCTACTAATCCATGTCTTCAAAACAAACTTATCCATTTTTTTTTTATTTAAAAAAGGGGTGAAAAAAGCGTGTGTGATGAGAATAGTTTAATATATAGTCATGCCAATATTAGAGAGAGACAAGTAGCGCCATATTATTAAAGAGTGAGTTAGGACAACTACTTTGAAAGCTTTGTAACGTGGCATAAATAACATGTTTTTCTTTATTAAGAACATCATGGTTCAAAATCCCCCTCCACATTGTAATACTGAAATATTGTAAAAAAAAAAAGAAAAGAAAAAAGAAAAAGAAAAAGAAGTGAGAATATCGTGTCCCTATTTTGGGGATGAGTTATTTTGTGAAACCTATGATAACTTCAAAGGAGAAAATATTATTTTCGTCTATAGTTGGGGAGGAAGTGCTATTTAATGAAACTTTAATGAAATTCGTGAAATTTACAAAAGAAGCCCCGTGAAAATGCCATTCGACTCGAGTTTACCAGAAGAAAAAAAAAAAAAAAGAAAGAAAAATGCCATGTGAGGTGTAGGGACTGAAATTGTATTGACCCCAAAAGAGAAATGGGCCAAAACGTTGACGGTCCATACAATAAATTTGTAGAGAGTGGGCTGAAAAGCTAGGCCTTAGCGAGCGGGCAATTGTTAGTCATGGTGGTCATGACGGTTGCGCGGAGATGAATATGAGCTTATTCAAGGAGATTTTCTCTTTGGCGCAGTTTGGGTGATTCCTGCTCTTAGTTTTCGGGGGAGTCCCCCCTTCCTGGATTGTCTCCTCCTCATTTTATACTAGTTTCTACTCTCCCTTGAATGTCCACGTGTAGGTTGAGATTTGCAGGGTTGATACTTGTCCCATCAGCCCATACCCAAAGTTGTTGGGAGTGGTTGTAAAGGCTGAAAAGCATGGCTCTGTCAGGTGCAGAGTACTTAATTGCAGTAATGGCAGCCTTTCCTTTGTTCTTTGTCGTTTTAGTACCTTTTCTGTTCGGTGGAATGACCCGGGGTGTAATCATCAGGACCGAGTCACTCCCTTTGTCTTCGGCTATAGTTATGGCCGAGGAGGGTCCTTCCTATGGCCGAGGAGGATCCTTCTTCTGATCGGGCCTCGGGCCCAACGCGAACATTGACATGGGCTTCTCGGTTTTATTCTCCTCACATAAGGAAAAACTGAAAAAGCATTGGTGGCATCACATATAAATTTTTTTTATACTTGCAAAAAAGTACCATATAAATAATTAGTTTTAAACAGGAGCAGATTCAAGTGGAGCTCAAGGAGCTCGGGCCCCATGGCCAATTTTTTTTCTTATTTTATATATATATATATATTATTTTTGTAGTTGAACCTTAAGTATTTTTTTATTATATATATTATTTTTGTAGTTGGGTCTCTCTTTGAAAACCTTAGGCTCTCTTTAACTAGCAACTATCCAATAGAACTTTATATTAATCTCCAAGAACTGTTTCTGAGATCTGTCTCAATGGAACTTAAAAATCGCATCCACAGAGAATGTAGCGTGGATTTTCCCAAGGTGTGTCACATCCCAAAGATCTATGTCAGGAAGTAACTCAGGGTTTTTCATGAAGGTTTGCCCTGGCTCTTTTAGAAAGGTGAGCTTCTTAACCCTATATGTTTTTCTTCTTCTTTTTATCTTGAATTTAATGGTTTTTGCATTCATGACATGCTCAATTTATATTATTAATCCACTCTCTTCTTAAGTTTTTGGAACTAATGGTTTCCAACATGATAAATAAGTAGAAGCCGTATAAGTAATCTTTTCTAATTGTTCATTATATTCTTATGAATTGAACCTTCACGAAATTCATCATCTCTCTTTTTGTTTTTGTTTTTTGTTTTGACAGAATCACGCTGAAGAGATTATGAATTTGCCCTCTTTGCTTCAAAAGGATCCAGTTACTGTTGAGTGCTCCAATTCACAGTATCATTTAGATATCTGTTTATTGTGTCAAACAAATAATACTCAAGACTTAGTTTCTAAATTGCTTATAATAAATGTAAAAGTTTGAACTCTCTTATGCCTCAGTGGCAAGTTGTTGGAAGATTGGTAATGATTCAACCACAAATTTGCTTATCTTCTATGTATTTATGTAATTTAAGCCGTAAACAATTATCATTCCTATTAATTATTTGCTATTGTTTCAGACAGTTGTTTGAGAATTATTTTAACCTTGGATTTTATAAACAGCACAAGAATATTTTTAGCCTAGCACTACAACACACTAATTCTTTGACATTTTTTTAAAAAAATATATAAATAAATTTCCTTGACATTTTTTATTATATGTAGATAAATTTTCTTCGTGGAAATATCTTGCTAGTACACAGCCATCAACACAATCAATCCTTCTATAAAAAAATTTATAGCACACCATACTGCCTATAAAAAAAGAAAAAAGAAAAAAGAAAAAAAAAAGCAAAAGTCTAGCAAACAGAAAATGCAAAGAAAGATTAAATCTATATTCTTCTTTTCTGTAAAGTTGTAATTTACAACTATATTTTTTGTTGCCTTTAATTCCGTGCTAAATTTGATTGTAATTTTGTTCAATCTTATGTACCCTGTATTTCATGTGGGTTTTATTTGTAAGGGTTGTGTGTGAGAGAGAGAGAGAGTGTGAAAACTCAAGGCAATTGAAGACTAAAGCTGTTTTCGCGGGTAGCTCGCGAGTAAGCTTCCCACAAAGTGAAGCATATCCCCTGTACATGACTGGAATGCGAAGAGTCAGGACAGGATGGAGACAGCTGGTTTTCGCGAGTGTCTCGCGGGTAAGGCCTTCCCGCGAAACATTCTGTTTTGCTGAACTGTCATTTCTAATACACACTTTCTGTACCCACACTATATATACACACATTACTCATAGATGTTGAGAAGTGCTTCTAAGAGAAAACCCTGGCCACAAACCTTGAGAGTTAGAGATTATTATACCCACAATTCATTGTGGATTTTACGCCGAGTACTTCGGTTTCCTCTTTGATAACACATCGGCGTGTTATCTTATATTTACATTCTTCTTTCCTACTCTTTTAACTTTCATTTTACTGCTGTGTTTTAATGATTATGGCTTAGAGTAGTTATTTTGTTTATCCACTTGCATTTACTCTATTCCGCACTTAGTATAAGTTAGAGTAAAATCAATCGATCCGTAATTTATAATTTGGGGGTCTAAACAGCTCTTGTGTTTTAACACATTTTTGAGCTTTTATTTTCCATTCATCCCTACTTTTAATTCATAATTTTCTCCTAGTTATTTTTTTGAACTGTTATTTACCATTTCTTCACAAACTTTCATCTCTTGTATTACATATTGATACCAAACACAACCACAATCACTATCCAGAAATTTAACATCTATAATCAGAGTTTTGAAAATTTCTAAAACCCTAATTCATACATCCACCATTAGAGTTTTGAAAATTCTATAGTATGTTCAATCGTTTTTGTAAGTTACCTTCTATAAATACATAATTTTTTTTGAAAATTGAACATACTATAGTTGTTGCCATGTGATTCCTTCACAACCCTAATAACTTGTCAATTACGTCAATGTCATTATAAACTGTTAGAGATATATTAGCCCATTAGCATAGGCTTAAACCTAATTTTACTTTGTGTGCAAGCTAAATCTCCTACTTGTACTAGAAGTCTATTAGTCTAGGGTTTAGTCTACTATATATATATACACATGTTATGATTCATTGTAACACAGGATTTGTACTACACTATAATATATTATTGATGTAGCCCTTTAGGGTTTCCTTCGTGGATGTAGCCCGTTAGACTGAACCATGTAACACTCGTGTGTTATTGTGTTCTATACTTTATGTTTTTGCTTTCGCATCCATACTAGCATATTCAACATGGTGTATCAATGCTAATATTTAACATGAACAATGACTGGAATGACAAAATTTCATGAACTAATACTTTAAGTCTCCTTTGACAAATTGCATCATATATTTTAATCATGCCACTGACTTGTTATTAGTTTTCTCCAATATTTTAGTAATTTTTCTTATAAAAAATTTAATATTTTGTGCTTTATTATATAAATAAATAGATAGACAATAAGAATGGTGTAATGATTTGATCATACTATATGTGTTTAAAATTTGAAAATGGTATGATATAGTGATTGATATATATATACATGTTCTCAAGAATGAAAATACTATTTTGAAAAAATAAAAATGTAAATATCTTTCAATTATTATTTTTTACACGATTAATTGTGTATTATTATTATTTTTTCTTTTCTTGGACTTTTTTTATTTCAAATTTTCAATTGTTGCAAAAGCAACTAAATTTAAGCAAAAATACCATTCTTCGAATCAATTCTTCTATAAATCTTAGAAAAATGCCATTAAAATTTCATTATACTTAAATAATTAATGCATTAATTAAAATAATTAGTATAACAAAATAAAAGTATTTATCTAATCCTTCAAATTTTTTAGTGAGAGTTTGTAACTGTGGGAGGGTTTCTTGTCTCGGCCTCCAATTAGCAGGAATTGTCCGCTTTGGCTCATGCCTCACGGTTTTGCTCAATCCCACATCAGGGAAAGACGCCTCCCACATGTGCCTTATAAGCTTGAGCCCAAGACACATGTGTACCACTACTACACATGTGGGATTGAGCAAAACCGTGAGGTATGAGTCAAAGCGGACAATTCCTACTAATTGGGGGCCGAGACAAGAAACCCTCCCATAGTAACTATTGCTTATAAACTTTGTCTTTTTTTTGTTTTTTGTTTTTTTTGGTTTTGTTTTCTCATTGTTTGTCAATCATAACAAAACAAAAAGACATCCATTAGACCATTACATTCAGATTCTCAGAGGGAAATTTAACAATTGGGTCAAGTAATACGGCCCAAAATAATCCGGGTCGACCAGACACAAGCCCTTATCCAACATCTCGTGCCCTAAGACCCATTTCCAAAATCAATGAAGTAACAAATACTCAGTCGGAATTAATTAGCAAATCACAATCGGAATTGATTTGATAAAAATCTTCTTTTGAGTTCTGCAATGGCCGACGAAGCGAACAGAGCTGTAAGTTTTTGAATATTTTCTTTCATTTTTTCTTAGCAACCAAACAGAACCCTTTTTTTTTTTATTTTTTATTTTTATTTTTGAACTTTATTACATACAGGCTTTTATGGAGATTCAAGGTCGCATGATTGAGACCACTGGAAAACTGAAGCAGGTCAGTCACTCTGTTTCACATTTTGGATTATTTATTTATTTGTTTGTTTTTAGTTTTTAGTTTTTAGTTTCAATTTCAACTTAAAGTTGGGTTCTTTTTGTGTTAAATCATATGGTAGCATGAATTTGGTAACAAAATGTGAACTGGGTCTTTCATGATTTAGTAAATACAAGGTGTGAACTGGGTTTTTCATTATTTAGTTGTATAAGGTGTGAGCTATGCCTTTTTTTTTTTTTTTTTTTGTTTATTTTTTTTGGCTTAATCTTTCATTTTTTTAGTTAGAGGTTGCTGCTTAATGTCATGTTATATATGGATCCTGTGTTTTGTTTTGTGTTACTTGGGAATGCAAACCTTATGCAAACTTAATTATCAAAAAAATTATTACACTTACTTAGGATTCAACGCCTTGCAATGAGTGGTGTGTAATTTTTAATCCATCAATCAATGTGTACATCATATCATAAAAGGGTGATTTAGTAAGTTTATAGGTGCGTACCTTTGATCTTCTTTCATTGAGGAGGAACAAATGACTTCTAAGCATGCTTAAGATCTAGTACACGTGCATGCTAATCTTCAACTTCTTTCAAAGAGTAAGGAAGGGTACAATAAAGAGAAACTCATATGTGGATAATTATAGGGGATACTTGGGATGAGCTATTTGGAGGAGTTGGGTTGCTTGAGATTGTAGATCTTTAACTTGATGGTAGTGATGGTGAAAAGTCTTTTTGGGGATGTTAGTGATGATGATGTTGATGGTTATGATGGTGAAGGTGATGAAGGGGATGATGTTGTCATTGGATCATCTTGAAGTCTTCTCTATTATTTTCTCTTATTTAGATGTTTATCATAGTTTATTTGTATTCTAGACATCATTTTATGGGTATCAGTGCACTTCTTTGCTGCCTATTATTAGATATGTTTTTATACGTTTTGACGGTTGTTACTTCAAAAACTTAGAATAAACATAAAATATGCCTATATAATATACTAGGAAGCACAGACACTTCATTTGGGCCGCCGTACTTGTGTTAGATACGCGTCGAACACTGGACACTCCTCGAACACTTCTGCATGCATGTCCCAGCTGTGTCCTTTTTTAAAAATTAAAAAAAAAAAATGCAGGACATAGCTGGGACATGAGAACAAGAGGAATTGAACACCCTTTCACAAAGCAAAGAGAACATTCATGCTCTGAATAATAATATTGCATTTGAAAATTAATAAATATCTTTATCCTCGATTTGTATTCTAATTTATGAAAATCCTTTAATAGTCATAAATTTGCTTTATTATTCATTGGTACTCTTAATTTGATAAAAAATAATGATTAATAATATATAGAAATAAAATATTTATGTCTTAAATTGATATATGTTTAATATTATATGGAAAATAAATGCTTAATTATATATAACAATATATTTTAGAATTAATTAATATACGTATCCCCACTGTATTCGTGTCTTACTTTTTCAAAAATTGTTGTGTTACTGTACTGTATTCGTACTTGTACCTGTACTTGTGCTCGTATCCGTGTAGGTGCTTCCTAGATAATATAGCTAAAAATATTAATTAATTAATTGCTGTGTCCCTGTTGTGTTGTGTCCTAATTATTTTTTGAGAATGTTATGTCATGTCATGTCATGTGTGTGGCTGTGCTTATCTTAGATGGTGAATAAATATATTCTCCAAAAAAAAAAAAAAAAAAGATAGTGAAAGAAGATAGTATTTGTTTAGCTCCAGTTGTGTAACACAAACCTAAACATGAAACACTATGAACTTATCCTTCCTAGCTTTCAAAGAAGTCAAGAACTAATAACTCTTTAATTGTTATATTTCTATTACTTTTGTTCTGGTGTGGATTGAATTTCCTATAGAAGGATAATTCAATTGTACCTTCCAACTTTCATATGCCTCTGGACTGGAGTTATGAGAGAGAGAGAGAGAGAGAGAGAGAGAGAGATAGAGAGAGGAGGTTATCAGCTTCGGAGGGACCATTGATCCTGCTCTTGTTGCGAGGAATTGAAACGTGTTTAGGAACAAAGAGTTCTCAGGTTAATAGGACAGAGGAAGTGGACACTTAGAAATGCATCTATGGAAGATATTTACTTGTCAAGAAGTTGTAGCATTTTCAACTTCTTGAGAGGCCTGGCTACCTCAGATTAGTCAGATATTGTTTCTTCTATTTCTTTTTTCATTCTGATCAGTGTGGGAGGGATACGTAGTTTTTTCATTGAATCGAAGCTTTTTCAGTTAGTGGTGGAGGAAGGAGGGAATTTCTTTGCGTTACGAATTTTTGAACGGGGCAAACACTTCACGAAATCAGTATGGGCAAAAGTGCGGCATTATTGTTGATGAAAAATATAGAACATACGGTGATTGGGGTAAATCCCAAACAATTTTTCACGCTTAGGGAAGGTGATACTGCCTACACCTTGCAACGCGGATCAAACACTTTTGGTCAGTTCTTGCTAGTGTCTGAACTCATAATTGGCGGGCTCTGGAGGTATGTCATAATCCCTGAAGGGAAAGAAAAACATGGTTGGAAGGTATTTGGTCTAGAATTGAGGAAGATATTAGAACCCAATCAATATGCCTTTGGTGACTCAGGACATGCAAAGTTTATCCCTCAGGCACAGAAGCGCAATTTAGTGTTTCACCCATCTCGGTCTTTTGTCGAGACAGTGAAGGGTCCAATGCAAGCAAAAGGTGGTATTCATTCGTTCCTTAAAACCAAGGATGTAGGACAAAATATTATAGATGAGGCGATGGGGGAGAAACAGCAAAATAGGACAAAGGAAACGATGGCAGTGCCTCTGAAACAATCTCGGAATCAGGTGGTGGATGGTCCAGTGGGTCAGCCTGGTGCAACAGCCGTGAGGGGAGGGGAGGGGAGGGGAGAGAGAGGAGCATTAATTTGGATTTTAATTTAGGTGAGAAATTACCGGTACAAAATAAAACAAGATCTCTGTTAAGTTTTAGTTTGAATTCAAATAAAACTGAATATGGGAAGGTGCATGATTTGAGGGATTCACGATGGATTGGGAAGGGATTAATAGTGGAGGTGGTTGAGAATGGGAAGAGACAGGTTTCTTGGGATAAGTCCAAAGGTGGAAAAACTTCTTTTAAATGGGTGATACGGGCTGCCATTGAACAGAATGAGAAGTTGAGTATCGGGTTGGGCCCAATACAGTCCGTAGCCCACTGTGAGCCTAATTTAAGCCCGTTGAGTACAAGCCCATGTAATTTAGAGGCTGGAGAATGCTCCAACACTCTTTTAGGCCCACTCTCTTCTACATCTAATCCCGATGAGATTGGAGAGAATCCCACGGTCTTTACAACTGGTTTAGTGACGCTGGTAGATATGTCAAGGAGCGATGATGAAGGGAGCCTCTCGGTCAATCAGTTGCATGTGGTTTCGCCGGTGGGGGCGATACAGACTGATGCAGATGGAGTTTTGTCTACTCATCAATGTTGTGCTTCGCCGGTAGGAGTGTTGGGGTGCACCGAGTCTCCTTTGATGATGGTTTTCAGGTTTAGCTCTGACTGGAACAGTATTTTGGGCTCTAATTTGTTGTTGGGTGGGTTGATTTCTGAAGGTAAGAGGTCGGTGATTCTCGAATTTGTGCCGCGATTGGTTGGACCTTCTTTTCTCGATCTTTTTCTGGAGTTCTTGCGAGCTGGGTCACTGGGTTTTGGAGTATCGGGTCAGGAGGTTAATTCTTCTTCTAGTAAGGAACTCTTAAGCCTTCCTAGGGAGGTCATGCTTGTGGAGGATGCAGCTAATTTTTCTGTGGTTGGTGAAACAGAATTGTCAGATTGTTTACCTCTGCAAATCTTTGCTTCGAGTGTGTCAACAAATTCGGCAGAGTTGGAGGAGGTCACTGAGGTATTGAGTATTGAGACTAAGTTAGATATTTTTGGGTGGGTGAAACACAGAATTCCTGGTTTCAGTAAATTGGTGGGGTTGTCGATGACCCGACATGAGAAGTTGTGCATTGTTCTCTTACAAAGGCTAGAAACTGAGATTGAGGCAGCCAATGTGTTACACAGGAAAGCAACGGGTAGCAAAAAAGTGGCTAAGTCCAAAAACAAGGGACGTAGAGAGCTGCAAAATTTGATCTCTTCGGTGAATTATGACGGGAGATAGAGGGATGGTCTTGTGCTGGTGTTAGTAGTTGGGGATATTTTTGTGTTTATGAAGATAAAAATGATTTCGTGAAATGTTAGAGGTTTAAATGATCCTCGGAAATGACTTGTGGTGAAGAATTTGTTGCAGGAGTGGAAGTCTGATGTTGTTTGTTTACAAGAGACGAAAATTGCTAGCATGAATAGACAACTGGTTTGTAGTTTGTGGAGCTGTCCATATGTCGATTGGGCTGTTTTGGAGGCTAATCGGACTGCTGGTGGTATTTTGCTTATGTAGGATAAAAGGGTTTTGGATAAGGTGGAGGTTATGGTTGGTACTTTCTTAGTTTTGGTAAAGTGGCAAGGGGTGGGGGACGGTTTTATATGGGCATGCTCAGGGGTTTATGGCCCAAATGAGAATAACGAGGGGGGTCCCATGTGGGATGAGTTGGTGGGCATTCAGCAATATTGGAGGATACTGTGGTGCTGCTTTGGGGATTTTAATATTGTTCGCTTTCCTAGTGAGCATGGGGGTGAGACACATTTGACCCTAGCTATGGAAAAATTCTTTGAATTTATTGAGGATCTTAACTTGGTTGATTTGCCTGTGGAAGGAGGTAGCTATACATGGTCAAGTGGTATTGATCAACCAGCGATGTCTAGGATTGATAAAGATTGATAAAGCTCTGGTCACTTCAAATTGGGAGGACCATTTCCCAGATGTTATTCAAAGGATTTTACCCCGTCCTATCTCAGATCATAGTCCAATTCTCTTGGAGGTAGGGGGAATGGCAAGGGGGAAAAGTCTGTTCAGATTTGAAAATATGTGGTTGAAGACGGAGGGATTTGTGGATAGAGTTCAATCCTGGTGGAATTGGCATTCTTTTGTAGGTACACCTAGTTTCGTGCTTGCAAAAAAATTGAAGGCTCTGAAAGAGGACATTGTGCAATGGAATCGCCGAGAGTTTGGTAATGTAGAGCGTCAAAAGAAAAAATTACTGAAGGAGTTGAAAAAATTAGACGCTAAGGAAGGGGACTTTGGTCTCATTGAGGAGGAGAAATGTCATAGGGCAGCTTTGAGGTCCCAGGTGGAGCATCTTCTTTCCTTGCAAGAAATTTCTTGGAGACAAAAATCTAGGATGTTATATATCAAGGAAGGGGATAATAACACTAAGTTTTTCCACAAAATGGCCAACTCCCATAGAAGGTTTAATCAGGTAGTACAATTTTATAAAAATTTGTACAAGGAGACTGAGGGGTGGAGGCCTTTTGTGGAGGGTCTGGAATTTGATTGCATTGGGGATATGGAGAGGGTTTGGCTTGAAAGGAAGTTTGAGAGAGAGGAGATACTTCAAGTTGTAAGTGACTTGGAAGGGGACAAAGCTCCAGGTCCGGATGGGTTTACTATGACGTTTTATCATCATTGTTGGAGAGTTGTGGAGAAAGACATCTTAGCGGTCTTTGAAGAGTTTTTTCAACATTGTAAGTTTGAAAAATCCCTTAATGCTACCTTCATTGCATTAATTCCTAAAAAGAATGATGCCTCTAATGTTAAAGATTTCCGACCTATTAGCTTGGTGGGGAGTGTATAAAATCTTGGCTAAGGTTTTGGCAAATCGATTGAGAGTGGTTTTAGATCAGTTGATCTCTGAGACTCAAAATAGCTTTGTGGGTGGGAGACAAATCCTTGACTCGGTTCTTATTGCGAATGAGTGTGTGGATAGCCGAGGGAAGAGTAAGGTTCCTGGAGTCATTTGTAAACTTGATATTAAGAAAGCCTACGGTCATGTGAATTGGGAGGCTTTGCTGAATTTGTTGAATAGAATGGGCTTTAGAGTGAAATGGTGTAACTGGATCCATACTTGCATATCCACAATTCAGTTCTCTGTTTTGATTAATGGGTCTCCAATTGATTTTTTTGGTAGTTTGAGGGGTTTAAGACAAGGGGATCCGCTATCTCCTATGCTGTTTTTGATTATGATGGAGGTGTTTAATAGGATGTTGAGAAGAGTGGAGGGAGCTGGCTTGATCCATGGTTTTAAAGTTGAGGGTAGGAGGGGTGGTGGGGAATGTGTTTCACATCTATTGTTTGCAGATGATACTATCCTATTTTGTGATGCAGATGTGGAGAAAATTCTTCATATTCGGTTGTTGTTACTTAGTTTTCAGGCGGTAACAGGTTTGAAGGTCAATGTGCATAAGAGTGAAATGGTTCCAATAGGGGAGGTTGATGATGTGCATGCCCTGGCTGAAATTTTGGGCTGCAGAAGTTGGAACTTTGCCGATGTCTTATCTTGGCATGCCGTTGGGGGCTTCACATAATTCCCCTTCAATTTGGAATTCTATTTTGGAAAAATTTGAGCAGAAATTAGCCGGGCGGAAGAAGTATTTGTTTAAGGGGTTCGATTGATGTTACTCAAGAGTACGCTACCTAGTCTTCCTACCTATTTTCTATCGTTATTCACCATTCCTACTCATGTGGCTAATAAAATTGAAAAGTTGCAAAGAGACTTTCTATGGGGTGATAGCAAGACTCATCTGGTAGGATGGGATAAAGTTTGTGCGCCTATAGCCAATGGTGGCTTGGGGATAAGGAAACTTACTACTTTCAATAAGGTCTTATTGGGGAAATGGTTGTGGCGGTTTGGGAAGGAAGAGGATCGGTTATGGAGGAGGGTGGTGGCTTCAAAATATGGGGAAGAATGGGGGGGATGGACCTCAAAGCTGGGTAGGGGAGTTCATGGGTGTGGTTTGTGGAGAGGTATTCGCATGGGATGGGAGGATTTTAGCAAAAATTGTCAGTTTGTTGTTGGGTTGGGGAATAGAGTGAGGTTTTGGCAGGATGGGTGGTATGGGGATCAACATTTTCAATTGGCTTTCCCAAGGCTGTATGGTATTGCTATTGATAAGGAGGCATCTGTAGAAGCTTCTTTGTCAAGGCAAGAGGCGGAGGATAGAAGAATTTGGGATGTTCGTTTTATTTGAGAATTTAATGATTGAGAGATGGATGAAGGGCTGCATTTTCTTCGTATATTGGGTGCTATTACTCCTCCAAAGGATGTTGGAGACCAGATGAGATGGAAGTTGAAGCCTAATGGGGATTTTGACATCTGGTCGTATTATAACAAATTAAGGGATTCTCCCTCAATTGTCTTTCCT
The DNA here is from genome assembly GCA_028535165.1 of Quercus tomentella. Lineage (NCBI taxonomy): Eukaryota > Viridiplantae > Streptophyta > Magnoliopsida > Fagales > Fagaceae > Quercus > Quercus tomentella. The sequence goes on from JAPQVY010000111.1 coordinate 48,199,202, forward strand.
TGGAAAGTTATATGGAAAGCAAAGGCTCCTAGGCGAGTTTCTTTTTTTGTTTGGTGTGTAGCTTGGATAAGATCCTAATGGGTGATAACCTGAGATTGAGGAGATTGGTTTTTGTCGACCGGTGTATTATGTGCCGACATTGGGGAGAGACGGTAGACCACTTACTTCTTCATTGTGAGATAGCTTATCGGTTATGGAGTTTTGTCTTTATAACTTTTGGCTTGTCATGGGTTATACCTAGATCGATTCCAGATTTGCTTTTTGGCTGGTGGAATTGGTTGGGGAAGCACTCGTCTCAAATTTGGAACTTAGTTCCGTTGTGCATCCTTTGGTGTATTTGGAAGGAACGGAATCGGTGGACTTTTGAGGATTTGGAGAGTTCCGGTGATCAGATGCTTGCTTTTTTTAGTGGGACACTTTTTGATTGGTCTCACTAGTGATTCTCTCCCTTCTTTCCTTAGCTCTCTTTCTCTTTTGTAATTAATTTGTTGATTGGTTTTCTTTTTTGTTTTTTCTTTGTTTTCTTCTTCTTGTATTTTCTGGGTTTGCCCTATGTTCTTCATGCATAGAGTAGCCATTTGTATATATAACATTCTTATCAAAAAAAAAAAAAAAAAAAAGCTCCAGTTGTGTAAATAAGCATAGGGATGATGGATCTTCTTTTTTCCTTTTGCCTATTGCACAGAAAATTTAGTTTGTCTTTTGTTGTTGTTCACAATTATGCCTAGCTTGGTTTTGGATTTGTTGTTTTGTTTATAAGGTCATGCATAGACAACAAGTATAGTGATTTTGAATGCAATCTCATCATGTCTTATGAGGAGAATTTAGTGGGAGACAAATGGTATGAATGTTTGAACTGATGACCTCACTCTTCACCCGCCCTTGTGAGAGAAGGAAGTGCCATTTGAGTTAAGGCTTACTAACTTTATATCATGGAGGTTGCTTTTTGGATGAAAGCAACTAGTTGTTTCCCTTTAATTTCGGACTTTGACTTTTTGGTTCTTTTAGATATGAAGTTTAGCTTCTCTTTTTATTTTTTAAGGGTTCCCTTGTATTAGGGTTATGCCTTTATGAGTTTCTCTTAATAAATTTATGACGATTCATGAATGTACTTCGAGCTGAAGTTTGTGATCACTTGTCTTTCAGGTGCAAAATCAGATGCGAAACAAAGAAGGAGAAAAGAAGCGTGCTTTCCTTACCTTGGAGGAGCTGCGACAATTGTCTAATGATACAAATACCTACAAATCTATAGGTACGTAAAGAAAACCATATTCTCTTGTTGAAATATGTTAAAAACGCCAGTTGTGTATGAGTATCTTGTAGGTAAAAGTGCCTGAAGCACCAAAAAAGATAAATGTTCCTTCTTTAGTTTTTAGAAAATGACTCTATTTGTATAAAGTTTTGAAAAGAGGCTCTGTGATTTTCATATCAATCACGAACAGCAGTTATATCTCACATTTTAATTTCGTGATTGTGCTTCTCTTGCTTATTTATCCTCAATATGACATCTATTTCTTTTTTGTTTTGCAGGGAGAACGTGAGTTCTAATTAACCTATCTGAGCTTGCCGTTAATTGAATATAAATTATTATTATTATTATTATTATTATTTTGGATTTATGAGCTTTCAGATTATAGATATGACACTTTCTAAAGTTTTAAAACCTAGACTGCATTGGCCGGTCAGAGCAGTTAACCACTGACTGGCCTCGATTTTGGTCTGGTCATGCCCCTTAGATAACTTGGTCAAAGAAACGGATTTGAGACTTTGTCAAACATGGTCCAACCGTTGACCTGGCCTTGGGTTCTCTAACCTTTTTGGGTCCAGTTGGGTTTATCTTTTCATTTGAAAAAATGAAGCTTGTTGTTTATTGTGAAAGTGTTTTAGGGTTTGATAAGTCAACCCTAACACATAAAATATTATTTATAAATAAAGTACATGATATTACTGTTTTGCCCCTATTACTCATAACACTCCCCCTCAAGCTGGAGAGTATATATCATACAATCCTAGCTTGTTACATAATAAACCCAAACGAATCTTACATAAAGTTTTAGTAAACATATCAGCAATCTGGACTCTTGTAGAAACATATGGAGTAGCAATTATACCATCTTCTACTTTCTCCCGAGTAATATGACAATCTACTTCAATATGCTTGGTTCGCTCATAGAACACAGGATTGGAGGCAATGTAAATTGTTGCTTGATTATCACAATGCATAGTCATAGGCAGCTTCACAACAAATCTTAATTCCTCAAGTAAATGCTTAATCCACATAAGCTTACATGATGTGTGTGCCATGGCTCTGTACTCAGCCTCTGCACTAGACCTGGCAACAACAGTTTGTTTCTTACTTCTCCAAGTAATCAGGTTTCCTCCCAGAAAAGTTCAATACCCAGTAGTGGATTTTCTATTTGATGGTGATCCAGCCCAATCAGCATCAGTGTAGGCTTCTACCCGTAGGTGACCATTAGCTTTATACAAAAGACCACGGCCTGGATGTGCTTTAAGATACCTCACAATTTGAATAACTGCCTCCCAATGTGGAAGGCGAGGATCTTTCATAAACTGGCTCAAAACACTAATTGCAAATGATATATCTGGGCGAGTAATTGTGAGATAATTTAGTTTACCAACCAAACGACGATATCTCTCAGGATTAGATAACAGCTCCCCCTGATTTTCATACAATTTGACATTAGGATCCATAGGAGTCTCCACTGGTTTAGACCCTAACAAGCCAGTTTCTTCCAAAATATCGAACACATACTTCCTCTGTGATAAACTGATGCCTTCTTTAGATCGTGCTACCTCAATACCCAAGAAATACCGAAGTTTACCCAGATCCTTAGTTCGAAAGGAGTTTTGAAGGTATCTTTTCAAATCATCAATACCCTGCTTGTCATCTCTAGTTATTATAATATCATCAACATATACTATCAACAAAATCTTTCCTTTATCAGAGGTATGAGAAAATACAGAGTGATCAGAATGGCAACGTCGCAATCCAAACTTTAACACTACTTCACTGAATTTACCAAACCAAGCTCTGGGAGATTGTTGAAGACCATAGATGGCCTTATGCAACCTACACACTTTTCCAGACTCCCCCTGAGCAACAAACCCAGGTGGTTGCTCCATATACACCTCTTTCTTCAAATCGTCATTCAAAAATGCATTTTTAACATCTAACTGAAATAATGGCCAACCCAAATTAGCAGCCAAGGAGATCAAAATCCGAACAGAAGAAATTTTAGCAACAGGTGAGAATGTCTCGGCATAGTCAACACCGTATGTTTGGGTATAACCTTTGGCAACCAAGCGAGCCTTCAAACGCTCAATAGAACCATCAGGCAAATACTTCACAGTATACACCCAACGACAACCAACAATAGTTTTCCCTGGAGGACGAGTAACTAAAGACCAAGTAGCATTTTCAGACAGGGCAGACATTTCTGCCTCCATGGCAGATTTCTAACCCGAGATGGACATAGCCTCCTGGACAGACTTAGGGACAATAGTAGAATTCAAGGATGTGGTAAAGGCATAAAGAGATGGAGACAAGTGACCATAAGAGACAAACTGAGAGATAGGGTGAGAGGTACAAGAACGCTTACCTTTGCGCAAAGCAATTGGAAGAGAGGTAGGATCAGGAGTTGGATCACTAGGCGGGGTAGAGGTCTTTGTTGGAGGTTTCTGCCGACAACAATATACCTGGAGTGGTTTCTGAGGAGATTCAATAGGAGACATAGGTGGTAGGAGAGGAAGACAAGGAGGAGAACTGTCACTAGTAACCGAAGGAGAGAAATAGGACTGAGATTCATCAAATGTGACATCAGCACTAATGAAACGACGCCGAAGAGTAGGTGAGTAACATCGGTATCCTTTCTGAGTACGAGAATACCCAAGAAAAACACATTTAATGGATCTAGGATCAAGTTTGTCACTCCCTGGACCTAAGATATGAACATAGCACACACAACCAAAGATCTTAGGAGGTAGATGAAACAAAGGTGCATCAGGAGAGAGCATAGTATAAGGGATCTGACCACCTTGAATAGTGGAAGGCATACGATTAATTAGGTGACAGGCAGTGAGAACAGCATCACTCCAATATGATTTGGGAACATGCATATGAAACTTTAAGGCACGAGTGACCTCTAACAAATGACGCATTTTGCGTTCAGCAACACCATTTTGTTGTGGAGTATGGGGGCATGAAGATTGGTGAATTATACCATGATCATCAAAAAATTGAGACAACGATGTATGAAAATATTCACGAGCATTATCAGACCGAAAAATACGAAGCGAAGCATTAAACTGAGTCTTTATTTCCATATAAAATGATTTGAAAATTGAGTACAATTCGGACCGTTCTTTCATAAGATAAAGATAGGTGACTCTAGAATAATCATCAACAAAAATGACAAAATATCTAAATCCCAACAATGAGGGAGTGTTTATTGGACCCCAAATATCAGAATGAACTAAATGAAAAGGACTACTAACACGACTCTCATGCCTAGGGGCAAAAGGCACCCTATGGTGTTTACCCAACTGACATGCTTCACATTGTAAAGACTCAATTTGACGACACAACGGAACTAATGATTTCAAATTCTTGAGAGATGGATGACCAAGGTGTTGAAGAGGCGAGATAGACAAATGAGAAGCCACTAAACGGGAAGAACTACATCGATCCAAGTAATAAAGTCCACCAGCTTCATGCCCTCCTCTAATAATCTTCCCTGTCTTGAGATCCTGAAAGATACAATGAGTGGATTAAAAAATGGCAGCACAATTCAAAATTTTAGTAAGCTTACTAATTGACAAAAGGTTAAAAGGAAAATCAGGAATATATAAGACAGAAGAGAGAGAAAGATTAGGACTAAGATTGGCAATGCCCAAACCAGAAACTGTAGTGGCTGAGCCATTTGCCAATGTAACATTGGGAAGACGACTAGATTGCTCAAGGTCAGAGAGTAAACTTGAGGTACCTGTCGTATGATCAGTAGCACCTGAGTCAATGACCCAAGGGTCCTGAGTGGCAAGACAAGCAGCGGAAGTACCTTGTTGAGCCAAAGTAGCAGTAGAATCAGACCCAACAAAGTTGGAATGCAGAGACAAGAGGCGATTGTACTCTTCCTCAGGAATAGAGACTACTCTAGATGTCGGTGGAAGTGACTGTGAAGGTGGTTCTTGAACTTGAAAACTAGCTTGGTTATCTGAGGGTTTACTATACAACTCCCAACAAAAGTCTACTGTATGATTCTCACCATGACAATAAGTGCACTTACGAAGACCACGTCCTTTACCACGACCCCTTGTTCACTCCCACGACCCCCTTGGTCACGACCTCCACGGCCTCGGCCCCCACGACCTCGACCTCCACGACCACCTCTATTACTCCCCATATAAGTGGTAAAGGCAGATTTATCACCAGAAGGCAATGCATCAGTGTGGGAGGAAGAGAAAGGGTCAATACTTGAATCAGATAATGTGGTCTGTCGAAGTCTACCAAAAACTTCACTCAATGAAGGGAGGTCTGGACTAGCTAAGTTTTGTGATTTTACTGGATTCAAACTTTTAGGCAATCCAGAGAGAAAGCGAGCAACATGCATAGAATCTCGTTGTTTCTTCATAATTTTAACATCAGAGGAGATAGGCTGATAAATATTGAGTTCTTCACATACACCCTTAAACTTGTTATAATAGTCTTCTAAAGACATATCACCCAAACTCAAGGAGAAATAATTTTGATGATCATAAATCCGCTTCAAATTGTTAACACCAGAGTAAAGTTCCTTGGCTTGTTCCCAAACAAGTTTAGCAGTTGGTAAGAAAACCAAACTACAACTGATCTTAGACTCCATGCTATTCCACAAACAACTCCTAATTTGTGCATCTTCGGCTCTCCAATCAGCAAATTTAGGGTCTGTAGGTACAGGAGGTTCCTTAATCACATAATCAAACTTCTTTCTACCAAGAAGAAAGACTTCAACTGCCTGTGCCCACTGAGCATAATTACTACCATTTAGACGAATGGAGATAATTGATAACATATCAGGAGATAAGAAATAATTAGGGGGCTGAGCACTGTCTTTGGACTCCATAATAGCAATCTGAAGAACAAACTAACACTAAAGAAATAAGTTGGACTGAATTAAAACAAACTCCAACCAGCAACCAATGTACTTCAACCAATCAGCCACATCAACAGTAACTCATCTATCAACGAATCAACACCAAACTATTCCAAAAAACAAGGCAGCACCATACCAACACAAAAAAAAAAAATTGCCCAATCCACCACTAAACATCAACCTAAGGCTGCCTGAACAAATATGCAGAGAATGTATTGAAGAAGAGAAGAAAATCAGACCATGGTTGAAACCCTCAATTGAAAAAGCTCTGGCGGCGGCGCTAGGGTGCAGGAGCAGCGGCGCGAGGACTGGCGAGTAAGCTAGGATGGTCGCCGGAGGAGGGCGAGTAAAACCCTGCCTCTCTCGCGATTAGGTGACGTCGATTTGGTGTTGCGAGACCGGAGAGAGGGTCACCGGCGCTGGACAACTCCTTCAGCCACTAAATCGAGATCGTCGGAGTCTTTATTAGGGTTGGCGGAGCTAGCGAGTAGGGATATGGTTGCCGGCGACAACAATATCGGTGGGTGGTGGTCGGAGGGTTAACGGCAGCGGCGGCTTGGTGGCTTTGATACCATGTTGTTTACTGTGAAAGTGTTTTAGGGTTTGATAAGTCAACCCTAACACATAAAATATTATTTATATATAAAGTACAAGATATTACTGTTTTACCCCTATTACTCATAACAAAGCTTAATGAAAGTATCAGGGGTAGAAACCTCTGATAAAATGCCACTTGTAATCTAGCAGGTAAAGTACATAGTCACTTTTTGGGATTGATGACTTAATTATTTGGTGGTTTTGGCACCAGATTATCTCAAAGTGGGTACTATTGGGTTGGGTGTATTCAATAATAGGCACCTGTTGGATTCTAGCCTTCCTTCTCCTTTCAATAGAGAGAATTGACTTATAAATTTGGTGTGCTAATCAACAAACCACTGATTACTTTCTGTTAGTTTTGGTACTGTCAATATAATTATTCTGATGTTAATTACATATGAAAACCATTTGCCATTAATTCAAAAATTATTTATGAAGCATACTCATGTTTACGCATACATTATAAGATTAAATTCCATGTGGATATGAATAACTCTACATGTCATCATGTTTTATTTTTACTTTTCTAATTTTTGAAATATTCTGTCTTTTTGTTAATCATTAGTAATTAAAAATGAATGACTTCACAGTTTGACCATGGTTGGCTGGAAGGTCAAACCTCTGGCACTTGACTCTTGTCTGGTTTGTTGATTGGCCTGGTTTTTAGAACATTGTGTTCTCCCTCTCTTGTGTCTAGGTTTGTTTTAGAGCCCAAGTCAGTTTTGATGAATGAACAGGAACAAAAGCTAAAGGATAGTGAAACAGCAATTGCCTCATTACAGGTGCATTTTCTTTTTTCCTCGCTGCTAAAAATCCTCTTCTTTCTATGTTATTTTCTACACCACCCCTTTCCAAACCTTTTACAAAGTTATTACTGGTGAAATTACATAGTAATTAGCAATCTTATTTGTTTTAAGAAAAATAATTGAGTATCACGAATCATGATCAGATGTATTTAAGCAAATCTTGTATGATGTTATCCATTACCAAGTAAAAGTCGGGTGAAAATGGTAAAACTGGATAATGAAAAAGTTATTGAATTTCTTTCTAGGAGTGTCTCCAATTTTTAAACTTTCTCAATTTATGGATGAGAATGCAAGATTTACTCGGTTTAAGCAGGAGTAAACAATTAGAAGATATAATTTTCTAGTTAGAAAACATAGCAGCTATACGTCATGTTTTATTTTTGATTTTACCATTGTGTAGATTGATAAATGCCATGGGCAATCAGCCATTTAATAAAGGTTTTGAATTAGCCAAACTCAGCCAATCCTTTGTTGACTTGTTAGGCCTTAGCTGTGCCTGGCCAACCTTGGCTTAACTTTCTGAAGCAAATCATCATTCTTTTGAAAAAAATATGTTCAAGTTTCTCTGTTTTAACTTTGGTAGTACTATTTTTTTGTTGTTGTGCTATGTACAGGCGTCGAAGGAATATTTAGAGAACCAGATGGCAGAGGTGGAGAACAATTTGAGGGAGCTGTTGCAGCAAGATCCCGGTCTTGCTCGTCAGATAATGTCCATGACTGTAATGTGAAACTTTCATGTCTCAGAAACTCTGCTGTGTTCTATTTTCCATTTGAAAAACCAGGAAATATGTACTAGTAATAGTTTATAAAATCTGCTTGCTTGCGTTTTTTACTGTCTTTGTAATATATACATTAAGAAAATATGGTTTTCATACTCGGTGATATGTTCCAAATTACAAAGCTACTCTTGCATGACCTCGGTCTTTATTTTGGACCTCCCATAAACCTATATTGAATCCCTAAATAGTATACCATATGCCATTGGGGACAACATGATTCATTAAAATATCGTTTGTATTTTTTCTCAAAATTTTCTGTCTTTTACAAAGATGCGTTATATGAAAGATTTGGGGCTTTTTAGCATTCACATCAGTCTGTGTATAATAAAAAAAGGTATAAAATTTTCATAGTTTTGCTTAAAAATGACATACATTAGTTTGTGTATATGTAAATTTATAACTTTGTAACAATAATTATATAAATTTAAATTGATACTATTCATTATGATTTAGTTATTTATTCTTTCTTTACGTATCTTGATGATGAAGGAAGAAAGTGGATGGTGGTTATTGAGTATGAAGAAAGAGAAATAATTAAAAAAATAATCAAGAAAAATTGATATTTTAATAAAATATAGTGTAAAATATATAATTTGATATGAGATGTTTTTAAAAGTGAGTATGTAAAATAGGAAAAGTAAGGGCCTTTTTGGTATATGTGTTCAAACACATGTTTTCAAATTTTAAACAACATTTCACGTATTTTCACACATTTTTTTCGTCCATACGTATTTCTAAAAAATACAAATAACGTTACTAAAATAACATTACTAAATGAGCCATAAGTTTTTATACTAAAATAAATTGAAATTTTTGCCCAAATAGACACTTTTAAAAAAAAAAAAAAAAAAAATTTTCAAAAGCCTACCTTACAGTTTATGAGGTTAGTAGATATGGTAGGGATATAATATTGTGTACTAATTGTATACACAATTTTTGTAAAAGATAAATCACATGGTTATGAAATAGTGTAACAAATTATCAATTTATATTGATTTATTTATGTGTGACTACAATTCTTCATGTGACTCTTTACAAATAAAAGAATACAATAAATTCATCTGATTCGATTTCTAAGAAACTTTACGATCTGAAGGGCTATGAAGTTTGATCTTGAATCGTGCCCTAATGCCTCTAAGTTGAATGTACATGATTTGATGCGAGGGTTGTTGGCTTGATCTCGATTTAAATAGAAAGAAAATTCCTATTTTGATTTGAAAAAGTAGGAATGAGCTTAATTTTTGAGGGAGTAAGGGTGCTCTTTTGAACTTAGAGATGACTCTTTATTTTGGCAGAGTATCAGTAGGGTTTTTCTCTTTAAGTTTTTGTCCCCTTTTTCTCATATGAGAAGCCTCTATTTGTAAGCAACTCAATAGCATTTGATTTGGAATTTTCTCTCAGCTTCTATTGAGAGTTAATTATGAATTTAATTTGATTTTCCATTTAATAAGAACCTTTCATATGAGTCTTTTCTTCTGACATTGGCATGTGTCTTTCTTCATTTGATGTTACCACATGGCTTGATTTCATTTGCTAATTGTCCACATCATCGGTTGGAAATTAATTTGATAAAAAAAAAAAACTCGATCATGATCAATTGGACAATTATGGATGCATCATAAAAATTTTGATGTCTACACCAGTACAGTAGGGTGGGAAGGAAAGAAGGTATTTGGTTTGAGTCTATCTCAAAATTCATAATACAAAACTCAATCTCATCTTTTATAACTTAAAACTCTGTGTCATGAATAATCCAAAACTCAAAATTTATTGTTTGGGAAAAATAGCCATATGTTTCTCATTTTATAACTCAACTTTATCACATGTTGGTGGAGCCTACAGCCTGCAAAGATCGGACCCCACACAAAGAAAAAAAAAAAGCTTCCACACAGTTGTGAAGCTGGAGGTGAATTCAAAGAAGAAAAAAAAAGCTTCCAACGTACTGAGCAAGGATTTGACAAGAGCTCGATTTGGGCCCCACTGAGCAAGGATTTGACAAGAGCTTGATTTGGGCGCAACGCACCTGCAATTAATTACAAACATGCCATCAAACTCATTTCTTAAAAATTGGAACCTCCAAAATTGGATTAGGAGTTAGCTCTATTTTGTGACATGTATCAATTCAGTTGATGAAGACATTTACTATTCATTTTAAAAAAATCTAAAAGTTTGTTAATTTTTGTATTAAAGGCAACACCAAATCTAAGGAGAATTTTTTTTTTTAAATATAATAATTTCGTAACAATTTCTTAATTTTGGTGAAGATATTTAGTATTTACTAGTCATTACAATAATCAAGAAGCTTGTTAATTTTATATTAAAAGTATTGTCACGTTCAATGAGAATTATTTATTAAATATTCATGGTGAGGGATTTTTTTTAAAGATTTAAAAAAATATAAAAATAACAATCAATAATATTTAACTTATGTAAGAATTAAACTATGATTTTAAAAAAAACTATGTATCTAATTATATATTTTTAAATTTAATCATGCATATACATGAGTTACAAGATAGTTAGATTTTAATTAAAGTATAATTTTGTGTCATATGTCCCATATAAGTTTTTAATTTTTATATCAAGTAAGTTAATTTAGTGTAAAATACGAGTAGTTCAATATAAGCGAACTATACTAAGAAACTTAATCATTATCTAATTTTATATCTAAAATCAAAAGAAGAGAGCATTTAAAAGATTATGCTTTTCAATGTCATTTGTCCGTCTGGCTTAAAATAATTCCAATTTATTAACTTTTTATATAATACTAATAATTAGGTATGTATGCTATGTGTGTGGGCAATTATTTTTATTTTTATTTTTAAATTGTGGGGTTCTAAACTAGTGATGATATTCAGATAATGAAAAGAAATACAGAAACTGGGGTCCGTACAGAAACTAGTCCCCACAATAGATCTCAAGCAATCTTCACATGCTAGTTTGCTATAATCTTCACATGCTAGTTTGCTATCCTGATTGGAGGCAAAATGGTTGGTAGCCCTTCAAATTGATAATAATGACAAGTTATGTAGTTAATGAAGACGAGTATACACGACCCAACTTATTTCCAAGTGGGCTTTGTAGTTAAATGAAGACTAGTACATCTTCAGCGGCAAGCAATTAATATTTGCAACTGTACATATTGTTAAGGAGACTCGTTATGGGTAGTTCTATAGAGATCAAGAGTCTGGTTGAATTGAGAGAGTAAAATAAAGTAGAATTAGTTAAAAATATTATATTTTCAGTCGACTACTCTCCTTCACTCCTTTTCACTCTCTCCTCAATCCAAACAGGCTATAAATTATAAAGAGTCCAGTTAATGTATTCATTTTGATATAGTTTTTATGAAAAATTGAAAAAGTTGTTAAAATAATTAATCACTTTTTTATTTTTCTATAAAAAATTTCTTAAAATGATTTATTAATGTATGCCCAAGAACACACATTAGTAAAACCCAATTACATATGAGAGCTTATAAATTTGACTGAAATTTATTTTAGGCGTTTAATTTTACTTTGTTCAATACTTGAGTCATCTAACTTCAAACTTATTAAATCAAAGTCTTCCTTTAGTCTTGGTTAAATACCAAAAAAGGCACTGTTTTACATTTAGGCTGAAATTATTATTTAAACACCAAAATTAATATATATATATTTTTAAATAAAAAATAAAAACTGAAAACAAGCTCCAGCCTCGAACGTGAAACCATAAAAATCACCAAAGAAAACAAAAACTCACCCCTGAATGACATATTGTATCGTTCATTTGTTGTTGGGTGATTTCTAGCAGTTTGCAAATTTGATGATTTCTACAAACAAATGTGTTTCATCAAATATTTGCAGATTGCTAGAAAATGGCTGACCTAGGAGGGGGCTCGGCCCCCCGGCACAAAAAATAAAATTTTTTTATTGAGTATAATTTAACTATTTTTTAAGGGTTGGGCCCCTCTCTTCCAAAACCTTGGCCCCTTTTCCCTAATAGCCCAACCAAAAAAATAAATAAAAACCCACCCACAGTTACAACTTACAAACCAAATTCAGGGAAAAAAAAAAGAAAAAAAAAGAGAGAGATGGAGGTAGGTGGGTATTTAATGGATTTGCCACCTGCCTAGTTAATAGGGTTCTTTATTTTATTATTTATTATTATGTAGTTGTAGTTTTGTAGAGTGTATTAAAGAGTAGTGAGCCACAAAAAAAAAAAAAAAAAAAAAAAAAAGGTACTGCTACTAGAGTCTTTACAGAAAAAAGAAAAAAAAAAGAAAAAAAAAAGATAGTACTAGAGAGTAGAGAGCCACATTGAAGTCTTACATGACTTTTTTTTTTTTTTTTTGGAGAACAACTTACATAGTTACATGATTTACATAGTATAATATTATATATAAGAAATGTACAATAATATTTAATATGTAAGTTTAAAATATTAAATTATAATTAATCATAGTATAAGGTCTTGTAACTAAATTGGCACATTCCCATGCACAAAGTGCTTGGGGTCTAGAGGGAAAAGGGTTCAAGTTGCGAGGTTAGCAGCATGTTGTAATTATCTCTCAATTTTTTTTTAAATATTAAATAATAATTAATTTTAGTACAAATTTATTATAATGTATGTGGATTTGTTAATTTACTTTTCTAGAAATAAGATTCTCTTTGTTACATTTTGGTATTTTTATTTTCTAAATATAAGATGTAAAATGCTAAAAACTTACATAAATTCTTTTTAAAAATGTAATATATTATATTATTTATTGTTATGTAGTTGTAGTAATGTAGAATGTACTAGAGAATAGAGAGCCACCAAAAAAAAAAAAAAAAAGAAGGGAAAGAAAAGGTACTATTGCCAAAGTCTTTTAGGTACTAGAAAGTAGAGAGCCACCAAAAAAAAAAAAAAAAGTGCACTCTTATGCTATGGTTGGAAGTTTTGAGAGAGAGGAGAGTAGAGGGGAGTAAAGGGAAGGAGAGTAGTGGAGAGGAGAGTAGAGGAGAATGGTTATCCTCCACCTTATTTGGATGTTTTTAAAATTAAGCACAAGGGAGGGGAATAATTAGTCTTTTCATTTATAATTTTGTTAATATGGTAAGAGTAAATTTGATATTTCATTTGGTCAAGCATTTTTATACTCCACTCTCCCTCCAAATCTCTTCAATTTGGGAGAATTAAAAATGAGTGGTTAGAAGTAGTTCAAACCCCTCCAAATCCCTCCCCCTCATTCCTTAAAAAACATCTAAATAAGGTAATTAAATTACTCTCCCTCCCTCTACTCTACTCTCCTTCCTTCCTCCAACATCCAAACATAGCATTAATTCCTATATTTTGGGTCAACTCTCATTTTGGTTCCTAAATTGATTTTACTACTAATGTAGTCCCTAAAAAAAGAAAATTGATTCTATTTTGGTCCTTGTCGTCAATCCACTAATGGAAACCTCCTACGTGGTAGACAGAGTGCTATGCTTGCTGACATGGCACTGACGTGACCATTAAAATATTATTAAAAATAATTATTTGGCATTTTTATAGGCCACGTTAGCATTTTAATTTTTTAAACAAAGCCACGTCAGAAAATTTATATATACAAAGAAATTAAATTACAAAAACCTTAAATCTAATTTAATTAAAGAAAATTTGTTACTTTTCGTTATTATTTTTCATAAGAACATTACAACTTTTTCTTCATGTTCTTCCCAGATCAAACTCAGCAAGAACTTTTCACTATTATTTTTCATAAGAAAATTACAAGAACTCAAACCTAGATTATAAAAAAAAAAAAAAAATTGTTACTTTTCATTTTTTTTCAGAAGAACTCAAGAACATTACAACTTGTTCTTCATGTTCTACTTAGATTTCTCAACTTAAAGATTGAAGCTCTCATCGTTGGTTGGGTAAACAAAGAAAAGAAAAGAAAAGAAAAAACAAATTATCATCTCTCACTCTTTCATTGTTGAACCCGAGCTCTCCCATTCATTCGCAACAAGAACAACTCTCTTGGTTTCAAGACCCAAACAAAATGACCACTCAAAATCAAGATCAAATCTCTTGGTCTCAAGACCCAAACAGCATGACCCACAAGACAAACCCCTACAAAACCTAACAAGACCCAAACAACATGACCCACAAAACTCATTCCCCGATCCAAACCCCAGCAATCCAAGGCGAACCAACCCCACTCTTTGAGTAGGTTCGTGTTAATCTCAACCGTGCCGATTTGGCTTAGGTGTTGAGTTTGCATTTTCCAGTGAAGAAGAGCGCCGTTGCTTCGGTGGTGCAGGTGGACTCGCTGGGGTCAGTGAAGGAGATTGGGTTTGTGGAGGATTTGGTGTCCAATTGGATTCTTCTCCACCACGCATTGCCGATTTGACCCAAAGTCACCAAACCCACTACCACCATCGTTGATCAAACAAGAGAGAGGCTAAGATCGAGCTTCATTGTGGCCGAGACAGAGGCCGAGACGGGGACGGAGGCCGAGATTGAGCAATCTAGATCTGCTCTCTCTAAACCATTCTCTCTAAACTTTCGCCGGCCCCATTCCTCTGGATCTACTCCAAATCGCCGGCCTCATCTCATTCTCTCCCCCCCCTCTCTCTCTCTAAACTCAAATCATGGTTTAAAATGGTCTAATGATAAAAAAAAAAATGGTTTGATGATTTTTAAAGTATATACACTTTTGACTAACACACTTAAAAAAAAGTAAATACACTTAAAACTAAAATGGTCTAATGATAAATTTTTTTTTTGAATTTTCTAATTAATTTAATTAGATTAATAAAAAAATCGTTTAAAACTAAAAAAGTAAAATTTTGTTTTTTTTTTTTGATTTTTTAAAATTACAATTAAAATTAAGGACTTAGAATTTTTTTGTTTTAATTTTTCATTAATTAAAATACTAACGTGGCATTTAAAAAATGCCAAATAATTTTTTTAATAATATTTTAATGGCCACATCAGTGCCACATCAATGCCACGTCAGTAAGCAGGGTACTTCGTCTGCCACGTAGGAGGTTTTTGTTAGTGGATTGACGGCAGAGACTAAAATAGAATCGATTTTCTTTTTTTAGGGACTACATTAGTAGAAAAATCAATTTAGGGACCAAATGAGAATTGACCTAAAATGTAGGGATCAAAAGTGTATTTTCGCAAAAAAAAAAAAAAAAAAAAAGGAACTAGAGAGTAGAGAGCCGCGTTGTAGTCTTTACTTACATGATTTTTTTTTTTTTTTTTTTTTTTTTTTGAGAAGGACTTACATAGTTACATGACATGACTTACATGACTTGCGCACTAGCATTGCGATATAAAAACCTCATAGTTGCTATTTTAGCAACTAGACCCTTAAAATCATGCTCTATCCAGGTATGTAATTCTAAATTTTTTTCCATCCTAGCTACAGTAAGGTTGCATATATGCAACATTAAGAGCACTAGCAATGGGGGATTTAAAAAAATACTTATTTTGTATCTTCAAATACTACTTTATCTATTTTACCAACTCATCGAATAATACACTTAACATCCTAGTTTTTATTTTTACATACAACCCAATAAAATAATATAAAATACCCTATCAACTCATCCAATAAATATAGGAGATAGGGAGTGGAAGAGATAGAGGGGCTATAATGGGCTAGGACATGTAAATGGTTTGGATTTTTGGGTCGAGGCATCATAACTGTCTGAGTTTGAATCTTCTTTTGATGTGGAATAAGCCATAACTACTAGATCTTGAGGAGAGTAGTCATCATCAAGTGAAAAAAGAGATACTACATTTGAGAAGGGAATGTCATTTGCATGAATCTGGGCTTGTTCAAGAAGCTTTGCTGCTTTCTCTTTTTTAGCACAATTTTTTGCAAAATGGCCTTGTCTTCTACACACAAAACTGACTTTTGAAGTTTTTCCTTTGAATTTATTTCTTCTAAGAAGCTTCCATTTTTTATTCCTAAAAGATTTCTTCCTTGGTCCAGCCAACATGTTCATGTCTGGAGGTTTCGAAGAAGTACCAATGGTTGGATCTAGAGGATGGTATAATGGTTCTTTGTCCTTTCTCTTAGGGGGAGGTTCATTCTATGACCTGGTTTAGGATTCTTGTTTATGTGGAGATGGATATGTTATGGCTGGGAAAATTCCACTTGTCTTGAAAGGGTTATAATTAGGATGTGTCATGGCTAATGGTTGGAGATTTTGTCCAGGAGAGATTGATGAAAATGGAGAGGTTAAAGGTATGGACAGATCTTTATATAATGATTGTTGAGGTTGGTAAGGAGTATAGACAAGCATCGGGGAAGGTTGGGTAACTGTCTTTTATGATCTTTCTATGGATTGAAGTTGTGTCAGCAATTGCTTTCTTTCTTTTCTTTCTGCCCTATGAGAGGGAAAGAAATAGACATATCTTTGACTGTGGATACAATTGTTGGAAGCTCTTGTTCAACCATTTTGATTTTTTTCTTCAAATCATCAATAAGAGAACCTAAGGATGAGAAGGTGTAGGTAACTACCTTAGCTAACTTTTGTTGAATATCAAGGATTTTTGAAAGGGCTTGGTTTTGTGCCACAACATTTTTGCCAATTTAGAGCTGCTTCTTCTGACGAAATATGTCTTCTAGTTCCATCTAGGTTGGTTCCAACATGGTTTTTGATTTTCCAAACATGCTTTGTTCTGGTGTGAGGATGTTCAAAACTTTCAAGATGAGAAAAATTCTGTGAGTATAAAGGTGAAGCATGATCAAACATGTAACAAGATAAGGGTTTTTGTGGGTGGGTTTGACTGGTAGGAAAATGTTGGCATCTAGGTATTTGGGGAAGAAATTTCTGGTAGTATGGGATTAGTGGTGGTTTAGGGTTTTGATTATGATCTTCTTTGGACTTGGTTTCTTTACATGGAGGAGAAGGAGGGATTTTTTGCTTTCTGGTTCTAGGATTAAAAATATAATAGTCAAATTTTCTAGAGAGTTCTTCAAGGAGATCAACTTTTAGATCACCTAATTCATATCTTTCTTTGAGGATTTGTTGAGTGGATTTTTTCTTCTTTCTTCTTGAATGATCTTCTACAAGAGTTTCTTCTTTTCTGCATTCAGCACAGTTACAAATATCCCACCATATGTGGCTAGAGGGTGATTTGCCTTCATAGCAAAACTTTCCATCTTCATGAAATGCATTAATCTTAAGGCCATTTTCACAAACATATGACACAAGTTGAAGCATAGCAAACTGAGTTGGAAAAACTGTCACATCTTTCCTTTCTGGTGGGGCCACCAAAAACCTTGTCTCAACTTCGCCATTTTCTATCCTGATAATGAAAGGATTATTCAACTGGACTGGCTTAATCGCCTGGTGAAGTGTCTCATATTTCGTAATCCATGATTCTGGGAAAAGAGAAGTCATCTGATCCCTAGTGAGTTGTCTTGGGACAAACATACACATGGGATTCCTGGATCAACAAAGCATCATTAGATTGGGCCATGTTTAGAATTGCCATATCAAATGCATGATTTTGAAGCTTGTAAGCAAGCTGATAGTGAAGTGTAGCAGCATATGTGTCTTGTACTTGAGAGGCTCTTGTAATATGAATTTGCACCTTGAGAGCATCATAAAGGCGAGGATCTTTGAGGGGCATATTGAAGTTTGGAAAGAGTGTGACGAAAACTGTTCCCACATTTAGAATGGTCTGAACAGTTCCTATGAACTGGATAGTTTACATTTTATACCTAATAATATTCTGACAAGACTTTTTAAGAATGACTAATAATAGATATGGATAGTTTACATTTTATACCTAATAATATTCTTAAAAGACTTTTTAAAGAATTAACAAAATATAAGAATGACTATCAATAATATTTAAATTATATATATAGGAATAATAATATGCATCTTATTGTGTATCTTTAAGTGTATCTATGCATATGCATGAGATTACAAACTAGTTTCTTAAAAATTGGAACCATCAAAATTGGATTAGAATTGAGCTCTAATTTTGTGACATGTGTTAATTCAATTTTTTAATTTTGGGGCATTTACTACTCATTTAAAAAATCGAGAAGTTTGTTAATTTTTATATAAAAGGCAACATCAAATCTAAGGAGAATTATTTATCTTTTAAATATAATAATTTTATAGCAATTTCTTAATTTCGGTGAAGATATTTAGTATTTACTACTCATTGTAGTAATCAAGAAGCTTGTTAATTTTATATTAAAAGTATTGTCACATTCAATGAGAATTATTTATTAAATATTCATATTGAGGGATTTTTTTTAAAAAAAAAAAAAGATTAAAAAAAAAAATAAAAATAACCATCAATAGTGATGGGATTGCAAAAAATTAGTTATCTCCAATTCGTCCAAAGATATTGTCCAGGACCCAGAGAGCAAGCAGGATCAAAAATCACCCAAGGATGAGAAAGATGTTCATGGACGAGAATATCGTTCATGGACAATGAAATCGTCCATGGATGACAATGAAGTTGTCCATGGACGATGATCAGACGTCCAAGAACGACCAAATCGTTCATGAAATGGATAGACGAATGTGCAACACTTCGAAAATTCTCAGCATCTTGGAACGGTTACCAAACCCATGATTATCGCCATAAATTCCTTGAATACTTAACTTCCATTAGCGGTTGCAATTTCTGTAGCCGTTGAGGAAGTTATGTCTGGACTCATTGGTTTCCACGAATCTTGGGGAAGTTACTAAGTTAATAACCCCTCCAAGGTTCTCTATATAAAGGACCGGTTTGAATCAAAACGAGGCAAGTACATTCTGAAATTTTACTCCTAAAAAGTTGGAACTCCATTTTTGTAAGAAACTAACTTAGCCATCAGAGAGTGTTTGGCCGGTCAACTCCGGTCCCCTTTTGATTGTGTGTTCTTCTTTGTAGGCCTTCCATAACCACTAGTAGCCCACCGAAGCCGGAGCATTTAGCCTATTGATTCTGTGCAACATCAGTTGGCGCCGTTTGTGGGGAGATAGTTCGATTGCTTTGCAATTTGTCTTTCTACGACAAAAGGTTGAATGGTTCGAACCAGGTCAAGGGCTACCAGCTCATGCCATCAAGAGAGTAGGGATGCTTCAAGCAATCCCCATCGCGATCGTCAATCAGCCTTAGTGATGCCACAATCCTCTTTTCAACACATGCAGTCTATGGTAGCCGTTATGGCGGAGTTAACCCGTCAAAATCAAGAATTGACCAGGGAGATTAATTTGAAGAAGCAACGCTATGAGGGGTACGCTGAAGGTCAAGCCCAAAATCAGGATTCGAAAAATGCTGAACCTGAAAGCCAATCAAGGGATACCACATCTAGAAGGGAGCCACAATTGGAGAGAGAAATGGATTAGATGAGAAAGGTTATGGCAGAGATGAGGGAGAACATGAGAAGGGCAAATCCAGTGGAGGATCTAGTCCACCGAACAGATTCCCCTTTCACAGCTTCCATCAACGGTCACCCCTTACCCCCAAAGTTCAAGATGCCTTCATTAGATTCGTACAATGGAGCACGTGACCCATTTGATCATATAGCAACTTTCAAGACTACCATGCACCTTCAAGGAGTCCCGGATGAGATTATGTGTAGAGCCTTCCCTACCACTCTCAAAGGACCGGTGCGAGTGTGGTTCAATAAAATACCCCTGGACACAGTGAGTTCTTTTGAAGAATTGAGTAAGTTGTTTGTCAATAATTTCATCGGAGGGCAAAGGCACAAACGCTCTTCGTCCAGTCTGTTAACCATAGAACAAGGAGAGAATGAAAGCCTACACTCCTTCATCACTCATTTTAACAGGGAAGCCCTAATCGTGGACGAGGTGGATGACAAGCTACTCTTGGCGGCCTTCCATAATGGGGTTAATTCTGATTTATTCATCCACAAGCTATATGAGAAGGAGCCTCAATCCATGGCTAAACTCGTTCATTCGGCCCAAAACTTTATGAATGCAGAAGATGCAATCATAGCCAAGAAGAGGAAAAGAGCTAAAAGGATGGAAGCACACCCCGCATGCCACTCAGAACAAGGTCCTCGTCCAAAGAAGGGACGAACGGAAGATAAGAAGGAACGAGATAATAGGAAGATGGGTTCGTCCTCAGGAAGAAGTCAGAACTACACGCCCTTAAACGCTCCACTTGATCAGGTGCTCATGCAAATCAAAGATGACCCTTCTTTAAAGTGGCCGGAGAAGATGAAAGGAGATCCCAATAAGCGCAATAAGAATAAATATGTCGCTTCCATAGAGATCATGGGCATGACACGGATGAGTGTTATGACTTGAAGCAGTAGATCGAGAATCTCATTAGACTAGGAAAGTTGAGGCACTTCGTTGGAAGGGATCATAAAGATGAGAAGTTGAAGGGAAAGATGGAAGAATCATCACGGCCCCCACTAGGAGAGATAAGGGTTATCATAGGAGGGACTTCGACGGGACAGTCTTCCAAGTCAAAGAAGACATATCACAAAGTGGTGCAAAACGTCCAACTCTCTGGACGATCCCCAAGGACGAGAGGAATTAACGAGCCAACTATTTCATTCACCGACAAAGAGGCTGAAAGGATCCATCACCCGCATGACGATGCAATTGTCATTACTCTGCTCATCGCAGATTATACAACCAGGAGAGTATTGGTGGATAATGGAAGTTCAGCAGATATATTGTACTACCCTGCCTTCCAACAAATGAGGCTTGGGTGAGAACAACTTCGCTTAGTGTGTTCACCATTGATAGGGTTTGGAGGAATGAAGGTGCAGCCTGTGGGCACCATTACGTTACCTGTAGTGGTGGGATCATACCCACAACAGATAATTAAGGAAGTCAATTTCCCTGTGGTGGATTGTTCGTCCTCATACAATGCTATTATTGGAAGACCAACTCTGAACAGTTGGAAGACAATAACATCTACCTACCATCTATCAGTCAAATTCCCTATGGAGTACTGGATAGGACAAGCACAAGGAGATCAGTTGGCAGCTAGAGAATGTTATTTAACCATGATGGCTTTGGACGAGCAGGTGCAGACAATGAGTATTGAGGAGAGAAGGGTTGTTGCAGAGCCCATTGAATTACTGGAAGATGTTCTTTTCCAAGAAGATGATCTTGAAAAATTCACCAGAATTGGAACAAGTATGAAGGAGAAGGCGAAAAAAGACCTCATCCAGTTCCTAAGGAAGAGTATTGATGTTTTTGCGTGGAGTCACGACGACATGCCAGGAATCGATCCAAGTGTAATTACTCATTGATTGAATGTGTACCCCTCTTTTAAGCCTGTTCGTCAGAAGAAGAGGGTGTTTACTCTTGAACGAGATAAGGCAATTAAGGAAGAGGTTCAGAAACTGACCACGACACAGTTTATCAAGGAAGTCTATTACCCGGATTGGTTAGCCAATGTGATGATGATGAAGAAGGCAAATGGCAAGTGGAGGATGTGCGTAGACTTCACTGACTTGAACAAGGCTTGCCCTAAGGATAGTTATCTTTTGCCACGCATTGATCAATTGGTGGATTCTACAGCTGGCCATCAGTTGTTGAGCTTTATGGACGCCTTCTCAGGATATAATCAGATAAAGATGAACGAGGTTGACCAGGAAAAGACCTCCTTTATTACCAGTCAAGGTTTGTTTTGTTATAAGGTGATGCCCTTCGGCCTAAAAAACGCAGGGGCAACTTATCAAAGGTTGGTGAATCACATGTTCCGTCCACAGATAGGACGAAATGTGGAGGTGTACGTCGACGACATGCTTGTGAAGAGCTTAGACGACGGAAGCCATTTGGACGATCTATAGGAAATCTTTGAAACACTTAGGCGATATAAGATGAAACTGAACCCAAGTAAATGCGCATTCGGAGTATCGTCAGGAAAGTTTTTGGGATTCATGATTTCACAAAGAGGAATTAAAGCAAATTTAGACAAGATCCAAGCCATATTGAACATGGAACCACCGAAGAACATCAAGGAAGTCCAGTCCTTCACTAGGCAAGTTGCTGCTTTGAACAGGTTTGTTTCGAAAGCCACAGACAAGTGTTTACCCTTCTTCAAAGTCCTCAGGAAGGCATTCGAATAGACAGACGAGTGTCAAAAGGCCTTCCAAGATCTGAAGGACTATCTTACCACAACTCCATTATTAAGTCTGTTCGTGCAAGGAGAGGAACTGTATCTGTACTTAGCAATGTCCCCACATGCCGTGAGTTCAGCACTAATCAGGGAGGAAGGAAAGGTGCAAGAGCCTGTGTATTACACTAGCCGAGCACTCAAAGGAGCAGAAGGAAGGTACCCACTGATAAAGAAGTTAGCTTTTGCACTAATAACAGCTTCTAGGAAATTAAGACATTATTTCCAAGTTTATGTCATCAATGTCATGACGGACCATCCGCTCAAGAAGGTAATGAACAAGCTGGAAGTTGCAGGTCGACTGATTCAATGGGTAGTCGAGCTTAGTGAATTTGACATTCGGTACCAACCGAGAAATGTAATAAAGGCCCAAGCCTTGGTAGATTTCATTGCAGAGTTCGCTCCAAGTTATGAGGACTTAGGCGGAAGAGAGGACAATAAAAAATGGGTCGTCCATGTAGATGGATCGTCTACACTACATGCTGGAGGTATAGGAGTTGTTTTGCAGTCACCAGAAAGAGACAAATTAAAGCACAAGGTTCGCTTGCAATACCAAACAACAAATAATGAAGTGGAGTATGAAGCCCTTCTAAAAGGGTTGGAGTTGGCTAAATATGTAGAAGCAGACTCAATACTCGTCTTGGGAGATTCTCAGTTGGTCATAGGCCAAGTAAATGGGACATGTGAAGCCAAGGAACACAGAATGAAGAGATATTTGAAGAAGGTGGTACGCCTTGTGAAGAAATTCAAAGAAGCTGATTTCGTTCAAATCCCAAGGGAAGAGAACGTAGAAGCAGATACTCTGGCAAAGGAAGCCTTCGCGAATGAAGCAATGGATGAGTTTGATGAAATACAATACATGCCAAGCATAGACCTCCCAGAAATGTTGCAGATAGAAGGTGAGGAAAATTGGATGACCCCGATAGTATCATATTTGAAGGATGGAAGGCTTCCAGAGGGGAAGGACGAAGCCAGAAAGCTTAGGGCTAAATCAGCCAGGTACATCCTTATGGACGAAGTGTTATACAAAAGAGGTTTTTCCCAGCCTTTCCTAAGGTGTTTAGCTCTGGACGAGGCGAACTATGTATTGAGGGAGGTTCATGAAGGAGCATGTGGTAACCACTCAGGAGCCAGATCACTCGTCCATAAGGTCGTCCGTACCGGATACTATTGGCCAACCATCCAAGCTGATGCTAAGGCATATGTTAAGGTATGTGATCAATGTCAACGTTTCAGTAATATTCCTAGACAACCATCAGAGTATCTTACCCCAATGATGGCCCCTTAGCCTTTCGCACAATGGGGATTGAATATTTTGGGCCCTTTTCCAACCGGAACTAGACAAATGAAGTTTTTGGTGGTAGGAATAGATTATTTCACTAAGTGGGTGGAAGTCGAACC
Organism: Quercus tomentella; assembly: GCA_028535165.1. NCBI lineage: Eukaryota > Viridiplantae > Streptophyta > Magnoliopsida > Fagales > Fagaceae > Quercus > Quercus tomentella. Next base: position 48,223,013 of record JAPQVY010000111.1, read on the forward strand.
CTTAGCAAAAATTACACAACAAAATGTCAAGAACTTCGTTTGGAAGAACATTGTATGCAGGTTTGGGGTACCTAGGGTACTAGTGTCTGACAATGGACGACAGTTCGACAACACACCTTTCAGGGATTTTTGTGAACAATTGGGAATCAAGAATCGTTACTCCTCACCCTCCCACCCACAGGCCAACGGGCAGGCAGAAGTAGTAAACTGATCCTTGTTGAAAATCATTAAGACTCGGCTTGAAGGGGCAAAAGAAGTATGGCCAGATGAATTACCAGGTGTTTTGTGGGCTTACAGAACAACAGTGAGAACCCCCACGGGGGAAACTCCTTTTAAACTAGCCTATGAAAGTGAGGCAGTCATACCGGCAGAAGTGCACATGACCAGCCACAGGGTGAAGAAGTATCAAGCTGAAGAAAACAAAGAACAACTTCGTCTTAACCTTGACCTTATGGACGAGGTGAGGATGGACGTGGAACAGAGAACAGCAAGGTACAAAAATCTTATGGCAAGGCAGTATGATGCCATGGTGAAACCTAGGCGCTTCAATATTGGGGATCTCGTCTTGAAGAGGGTTACCTTGGCAACAAGAAACCCGGCCTATGGGAAACTGGGGCCAAATTGGGAAGGACCTTATAGGGTTATCAACTACAAGAGGCAAGGATCCTATTATTTGGAAGCTTTGGATGGATGAAGGCTAGAACACCTTTGGAATGTTGAGCACCTAAGGAAATACTATCAATAAATGCTGACCCTGGACGAAAGTGGCCACAGATGAGATTCATGGATGAGTGGAATATTGTATTCTCGTGTTTGTTTGTTTACTACTACTGTGTGTTTTAAATATTTTAATAATCCCCTAGAAAGTACATTAGTGTTTGACTTTTGTGCTATTCATGGATGAGTTTGTGTGTAAGTATTTTTAATTCCCTAAAGGCACTAGCTCTTAAGCATGTGCCACGCCTGTGGACGAATGTTTGCATAGTTTGGATTTCCAAATATATATATGATGTATTTTCAAGTATATACATAATTGTATGGGAATCCTTCATTTTTTGTAAATTCATTCAGAGTGATCCACGAGAAGCAAACAATCAAGGACGAATAAAATCCTTGGACGCAAGGATGTACCGTCCATAAGCTTTCCTTAAAGAATGGATAAAGCAACAAAGAATAAACCTAAGGTATGCCCGTCTAAAGCTTAAGACGAGATGAAACCTAAGGAATGATCGTCTAAACCATGAACGAATAAAGATTGTGTACAAACACAAGCCTATAGACGAATCTAACCAGCCTAACAATCCAGTGCAAGGACAAGCATTTGCTGGGAATGATTTAGCTAAGGATGATTAAATGATAGTCCCAAGTTTGGATAACAAATAAAGCCAGCGAAAAGGCATGTCATTCATGAACGGCCTGTACTTAATGGCAAACCTGAAGGATTCATTTTGCTCTATTTTGGTGATGTAATAAGAAATTCGCCCATATACTCAAGACGAGATAAAATGATTTCCTAAGTGGACGAACCACACAGCCATAGAAATGATATGGACAATGTAAATAAAGTTCATACATAAAGCTTTAAACGTATTCAAACATAATGAAATGTGAAAATGGAAAACATTCATTCATTCATAGAATTTAAAGAAGGGTGGACGACCAACGTCCAAAAAACCCTCAAAAGTTATGTAAATATAACTGATTGTATATAAGGCTCGTCCATAAGCTTAGACGAGATAATTGTACTTGGAGAAACTTGAATAAAAGAAGCAAAAACAAAACCCAAAACAACGGGCACTTCCAATAAAGATAAAATAAATTTTCTAAGGAAAATATAGTCACTTGGATAAGCCAGACTTGGGATCGTCCTGGGTCACTTCATTATTAGCATCGTTCGTTATGTTGACGTCCTCAGAACTCGTCTGCAACAAGGAGCTTTTAGTAGCAAGGGGAAGCTTGAAAGAATCAAAGTCCAAATCAGGAAATGTTTCTTTGGCATCAGCACGAAAGTCCTTATAGCCAGCTGCATAGTGATTGTCTAGACGATTCTTGTACTCATCAGACTTCTTGAAGGCTGCTATGGCTTCCCCACGTGCTTTCTCTAAGGACGAGACAAATTCAGAAACTTGTCCCTCGAGATAAACGATGCGAGTATCTTTTTCAATGTTATCAGCCTTAAGCTCTTCCACCTCGTTTTTCAGCTTCGTCTCACTTCCTTGCAGACGGTTGAAATCTTCAGTCAACCTAAGCACCTCCCCCTTTTTTAGCAGAATTTCATTGTTTAGCTCCTTAGCCTTATCCTTAGCAGTCTTAGCCTCTAAAGCGAGCTCCTTAACCTGGCAGGTCGCTGTGTAAAATTTTGACATAGCCTGTGTATGGATGAAGGGAAGTTAGACATTTATTTGAAAATTTGAATAAAAACACACGAGGACGAGTGAAACACTACCTTAAAGAGGTCATGGATACCAGAGCGTTCAAACTCTTTCACTGACATATTGTAGCATTCATTGACTTCATTGTCAGTAATGATTCCTTTGAACGTCCTCCATGCATAGCTCTCGTCCAGCACCAGGTTAGAAGGACACTCAGATGGCTCTGACTGATGAGGCTTGCGAGGAGTCTTGGCTGGAGGGGGAGTAGGATCAGTCTGGATGGGATGAACAGTTTGGATAGGCTCCACATCAACTGGAGGGTCGTCCAGGTTTACCGTCGGGGGTGTGAACTTGGGAACCTTGGGAAGAGAAGCCTAGCTAGGTTTTTGCTTCTTAGGACCTTGACGACTTGGAAGATCGTCCAGATCCACCGCATTGGATATAGACTTAGATTTTCTCTTCCCTGTCTGGACGGAAGTTGCCTAGACGACTAGTGGTGTAGTAACATCCTTGTCTTCACTAGTTATGGTTTTTTCTTTGTTTTCCCTTATTGTAGTTATTCACGCGATGAGGAAAATCAAATTAAAAAAAAAAGGAAGAAAAAGAAGAGAAGTAAAGTAGAATGGACAATACTTACTTCGACGGGTGGTTTCCTCATGACCGAGATTCTCAGCAGTAGGTATTGGGCAAAGCCCCCAAGCAGCTAGATGACTGAGAGTAACTAGATCGTGAAAAGTTCTCCCAGGGAAGGCACGAACTTCGTCAATCCGATCCAAGTAAAGTTTGTCCAAGTGTGGATGAACAACAGCTGCATCACCAAAGAAAAAAGGTTAGACGATTGAAAAATAGAAAATATGTAAAGATAAACAAAATAAAATGGAAAGGAAACATACCCTCAGGACGAAGGCGACTTAGAGGGCTGGTAAAAGGTGGGAAGGGGGCATTACCCACATCAGCTGGGTCCCCAGCAATTTCCTGAAATAATAAAAAATTCTTTTTTCTAGAGCCTGTCAGACGAGCTACGGCCCTTTATTAAACTATAGTAAGAGCCCCTGGACGAGAACTAGTAAAAACCAGCAGACTTCTTTATCCCCGAGGGCTTATAACAGTAAAGGAACTCGGCCACCGTAATTGGACAGTTCCCTTCCAGTGCCTCACGCCATAGCACTTGCATGGCAACTATCGTCCTTTAACCATTGGGGTTGAGCTGGTTAGGTCCAATACCCAACCTATGGAAGAGGTCTCTGCAAAAGGAATTTAGAGGAAACCTAAGGCCAGCTAAAAGATAGGAAGTGTATACCCCTAAACCAGAGGAAGGAGAACAACACCATTCTCTGGCCTCGGGTAGACGAGGGTTAAGCTCCCTAGGAATTTGGTATCTATCTACAAGAGTTTTTAACTTGGCAGCATCTAAGGTGGATGCTACCTCTAGGGCACAACTATAAATGACGTTTTCTTCATCCTCTTCCTCGTCTTGAGGAGGGCTAGGTGGCTGTTTGGACGAGCTAGCCCCAGATCTAGAAGCCATCCTACGTTGTAGTTCCTGAAATTCCTCGAAGGGAATACCAGGTACCCCAGACGAATAATGCTCGTTTGAAGAATCACTACAGGCTGTGCTACCTTCGCTACTCTTATCAATACCCTCACTTCCAGAAAAATCATGTTGGTACTCGTCTATCTCCCTCTCTAAACTACTAGATGAAGACATGGTTGAAATGAAGAAAGATTAAGATGAAAACCTTAAAAGAAAGAGGAAGTACCTGATAGAACTAGGAGGAGAGCTAGACGAGGCTCTTGGACGAGATGACAGAAAGGAAAATGAGAGAAAAATGAGGGGCAAGGAAGGGAATGCACCTATTTATAGGCCCCAGAAACAGGGTCAGCGAAGCGATGTGCACCATTCAAAAAGTGACATGCGGCGGTTCCTTTGGGAAGCGAGATCGACACAACAGGCAAACCAACAGTTTTGCGACACGTGGCACAAAAAAAATTAAAACTTGATTAAAATCATATAAACACGCATTAAATCGCAATAATATCCTGGATGACCCTTTGAACAAGGGGGCAACTGATGGGATTACGAAAAATTAGTTATCTCCAATTCGTCCAAAGGTGTCGTCTAGGACCCAAAGAGCAAGAAGGATTAGAAATCACCCAAGGATGAGAAGGATGTTCATGGACGAGAATATCGTTCATGGACAATGAAATCATCCATGGATGACAATGAAGTTGTCCATGGACGATGATCAGACGTCCAAGAACGACCAAATCGTCCATGAAATGGATAGACGAACGTGCAACACTTGGGAAATTCTCAGCATCTTGGAACGGTTACCAAACCCATGATTATCGCCATAAATTCCTTGAATACTTAACTTCCATTAGCGGTTGCAACTTCTGTAGCTGTTGAGGAAGTTATGTCTGGACTCACAGGTTTCCATGAATCTTGGGGAAGTTACTAAGTTAATAATCGCTCCAAGGTTCTCTATATAAAGGACCGGTCTGAATCAAACCAAAGCAAGTACATTCTGAAATTTTACTCCTACAAAGTTGGAACTCCATTTTTGTAAGAAACTAACTTAGCCATTAGAGGGTGTTTGGCCGATCAACTCCGGTCCCCTTTTGATTGTGTGTTCATCTTTGTAGGCCTTCCATAGCCACTAGTAACCCACCGAAGTCGGAGTATTCAGCCTACTGATTTTGTGCAACATCAAATAGTTTTTAACTTATGTAGGAATTAAACTATGATTTTTTTTTTTGGAGAAAAAACTATGTATCTAATTATATATTTTTAAATTTAATCATGCATATTAGGGCTGTCCATCAACCCGTCAGACCGGACCCACCCGTCCGACTCGGTTCGACCCGAAGACCCATGGGCAGATCTGACTTCAAAACGGGTTAGATGCGGGTCAGTTAGAGATAAATTCTTGGGTTTTGGTTCGGTTTCGGGTTCCACAACTCATAACCGGTAGAAACTGACCCGACCAGAGAGAAGTTTATAGATAAGGCAAAAATTCCAACCTGTGAGAAGTTTCATTTTTCAGAACACGCTCTCTCTCCCTTAGAACTCTATTTTCACGCTCTCTCTCCCTCTCTGATCTCTCCCTCTCAAATCCCTAACCCTAACCCTAACCCTTCTTGAAAGTTCAAATAGTGTATAAAACACTATGAACGTTTAGATCCCCAATAGCAAAATTACCAATTCAAGCTTTATGACAAACAATAAGTATGTGGAAAATGAACACAAGCTATAAACAGAATTGGTAAACAATCTAAACCAATTAAAATCACATCCACAGCAAAAAATAAAAGGCAAAGATTAAGGAAAGAGAGATGCAAACACAAGGACAACACACGATGTGTTATCGAAGAGGAAAACGAAGCCCTCGGCGTAAAACCTCTTTGCCGCCCTCCAAGTGGTAAGTAATCCACTAGAAAATGTAGTTGGGATACATGAACAGCAATAGACCCTTCAAGCCTAATCTACCCAGGTTACCTAAGCCCTCCAAGCTTCTTGCTCCAACGAGGTTGCGTCGAACCTATTTCTTTTCTAGTTTCCTGGATTCCGCTACTTGACCATAGCATCAACCAATGTGAAATTGGTTCCTTCCTAACTGCTTCCTAAAACACCAAACAGCCCTCTCACAGTAATGGATATGGTGAGAAAAGGTTTTGGTAAAAAGCCTCTCAAGGATTTAACAATGGAGAGGAAGAGAGTTGAGGAATTTGAAGAGTCTCTTAATGAAGATTGGGGATGAATTAATCTTGTTTTTCTCTAGGGTTTCTCTTTCAAAATTCTCTCTGGAAGCTCTCTTTCTTTCGTGGGTATAAGGGGTATTTATACTGGGGTGAGAATGGAATGTGAAGAGTCAGGTTTTTTCAAAACAGGGCTGGCTTGAGGCTTGGCCTCGCGGCTTGACTGAGTCGCGAGTTCCAGCCGCGAGGTAACTGAATGGCCAGTTGTCCTATTTTGTTCTGTAGTGCTTCAACTAGCATGACGCTTCAACTTTTGGCATGCCTGGCACGTGTGCAGCATCTGGCGACTTGCAGCCGCAAGTTACCCGCGAGATTCAGTCGTGAGTCCCTGTTTTTCTTGCACACTCTTGAGCATTTCTTCGCACTATCTCACTCACTGCCCTTATAAGAATCCCACCTAAATACAGGGTTACTAATTGATGAAATACAAGCAAATTTGGCACGGAATAAAGCCAACAAGATGGTTGATTAAATTCAACCTTACACTTCTTACAGCCACCGCCATCATTAAGTTTGCCTATTGCTGTCGCCGCCGCCGTCGTCAAGTTGCTCAAACCTAACTCTTGAAGCCTCCTCTAATTTGCTTGAAATATCCTTTGATCTTGTGCATGTTATGGTGGGTCAGTAAAAAATGTAATTTTTTTTTATAGATTTTGCACTGATCTTGTGATGGATGTGATGATGATGGGTGAGGGGAGTGATGGTGGTGCCGGTTTAGTGTTATATCTCTCTTTCTTTCTTCGTTTCAGGCCATAGATCTAAATTCTTGTTTATGCTATATGATTTTTGTAGTTTGTGTGTGGGTTTGTGTCCTTTGGGTTTTGATTTCTCTGTGTTCTTTGGGTTGATTTCTCTGTCCTTTTTGGGTTTTGATTTTTGTGTTCTTTTGGCTTGATTTCTCTATGTCCTTTTGGTGCTAATTTTGTGTTTTTGGCTTGATTTCTCCGTATTTGTGTTCTTCTGGGTTTTGAATTCTATATTGCTTAGGTTGTGATTTCTCAGTTTTCTTCTTTTGTTTCAAACCCGATATTACCTGACGGCTCCAACCCGCTTAACCGAAGACTTGAGCTGTCGGTTTTGATCTGAACATATGGTCGGTTGCAGGTCCATTTTATGTTCACCCGAGCCAATCGAGTCGGTTGTGGATCAACCCTAAACCCGACCCGACCCATGAACAGCCCTAATGCATATGCATGGGTTACAAGCTAGTTAGATGTTAATTACAGTCTAATTTTGTACCACATGTCCTATTTAAGTTTTTAATTTTTGTGTCAGGTGAGTTAATTTAGTGTAAAATATGAGTAGTCTAATATAAGTGAGCTATACTAAGAAACTTAATCACATATCTAATTCTATATCTAAAAAAAAGAAGAAGAGAGCATTTAAAAGATTATGCTTTTCAATGCCATTTGTTTGTCTAGCTTAAAATAATTCAAATTTATTAACTTTTTATACAATACTAATAATTAGGTATATATGCTATGTGTGTGGGCAATTATTTTTATTTTTATTTTTAAATTTTGGGGTCCTAAACTAGTGATGATAATCAGATGATGAAAAGAAATACAGAAACTAGTCCATACAGAAACTAGTCCCCAAAATAGACCTATTCCTAAATATGCGAGCCTTCAAAATGATAATTTATGACATGAATAGATCTATTCCTAAATATTCAAGCTTTCAAAATGATAATAATGGTAACAAGAGTGTGTTGTAGTCAACAAGAATGCAAAATCTACACAGCCCAATTTATTTCGACGTGGGCTTTGTAGATATTGAAGACTTGTACATCTTCTGCGGTAAGCAATTAATATTTGCAATCATACATATTGTTAAGGAGACTAATTTTGGGGAAGTTCTTTAAAGACTAATGCTATGTTTGGAATATTGGAGGGAGGGGAGAGTAGAGGGGAGGAGAGTAGTGGGGAGGAGTATAGAGGGGAATGATTATCCTCCACCTTATTTGGATATTTTTAAAATTAAGTAAGGGGAAGATAAATAATTAGCCTTTTTATAGTTTGTAATTTTGTTAATATTGTAAGGGTAAATTTGGTAATTCATTTGGTCAAGCATTTCTATGCTCTACTCTCTCTCCAAATTTCTCCAATTTGGGGGAATTAAAAATGAGGGGTTATAAGTAGTTAGAATCCCTCCAAACCCCTCTAAATCCCTCTCCCTCCTCCCTTAAAACACATCCAAATAAGGTAATTTAGCATACTTTCCCTCATTCTACTCTACTCTCCTCTACTTTTCCTTTATCCAAACAAGTTATAAGGATACATTTAGATTGAGGTGGAAAGAGGGGGAGTAGAGTAAAATAGAGTAGAACTGACTCAAAATTAGCCTATTTTCAGCCAACTCTACTCTACTCTCCCCTCAATCTAAACAAGCCAAAAATTACAAAGGGTCCGGTTAATGTATGCCCTAAGGGCATACATTAATTATCTATTTTGAGAAAGTTTTTATGGAGAATTAAAAAAACTGTCAAAACAATTAATCATTTTTTCATAAAAAGTTTTCTAAAATGTTTCACTAATGTATACCCTAAGGTAGGGGTGTCAAATGAGTGGGTTTGGGGTGGGCATAATTGGGTTGGGTATATAAAACCCATTTACCCATTAAAACCCATTTAATTAATTGATTCTTGTACGTTTTTAGACCCCTTAAAACACAACCAGATTAACCTAGGTAATTAGCCAAGTGATTACTTAGTCAAATTATAAAGTCTAGGTTAACACACATATATCATATTATTGTAAAGTGCGAAAAATAAAGAACACAATAATATGATAATCCAGGAAAACCAAGCCGGTAAAAAACCTGGGGAGGATTTAACTTAGTTATTCTCAAGGTAAAATTGAATCCACTATGAAAGAATTGAAGTTTACACAATAGCGACTTAGACCACTAACATCCTATTGCTATCTCGAGTAGAAAACTTACTACCACGACCACGTGACAGCTCCGAGTCCATGGAATACTTCTTTCTTGGATTCCCAGCAAGTATAAACACCCTTGCTTGTGTATCTTTAAACTCTTAATGCAGCAATTGAATTGATCACTAAGTTCTTGACATAATCTTGAAACTTGGAAACCCTAAGTATGTGTGAAGGCAACCACCTCTTGATCTCACAAAAGATTCACACACACAGCATATGGAGCATCTCCAAAACGTGGCTAGGGTTTTCCCTTTTATACTTAAGACAAAACATAAAACCCAACACGTTAAACGGGTTTGGGCTGAGTTGAAAATTTCTGCAGAAAAACAATCTGCACGACTTTTGATCGATCGAGTCTAATTCTCGATCGATCGAGCCAGACAGAATTGCACTATAAATTCTACAGTAACTTGATTCCAACTTTACATAAAAAGCAAATACTTTGAGCAAGTCTAAACAAGACTAAAATGTTTTGATCATAGTTTGCTAACAATACAAATTGAAGTTCTAATACATTTAAACCTAAAGTCTTAGAACCCAACAATTCTAACCCAAATCCAACCCAACCTAATTATTATGGGTAAACCCCAACTCACCCAATTACCCAATTACCCAAATTACCAAAATTCCATTAAAGTGAAAACCCCCCATACTTTCTTGGCTCCACTCTACTTTCCCCCCCAAAAAAAAGAAAAAAAAAAAGAAAAAACTTTTCTTGGATCTAAAATTTCTTTTTCTTTCTCCTCCATTGCCTCTCCACTTCAATTATGACCAAAAAACTCACACTTTTGCTCTCTCTGTTTGATTTCGATTGAGATTTGATATGAAATTTCGGGGAAATTTTATTTATTTTTTTCTCAGAGATTTGCTATGGCTAATGAGAAGATCAACGGTTAAGATCGTGTGAACCAATACGACGGTGAGGAATATGCAGACTCCTCGTCATCGTTGACGTCGATGGAGGACTCGGTTTTGTTGTGTAGTGTTGGATTTGGAGCGAGTTCGAGCGATTCGCAGGAGAACAACGAGTTGAGGAGCGAGATTGGGCTGACGGAGCGTTTGATGGATATTCTTGTGGATGAAGGAGACGGAGATCTGTTGCTTCAGCGGAGCGATCGAGAGGACCGCGTTCTTCAATGATCTGTCCTCGGTCAAGGCAGACAGCAATGCGGCGCCATGATAGGCGATGGCGAGAATTCTGGGTTCATGGGTTTTGGATTGTTGGGTTTGTGGGTTTCGATATGTTGTTGTTGTTGTTGTTTTTTTTTTTTTTTTTGGTTCTTCTTCGCATGGGTTTTTTGGTGTTTGATTTTTTTTTTGTGCAAATTTTTTTTCTCAGATTTGAAAATCTCTCAATGAAATTGCTGGGTTTTCGACTAAAACTTGATTGGAGGCCAAGAAAATGAGGGAAAATGAGAAAACCCTTGTGAAACCCTAAAACGTCTGAGGGTTGGGTTCTTTCTTTTTTTATTTTTTTATTTTATTAATAATATAGGAAGGGATGGGTTGAATTTGGGTATATTGTTTTTGGGTTTAATGGGCCTCAATGAGTTTTTAGTTAAAACCTAATAATTACTGAGTCTAATTGGGTTGATGCTCATTTAACCCAACTAATAATTGGGTGGGTTTGGGTTTAATTAGAGTGGGCGGGTTTGGGTGGGCAAATGGGTATGGGTGGGCAAATGGGTATGGGCTTACTTTGCCACCCCTACCCCAAGGGCATATGTTAATAAAACCCAATTACAAATGACACCTTATAAATTTGAGTGAAATTTATTTTAGGCCTTTAACTTTATTTTGTTTAATAATTGAGTCATCTAAGTTTAAACTTATTTTAATCAAAGTCTTCCTTTAGTCTTGGTTAAATACCAAACAAGGCACTGTTTTCCATTTAGGCTGAAATTATTATTTAAACACCAAAATTAATATATATATATATATATTTAAATAAAAAAATAAAAACTGAAAACAAGCCCCAGCCTCGAACGTGAAACCATAAAAATCACCAAAGAAAACAAAAACTCACCCCTGAATGACATATTGTATCGTTCATATGCAGTTTGCAAATTTGATGATTTCTACAAACAAATGTGTTTCATCAATTTTTTGCAGATTGCTAGAAAATGGTTGACCTAGGAGGGGGCTCGGCCTCCAGCACAAAAAATAAAAATTTTTATTGGGTATAATTTGACTATTTTTTAAGGGTTGGGCCCTTCTCTTCTAAAACCTTGGCCCCTTTTCCCTAACAGCCCAACCAAAAAAAAAAATAAAAACCCACCCACAGTTACAACATACAAACCAAATTTAGGAAAAAAAAAGAAAAAGAAAAAAAAAAGAGATGGAGGTAGATAGGTATTTAATGGATTTGACACCTTGCCTAGTTAATAGAGTTCTTTATTTTATTATTTATTATGGGAAATGCATGGTGCGTTTGAATACCGCTTATTACTGAAAATTGAAAATTAAAAATACTGTAACAAAATAATTTTTAAATGTGTTAATAGTGCCGTGGGACCTAGTTTTAAAATTGTTTTTGTTGAAAAGGGTAGTTTGTGGGTCCTGTGAACAGTGCACGGGACCTACTAAAATACAGACACTAGACGCTAGTGAGTGTTTCATTGCAATCCAAACACTCACGTAGTGTAAGTTTGGATAGTGTTTAAAGGTCCGTTTAAAGTGTCGTGAGACTCATTTTTAATGAAAAAGTAGCTGAAAAGTGAAGTTTGTGGGACCCGTGAATAGTGCATGGGTGCACTGTTCATGGGAGAAAAGTCAAAACTTGCGGCTTGAAAAAAAAAAATAAGGAAAATGCTGAAAGTTGCAAACGCAGACGCACAAACGCGCTATCCAAACCAGGCTTAAGTTTGCGTTTGGACGTTTTGCTGAAAAAATGTGAGTCCCATGGCATTGTTTACGAATCCACAAAAGTCATGTAAACACAAATTTCAATATAAATTTGGGTCCCACAACATTATTTACATATTTAAAAATTATTTTATTACAGTATCTTCAGTTTTCAGCAAATAAGTAGTATCTAAATACAATCGTAATTGTAGTTTTGTAGAGTGTACTAGAGAGTAGTGAGCCACCCAAAAAAATAAAAAAAAGGTACTACTACTAGAGTCTTTGAGAGTAGAGAGTCACAAAAAAAATAAAATAGTACTAGAGAGTAGAGTGCTACATTGTAATCTTACATGACATTTTTTTTTTTTTGAGAACGACTTTCATAGTTACATGACTTACATAGTATAATATTATATATAAGAAATGTACAATAATATTTAATATATAATTTTAAAATATTAAATAATAATAAATTTTAGTACAAATTTATTATTATGTATGTGGATTTATTATTTTACTTTTTTAGAAATAAGATCCTCTTTGTTACATTTTGGTATTTTTATTTTCTAAATATAAGATGTAAAATGCTAAAAACTTACATAAATTCTTTTAAAAAATGTAATATATTTTATTATTTATTGTTATGTAATTGTAGTCATGTAGAGTGTACTAGACAGCCACCCACCAAAAAAAAAAAAAAAACCCGAAAAGGAAAGGTACTACTACCAAAGTCTTTTTAGGTACTAGAAAGTAGAGAGTCGGAAATTAATTTTGGGGAGGTTCTTTAAATGAAGTGTTTTTTATTTATTTATTTATTTATTTTTTGAACTCTTTAAATGTAGTGTTAGTATATATGTGAGACACTACCTTTATCATACTCACCACCCCAGAATGGAGCTCTTCTTCTTCGTTCTAATTTCCCTATTCTTGATTGCTTCCATTTCTCTTGGCATTAGGTCCTTCGCTTATAAAACCAAAGAAAAAGTCACTGGCACCGGGCCAACACTCCCTCCAGGAAGTTTTGGTTGGCCAATAATGGGTGAAACCCTTCAATTTTTGGCTGCAAACCGTGAGGGAGCTATAGATCATAAATTTATCTCTAAGAGAACAACCAAATATTCTTCCAAAATATTCAAAACTTCTATTTTTGGTGAGAATTTCATTGTTTTTTCTGGTGCTGCTGCAAATAGATTCATTTTTTCAAACGATAGCAAGTTCTTCATACGTTGGTGGCCTCCCTCATTTCAAAAGCTTTTCCCCTCCATGGAATTTGTACCCATTGAACATGATGCTGCCAAGGGCAGGAAGCTTATGTCCTTGTTCTTCAAATTCAATGAGGCTCAAAAATTAGTGGCATCAATTGACTCAATTTCAAGAAACCAATTAAAGAATAATTGGGAAGGCAAAAATGAAGTCTAAGGTGTATCCTCTAGTAAAAATGTACACATTCACATTAGCTTGTCATTTATTTTTGAGCATCAATGACACAGAAAAAGTTTTGAAGCTTTTGTACCACTTCAATAATCTAACCGATGGCATACTATCGGTACCTCTAAGCATCCCCGGTACACCATTTCATCGTGCAACCAGAGCGATGGAATCTCTTAGGAAAGAGATTTATTTGATTATTAAGGAGAGGAGGGAAGCCTTAGCAAAGAACTTAGCATCTCCAACACAGGACGTGCTATCACAGATGATTGCTGTGCCATTTGATGATGGATTCATGACGGAATTGGAGATTGTAGACAAGATTTTGGCAATTCTATTCGGGGGTGAAGAGACTACCACTGCCACAATCACTTTTGCTATGAAATATCTATCAGAGATGCCTCACCTCTACAATGAAGTTCTAAAAGGTATCTTTCAATTAAGAAGTATACCCTTACGTAATATTTCCATTTTTGTTGTTTTACTTTTTTTTTTCTTCTTTACGCATTTCTCATGAAGTTTTAATTTTTTAATTCATACATAAGCAAACAAAGAAAGCTCATAAAACTTCATTCGCATTATAGAGCAAAGAGAAATTACGAGGTCAATGAAGCCAAGAGAAGTACTACGTTTTGATGACATACAGAAAATGAGATACACTTGGAACTTTGTGAATGAAGTTATGAGGCATATACCAATTGTTCAAGGTGCTTTCAGAGAAGTCAAGGTGGATGTCACTTTCGAAGGTTATGTCATTCCCAAGGGGTGGAAGGTATGTGTCTGAATAATGATTAAGTAATTAGACAAACGATAATTTATCAACACGTAACCATAGGCTTCTATGACAATTTATTAATTTATTTATTTTTACTCTCATCCTGCTGATAAAAGTACTTATTTTTCAGCTATATTGGGGTGTGGGTTCTACCCATCATAACTCTGAATACTTCTCAGAGCCAGAAAGGTTTAATCCCATAAGATTCGAAGGAAATGGACCTTCTCCTTACACACATGTTCCTTTTGGGGTAGGACCACTAATGTGCCCCGGACATGAGTATGCTAGATTGACTATTCTTGTCTTCCTCCATTACGTGGTGAAAATGTTTCAATGGGAACCAATTCTCCCCAATGAGAAAATGAAATTCAAAGCAGCGCCTATGCCAGCAGAAGGGTTCCCAGTTTGTCTTTCTCCTCACCAGATTTAATAAGATTTTTATAAATTAGGTTCGACTTAGGTCTAGTGTCCTCTGTACTAAACCCAATAAGATGTTGCCATGTGCTCAAAAATTGCTATGAGGCAACATCCAACCTATATTTTAAATTTAAAAAGAAAATAAGAGAGACATAAACTATGCTATATGTTTTATATTTGGTATTTAGCGAGTTAGGTGGATGTTATGTTTTTGATTAACTATGTTATTTTGAATTTGGGTTGATTTATATGCACTTCTTTTGAAATGTAAAGAACTTATTTCTAGATGGATGGTGGACTTAATTTTTAGTAAGTACTTTGATGTTATTTTAAACTCTTGGATGATGAGTTTTAAGTATTTGATGTTATTATTAACTTTCAAATTGTATGCGTAATAGGTATTTTGAATATGATGTTATGAGTTTGTATTAAATTTGTTGTTTATTAATTAGGTGTTTTTTTAAAGCGATTTTTCTTTTTCTTTTTTGATAGGTTTTTGAAGTGGGATAAATGTGGATTGATTGAATTTGTGACAACTTAACCTGTTTAATATTAAGTGAGTTGAAATGGGTCGTTTTACATTCATGTCATCTTAATATAACCCGCTTATTAGGCAAGTTAAGTGGGCCGTGTCTTGTCAACTCGCTTCATTAATAGGTCGTGTTAGGGTTGAAAGGTCATGACATGACTATTAAATGAATCATGTTCAGGTTGAGCCATTAAGCCAAATACCCTGGCCTCGACACGACATGTTAAACACCCCTAATGAGTACCAAACAATGACAAGCATAAAGTATAAAATAAATAAAGATGTATGACAGCAATACCCAAATTTTATAAAAATGATTAAGACGTAATTGCAGTAAATCCATTTGTAGTTTAGCCCGAAATCACTTTGCCTACTCGTGGTTTAAAAATATCACTTTATCCATCTGAAGTAAGTTTTGTTTGTCTCTTGTAACTCACCTTTGTTAAAAAAGAAAGAAAGAAGGTAAATATGAATTTTAACTCAAATTTTATGTCCCTCTCCTTAAAAACAAAAAAAAAAAAAAAAAAAAATACACATACAAAACCAAGTGAAAACATGATAAAAAAGGGCGGGCTTTGTGTAAATTAATATTTGGAACCGATGTTCAAAACTCCCATCAACAAGTACCGGAGTGTAACAAAATCAAACAAAAAACCAAGCACTTAGCAATGACACTACCGTGAAATTGAATCAAACCCAAACCAAGAAATTGAACCTTCAAATTTCCGTGACTCATTCCAAGAAATCAAACCTTCATCTGTATTGCTGTTGGACAATGTTTAAACAGGGTCACAGTTGAACACCAGAAAAAGGATAAGAAATTAAGAATGGATAGAGGGGGAAAACTTGAAAGATAAAAAATGGATAGAAGATAAAATTTTAAAGAAATCAATAGCTACATATATAAAATGAAAATATCAACTCAATTTTGCTTGTATTCAACCAAAGAAAAAAACTATATTCTCGACTTTTTTTTTTTCTTCTTTTCCAAATTTAATTCCCACTTGTCCAAATGCTTCTACCATCTGTGTATGTTAGCAAGTCTATATAGCAAGCATTGATATAATCAGAAAATAAAAGATGATCTTTGACGGAACCACCAACACCTTGAGCGAGTTGCAGCTCAGACAAAGAGAGCCACCAACAGCAGCACCGACGACCCACCACAGTCACGACGACACCGTCACCAAACCTCAACCAACGCAACAATCAGATCGACCAATCTCAAAGCAGCCGTGTTCCTCCACAAATTAAAACCCAAACCATACAACCACCTCGTCCTCCTCAAAACCCAGACCCAAAGTAGTTGTACTCCTCCACAAATCAAAACCCAAACCCATACAGCCACCACATGCTCCTCCACTATAACCACCGAAGCCACCGTGACCTAAAGCTACCGCTGATCTAACCTGGAGTGTGAGAGATGAGAGAGACATATATTCATAGAACAGAGAAGAAGAGGAGAGAAGGAGCGTGATAAAGAAGTCAAAAAATCATTAGACAGAGTTCATTGGACACCCTTAAATAGGACTCAATAGACCTAAAAGTAATGTGCAAAACCAAGTTCAAGAATCGACTAGAAGGATGTTGATTAGGATGTTTATTGAACCGTGGGTTTTTAAAAAATTCTAAAAGTTTGTGATTCAAAAAAAAAAAAAAAAAAGAAAAGTACCATGTATTAGTTACAAGTGGCTATAAATATTTTTTTTTTTTGAGAATCAAGTGGCTATAAATATGGTTAAACATACAATTTAACAATAAGCAATGTGTTATATGGTTTGAAAACAAGAAGGAAATAATTTCCAAAACATTTGCACATTTTTGGTCAATTATTATGCAAAGCATACAATTTAAAATAACTTAGACACTCAAAATTTAGGAAATCTGAATTTATAATGCAAGATTTGAGTTTGTGCAAACATTTACTTAATATTTGAAAATTTTCTTCGGCCTTTTTTTTTTGGGTTGAAAATTATCAACTCACTTGCGTACTGCAAGAGTCATGTGTCTCGGGGGCTGATGTTGATGGACATTTTCGCAAATATCCTACAATCTTGCATGAAGCAAAGCCCAAATTCTTTGTGGGGTTAATATCTCTATTTGTGGCATTTATTTTAATACATGGCCCAAGCCATGTATTTTTTATATAGGGAAGTTAGGAAGTGTGGTTTGGAGAGTAAGATTGGGTCTATTTGGGCTTATTCTTTTTTTTTTTTTTTTTTTTTTTTTTTTTTTTTTGGGGATAGGGTATTTGGGCTTATTCTTGAACTTAGATTTGTGCTTCACAATGTGAGCTTAGAACACTTGTAGAAGTTAAAAGGTTCATGCAATGGCCCATGTTCTAGCCACAAACACAAAAACAAACAGTAATTTTTTTTTTTTTTTGATTGAATCAAACAAACAGTAATTAAAGCTGCTCTATTTGCCACAAAATATGGATGGTTAACCTAAGCTAAAACAAATAGGCTAGTTGTATATAATGCATTCTGCTCACATCCCACAAATTTAGCAGGTTCCTAAGAGGGGTGTTTCCCTTAAGCAAAGCTTGGAACATAACATAAGATTGGTCAAAGGTTTGCCAAAATAATTATTAAAGCAGCCAACCCTATTATCCAACCAAGCACAAAACTCAAAGTTGCCATTTTGTCTAAACTCTAAAATCCAACAACCAAAAGCCTTGATTCTTCTTATGAGGAGATGGATAATAAGTGCCTTTTAATCTGACTTAAATCCCTAAAACATAGAACCTAAGGGGAGGGAATGTGGGGGGGGGGGGGGGGGGAGGGTAGGGGGTGGTGTTGGGGTATTCAATTCAACTCTCCACTCTCAAAAAGTCTCTCAGGTCTTGAACCTATGTACGTGACTCGTAAAATGCATTAATTCTCTGATTTAGGGAAAATACAGTAGCCTAAAGAATAGTGCTTGTTTGTGTGGTGGAACAAGTAGTGCCCACTTTCTCTTCTTTATCACCTCCCTGAATCTCCCCACTTCGTTATGTAGCATTGCGCAATTATTTGTATAATTTATTTAACATTAAATGAATATTTTCTTTGTATTTATTATGAGCTTAAGCACTTGTCTAGTTTTTTTTTTTTTTTTTTTTTTAATTTGTTATTTTTTTTTTTATGCACCACTAACCTCTGTGTGATACTAGAGTGAGTTGTGGGCTAGACTTCCTCTTATTTTGAACTTGGGTTGCTAGGCTTAATTTATTGGCCTTTCTGAAAATTGACTCAAACAAATTTGAATTGTTTTTAGTTAATAAAGATTCATTGAGAGTATGAATTAAGTAATTTAAATTTGTATTGATTCTAATTTTAATGTAAATTTTTTTTAACATTTAGGATTTAATTTTGATTCATCCCAAACTAAAAAAAGTAAATTTTATAATTTACTAACATTTTTAAGAGGCGTTTAAAATGCAAAATAGAGTGCTAAATACACAAATTCACACAAAATTACCCCCTCATATGGTACTTCATCACTGTTCAAATCTTTATCACATACTACATAAAATACCATCTAAAAATAGATTATCAATATAGCACATGCAAATCTTTTCCCTTCTTATTTTATTCATCACACTCTCTCTTGCTCTCTTTCTCTCTGTAGAGAGGGAAAATTCCCGACCTATCACAAGCTGACACGTCACATTATCAAATCCACAAAATACAGCCAATTACAAAGCACCACGTACTGCTACTAGGTTTTGCTATCACTATTCAAAAGCCAACAGAAATTTACCAAGTGTCATGCAAAAACCAATGACACAAGCAGTCCAGCGCGTGTAAACGATGACACAAGCAGCCTCGCACGTGTAAGCGATGACACAAGCAATCCAGCACGTGTAAGCGATGACACAAGTAGACCAATCAGGCTGTGACATGTGTCACTAATCAGACTCCGCCATGTGTCGCTCACCCACCTCTAAACTCCTATAAATAGAAGCCTTCCTAAGGCATTTGAGGGGGGAGACCAAGCCATCTGAAGCACAAGCAGCATCAGAGAAGATTCAGAAGCACTCAGAAGTACAAAAGCTCTGCAGGAATCAAGCCTCAAAGCCTTCAAGAACTTCAAGAACTTCAACCCCAAAATCGGAGAACATTCGAAGCAGAATCATCCAAACCGTCTGCCTAGATCCTAAAGTTTGCGAGAATCAAGCTCAAAGGTCTGAAAACATCAACAAATCACAAATCAGTGAAGCTCTACGGATTCAAGCCTCCAAAGCCCCGAAGAACTTCCACCATAAACCTTCAAATACAAAGAACATTCGAAGAGGAATCATCCAAATCATCTTCTTAGATCTCAAAGTTCACTGGAATCAAGCTCAAAAGCCTCCAGAAACCTCAAGAAATCACAAATCAGTGAAACTTAATGGATTCAAGCCTCTAAAGCCCCGAAAAACTTCCACCACAAACCTTCGAAGACGAAGAACACACGAAGAACACGAAGAACGTGAAGAACAAAGGATTTCCAACAAGCTCATAGCCAGAGATTCATTGTAATTTTGTTCCAAAGATCTTCGATCCATTCTTCAGCCAAATTGAAGTACATTGGGTGTTCAAATCAAAATCACATTACTACAAATCCAATCAACAAGTCTTTTAAGGAGATCGAATCAAAGGATCACTCTTTTGTAATTACAGAGAATTGTACCACACAATCATCAATACAAATTCGCATTTGTGAAACTATTTTACTTGTTTGACTTATTTCGAACCGAGAAATTTAGTCGTCCACACTCTCTAATCCAATTACATCAACATAGAAAAATCTTTTGTGTCCAACAATAGAGGAGATGGAGCTATGCGTCATGCTAGGTCAAGGGCTTCTAGTAAGCGCAACTGGGGATTTGGATGGGTTTGCAAGCCATGCAGTGGGTTTACGAATTGATTTGGGTGGCATGGGTTGCAGTGGCGTGGGGTGGGTTCATAAAAAAAGGACAAAACTTAGGTACAGTATATTAGGTATTGTTTTGTAGGTTCCTCTCTTAAGATTCAGTTATGTGGCTACTTAACTAAAAAATACACTTTCATCTCATAAAGAAGAATCCACATGTCAGAGTCTTAAGAAGGGAACTTAAGGAACAGCACCTAAGTTTTGATCCATAGAAAATTGGCTTGTTATGACAATAGTACAAACTGATTTGGGCGGTAGTAGGTTTGCAATGATTGTAGTAGCAATGGTTGCTTTGTTTTTGTGGGGTGGTTGTTGCATTTTGTGGGTTAACAATTTGTGTGGGATACTGGGTTTTGTGGTGGTGGTTATTGCTTGTTTATGAATTGGGAAAGAAAAAAAAACGATTATTTTAATATGCTTATAAGGACATACATAGAAGCTAGGCTAATGCTAAACAACTCATCAATAGTAATAGTAACTACTCTATAATACTTGAGTTTCTCTGTCACTAAGGGAGGGGTCCTTGGCTCTTTGTCTCTTAGGTTGTAGAAGTGATTGTCCCTTCTTGTAAGGTTGTTGGGTTCCCTAGGGTAACTAGTTTTATTGGTAGGGCTAATGGGTTGTATTTTTTCTTTTGGGGTTCGGGAAACACTAGAGGAAGCATGGAGAATCTGACGAAACATTGGCGTAATTTGTCTCTTAATGAGAGGGAAGGAGGCAAACTGGTGGTGAAGAAGGATAAAGCCGCTCAAGAGTTTACTCTTGTGGCAAAATTTCTAACGAAACGAGTGTTGAACATTGAGGCCATTGTGAGGACCTCCAGCCCCTTGTGGCGAGCCAAAAATGGTTTTAAAGTCCGAGATGCAGGTGACCATACGATGCTATTTGTGTTTGATAATGCAGAAGAAGTGAACAAAATTTTGATGAGTGAACCCTGGAGTTTTGATAGGCATCTAGTAATCCTCCAACGGTTAGAGTGCTCCACCTCGGTGCATGCATTGAAGCTTGATTCAGTGTCAATATGGGTCTAGGTGCACCATACTCCAGTGAGCTATCTGAACAGGGGGGTGGTTGAGGATTTGTGTGAAGCAATTGGTGTAGTGGATAGAAGTGCAAACGATACTGAAGTAGATCGTGGCAGTTTCTTTAGAGTTCGTGTGCGTGTTGATATTTCTATGCCTTTGTGTCGGGGTCGAGTGTTATCAGTTCGAGGATGGCGAAGAATGTTAGGTGTCATTCAAATATGAACGTCTTCCTAATGTTTGCTATTGGTGTGGATGTCTGGATCACTCTGATAGGGAATGTGAGAAGTGGATTGAAAGCGATGGAACCTTAGAGATTAGGGAGAGGGAGCATGGACCTTGGATTCGGGTAGCACCAACTCAAGTGAGGCGGAAACCTGTGGTGGTGGTTCCTGGTTTCTATGAGACTAGGAAGAAGGGTGGCAGCCTTAAGTCCAATACTCCGGTGACTGAGATACAAAAACCGGCGTGGAAGGAGTACAAGGTTCAAGACAACCATGCCAACACAGCGGCGGAGAAGGAAGCAGTCAATTCTGAAGAGGAAATCACAGAAGTAATTAATGCACCTGAGAATTCCATTCCAGAAATGGTAGAAGTGTTAATAATGGAGAGAATAATAGCGGAAATTATGGAGATATTTATGAAAATAATGGTGATACGTTTGAGGACCAGATTCTAGAGATTGATAGAGAATTGAATAGTGTTGATATCTCTGAAAGAATTGAAAGGGGTGAGGCGGCTAATAACAAAGAGGTACACGTGGACAGCCTTAACTTAGATACATCCAATAAGCTACTCGTTGTTTTTGAAGTTGGTCTGGAGGCACGTGCTGGTCACGTGGATTTCTTAAGTTCTATAACTGCTGAACCTTGCCAAGCAAGTAAACCTGATTCTTAGGGAGGGGTCTCTAGCCGTGAGGGAAAGGAAGGCTAGGCAAAACATAGAACCTGGACACAAGTAGCGCGCTTTGCTCAGAAAGGTGATGATCGGGCTAAGACAGAAGCAGCTTCTGTTGCTAAACGTTCATTCATGGAGATTGATGATTGTGACTTACCAAACAAAAGGAGATTGGTTGCTCATGACAGTTAGAAAAAATTTTCAATGGTGGAGGCTGCTTGCCAGCCCTACCAAGAGCAATGAATCTCTTATGTTGGAATTGTCGATGGCTTGGGAACCAATCGACAAAGCAAGAGCTTGGGGATATAATCTGGGCACAAGATCCCTCAGTTGTGTTCTTAGCCGAAACATGGCTGGATAAGGCTAGGCTAGAAGATATTCGGGTCCGACTGAATTTTGGTGGTATGGTTGAAGTGAGTCGAGATACGAGAGGAGGGGGGATAGTAATTTTTTGGAGAAAGGAAGTGGATTTTTCTCTAGGCACCTTCTCCCCAAACCACATTGATGGTGTTTTGAATAAGGGTAAAGAGGATGAGTGGAGATTTATGGGGTTCTATGGAGAATTGGAGACTAGTAATCATCACCTATCGTGGGCTTGCCTAAGAAGACTAAGGGGCATAAATTCAATTCCATGGCTTTGTGCAGGAGATTTTAACGAGATTACATGGAGTCATGAGAAGCATGGAGGGAGGCAAAGACCAGCTAGACAGATGGAAGATTTTAGAGATGTTTTGGATGAATGTGGATTCCGGGATCTTGGCTTTATGGGAGGAAAATTTACATGGTGTAATGGACACTCGGATGGTTTTACAATTTAGGAGAGGCTGGATAGAGTGGTTGCTACAATGGAATGGCTAGATAAATTTCCTGCAACTAAGGTAATTCACTTGGAGTGTGGTTCCTCTGATCATAAACCAATTCTTATTTGCCTTAATGGTATTCCAAAAATTTGACAAAAGCCATGACGTTTTGAGTATATGTGGTTGGAGGAAAAGGGTTGTAAAGATACGGTAGAAGTGGCTTGGCTTTTCAATGCACCCGGTTAAGCAATAATTAGGGTGGAGGGAAAGATAAGCCATTGTCAAGAAAAACTTAAGTGGTGGAGTTGGGTTGCAATTGAGAACATTACTTGATTACTGAAGGAAAAAAAAAGAGTTGTTAAGAAAGGCGGAAGATGAGGCGATAAGAGGGAGATCTATAAACAAAGTGACATGGCTGAAAAGAGAAATCAATGATTTGTTATCAAAAGAAGAAAAAATGTGGAAACAAAGATCTAGAGCATTGTGGCTGCATGAAGGTGATAGAAATACCTAATATTTCCATAGTAGAGCCACTCACAGGTATCGCCGAAACAAAATTGAGGCATTGGAAAATCATATGGGTGAGAGGTGTGTGGATGAGAATGGCATGGCAAATATTTTGGTGGATTTTTACCAAATTTTATTCGCTTCATCCTCACCTAACCAGATTGAGGAAGCCCTAGAAGCTACTCCAAGGGTGGTAACGGAGGAGATGAACCTTGAGCTTGTTGCTCCTTTTGGGAGAGCCGAAGTTGACATTGCTTTAAATTAGATGGACCCTTTTGAAATCTCCAGGACCTGATGGGATGCCTCCTTTGTTTTTCCAACAATTTTGGCCGGTCATTGGTGATGAAGTGGCTGAAGCTGTTCTCACATGCCTCAAGAATATTTTACCTAGCATTATTTCAGAATCTCAAAGTACCTTTAGTCTGGTAAAGCAATCACTGATAATATTTTGGTTGTCTTTGAGACCTTACACCATATGAAAAAAAAAAAAAAAAAAAAAAGGTTTTATGGTTATGAAGTTAGATATGAGTAAGGCATATGACCGGGTGAAGTGGAGCTATTTGGGGAAGATTATGGAGATATTGGGTTTTTGTGAAAGGTGGGTGTCTCTTGTTCTTGAGTGTATTAGCACGGTGTCCTATTCGATTTTGGTGAATGGAGAGCCTAAGGGAGATATTAGGCCATTAAGGGGATTAAGGCAAGGAGACCTTTTGTCTCCCTACCTTTCTTTGTTGTGCTCAGAAGGTTTGAATAGGATGTTGCAACAGGCAGCCTCTAATGACAGTATACGGGGCTTCTCTTTATGCAAAAGAGGACCAAAAATCTCACACTTATTTTTTATAGATGACAGTCTCTTATTTTGTAGAGCATCTATGGCAGATTTACAAGCAATCTAAGATATTCTGTCTTTGTATGAACAAGCTTCAGGTCAAAAGCTTAATCGGGAGAAGACAACCATCTTTTTTAGCAAGGCAGTGAATGAAGACACAAAGGCCTTAATCTCAAATTTCTTACAAGTACCAGAGGTGAAAGAGTATGAGAATTACCTTGGCTTACTGGTGGTGGTGGGAAGGAATAGGAAAGCAAGTCTTAATTTCATTAAAGAAAGAGTTTGGAGCAAACTTCAAGGGTGGAAAGAGAAGCTATTGTCCCAAGCGGGTAGAGAGATTCTACTCAAAGCGGTGGTGCAAGTGATTCCTACATTCGCAATGAGTTGCTTCAAATTACCAGTGGGTCTTTGTCATTAAATTGAGGCATTAATCTGAAAATTCTTTTGGGGCTAGAAGGGTGAGCAGCGAAAAATTCATTGGAAAAAATGGGAGGTTCTTTGTCAGCCTAAATCAGAAGGTGGGTTAGGTTTCAAGGACTTGGAAAAATTTAACGATGCAATGTTGGCAAAACAAGTGTGGAGACTATTGAAGGACCAATCCTCTCTTTTTTATTAGGTCTTTAAAGCGAAGTACTTTCCTAAGGGGTCCATTTTCGAAGCCTCAGCAGCCAATGGTTCTTATGCTTGGCAAAGTATTCTCAAGTCGAGGAAGGTGATTTCGATGGGTATGAGATGGAGAATAGGAGATGGGAAGAGTATAGATATATACAGGGACAATTGGCTGCTAGGGAAGGGGTCTGCGAGGATTGTTTCTCCACATGTACCGGCATTAGAAGGAGCCCAGGTTGCTGCCCTCATAAATTCAAACACTCATACTTGGAATATTAATCTGCTAAACCAGCATTTTTTGAGTTTTGAGGCAAACTGTATCAAAGCAATTCCTCTGTGTAGGGCAGACCAGAAAGATCGCCTCATTTGGCCAGACAGTCACAATGGGGAGTATACGGTTAAGGTAGGTTACCAGAAGCTGTGTTAGGAAGCCAACTCCAGCGTTGCATCAAGCTCGGAATCATCGCACCAATCAGCCTTCTAGAAACATATTTGGAAGCTCCACGTTCCAAATAAAATCAAGTTTTTTCTTTGGAGAGTCTGCTCCAATGCTTTACCCACAAAGGATAATATGAAGAAAAGAAAAATTCTTGAGGAAGTGTAGTGTAGTGCCTGTCTCTTGGACCAGGAAACAACACTTCATGCTATCTGGAGTTGCGAGACACTTAACAAAATCTGGTCTCCCTATTTTAGCTGGGTTCGAACAGAGCGTCCCTATCTTCAGGACACGTAAGAGCTAATTAATTTGGTGGGACAGAGGGCAAAGAGATTAGAGCTGTTTGGGGTTGTGGCTTGGTTTATTTGGTACCAAAGAAACAAGTTGAGACTGAATGAGAAAGGCTTGTCGAGTGGTAGAAATTTTGAAGCAGCAAGAGTGTACCTCTCAGACTTTCAATCAAAATTTGAGATGACCAAAGTGCAGCAACTAAAGGAAAGTATAAAATGGCGACCTCCAGGGGATGGAATGTATAAAACTAATTATGATGGCGTAGTCTTCACCGAGTCGGAGGAAGCAGGGATTGGGGTTATAATTAGAGATGTAAAGGGGAATGTGATTGCTGCCTTAGTTGAGAAAATTCCATACCTGGGTTCTATGGAGGTGCTAGAAGCATTAGCTGCAAGAAGAGTAGCACAATTTGTTGTGGAATTGGGCTTATCTGTTTCTGAATTTGAAGGTGATTCCGAGGTGGTATGGAGGGCTTTGAGGACAGCGGATGGGGCTCATTCATCCATTGGGGAGATTATCAAAGACACGATATCTATTGTAGGTTTGCTTAGAACTTTTTCTTTCTCTCATACTAGGCGGCAGGGCAATTGTGCAACCTATGCTTTAGCCAAGAGAGCAATTGTTTCTTTTCCTTTACTAGTCTAGATGGAGCATGGTCCAACAGACATTAGTCATGTTGTTATTTCTGATTTTCCAGCAACTTAATAATAATACTTCGTATTGACTTTCAAAAAAAAAAAAAAAAAGGATGTGGAATGTTTTTAGAAGTGGGTAGGTAAAATAGATAACATGGATTTTAGTGTTGTGAAATAGATTTTATTTATTTATTTATTTATTTGGCAATTCCCATCCAGGAATGCTCTAAGAGCACTAGCATCAGGTGCACACCAAACACCAAAAAATCTCTTGTTGGAAAATTTGGTTTTGCATCTCATACAAAACACATAGAGGAAGCAACAAACACGGATCTACTTCATTCATGAGAGATAACATGTAATCTTGAATTCTAGAATAAAGAATAGAAAGCGTACCTTGATGCAGTGAAATTCAAAACCAAGACTTGAGATTACTTCTAATCTTCATCTCAATTCCACATGGTGCCCAAGAAGTATGGTCTCTCAATCAGTTTACATGTATGTGTTCAATGGAGAATAAGAGAGTGACTTACACTCACATACACACCATTTTCATCTTCTTACTTATGAAAATTCTGCATGTTTCTCTCCTTATACATAACTGATTATTTAATTGGGTTAGCCTTTTGGGCCTACCCAATTGGGTTTTAGTTTGTGGCTTGAGATGGGACTAAAGGGAACAAATAAGACTCTAGCTCCAATGGGCCCTGGGCTTTTCTGTCAACTCTTGATAAGTCCAAAATTACCATTAATTATATTTAATACCACTATATAGATATAATTGCACTCTAGGCCTTATTAATAAATTATATCCCAAGACTTTATTATACATGCAACCCTTTCATTAAAATATTCATAGTAATACAAAGTCATGAATGTTGACTGTCACTTTGAAGATTACTACATCTTAATTCTTGAGTACCCGGTTTAATCCTTTAAGTTATTCATCATATATTTATGAAATTCAATTTCATAAATATATACTTTAGTAACTCCTTACTAAAGTAGTTGGGCCTAACACTCTGAATAACCAAACCTATTAAATTTATTTCAAGGGAATATTTTATATATCTGTTAAGAGATTATGAATTCCATCTTGAGAATATATGTTCCATCAATATTAAATGCGGCTGCCCAACATACTGAGGTTTTGATCGTGACTTTAAATCTCACTCCTGATATATCAAAGCAACCTACACCTCATGATCAGGTTCATTATTCTCTCAGAATTTAAAATTGATGTAAATAGAAGTAGTGAGATTTATTATTCATTTGATAGTCGTTAGGAGAATAATAAATCTCACAACGGTCCAGTTCAATATGTCTTAACTATTAAAACATATCAATATATCAACTAGAAGTCTCCACTTTCATGATCAAGACAAATCATCTTAGTTGATATGTTATAGTCTTCGTAGATGAAATGCCCAATTTCATCACCGACTATGAACTAAAATCCTGAGTTTACAAAGAAATTGTGATTTATATCTTCTGTGACTAAATCACATAAATCACATACTATGCATCTCATGGACTAATGTAATGTCCCATTAGTTCATTTATAAATAGTCTCATATAATTAAACAATTTAATTATTTATGACATGCCAATAAATTGGATTTTAGGGCATAAACCCCAACATCTCTCACATTAGATGTTCTAAATGCTAAAAAATTTAGCATTGATGAATAGTACCGTTCCAAATTTGAAATGATATGGACACAAATGCTAATTTTTTTTTTTAATTCTTTTTCTCTTTCCTCTCACACATTTTTCATCTCTCTCTGTCCCATGCATCTCTCACTCAGCTGCACATTCTCTTACTCTCTCACTTACACTCTCAGGCTCACCACGCGGCCACCTCGCCACCTTGGCCCGCCGGCCACCTTGCCAAGCCACACCTTGCCATGCCTCCAACTCGCCAAGCCAAACCTACGTTGTCGGATCTCTCTCTATTGATCAGCGAGTTATGGGTTTGTTGGAGGTTTTTTGTTTTGTTTTTTGGGATGGGTTTTAAGAAGTGAATGTGGTGGTGGTTTTTTTTGGGTTGTTGTTTTGTGTTATGTTGGTGGTTATGGGTTGATTTTGATCGGGGTGCGGTGGCTAATATTGGTGGTCTTGGTGGTTCCAATTGTGGCAGTGAATGTGGGTTTTTGGGTTCCGATTTGGAGGTGGGTTTGGATGTTGCTAAGTGGGTTTTTGCATTTGGGTTTGTTTTGAGTTGTTTTTTGGGTTGTGGAGAATGCGGTGGTTGTGTGGTGGTTTTGGCAGTGGCTGTTGGTTGGTGGCAGCTGGTTGTGGTGGTAGTTGTTGGTTGGTGACCGCTACCTAGGTTGTGTTTTGCATTGGGCAGAGTTTTTAGTTAAATATTATTTTAATTTGTTGTACATATTATTTTAATGTATCGAATTGAAGAATAGAAAACATAATGTATGATGTATTGTAAAATAGTATGCTAAAATAATAAAATAGTTTTTTAATGTGTTAAAATGGCATTTTTTACAAGTGCTGATGCTAATGCTCTAATAAAGAATAACCTTTTGGATTGGGAAGGATGTGAAGATTTACCGTATAAATAAGCTAGACATTTTAAAAAAAATACAAAATAGAAGTTCTCCTCTACCCTAATTTAAGTGTATATGTGTGTGAAACTCTCTTCTTGAAACTTGAACCTCGCCTTTGCCCCCCACACCCCACAAGTACTTATACTTATTTAGTGACCATTATACCAAGGGGGCGCAGTAGTAAGCTAGACGTTTGACATCCCATTATTTGTAATTTTTTTTTAACGAAAATTTATTTGTAATAGTTAAATTTTATTACATAGGAGTATAATATACATTTCGGATTTCAGAATATGAACAGTCCAAATCAATATCTAGATTTTGCCTTGCAAAACTAGATGATGCCCTTAATTGTTCCAAGGCCCAAATTAATTAAGCTTCTGTCTTATCTTTGTCTACATTCAGATTTTAACAAAAAAAGGAATAAAAGAAATTTTAAGGGTACACGACTTTCGGCAGGGCTGTGCACAAATGGTTTTGACTGCACATGAACCGATCATAATTGACTGCAAAGTGTGTTCACTGCACTGTTGGCCATGGTGGAGGTGCAAAACCGCACTTGCATCTTGCAAATGTGTGGTTTGCAATTCTGCTTTTAGAAAACTACCAAAAAAAAAAAAAAAAACCTACACCACACCTATTAATATATAAGTTCTATTTTATATTTATTATATATATATATATATATATATATATATATATATATATATATATATATATATATATATATTTAGGGTTGACTAGGGTATGTGTTATGAAATGCAACGGTGTTAAGAAAAACACGATAATTGAGTGTTAAACCTAGGATAGTATGGATAGGTTGTGGAGATCCAACGCCTCTGTCAGCTCCAAGACTGGTTGTCCTCCTGATATTGTAAATGAAGAAGATCACACTGTTGAAGAAAATGAGTTCCTTGATTTCCAGAAATGGAATATTCCCAAAGTTGATACTAAAACTATTTACAAAACTAGTTGGACTGAAAATAGATTTTATTCTGCTTACAAAGTTAGAACTGTTGAACAAACATTTTCTATTTCAAAAACTCATGAAAAATGTTGCCTGTTTTCTAAATGAAACATTAATGATTTTATTGCTAAAAAATTCAGTTATTTGCATATTGGTATGGTTTAAGTTGCTGTTAAACCACTTACTAGAAAAGGTATAAATGCTTCTATTCTTATGTGTTTAAGAGATGCTAGATTTAAGAACTTTAAAGATAGCATCCTTGGTATGATTACTGCTTCTTTGTATGATGGTCCTGTATATTTTACCTGTTATCCTGATATTACTCTTGCTTTGGATGATCCTAATATTGTTAAAGCTTTAACCTTGAATATTGCTTCATCTGGTTATCACATGGATGAAGGCAGTAAGCCTTTTGCTTTGATTTATCGCATTTATTATAGACTTTTGGGTACTCAATTGAATCCTGGTGCTAGGATAAATAGAGAACCTACTGGTAAAACTATGCTAATTCAATGTTCAACTCCTGATGATAAAATTCAAGTTCCAAAAATGATTCAATGGCAAGATGTTAAGCTTCCCGTTGAATGGTTATTGGAACAAGAATCCCCTCTTGCAAAACCTACTTTTGTTGAGTTAGATCACATTCATATTCAACAATATCTTGATGGTACTGTTAAAATAAGTTTTCAAAACAATCAACCCTTGAGGATCAACGAAGGAAGACATTCCTTTGCTAGATCCGAAAGTATTTCAAAAAGAGATCAAGATCTCTGTAAAGTTGTAATTTACAAATATGTGTTTTGTTGGCTTTAATTCCGTGCCAAATTTGATTGTAATTTTATTCAATCTTTTGTACCCTGTATTTATTGTGGGATTTGATTGTAAAGGTTGTGTGATAGAGAGAGAGAGAGAGTGTGAAGACTCAAGCAATTGAAGACTGAAGAGTTTTCGCGGGTATCTCGCGACTAATCATCCCGCGAAGTGACCTATGTGACTTGCACATGCTGGAATGCGAAGAGTCAGGATAGGATGGAGACAGCTGTGTCTCGCGAGTATCTCGCGGGTAAGGCCTTCCCGCGAGACACTCGCGAGACATTCTATTTTCTTAGACTGTCAATTCTAATACACACTTTCTGTGCCTACACTATTTATACCCACATTACCCACAAATGTTGAGGAGTGCTTCTGAGAGAAAACCCTAGCCAAATACCTTGAGAGTTAGAGATTGTTATACCCACAATTCTCTACACAATTGCTTGTGGATTTTCCTCAATTCCTACCTCTCCATTTCCATACCATTGAGAGGTTGATAGCCCAAACACTTACCACACCCTTTCAGAGTGTCAAGTGATAGTTTGGTGCTCCTGGAAAGCATTGGAAGAAGCCAAAGATGGCAGATGCAATATGGAGCTTGTTGCGGGATCTGGAGAGCTAGACAAGACACGGTTCCGAGAAGCCTTGTTGGAGTAGGAGTTTGGAGGGCTTAGGTACATCGGGTAAATTAGGCTTGGAGGGTCTCTTGCTAACCCATGTATCCCAACTGATTGTTTAGTGGATCGATTACCGCTTGGAGGGTGGTGGAGAGGTTTTTTGCCGAGTTCTTCGATTTCCTCTTCGATAACACATCGGCGTGTTATCTTGTGTTTGCATCTCTCTTCCCTGCTCTTTTACATTTCATTTTACTGCTGTGTTGTTTTGATTATGGATTAGAGTAGCTTGTTTATTTATCTGCTCGCATTTACACTATTCTGCACTTAGAACTAAGTTAGTGTAAAATCTATCGAGCCGTAACTTTAATTTGGGGGTCTAAACAGCTCTTGTGTTTTTAACACATTTTCAAGCTTTTAATTGGTATCAGAGCGGGTACACTTGTTTTAGTTTTATTACCTAAATGTGATCCTTGGCCCCTTGTGTGTTTGCCATGGATAGTGCTTTGTATGCTTCTGTGGTTGTTGATGATTGTAGCATGCCATGTGTTTGTGAAAATGCCTTTATGAGTTCTTATCCTCATGATTGTGATGCCATGTTACATGAATCTTTGGGTGTTGTTGATATTTCTAACATCAAACTCTTGAAGAAAAAGGCTAAGAAGTTTATTAAGGATTTGAGCAAGTTATTTTGTGAAAATGATGATTTGATTGCTAAGTTCAATAAATCCAACAAATTGGTTGAAAAATATAAAAAACTTGCTGAAAATTCTCTTGAACAGCTGAAAGAGTTTGAATGTTTGAATATGGACTTGGATGCTAAACTTGTTTTGTCTAACAAACTTGTTGATGAGCTAAAATGTGAAAATAAATCTCTTAAGATGCATGCCAAGTGTTTGATTGCTGAACCTATTTCTAAAAAGGATGAAAATATTTGTTGCAATCATGTTGTGGTACTCGATTTTGTGCCTATTGTGTGTTCTACCTCAAAGGACAAATCGGTGTACATTCCTCCGCATAAAAGAAATCAAAAGGTGGAGAGAAAGGCTGTTAAGCCAAAGCCTCCGTTTAGGTCTCAATCTAAGGCTTTGAATGGATCTAAGTTTGTTCCAACTTGTCACCATTGCGGTGTGATTGGTCACATAAGACCTCAATGCTTCAAGTTGAAGAGAGAACAAAACCATGTTGCTAGATCCCTTCCCAAAAAGCCTAGTAAACCTAAACGCATTGTTTGTCATTATTGTGGTGCCTTTGGTCATCTAAGACCTCAATGCTCTAAGTTTCATGCTTTTAAAAGAATCAAAAGAAAAGGGAAACTTGAGCTTCTTGGAAATTGTGCTAAAAAGGGTAAACCGGATTTGAGTGAAAATAACATGTTGTTAAAGAAAGTGTTTAATTCTCTTAACTTCTTGTCTATGTGCATCTCCGGTCCTCATTTTTCCAACCCTCGTCTCACTTCTCATGAGACACTCATTCCAAGCAATCATTTCGTTTGGATGAGGAAGGGTTTCTATGGTTGAGCTTTTACTCTTTTGGTCCTTGATCTAATTCTTTCGATCTTTGTAGGATCCTTCATGCATTAGATGCTTCATTGTCATGCATTTGTGCATCATGCATCTCTTTATATGCATTGTTTTGTTTTTTGTTTTTGATCTTACTTTTATGTCTTTGTTTTGTGTGTGTAAAAATCCAAAACCACATAAAAATTGAAAAATCTTCAAAAAGTTTGATCGCTTGTGTTGTGTATATCACAAGTGAGTTTGGCCTAGTACCTTCGTATTAATGGCATAGTGCATTTACGAGCTTAGTTTGTTATGTATGCACATATATCTTCGTGGGAGAAATCTTGAAAACTATGTGTGATTGTTGTAAATAGATCTTTAAGCTTGTCATAAATGAGTGGTCAATAGTCTTGATGGTCTTGATAGTTGCATAGACTTGTGCCTATATCTCTTCCCACTTTATTTTTATGTTTTTGCTATAGAGCTCACCAAATGTAAATCTCCAAATGAAAAGAGATAATGAGCTGCAAAAGCCTGTCGCACATACTAGTATTTGACTAGGAAAAAGGGAAAGTGACTTTTGTATTAAAATGTATGGTGCTCAAAAAGTAAAAGGCTAAATCTAAAAGTTGAAATATCAAAAATTTCAAGCACCGATCTCAAAAGAGATGTATTATCCAAAAAGGACCAAATGTTATGATTTATGCAGAAGCCAAATAAAGCTTCTTTGCTTTGTAATCATTCTCTTGTGGGAGGTCATATATGCTCATTTTTATAATTGAGATAGTCCACTTGATTTCGTACCAGTTGTGTATGACTTGATTGAATTGATCATTGAAGCTTCACTTTGGTCTAAGGACTATTCCACATTTGATACTCACGCACAACACACAAGACTTTGTTCAAATAATGCTTATCTCATTTGTGTGATTGTACATGTTCAAATGTGATGTGTATGCTCAATTACTTGTGGATCAAACCCAAAAAGATTTTTGAGTGTTTTATTTGTTTTTGAAAGTGATTTTATACTTTCGTGCTTTTAGTTTTTGTTCAAAATGCACTTTTTGTGTTTTTCTTCAAAAACTGGTTTAGAAGTCTTTTCGTGAGAAGCTCGCGACTTAGAGCTTCCCGCGAAATGTGCTTAAGGGAAATTACAAAGTCACATTTTCATACAGAAAGTCTCGCTACTGCCTTGTGAGTATTTTGCGACTAAATTCTTCTCGTGAAATCTTTTTAGACAAAAACTGGAAATTTTTCAAGTTCATACAGAAGCTATTGTGACTGTCTCACTATTGTTTCACGACTAAGAGCTTCTCGCGAAAGTTTCAGTGTGTCTCGCGACTAATCTCGTGACTTTCTAACCCGCGAAAAACGCGTGTTTTCAGTTTTATAAGGCAGATGTGACAGGTTTTCAAAACATTCTCATTTCCCTCACTAAGCCTCTCTCGAACCCCCCTTCAACCCAAAATTATTTTTCACTCAAACCTCATCATTTTCAAGCAAGAAACTCTGCAAGATCACTTCAAGGTATGTTTTCCTAAACATTGTCTCCTTTTTTGTCTTAGATTATGCAGATTTTAGCTTAGGGTTTTGAAAATTGGGTTGGGCTTCTTAATTTTGGGAAAATTTTTCAAAATCTTTGTTTGGGCTGAGTCCCATTTGATGTTTGTGTATCTGTGTTGGCCCCATGTGGCAGTTTGAGCATGTATTGAGGCAAATTTCATCATGTTCATGCATTTTTCATTATCTGTGTACTTCGTTGCATGTTAGGTGTTTGACAAAATGTCCTAGTGACATTCCTGTGTTGAATTGGACTCAAGTGAGTTCCAATGTTTGGATTTTGTTTTGACTGATCATGTTTATCATGTTTTGGTCAGTGTTTGTGTTTTTTGACACACTATGTCCTTTTTGTGCCTCAATGCCATGCCATGCACACTTTAGGCACACCTCATGCATCTCATGCTGCATTCCCATGCATCACATACTGCACACACATGCATCAGCACATGCTCGGCACAGACACACACATGCACAGTGATTCACTTCATGCATTTTGTCTCTGTTTTGCTGTTGTTTACATGGTTAAACACTTATAGCATGCTGTTTTGTGTTTGTTTGCTCTGTTTTGAGCTGTTTTTGCTCTGTTTTTAGGTTGTTTTACCTTTGTTTTGAACTAACTTGAATCTAATCAAGTTTTGTGTTCTGTTTTTGTGTTTGTGCACTTGTTTTTGTTTCTTGTTCTCTGTGTTCTCATATGCAGATGTCTCCGTTTAAAAGCTCAGCTATGAAAGCAGGCTGCAACAAAGGGAAAGAGTCAATGATTGATGTTGATGACCCTTCACCGAGGTCAAAGAGGACTCGTTTTTCAACAGGAGTGTATGACCTTGACTTTTTCAGATCCTATGCTGCATTCTAGACGTACACGAGCCACTTTCGAGATGCTCCATTGTTGGTTGAAAGGGCCGTTGATCAACCCTCTCTCCTAGACACGAATATTCCAATATGATTTGCCACCAAAGATTGGAATTTTCTTCTCTCAAATCTTGAGGATGCATACAAAAACTTAGTGAAAGAATTCTATGCAAATGCCATTGTTGAAGGAGTGGAAATCAAGTGCTGGGTGAGAGGAAAGCGGTTCTCAGTTACACCCGTCTACTTGGCCGAAATTCTACACATCAACAGGCCAATATTACCTATCCCATCGGTATATGATGAACTAAATCCGGATGAGGAGATTCTTCAGGAAGCTTTAGGAGCTAATTTGGAATTTTCCTCCAATGGGAAGTCAATAAGTGTGGCATCTCTTTCTCCTGAGTTAAGGCTGCTCACGATGATCATGTTTAGCAACCTCTACCCTCTGTCCAGCACTAGTTACATGAATCTTGGTCGAGCATTATTCTTGCATGATTTGATCACTGACGTGGAGATTGATGTGTGCTCTCATATTTTCCATATTGTGGCAAAAACGGTTGACCGGACTGCTTCAAGGAATTGTATTCCTTTCTGTCGCCTTATCTCAAGGATTTTGAAGCTCAAAGGTGTGCATCCTTCAGAAGATGAGCGCCCATATCCAAGGCCAAGTCCAATTAATATCTGCACTCTCCATGCAAGCATGAGTCACACTAAGAAGAATACCAAGCAAGAAAGTCATGCTACTCGGGGAAGCTCAAGTTCTACATCCCATGTTTATGATGAAAAGCTAGACAACATCATGGCTACTCTCCAAGAGATTACTACCAAAATATCCGGACTAGCTACCATCATGCACTCCCAACACATTCGTTTCGACACCAAGTTCACATCTCTTTAGACTCAACTGGACCAAATTCAGAGGGAGCTAGAGGAACATGAAGACTAGCTATTCCATGACAAAAAGGGGGAGATGGTGTCGGTGATAGGGGGAGTGCAGTGATAGGGGGAGGAGAAGATAGTTACTACTGTTTGGTTTATTGTTTTTACTGCTTTCATTTAAAGCTTTAGTACTTTGCTTTTATTAATTCAGTCTTATATTCAGTACTTGAGTTTGTGTTTACCTTATTGCTTTGTAGCATTTTTTTAGTACTTTTAGATATTGATATTATGTCTTAAGTACTTCACTCTTGTGCCCTTAGTAGGATTTTGTATCCTAGATGCAAATACTTCGTGTATTTTGCATTGGTTGAGTGTTGGACATGCAATTGATCCGTGAGATTGCTCTTAATTGCATTGCGTGTCCGGATGAGCATTTACTTGCTAAATATTCATTGTAGTGATTCTTTAATGACTGATCCTATTTGATCAAGATATGCTTGCATGTTCTATTGTGTTTACTAACTTGATCGCATTTTACTTGCTCATATACGTACCATGTATTCAACTTGTCATAAGCTTAATGAAAATTTTGTTTGTGTGCAAGCGTTTCAGGTTACAGGTATATACGTGCAAGTGCTTCACAGCTTCTAGATTAGGTGTGAGTGAGTTTTGCCATTGTTCCCAAACTCACGTTTAAGTCTAGAGTCTGTTTTAGGGGTTTTGTCATGGAATAGCCAAAGGGAGAGATTGTAAAGTTGTAATTTACAAATATGTGTTTTGTTGGCTTTAATTCCGTGCCAAATTTGATTGTAATTTTATTCAATCTTTTGTACCCTGTATTTATTGTGGGATTTGATTGTAAGGGTTGTGTGATAGAGAGAGAGTGTGTGAAGACTCAAGCAATTGAAGACTGAAGAGTTTTGCGGGTATCTCGCGACTAAGCATCCCGCGAAGTGACCCATGTGACTTGCATATGCTGGAATGCGAAGAGTCAGGACAGGATGGAGACAGCTGTGACTCACGAGTATCTCGCGGGTAAGGCCCTCCCGCGAGACACCCGTGAGACATTCTGTTTTGCCAGACTGTCAATTCTGATACACACTTTCTGTGCCTACACTATTTATACCCACATTACCCACAAATGTTGAGGAGTGCTTCTGAGAGAAAACCCTAGCCAAACACGTTGAGAGTTAGAGATTGTTATACCCACAATTCTCTACACAATTGCTTGTGGATTTTCCTCAACTCCTACTTCTCCATTTCCATACCATTGAGAGGTTGATAGCCCAAACACTTATCACACCCTTTTAGAGTGTCAAGTGATAGTTTGGTACTGCTGGGAAGCATTAGAAGAAGCCAAAGATGGCAGATGCAAATGGAGCTTGTTGCGGGATTAGGAGAGCTAGACAAGACATGGTTCCGAGAAGCCTTGTTGGAATAGGAGCTTGGAGGGCTTAGGTACATCGGGTAGATTAGGCTTGGAAGGTCTCTTGCTAACTCATGTATCCCAACTGATTGTCTAGTGGATCGATTACCGCTTGGAGGGCGGCGGAGAGGTTTTTTGCCGAGTTTTTCGGTTTCCTCTTCGATAACACATCGGCGTGTTATCTTGTGTTTGCATCTCTCTTCCCTACTCTTTTACATTCCATTTTACTGCTGTGTTATTTTGATTATGGATTAGAGTAGCTTGTTTGTTTATCTGTTCGCATTTACACTATTCCGCACTTAGAACTAAGTTAGTGTAAAATCTATCGAGCTGTAACTTTAATTTGAGGGTCTAAACAGCTCTTGTGTTTTTAACACATTTTCGAGCTTTCAATCTCAATGAATTTTTGAAAAAGAATTTTGAAAAACCTGATTTGAGGCTAAAAGGAGTTTCAAGTGGCAACTCCCAAGTTAGCACTGTTTTCTATTCTACTAAACCTGAAACTTCCTCTCCATATAGCAGAACTGCTAATGAAGAAGAAGAGGACACTAGATCTGTTTGTCCATCTATTCAGATTTTCCCCCTATTGAAACCCCTGATTACCCAAATCAATTAAGAGTTTTGAATGTTTTGAATGAAAGCTTTGAAATTGATATGGTTTCATTATATAATGAATTTATTTCTGCTAAAAACAGAGATAAAAGGAAATATTACCAAAGTACTTTTGCTCAGTCTGAAAAAGATCGTGTTAAGAGAAAATGGAAAGAAAAGATGAATCAATTGAAAAAACAGATTTTGTTTTTTGATTTCCTTGAAAACTATTATGTTCCAAAAGATGAAGTTTCAAAAAATCATTTCAGTGTAATAAAGAAATCAAATTTTGTTAAGGAAAATAAAACCATTGTTAGGTCTAGCCATCCGCCTCTTGAGACAGTTTTGATAACCTATAAGAAGACTGATGTTAAGGCCTCCCCTTTCAAAATTGCTGATGATCAATCTCCTATTATTAGTATTATTGAACAAAAAATTTTTACTAATGAATCCTGGCATATTATTGGTCAACAACTTGACCGTATTGAAGAAAAAATTGTTGAAAAAACCCCTGTTTCAAAAACTGAGAAACCCTTGATTGATTTACCTAGTCAAGATGGAAAATTAAAAGCTAAAACTCTTGACATTGTTGAAAAAATGCTTTCTGATTTAAAAGTTAAAATTGAAGGTACTTCTACAAGTTCTGCTTACACCATTTCAAGAAAGGAAAAAGAAATTGTTTCTGATGAAAATACAGATTCTGATTCATTATCTTCTGTTTCTGCAAAAAAGGTTTTTGATGATGATTTACTAGAAATTAAAAGATTTGTTGGAAACTCCAAACCCATGTCTTTTACAAAAAATTTGTATTCAAAACCTACTCCTCTTGATATGCAGTTTGAAGAAAGATCTTTTCAAACACAATTTTTTGTTTCTGCTGATAAAATTTATGAATGGAATATTGATGGTTTGTCTGAACAAGAAATAATTAATAAAATGGGTCATATGTCTATGTTTGGAATTGCTTATATTAATAACCATAATCTTGACCACCCTGAAATTGTTGACCTTCTTGCTACTAATTTTTTCTGGTACTCTTCATGGATGGTGGGATTCATATCTCACAGAAGATTCCAGAGAATCTATTAAACATGCCGTTAAAAAGAATGATAAAGATTTGCCCATTTTTGATGAAAACATTGGCAAAGGTATACCTGACGGTGTCAATACCTTGGTCTATACTATTCTCAAACATTTTGTTGGTACTCCTTCTAATATTTTATCTCGCATTTTTGATTATCTAAATAATTTTAGATGTCCTACTTTGTCTGATTACAGATGGTACCAAGATGTTTTCATTTCCAGAGTTATGCTCCGAAAAGATTGCTACAAGCCTTATTGGAAAGAAAAGTTTATTAACGGTCTGCCTCCTATCTTTGCTCATAAGGTAAAACAAGAATTACTTGGTAAAAATGATTTCATTGATTATGATAATCTAACTTATGGTGATATTTTAAGCACTATTAAAAAACTTGGTATTAATATGTATAATGATAAAAAATTGTTAAAATACCAACTAAAGAATGCCCCTAGTGAATTCCAAAATATCATGAATGATATTTTCAATTCTTTCAGCCATTTCACCATTGTTTATATTGATGATGTTCTTGTTTATTCCAACTCTATTGATGAACACTGGAAACATTTGTATTCGTTTCTAGATACTATCAAGAGAAATTGTCTTGTTATCTCTGCTAAGAAAATCAATATGTTTCAAACAAAAGTTCGCTTCCTTGGCTATGACATCTCTAAAGGACAGATTCATCCTATAGATAGAGCCATTCAATTTGCTGATAAATTTCTTGATGTTATCACTGATAAAACTCAACTCCAGAGATTTCTTGGTTCCCTGAATTATGTTGCTAATTTTTACAAGGATATGAGGAAACAATGTAAACCCCTTTTTGATCGGTTACAAAGTAATCCTCCTCCCTGGTCTGATGTCCATACTTCTCTTGTTAAAAAAATCAAGTCTCATGTTAAGACATTGCCCTGTCTTGGTATTCTTACTATTGATGCTTACAAAATTGTTGAAATCGATGCCTCTGACATTGGTAATGGAGGTATACTAAAACAAAGAATTTCCCCAAAGTCTTCTTTTTTTTTTTTTTTTTTTTTTTTTTTTGAGAAAGTTTCCCCAAAGTCTTCTGAACAAATTGTTTGCTTCTATTCTGGCATTTGGAATAATGCACAGTTAAACTATAATACTATTAAAAAGGAGATTTTATCTATAGTACTATGTATTTCAAAATTTCAAAGTGATTTACTAAACGAAAAGTTTTTGTTACGAATTGATTGCAAAAGTGCTAAATATGTTATTGAAAAAGATGTTGAAAATATTGCTTCAAAACATATTTTTGCTAGATGGCAAGTTATTTTAAGTGTTTTTGATTTTGATATTGAATATATTAGAGGATCTCAAAATGTTATCCCTGATTTCCTTACCCGTGAATTTCTGCAGTGTTACCATGGCAAGTAGGCGGTCCAAAGACAAAAGCCCAGCCATTGATAAACCACTTGTTAAAAAAGAACTTGTTTCTTCCCTAGAAATTGTTAACAAATTCACCCCCTTAGGTACCATCCCTAAGCCAAACTATTCCTTTGTTTTAGCCTCCTCTTATGATCCCTATGCTTTAACCCATGTTAACCAACCTATTCAAACTGTTTTTCCCAAAACACCTTATGCTTCCCAATACGTTAAAAAACAATATTTCCAAAACCTGTTTTCCATAGAGCCAAATAGGGCTTCCATCTCTGACCCTTTAGGCTTGCTACTAGCTATTTTCCCCTAAAATTTCATTGGATTCTTGAGCATTGTCAGAAGGATGTGCACTACTATTTTGACATTTTGCGTCATGAGAAATCCATCACTATAAAAGCCATAAAATATAAAGCTAACAGTGCTAAGATTATTTATTACAGTGTTTTCTTGAATCACATTATTTCTGAAGAAATGTGGGGCCCCAACCTTGCCTCCACAAGGATGATGCCAACTTCTCCTATTCCATATTCATATCATGATTATCTCACTGCCTGGTTCAGATTCATGCTTTCTCTCTCTCTCTCTCTCTCTCTCTCTCTCTCTCTCTCTCTCTCTCTCTCTCTCTCTCTCTCTATATATATATATATATATATATATATGAAAATCGATCAAATTATACCGTTTCACACCACATAGTGACCGATTTATTAAGGTTTGATGCAATGAGGGTTTTTGGGCAAGTCGTAATGCGCAAAGCATTGCTAAATATAGCCAAAAATCACATCAAACTGCACCGTGTAACCCCACTTTTGGTATAATTTTTTTTCACACATTTACAAGTGATGCAAAAAAAAAAAGAAAAAGTGATGAATCAATTTAAAAGTGATTTTACTATTGAATTAAAAAAAAAGGGGTAAATTGCGAGTTTAGTCCATAGCCTTTACACTTTATGTTAATTTAATCTCTAATATTTCAATTGTGTCAGTTTATTCTCTTACCATTTCGGTATTGTGTAGTCTCTGCGGTTAAGTGGTGGATGGAAAAAGCTTACGTGACTAATGATAATATTAAAATAATAATTTTGGGCCACTTGGGATGCCACATGGCCTTAATTAGAAAAATAAAAATTAAAACAAAATAAAACTATAACTAAACATAAAAACAATTGAGATCTAGAATCCAACTTGGCATGGAAGTCTAGGTTAACTTAATCAATCCCTCCAAAATTAGAGGGTGTCACAACAATTAACAAAATAATCAAAGATTCAAATCCCCCAATCCAAAGATCCAGTGCTGAATTTTGGTGTGTGTTACTTATAACAACATTGAA
Organism: Quercus tomentella; assembly: GCA_028535165.1. NCBI lineage: Eukaryota > Viridiplantae > Streptophyta > Magnoliopsida > Fagales > Fagaceae > Quercus > Quercus tomentella. The sequence continues at coordinate 48,264,581 of JAPQVY010000111.1, forward strand.
GAAATGGACTTGCCTCAGTATTGAGTTAATTTGTGGCGAGGAAGGAAAACAAAGTGCTAGGGAATGAGAGATGGTTGAAGAAGTACTTAGTACTTACCATCAAGAACGTCAATTTTGTCATTAAACTCACTCACTTGCTCTGATCTCCTCTTTTCTCATACAAACTTCTTTTTGGCCAGCCTTCTATTTTTCACAAGACTCATTACATGCGCTTTGCGTATGCAATAATGCTATTTTTGTTTTTTTTGGTTTAGTGCTTTAATGTTTAAAAGTGATATATAAATAACCGTGTGTGTGTGTGTGTGTGTATATATATATATATATATATTTTTTTTTTTTTTTAAAGAAAGAGGTAAGGCAATGTGGAATAATGTTTAAAAATGAGATAGAGAATCGTAAGAAGTTGAAACCCAATGGGACATTTGAATTTATTGATTGGGATAAAAATTGTGATAAGAAAAAAAAATTAAGATTTAAACAAAAGAAAGATGATAAATGTTAGTGTGGATGGATGGGGATTTGTGATAACTGTATAGAATTTGGATAACAGAAATTTTGGAATGTTTTAAAGAATTAAAAAAAAAAACATAGAAATTTCGGGATAAGAGTAGTTTTTACATGAGGTATTGGATTTTTTTTTTTTTTTGTTTGTTTTTGAAGTAATTTCGTATTTTTTTTTATAAAGATAATTGAAGTATTTGAATACAAATAGATAACAAATATAGATAGGAATTAGACATTTGAATATAAATGGGTGGTGAGAATAACGGTTTTTTTTTCCCCATTTTATACGTCAGATAGTATTACTCTTTTAACATTTTTTGGAAGAAGTAATTTTGTATTTTTTTTATAAAGATAATTGAAGTATTTGAATTCAAATAGATAACAAATACAGATTGAAATCAGACATTTGAATACAAATGGGTGATGAGAATAACGGTTTTTTTTTTTTTTTGGTTTTTTTCCTTTGTATGTGAGATAGTATTATTGTTTTAACATTTTTTTCTTTTTTGTAGGAAAAAAAAATTAAACTAAAGGGTATGTTATTTCAGAATTTGTATGAGAGTATTTTGGTAAGCCAAAAATTGAAGAAGAAACAGGGAAATCCTCTTATTAATAGTATAGATAACTAAAATGTTTCTGACTACAGGGAACCAAACCCCACCGAACACAAAATCAGTATGATCTCTTTGTTAACGAAACCATGGAGATGGAGCTCAAATAATAGCAACAACAACTTAGGGTGCTAATGGCCCCACCAAATAAAAAAAAATACAATTATATATATTAATTTTAGCAATTTGATTCAATAAAATTATACTTAGTCCCCTTAACTATATCATTAATACTTTTAAAAGCCATAAACAAAATATTCATAGATCTAAATTTTAAAACAAATTAACAAACCCAAAAAAATTAGCTCAACAACAAAAATTACCAATAACAAACCTAAGAAAAAAGTTAAGTCCGATCAACCAATTGTTAATACTAAATGGATACTTATTTGAAATTTCATAATGATTTTTTTTATACCTCCAACGCTCTTAATTCTAAGTCCTGACTCCGTTCTTGGTTCATTTTTTCTCTTGGCGGTCTCTCATGGCATGTGTATTAAAATAATATTTTAATATCATGTTAGTTAGGCCAACTTTTTTTTTTTCATCAATCTCTTAACAGTAAGAACTATTTTGATATAATACAAAAATGTTAGGGACTAAACTGACACATTTGAAATGTTAGAGACTAAATTGACACATATCGTAAAGATTAAAAACTAAACTCTTAATTACTCTCATTATTATTAATATTGGATATGAGATTGGTATATTAGCTAAAATATGAACTTAGTTATAACTTTAAGAATCATGATAATTTATATGGGTTTGACCAAGAAAATATATCAAAATAGTATAATACCCTTGAAGACTTGATTAGGATGATAGGAAATGAATTTTGGAATTTTGGGAAGATTTTTATGGGTATGTTTGGTAGACTGTAACGGTAATTACATAGGAATGAGAATAGGTATTACAAGAAATACAAGATGCTATAATGTAATGCTTATTACTATTCATTTGTTTGGTGATAACATAATAATAGAACCCTTAAAACAATGGAATGAAAGCATTTTTAATCCAACATAAGATATATTTTAGGAAAGTGGGTTCTAGTTATCTCAATTAGTAAAGTCTCTAATGGTTGAATAAGAGATTTGAGGTTCAATCCTCGCTTATACCAAAAACTGATTGGTGTTTTGGTCTGATGATAAAGAACTATCATTAGGAGCGGACGTCATAAGTTGAAACTCTCTTAAAAACAAATATATTTTAGGAAATATTTTACTCATATAATCATATTTCCTTAAAAAAAAAAAAAATTGAAAGAGAGATTAGTTATTTTTTATGATTTTTTATTTTCATAATTGTTATGTGCATATGGAAAGTTTTATTTGGAAATATATTAATTATATAAATTAATACACCTACTAAGAAATAGCTATTGCATCCCTTTTAGAGGTGAATAATTATTCTTCATTTTAAAGAATAGCTATTCCTAAGGGATGACTATTTCTTATAATAAAAACATAACCAATCTACCGAATAGTTAAATCATAAAAATAACTATTACATTACAGTACTTATTACAATTTACCAAATATACTCTATGGATTTCTAGCTTGTTCTACCGGGTGGGAGGGCTGCTGCATTTAAAGATTGCCTTTAAGAGTGTATATTATACTTTATGAAGGTTTCAGCTTTATGCAGTTTGGTACAGTGCAAAAAGTTACTTACCTATGAAGTAGGATAGTCCAAAAGGGGGAAAGTCTCAAAGTTGGTTTTTGCATTTGCAAATTTCTAAGGATCTTGTTTTGAGGCATCATCATTCAAGTTGGTTTTTGTTGCTTTTGCATTTGCAATTTCTTAATCTTGTTTTGAGACATCATCGTTCTTTCTAAATGAAACTGTTGTGTTTATCTATTGTTTTTATCTAAAATATTGCTGCAATTTTGTGTAACTATTTAACAATAAAAAATGATATTCATTTGGCACAACTACAACCTCAATGCCTTATTGTTTTTATTAAAAATATTGCTGCAATTTTGTGTAACTATTTAACAATTAAACATGATATCCATTTGGTACAACCACAACCTCAAGGCCTAATATTTATTATATAGAATATAATTTTATTACAATTGTGTAAGTGGTGAAAAAATTAAAAGTGATGGTACATTTGAAAATAATTATCCATTACTCATTCATTCAAATTATGACAAAAAGAAATTGTGTATGGTAGTAGCTCAACCCCACATGTAGGGGTGGCAATTCGTGTTTGTAGAACGGGTTTGTGTCGTGTCGAGTCATGAGTATTCGGCTATATGAGTTGACCCGAACCTGACCTGTTTAGTAAATGTGTCAAGAATCCTTAACCCTAACCTTACCTATTTATTAAATAGGTCGATTCGACACGACACATTTAACTTGTTTAATTAACAAATCATGTAAAGATCACTACAAATGACCTATTTAATAACCCGTTTGATTAATAGGTCATAATTAACTACAATAACCTATTATCAATTCTCATGTATCTAAAACTAAAATACAATTACAACTATAAATATAGTATAATAAACATATAATTACAACAAAAAATTAAGCAATAAAAACAAAATAATAATAATAAAAGCTAATACCTTTATAAGCTAAACGAGTCATATAGGTTCACATGTTGAACACAAACACGACCTATTTATTAAATGGATTAACTGTGTTGACATGAATATGACCCGAATCCGTTTAGCCTCAACTCATAACCTGTTCATAAATGAGTTAGTCGTGTCGGATTTAGGGACGGAGTCAAGACTTGGAGTTAGGGGGTAGAAGTATAAAAAAAAAAAATTTTGAAACTCCTAATAAACATTCATTTAATAAACAATCAACAAAGAAAAATACCAAAATTATTGTTTTTATGATATTACAATGCAATGCTGCACTACTAGTATTAACTTCTAAATCACTTGAACCTTTTCTTTTGAAAAAATCAAATATGGTAGTTGACTTTTTTATAATCTACAAATAAAATATAATTTAAAATTATCATGTCATTATATGGTTAATAATCTACCATCATTATACACAATAGACAAACACTATGCACACAAGCACTCAACAATTAACCAATAAATTTTAAAGTTGCAAATAATTTCTTTAATTATTTACCAAAAAAACTTATCTTTAATTTTTTTAAAGATACTAAACTAATATACAAAAACACTAATAGACAAAAGAAAAGCACTACATAAAATGAACAAAACATCACATCACACGGGTTGCTGGGCATTATGTGTTGACGTGTTAAATTGCTGGGCATTATGTGCGTGTTTAGCTTTTTGGTTATCAAAAGAGAGGACTGGAGTCACTAGACAACTTTGTTATTAAATTTTGTTATTTTTCTCTTTCACTCTCTCTCTATAGTGTCTTCTAGTCTCTTGACTCTCTTCTGTCTCTCATCTTTGCCTCTCTTTAAATTTTATTCACAAACCACAATCTAAGTTAATCAAACTAGCATTAGAGAATATTAGAGGGATACAATATTCTCATCCAAAAAAATTACCAGGTTTGGGCGGTGTTGCGGTGGACTGGTGGTGATCAATGGTGTCAGCCGTGGTGTGCTAGTCAGCTTCTGCTTTGCCCAACTATTGAGTCTGAGGTCTGCTGCGTTCTGCCTTAAGTTAGGTTTTATTTTCTTTAATTTTTTGTTTCGAGTGGCTTAAAAATCCCCTTCTTTTTCCCCTTTATATGTGTCTTGCTGTTGGGTTTAGGGTGTCTTCCTTTTATTTTATTATTATTATTATTTTTTTCTTGTGTGTGTTTTGGAGTGTTGTTTGGGCTTAATTTTTGTTGTCGGGCTAATATTTTTTTTATAACTTTTAAAAATATCAATAATATTGTTGAAGGAAAAAAAGTGTAATTTTATTGAAATAAATTGTCAAAAATAATATATTATATATATATATATATATATATATATATATACTAAATTTTTTTTAAAAAAAATTGGAGGGCCACTGCCCCTCACGTCCAACAATAGCTCTGTCCCTGGTCGGATTCATGGGTTTTATCAGATTTTGTCCCCTACCCACATGACAATGATGACATGCCATGCCTCTAAAGTTTGTTTACCTCCTATAAGCCAGAGTAGTACATGATAGAAAAATGCATGGTTTTAAAAATCGGTACGGTGAAAGAACCGAAAAAGAGGCTGGTTATCGGTTTTTTGGTCGGATCGAAAACCGGTACGGTGAAAGAACCGAAAAAAAGGCTGGTTATCGGTTTTCTGGTCGGATCGAGGTCCGACCAATAGTCGAACCGGTGACGTCATAAATAATTTAATTAATAATTTTTTATATTAAAACTAATTAATAATTTATGAATACACATGTAAACTAAGGGTGAGTTTGGTTCAGTTTTTTGTAAAAGTGCATAATGAAAAAGTGGAGTTTTGTTAAAAGTGCATAATGAAAAAGTGGAGTTTCAAAAAGCTGAGTGTTTGGTAAAAACTGTTAAAAAGTGCATAATGAAAAAGCTGAGTGTTTGGCTAGCACTTATAAAAGTGGCAGTTTGAGGGATAAATTACCAAAAAGGACAATGTATATATAAGAGAATTTATTTCATACTTTTTTTTTTTTTTAATGTGAGTTTGTTTCATACTTAAATCAATTACTTCATCATACTTAAATCAATTTTTCTCTTTCTAAAAAAATTATTTTTTTCTTACTAATATTAGCTAATAATAACCTACCACTTAAGATTTATTGTGAAAGTATTATAAAAATATTGTGATAAAAATTGATACTAATTTTAATTTTAACATACTATTAAAATTATTTTTTTCTCTTTCTAAAAAAATTATTTTTTTCTCACTAATATTAGCTAATAATAACCTACCTTAAGATTTATTGTGAAAATATTGTGATATAATTTCTTTTTTTCTCACTTTTTTTCTCTCCACACACGTGGGCTCTACTTCTTTTTTTTTTCTTTTTTTTTTCCCTCTTTTTTTCTCATCCACCCACGTACCCACACTCTTTTCTTTTCTTTTTTCCTTCTTTCCTCTACCATCTTCAGTTCAGAACATTCCCAGCTCTCTTTCTTTTTTTTTTTTTTTTTCCTCTTAGCACTTCAAAATGAAGGAAGGAACCAAACTCACCCAACTCATCCAACTCCAGAACGTAACCTTAAGTGCTTGGATCGGGAAGATTGGATGATCGGAACCAACTCCAGAACTCATCCTTCTTCTTTTTCTATTTTTTTTTTCTTGTTCTTGGATGATCGGGAAGATTGGATGGTCGGTAATTTTCTTGTTGTTGTTGTTGATCTGCTGTTGATTCGAAAGAGTTGTTGGTCTAAATTTTTTTTTTTTTTCTATTCTTGATCTGCTGTTTGAAAAAGTTGTTGTTTTTTTTTTTTTTTTTTTTTGTTTTTTTTTTTTGCTGCTGTTATTGTTTTGATTTTAGATTTGTTGTTTAATAGAGGGTAATTTGGTAATTTCCTGTGAGCCCAACGGATATATCAAAACGCTCCGTTCACGTTTTGATTTATGGACCTCAGGAGGTCCATAAATTTTGCGCGTTTTGGACGTTATTTTTGCCTAAGTCCAAAACGCAGCTTTTATCAAAAAGTTGCTTTTTGGGCTGAGCCAAACGTAATTTTTCTACCACTTTTTCTAATATGCGCGTTTTCAGCCCCTAAAAGTGCAAACAAACGCACACTAAAATGCTTTGTAAACTATAATGCTCTATAATTCATTAACTACTAATAATTGAAAGAATAATTGAATATAAAAGTTACCCGTAGAGTACTGGACTGAATCTAATAATATATATATATATATATATATATATATATATATTACTTGAATGTTTATAAAATTTAATTTTTGGTGAAAGTCCATATAATATGTTATGCATCTTTATAAATGATAATAGTAACTAGTTAGTTTATATTCAACAAAATAAAAAGTAACTAATTAGTTTATACCTAACTCAGTGAACTTATAAGTTATATATATAATTATAAATAAATAAATAAAGGGAAAGAAAAGACTATGAGACAAGACAAGAAAACATTAAATAAGAAATGGTAATGATGGTCACCCTGGAAGAGTAAAAAATGATTAAAAAAATTAGGAACTTGTGGATTTAGAAACCCAAAACTCCAAAAGCCAGCCTTTTGCCGTTGGAACTATAAAAAAAGTCAGCCACTACCAGTCATTTTTATGTTTCCCACGTCTTCCAATATTTTATTACAAGATTTTTTTTTCTATATCACGTCTTCCTAGTTCCTAGTAACCACTTCAGGTTTTCAAAAATGTTAGACCACAAAAAATTGTGACTTTTGCCATGTCTCGTGATGCGGCTAGTTGTGAGTAGCGGAGAAAAGTAGAAAACCACTTACAACTTGTGACGGACTTAATCGAAGCAAAATTTGTATATAAATATATATATATATATATATATATTTATATATATAGATTTGGTTAATCATTCATTTTGAAAAAATTTTAATAAAAAATTAAAAAAATTGTCAAAACTAATAAATTTTTTAAAATGGTTTACTAATATATGTCCAGGACACACGTTAGTAAATCCATATATATATATATATATATATTTATTATGGCACTAAGTACTAACATTAATTGTTCATTGTTCATGCATGACATAACTGTAACATTATTTGTGTTTACCAACTTTGAGGTCATTGGCTCGCCCCACGCGCTTGCCTGTGCTGTCAAACTCTTGTGCTCACACGAAAGTTTCGTATTTTGTCCGGATGGATTGATGGATGGATAAAAGTCATCTTCATTTTCATTACTCTCCACTCCTCCATCAGCTGGGTGGGAACGATTGGGACTGTTCATGTGATGTGAATTGTGAAGCTGCTCCAGCTAAGTACAGGGTATTTTTTTTCTTGTCTCTTCTTCTCTTTCATTTACTTTTTCTTTTTTTAGTTTCTCATTTTCTTTTTTCCCAAGTATGAGTTGCATCTTGCATTTTCCTCCCTTCCCCTTGGCCTAGAGCTTTATTAATCATTCATTTCTGTTTTGTTGTGCTTGTTTCTTTGTTGTTACTTGATTACACTTTCCTAGTGAAACATCAATTATTTATTTATTAATACAAAAATGTATTAATAAATTACAGATGATATTCCACTAATTCACTCTTCTTGTATTCTTTAAAGATTTTAATCCTAAACAGAAACACTTGAGATAGAATTAACTATTGAAATGTTTTAGTTCTGTTGGTAAATTTGCTGCAAAATTAGCACTTAAACAATAGCAAAATGAGTTGTAGTATCCTAATTTATTTGATTATTTTAATTATTATTGGAGTATTTTCTTTATATTTTTTTATTTGATGGGTGAGTATCTTTGTTCTAGTATATGTTAGTTTTTAGACCCCTTAAAAACACAATTGATTTAATCTAGGTAATTAGCCAAGTTGTTACTTAGTCCAATTTAACAAATCTAGGTTATCACAATTACAAAGATCATATCATGCAAAGCAGCGGAAAGATAAATAACACAAGATATGATCACCCAGGAAACCAAACCGGTAAAAATCTGGGGAGGATTTAACCTAACTATCCTCAAGGTAAAAAGCAAATCCACTAGAAAGAATCGAAGTTCATACAATAAGACTTACAAGCCCCCACGCTCGACTTCTTATTGCTATCCACCAGTAGAACTTACTGACACGACCACGTGCAAGCTCCGAATCCACGAACTCCTTCTTTCTTTGGCCTTTGCAAAACACAAACACCCCCGTTTGTGACTTTGAGATCCCACTCAAAAGTTTAGCAATACAAACTCTCCTGCTTGTGACTCCAAGACCACCCTTGAAGGTTTAGATCATCAGCACCTTTGATGACTAGAGAAGGCAGCAACTTCTACAATACCGGATCTTGAGATTTTTCAAGGAATAACACCGGTAGAAGACATAAGAAAGCTTTTTAGGAACAAAACCCTAAATAACAAAGAGACACACTCTTTTCTCTCTGAAAAGCCTTATAAAAACGTGCTTAGAGTTTCCTTTATATACTGGGAGAAGTAGATTAGAAACCCTAATCCTAAACGGGCTTGAACTGTTGTTTGGGCTTAATTAAAATTCTGCAGATACGACTTTCGATCGATCGAGCCTGTTCTTCGATCGATCGAACCAGGCAGAATATGAAGTCTTCTTCCTGCAGCTTGTATATTCTTGAATCTTGACTTGAATCACCTTGAGCATTGTCTAATAAAATCTATAGACTCTAAAATCTATATCTAGACAAGTTTGTGTTCACGATTTGCCAATTATTCTAAACATTTAGAACCTAACAAACTCCCCCTTTGGCAATTCGTGATAAAACTTTCATACAAAATGAAATGCTCAAATACAAGAACAACCCAATACAATAAAATGCCCAATTACATCACAAATCCCAATCTAAGACTCCTAACCTAGAAGTTGCAAGAAGAGGTAGAAGGTCTTGATCAAAATGCACCTGTCTTTCCTGAAACACTCAACAAACACATCACCGCATGTGTGGAAAGAAAGACATATAAACAACAATATGAAACAGAATATAAAAAAACAAAAGTAAATTCTAACTCTCCCCCTAAGTTAGATATATCAAAAAGTTTTTATATTCTCCCCCTTTAAAAAAAAAACCATTTCAACTCCCCCTAAACAAAACAAACAGGATAAATCTCTCTCTCCCTTTTTGTCACGTATTGACAAAGACAACCCAATCAAAAGGTCGACAGAAAACATACGCAATAGAGAATAAGAGAAAATAGAAAATTAAGGGAACACAAAACAATTCAACTCTATAAAAAAATAGAGGCAACTCTCCCTACGAAGAGTAACAACTCCCCCTATGAACAACAAGGGTTAAAAAAATTTCTCCCCCTATAAAAATAGGAAAAACAAAACAAATTTTGGGAAAAACAGTTTTAGGGAAAAATAAAGGGGGTTGGGGAAAAGAAAAACACACAAACCTAACTTAAAAAAATTAAGTTGAGGATACACATGAAGAAAAATATTATCTCTTTCAATAAATGCAAACATGACACTATGTGACCCATAAACAATTGCATAAGTAGAGAAAATATTTGCACATTGATTATCCATCATATCTCTTAAGAAAAATATTTTCTATAGTTCACACATAAAAAAAGGCATATATTAGAAAGTACATAGCTTAAAAATTAATCAATCAATTTTTTGATCAAGTTGAGTACCCAATGTAGCAAAGTGTATGCATGTTATGTGTGAAAACAATGAGAGATATGACTGCAAAACTGCAAGATGGATACAAAAACAATGCAATGCATGTGAATCCTAAACACAAATGATGCATGAAATTTTTTTTTTTTTTTGAAAAACAGAGAAATTTAATGCAGAAACTCCTCAAAGTACAATATTTCATGAATGAAATGCATGAATATGAGATTAAAAGTTTTTAAAAAACACTTGAATTCAACCCAGATTTTCCAAAAATAAGTTTTTCAACTAACTTGTCCACAAAACTCAAGCATTAAGCACATTTTGCATCAAAATCAAGGAACTTTGAATCTTGGATGGCCAAAACAAGATTACACACAATATAATGTACCAAGTTTAACAAAGAGTAACTTGTGTAGTGTGTGCAACTAGCAAAAGCTTGAGATACATGTGAGGTGATATGTGAATAGTAATCAATCACAAAGTCTACAAAATTCATCACATAGAATTTAAAAGAGACTATCACCTAAAGAGTTACATCATATAACTCTCACATCTCCTATAACATAAGCTTGCAATCATGTAAGTTTTTTGATTTTGCCTCATACTGTACACACAAATTTTAATTATTCAAAAACTTATTAAAATAGCCAGGATAATGTACACACCAATTTTAATTATGTGATTTGGCATCAAGCCTAATAGTACACACCAATTTTAAGCATTAAGCAATTAAACCGAGGCTATACCTTATGTTCTTTTTGTGCATGTGCTACACTTTCTCAAGCACAAAATCTTACGATATGCACTAAGGTGTTCATGATTGGCTAGTGAACAGTGGTGAGATGGTTATTTATACCTTTCTCAAAAGGATCGAGTCCGATAGTCAAATAACATGTGACTTCAAGATTAAGACAAAGTGATAAACACCATAAACATCTTTCCCACACAACATGCACTACAAAGTTTCAACTAGTAAAGTGCAATAAATAAGCTCATCAAAACTAAACAAGGTACATAAACATGTTATGTAAAGATAATATGGCCAATCCTTGATTATAAATCCAAGATGTGAAATACAAAACACAAAAATCTTTTTGGTTTAAAAAAAATTTATGACCAAAAACTAAAAGCACACATTATGCTAAATGAACAATGCAAATGCAATGCATGACAGTGCTTAACTAAGCTATAGAGGGTACACAAACAAGAAATATCAATTTCTTAATTAACACTTGGGTACATATACAAACTAGTACATACTCACACAAAATCAAAAATAGCTTAGCACTTATATAACACATACTATCCAAGTTTCTCCACAATGTCAAGCATGTTCTAAATCAAGAGAGAGATATTATAACTCATGTAATCCTCAAGAAAAAAAAAACAAGACTCAAAATAAAATATTTTTGTCTTTTTGAAATTTTTTCAATGTTTTTGGCTTTTTTTTTTATTAAAAAATTCTAAAAGAAACAAAATAACTAAAAACAGAAACAAGACATGTCCACAAACAATTGAAAGAATTAAATCAGGGACAAGTCAGCAACACTCAACTTGGAGAATTTTTTCTCGCCCATCTAGCACAAGTCTTCGGCTTTGTAGGTGAAAATCCATGTGAAGCAGAGTGTATTTGAGGGATTACACCAATCTTCTGAGAAAGACTAAAATCCTGCAAATTCCTTTCACAAGCCAACAAGCTTAAATTTTTCAAAATAATATGAAACAATTTATATGGACTTATGGCAGGAGAAATATCATCACAAATCTTAGACTGAAACACAGAATGCTTAAATTTCAGTTTATGACAATTAGGACGAATGTGACCACGGACACCACAAAAGTGGCAAACAGGAACAAATTTAGGAACATCAGTATTCCTAACAACAAGTCTAGTCTCAGATTTTGGTTTTTGCCTCAACAAAGAACAATTTGGTCTAATATGACCAACAACACCACAAAGGTGACAGGTAGGCACAAAAACAGATTTATTATGCTTTCTAACAGTAGGTTTAGATTTAGGTTTAGAAACTTCAGCGTCAACATCAGAACTTTTACCTTTGTCTGACCTAGCAAAATAAGTCTTTTCTTTATTATTCCTCTTAAAAGGAGGGATATAAACTTTTTCAATTTCAGGCTTAAGAGAAACAGAAACACTTCTGTTATCAATAGCAAACTTGGTACTAGTCAAATTTTCAATTTTAGCTTTAGATTCAACTAACTCTTGTTCCAAGCTTTTCATCTTCTCATCTTGAGAGGAAATTTGATTTCTCAAAAATTCATTCTTTTTATTAGATTCATCTAATCTAACAATCAATTCCTTTTTTTCAAGATTAGCCAATTTTAACTCTTCCTTGAATTTCTTAGCAATTTTCATAGATTTCAATAATTCCTTACGAAGAGTTTCACAGGCATCAACAAAATCAACAGAAGCATGAGTAGAAACATGATCAAAAAGACACTTCAAATTATCCATGACAACAGGGGTCAAGGATCAGCTCTTAGATCAAAAGATCTAAAATAGAAGAGCTACCCGCTCTGATACCACTTGTTGGTTTTTAGACCCCTTAAAAACACAATTGATTTAACCTAGGTAATTAGCCAAGTCGTTACTTAGTCCAATTTAACAAATCTAGGTTATCACAATTACAAAGATCATATCATGCAAAGCAGCGGAAAGATAAATAACACAAGATATGATCACCTAGGAAACCAAACCGGTAAAAATCTGGGGAGGATTTAACCTAGCTATCCTCAAGGTAAAAAGCAAATCCACTAGAAAGAATCGAAGTTCATACAATAAGACTTACAAGTCCTCACGCTCGACTTCTTATTGCTACCCACCAGTAGAACTTACTGACACGACTACGTGCAAGCTCCGAATCCACGGACTCCTTCTTTCTTTGGCCTTTGCAAAATACAAACACCCCCGTTTGTGACTTTGAGATCCCACTCAAAGGTTTAGCAACACAAACTCTCCTATTTGTGACTCCAAGACCACCCTTGAAGGTTTAGATCATCAGCACCTTTGATGACTAGAGAAGGCAGCAACTTCTACAATACCGGATTTTGAGATTTTTCAAGGAATAACACCGGTAGAAGACATAAGAAAGTTTTTTAGGAACAAAACCCTAAATACCAAAGAGGCACACTCTTTTCTCTCTGAAAAGCCTTATAAAAACATGCTTAGGGTTTCCTTTATATACTGGGAGAAATAGATTAGAAACCCTAATCCTAAATGGGCTTGAACTGCTGTTTGGGCTTAATTAAAATTCTGCAGATACGACTTTCGATCGATCGAACCAGGCAGAATATGAAGTCTTCTTCCTGCAGCTTGTATATTCTTGAATCTTGACTTGAATCACCTTGAGCATTGTCTAATAAAATCTATAGACTCTAAAATCTATATCTAGACAAGTTTGTGTTCACGATTTGCCAATTGTTCTAAACATTTAGAACCTAATAGTATAAAATAGAACAAGGTTTTTTTTTTTTTTTTTTTTTTTTTTTTTTTTTTTTTTTTTTTTTTTTTTGCCATTCGTTGGCCTTAACTTTGCTAAACAATTTTTTTTCACAACTTGCTAAAATAAGTAGTTGTGAGCATTCGCCTACCCAACCTCAAAAATCACTCACAATACAAGTATTGTTGTTGTGCATTTTAGTTTATTATTATTTCTTTTGCTTTTCTTCAAGGAAGATAATGGATGGTGGTTATGGTGTGTGAAGAAAGAAAAATAATTAAAAAATTAAGAAAATTTGATATTTTAATGAAATAGAGTTTAGAATAGATTATTTGATGCGGGTATTTTGAAAAGGGGTTAGATAAAATAGAAAAATGTTGTTGGGTTGGGGAATAGAGTGAGGTTTTGGCAGGATGGGTGGTATGGGGATTAACCTTTTCAATTGGCTTTCCCAAGGCTGTATGGTATTGCCATTGATAAGGAGGTATCTGTAGAAGCTTCTTTGTCTAGGCAGTGGGCGGAGGATAGAAGAACTTGGGATATTCGTTTTATTCGAGAATTTAATGATTGGGAGATGGATGAAGGGTTGCATTTTCTTCATATATTGGGAGCTACTCCTCCAATGGATGTGGGAGACCGGATGAGATGGAAGTTGAAGCCTAATGGGGATTTTGACACCCGGTCATATTATAACAAATTAAGGGACTCTCCCCTAATTGCCTTTCCTTGGAAAGCTATATGGAAAGTGTTGGTTTTTAGGCCCCTTAAAACCAATTGATTTAACCTAGGTAATTAACCAAGTTGTTACTTAGTCCAATTTAACAAAACTAGGTTATCACAATAATAAAGATCATATCATGCAAAGCAGCGGAAAATAAATAACACAAGATATGATCACCTAGGAAACCAAACCGGTAAAAACCTGGGGAGAATTTGACCTAGCTATCTTCAAGGTAAACTTGAATCCACTATTTTGAAAGAATTGAAGTTCATACAATAAGACTTATATGCCCCCACGCTCGACTTCTTATTGCTACCAACTAGTAGAACTTATTGACAAAACCACGTGCAAGCTCCGAATCCACGGACTTCTTCTTTCTTGGATTCACTACCAGATACAAGCACACCCGCTTGTGTTTCTTTAAGCTTCAATGGCAGCAACTGAGTTGATCATAAAGGTGTAGATAAATCTTCTCCTTGAAAAACCCTAAGTTTGTGTAAAGGAAAGCTCCTCTAGATCTCACCAGAGATTTACACAAACAACAATATGAGCAACCAAGTTTCTAGAGAGCTTTTGGGTACAAAACCCTAATATATAAGATGCACACTCTTCTCTCTCTAAAAACCTAATAAAAACGTGCTTAGGGTTTCCTTTATATACTAGGAGTAAAACACTTAACCCTACACATCATATGAGCTTAGGGCTGAGTTGGAAATTCTGCAGAAAAAACATTTTGCTCGAGATTCGATCGATCGAGCTAGGCCGAAAGTCACTAATACTTCTGCAGCCACTCGATTCCAACTTTACATACAATGCACACACTTTGAGCAAGTCTAAACAAGACTAACAACTGTTTTGATCATGGTTTGCCAACATTACACATTAGAGTTCTAAATACATTAGTTTCTAAGTCTTTAGAACCTAACAGAAAGTAAAGGCCCATAGGCGAGTTTCCTTTTTTGTTTGGTGTGTAGCTTGGAATAAGATCCTAACGGGTGATAACCTGAGATTGAAGAGATTGGTTTTTGTGGGCTGGTGTATTATGTGCTGTCTTTGTGGAGAGACGGTAGACCACTTACTTCTTCATTGTGAGTTGGCTTATCGGTTATGGAGCTTTGTCTTTAGAACTTTTGGCTTGTCTTGGGTTATACCTAGATCGATCCCAGATTTGCTTTTTGGCTGGTGGAATTGGTTGGGGAAGCACTCGTCTCAGATTTAGAATTTAGTTCCGTTGTGCATCCTTTGGTGTATTTGGAAGGAATGGAATCAGCGGATCTTTGAGGATTTGGATAGTTCTGGTGATCAGATGCTTGCTTCTTTTAGTGGAACTCTTTTTGATTGGTCTCGGGCATGGGGACTTACGACTAGTGATTCTCTCTCTTTTTTCCTTAGCTCTCTTTCTCTTTGTAATTAATATGTTGATTGGTTTTCTTTTTTGTTTTTTTCTTTGTTTTCTTCTTCTTGTATTTTCTGGGTTTGCTCTATGCTCTTCATGCATAGAGTAGCCTTTCGTATATATATCATTCTTACTTATCAAAAAAAAAAAAAAAAAAAAAAGATTTTTATGCTAAAATAGACAGAAGTTTTTGCATAAGCTAATGCAAATGCTTTTGAATAAGAGACAATCCAAAATCCATTATTAATATAATTTTTATTTTCCATCACTCAAAATCTGTCTTCTCAACAAGTTGTATATAAAATTTGTCGAAGTAAATAATTGTGTCACTATTCCTCCTACTAAAGCTCCGAGTCTATTACTAACAACTTGGAGTAGTCAATTATTTATTTATTTATTTTTGCAATAGCGTTATTATGCTACAGGCTTGTTTGCCATCAAAATGATCATACTTAATGACAAGGAATTGGTAAACTTGCCTGCAAGAGATGGCCTGCAATATTCATATGTATTGTCCTGATTGCAGGCAACAAGATCGGGCTAGTTGCAGTGAACAAGTATGCAAAATCTATAACCCAATTGAATTATCAAGTCGGCTTTGTATTAGTATTTACGTGTGTGTGTGTGTTTTTTTTTTTTTGAGGGGGATGTATTAGTATTTATGTTGGGAAACCATTTTAATCTTATGCAGTAGTGATGGAGCTCTTTTTCTTCTTCCTCATTTCGCTACTCTTGGTTTATTCCATTTATTTTGGCATTTGGACTTTAGCTTATAAAACCAAAGAAAATGTCACCGGCATGAGGCCAAGTCTCCCTCCTGGAAGTTTTGGTTGGCCAATTATTGGTGAAACCCTTCAATTTATTGCTGCACACTATGAGGGAACTGTAGATAAATTTGTCTCAAAGAGAGCAACCAAATATTCCTCCAAAGTATTCAAGACTTCTCTTCTTGGAGAGAATTTTATCATTTTTTCGGGCGCTGCTGCGAATAGATTCATTTTTTCAAATGATAACAAGTTGTTCGCACGTTGGCGACCTCCCTCAGTTCAAAAACTCTTTCCCTCCATGAAATTTGTACCCATTGAACATGATGCTGCCAAGGCCAAGAAGTTTATGTCCTTGTTCTTCAAATTCAATGAGGCTCAAAAATTAGTGGCATCAATTGACTCTATTTCAAGAAACCAATTGAAGAATAATTGGGAAGGCAAAGATGAAGTCCAAGTACATCCTCTAGTAAACATGTACACATTCACATTAGTTTGCCATTTATTTTTGAGCATCAATGACACTGAAAAGGTATCAAAGCTTTTGTACCACTTCAATCATCTCAATGAAGGCATACTATCTATACAATTAAGTATCCCCGGGACACCATTTTATCGTGCAATCAAAGCAGCAGAAGCTCTTAGGAAAGAGATTTATTTGATTATTAAGGAGAGGAGGGAAGCCTTGGCAAAGAATTTAGCATCTCCAACACAAGATGTGCTATCACAGATGATTGCTGTGCCGTTCGATGATGGGTTCATGCCAGAATTGGAGATTGCAGACAAGATTTTGGCATTTCTAATTGGTGGCCAAGATACTACTACTGCTACAATCACTTTTGCTATGAAATATCTCGCAGAGATGCCTCACCTTTACAATGAAGTTTTAAAAGGTATATTTTAATATTTTGGTAAAAGTTCAATGTGCATCTTCTAAATTTGAGATAATTTTCGTTACTTAATTTTAATTTTAATAATTTTTTTCTCCAGTTTCATTGTAGTCTAACGTTTACTTCTGTTAAAAAAGAAAAAAAATTGTTGATAGCCCTCTGTTGTTATTTTCTAATTAAAAAAAAAAAAAAAATCCTTTTTGCGACAATAGACAAGAGGACTACATTGATAACAATTGCAAACTTTAAGGATGAAGTTGACAAAATTTAAATATAGGCAATAGAATGATAGTTATCCAAAACTTATAGGGTGCAAAATGAAGTTTAGTCTAATTTCTTCATTCACTTTATAAATTCATCTTTATTTTAGTTCATTTGTTTTTTAAAATTCATACATCTAGACAAAGAGCTCACGAAACTTCTTTTGCATGATAGAGCAAAGAGAGGTCAGAGCATTAATGAAGCCAAGAGAAGTACTATGCTGGGAGGACGTACAGAAAATGAGATACACATGGAACTTTGTGAATGAAGTAATGAGGCATAGAACAATAATTCCAGGTGCTTTCAGAGAAGCCAAGACAGACATCAACTATGAAGGTTATGTCATTCCCAAGGGATGGAAGGTATATAACTTTCTAGCTAGATAGTCTCCTTACATTCGGTATATGACAACTTTGATTAAATTACATTGTTGTTTCTTAAAGTTTGAGGTTGTTCTCATTTTGGTCTCTTCAGTTAGAAAATTTTCATTTTGGTTCACTAAATTTGATTCTGTTTTCAAAATAGTCATTTTGTACATCTCGATTGTTGATCTGATCGATAAGTGTGAACAAAAGGATGTTGTTTCTTCTTTTTTACCCTCTCTCTGAATAGCTAGATCGGTAATGGAAATAAACGAAAGAAGCATTTTGAAAATGCAATCAAAATTGCTGGACCAAAATGAAAAATCTCAAACTTAGGAGACCAAAATATTAACAACCCCAAACTTAAACGGTCAAAAATGTATTTTGCTGACAAATTTTGATATATTGAATTGAAGTGTGCATTCTACTCGTTTTTCAGATATATTGGAGTGTGGCTTTTACCCAACATAATTCAGAGTACTTCTCAGAACCAGAAAAGTTCAATCCCATAAGATTTGAAGGAAGTGGACCTCCTCCTTACTCCTATGTTCCTTTTGGGGCAGGACCTTTAATGTGCCCTGGAAAGGAGTATGCTAGAATGACCATTCTTGTCTTCCTTCATTACGCAGTGAAAATGTTCAAATGGGAACCAATTCTTCCCAATGAGAAACTAAAGTTCAAGTTGGTCCACGTTCCAGCAGAGGGTTTCCCTGTTCGCCTTTCTCCGCACCAGAATTAAGTAGGTTTCTGTAGTTTTTTTTTTCTTTTTCTATATGATTTTTATTTTACTTTAATTTTTTTAATAATCAAGAATATTTTTTAGTACCAAAGAAAACACATGGTACATCAATGTTTAAATTTTTGTCCAATGCAGTGGACATAATATATATAATGTAGACATTTGTCCAATTTGCACTGGACACAATACTTTGCAGACACGTGTCAGCATCGTACCGTTTCTTGTGCATTAGTGGACTTGTTTAAATAATTGGGGCCTTAGGACCTTTTATAATTTCTTGGGACATCAATGGCTTTGTTTATATAATGGGGCCTTGGGACCTTTTATAATTTCTTGGGACAAGTGGAACATAAAATTGATGCAAATATACCCCCATCTGGTACGTAGAACATTGTTAGCTGCACAAAAAGGGAAACAACTATTCAACTCTATCCTGGCCTTAGTCTTCTTGTTGCTTTCACTATTTTGCTTTCTATGCTGATATTTCCTTGATGATATTGATGACTATAATGCCAGCATGCCCTGATTTAAGTAACTTCAATTGCTGGGTTGTGGGTTATACTATGTGGGTATCACTATGATTGGAAACATATAAGTTTGTATAAGTTTTGTTAAAAGAAAGTAGTAGAATTGATGCTCATTTCATTATTGGGTTCTAGGTTGTGTATAATGTTGAGATGCTACTCTTTAGGAGTGGAATGAAAATAAAATAAAATAAGGGCTGGACAGCCAGCCTTAAGTTGGTTATGTGGTTCCCTTGGGAGCAAATTGTCTAAATTCCTAATAGATTGTGTTATATTGATAAAACACAGAGAGGGATTGTGAAATAAAGGTTTAGTGTTGATGTCATGTACTAATAAGTTGTTTTGAAAATGGGTGATGAAAGTGTAACTATGTCTAAGTGATTGTTGGACATCAAGTGTTTGATAAGTTACCTCGATGAGTTATGAGGTTAGGTTTACTTGACCTGTGGTTAGGTATGAGTGCATTTGTAACTTGTGGATGTTGGGATGCCTAAGGTCTCTACAATAGTGTCTAATAGTGTCATTAAGGTTGACATTTCGAAATAAGAATAAGGTTTTATAGTCCTTTTAAATTTGGTCAATCGGTGCTAAAGAGACTGAAAAATTCATGTTTCATGGTGAAAGTTTGGGAATTATAAAAACTGTTTCAACAGATAATTTTAAGGGTATTAATATGATATTTAGTGAGAAGTTTGATAATTTTAAGATTTTATTTAATTGGGTTCTTAGAGATTGTGTTTTAGGCTTAAAACTTCCTTGTTTGGGGTCATATTGGTAAAGACAATTTGTAAAATTAGTGTAAGCCATGGATACCTTGATTCAACACTTGAAAACAATATAAGAACTTTATTCTTATTAAGAAATATATATCTATATATATATATATATATAGGAACTTTATTTGGGTGGTCCCTAGGGGCTGGAGCTATTACGGGTACAATGGGAGCTTATTTTGGAGGTTAAGGATCGGTTAACTTAATACGTAAAACAATAGGTTTCGGTGTCCACTTTAGGGCAATGATATGGTCAAGGCATAAAAACTTTTGGTGGACTAAAAGTGCAGTTGATTACTACTTTTACCCTTTGGGGGGTTGTCTTAATTTTTATATTCAAAAGGAGTACAGAATATTTAAACCTTAAAAAAAAAGTTAATAATTATGTATATTAAATATCTAGACATTCAAAAATATTGGCAAAACAAGGTTGGCGGCTCCAGTTTGGGAATGATTCCTTATTGTATAAGGTTTTTAAGGTCAAATATTTTCCAAGGTGTCAGTTTGTGGATGCAAAGCTTGGAAAAAATCCTTCATTTGCTTGGAGGAGAATTTTGGCAACTCAAGCGATTATCTGGAATGGCAGAAGGTGGCAGGTGGGGAATGGGCATAGTATCATGATTTGAAGGATAAATGGGTGCCATCTCCTTTAACTTATAAGGTAGTATCTCCAGTCTCAAACCTACCTGAGGACTCTCGGGTTGCAGCCCTTATAGATGAAGAAAATGGTGCATGGAAAAATGAGGTGGTGCAGCAAACTTTCCTTCCTCATGAAGCTGACTTAATTTGTAGCATTGCTCTAAGTGCGAATCTGCCAGCAGATAAGCAGGTCTGGGCTTTAACGCACAATGGAATCTTTAGTGTTCGTAGTGCATATAAGCTAGCCATGGAGATGAGCTCAACTGTGCTGGTGGGTGGTGTGTCTGATGGCAGTCAGTTAAGAAGATTTTGGAAGTATTTATGGAGCTGTAATATTCCGCACA
Source organism: Quercus tomentella (assembly GCA_028535165.1). Taxonomy (NCBI): domain Eukaryota; kingdom Viridiplantae; phylum Streptophyta; class Magnoliopsida; order Fagales; family Fagaceae; genus Quercus; species Quercus tomentella. Next base: position 48,285,728 of record JAPQVY010000111.1, read on the forward strand.
AGATCCGCCACTTCGCTTGGAGGGCTTGCAAAGATGTTTTACCCACGAAGGAGAACCTGGTTAGGCGTAAAGTGCTGTTGGACAGTGTTTGTGATGAGTGTCAGATGGAGGATGAGTCTTTAGGCCATCTATTTTGGCGCTGTCAACGTGCTAGCGAAGTTTGGCGCACTTCTTCTCTGTTTCTGGGCTCTGTGGGTCACCAATTCGGTTCGTTCATGGACTTGCTTTGGTACATGGTGATGATAGCTCAATGGGATCACAGTGGGGTGGAAAATCTGATTGTGATAGCTTGGGCGTTGTGGTCGAACCGGAATGAATACAGAAATGGTGGTGCAAAAAAGTCAGCTCAGACCGTGGTGCAGGGTGCGTTGGAGTATGTAGGTGCATATCAGGCCTATATGGAGGCCACGGGTTCGAAGTAGCCAGCTGAGGCAGTGGTATGGATGCCTCCCTCTCCTAATCGCTACAAAATTAATGTAGATGGTGCCGTGTTCAAAGAGCAGAAAATGGCAGGGGTGGGGATTTTAATTAGAGATGCTGCGGGTCAGTTGATTGGTGCCTGTAGTAAAAATTGATGCTCCTCTAGGCGCCATGGAGGTTGAAGCTAAGGCTGTTGAGCTGGGTCTTCAATTCGCCAAAGACATGTCTATCCAGGACTTCATGCTTGAGAGTGATTCTTTGTCTCTGGTTAATGCTTTAAGGGAATTATCTCCTCCTCCTTTATTTGTAGTGGCTCATTTACTTGCTAGACATGCTTTAGGCATTGCAGATTTATCTGTTTGGGTTGAAGAGACTCCTTGTTTTCTTGAACAAGCTCTCAACCAGGATGTATTTGTCAATTCTTCTGATTAATAAAGTTTAGTCGAATTTCACATCAAAAAAATAAAAAAAAATGGTATGCATTTTTTCAAAGAATTGACACTATTTTTTTTTATTCAAAATACAATTTTTTTTTTTTAAATTTTTTTATGGACATTCTTTTTCACAAATTACTAAGCTTGCAAGTTCTGGAATCTTTCATAGAATGTACACAAGTATCCATATTCAATGTATACAATTTTTTAAGGAATGTACAAAATTTTGTAAATTCAATGTACAAAAAAATTCATAGAATGTTTACAGTTTTGAAAATTCAACATACACAATTTTTCAAAGAATATACACAATTTGGTATATCTAATTGATACAATTTTCAAAGAATGTAAACAGTTTTATATATTCAACTTACAAAAATTTTCAAACAATTTATACAGTTATGTATATTTAACATGCTTTTTGTGTGTGAACATTTTTCTTAACAAATTACTGAGAGTGGAAGCTTTCATAGGAAGTACATAATTCTGGAAATTTAACGTACATAATTTTTTAAAGAATGTACACAGTTTTGTATATTTAATATACATAAATTTTCAAATATTGTAAACAGTTCAATATATTCAATGCTCACAATTTTTCAAAGATTGTATAAAATTGTGTAGGTTCAACGTACGTAAAATTTTCGAAGAATGTATGAAATTCTATATTTTTAATATACATAATTTTTCAAACATTGTACACAAAACAAACACAATTCTATATATTTGGCATAAATAATTTTTCAAAGAATTTAGACAATTTTGCATATTTAATGTACACATTTTTACAAAAATTGTACACAGTTATGTATATGAAAAATATACAATTTTCAAAGAATGTTCACAATTCTGTATATTCAAGGTATACAATATTTTAAAGAATGTATACAATTTTGTATATTTAACGTACACATTTTTTCAAAGAATGTATAAAGTTTTCAATATTCAATGCTTGTACATTCAATATCCAAACGTTCAAAGAATGTACAAAATTCTTATATTCATTGTACACAATTTTTCAAAGAATGTATCAATTCTATATATTTAACGTACACAAAATTTCAAATTATATTCAAAATTCTATGTAATCAATGAACTCAAATTTTCAAAGGTTGTATACAATTCTATATATTTAACGTACACAATCTTTCAAAGAATGTAGATAATTCTGTATATTCAATTTACACAATTTATCAAAGAACTAACACAATTCTGTATATTTAACGTACACTTTTTTTCATATAATATTCATAATTTTGTATAATCATTGTATATAATATTTTGAATAATTTACACAATTTTTCAAAAAAGTTATACACAGTTCCATATATTCAATGTACACAATTTTAAAAAAATTGTAAACAATTGTGTATACTCAAAAGTACACAAAATTTGAAAAACTATATACAATTTTGTATATTCAATGTGCACAATTTTACAAAGGTTTTTTTTGCAAATTTGTATATTCAATGTACATGATGTTTTAAATAACTAACACAATCACATAGGTCCAATAGGTAAATCGCTCTTAACACTTAACCACAATCCAATGACAATAATGAAGGCCAGCTATGACTAGGCAATTCCAGGTGCCTAACCTGTTTCCGTGATTGTACCCTAACTCCGATCACAATCTGGTATAAAGACCTTCCTAATGGACTTAATAAATGGTTTCTAGACCTATAACCAAGTGGAGACTCTTTTCCTGCCTCTATTTTAGAGGCACCTGTGTACTCTCTAGTTCGTTGCCAATGATGAGCTCAAACCGCAATAAGGGAGATTGAGCACTATGTATCCTGCTAGTGCAGCAGAGGGAGCCAAAAGATATAAAAAGGGGTACCATCCATGACACTTAACACTCATGATACTAAATTTGCATAAAACATTGCTCCAAATCTTGAATAAAAGATCCAAAAAACATGTGTCTTCTTAAACCATGAAAAAATTTTATACGATTTGACTAAGAAAGATTTTTCTGAGGAAACTACTTCATCAAGAATAAAACTTGACACACACAATCAAGCCTCATCTGTTCTCTCTCTCTCTCTCTCTCATTTGACTGGGCCTTCACTACGGATAGGCGGTGGCTCTCTATATCTTTCCTAAATTTCTCATTCTGTCTCACGCCCTCTCTCACTTTATAACAAGGTTCAACTAAGTCGATTCAGACCTTTGAGTGAGTTCCCTGCCAAACAAAACAAGTGGACCATTAGAGACCTGATTCGGTTAGAGTGGGGAAGAGCAAAGTGAAGAAAGAGCAAACGGAGTACCCAAAAAACAAAATACCCAATTCGTTTCAAAAGACTTATCTCAAACTTCAAAGAAAGAGTCCCATTGGGTTGCTGCGTTGGACTACTTGGGAACTCTTATCCTCTCTTCAAAATCAAGTTGACGACTATCTCTACATCTCTGACCCAATCAAATATTTGATTTTTTTAGTACTATGGTTCTCTCTCTCTCTCTCTCTCTCTCTCTCTCCCCTTCTCTCTCCTTAGTCACCTTTGGAGATCTTGTACTAATTCCATTCCTACCATGCAGAACTTATTAAAGCGAAAGTTGACTCAATCATCTATTTATAACTTCTGCAAAGTGAGAGAAGAATCCACCATTCATGCTCTTCGGTCTTGTGAAAAACTCCAATCGATCTGGAATTCTTGCTTCACTTCTTTGCCTTTGGAATTTTCCAGAATTCACTCTTTTTCTGATCTAGTAATGTTATTTTTTAGCTCACACATCAACTTTGAAGTGTTTGCTATGACTTGTTGGGCAAGTTGGAATAGAAAGAATAAAGTTTGGGTTGGCGAGGTGGTCTGGCCGCTGCATCAGATAGCTGGTTTGGCACAGAAACATCTCCAGGAATTTCATAAGTCTCGGCCTGCCCCAAAGAAGAAGGTGCATCCCTGCAGACCACAGTGGAAGCCTCCTGATCAGGGTGGTGTAAAGACTAATATTGATGGGGCCATTTTTAAGGATATAAATGCAGCAGGCTTAGGTGTGGTGATTCGGAATGATTGAGGCAAGGTCCTAGCAGCTATGGCAGAGAAAATTCCCATACCAGATTCAGTTCTAACTCTGGAAACACTGGTAGCGAGACGTGCAGTCCAATTTGTTCATGAAGTTGGCATTTCTAACTCCATATTTGAAGGTGATTCTGAGATCTCCATCAATGGGCTTCGTAAAGGACAGTTACTCCATTCTTCTTTTGGCCATATTGTTAGAGACATCTTGTTGTCTACTAACTCTCTTCAGAGTTTTTCTCTCTCACATTTATAAGCAAGGTCATGCGCTTGCACATACCTTATCTAAGAGAGCAAAGTTTTCTTCTTCTTTGTTGGGTTGGATGGAGTCTGTTCCACTAGATCTTTATAATTGTTATTTATTTGTGTTGGTTGAAAAATTTTGATTGTAAATAAAATTTACTAGAAATATTTTATAATGCTATAAGTTTTGGTTTAGTACCCAATATTATGTATTTGGTTCGATGGTTATACTGGCATGATTATTTTGAGTGCTGTGTGGAATTTTGTGGAGCATAGAAACCCTATATTTATGCCTTTTTTATTTTTATTTTTATTTGTGTTTGGATTCATAATGTGCATAGGATGAAGACAATTGCTGAATCCAGAAATGTCTTCTTATTGTTAAATACTAACCTTGAGCTCTCTGCTGAAAGGTTAATGTTTTGAGAATCAGGTTGCAAAATATTTTAGCGCTCCTATAAGGATTTTTTTTTTTTTTTTTTTTTTTTTTTTTTTTTTTTTTTTTTTTCAGAAAGATTTTTATGACTGCATGGGAGATTCTAGCCTTTTGCCCTTAATTTTTAAAAAATTTAGCAATATGCCCCTATTTCGAAACTATATAGGGAAATGCCCCTGTTTCGATACTCGATTACCTTAAAATCGAGTTTCAATGAAATACTCGATTCATAGAAAATTGAGTTATGCCCAATAAAACTTAAAAAAAAAAAAAAAGCATGGAACTCGATTTTAGGGAAGTCGAGTTCCAAAACGCCACTATAGGGCTTAAAAACGCCACTATAGGGCTCCTTGAACCTAGTATGGGGACTTAAAAATTTTTTTGCAGGAAAACGCCGCTATAGGGCTTTAAAACATCACTATAGGGCTTAAAAACGCCACTATAGGCACCCTGAATATGGGGCAACCATACTTATAAAAAAAATTTGTAGGAAAACGCCGCTATAGGGCTTTAAAACGTCACTATAGGGCTTAAAAACGCCACTATAGGACTCCCTGAATATGGGGTGATCACACTTATAAAATTATTTTTGCATGGAACTCGATTTACTGAAAGTCAAGTTCCATGCAATTTTTTTTTTTTTTTTTTTTTTTTTTTTTTTTTTATTTTAAGTTTGATCGAGCATAACTCGATTTTCTATGAATCGAGTATTTAATTGAACTCGATTTTAGGGTAATTGAGTATCGAAACAGGGGCACGCCCCTATATAGTTTGCAAACAGGGGCATATTGCCAATTTTTTTTAGAAATTAAGGGCATATTGCCAGAATCTCCTGACTGCATGTGTAGTTCTTTTCCGGTTGCAGTTACATGGTGGTTACTTTATTCAGCCTGTGCTCTTCTATTAACGTTTCCTGAATGTTGGTTGAAAATTGGATTCTTATTGTTTTGCACACAGGGATTTGGCATTTTGTTATCTGGGTTATTAATTAAAACAACGAGAACACATTGAATATATAACCATCTATATATATTTAAAAGCTGAAGTGTAGCATTTATTGTTGTTACGTTTCTGTTGAGCCATGTCAACAGCCAAATCATCAACTTATTTTTTATATATATTTTTCTCTATTTAAACTTTTCTTCCCCTCTATTCTCAAAAAAAAAAAAAAAAAAAAAAAAAAAAAAACTCTTCTTCTCCCTATTAATTTACATCTACTATTACATTTTTTCCAACATTTTCCATTCCTTTTTTTGTTTCTTTATCTCCTCACTACTCTTAACTTTACCGTTAAACTTTCTTTCTATTTCTTATATTTTGACTATTCTTCTCCCTATTTCATTTTGTATAAATTTGATATCATTTTCCTCATTCAATCCATATTTTTCCCCATAAAACTGTGAGTACTCTCTCTCTCTCTCTCTGTGGATTTTTGTTTTTTCTTATACCTCTAATTAAGGTTTATGGTTCTTTTTTCTTTCTTTTTTAATATGTTTTTTTTTTTTTTTTCACTTTCTAATTTCATATTAGAAAGTCTTCTCTTTCCTTTTAAAGCTTTGGTTGAATTTTGGTTTGGGTTAATACTTAGTTTCTTTTGAAAATAGGAATTTGAATACGCCTACCAATTTTTTGAGTAATAAATTAATATAAAGTCTATTTTTTATTCCTTTAGTTTCATTTTAATTTTGGCTAAGATAGCATTGTAATTTTGTGATGAGTTTTGATTATTATGATAATTTCCTTATTGTCGCTACGCTCTTGTTGAGCCACATTAGTAGCCACGTCATTTACTTATTTTCTATATTTTCTTTTCTCTAGTTAAACTTTTCTTCCTCCCTATTCTCAAAAAAAAAAAAAAAAAAAAAAAAAACTCTTATTCTCTCTATTAATCCATACCGACTGTTACATTTTTTCCAACCTCTTCCCTTCCTTTTTGTTTCTTTAACTCCCCACTACTCCCAACTTTAGTGTTACACGTTCTTTCTGTTTCTTATATTTTGACTCTTAATCTCCCCATTTCATTTTGTATAAATTTGATATCATTTTCCTCATTCAGTCCATATTTTTCCCCCACAAAACTGTGAGTACCCTCTCTCTCTTGGGATTTTTGTTATTTCTTATACCTCTAATTAAGGTTTATGGTTCTTTTTTCTTTCTTTTTTAATGTGTTTTGGTTTTTTTTTTTTTTTTTTTTTTTCTAATTTCATATTAGAAAGTCTTCTCTTTCTTTTTTATAACTTTGGTTGAATTTTGGTTTGGGTTAATACTTAGTTTCTTTTGGAAATAGGAATTTGAATATGCCTACCAATTGTTTGAGTAATAAATTATTATAAAGTCTATTTTTTATTCCTTTAGTTTCATTTTTATTTTGGCTAAGATAACATTGTAATTTTATGATGAGTTTTGATTATTATGATAATTTCCTTATTCCTTAAGAGATGAGAAATTTGAATAATAAATTTGAAACTTATAAAGTTTAGTTGTATATTAGGCAAATATAATACACTACAATAGAAGTTAGAAGAATGTGGTTCACCTTAAAAAAATATTAATCAAACACACAAAAAATAATAAAATGATATATTTGTAGAGATAAAAAGATTAGAAAAAAGATACTTGTAAAAATCTTCAAAAAAAATAGACAATACTTAAAGTAATTCTTACTTTTTATATATATTACATCTTATTACATAATATTTATATTCCCACGAATCGCATGGGTCTGTGACTAGTTTAATTAAAAGCCAATTATTTGGCATAAAGGAAAACAAAATCTTCATACACAATAACTTTCCCATACATTGCATGGATTAGTGACTGGTATACTATATAATAAAAGTTGGGCTTAGAAGCCGTTGTTGCATCAAGTGGCTACTGTCACTAATTAGTAAATTAATTATATAGTTTTTGTTAGGATAGGTTTCCATAATTAAGGGATAATATTTTAAAACTATTTAATTTAGGTAAAACTTTATCATTTAAATTTCAACAAAGTTAAATTCTATTCAAACTAAAAGTCTATTATAAAAAAATTTTGAACTTAAATCCCACAACATCCCATATTTTCTTTCTAAAAAAAAAAAAAAAAAAACCTACGCTTTGACTAAGGGATAAGATTCAACAATAGTTTAAAACAAATTTAAATTCTATTTAAACTAAAAGTCTCTTATAAAAAATTTCTAAACTTAAATCCCACACAACCCACATTGTTGTTGTTGTTGTTGTTGCTGTTGCTGTTCCCCCCCCCCCCCCCCCCCTGAAGTTGCTTGATTTAACAATAATTTAAAACAAATTTAAATTCTATACAAAATAAAAGTCTATTATTAAAAATTTCTAAACTTAAATCTCACACAACTCACACTTTTTAGTTTTTTTTTTTTTTGTTTTTCCTCAGGTTGCATGATTTAAAAATAATTTTAAAAAATTTATATTCTATTCTGAAAGTTCAAATATGTGTATAAAAACACCCTTGAACGTTTTGACCCCCAAATACAAAATAACCAATTCAAGCTTTATGACAAACAACAAGTGTGCGGAAAATGAACATAAGCTATAAACAGAATTGGAAATCAATCTAAGCCAATTATAAATCACATCTACAGCAAAAAATAAAAGGCAAAGATAAAGGGAAGAGAGATGCAAACACAAGGACAACACACGATGTGTTATCGAAGAGGAAACCGAAGCCCTCGGCGTAAAACCTCTCCGCCGCCCTCCAAGCGGTCAATAATCCACTAGAAAATATAGTTGGGATACATGAACAGCAATAGACCCTCCAAGCCTAATCTACCCGATGTACCTAAGCCCTCCAAGCTTCTTGCTCCAACGAGGTTGCGCCGAACCTATTTCTTTTCTAGCTTCCTGGATTCCGCTACTTGACCATAGCATCCGCCATCCTTGGCATCTTCCAATGCTTCCCAAAGCTCCAAAAACACTCAACACTCTAAATGGGTGTAGGTAGTGTTTGGATAGAAATCTCCTCTCAATAGGTATGACAATGAGAGAGGGAATGAGAAGAGACTACAAAGATTTCTCTAAGAATGAGTAGCTCTCTCTAATTGGGTGGGTGTTTTGAAGAAACCTCTCTTAGGGTTTTTCTTTCTGAATAGCCACACATATTTTGTGGGAATGAGGGGTATTTATACTGGTGTGTGAATGGAATGCGAAGAGTCAATTTTTCCAAAAACAGGGCTGGCTGGCGACTTGACCTCGCGACTTAACTGAGTCGCAAGTTCAAGCCGCGAGCTGCCTGAATGGCCAGTCTGGATTTTTTGTCCTGTAGTGCTCCAGCTGGCATGACTGTTCAGCTCCCCTGCATGCTCTGCGCGTGTGCAACTTTTGGTGACTTACAAGCCGTGAGCCAGCCGCGAGATCCAGCCGTGAGTCCCTGCTTCACTGCACAGTCTTGAGCATTTCTTCACACTCTCTCACACACTACCCTTACATGATACCCACCTAAATACAGGGTTTCTAAGTGCTGTATTACAAGCAAATTTGTCACGGAATAAAGCCAACACATGGTTGATTAAATTCAACCTTACATATTCAAACTAAAATTATATTATAAAAAATTTCTAAACTTAATTCCCACACAACCCACACTTTTGTTTTTGTTTTTTTCCCTCAAGTTGCATATTTTTTAAAAATAATTTAAAACAAATTTAATTTCTATACAAATTAAAAGTCTATTATAAAAAATTTCTAAACTTAAATCTCACACAACCCACGCTTTTGTTTTTGTTTTTTCCCTTCAAGTTGCATGATTTAACAATAATTTAAAACAAATTTATATTCTATTCAAACAAAAATTCTATTATAAAAAATTTCTAAACTTAAATCCCATACAACCCACACTTTTGTTTTTTTTTTTTTGTTTTTTTCCCCTCAAGTTGCATCTTATTAAATTAACATTTTATTAGGATATTAAGCTACAAAACTCTTGACTAAGGGATAAGATTTAACAATAATTTAATTTAGATAAAGCTTTATCATCTATGTTTTAGAAATTTAAATTCTACTCCAACTAAAAGTCTATTATCAAAATTTTCAGAATTTTACATATATTCAGCCATGATTTTTTGATACAATCTCTTTTAACCAATAAGTCATTCCTATAATTAAATCCCACTCAATATACCGCACATTGTTGTATATATTTTTTTTTTTTCAAAATGCAATTTACTCTTATGTTTTAATCTAATAAATTCATCTTACTTATTGTTCTTTACTTTTGAATTTGCGTGCTGGATATTATATCAAAGGAAATTTACTATAAAGAAGCAAAACAATGGACATCTATTTAAGTTCTTAGTTCTCTTATGTAAATTTTTATTTATTTTTTTATATTCTCAATTTTTGAACTTTTTGTGTATGTTTTGATTTTCAGTTTTGGTTATTGTATTTAATTTATGAGTGTGTTGATGTTTTTCAAATAGATTATCACTACCTATCATGAAAAAAGAAAGAAAAAGATTATCCCTAGGAAAAATCGGTATTGAGGAACTATTTTGTTTATTATTTTTTGTGTTGACTACGGCATAAAATAAACATAACCCAAATAGGAATGATCAAACTCATTCCATATCTCATTGTCTAAAGTCCATACCCTGTATATTGTAATTTAAACTTAATATTATATAATTTTTCTCCTCGTTTGTAGGAGTTTTCTCTCTCGGCTACGAGAGCTCTCTCCTTTAGGGTTTCCTATGGGGCTGCCTTTCTTTTCCTTTTCTTTTGCGGATTATACAGCCATGGCAGATGACGTCTCACAGTTTCTAGAGAAGATGACATTAACTTTGGAGGAAGAAGAGACTATTCCAATATCAGATGAAGGTCGAAGAGAAGAGTTGGAAAGTTGTGCTTTGAGTCTTATTGGTAAGTTCTTAACCTGCAAACCGTTTAATAAAAGAGCAGCACTAAGTACAATCAAAAAAGCATGGGGGTTGGAAGATGGAGTGCAGGTTGCTGAGGTGGGGTCAAACCTATTTCAATTCAAGTTCAGATCAGAGTTTGAGTTGGACAGAGTATATACCGGTGGTCTTTGGTGTTTTGATAATCAAGCATTGTTGTTAACCAGATGGGAGTCGGGGATGACGGCGGCGAATGTCAAGTTTGAATCCATATCTTTGTGGGTTCAAATTTGGGGGGCTCCTTTTGACATGAGAACTTCTCGGGTAGCAGAGGAGGTGGGGAACCGGTTGGGTAGGGTTTTGGAAGTTGAGAAGCGGCGCATCAATGAGAGTCAAAACTTTTTTATGCGGGTTAAGGTTGCGATTCCGTTAGAAAAAGAGATCAGGCGAGGGGCTTTTCTGGCAGGGTCGGATGGAAGGAAACATTGGGTAAACTTCAAGTATGAACGCTTGCCTGTCTTTTGCCATTACTGTGGTCTCATAAGGCATGATCTCCGTTGCTGTGCTAAGTATTTTTGTAAAAGAAAAACTGGAGCTGCTGTGGAGTGTGGCTATGGCGACTGGCTGAAGGCTATGGGAGGAAGGGCACGGTCACCACAAGGAAGGGGGTTTGGGAAGGATACTAAGCGTGATAATGTCCATGAAGCGAGGGAGGGTACTCAGGGTTCGTAGAGTATGGCGATGGGGGAGGAGAGCAGCGGCGGTGAGGATAGCAACCAGTGCAAAACAGGGACGGCAGTTGGGGAAGTTGCAACTGGTTTGGGTGGAGATGATTTGGCACATCACGAGGTTAGGGCCGAGAATCATGGGCTTGAAAGGTTGGATAAGGAAAACAGAGACACTTGCTCCTTAGTTTTAGGTGTTCCAAATTCAAGTGTTGATGAGGGGACTGACTTGGTGCAATCACTTCAACCAGAGCACGTGCAAAGCATTGTAGAAGGGGCTGGGTTGAGCAAACTTAAAAAACAATCCACATGGACTAGGCTGGCCCGTATGGATGTTGGGCCTGTGGAATTATTTAAAGAAGGAGCTAGGTCCATATTGGGGAAAAGGAACATGCTAGCTATGGGTGCTGATGGGGAGGTAGAAGATACAATGAGTACAGGCAAGAGGGGGAAGATTGGTGAGGATTTACACATGTTAGAAGCGGCAGGGGTGTTGAATCACCCTTGCCGAGAGCTATGAGGCTCTTAAGTTGGAACTGCCAAGGGCTTGGGAACCTTTGGACAGTTCAAAGCCTTCACAAATTAGTAAGGGAACAAGTTCCTGATGTATGTTTCTTGATGGAAACAAGGTTAGATAAAAATGGTTTTAAGAAGCATTGTGGTGACTTACCTTTTAAAAATAAATTGATTCTGAAAAAGCCAAATTCGGGTGGTGGGTTGGCATTACTGTGGAAAGAGGAGATGAACTTAGATGTTATTAATTTTACCGATAACCATATTTTAGCAAAGGTAGTGGAAGACGATGGTTTTGTGTGGCACCTCACAGGGTTCTATGGATGGCCAGAGGCAAATGAAAAGCGGAAGTCATGGGCTCTTTTAACTCATCTACAGTCTTTCATTGAGGGTCCTTGGTGTTGTATAGGTGATTTTAATGCCATTCTTCATGCATCTGAGAAGCAAAGTGCCCATGCACCTTATTATAATCAGATGGAGGATTTTCGGGTTGCTTTGGAGGATTGTGGGCTGGCTGACTTGGGGTTTTCCGGGCATAAATTTACATGGACTAATAGGCGGCCAGGTTCAGCCCATACAAAACAAAGGTTGGATAGAGCTACGACCAATAGGGTGTGGATGGAAAAATTTCCTGCAAGTTCGGTGTCTCATTTGTTCAGCCATGCTTCTGATCATTTACCTATTTTGTTAAAAACTATGAAGGATCGGCAAGCTAGAGGAAGGGGGCTTGGTGGCTTCAAGTTTGAAGAGAATTGGTTGTTGTGGGATGATTGTGAGGAAGTCGAGATTGAGGCATGGGCAAAAGGTGGTGGTGACAACTCAGATTTGAGGGGTGTTAGGGACTGTATCCAAACTTGTGGGGCTGAATTGTATGCTTGGGGTTCTTCAAAGACCAAACCAGAAACTGAGGAGATTAAGAGGCTACAAAAGAAATTGGAATTGATGAATGAATGTGAGTTGACTGAAGAAAACAGAAGTGACTTCCTACTGGTGAGCAAACAGCTTGATGATTTATTGCTGAAGCAGGAGATATTTTGGCGTCAGCGGTCTCGAGTTTCTTGGCTAAAATATGGAGATAAGAACACTAAATTTTTCCATTCCAAAGCCTCCCAAAGACGGCGACAAAATTATATTGAGGGAATCAAGAATGCTAATGGGGTATGGGTGGAAGAAGTTGAGGAAGTGGCAGAGGTGGCGTCAAATTATTTCATGGATATTTTTAAAGCAGGCACATGTGACAGAATGGAAGATTGCCTTACTAGAGTTACTAATAAACTCACAGATGATATGCAGGAGGTGCTTTCCAGGCCATATAGCAGTGAAGAAGTTAAAGTAGCGTTGTTCCAAATGGGACCAACAAAGGCTCCTGGACCTGATGGTATGAATGCACTTTTTTATCAAAAATTTTGGCATATTGTGGGTAATAAGGTGACTGATGCTGTGTTAGATTTTTTACATTCTGGTAATATGGAGCCTGATGTTAATTATACTCATATTGTTTTGATTCCTAAAGTAAAGAAACCGGAAAAAATGGCAGATTTTAGACCGATTAGCCTTTGTAATGTGATATATAAAATTATTTCAAAAGTTTTGGCGAACAGGTTAAAGCTGATCTTGCCACAGATAATTTCTCCTTCTCAAAGTGCTTTTGTACCAGGTCGCCTTATTACTGACAATGTGCTTGTAGCCTACGAGACTCTGCATGCCATGCATATTCGAAGGAAGGGGAAAAAGGGGGCTTTAGCCCTTAAGCTAGATGTGAGTAAGGCCTATGACAGGGTGGAATGGAGCTTTCTTAAGGGTATGATGATAAAATTGGGTTTTCCAGAGGTTTAGGTGGATAGGGTTATGAGGTGTGTTTCTACACCATCCTTCTCTGTTCGGATTAATGGAAAAGCCTATGGCAATGTCACTCCTTCTAGAGGTCTTCGCCAAGGTGATCCGCTGTCTCCTTATCTGTTTCTGATATGTGCTGAAGGTTTTACCTCGCTCTTTGCTAAAGCAGAACTAGATGGGAAGTTGCATGGAGTGGCAGTCTGTAGAAATGCTCCTCGTATAACTAATTTGCTTTTTGCTAATGACTCTTTGATTTTTTGTCAAGCTAATAAAGATGAAGTGCAGGTTGTTTTGGATACTCTACAACTTTATGCTGATGCTTCTGGCCAATGCATTAACCTAGAGAAGTCTTCTGCTTACTTTATCAGCATGTATCTGTGGAGCAAAAAGCATGGATTATTGATAAGCTGAAGGTGAAGGCCGTGGAAAGGTTTGATTCTTATTTGGGGCTGCCTACTTTGATTGGACGGAGGAAATATGATTCTTTTGCTTTCCTTAAGGAACGAGTTTGGAAAAAGATGCAAGGTTGGAAAGGGAAGTTGCTTTCTAGGGCGGGGAAAGAGATTCTGATAAAAGTAGTGGCTCAATCTATTCCTACCTATACGATGGGGGTGTTTCAATTGCCTGGAAAATTATGTGATGAGTTGGATGCTATGTGTGCCAGATTTTGGTGGGGCCAAGTTGGTGAAGAGAGGAAAATTCACTGGAAAAGATGGAGCTTTTTAACACAGTCAAAGAAAGAGGGTGGGATGGGCTTCCAAGATATTAGATCCTTTAATTTAGCTATGCTAGCAAAGCAAGGATGGCGGTTGTTGCAAGATAAAAACTCTCTTTTGTATAATTGTTTTAAGGCAAAATATTTTCCGCGGTGTGAGTTCCTTGAGGCGAAGGATTGTCAAAATAGCTCTTATGTTTGGAAGAGCTTGCTGGCTGCCCAACCGGTTTTGAGGAGAGGGTGTTATTGGAGAGTGGGTAATGGTGCTTCCATCCATGTTCTGAAGGATTGTTGGTTACCTAATCAGCCAACTAGAAAAATTTTGTTCCAACCCGAGGAGGATATTTGGGAGTGGAGGGTTTCAGACTTAATAGATTGGCAGACCCACCAGTGGGATAGAGAACGGATTCAGGCTTTATTCCATCAGTTTGATGCTGAAGCTATTCTTCAGGTTCCTTTGAGTAGGCGGGTTGTGCAAGATTCCTTGGTATGGTTGTTTACAAAGAAGGGCAGCTATAGTGTGAAGTCTGGGTACCATGTTGCTAAGCTATTGAAGATGGCAGAGAGTTCCTCAGGAGAGACTTCAGTGCAAAGAGCAAGCATTTCCTTATGGTTACGGGTTTGGAAAGCAAGGATCCCCAATAAGGTAAAACTCTTTTCTTGGAGAGCATGTCAAAATATATTGCCTACACGGGATAATTTGGTTCGCAGAAGGGTGGTGGAGGATGCGAGTTGTTGCTTCTATCATAGAGCTACAGAAACGGTATTGCATGTGCTTTGGGAGTGTGGGGCTGCACAGGATGTGTGGGCGAGTAGTGCTATCAGATTTCAAAAATTTGGGACTGAGCAAGTGGATTTTAGACAGCTAGTAGCTGGTCTCATGCCGAAGCTGTCATTGGAGGAATGAGATTTATTTTGGGTGATTTGTTGGCAAATTTGGCTACAGAGGAACACGGTGTTGCATGGGGGTGTTTTCCAACACCCATCACGGTCTCACCAACGTGCATCAGATTATTTGAAAGAGTTTGTTGAGGCTCAAGACCAACTGAGTGTACCCGTATCAGTCCACATCCCTGCAAGTCAAGCATGGCAACCACCACAAGGAGAGTTCTTTAAGCTGAATTTTGATGGAGCCAGTTTTGATAATGGTGCGACTTCGGGATATGGTGCTGTTATTCGCAATAGGAATGGTGAAGTTATGGCTGCTGTATCTGCCAAGGGAGGTGCTGTGAGGGATAGTGAAGAATTGGAGGTGATGGCTTGTCGCAAAGCTTTGGAATTTGCTATAGACGCGTTTCACAGGCTCAACCAAACTTCTCTCGGCTTGGATTGATCTATGAAGATATTTGGTGCTTGGCTGCAGGTTTTAGATCCATCTCAACTAGCTGTGTTAGGCGTAGTGCCAATGGTGTTGCTCATGCTTTGGCAAAATTTGCTAGGTTATCTGATAATGATATTGTATGGATGGAGGAGGATCCTCCCCCTGCTGTGGATGCTCTGTATTTGGATTCTAGTCTTTTGATTTAATGAAAGTCAGTTGGTTCCGGTTTCAAAAAAAAAAAAACTCATTCCATATCTCATATTAAGAAATTAACACAAAGCACACAAAGAGAATTTTGATATATAAAAATAGATAAACACCGATAAAGTCTAAACTCTAAACAATCAAAACTTAAAGATATTTTTTTAATAAAATTATTTAATTATTTAATAATTTATTATTACTATATATTTAATAATTTAGTTTTAATTATTTTAAAATTTTTGAGCTTACATATAAATTTTCATCAAGCCGTGCATCGCACGGGAATAATATTAGTAACTAAATAAGTTTGGCAAGATGCATTTCTCTTAAATTTTACCTAAAACTATGTAATTTGGCAAAAGTAGCCGTGTGTAGATAAAAAAAATTTTCTTTTGTTGATAAATGTAGATAAAGAAACTTTGGTTTGTGATTTAGTATTATATTTTAAGGAGATTTTGATTTAGCGTGCTACTGACTAATATTTTATTTGTAATAATGTGATGTGGCACCTTATTATTGAATGGTGTAAAAGTTGAATGATTTGGATTTTTTTTTTTTTTTTGGTGGGAAGTTCAATTTGCTTGAGAAAATCCATGCAAAGTGTAAAGCTGTTGGAAATCCAACATTAGTTCAAAATTGCCCTATTGACTACCATATATTTGTTAGAGGCGTCAATTCGGGACAGCGTATTGCATCAAGATAGGGATATTTGACTAAATGACTCAATTAAAACCCAATCCTTTTAATAATAGTGTCATAACCCATCAACCCTAACACAGCCTATCAATGAAGCAGGTTGACATTATACGACACAAGTGACACTTAATAAATTGGTCGTGTTGGGCTTACACAAATGTGACATGAACCATTTCAACCTGCTTTAAGCAGGTTGGTTTGACACAAATTCAATCCATTTAACCTGCTTCAAAAAAGCATATGATTAATATTGTTATAAATTTAATACAAACTCATAACATCAAAATAACTATAAAACAGATAATTCGAAAGTTAATAATAACATCAAATACTTAAAACACATCTTCCAAAAGTTCAAAATAACATCAAAGCATTGTTTTTAAAAACTGGACCAATCGGTTCAACTGGTTGAATTGGACACTGGGCATGGAACTAGTCTAGTAAAAACTGGAAAAATCGGCAAAAAACCGATAAAAACTGGTCAAGAATTTGGAAAAACTGAGAACTGGTCCCTTTTCCGATTCTTTGACTAGTTTGGTTTTTAAAACCATGCATCAAAGTACTTAATAAATATTTTCAAGCTTTAGAAAACCGGTGGCATTGAAAAAGACTTACAAGCTTTCCAATGATACCATAATCATCTAAAATGGAAGTTAGGAATACTCTCAATCTTCAATACGGTATTAACGATTTTGGTAGGAAATCTCTTATGGTTATGGAAAATTTGAATTTCTTATGAAATTTGAAAAATTCACTAAACGTCCCCAAACAAAGATTTGCAATATATAAATGTGCATAGATGACTACTGGGAATTCTTATGTCTAGCAAAGAGAGAAAAGGGTTCACAACTTAAGTAGGTTACCCATCAAACAAGCTTTTACATTTGGTGAGCTATACAACTGTGAGACCCACATATTATGAGAGGGAAGCTTTATAACCCGCCTCCTAAAATAATTGAGAGAGAGAGAGAGAGAGAGAGAGAGAGAGAGAGAGAGAGAGAGAGAGAGAGAGAGAGAGAGAGAGAGAGAGAGTTGAAAGTTGAAAATCCTATATCCTTATATATTTGTTTATTCATTTCTTACTAAAGTATACACACTGTAATTCTGCACGGTATGTTGCACTTGCACATATAGCATACACAAATATTACATTTCCTTTTAGGTAAGTCCACAAATACATCCTTACACAAAATAAATGGGAATACCTTTTTTTTTTTTTTTTTTTTTTTTGTATGTGTGTGTGTAGTAGAGTGAAACTATTTGTCTCACAAAAAAACTACTTTTTATTTTTGGTTAAAAAAAAAAGGGTAGAGGGGGACGACTAGTGTGGCTTGAAAGCTCGAAAATGTGTTAAAAACACAAGAGCTGTTTAGACCTCTAAATAAAAGTTACAGCTTGATAGATTTTACACTAACTTAATTCTAAGTGCAGAATAGTGTAAATTCGAGCGGATAAACAAACAAGCTACTCTAACACATATTCATATAATCACAGCAGTAAAATGAAACATAAAAGGGTAGGGAAGAAGAATGCAAACACAGATAATACGCCGATGTGTTATCGAAGAGGAAATCGAAGAACTCGGCGAAAAACCTCTCCGTCGCCCTCCAAGCGGTAATCAATCCACTAGACAATCAGTTGGGACACATGGGTTAGCAAGAGACCCTCCAAGCCTAATCTACCCACTGTACCTAAGCCCTCCAAGCTCCTACTCCAACAAGGCTTCTCGGAACCGTGTCTTGTCTAGCTCTCCGGATCCCGCAACAAGCTCCATGTTGCACTGCCATCCTTGGCTTCTTCCAATGCTTCCCAGCAGCACCAAAACCTCACTTGACACTCTGAAATGGTGTGGTAAGTGTTTGAGCTATCAACCTCTCAATGGTATGGAAATGGAGAGGTAGGAGTTGAGGAAAATCCACAACCTTTTGTGTAGAGGATTGTGGGTATAACAATCTCTAACTCTCAAGGTGTTTGGCTAGGGTTTTCTCTCAGAAGCACTCCTCAAAATTTGTGGGTAATATGGGTATATATAGTGTGGGTACAGAAAGTGTGTAGCAGATAGTACAGACTGGCAGAACAGAATGTCTCGCGAGTGTCTCGCGGGAAGGCCTTACCCGCGAGATACTCGCAAGACACAGCTGTCTCCATCTGTACTGACTCTTCGCATTCCAGTCGTGTGCAAGACACATGCTTCACTTCGCGGGAAGCTTAATCGCGAGACACCCGCAAGAAGTATTCTATCTTCACTTGCTTGAGTCTTCACACACACTCTCTCTCTAACACACAACCCTTACAATCAAATCCCACAATAAATACAAGATACAAAAGATTGAATATAATTACAATCAAATTTGGCACGGAATAAAAGCCAACAAAAAACATATTTGTAAATCACAACTTTACAATCTCTCCCTTTGGCTATTCCGTGACAAAACACCTAAAATAGACTCTAGACTAAAACGTGAGTTTGGGAACAATGACAAAACTCACTCACACCTAATTTAGAAACTGTGAAGCACTTGCAGTTTATACCTGTAACCTGAAACACTCACACACAAAAAAAACTTTCATTAAGCTTATGACAAGTTGAACACAAGGTATGAACATGAGCAAGCATAGTGCGATCAAGTATGTAAACATTAGATATCATGCAAACAAAAACTTGATCAAACAAGTTCAGTCATTAAAGAATGACTACAATGAACATTTAGCAAGTAAGTGTTCATCCGGACATACAAACAAAAAGCAATCACTTATGATCACTTGTATGTCTAACACACAACCAATGCAAAATACACAAAGTATATGCATCTAGGAACAATCCTACCAGGGCACAAGTGTGAAGTACTCAAGACATATTAGCAATATCTTAAAAGTACACAAGAAATGCTACAAAGCATTGAGATAGTCACAAAACATAATATTTTAAATAGCTAAGCATAATCATGAACTATGAGCAAAACAAACATAGTTAATGTAGCACAAAGCTCTTTTTCTCTTTCTCCCCCTATCATATCACTCCCCCTATCATGAATCTTAGGAGCTGTGATGAACTTGGAATATATATACCTGTAACCCGAAACACTTGCACAAAACACATTAGACCCTCAAGGTAAAGCAAGTAATAAAAGGACAAGTATAATGTAACAAGTAAATTGTGATCAAGTAAACATGATGTGAAACATATGAGCAACTTGATCACACACCAAAACAGTCATATAGAAATAACTACAATGACCACATAGCAAAGAAAATGATCATCCGAACAAGCATAAGGATGTATGCATGTTCAACACATAAACACGATGCGATGAGAGCAATAAAGCATAGAACACAAAGCACCATAAAACACTGAGAAACCAAGCATAAGGTAAAACAAGGTTTTCTTATAAAAGAATGTCTTCTCCCCCTAGATATATGCATCTCCCCTATGGATTTCTCCCCCTACGAATGTGCACAAGATAGAATTTCTCCCCCTAAGAATGTGCACAAGAGTCATATAAAAAGGACGAAAGTATACACTCCCCCTTTTTGTCACGAATAGACAAATGAATCAAGAGGAAGGTGGGAAAGAAAAGATGATAAGACAAGGGTAAAAGATGATGCATGAGGGATGCAAGATGAATGAATGAATGAGAAAATGAAGCTCAAACATAAGACAAAAAACATCTTTAAAAAATATGCTACAAAGCATAAAGAACATATGACATGCTAAGGATGATGGAACATGATGTAAACCTAGGCATGACATAGACACAAAAACATGTTATATGTGCTAAAAGGTCTAAAGAGACTCAACTAGTATCAGTGAATGTAAAAACATGTCAAGTGTTAGAGTGTGTGCAGCAAGGTGCATCTAGTGTACATGTGAGATGCATGACCAATGCATGATAAACACTCACGGGGCAAAGTGTATACAACACACCACCAATGATCAAAACATGATAAACATGAATAATTATGGTGATCCCCAAAATTTGGTACTCATCAGAGTCCAAAACAACGAGAAAATGCCATTCGGGCATTTTATCGAACACTTAAGAGTGCACACACTACACATGTATGTTAAACAATACATGAACATATGAAAATCTTACCTAAATACATGTTATTTTTGCCACAAGGGGCCAACAACCAAAGCAAATCATCATTTAAAACAAAGCCCAATCAAAAAGATTGACAAAAATTAAGTTTTCCAACTCCCATTTGAGAAAATCCCAACTATGAACATAAAACCCCCAAAAACATAATCTAAGGATCAAAATCAATGAAAAGTGTTAAAGATTACCTTAGAGATATTAATGGAATGAAAAACACTTGAATTTAGTTGGGTTTTGATGTAGAAACATTAAAACAGGGGTTTAGGAGAAGATGAGAGAAGTTTAAAATGAATGTCCCACGAAATGCACTTTAAAAAGCTGATCTGGAAATTTTCACTGGAAGCAGACTCGCGAAAGTACTCGCGAAATTTTTCGCGGGAAGCTTTACTCGCGAGCTACTCGCGAAACAGTCGCGAAACTCTCTGTTTAAAGTTGAAAAACTTGAGATTTGGACCTTTAAACTCCCAGTTAAGCTTACATATGAAATGGGTCATGAAAACACCCAGAAAACATGTTTTTCACAAAAAAAAAAAAAAAAAAAAAAAATTGAAAAACTTTGAAAAACATGGGTGATGCAAATCACTTCCAAAAGCAAACAAAAAAGAACAAAAATCTTTTTGGTTTGATCCACATATGGTTGAGCACATACACATCACATTTGAACATGTACACTCATACAAATGAAATAGATATTCATTGAACATTAGACTTGTGTGTTGTGTGTGTATCAAATGTGGAATAGTCCTTAGTCTAGAGTAAAGCTTCAATGATCAATTCAGTCAAGTCATACACAACTAATACTAAGTCAAGTGGTCTATCTCAATTATAGAAGTGAACATATATGACCTCCCACAAAAATGATTGCAAAATCTTTGAAGCTTTTCATTTGGCTTCTTTACAAATCATAATATTTGATCATTTTTTGAACAATACATCTCTTTTTGAGATTGGTGCTTGAAATTTTTTATATTTCAACTTTTAGATTTAGCCTTTGGCTTTTTGAGCACCATACATTTTAATACAAAAGTCGCTTTCCCTTTTTCCTAGTCAAATGCTAGTATGTGCGACAGACTTTTGCAGCTCATTATCTCTTTTCATTTGGAGATTTACATTTGGTGAGCTCTATAGCAAAAACATAAAAAATAAAGTAGGAAGAGATATAGGCACAAGTCTATGCAAGTATCAAGATCATCAAGACTATTGACCAATCATTCGTGACAAGCTTGAAGATCTATTTACAACAATCACACATAGTTTTCATGATTTCTCCCACAAAGATCTATGTGCATACATAACAAGCTAAGCTCGTAAATGTACTACGCCATTAGTACGAAGGTACTAGGCCAAACTCACATGTGATATGTGCTCAAAACTTATACAATCAAACTTTTTGAATTTTTCACTTTTTATGTGGTTTTGGATTTTTACATACACAAAATAAAGACATAAAAGTAAGATCAAAAACAAAAACAGAACAATGCATATAAAGAGATGCAAGATGTATAAATGCATGACAATGAAGCATCTAATGCATGAAGGGTCCTACAAAGATTGAAAGAATTAGATCAAGGACCAAATGAGCAAAAGCTCAACCATAGGAACCCTTCCTCATCCAAACAGAATGATTGTTTGGAATGAGTGTCTCATGAGAAGTGAGACGAGGGTTGGAAGAATGTGAACCGGAGATGCACATAAACAAGGAGGTAAGAACATCAAAAACTTTTTCCAACAACTTACCATTTTCCCCCAAAACTGGTTTTGCTTTCATAGCACACCTTCCAAACAACTTACGTTTTTTTTTTTTTTTTTTTAAATTTTTTTTAAATTTTTTTTAATTTTTTTTAATTTTTTTAAATTCTTTTAAGAGCTTGAAAGTTAGAGCAATAAGGTCTTAGATGACCAAAGGCACTACAATGGTGACAAAACAATGTGTTTAGGTCCACTAGGCCTTTTGGGAGGGAATCTAGCAACATGAGTTTGTTCTCTCTTTAACTTTGGACATTGAGGTCTTATATGACCAATCACACCGCAATGGTGGCAAGTAGAAACAAACTTAGATCCACGCAATTCCCTAGGATGGGACCTAAACAGAGGCTTAGGCTGAAGAGCCTTTCTCTCCACCTTTCGATTCCTTTTATGTGGAGGAATGTACACTGATTTGTCCTTTGAGGTAGAACACACAATAGGCACAAAATCGGGTACCACAACATGATTGCAACAAATATTTTTATCATTTTTATCAACAGGTTCAGCAATCAAACACTTGGCATGCATCTTAAGAGATTCATTTTCACATTTAAGATCATCAACAAGTTTGTTAGACAAAACAAGTTTAGCATCCAAGTACATATTTAGACATTCAAACTCTTTCAGCGTTTCAAGAGAATTTTCAGCAAGCTTCTTATATTTTTCAACCAATTTATTGGATTCATTGAGCTTAGCACTCAAATCATTCTTTTCACAACGAAACTTGCTCAAATTCTTATGAAACTTCTTAGCTCCTTTCTTTAAGAGTTTGTCAACAACACTAATAAATTCAAGTAACATGTCATCACAATTATGAGGATTAACACTCATAGAGGCATTTTCACAAACACATGGCATGTTACAATCAACAATATCCATAGAAGCATACAAAGCATTATCCATGGCAAATAAACACAAGGGGTCAAGGATCACACTTAGGTATTTAAACCACAACAAGTGTACCCGCTCTAATACCAATTGAAAGCTCGAAAATGTGTTAAAAACACAAGAGCTGTTTAAACCCCCAAATAAAAGTTACGGCTCGATAGATTTTACACTAACTTAATTCTAAGTGTGGAATAGTGTAAATGTGAATGGATAAACAAACAAGCTACTCTAACACATATTCATATAATCACAGCAGTAAAATGAAATGTAAAAGAGTTGGGAAGAAGAATGCAAACACAGATAACACGCCGATGTGTTATCAAAGAGGAAACCGAAGAACTCGGCGAAGAACCTCTCCGCCGTCCTCCAAGCAGTAATCGATCCACTAGACAATTAGTTGGGATACATGGGTTAGCAAGAGACCCTCCAAGCCTAATCTACCCGCTGTACCTAAGCCTTCCAAGCTCCTACTCCAACAAGGCTTCTCGGAACCGTGTCTTGTCTAGCTCTCAGGATCCCGCAACAAGCTCCATGTTGCATTTGCCATCCTTGGCTTCTTCCAATGCTTCCCAACAGTACCAAAACCTCACTTGACACTCTGAAATGGTGTGGTAAGTGTTTGGGCTATCAACCTTTCAATGGTATGGAAATGGAGAGGCAGGAGTTAAGGAAAATCCACAAGCTTTTGTGTAGAGGATTGTGGGTATAACAATCTCTAACTCTCAAGGTGTTTGGCTAGGGTTTTCTCTCAGAAGCACTCCTCAACATTTGTGGGTAATATGGGTATATATAGTGTGGGTACAGAAAGTGTGTATCAGATAGTACAGACTGGCAGAACAGAATGTCTCGCGGGAAGGCCTTACCCGCGAGATACTCGCGAGACACAGCTGTCTCCATTTGTACTGACTCTTCGCATTCCAGTCATGTGCAAGGCACATGCTTCACTTCGCGGGAAGCTTAGTCGCGAGACATCCGCGAGAAGTCTTCTGGCTTCACTTGCTTAAGTCTTCACACTCTCTCTCTCTCTCTCTAACACACAACCATTACAATCAAATCCCACAATAAATACAAGGTACAAAAGATTGAATATAATTACAATCAAATTTGGCACGGAATAAAAGCCAACAAAAAACATATTTTTAAATCACAACTTTACATGGCTTCCCTACGTAACTGGGCGTGACCATAGTAGTACCCTATTCGCTCCCGAGCGAGACCCTATACTTCCAGTCTGTGAGAAACTCACTTATTATTCTTTGGATCATTTGGGATGAAGATGGGATATAAGGAGCATCAACAAATAGCTAATTATTTAAGGCTCGAACCCAAGTCTTGAGACTATATGGCCCGGTATCTTACCAACTAGGCCACCCGAATGTTGGTACCCAAAAAAAAAAAAAAAAAAAAAAAAAAAAAAAAAAAAACACTACATTATGACAATTTTACATCTTTCAAGTAGTATATAGTTATCTTTATTTCTTGCTTATGTGGAAGTTATATATGTTGGAGATTGGTGATGAACTTCAATATGCAATCCTTTGTTTGCGCATTCAGGTTTTATGCAAATAGAACTCGCCTCCGATATTCTCCAAGAGCCCATATGGGAAAAATGTTTCTATATGATGAGTAGTTTAGTGTACAGTTCCTCATAAATACTCCAGTGATTTCCTGTTGCCAATAACCGTTAGTTATACTATGCTTCAAAAAAAATCTTGGCATGTAGAAATTATTTTGACAAAAAGAAATGAAAGAACAATACAACTACGACAAGTACTTATCTAAATGCATTGGGTTTTGAATAAACATGGAATTACCTGTTGTGGGAAGTCACCATCTTCCAACTGTGCATTGATCAACACTCTGACTCCACGATGAATTGGTGTTGGATCTATCTCGGCCTAAATTTATAAAAACATTTAGAATCAGTATGTGAGATTTGTTTGCACTTCTGAAGCAGTCACTAAAGGTTCACCTTCTAAATTTTGCTATTATCTAATACTTATGGTTCAAAGTTTCTTAAATTTATTTGTTTAGATCTTAATTTTTGTGTTCATATGTATGATATCCTGGATTATGTGAATTGGATTTGATAAGTGTATGTTTATTTCAGGTTGAATTGAGCTATATAAGTGATTACAAGGAACCCCCATAGTAAGCTGACTAGTACTTTTGGGGTATATTTGGAGATGCGATTAGCACTTTCCTTAAATCATGACCAATGGTGAATTACTGATTGATATCTTGGATTACTCATTTTCATGACACTTCCCTAACTAATTGCCAACTCTAACTATTGCTGAATCCTAAATCAGCCACGTTAAGGTACAACTTATTAAATAATTGAGGGGAAAATGATGGACTAACCTGCCCAGCATCAATGAGTGATAACAGCGCCCATGCGGTTTGGACCAAATTTGCACGGTTGCCTTCTATATTTGTCCACACCTGTTGCACAAAGAAATTTATTTGAGTTCTCTATTCCCAATTCCCCCTTTCTTTCTTTCTTTTCTGTTGTAAAGAATAAGTACACATTTAAATCAAAACAAATTTCCATACCTTGTTTTGGCTCGATAGGTAACTCTCTCCCCATCCACCATTAGGTAGTTGCTTTGATAGCAGAAATTCACAAGTTTTGCGCAATGCAGGATAATTTCTATAGTTTCTTCCACAAGCTGCCAATCCTCCTACAGCAAACCATGTACCATAGGTGAAGCAAATCCCCCAATGACCATACCTGCATAAGTATTAATCTTGTGTAAGTATTGATGTTTTCTCCTTTTGGCATCAAGCAAAAGAAAACAGAAGAAAAGAGTAAAATTTTGTGCAGTCTCTTATTGATATTATCATAGTTGGCTACTTTTATTTCTATGTTTAAATGTCAAAAGAAAATTGTGCGGCTATAGAGCAGTATTTCCATGGTGTGAATCAAGAATATAAGTGTGTGCAAAAAACATATTACCATGATCCATCAGGTTCTTGTACGTCTTCAATGTATTGAATTGCATTGGAAATGCTACTGTCTATCTCTGTTCTACGGTACTTGGGATAGAATTTCCTAAAGAGTGCCAAGCCTTGAACCGCTGACGAAGTACATTCTACATACCTATAAAGTGGTTCAATTTTAATGTTAGGAAGATAACATGACCAATACCATGACAACTATTCTTGTGCTGGAAGATAACTTACTCTCTCTCAATAAGAGTATCTTCAAAGAACTCTGTGGGGTTGAATTTCTGCAAAAATAAGATACAAAAATATGGGAATGAGTGGTGAGTTTAAAACAATGGTTTTTTTCCATAAACATGTACAAACCTATCTTACAAGGAAAAGTTAAGATATTGAAACAAGTTAGGAAGAAACTAGTAGGTTTATTGGAGAAGTTACCTCCAACCAACGATAAGCTCTTTGAGGCTCCCATGCTGGGAAACCACCATTGCTACTCTGTATTGGTATGAAAAGAAAGTCAATTATTAAGATGCATTTTAGAATCATTAAACCTAAGAAAGTTAAATAAGTGAAGTGGATAATATAACTCACACACAACTTGTACTTGATGTAAATTTGTCAAAAAAAAAAAAAAAAAAATCTGCAAGGTTGAATTCTTACTTGTAGAGAAAGAATGACATTCACAGCATCATAGAACTGGTCTGTATCCATTTTTTCGCCAACAAGGTCTTGAGACATTTGTGAGAACAAAAGTGCAACCTAAAAAATAGAAGGTTTTGCCAAAATTCAAAATTTTGCCTTTGAAATAAACCTTGAGAATGTTAGTATAAATGTATTAGAGTTGGCATTACCTTTAGCCCTTCTGCTGTGCAGTCAGAGACTTGCCAACCATGGTCCTGCATTGAGAAAGTCCATGCTCCTTTACTAATGTGTCGGTACATAGCTTTGAAGTCACCAGAAGGGTTTTCTCGAACCTAGAAAATAACATGATTAAGTTAAGCATTATCTTTCATAGAATCACGTAAGGAGTATTTGATATATATTCTGACCTGTGAAGCCTTGACAAACTCATGTGATTTCCTAAGTGTTGACCCATACTCTTCATTTAGATTACAAGAGAGAATTGCTTGAATAGCAAAACCTGCATCCCACATTTGACAGCCAAAACTCTACATCGCATAAATCAAGCATCATAAGTAAATGCTTTTAAGTATAGGTGATTGCATTAACATGCTCACATGCTTATGGATGTGCTAATTATGCTTTTTTGTTTTTTCTAGAAAAGTCAAGTAACCGAAAGACACAAGGGAATGGTCATATTACCTGAACTTTTAAGCCATCTTCAGCAACCCAATAGTTGTCTGGAAGTCTGGCTAGATGAAGCTTGTATGCCTCTGAATTTGGATCTTCAACCCAACGGGCAAGCAAACATAAAACCTGTAATACAAGTAACCTTGACAAATTTAGTTCTATGATGACACACCAAATACTTTTGATTTTATATTTCTTTCATTTGAATTGAACTGCAACACAAATATTGACCTTTTCTACGCTTCCAATGCAGAGGTATTTGGTGTTCTCATCCTCATAACGTACATGACCAATTGCAGCTTTTATTGCCTTCTCTCTCAACATTGAAAAGGGCCAACGTGTCAAGATAGGCTCGGCTACATGGTGAAGAAAATCCCATAGCATATCTTGCATGAGGGGATGCGGATAGTAGAGATCCTCCTAAATTAGCACATTGTGTAAGTTTTATGTAGGCATCAACTTCGTGAAAATTGCTAATAAGCAGGATATGATATTGATATTTCTAACATGGACAAGAAATGTAAAAAGACTTCAAATAACCTTAGCAATTGTACTCCGAGCTTTGTTCCAGTTAATTTGATGGTAAGGCTCATTGTATAACTCTTGTCTTATTGATTGAATCAAGTCGGTGATTGGGCCGACAAATCTCTTTCCATATAAATAAGACATTGGCATGTAAACCAAGCGACAGTAGCATAACATTTTTCCTGTATTTCGTATAATGAAGGTCATGACGATTAGATACATGCACTACGCTAACTGCTACATATATTTTTTGAGTGATATGCATCTTAAAAGGTGTTCTTTTCAACAAAAAGATGTGAGTTGCAAAAACCTGGATGCATAGGGAAGAAATTAGGGAGAATCCAGAATTCTGGAGGCAGTGGATTACAGCCTGACCACTCATATACTCCTAGTACCTATACAAAAGAGGAGGCATTTCAAGTTTACTTAACAAAAATAAATAACATTTGGTTGACACAAAATTTGACAATATATGTTAAGAATATAAAAAAGATATAATCAAATCGTGAAATTTTAAATATATTAATTGAATAAAAAGTTATTAAGTAATATAACATTAACCAAAGCAACATTGGCTAATGGGTTCAATTGGCCATACCGTGACCCAAAACTTTCCCCAAGATGGAATTGCTACTAAACTACCATGGTCAAGGATCCATTTCCGTCCTCTAGCCATAGCCATGTCTTCACCATCTTCAGGTCCCTCTCCAAGTAGCCTTAAGGCAATGTAGCTCAAAGCTGTGCCAAACATTGTACTGTGACCTTCAATATGGAAGCCCCAACCTCCGTCTTCATTCTATCCAACAAACAAACGAACATGTATAGTTTAAAATTATGCAAAGTTTTCAGTTTCTTAGGCTTGTTGACTTGCTAAATATCTACCAACACTATTTCATGAGTTTATAAAGATAATAGACAGAATTTTCTTCCAAATCATATTGGAGAAAATCCACCCAATTCACTAGGTGGAAACCCAAAAGACTTTAGGTGTATATTTTAGTTACATGACTTTAAGTGTCATTTTTTTTTTTTTTGACTAATGAGGATGTCCAAAGCCTTTTTTGGTAACAGGATGTCCAAACTTTAGGTGTATTTTTAGTCCTCCTCATCTCCAAGGAATTCTTTCCTGTAATTATGTGATGTCACATGATCTAGTTTTTTTTTTAGATAATAATCATATGACTTGTTTAAATAATTTAATGGATTATATGATTTTATATATGTTACATGATTTTCATGTAATGCATTGGAGGAAAACTATTCTATTCCATTATAAAAAAAAATTATATATATATATATATAATTTTTTTTTCCTAATTAAATGGGGGATAAAAATGTGATTTCCCTTCTATTAATAAGGGATGCCATTCCCTTTGACCTTTTTTTCCCCTCTTAAATTAAGGAATATTCCATGTTACCGAATTTATATAGATCCTTTGGAACTATAAGTTATTTGAGCACAAAGTTATTTTCAATTACAACAAAATATTACCTGGTGGTTATACAAGTATCTAATTATTTCCTTCTGGTGTGCTGGTGAAAGCATAGCATTGAGACCTCCCGTGATGTACAATGCCATTACCTGCATGGCAATAATTTGAAGTTAAGTTAAATGTAACAAACAAGTCACTAGGTTAATTTTTTCAGTCATCCCCATATAGCAAGTTATAAACACAATATATATTTATACACACACGTTTGCTTGTGCGTTTAAGAGCTTGAATTCAAAAAATCAAAAAGTATATGCAAGAAATTGCACCAATCTGATGGGCCTTTTTTTTATTTTTTATTTTTTATAATAATTCAAGAAATTGTACCAATCTGATTGGCCTTACGGAATGGACATATTCAAGAAGTGTTACAATTTTAACAACATTTTTATTTTCTTAAGCAAAGGTATAGAGAGAGAGAGAGAGAGAGAGAGAGAGAGAGAGAGAGAGAATGTTTTTTAGAAACAAATGGTTTGAAAATACATACCATGGGTTGAAGGAAAAACAGAGGGCCAGCAGATTCAGCAGGCCAGTGGCCATCATGGGCTTGAATGGATGAAAAAAAGCTCAGTGCTCTTTTCAGAGTAGTTATCACTGCTTCCTCTGTTATCTCCTCTGTTTCTTTCACTTGGACTGGTGGTGGAATAGGCCCACATGGGTTCTCCTTTCTAAGCTGTGAGTTTCCATATCAAAGAGTTAGAGATATGTCCAAGTGAAAAAAATGAGACAATAACTCACATATAGAATATATGAGTCAAACACAAAGCACTAGTATAGATATGTTCTTAATATTTCCCATTTATTGAAGTCATTTTAGGTGGTCATTGATATCATCTGGACTTAGCCTGATGATAAAGTAATTTTCATTATGGATACCGTTGTCAGTTTCTTCTAAAGTTCATAAAAGATAAACGGAGAGAGAGATATATTCAATTGGGCCTGGCTTTTAGGCATTAATTTATGGTTTAAAACAATGAACTGGGCCTTGTGTGCTAATCGAGCATTTACAAGCGAAATGATGTGACATCCATGTGTATTAAGTTAAGGAAATTCTTCTATATCATTTTTTAAAAAAGAAATGATATGTCCACAATATTTTTACAACAAATTCTAAGTGGTAAGTTGTTACAGATTGTTATTGTTGGGGTAAAAAAGTAATCTTAATGTTAGGTTCAAATTTGAACCAATAACAACTAACCACTTATGATTTGTTATAAAAATGTTGTAAAAATGTTATGGACGTAACACATTTCTTTTGAAAAAAGCCTTGTCCTTTGTTTACAAAAAAAGAAAAAGAAAAAAGCTACACTTACAAAATTTTCACAACAAATCATAGGTGTTTAGTTGTTATTGGTTCTAATTTGAACCCACCATTAAAATTACTTTTGTCTCTACTAATAACATCCTATAATATTCTGTCATTTAAATTTGTTATGAAAATATTGTAAAAATATCGTGGACATAACATTACTCTTCTTTATAACTAATTTATGGTAAGAATAATTCCAACCAAATCCATTATTTGAGAAGAATAAATTTTACCACTGAAACCCACCATTCTTTTTTAGTTCATGCTGTTATTAGAAATTTCGTATACAAGTTCCATAATTACATAACCCAAAAGTCAAAAAGATTTCGTACTATCTTAGAACAACAGTTTCACACGGAAATATAGTGGGAATTTCTAAGGTTCAAACGCAATTATGCAAAGCAATCAACCAGGAATTCTAGTTAGAAATGTTAGTTCACTTGACAAAATTTTTTTTTTTTAATATTTCTAATTGAAATATCTAATTATGTGAGGTAATGAATGTGGAAACTCCAGTGGATGGAATTGCAAAAGATGGGCTGTCTCGGCAAGAATAATGGATGTCTCCAAAAGGTGCAACCTGTCACCTCATCTTTTGATTATACTGCATCGCCACCAAATTTGGATCTTGCATCGGCTTTGCTAATTATTAATTAATGCCCATTACAAAGTTGTCTCTGAACTTGTCCAATTGTCAAATAATACTTAAAAAGATAACGTAGATTTTGTCCACAAATCCAAAAAAGCTAAACCATGAATACAAAATTGTATGCTTCAAAGTTCAAAATGTACAATTCACAATCATTGTGGAATTAACCCAAGGCCATGCTTCGAATCTTTTTTTTTTTTTTTTAAGCCTTAAGTTACTGAACAGGTATATTTGCTTATGTGTATGTTACGATGAGCTTATTTTCATTAAATATTTAAAAGTTTATTTAGTTATTGTGTACAAGTACAATTAATTAAACTTAAAAATAAGTTAATCCAAAATGAAAACTAGGAATAAAACTAAAAAAGACAGTGAAACTAGTTCTTTTCTAACCAATAAAATTATGAAACCGTGTGGAAACTGACTCCCCACGAAAGTAAGCAAATTGTGGAATTGCATCTCTCTCTTGGGGGAAAAAAAACGAAAAGAAAAAAGAATTGGGTGTACTTTTTTGATTTTTCAATATTCCCGTTCACACTCTCTTTGACCGTCAATTTTTTTTTCGCATTCTATATGAACCCGTTTGGCAATTCCAACTTCGGAGAAGAGTTTTTTTTCTGATAGCCAAAGGTTATTAAGTACTGTTTAAAGGAAAATAGGAGTGTGTTTCTATGGATAGAAAAATAAAGTTAGAAATATCTGCTAACGACAGGGACAGATTGCAGCCTAATTTGTCCTTTAAGCTCACATAGCTAACCTTAATATACATTTTAACTTGTATGCCGTCTAAATATTAAAGGGTGTGAAAATATCTTGAATAAAAAGATACCTTTATGTTGATATCCCGTGCAAATTAAAATATTAAACAAGAAATTTGATCACAATTAGGCTTTATGTTTTGAAAGTTTACTATTTACACGTCTGCGTTATATTATATAAAGACCTTAACCTTTATTTATATATTCTAGTACACACGGTACATAAACGTATATTAAAATCGTGACTCATAATTTCAATTCAAAACTTTTAGAGTCACAATTTCAACATAAAAAAAATGTGTGTATATTTGTGTGTAAAAATCGTGTGAAATGAATGCTATCCTATTTGTTGCACACATCAAATAGATAAAAAGGTTGGAGATGTGTAAAAGGTGGAATGTCAAGGTAATCGTCAAATTTTTTATTTATTTTTAAATAACTATTACATATCACCGGATTTTGAATTCTTAAAAAAAAACATATTTTTTGATTTCCAAGCAAGGTAGTCAATACCGTACCGGAGGCTGTACCGGTTTGACTAGTGATACGATATATTTCAGATACCGGTTAATACCGGTGTACCGTTTCGGGTTGACCGCTATTTTTTACTACTTTATACAGTATACAAAGTTATATTTCTAATAACTCAATATATCACTTTGGCAACTTTTTATATTTTTTTGGTAGAGTTAGAGCATTAGCAACAATGAAGCTAAATAGCTATATAACTATTTTAGCTTCACCAAAACACAAAAATGCATGTTACAATAGTGGAGTCATAGCTAAAATTTTTAAAAATTTTATTTTGAAAATTATAATAAGTTGCTAAAACAAATATTAATTTTTTTTTACTCATATCTCTTCTACCTTGTCAATATCTTTTTTTTAACCCTCTTTTATTCTCCTTAACTCACTACCCTCTCTCCTTTAATAATTGATATATTAAAAGCTCATAAATATATATATTTTTTTTGACTTGAAAAGCTCATAAATATTTTTTCTTTTTGAGAGGCAAAAGCTCATAAATATTTAAAGACTAACTGATAGGATTGATAGATTGAAATACTTTTCGGACCCCAAAAAAAAAAAAAATTTGAACCTATAAAAAAATTGAAATGATTTACGTTAACCAATAAATTTTTTATTTAAATGCTTAGGGCCTGTTTGGGTAAGCATTTTTCGTCACTCAATTTCCGTCACTCAATTTCCATCACTCATCACTCATCACTCATCACTCAATTTTTCACATCCGTTTGCCTTCATCACTCAGTTTTCATCACTCACTATTTTTCACACTATTTGGAGGGCCCACGCCTGTCACAGTGCAGCTTTTTTTTTTTTTTTTTTTCACTAGCAGCTTCTTTTTTTCTTTTTTTTTCCTCCTGGGTTGGCTGTTCGGTCTGGGTTTTTTTTTTTTTTTTTTTTTTTTTCACTAAGTTTGGTGAGTCTAGGTACTAAAGAAAAAAAAAATAGAACAGAACAGACGAACCAGTAAAAAAAAAAAAAAAAAAAAAGAAAGAAGAAGAAGAAGAGGTAAGAACAGCCAACGCCAACCCAGCAGAAAAAAAAAAAGAAAAAGAAAAAGAAAAGGGAAAGAACAGCCAACGCCAACCCAGCAGAAAAAAAAAAAAAAAGAAAAAAAAAGAAAGAAAAGGGAAAGAACAGCCAACGCCAACCCAGCAGAAAAAAAAAAAAAAAAAAAGTAACGAACAGCCAACCCGGAAAAAAAAAAAAAAAAAAAAGAGTCAAAAGGTGGTCAAAAGTTGCGGCTGTGGGTCCCTCATGTGTGTTTATTTACGAAAATGCCATTGAGTTATGAGTTATGGAAACTGAAAACTGCCTTTTGTTGTTTTCAGTTTCCATAACTCATAACTCAAAAATCAGAGAATTGAGTGATAGAAACAGAGTTATGGAAACAGAGTTATCGTTTGGCCAAACAACCTTTTTGCTATGGGTCCCACCATTTTTGAGTTATGAGTTATGGAAACTGAGAATTGAGTTGTGGAAATTGCTTACCCAAACAGCCTCTTAGTTTCCAACTTTCCAAGTCCTACACCTAGCCAGTCAACTACTGAAAGTCCTAACACATTAGGATTTTTTTTTTTTTTTTTTTTTTTTTCATTCCCTTTTTTTCACCTCCACACATCTTGCTTACAGTTGTAGCCCATTAGTCTTTCATTTTAAGTTTATTTGTTTATTTTTTTTCATTCTTTTTTTCACCTCCACACGTTTTGCTTTGAAGCCTTGTCATTTGCTTTGAAGTCTTGTAGTTAGTCTTTCTTTCAAGTGAGTGTACAAAAACTAAAAACAGAGACAGATACACGTTGAGAAGTAAATGAAGGGGCTGTAGAAACAGAGGCCGGCGAAACAAAGGAAAAGAAGAAGAAATGCATAGCAGAGACAAATACGAAGAAGAGGAGGAAAAACCAAGGTAAGTGTGAGGAGGTGGATCTTGAAATTTGGGGAGTTTTCTGAGTTTTTTTTGTTTCGCCCGGTATCTATTTTCCGGCCGAAACCCGGTATTTATCCCGGTATGTCCGAAACAGCTCCGGTACAGCCGGTATTTAAACTGAAACGAAACAAGAGCATTTCTGTACCGGCCTAAGCACCGGTACGGCAAATTCCGGCGGTACCGGCTAGTACGGTACGAAATTAACTTCCTTGTTTCCAAGGGTCATGTGCATATATTACTTGCCAACAAAAATGGTAACACGATCTATGTATGGAAAGATCTTAAGCAAATACTCCAAGATATCCTAAAAAAGCTAATGGATCTTGTTATTAATGGACAACCAGTAAAATTTATCGTAATCGATTAACTTTTTATAGAGATTTGAGCTATTTTTAATTTAAAGAGAATTTATTTATTCATTTAATACTGATCAGACCCTTTTAAAACATTCTCAAAGAGTGCACAAAATAACTTGTTAAGGAAGTCAAACGTGAGATTTTTCTCACGCATGTTGTGTTCGTGTGCATACCCTCGTACAAAACTTAAGAGGGTGTTTATACCACAAACTTAAATAACAGTTTTCAATTATTAAATAATATTACACGTATTTTTACATATTTTTTCACCCACATGTATTTTTAAAAAATACAAATAACGTTATTAAAATAACATTACCAAATAGGTCCTAAATAAGATGAAAGGCACATCAATGCTTACACTGATAAGAAAACAAGGAGATAGATGGAAAAGAAAAGATCAAAAGCCAGCAGTCTAATCTATATAGCTGGTTGACTAGTCTATGATGCTTGTAGACTAATGAACATGATGAAATGTTCAACATGATTTTTTC
The DNA here is from genome assembly GCA_028535165.1 of Quercus tomentella. NCBI lineage: Eukaryota > Viridiplantae > Streptophyta > Magnoliopsida > Fagales > Fagaceae > Quercus > Quercus tomentella. The sequence goes on from JAPQVY010000111.1 coordinate 48,321,161, forward strand.
AGAAAAGATATGAGAGAAAAATCACACACACACATATATATATATATATGTATATATATATATTCACAGATATATATGGACATAGTTACCTGCATCCTCATCAAAAGATCAGCACTTTGCTTCTTATGAAACCTGTTTTTCTTGAACTCCTCGCGCATTCTTTCAACTTCAGCACGCTCTTCTGGAGTACCGGCATCGGGGTCGAATTCCCAGTGTTGCCGCCCAATGAAATTGTTCAGACTCACCAAATCTGGCCCTCCTTCGGCTATCTTCAGCTTCCACATCCTCTAAATATGTAACGAATACAAGTCCTACAGTCATATGAGACAAGTTAATATGATCATCAGCCTAATAATATTTGAAATGAACCAAACCCAATTATGTACACAGAGAGAGAGAGAGCCTGTCATAGCTGGTATGAAACTTTGTATAATATGAATCATAGCCAACCACAACATATTTCTTAGTAAATATATATGTGCAAATTATAATCGTATCTAAGAACAAACCATGATATAAATTCTCGAAAAATTAAAACTATATTGCAAAGAAAAATGCATAAAAAGGGGGTTAGGTCTTAATTAGGACAACTTTTTTTTTTTTTTTTCGAAGGAGTTAGGACAACGTTAATATAACATGCTTTGCAGCAAGATCATTTTCTGCTAGTAATACTAGTCTGCATAGAAAGAGATCAAGATCATTTTCTTGAGAAAATTGGAGAGATTGGAGAGCGAGAAATGAAGAACAGAGGAGGTGGAATATTTGAATGATACCTTCAAAGATTTAGAAAATTGTGTGTTTGTTCCTTAGTGAGGTACCAAATCCAAGTGGCTGGCATGCTCAGAGAACAATTTTCTTAGGGTGATGCGAGTAGTTGTGAGCTCTTCACCCTTTAAATAGGAGAGATACAGAGAGGGAGAAGAATGGGGTAGGTAGAAGTAGAACGTACGGCGTAAGCAATTGAGTCATGATTCGTGATGTATGCTTGATGCTTCCCATGCACTATAATAATAGCAAAGCCTAGATTACGATTAGAAAATGCTAAAATGATCACTTTCACAAAATATTTATTCCTTGCGTAATAAGTTATAAAGGATAAATGATAAAATAATATTAATAGTGAATTAATCTAAATAATAACCAAAAAAAATTTATCAACTCAACTTCTAAAAAGAAATACTGTAAAAATTGTCGCGTGCACATCACTATTCAAATAACAGCGTGCGTGGAAGGGAGAGGTCAAGCTTGCAAAAAAAAAAATCCAGGTAAAAAATAAGTGGAATATACTAGCCTGTTTTATAATCATTTTTTCTTTGTTCACTTCAATTTTAATCAACTTATATAATGGACTATCATTACACGTATGTGCGTAGGTACTCATTTTTTAGGACGAATTAAACGAGTAAAGTTATTTTTAAGAACAGCATAAAGACGAAAGATCTTTTCCTTATTGCATAACACATGATGAGATGACTTAACTTGGTTTACATATTTCTTATTACTAGATTCTTATATAACTTAACCTTTATTGGGCTTTGCAATTCACCCTTAATTTTTTCTGTAATCAACACACACAAGTCCTTTTCTTGGAAGCAACAAGAGTGTTAGAAGTGGCAAGGGGAGTTGCAGTTCATGACTGTTAGACCATATATGTCTTTTGTGGTAAAGAAGGAATCGAGGTGTACTTGACGATTTTTTAGTATAGAGAAAGATAGTTTTATGTAATGTTATACCAAATAACTCAAATATGTATACCCAACGATCTTTTCCTTATGTGTGAGCCTCTATCTCTTTGTAAGTTTTAACTAAGTCTTTTTTTTTTTTTTTTCCCTTCACTAGTGCATCATCTATGGGTCTCTCATACACCATCCATGAAAGCCACATGTCAACCTCACACACTTATTAATTCATGGGAATCTAGCCTGCACATCCATGTTCATGGGACTCTTGTGTCACACATCTAGCACCATTGATTTGTAGGCTTGCCTTTATTGAGCATTTTTCAAGATCATCTGTGTGGCCTTTATGGGCTTGCCTTGTGCATTCCATACTTGTGAGGGCTTCAAGTACACGCACCACATCCTGGCTCCAATTGCGAAAGAGACCCTTGACCTTACCACCTTGACGCATGCTACCATGTGCTTTGATACCATTTTTGGGGGAGATACCACCTTGGAGAGCCTCCAATTGATTAGCTAAATAACATATAGAGACACCACTTAACCCAAAAGCTTAATCACTCATTCTTCTCATTAGTATCCAATGTGGAACTTCACTACTTAACTAACTATACTACTCACATGTGAATATTTCGACATTTTGAAAATTGGAAAATAAACATATAATTAGAAGGAAAGAAAAAAGGATTATGGTATCTTCCATAGGCACAGTCACACACGTGTAAAAAAAATACAGTTTTGTTGACAAAATATAGTATGTTTTTTTAATGTTGTTCTACTTAAATTATTGACTTGAGGTTTAATTTATTAATTTTTGAAGTCTCAAGATTTAATTTGTTACTTCTAAAACTATAGTATTTAATTAGTTACTTTTTGAAATTTCAGGTTTAATTTGTTACTTTTGAAACTTTGTGGTTTAATTTGTTACTTTTAAAACTATGTGGTTTAATTTGTTATACACCTAAACTGTAGGGTTTGAAATATAATATACCCTAATTATTAAGATAAAATATTTGAGTTTTGAAAATGTTAAAAAAATCCAATCTTTACCCAAAAAGTAAGCACCATCTCAATGGCTAAATTGGTACAATTATCCTCAACAATTTCAAAACCTAAGCAGGTTCTTACGTAATGGTTGGATCATATGTCCGATGTGTGTGTGTGTGTGGAATTTGCACATATACAAGGACCTTTCAAATGAAGTTGCTACACATATATCTTACTTCAATCAAGTTGTTTTTGTAGTGTTAGACATGGATTAGGTATCCATGCATTGAAGAGATCCACAAATAGAACAATCCAAATAGATTGGAGCTTTGAATCGTCACATGAGTAAGTTTTTACAGTAAGTAGGGACAAAATGGGCTTTTGCCCTTTTTGGGCAAAGTAATTAGCCTTTTGCCCTTCTTTCCAAACTAAATAGGGAAATGCCCCTCTTTTGAAAATCGAGTTTCTTAAAATCGAGTTAAAAAAAAAAAAATTTCCGGAGCCCTATAGCGACGTTTTTAAGGACCTATAGTGACGTTTTAAGAACCTATAGTGACGTTTTATAACTTGATATTCATGAAATTGAGTTATAGGCAATAGACATGGATATCAAGTTACAAAACGCCACTATAGGTCCTATAAACGTCACTATAGGTCCTTGAAAACGTCGCTATAGAGCTTAAATCGATTTTTAAAAACTCGATTTTCAAAAGAGGGGCATTTCCCTATTTAGTTTGGGAATAAGGGCAAAAGGCTGATTAGTTTGCCCAAAATGGGCATTTGGCAATTTTGTCCCAGTAAGTAGCAGTATTAGGATTGAGTTATATTCTTATATTGCACAACTTCCATTGTACTTAGTGAATTCTTCAGTATGGTAGTGATCTATAAACCACTTGTAATGTTTAACCCGTTAGGATTTTCCCTTCATAATCATATCGCCTTTGTCAGAACTAACTTTCTGTTATATTTAATTTTTACAATATTGTTGTGTCCATCACCGACTAAATTGAATATAATTGCATAATCGATTCAATTAATCAAGGTTTCTAATTTAAATTAACTGGGGTCTAAATTTCCGAACAATATTATCTTCATTAATGAATCTTCTTTTTGTTAAAAATTTAAAAAGATTATTTAATAGTTGTTGATGAAAATGGGCATTGATGATGTAAAAAACCAACAGTTGAACTACTTGTCAGTGAAGATGGACGATTTAGACAAATTTGTCCAAAGTAGAACTTGTAGTGGAAAGTGAAATAGAAAGTAATACACTGGTGTGGTGTTTGCCAAAAAACTTCTGATGATTAAGTCAGGCAAAATATTCACTTGAAGTTTATCGAGAGAGAATTCGACTTGGGAGTAGTTTTTGGGATGAGAATTGCGTGTACCTTTTGTCTTGTTCTCCTTTCGTTTTTATAGTCTCCTTTGTAGTAATGGGCAACAAATTTATGCATTTATTGGCAACAGCTAAGGCGTTATGAGCCGGTGTTTTGATGTGCATTACTTCTTTCTTACCGTTGCTCTGTTCATTACTCTTTCACTTTAATGCTCATCATAAATGCGCAACGTATGTTTGCTTCGTCAATGGCTTGACGATGCTTGTAAGGTCAAGATGGTCTCGTCATGTCAGTTTTCTTCGGTTTTCCCGTGCACGATTTTCCACTTATTTCGTGCTTTTCCCTCTGTTTTTCATTTTCTCTTTGTTGGCGTTTCGTTTTTTCTAGAGCCTTCTTCTTCCTCACTAATCTTCCATTTCTGGTAAGTCCTTTGCGCCTTCGTTCATGGTGGATTATTTTTTGGTAAGATCAGATTGTCCCTATGTTTCTTTTTTCTTTGCTCGTTTGTGTGGCCTGCTTGAGTCTATAGGTAGAAAACATCCATAAGTTGGGTGCTTCGTTGGGTGGAATTGTCCTTTCAAGGGGGGTTTTAGTTTTCCTTTTCCCTTTAGTTCATTGTTCAGTGGGCATTGCTCAAACTTTGTCAATGGCTAGGGAAAAGGAGGTTAGGTCTAGTGAACTTGAAACGGGCCTATCCTCTTCTGAGGAACGTGGAGCCCCAGAGGTCTCTTCTGTGTCTACTCCTCACAAGACTAGGAGTATATGTTGTGCTTTAAAGGAAAAAGACGAGAGGAGAATTAGAAATAGGTTTCAGTTCCCTTCTTTTGCTAGGGTTAGGATTTCTAATGATGATGATGGGGCTTTTCATTCTTACACTGATGAAGTGTGTTTCTATGAAGCTGATTTCGTCAATGGTCTTCATTTTCCCATCCTCCCATTCATTAGGGAACTTTTCTTTCATCCGCTACTCGCTTCTGCCTAACTAGTCCCTAATTCTTGGAGGATAGTAATCTGTTGTATGGTGGTGTGGATGTTTGCCAATGACGGAGATACCATTAGGATAGATGGATTCTTGCATTTTTACCATCTAAGACAATCCAAAATCCAAGGGAATTAGGAGTTCAAACCTTGGGATAGGAATTCAAGGTTGATTCTTGATTCTTCATCTTCTCTTCGCAATTGGAAGATGAGCTTTTTCTCTGTCTCTAGTGAAGGTTGGGAAACCGTTCCTGGTGAAAACTCAAATGACGCTCCCAAGTTGCTATGTAGTTGGGGTAATCCTGTGTTTTGTTCATCCTTTTATTATATATGTATTCATATATTTTTGCATTTGAATGACTCTCCTTATGTATTTAACTCGTCATATGTTTTCTTATGCAGCTTCTGTTCATCCTCGTCTAAAGAAGCGATATCATAATCGCTTAGAGAGAGTCAGAGGATACTTGGAAATCATTATAGATTTTGATGAACTCATCTCTCCCCAATCCCTTTTCCTTCATTTTCTTGGTCCAGAGCATTCGAGTTAGGTCCAGAAAAACGTTGAAGTTGTCAAAATGAGTAAGTAACTTGGCCTTATGTATATTTTTCTTCAAATGAGTTTTTAGAGGTCTGATGTGTATGAATATGTCTGTCTTTAGGGATGGCTACCAGGTTCAGCAGGGGGAAGTTATCTAAAATCCAAGAGAAAAAGGCTAAGACGAGGCTAAAGGAGGGTCTTCTATCGAAGAAGCATAAAAAAGATAATGAACCGTCCCAGGAGGACACTATGGTCGTCTCCCTAAATGCCCAACCTGTTATCCAACGTCCTGCTTCTCCTACTTCGTCTTTGGAGTTGATAACTCCTCATGATGAGGTTGTTAAGACTCGTGGAAGAGAGAAAACTGTCCTTGGCACTTTCTAGGATAGTGCGGATGCTGCAGTATTGAAGGCTTATGATGCCATTACAGTTGAGGACCTTAAGCCTCCAGTGACGAGAACTTCCCAGGAATTAATGTCGTCTCATGTTCACAAAGTTATGCAGGTAGGCTTTTATTTCTTTTCCCAAAAAATTATTATTATTATTATTATTATTATTTTGAACTCTTTTTTCTTTGTTTCTAGGTTTTGGGTGAATCTCTGTACCTCTCGGGGAAATATTTAGATTATGAGGAGAAGCTTGTTTTTGCCCAATCTAAGGTAGAGTCTCTTTCTTCTAAGAATGAGCTGCTGAAGGGGAAAGTTTCTTCTCTTGTTGTCGAAGTGAAGAAGACTCAAGATCGTCTCATAACTTTGGAGAAGGATGTGAGTACTGAGAAGGCTTTCTCCAAATTAAAGGATAAGTAGATTGATGAAGATCTAGCCAAACTTCAGAAGGTCGGTCCTGAGGCTGTGGAGAAGTTCAAGAAATCTGACTAATAATTTGACAAGTTGTGTGAGTACTACGTGGAGGGCTTTGAGCTTTTTCGTAAGTACATGGCTAGGCACCATCCAAATTTGGACTTCTCCAAGCTTGATATGGAGGAGGTTGAGAAAGAAATCTTGGCATATCGTCCTTTTGATGCCATAGCAGTCCTGATGGATGAAATGATCATTGCTGATGCCCCAACAGACCCATCCCCTTCTACTCTCTCTTCAAAAATTTTATTTGCCCTAGGAATAAATTTGTTAGGACATATGTGTTTCACTTGTTAGAAACATATGTCACTATTTTATGTAATTGGCTAATTCTTTGACAAAACGCACTTTACTTGTATTTGGGTAGATTTAGGATGTGTTTAATACTGTTAGGATATATGTGTTTCACATACTAAAAACATATGTCATGATTTTATGTAATTGGCTTATCCTTTGACAAAACGCACTTTACTTATATTTGGGTAGATTTAGGATGTGTTTAAATACTTCAAGAAACCATGTTTCAAGATCAAGTGTTGAAGCCTTCAAGTCTGTCCAAGAAAACAAGTTGAAAATGCAGAATTACTAAAGCTCGACAGCTAGTATGTGTCGAGGTTTAAGGAAGCTGTTCAGCCCATGTGCTCGACACCTACTCGACAGCTGCTCGACACCTCCTATCTGTCAAGGTTTAAGAATTTCAGAATTCTGATATGATTTTCTTGGAATCCGTGAATGTGTCTTTGGGCCTTCTTTTCTCCTAACCCTAGACATATAAAAGGATTGCTTTAAGGGCCGTCAAATAGTTCACAAGTTGCACAAGCATTGAGCAAACTTTGTTCAAGCAAATTGTGACTGGAGACGAAGTCCTTACCCTAGTTCATCTCTTTCTTTTGAAGAAGTTGCTGTGTATGTGCACTGTAGGACTGAAGCATCTTCTTGATCTTCATCGTGTGGATGAATTGAAGAACTTTGCAGCCAACAACCTTCTTAGTTGGTGATTGAAGTCGCGTACTGGGATTCGTGCAATTGGTTAGTTACGTACTTAGGAGCCGTGCATCGAAAGGGGAACTGTCATTACAGAACAAGTCCAATTGGGTATTGGGGTAAGGGTTCAACTGTAGGTTGGTAAGGTACTTGGGATCCCTTTACTTGTAACCGCTTGTTGTGATAATAGTGGAGTTTTGGGAGTGGTGACCTGAAAATCACCCGGTGAGGTTTTTGCCGTGTAGGTTTTCCCCATTCGTAAACAAATCACCGTGTCATTTATTTTCCACTGCATTTTTAGTTGTTTGGTGATTTGTTTGTCATACCATGCGCTTTGCATGTTAATTTGATTAATTAATAAACTTGGTTAATTAATTAATTAATTAATTTATCATAAGGGGTCAATTCGTTTTTGGCCTATTAAATACTTCAAGAAACTGTGTTTCAAGATCAAGTGTTGAAGCCATGCAAGTCTGTCCAAGATTCAAGTCTGAAAAGTGCCTATCATTAAAGCTTGACAGCTAGCCATCTATCGAGCTTAAGAAGCTGTTTCAGCCTCGTGGCTCGACAGCTGCTCGACAGTAGCTCGATAGATAGGCATCTGTCGAGGTTTATGAAAAATAGAATTTTAGTTCTGTTTTGACTCTAATCCATGATTATGTGTTTTGGCTTTATTTTCTCACACCCTAGACATATAAAAGGATTATTTTAAGGGCCGTCAAAGTGGACACAAGTTGCACAAGTGTTGAGCAAAGTTTGTTCAAGCAATTTGTGACCGGAGACACAGTTTTGCTCTAGTTGATCATTCTTATGAAGAAGTTGCTATGTTTGTGCACCGTAGGGTTTTGTGACCAAGCATCTTCTTGATCTTCATCATTGGGATGAACTGAAGAACTTTGCAGCCAACAACCTTCTCTAGTTGGTGATTGAAGTCGCGTACTGGGATCCATGCAATTAGTTAGTCACGTACTGGGAGTCGTGCATCAAAAGGAAAAATTGTCACTACAGAACAAGTCCAATTGGGTATTGGGGTAAGGGTTCAACTGTAGGTTGGTATAAGGTACTGAGATTCCTTTACTTGTAACCGCTTGTTGTGATAATAGTGAAATTTCGGGAGTGGTGACCTTAAAATCACTTGGTGGGGTTTTTGCCGTGTTGGTTTTCCCCGTTCGTAAACAAATCACCGTGTCAATTTATTTTTCGCCGCACTTAGTTTAATTGGTGATTTGTTTGTGCTACCACGTATTTGCATGTTAATTTAATTAATTAATAAACTTGGCTAATTAATCAATAAATTCATCAGAAGGGGTCAATACGTTTTTGGCCTATCAAGTGGTATCAGAGTAGGCACACTCTGATTAGGTTTTAATCTTTGGTGTGTTTGATTCATTGACCCCTGTTGTCATGGCTGCAATCAACTTGAAGAGATCTTTTAATTCAAATACATCTTGTTTTTCTACTCTCTGCTTGTTTGAGTGTATCAGAAAATACAAGTCTAAAAGTTATTTGAATTCACTTGTGATGACCATTGTAAAAGATCTCAGTTTGCTTAAGAAGAAACTAGACTGTCTCAGAATGAGAATGTACAAAGGAGTTCGTTTGAGAAGAGTGAAAGTTAAAGGTTTAGCTCGTAAAAGGCATATGAGAGAAAGCACCATTCCTACTGATCTGTCATCTAAGTACGAAGTGTGTTTTATGATGAAGTCTGCATTTAAAGTTATGGACACGTGTTTGTGGTACCTTGACAGTGGTTGCTGAAAGTTCAAATAGTGTATAAAACACCCTTGAACGTTTAGATCCCCAATAACAAAATTACCAATTCAAGCTTTATGACAAACAACTAGTGTGCGGAAAATGAACACAAGCTATAAACAGAATTGGTAAACAATCTAAGCCAATTAAAATCACATCCACAGCAGAAAATAAAAGGCAAAGATAAAGGGAAGAGAGATGCAAACACAAAGACAACACGCGATGTGTTATCGAAGAGGAAACCGAAGCCCTCGGCGTAAAACCTCTCCGCCGCCTTCCAAGCGGTCAATAATCCACTAGAAAATGTAGTTGGGATACATGAACAGCAATAGACCCTCCAAGCCTAATCTACCCGATGTACCTAAGCCCTCCAAGCTTCTTGCTCCAATGAGGTTGCGCCGAACCTTTTTCTTTTCTAACTTCCCGGATTTCGTTACTTGACCATAGCATCAACCAATGAAGATTGGTTCCTTCCTAACTGCTTCCCAGAACACCAAACAGCCCTCTCACAGTAATGGATATGGTGAGAACAAGGTTTTGGTAAAATGCCTCTCAAGGGTTTGGCAATGGAGAGGAAGAGAGTTGAGGAATTTGAAGAGACTCTTATGTAAAGATTGTAGATGAATCAATCTTGTTTTACTCTAGGGTTTCTCTCTCAAAATTCTCTCTGGAAACTCTCTCTCATTTGTGGGTATAAGGGGTATTTATACTGAGGTGAGAGGAGAATGTGAAACGTCAGGTTTTTCAAAATAGGACTGGCTCGCGGCTTGGCCTCGCGACTTGACTGAGTCGCGAGATCCAGTCGCGAGATAACCGTACGGCCAGTTGTCCTGTTTTGTCCTGTAGTGCTCCAGCTGGCATGACTGTTCACCTTCTAGCATGCTTGGCACGTGTGCTGCGTCTGGCGGCTTGTAGTCGCAAGTCACCCGCGAGATCAAGCCGCGAGTCTTTGTTTTCTTGCACACTCTTGAGCAATCTTCACTCTATCTCACTCACTACCCTTACAACAAGCCCACCTAAATACAGGGTTACTAAATGCTGAAATACAAGCAAATTTAGCATGGAATAAAGCCAATTAGATGGTTAATTAAATTCAACCTTATAGTTGCTCAAGACACATGATTGGAGACCGATCTTTCTTCAAGGTTTTTGAGTCTAGGAAAGGTGGCAATGTCACTTTCGGTGATGGGAGCAAGTCACAGATTAAAGGAAAGGGAATCATCTCTCTACCTAGACTGCTGGACATTGCAAATGTTCTATATATGGAAGGTCTGAGGGTGAACCTGTTGAGCATAAGTCAGATATGTGATCAAGACTTTATGGTGCTATTCTCAAAAGGAAGGTGTCTTGTCATGGATGAGTCTGGAAAGAATCTCATAAGTGGCGTTCACACTCTAGACAATTGTTATGGATTGGTTCCTGATGCTGATATTGTGTGCAATAGCATTCGTTTGCCAAATGAAGATCTATGGCATTAATGAATGGGACATGCTAGTTACAAACATCTTTTTATTGTATCTAAGCATGAATCAATCTTGGGGATACCAAAGCTTAGTAGAATGAGCAATGTAGTGTGTGGACCATGTCAGCTTGGGAAACAGACGAAAGCTAAGCATCCGGGCACTCAGACATCAGCTACATCTAGACCATTGGAGCTTCTACATCTTGATCTTATGAGTCCAACTAGAACTGAGTCTCTTGGTGGAAGAGATACATCATGGTTGTGGTAGACGACTTCACTAGGTATACTTGGGTCATTCTCCTACGATCCAAGTCTGATGCTCCTGAGCACATTGAAGTTTTGTGCACAAGAATGCAGAATGAAAAGAGCCTGAAGATTGATTGAATTCGAAGTGACCATGGTAAAGAATTCGAGAACTCGTATATGGAGTCCTTTTGCACAAGATCAGGTATATTTCAAGAATTCTCTGCTCCTATTACTCCTCAGTAGAATGGTGAAGTAGAAAGGAAGAACAGGGTTATTTAGGAGATGGCTAGAGCCATGTTACGCAACAAGGATGTGGCTAGAAACTTGTGGGGAGAAGTCTTTAACACTGCATGTCATACGGTTAATAGGGTGTACTTCAGACTTGGTACCAAGAAGACTTTATATGAGTTATGGAAAGGAAGGAAGCCGAATGTGAAGTATTTCAAAATCTTTGGAAGTACTTGTTTCATCCTCAAGGATAGAGAGAATGTGGGAAAGTTTGATTCCTGGAGCGATGATGGTATATTTCTGGGCTACTCCTCTACAAGCAAGGTTTATCGGGTATACAACAAAAGAACTATGAAGGTAATGGAGACAGTGAATGTTGTTATTGATGAGTCTTCAGATTCCAGTTCTGAGAAAGGTATTGAGGAATTCCCTAAAGAAATTCTTCCTCCTGAGCCTAAGGAAAGTCAAGAAATTGTTAAACAAGAACCTGCATTTCCAAGTACTCCCGGTACTCCCAGTGTTGTGGAAGATTCTGCAGATATACCCACTTCACCAGATTCTGAATCTCATGAAGAGAAAGGACCTTCTTCCAGGATTAAATTAAATCATCCTCTAGAAGTTATTGTGAGAAATATGAATGAACTCACATTAAGGAAATGTACCATTGATAAATGTGTTGCTAACTTTGTGTCTTATTCTTGTTATTTATCACAGGTTGAACCCATGAAAGTTGAGGAAGCTCTTCAGGATGAAAGTTGGGTCGAAGCAATGCATAATGAATTGCTTCAGTTTTAGAGGAATGATGTTTGGACTTTAGTACCTAGACCGGAGGGTGAGCACATCATCGGCACAAAGTGGATATTCCGCAATAAGACTGATGAGGAGGGCAATGTGATTCGCAACAAGGCTTGGCTTGTAGCTCAAGGTTACTCATAAATGGAAGGAGTAGACTATGATGAAACATTTTCCCCAGTTTCCCGTATGGAGTCCATTAGAATTCTCCTTGCTTTAGCATGTCATTTGAAGTTCAAACTTTATCAGATGGATATAAAGACTGCTTTCTTGAATGGGCTACTTAAAGAAGATGTCTATGTGGCTCAACCAAAAGGATTCATTGATCCACACTTTCCAGATCATGTGCTGTATCTCAAGAAGGCACTTTATGGCTTAAAGCAAGCCCCTAGAGCTTGGTATGATCGGCTCACACAATACTTGGTGTCACATGGGTTCACAAGAGGAAAAGCTAATCAGACTCTCTTCATCAAAAAGGAAGATGGCGAGTTGATAGTTACTTAAGTCTACGTTGATGACATCATCTTTGAGTCGACTAAGGATGAACTTGCTCATGGCTTCTTAAAGCTCATGCAAGCCTAGTTCGAGATGAGCATGATTAGAGAGCTGACTCACTTCCTTGGATTGCAGATTCGTCAACTAGATTCAGGTATATTCCTATCTCAATCTATATATGCTAAGAATCTTGTGAAAAAGTTTGGTTTGGAATTTGCTAGTTCTGTTAGAACCCCTATGAGCCCAAATGTTAAACTCACTATGGACTTGTTATAGGCAAAAGTGTAGATTCATCTCTATATAGAAGCATGATAGGTAGTCTTCTTTACTTTACTGTTAGTAGAGCTGACATTAGTTACAGTGTTGGAGTGTGTGCTAGATATCAGGCTAATCCCAAAGAATCTCATATGACTGCTTTAAAAAGAATTATAAAGTATGTCAAAACCATTGCTGAGTTCGGTGTGTGGTACAGCAAGGACACAAATGATGTCTTAGCTGGGTATTCTGATGCTAATTAGGCTAGGAATGTTGATGATAGAAAGAGTACATCGGGGGGTTGTTTTTATGTGGGTAACAATCTTGTCTCCTAGATGAGCAAAAAGCAGAATTCCATCTCTTTATCCACTGCAGAAGCTGAGTACATCGCTGCCAGTAGCTGTTGCACCCAATTCCTATGGATGCAAAAACTCCTCCATGATTATGGTATTTGTCAAGATCATCTCACGATCTATTGTGACAATACCAGTGCCATCAACATCTCTAAGAATCCGGTTCAACATTCTCGAACCAAACACATAGAGATTCGACATCACTTCATTAGGGAGCTTGTCGAAGATGATATTCTCTCTCTTGAGTTTATTCACACCGATGATCAAAAGGCTGACTTGTTCACCAAACCTCTTGACAGCAAACGTTTTGAATTCCTTTGTCAAAACATTGGTGTTATCTCCATGGATTGATCTCTTTCTCTTCTTTTTCTTCCTCATGCAATTGCATCTAGTTTTTATGCTTTGCTTTGTTTAACATATTTTTGTTGGTTTTTAGTTTTGTTTATTTTGTTTTTGATATAAAAAAAAATTGAAAAATCAGAAAAATACAAAAACAGTGTGTGTTTTGTGTACATTGGTACTTATGTACCTTAGATGGCCATTGAAACAAAGTTTTCTAAACTTTGTATCTCTTGTAGCTTAGATGAAAATCTCTATGCACAACTAAGCAAGTGAGCTTTGTGGCTCTTGTTTGGATTAGTAAGATTAAGTAATTTCTTGTACTTAACACTCGTATCACTCTTTTTGACGGGAAAGACTAGAAAATCCTAAGAGAAAGGCATAAATAGCCATCTCACCACTGTTTTTTGCCAATCATGAAATGACATCTGTATGCTTCGGCATAGCAAAAGTGCAATGTCAATGACATTTGTGTGCTTTGGCATAGCAAAATTGGAATGTCAAATGCTTACCATCATTGGGTATTTCTATTCTCTCTCTCATATGCCCATGCATGATTTGCTTAAAAAGAAAAATATGCAAAGAAAAATAAAAAGCAAAAAGATCAAAATACTTTAAATATGATTGCAAGCGTATATTCTAGGAGATGTGGGAGTTATAGGATGTACCTCAAATGTGATAGTCCCCATCAAACAGTTATGATTGTGTGTGAGTTAAAGTGATTTTCTTATATCTCAGATCGTCATAACATGTATACACTTATAAAATCTTGCGATGTTTTTCACACACAACACGCAATATTCTTTGCTACTTTTGATATATGTGCAGGTATAATGTGATTTGGCCATTACAAGGTTTACATGTGTTAATGTATGCTCACTAAACTGTCTTAACTTGTTTTTGAAATATAAAATTGGTTAGACTTGTTTAGTGTGTGTGTGTATGTTTTTTGAGATCTATGTGCTTAAAATTATTGTTGAGAGATGATTTTGAGAACTTAAAATGCTGTTTGGATCCTTGGTTGAGTTGCATGCTTGATTGCATTCATATCTGTGTTTTTCCCTTCTTGAAAAACTGTTTTTTAGCAATCTTGACAGCTTCTCGACACCTCCTCGAGACCTGGCTATCTATCGAGCTTTTCATTTTCCTCTTATCGCAATCTCGATAGCTTCTCGATAGCTAGGTGGATTGATCGAGATTTCCTCTGGATCCTCGATAGCTTCTCAATAGCTGGTGGATCGATCGAGCTTCCTTTAGCCTTTTGTTGATTTGTCCCTCGACAGATCCTCGATAGCTGCATCTATCGACATTTTGTTTTCTCGACACCTGGCTCAACAGATGTCTCGACACCTCTATTTGTCAAGATTTACTGAACCTCTATATATAGGTTCTGTGCGATCCGGTTTTCATTTCTCTCGATCTCTCTCTCGATAGCTTTGTCTTTTCACCTCCCAAGCCTCTCTCACTCACTCTAAACTTCTTCCTCAAGGTTTCTTCAAGCTATTACAAGTTTTTCTTCACTTGGTAAGTTTCAAATCTCTCATTTACATGCATTTCATGTTTTGAAACCTAGGTTTTGGGATTTTTGAAATTTTTTTGGGGTTTTTGAAAATTGATGAGTTTTTGTTGAAATTTTGGGATGGGTTTTTGCTTAAATGAGTTTAAAATCTCATATATTGCATCACATAAGCATTATAACAGTATTATCATGCATTTAGATGTATGCAAATTGATTGTGTGCTGCTAGGATTGGATTGGGCTGAGCCCATGATGCCTTTTATATTGCATGTCACATGTTCATGCATTTCCCATGCATACGTACTCTCTTTTCAATATATTTTGATATATTTGAACTGCTTGGGACTTTTCTGATTGTCTCTCTCTTTCTCCCTCTCTTTTCGTTTACGTTAGTCGTGTCTATGACACCAAAATGTAAGTCTACTCCATCCCAGAACCCTCTTCGTTCTGGGGCATCCACTTCCTCTAATCCTACTCCATCACATATTCGGTTCCATGATGAGGATGCCTGTAAGGCCTTCTCAGAGAACTTTTCTCGACGAGGCATTCATTCTAAACGCCGAGTCATTCTGGCGGACTTCGCCGACATTGACCTACCCGATGTCATTCACAGTTGGGGTTGGGAGTCACTGTGTGACGTCTCGGTCACATGTCCATCCGTGCTGATCCAGGAGTTTTACTCCAACATGCATGGATTTGATTTTTCAGTACCTCTCTTTCATACTCGCATTCGAGGTACGCGCATTACTGTCACACCGCGGCTTGTTGCAGATGTGCTCCATGTCCCTAAGGTAGAGTTTCCTGACTACCCTGGTTGTGAGCGTCTGAGGACTGTGTCTAAAGATGAGCTCAAATCCGCTTTTTGTGAGCGCCCTTCTGATTGGGGTGAGCATCAGTTCACTTACTGTTCGGACTTTACAAAAGGTCCTCGATTTTTTAACATGGTTATGACATTCGTTCTTCACCCTCTTTCTCACTATAACTCTATCACAGAGCCTCGTGCTTGATTTTTGTTGTCCCTTCTTGAGCATCTTACCATAGATTTTCCTTCTCACTTTATTTTGTCTATTCTAGATGTCTATAGGGATTTGGCATCCCGTGATAAGCTCATGTTTCCTTCGGCTATCACAAGGATCTAATGCCATTTTTTTGTTCCCTTTCCAGCGTCTGACCATTTCACTTTCATGTGTGCCATAGACTATGCTACCGTTAAACATAGTGAGGCGCAATTTAGGTCGAGGCAGTCTGGGTCGGCAACTCCTCCCTCCCGTTTGGCTCTATCTCGATTTGCTCCATCCATATCTGCTCCCTCCTCTTCTTCGAGCGATGTGTCACTCGGAGACATCATGGCGCAGTTTCAGCGCATGGATGCTCGCCTTGATATACTCTCTACAGAGCTGTATCAGGTGAACATTCGTGTTGGCCGTATAGCTCGACGGCAGGCGGTCACGGGTGGCTTTGCTCCTAAGGCTTCTCCTCCACCTCTTTTAGTGGCTTTTGATTCTGAGGATGAGGATGATGATGATGGTGATGACGATGATGCTTCTGATGATGATGATGATGTAGATGCTAGCTCTACCGATGAGATGTCTACTTGACACTCTTACCCTTTGTCACTCGTGATAAAAAGGGGGAGTAGTTTTGGATATGAGAGTAGTCATTCTTAGGGGGAGAGTTAGTATGGGACATTTTTGTTAGGGGGAGTGTTGATATCTGAGGGATGTAGTGAGGATCACATGTATCTTTTTCTTTTCTCTACTTTAGATACATTTATTCTTGTACATGGGTCTTGTGACCATTATTGACATATATTGTACTTATCTTCTTTATATATGTTGATTTATGTTTCTTTCACCTACCCTTACATGTGTTTTTTCTTTTCTCTCTTCATGCACATGCTTCTTATTACTTGTATGCAATCTATTATTTCTGTTTCACACAAAGATGCCTTGATGAGTTTTGTTTAAAGTGTTTCAGAAATATAGGTTGTCAAAGTCTATTTACCATAAACTCTCTTCTAGCAAAGTTTTTTAAGAGTTTGTGTTAGGATAGATTTTATTGTATTCAACAAGTGAATATGAGTTGAGTGATTTATGACTTCTCTCATATGTTCATTTGTTTGTTGTGGTTTTGTCACAGATTGCCAAAGGGGGAGATTGTTAGGACATATGTGTTTCACTTGTTAGGAACATATGTCACTATTTTATGTAATTGGCTAATCCTTTGACAAAACGCACTTTACTTGTATTTGGGTAGATTTAGGATGTGTTTAATACTTCAAGAAACTGTGTTTCAAGATTAAGTGTTGAAGCCATGCAAGTCTGTCCAAGATTCAAGTCTGAAAAGTGCCTGTCATTAAAGCTCGACAGCTAGCCATCTATCGAGCTTAAGAAGCTGTTCCAGTCCCGTGGCTCGACAGCTGCTCGATAGCAACTTGACAGATAGGCATCTGTCGAGGTTTATGAAAAACAGAATTTCAGTTCTGTTTTGACTTTAATCTGTGATTATGTGTTTGGGTTTTCTTTTCTCATAACCCTAGACATATAAAAGGATTATTTTAAGGGCCGTCAAAGTCGACACAAGTTGCACAAGTGTTGAGCAAAGTTTGTTCATGCAATTTGTGATCGGAGACACAGTTTTGCCCTAGTTCATCATTCTTGTGAAGAAGTTGCTGTGTTTGTGCACCATAGGGTTTTGTGACCAAGCATCTTATTGATCCTCATCATTGGGATGAGCTCAAGAACTTTGCAGCCAATAGCCTTCTCTAGTTGGTGATTGAAGTCGCGTACTGGGATCCGCGCAATTGGTCAGTCACGTACTGGGAGCCATGCATCAAAAGGAGAAATTGTCACTACAGAACAAGTCCAATTGGGTATTGGGGTAAGGGTTCAACTTTAGGTTGGTATAAGGTACTGAGATTCCTTTACTTGTAACCCCTTGTTGTGATAATAGTGAAATTTCGAGAGTGGTGACCTTAAAATCACCCGGTGGGGTTTTTGCCGTGTTGGTTTTCCCCATTCGTAAACAAATCACCGTGTCAATTTATTTTCCACTGCACTTAGTTTAATTGGTAATTTTTTTGTGCTACCATGTATTTGAATGTTAATTTGATTAATTAATAAACTTGGCTACTTAATCAATTAATTCATCACAAGGGGTCAATACGTTTTTGGCCTATCAAAAGTCTTGGGCTCTTTGTTTTGAGCATATATTATGATTATTATTATTATTATTATTATTATTATTTTGAAACAATCCTTTTAGGCTCACTTGTTTTGAGCAAGTTCACTTTCCATTTCTGGATAAAAGTTTTTAGGGCTCAGTTGTTTTTTAGCATGACTATACCCACTGCCTTATTTCATCGTCCTTGTTCTATAATATAGCTAGTTTAGTTTTTTATTATATAGCTTCGTTATATTTTAGATATCTTTGAAATGATATGGATGACATCTTGGTAACTTGGAAGCAGCCCTTCTCGTCAGTGATTCGGATATGTTAAGTAACTGTGCAATGACGATTTAGCTATTTACTGACAGTTTTCTAAGTCGTATATCAATGAAGACTTAGTTATGTATTAATAAATTTTCTAAATCATGTATCAATGATGATTTTGTTATGTATTAATAACTTTTCTAAGCATGTATCCATGACGATTTTGTTATGTATTAATAACTTTTCTAAGTCATGTACCAATGACAATTTTGTAATGTATTAATAACGTGGTGGTCATGTGTTAATGACAATCTGAGTTACGTATTAATGACTCTCTGAATTGTATTTCGACAATGACTAGAATTACACATTGGTAATTGTCTTAACTCCTATTTGCTTGTGGGTAATATAAAGATGATTGTGACAAACAACGATAATAACTTCTGAATAATACAGTTCCTCGTGCTTTATTGATAGATAATAGAAATCCTAGTGAAAAATAGAACTAGGAATAGGAATACATCAGAGTGAATAATGCCTTTAAGGTTTCTTATGGATAATACTTGTTCAGGTGTTCTATGTTCCATGAACAAGGTAATTGTCGACCGTCCATTGTCTTCAAGTGATATGATCCTTGTCTGGAGTAGTGGACAACTTTAAGGTCCTTCCCACGTTGGTCCCAGCTTCCTTTGAGACGGGTCCTTAGTGACTTGTGAAACTTTCCTGAGGACGAGATCTCTTGGGTTAAACCTTCTAACCTTCACTCTCTTATCATAGCCATTGCTTCTTTGTACTTTGCCATTCTTAGCCGGGCTTTGTACCTGACTTTGTTGATTAGGTCTAGATTGCCGTTGAGTTCTTGTTGGTTCTTCTGTTCCTCAAAGATCTTCACTCGAATGCTTGTCAGCCCTACTTCCACCGGTATGACTACTTTAGTACCAAACGTCAGTTTGAATGGTATTTCTCCCATAGGCACCCTTGTCGTCATCCTGTATGCCTATAGGACGTTTGATAATTCCTCAGGTCATGTACCCTTTGCTCCTTCAAGCTGAGTTTTGAATATTTTCAATAGACTTCTATTCGTCACTTCAGTTTGACCATTCGCTTGAGGATGTCTCGGACAAGAGTAGTGGTTCTTGATTCCTAAATCTTAACAAAAGTTTTGAAACTTGGGATTGTCAAACTGTTTCCCATTATCCGATATTATTGTGTTAGGAATCCCAAACCTGCAGACTATGTTCTTCCATACAAAATTTCTTATTTTGGCCTCTATAATCGTTGCTACTGGCTCAGCCACCCACTTAGTAAAATAATCAATTGCAACAATAAAAAATCTAACCTGCTTCCTTCTTGCTGGGAATGGACCCATGATGTTGATCCCTCATTAGGCGAAAGGTCAAGGCATGGTTACTGGCATTCATTAGTTCTCCTTGTTGTTTCTGGATGTTGGCGAAGTGCTAGCATCTGTCACATGCTTTGACGAGATCATGTGCGTTCTTCTGTAGCGTTGGCCAGTAATAGCCTGCTCTGAGTGCCTTTCCCGCTAGAGACCTTGTTCCCGCATGGTTGCCTCAAATTTCTTCGTGTATCTCTCGTAGTACGTAGTTGGCTTTTTCTGGGTTAGTGCATTGCAGGTATAGGAGGGAATGTCCTTATCTATACAAGACATCATCAATGATGATGAAGCATGTGGCTCTTTTAGATCTTCCATGCCTCCGTCTTGTCTTCTGGGAGTTGTCCTTCTTTCAGGAAATGGATGATGGGGGTCATCCAATCGTCTTGCTTCTTTACTGCTAACACCTGTTCTCCTTCTGTGCTGGGTTGTTCCTTTATCTCCATACATAGCTCGGGTGCTACGTTGTATTCATCTGACGAAGCTAACCTTACTAAGAAATCTGCCTCCATATTCTTTGCTTAGGGAATCTAATAGAATTTGATTTCGTCGAAGTAAGGCAAGAGCTATTGGACGAGCTATAGGTATTTCTGCATCCGTTCTTCCTTTGCTTCATAGTCTCCCTCCACTTGACCAATTACGAGCTTTGATCACAACTTGCGGCTGGTATTCTATGTCGAATTGACCCAGCTCTATGGCCCACTAAACAAGCCACCCTATTGCGTTTATCTTGTTCATTGTCTTCCTTATTGGTTGATCCGCCATGACGACAATAGGATGAGCCTGAAAGTAGGGACGGAGTTTCTTGGAGGTGATCACTAGAGCAAAAGCAATTTTCTCCAGTCGTGGGTAATTTGCCTTAGCTCCTTGAAAAGCTTGGCTGGTGTAGTATACTGGCTTCTACACTTCTTCCTTTTCTCTGATCAGTGCCAAGCTTACCACGGTGTTAGATACTGCTAGATAGAGATACTGCTTCTCCTTGGTCATTAACGGACTTAGTAATGGTGACTGTGTCAAGTATTCTTTCAACTTTGTTAGGGCTTCTTCGTATTCATTGATCCATTGGAAAGATTACTTCATAACCTTGAGGAATGGTAGGCATTTGTCGGTTGCTCTAGAGACGGATCTATTCAAGATGGTGACTTTTCCTGTCAAGCTTTGTGCCTCATTCATAGTTCTTAGGGATTTTAACTCAATTATCGCTTTTACCTTATCTAGATTTGCCTCTATGCTCCATTGAGAGACTAGGAAACCTAGGAACTTTCCCAAGGAAACACCAAAAACACACTTTGTGGGATTCAGCTTCATTTTGTACTTACATAGTGTGTCGAAGGTTTCTTTTAGATCGTCCAGGTGATCCCCTTCATCT
The DNA here is from genome assembly GCA_028535165.1 of Quercus tomentella. NCBI lineage: Eukaryota > Viridiplantae > Streptophyta > Magnoliopsida > Fagales > Fagaceae > Quercus > Quercus tomentella. Next base: position 48,342,155 of record JAPQVY010000111.1, read on the forward strand.
CTACTTTTCACTAGTATGTCGTCTATATGTACCTTCACGTTTATCCCTATCTGCTTAGAGAACATGTGATTCACCAATCTTTAGTACGTGACTCCTGCGTTCTTTAGTTCGAAAGGTATAACTCTATAGCAATATAACCCTTAGCTAGTGACGAATGCAGTTTTCTCTTGATCTTCTTCGTACATTAGGATCTGGTTGTACCCGGAGTAAGTGTCCAAGAAGCTCAAAAGCTTGTGTTCGGTAGTTGAATCTACTAATTGATCAATCTTGGGTAAAGGGAAGCTATCCTTCGGGTAAGCTTTAATAAGGTTCGTGAAGTCGACACACATCCTTCACTTGCCATTGCTTTTCTTCACCATCACAACATTCGCCAGCCAGTTAGGATAGAAGACTTTTCTTATAAAGCCTACTTTCAGGAGTTTTTCCACTTCTTATGTCATTGCTTTGTTATGCTCTGGCACAAATATCCTTCATCTCTGATGCACTGGTTTGTATTCTGGATTGACGTTGAGACGATGTTGAATGATTTCTCTATATATCCCTAGCATGTCCTCGTGACTCCAGGAGAAAATATCATGATTCTCTCTTAGGAGAGTGGCTATCTTCGTCTTCTCAAAGGCTGAAAATGTTGATCCTATCTTTAGGGTTTTAGATGGGTCCCTAGGGACAACCTTAAGGTCTTATGATATCTCTATTGGCTTAGGAGTGAATTCTAGTTTGTCAATCATCCACATATAGTTTTCTCCCGATGCTAGGGTGGCTTGATAGCATTCCTTCACAAGGACTTAATCTCCTCGAATCTTTTTTATGCTGTGGGCTGTCGGAAACTTTACCTTCAAATCATACGTTGATGTGGCTGCCTTTAGCTTGTTAAGCATTTGTCGTCCCAAAATGACGTTGTAGGTTGATGGGTAATCTACAACGAGAAAATCAATTTCCTCGGAGATTTCGGCCGGATGGGTTCCTGCAGTTATGGTTAGTTTGATGATGCCTTTAGGGACGGTCTTGTCCTTAGTGAAAGTTAACAGAGGAGAAGTGAAAGGCCGAAGCCTTTCTTTGTTTAGCTTCATCTATTGATATGCTGGTAAGTAAATGATATCTGTTGAACTTCCATTATCAATCAGTATCCGGTGGATGTTGAATCCTTCTATTTTGAGCATTATCACCAGTGGATTGTCATGCGGCCCCAAGCATCTCTTTCTAAAAAGACAATGTCAGGTTCACTGCTTCTTAACATCTTTGATGATGGATACCGAGAGCGAATACTATTCACCTCTCTTGTATATGCCTTTTTCAGGGACTTCGAGGATCCACCTACTACTAGTCCTCTTGTGATCATCCATATTTCGCCCATAGGAGCTTTTTTGCATTTTGTCTCCTACTCTTTGTCTTTCTTGTCTTTCTGATGTCGTCTGTACGAATTCGTCTTTCGTACGAATCTCTATAGTTTCCCTTGTTGAATCAAGATCTCTATTTGATCCTTCAGATTTCTGCATTCGTCCATGTGATATCCATGGCCTTGGTGGAATCTACAATACTTGATCTTGTCTCTAACTTTTGTTAGAGCATAAATAGGCCAAGGCCTTTGCAAAGAAGGTTCATCTTTAATTTGCATCAACACTTGTTCTCTGGGCATTACCAGGGGAGTAAAGCCGGTGAATTTTGACCTTGGATCTGGGAGGCTCTTCTTCTTGTCTGTGGTATGCCCTGTGCTTCGTGTTTCTTTCTTCCTGTTAGGGTGACGGCTAGTCCTTTCATCTCTCTTCCTTTTGCCTGTCATCTCTTTCACAGATACATCATCTTTTACGTTCATATACTTCTGAGCTTTGTGAAGTAGTTCTGCCATTATCCTAGGCAGACTTTTGGTGATTAAAAAGAAAAAATCTCCAGGCAACAATCCTGCCTGGAAGGCTGTTAGGATGACTTGGTCTTTCGCTTCGTCTACCTGTAATAACTCCTTATTAAAGTGGTTCACATATTGTCTTAATGACTCTCCCTCTGCTTTACGGATGTTGAGAAGGTGTCTAGTTGGCTTCTTGTGTCTCTGCCCACCAATGAAATGACGAGCGAAGCCTTTGTTGAGTTGCTCAAAATTCACCACGGTACCTGGGGGTATTTTGCTGAACCAAACTCTGGCCATGCCCTTCAATGTAGTTGGAAAAGCTCTACACATTACTTCATCTGGTGTCATTTGTAGATGCATCAGGGTTTTGAACGATTTGATGTGATCTAAGGGATCTTTCGAACCATCATATGACTCGAGCTAAGGAAGACGGAATTTTGGCGGGAGAGGATGATTCAATACTTCAGTAGTGAATGGTGAATCCGTCCTTTGGATCATTTCGTCTATGTTCCCCAAGGTCTTTTCCTTTACTGTGCTTCTGAGCTCGTCCATTTCTCGTTTCATGTTATGGAGCTCGCTTTCCATTCTTGACGAGTTCTCTTCTGACACCCTAGTTCTTTTGTTGAATTGACTATCTAACCTTTCCTCATTATGGTTTCCCTTGATCCTAAGATGCTGCTTCTCTTCATTTTGATTTTCGGTGGTTCACTGCCGCTCCTCGTTCTGGGACTCAGCGGCCCTTTTGAGTTCTTCATTTTGGCTTGTTAATTCAGCTATGTTGGTTATGAGAGCTTGAATCTGTTGTGTTGCTTGCTCTAGGTCCATCTTGCACTATAAGGATTTCTTTTGTAGATAGGAGAATGGCTTGACTGATTAGCATCCCCACAGATAGTGCCAAACTAATGATGCAAAAAACTAACAGTTGAACTCCTCATCAGTGATGATGGACAATGAAGACGGATTTGTCCAAAGTAGAACCTATAGTAGAAAATGAAATAGAAAGTAATACACTGGTGTGGTGTTTGCCAAAAACCTTCTGATGATTAAATCAGGAAAAATATTCACTTGATGTCTTGAAGTATATAGAGAGAGAATTAAACTTGGGAGTAGTTTTTAGGATGAAAATTGTGTATACCATTTGTCTTGTTCTCCTTTCATTTTTATAGTCTCCTCCATAGTAATGGGCAACGGATCTATACATTTATTGGAAACGGCTAAGGCGTTATGAGCCGGTGTTTTGATGCACATTACTTCTTTCTTATCGTTGCTTCGTCCGTTATTCTTTCACTTTAATGCTCATCATAAATGCATAACATATGTTTGCTCCATCAATGGCTGTAGGACAATACTGATTTTTTGGACTCATCAAGCATGAAATGGGTATGTAATGTATGTTTTGTTTATCGGGTCAAATAACCCTGTTACCGAAATTCTAATGATAAAATTGACTTGATTTTAAAAGTTTGATAACAAATTTACATTATTAATAGTTGAGAAATGAAACAGATACCATGAGGAATTGACGGTCCAAATTGAAATTTTTCCAAAAATTAAAAAATCAAGCTAATAATTTTTTTTTTTTAAAATATATTATTTCCTCCAAGTAGTACATACACACTTGTGGGAAAAAAATGCTAGTTTTGTTGAAAGAATATATTCGAAGAACTAAGAGGACTCAACTTTTCAGTGGCCTGCGTCATTTGATTTTACGTATTTGATGAAATTTGGCAGCACGATTCTTTCTCTATTTAATAGTCTGAAGAGCTGCAATCCTTTTTCATTCAAAGTCAATATTATTTGTGGACAACTCACAACTGTTCATAAAAAAAAGAAACTTGGATAAGGTATCCTTCCGTTGTTTTATCAAATTTTATTTATTTTTATACTAGCCTTTAAGCAGATGCGTTGCGCGTACTTAGAGGCTCTTCTATTTCTTTTGTAAGCAGTAACTGTAATTTCCTTTTTGAATGTGTATTTGAAATTGATGTAGTGATATAGAGAAAAGTTTGGGTAGGAAAATAGGATGAATGTGAGGGAAAAGAAGGCTAAATTTTAGGAGTTCTCTTAGTTTTTTATTTTTATTTTTAAATTGAGGTGTTTTACTTTTATTGGGATGAAAAATGAATAAAAAATGCTAAATTTTAGGGAATAAAAAGATGAACATGAAGGAAAAGAAATTCTAAATTTTAGGAGTTCTCTTTTTGAATTTAAAATGAAATTTGTTATTTGACATTTATGACCCTATTTTTAAGAGAAGTTATTCTTCATTAATGAGGGTATTTTTAAACCACATAAAAGTCTAGTTCAAATAGGGGAATTCTTCATTAATGTATTATAAATCTGGTTTCAAACACTAGTATTACTATTTTCATGTGTGATCTATTAAGTATTACTGTTAGGACATATGTGATTTAATGTTAGGAACATATGTCAATATAGAATTGGCTAATCCTTTGAGGAAACGCACTTTACTTGTAATTGGGTAGATCTAGGATGTGTTTAATGCTTCAAGGAACATGGTTTCAAGATTAAGTGTTAAAGTCATGCAAGTCTGTCCAAAAAACAAGTGAAAAAGTGCTGGATTTTAAAACTCGACAGCTATCTCGACAACTAGTATCTATTGAGGTTTAAAAAGCTGTTGAAGCCTGATGCTCGACAGCTATCTCAACAGATAAGCTATCTATTGAGGTTTATGAAAATCAGTTTTTCAGAGTTGATTTCACTTCAATCTGTGAATACATGTTTGGGCTTTCTTTTCTCACAACCCTAAACATATATAAGGATTGTTTTAAGGGCCGTCAAAGGTTGCACAAGTGTGAAGCAAAGTGGTGTTCATGCAAATTGTGACCGGAGACAAAATTTGCTCTAGTTCATCTTTCTCTTGAAGAAGTTGCTGTGTTTGTACATCGTAGGGTTCTATAACCAAGGAGTTTCGTGATCTTCATCGTATGATGAACTGAAGAACTTTGCAGCCAACATCTTTCTCAAGTTGGTGAGTAAGCCGCGTACTGGGATCTGCGCATCGAATTGGTTAGTCACGTATTGGGAGCCATACATTACAAGGAGAGATTGTCACTACAGAACAAGTCCATTTGGGTATTAGGGTAAGGGTTCAACTATAGGTTGGTATAAGGTACTGGGATTCTTTTACTTGTAACCGCTTGTTGTGATAATAGTGAATTCTCGGGAGTGGTGACCTTAAAATCACCCAGTAGGGTTTTTGCCGTGTAGGTTTTCCCAATTTGTAAACAAATCACCGTGTCAATTTATTTTTAGCTGCATTTTAACTTAGTTGGTGATTTGTTTATGCTACCACGTGTATTGCATGCTAATTGAATTAATTAATTAACTTGGCTAATTAATTTGTAAATTCACCACAAGGGGTCAATACATTCTTGGCCTATCAAGTGGTATCAGAGCAGGCACACTCTGATTAGGTTTTAATCTTTACTGTGTAGTCCATTGACCCCTATTTGTCATGGATAGAGGACAGTCTCTTATTATACCTCCATTATTTGATGACACTAACTATGTATACTGAAAAGTACGCATAAGAGCTTTCTTGCAATCATTAGATGAGAAGGTGTGGCAAGCTGTGGAGGTAGGCTAGACCAAGCCAAAGGAAGCGTCGGCTGCTTGGGATGATGCTAGGGATGGCAGTCAGTACACTGTTCCCTTAGGACCAAAATGCTTTGGATGTCAAGGCTTCGGATACATGAAACAAGAGTGCCCTACATATCTCAAGACCATTGGGAAAAGCAAGACACTTGCTACTACCTTGAGTGACAACGAGCTTGAAGATAATTCCGACAATAAGGATGATGGAATCCTAAATGCCTTCACTGCCATTGTAAATCCTATTGAAGGGATTGTTGAAGATGTGGATGAATAAGAGAACTTGGTGGAGTCTAAGTTTGAAAAGATGGATGAGCATGATGATATCCACACAGCCTATGCAAAGTTATACAAGGTCTCGGAAAAGCATGAGAAGTTGTATAGGTTGGCCACCAAGAAGCTCAATGATGTGGAGCTTGAATGGGAAGAAATCTCCATAAAGTTTGATGAAGTCAATCAGACTATTGGAGTACTGAGATTTGAGAATAATTTCTTGGCTGAAAAGACCAAGAAACTTGAGGCATAACTGTTCCAAGTCAGAGCTCAATTGGAAAGGACTTCAAGTGCAAAGCTTGATAAGATGCTCAGTCTTCAGAAATCTGCTTTTGATCGAACCGGTTTAGGGTATGATTTCTCTTCTCCTAGTATTGTTTCTGCTAGTACTATTGTTTTTGTTCCTTCTAGTAATAATATTGAATCTGAAAACAATGATGTGCAAAATGTGTTAGCTAGTGAGAACATAGATAAGGGTAAATCTATCTTAGGAGCACCCCCTAAGCAGGATAAGAAAGAGATCAAAAACCCTAGGGCTAAGAAGGGAAACACTCAAAAGCCCAAACAGAAGAAGCAGCATCTCTGTCATCATTGTGGAGTAGCTGGACATACTTGACCAAATTGCTACAAGTGGTTAGCCACTCAACAGAGCAATAGTGTGATCTCATTGGGAAACCAGAATTAGTTTCCGTTCTCCTTTGCTCCTCTTGGAGATCTTCTCAAAGCCCTCATGTTCCTTTCGAACTCGAACGGTTTCAATTCTTTCCCCTCACCGCCGAATCAAGGGTTTGCTAAATGGAAAGGTTCTTCCAAGGTGTGGAAGGAAAAAGGCTCCAAGTGATTTAGTCATTTTTTTTCTCTCTCCTCTTATTGTTTTTGTTTTGGCATTACTTGTGTGTTTTGCTTTCTTATTTTGAGTCAGTCTAGATTTATGCATTGCTTTGTTTAACATGTTTTTGTTTGTTTATTTTTCAGTTTTGTTTTATGTTGCTTTTCATAAAAATAAAAAATTTTGAAAAATCGGAAAAATACAAAAACAGTGTGTATTTGTGTACATTGGTACTTGTGTACCTTGGATGTCCATTGAAACAAAATTTTCTAAACTTTGTATCTTTTGTAGCTTAGATGAGCATCTCTATGCACAACTGGATATTTCTTTTCTATCTCTTATATGCCCATGCGTGGTTTGCTTAAAAGAAAAATATGCAAAGTAAAATAAAAAGCAAAAAGAATTAAAATGCTTTATATATGATTGCAAGCATGTATTCTAAGAGATGTGGGAGTTATAGGATGTACCTCGAAGGTGATAGTCCTCATCAAATAGTTATGATTGTGTGTGATTGTCCCCATTAAAGTGATTTTCTCATATCTCAAATCGTCATAACATGTAGACACTTATGCAATCCTCCTACCAATCAGACCCTAAGATAGTATTGATATTGATAGTTAGGAATAGGAGATTTGAATTTTGAATATCTCTATTAAAATTAACATAAAATATCACCATCAACCAATTAATTTACAACTTACAAACCACTTGGCTTTACAGAATTTAAAATAACTTATTAAATTATATATATAAGTTATAACACACCCGAAAAAAAAAAAAAAATTATCTTATGAACTTCCTGGCAATTCAAATGAGGGTCCCATAAAAATAAAAAAACCAATTAAAATGAGGTTGTTCCTATAAAAAAAAAAAAAAAAAAAAATGAAGTTGTTGTGCACCGAGAGACCAGGACAAGTCAATTGCTTCAAATCTTGATAATGTAGTTTAAGTTTATTTTATTTTTATTTTTTGAGATGACCTTCTTCAATAATGTAGTTCAAGTTGATCTTATAATTTCTTACTCAAAAAAAAGTTGATCTTATAATTTCTTCTAAAATTTAAAAAAGAAAAAGAAAAAAAGAAGTTGATCTTATAATTTAATGCACAACAGCGAAGTTGAAATATCAAAGTATTACCAATATTTATTACAACTTATCAAAAAGAATCTACTCAAAAAAAAAAAAATTATCAAAAAGAAATTGCTTTTATAATATTCTCGGTTTTTATCAACAGGGAAAAAAAAAAAAAAACCCTTATCTAAAAGAGAAAAAATATTTTTATTACAATATTATTACGACATATTGCCTGGTCCAAAAAAAAAAGAATAACGACATATTGCCAAATATATTCCGATACGAATGGTATTGCAGTTTTACATAGATTGCGCTTATAGAATAAAAAAAAAAAAAACAATTGTCTTCTCAAAAAAAAAAAAAACCGGTGGTTGAGTTTAGAATATTTTACCAAATATTTCCACTACATTAAAATGTAGTTGACCCCCAATTACCAATGATTAAGTGAGGAAAATTGCACTTAAAAATAATATTATTAATTGATTATCAGCAACTGATAATCATGAAAAGAAAGCAAAAAAATGAAAAAAAAAAAAAATTACGGTAATTTTTCAGACCAATAATATATACTAGTCTTAGAAGCTCTTCTATTTTTTTCGGAATACCACTAGAACGATTACAAGATACCATTGGAAAGATTACATCCACTATGAGGAAATAGAATGTAAAAAAAAAATAATTAGAAGAGAAAAAGCTTGTGCTAATTTTATTATTTTATTTTTTTTAAGAAGCAAAACGTGATAACCAAAGGGCAAAAATATTTCAAAAAAAGAAAAGAAAGAAAGAAACAAAAAAGAGCATCTTAATTATGCCAAAAAGAAATACATAGTTTCGAATAAATTTAAAATAATCCTTATTGCAAACTAAAACTAAAATTTAAAGTTTTCCAACTAAATACAAAGCAAATAAAAATATGAAAATAGATGAAAAAAAGAACAACGTAAAATAAAGCCATTGGTACTTGCTAGTTGGTAGGATGATCACAAGCTTGCTCAAATGGACCACAAAAGTAAGGCAAAATAAGAATTAATCAAGAGTTAATTGTGATGAGTAATAGACATATAATAACAAAAGTAGCAATGGTTAAAGTATTTAATTAAAATTAAAAATAATATGAAGGGTGGAGATTTTATTTATGATATGAAAAAAATACCTGAAAAAATTATTGTATAGTGTAGATCTTGTTCTTCAAAATTCTTTATGGGGAAATTGAAAGAGGAAGAAATGTGAAGATATGCATTTGTGCCTTAACCTTAATTTTTTTGAATTTGAAGTTTGTATTGGAAACAAAAGAAAATTGATGAAGAGTGGTGGTTATTCATTTAAGTTGTAACTGAATGGATGATTTTTATTTATTTTTTTTATTGATGAGAAGACTCTGATTTTATTACATATCAGAAATAGCTATTACATCAGGGATAAGAACTTGCTCAATGCAACAAGGATTCTCTTCAATCCAAGCAATATAGTCAACAATGCAAGATGCATGTTTAGTATTTTGAAAATTGTTCTTAAAAGTGGGAGCCAAACACAAAATATAAAAATTATTATCTGTAAACTAGTTTCAAGTTTAATTTTTTGAAAATTGTTTTTATGTTGTTTTGAAAACAGAATCAAAAATCCTCCTACCAATCAGTCCCTAAGATAGTATTCATATTGATAGTTTGGAATAGGAGATTTGAATTTTGAATATTTCTGCTAAAATCAACATAAAATATCACCATCAACCAATTAATTTACAACTTACAAACCTCTTGGCTTTATTTAATTTAAAATAACTTATTAAATTTTATAAAATAAGTAATAACACACCCCAAAAAAAAAAAAATTATCTTATGAACTTCCTGGCAATTCAAATGAGGGTCCCATAGAAAAAAAAAAACCAATTCAAATGAGGTTGTTCCTATAAAAAAAAAAAATGAAGTTGTTGTGCACCGAGAGACCAGGACAAGTCAATCGCTTAAAATCTTGATAATGTAGTTTAAGTTTATTTTATTTTTATTTTTTGAGATGACCTTCTTCAATAATGTAGTTCAAGTTGATCTTATAATGTTGATCTTATAATTTCTTCAAAAATTTAAAAAAGAAAAAGAGGAAAAGAAGTTGATCTTATAATTTAATATGCACACCAGCAAAGTTGACATATCAAAGTATTACTAATATTTATTACAACTTATCGAAAAGAATCTACTCAAAAAAAAAAAAAAAATTTATCGAAAAGAAATTTCTTTTATAATATTCTCGTTTTTTAGAAACAGGGAAAAAAAAAAAACTTTTATCTAAAGGAGAAAAAATATTTTTATTACAATATTATTACGACATATCGCCTGGTCCAAAAAAAAAGAAAAACGACATATTGCCAAATATATTCCGATACGAATGGCATGGCAGTTTTACATAGATTGTGCTAAAAAAAAAAAAAAAAAAAAAACCAGTGGTTGAGTTTAGAATATTTTACCAAATATTTCCACTATTTTACAATTTAGTTGACTCCCATTTACCAATGATTAAGTAAAGAAAATTGCACTGAAATATAATATTGTTAATTGATTATCAGCAACTGATAATCATGAAAAGAAAGCAAAAAAATGAAAAAAAAAAATTACGGTAATTTTTCAGACCAATAATATATACTAGTCTTAGAAGCTCTTCTATTTTTTAGGAATAGCACTGGAATTATTACTAGGTACCATTGGAAAGATTACTTCCACTGTGAGGAAATAGAATGTAAAAAAAAATTAATTAGAAGAGAAAAAGCTTGTGCTGATTTTATTATTTTATTTTTTTTCAGAAATAAAACGTGATAACCATAGGGCAAAAATATTTCCAAAAAAAAAAGAAAAAGAAAAAAGAAATACAAAAGAGCATCTTAATTATGCCAAATGAAATACATAGTTTCGAATAAATTTAAAATAATCGTTATTGCACACCGAAACTAAAATTTAAAGTTTTCCAACTAAATACAAAGCAAATAAAAATATGAAAATAGATGAAAAAAAGAACAACGTAAAATAAAGCCATTGGTACTTGCTAGTCGGTAGGATGATCACAAGCTTTCTCAAATGGACCACGAAAGTAAGGCAAAATAAGAATTAATCAAGAGTTAATTGTGATGAGTAATAGACATATAATAACAAAAGTAGCAATGGTTAAAGTATTTAATTAAAATTAAAAATAATATGAAGGGTGGAGATTTTATTTATGATATGAAAAAAATACCTGAAAAAATTATTGTATAGTGTAGATCTTGTTCTTCAAAATTCTTTATGGGGAAATTGAAAGAGGAAAAAATGTGAAGATATGCATTTGTGCCTTAACCTTGATTTTTTTTGAATCTGAGGTTTGTATTGGAAAAAAAAGAAAACTGATGAAGAGTGGTGGTTATTCATTTAAGTTTTAACTGAATGGATGATTTTTTTTTTTTTTTTTTTTAATTGATGGGAAGACTCTGATTTTATTACATATCAGAAATAGCTATTACATCAGGGATAAGAGCTTGCTCAATGCAACAAGGATTCTCTTCAATCCAAGCAATATAGTCAACAATGCAAGATGCATGTTTAGTATTTTGAAAATTGTTCTTAAAAGTGGGAGCCAAACACAAAATATAAAAATTATTATCTGTAAACTAGTTTCAAGTTTAATTTTTTGAAAATTGTTTTTATGTTGTTTTGAAAACAGAAACAAAAATCTTCCTACCAATCAGACCCTAAGATAGTATTCATATTGATAGTTTGGAATAGGAGATTTGAATTTTGAATATCTCTGCTAAAATCAACATAAAATATCACCATCAACCAATTAATTTACAACTTACAAACCTCTTGGCTTTATTTAATTTAAAATAACTTATTAAATTTTATAAATAAGTAATAAGACACCCCAAAAAAAAAAAAAAAAATCTTATGAACTTCCTGGCAATTCAAATGAGGGTCCCATAAAAAAAAAAAAAAAAAAAAACCAATTCAAATGAGGTTGTTCCTATATAAAAAAAAAAAAAAAAAAAAAATGAAGTTGTTGTGCACCGAGAGACCAGGACAAGTCAATTGCTTAAAATCTTGATAATGTAGTTTAAGTTTATTTTATTTTTATTTTTTGAGATGACCTTCTTCAATAATGTAGTTCAAGTTGATCTTATAATTTCTTCAAAAATTTAAAAAAGAAAAAGAGGAAAAGAAGTTGATCTTATAATTTAATGCACACCAGCGAAGTTGACATATATATCAAAGTATTACTAATATTTATTACAACTTATCGAAAAGAATCTACTCAAAAAAAAATAAAAAAATTATCGAAAAGAAATTGCTTTTATAATATTCTCTTTTTTTAGAAACAGGGAAAAAAAAAAAAACTTTTATCTGAAGGAGAAAAAATATTTTTATTACAATATTATTACGACATATCGCCTGGTCCAAAAAAAAAAGAAAAACGACATATTGCCAAATATATTCCGATACGAATGGCATGGCAGTTTTACATAGATTGTGCTAAAAAAAAAAAAAAAAAAAAAAAACAAAAACAATTGTCTTCTCGGAAAAAAAAAAAAAAAAAAAAAAAAACCAGTGGTTGAGTTTAGAATATTTTACCAAATATTTCCACTATTTTACAATTTAGTTGGCTCCCATTTACCAATGATTAAGTGAAGAAAATTGCACTTAAATATAATATTGTTAATTGATTATCAGCAACTGATAATCATGAAAAGAAAGCAAAAAAATGAAAAATAAAACTGATAATCATGAAAAGAAAGCAAAAAAATGAAAAAAAAAAAAAATTACGGTAATTTTTCAGACCAATAATATATACTAGTCTTGGAAGCTTTTCTATTTTTTAGGAATAGCACTGGAATTATTACTAGATACCATTGGAAAGATTACTTCCACGGTGAGGAAATAGAATGTAAAAAGAAAATTAATTAGAAGAGAAAAAGCTTGTGCTGATTTTATTATTTTATTTTTTTTCAGAAATAAAACGTGATAACCATAGGGCAAAAATATTTCAAAAAAAAAAAAGAAAAAGAAAAAAGAAATACAAAAGAGCATCTTAATTATGCCAAATGAAATACATAGTTTCGAATAAATTTAAAATAATCCTTATTGCACACCGAAACTAAAATTTAAAGTTTTCCAACTAAATACAAAGCAAATAAAAATATGAAAATAGATGAAAAAAAGAACAACGTAAAATAAAGCCATTGGTACTTGCTAGTCGGTAGGATGATCACAAGCTTTCTCAAATGGACCACGAAAGTAAGGCAAAATAAGAATTAATCAAGAGTTAATTGTGATGAGTAATAGACATATAATAACAAAAGTAGCAATGGTTAAAGTATTTAATTAAAATTAAAAATAATATGAAGGGTGGAGATTTTATTTATGATATGAAAAAAATACCTGAAAAAATTATTGTATAGTGTAGATCTTGTTCTTCAAAATTCTTTATGGGGAAATTGAAAGAGGAAAAAATGTGAAGATATGCATTTGTGCCTTAACCTTGATTTTTTTGAATCTGAAGTTTCTATTGGAAAAAAGAGAAAATTGAAGAAGAGTGGTGGTTATTCATTTAAGTTGTAACTGAATGGATGATTTTTTTTTTTTTTTTTTTTTTTTATTGATGGGAAGACTCTGCTTTTATTACATATCAGAAATAGCTATTACATCATGGATAAGAGCTTGCTCAATACAACAAGGATTCTCTTCAATCCAAGCAATATAGTCAACAATGCAAGATGCATGTTTAGTATTTTGAAAATTGTTCTTAAAAGTGGGAGCCAAACACAAAATATAAAATTATTATCTGAAAACTAGTTTCAAGTTTAATTTTTTGAAAATTGTTTTTATGTTGTTTTGAAAACAGAAACAAAAATCCTCCTACTAATCAGACCCTAAGATAGTATTGATATTGATAGTTGGGAATAGGAGATTTGAATTTTGAATATCTCTATTAAAATCAACATAAAATATCACCATCAACCAATTAATTTACAACTTACAAACCTCTTGGCTTTATATAATTTAAAATAACTTATTAAATTTTATATCATATACTATATATAATAGCAGAAGCTGAGAGAAAGTGGATTCCTACAATTAAGGCCGTGCTGACAAATAGGATAACTGCCCATCTAAAATTCAGACACGTTTCACTTTAAAAAGCGATACATTATATTGTTTTAAAAGCTACAACACCGTTTGATTGTTTTTTTGGTATATTAAAAAAAAACCAAAAAAAAAAAAAAAACACGTTGCAATTAAAAAAACCCTAGCCATCTTTTGTCATCAGACTCCGCTGGACATTTTCTCTCTTTAAAAGAAAACGCCTACCGATACTGCGGCACAGAGGAAGGGAAAAACTTGCGATCCAGTGAAGATTCGTACAGCCGGCCATCGCCATCCCATGCCAGACTTAGACAATCAAGCCATATTGTGATGCAGAGAAACGGAAGGAAAAAAAAATTAGAAACTACGATCCAGCGGAGAATCGTGTGATTAAAGGTTTCTCTTCTTTCTTTTTTCCGTTTCCTTTTGGATTTTCTTTCTTCGTATGTTTGTTGGTTTGAAACACGGTATTTTGATCTGTGTGTATATGGATTTGCATCGGAGAGGTGGAACTGTGGGTGAATCTGAACTTTTGATCGGGCACTTTCTCCTTCCCTCTCTGTATCGCTAGGTTTTTTTAGTTGCTAGCCTTTTGTTTATTTTGCTTAAACCGTTTTTAATAAAAAAAATTAATATATATATATATATATACACACACAAAGCCCGTATGTTCTGTTTTTAATTTTAGACAGTGGGGTTTTTTTTTGAGAGATCCATTTGGGCATTATTTATGATTCAGGTATTTTGGTTAGATTGGTTATGATTTAGGTTTTTTGGTTAGGAGTAGTTTTGTTTAATTTATGTAAATAGACGGGTTAGAATTGGTTTAATCTCTTACTCTATTGTCTTCTTTAGGTTTGCTATCAATTTAGGGATTTGAGATATGGAGATAGAGTTCGGCACAACTCCGTGACTAACATAATCGGAACTAACAACAGACCGACGAAAGGTACGTATCAATTTTCTGTGTTCAGATATGAACTTAAATTCGGATGTTCATTCTCTTTCTTTAGATGTTTTGTTGTGAATATTAATTCTTACGGCATGATCTGCATTCAGAAATGCATAATAGTGAAAGCTTTTCAAACTTGACAGAACCAAATCACAAATGCATCCTATATAGATCCTTATCACTTTTTTAATCTTTGTGCTTCTAAACTTTCGTTTGTTTAATTAATGACTTTTCAAGCTCTTTGAATTGCTGCCTCTCCTCTCATTTTACTGTTTTCTCTACCAGAAAATGAAAAACCCATTCCTTCTTTGATATCTAAAATTTCAAATACAATTATAAATCATTTTGTTCATTTACTCTATTCCTGTTTCAATTGGCTTTGATTTGCACGTTTTAGCCAGCTTATGTCTTTATAAATTGATTTCTTTAGCCAATTCTCTCTTCTACTTAATTTACATCTTTACTGCTACTTTTTGTTATTCGAATTTGAATTAAAATCCGGATGTTTATTCTGTCTCTTTCAATGTTTTGGCCTCAGATTATAATTTTAGTTTTTCCTACTTTATTAATATTGAAAGTTCAAATAGTGTAAAAACACCCTTGAACGTTTAGATTCCCAATTTACAATTTAACCAATTCAAACTTTATGTCAAACAACTAGTGTGCAGAAAATGAACAAAAGCTATAATATAGAATTGGAAAAACTATCTAAGCCAAATTAAAAACACAACCCACAACAGATAATAAAAGGCAAAGATAAAAGGGAAGGAAGATGCAAACACAAAGACAACACGCGATGTGTTATCGAAGAGGAAACCGAAGCCCTCGGCGTAAAACCTCTCCGCCGCCCTCCGAGCGGTAAACAATCCACTAGAAAATGTAGTTGGGATACATGGACAGCAATAGACCCTCCAAGCCTAATCTACCCAGTGCACCTAAGCCCTCCAAGCTTCTTGCTCCAACGAGGTTGCGCCGAACCTTTTTCTTTTCTAGCTTCCCGGATTCTGCTACTAGACCATAGCATCAACCAATAAAGATTGGTTCCTTCCTAACTGCTTCCCAGAACACCAAACAACCCTCTCACAGTAATGGATATGGTGAGAACAAGGTTTTGGTAAAAAGCCTCTCAAGGGTTTGGCAATGGAGAGGAAGAGAGTTGAGGAATTTGAAGAGATACTTATGTAAAGATTGTAGATGAATCAATCTTGTTTTACTCTAGGGTTTCTCTCTCAAAATTCTCTCTGGAAGCTCTCTCTCATTTGTGGGTATAAGGGGTATTTATACTGAGGTGAGAGGAGAATGTGAAACGTCAGATTTTTCAAAACAGGGCTGGCTCGTGGCTTGGCCTCGCGACTTGACTAAGTCGCGAGATCCAGTCGCGAGATAACCGTATGGCCAGTTGTCCTGTTTTGTCCTGTAGTGCTCCAGCTAGCATGACTGTTCACCTTCTGGCATGCTTGGCACGTGTGCTGCGTCTGGCGGCTTGCAGCCGCGAGTCACCCGCGAGATTAAGCCGCGAGTCTCTGTTTTCTTGCACACTCTTGAGCCATCTTTACTCTATCTCACTCACTACCCTTACAACAAGCCCACCTAAATACAGGGTTACTAAATGCTGAAATACAAGCAAATTTGGCACGGAATAAAGCCAATTAGATGGTTGAATAAATTCAACCTTACAAATATTATAATCTTTTCCAAATTGGAATTATTATATTCTTTGATTATTTACTACCTTCTTTGAAATTGAAAATTATAGGTAATACTAAACAAAGGTGCACAATGTCATCAGAGACAATCTAAGTCATTATTTGTTCTGCATTCATAGGGATAGGTAGTTGGTAAAAGAAAAAACGGCCAAATAAAACCTCTCCCTCCTTCCAATTGTTAATTTGACACCCATTCTATTTCGCTTCTTTTCTGCAGCACCTATATCCAAGGTCAGCATTTTGTTACTTGATGTGTTATACACTTTATTTTGATGCTTTCTTTTTGATTTATTGTAATCCTTTTTTTTTTTGGGAGTGGCATCATGGGGTTTAGTCCTTGAATATGCGTAGGAAAAAATATGTTTGTCGTTCAATAATGGTTGATTTCTTAGCATTTAATTTTTTTCAATGTTTGTAGGTTTTGCTGTTTGGGCTGCTCTGAATAAGTATATGATTCATAAAGTATTTCATGTTCACATAATTTTTCATATGTGCATGCATCCAGCCTTTGGTGTTAGTTTTTGAGTTTTTATTTAAAATTTTGCTTTGCAACTCAATGAAAAGATAAAAAGAAGGTAATGGGCTGATTTTATATTGATGAGTAAATACTGTTTTGTTGCATTACTGAATCAAGATTTAAGGTTTGGCTACCTTTTTCCCTAATTTCCTTCCTTTTTTTTCCCAATTTCTTGAGCTTTGTTTTGTTTAGTTTCATGAACTGATTATGTTCTGTCGATGGCTGCATGCTAAAGGATTACTAAATCAAAGTTTTTTTTTTTTTGGGAGTGACATGATTTGGAGGTAACAATAGATGAAGCTTTGCCTTTGTTGTTTTTCTTCTTGATATTTAATTTAACTATTATTTTTTTATTGGTATATATCTCTGATTTACTAGAATGCTTATTTTGTTTTTGTTTTATTTTTTTGGAGCATCTTACGCTTTCCTTTTGCTTTAATAATAATTTCTCATATATTTCAGAATTGTTCTTGTAAGCGACTAAATTTCTAGTTTGAAATAAATCAAACAAGTAAAATAGTTTCACAAATGCGAATTTGTATTGATGATTGTGTGGTACAATTCTCTGTGATTACAAAAGAGTTATCCTTTGATTTGATCTCCCCGAAAGATTTGCTGATTAGAATTGTGGTAATGTGATTTTGACTTGAACACCAAATATCCTTCAATTTGGCTGAAGGATGGATCGAAGATCTTTAAAACGGAATTACAATGAATCTGTGGCTATGAGCTTGTTAGAAAGTCTTTGTTCTTCATGTTCTTCGTGTTCTTTGTGTGTTCTTCGTCTTCGAAGGTTTGTGGTGGAAGTTCTTTGGGGCTTTAGAGGCTTGAATCCTTTGAGCTTCACTGATTTGTGATTTCTTGAGGTTTTTGGAGGCTTTTGAGCTTGATTCCAATGAACTTTGAGATCTAGGCAGATAGTTTGGATGATTCTGCTTTGAATGTTCTTCGTATTTAAAGGTTTGTGGTGGAAGTTCTTCGGGGCTTTGGAGGCTTGAATCCGTAGAGCTTCGCTGATTTGTGATTTGTTAATGTTTTCGGACCTTTGAGCTTGATTCCTGCAAACTTTAGGATTTAGGCAGACGGTTTGGATGATTCTGCTTCGAATGTTCTCCGATTTTTGGGTTGAAGTTCTTGAAGGCTTTGAGGCTTGATTCCTGCAGAGCTTCTGTACTTTTGAGTGCTTCTGAATCTTCTCTGATTCTGCTTGTGCTTCAGATGGCTTGGTTCCCCCCTTAAATGCCTTAGGAAGGCTTCTATTTATAGGAGTTTAGAGGTGGGTGAGCGACACGTGGTGGAGTTTGATTGGTGACACATGTCACAGCCTGATCGGTCTGCTTGTGTCATCGCTTACACGTGCTGGATTGCTTGTGTCATCGCTTACACGTGCGAGGCTGCTTGTGTCATCGCATACACGTGCGAAGCTGCTTGTGTCATTGCTTACACGTGCGCTGATGCGTGATTGGTTTTTGCATGACACTTGGCAAATTTCTGTTGGTTTCTGAGTAGTGATAGCAAAACCTAGTAGCAATACGTGGCGCTTTGTAATTGACTGTATTTTGTGGACTTGGTAACGTGACGTGTCAGCTTGTGATAGGTCGGGAATTTTCCCTCTCTACAAATGCCCCCTCGAGACTTGTTCACGCACATAGTTTTGGAGAGTGGTGTGGGGATGAGTTTCGAAAACTGGTTTTTACACTTGACATTTTAAGTGAAGTAGTTGAAGGTGGTGGAGCTTTCAGTAGGATGAGATAATTTCCGAAGAGTAGACCCACCCATATGAAAGACTTTGATGAGACCGAAAAGGGGTCTGCCAGTATTTGAATGTACTTGTGTGACCGAGCCTTCTCAGCATAGTTTAAGTTGAAGTAATTTCAAAAGAGTGTTTTATGGTATTTGAAGTGGGTTGGTGAGACTGAAAGTTATTTGCAAGAAGTTGGATGTACTTGCAAGATTGAATTATTTCAGCAGAGGTTAAGCTGAGGTAATTTCAGAAGAGTATTTTGGATCGTTGGCGGCGATCACAGGGTGTAGAAGATGGGGAAGATGAGAGAATGGTGGCTGGGTACAGCATGCAGAGTCATGGGGCTAACCTTGTGTTTTTAAGAAGTCCAGGCGAAGTAATTTCCGAAGAATATACCTTGGATTACGGCGAGGACATGTGGGAAAGTGGTTGAATGCACATGTGTAATTGTTTCACTCAAGTTAAGTTGAGGTAATTTCAGAAGAGTATGGATTCTGGTGATGCTGGTGTTGGTGGTGAAGAAGACGGGGATGAAGCAAAGTGAATGAGTGAAACATACACCACCATGGCCCTGACCCCGTACATTGGGGACCCTCTGGTGTAGGTGTCTCTGGGAAGTACACCTTGGGATCCGAGACTGACTGCATGCTGAATGAGGTTCGTCGGTAAGTCATAGAATGTGCATGCATGATGGGATCATGCCGACAGACGTTAAGTTGAAGTAATTTCAGAAGAGTACTTTCTGAAATACTTCAAGCTGAATTTAAGTTGGAGTAATTCCAGAAAATGTGTTTCGAGGTACCAGCAATGATGACCTTTGGGTCCCACAGTGGTGGGGACATGGAATAAGGCTTTGGTGACCATTTATCGGCACCAAAGGCTGAATTCTGATGAGCTGGTGCCTTGGAGGTTGTTTTAAGTGTTGGATGGAAGACAATTTGTAAGATACCCCAACACTTTTTACCATCTTCACCTACTGCCACTTGTTGGAAAAGCACAGAAAAATGAAAGATGGAGCTAACTTGTGATTCTGGTCTTAGAAACCAGTCAAGTTGCTGTTTGTTCCGAACCACTGCTTCTGCTGGAAGACCAAGAAATTGGAGAGAGACTACGGGAGCCCTGAGGTTAGGAACAAGTGTGTCTGCTGGACTTGGATTTCCTGGCCAACCAAGTCCAAGGAAGCATGGAACCACAATGCAGACCTTGTTATGAGTAATTTTATGAACAAATATGGTCGTTAAGGGAAAAAACAAAATTTGTTTGGATCTTAAAACTGCAATGATGTTGTAAATAGGGTTTCGATCGAACCATGAGAGGGTTGATCTCGAACCGATTATGAATCAACATCGGTTGCTAGGTGTTGAGAATAATGAGGCCATAGTGAGAAATGGCTGTGAAAAGGAGGACTTGAAAATCTGAAAGAAGTAAATCTTCATTTCATGATTCAGTGATTTTTTTTTTTTTTTTTTTTTTTTTTTTCCGGATGAGTTCTTAATGAATCAGACCCTCCTATATATAGTAGAGAGACGAAGAATGGTAGATAGGGAGTTGAGAATGGTAGTTGAGAATTTTTGGTGAGAACGGTAGATGGGAACGGTAGGTGGGAATGGTAGGCACCGAACGGGAATGGTAAGTTGGAGACTGGTAGGCACCGAACGGGAATGGTAGGTTGAACTAATGACCCAGTGTAATTTCAAGTTCGAGACACACTTGTGAGAGTTCATTTGTATTTTGAGAGGGAAGTCTTGATGGAGTCTGGAGAATAACCCTGAGAGGATCCCAATTAAATGGATGAATCCCAAATTTTGATCTCAGGAGCTTAAGTTTTGGACACTGCTAGTACTTCAGAGAAGTGGGTCAGATTGGTGGTTTTCAAGTCACGAAAAATTGAGCAAGATAAGTCTGGCTTGAAAATCTTGACTTTAAGTCGATTCCAACATAAAAGTCAACTACCTTGGAATCGAGTCATTTGTGCAATTTCCGAGTCTCAAATGATAGAACGGACTCCAAAATCAGAATGTATGCGAAAAATTGAGCAAGATAGGTCCATCTTAAAAATTTTGACGTTTGGTCAACATTTGCACAAAAGTCAACTTTTTGGAAATTGGACGTTTGCACAATTTTCGAGCCTCGAATGAAGAAATGGGTTCCAAAATCGGAATGTACTCGAAAAATTGAGTGGGACAGGTCCGTTTTGAAATTTTTGACTTTTTGGTCAAGGTCAAAGGTCCATTTGGTCAAAGTATTTTTTTTTATTTATTTTTTTTTTCAGGTAGTTCGGACCGGGTCAGATTTGTGGGTCGGTCCGGGTCAAACCGGGTCGTCTGGACAAAAGGGTCAAACCGGTTAGTGGATAATGACGTCATCGTGACGTCATCATGTTGGAGGGGAGCGTGTGGCGCGTGACTTATCCTTATCGGCGCGTGTAAGCGCGTGAACCGACCCTAGCGATTACCGGACCCTCTGGTGGCGTGTGGCGGCGCGTGACAGCTCTTTTGGTCCCGAAATTTCTGGGTTTTGTCGATCTAAGGCCGTAGAAGATCATGGTTTTGTCAGTTTTGTGAAATCATAGGCAGATTTGCATAGATTTGAAGGAGTAGGCCGCGGGTCGTTTGCAAGATCGTGGCTTCGCTTGGGGGCGCGTGGAAGCGCGTGGCAGGACTTTTGGGGTTGATTTTCCTGGGTTTTGTAGATCGGAGGTCGATGGATCTTGTGGTGGCATTGGTTTTGTAAAATTCTTCTTAGATTTACGCAAACTTGAATGAGAAACCCGCGGGTCGTTTGGGAATTTGTAGCCGTGCGTGGCGATGTGTGGTGGCTCCGTTGCTGAAGATCTTTCTGGGTTTTGTACATCAAAGTCCTTAGAAGATTTCTGTGGGTTGATTTTTTGTAAAATCTTGTCAGAAATTTTAGAAATCCGGAAGAGGTGTCGGCAGGCATTGTTAAACTTGTTGCCATTTTAGACTTTTTAGTCCACTCTACGCTGGCTGCTCTGTCAGGAGGGTGACTGCGTTTAGACTTGAGGGTCAAAAGGTAGATGGTGAGCCGCCATTTTTTTGTTTCTCTGCATTAAATGCCATCTTTTATTTTCAAAATTCGGTGCAAATTTCCTTGACTTTGAGTGCATTCGAGTTGCAAAATATGACTTTAAGAGATTTTTTTTTTTTTTTTTTTTTTTTTTTTTTTTTTGTCTATTATCTCAGAAGTTTTCTATATAAAGCCACCCGGGGTATGCATTAAAACGTACAAATAGTTTCCAGTGGGTAATATCTTCAAGTGTAGAGAAATTATGCAGAGAAATATATATACATATATATATATATATATTTTTTATGCTTTGTTTGTACTAACTTTTTTTTTTTTTTTAGGCTAGTGATTGAAACTGAAGCACTCTTTCTTTCTTTTTCTTTTTTTTTCTTTTTTTGTTTTTGAGGCGTGCCATGAGATTTTCTTTTAACAAATTCTTTATTGTTGTTTGTTTTTGTTATGCAGCATGCTTTTCTTGGCAATTAAGCTGCACCAATACTTGTCTTTTCAACACAGCCATCTCAAGAATCTTTGCAATGCAGCCACGTCAAGAGTCTTTGCAACAAAGCCACATCAAGAGTTTTTGCAACGAAGTCGTGCTAGCATTTGTCCTTGTATTGAAACCATGCCAAAATTCATCTTTGCCATGAAACACTATTTGCACCGAAGCCATGCCAACGTTCATTTTTGTCATGAAGCCACAACAACACTTCACATTAGCATTTGCACTCGCATTGAAGTTGCACCATCATTTGCATTGAAGCCGTGCCAACGTTTATCTTTGTCATGAAGCCACAACAACACTTCACATTAGCACCGAGGCCATGCCAACACTTCATTCGCACCGAAGCCGTGCCAACATTCAACACTTCATTCGCACCGAAGCCGTGCTAACATCCATTTTTGCCATGAAGCAATATTTGCACTTATATTGGCATTGCACCAATATTCAGAGGCAACATAGCTCAGACATTGCGGATGCATAGCACCGTAGCCAGAATTCAAGATTTTGGTGATGCCAACAAGACGTTGAAGATTCAAGGAGTTGCCAACAAAATCCTGAAGATGCAAGGAAATGCCAACAAAACCTTGAAGTTTCAAGAAGCTCCCATCAAAACTTTGAGGATGCAAAGAGATGCTAACAAAACCTTGAAGATGCGAGGAGAATACCACCAAGACTTTGATATTGCACGAACATGCCCTTAGAGGAGAGATGATGCAACACTAACTTCGGATATATAATCTATCATCATTCCGGAGGAAGTTGATGTCGTCCAGATTTCAGAGACATGATGTGAAACGACACCACTCAGAAGGGAGATGATGTGGTCCAAATTTCAGAGCTATGAAGTGGCATAACTTCAGAAAAGAGACGATGTAGTTTAGACTTGCAAGGTATAAAAGGATGTCCCCAGGAGATAAGTGATGCAAAGCATACTTCAGAAACGTGGGAGAATGTCCATAGAAGACGGACAATGCCATGAAGACTTCATTTCTTGCAAAAGAAGTTGGAGATTTTATTTTACACCACAACCAAGCATCAACTTATGTTTAACATCATTTCAAGGAAAGCTAAGCAATGTCAACTCCTTACAGTCTTCATCTTCGACTACAACGATCTTTAATCATCCTATTAAGCAGTTGACTGTCTTTAAGCAATGCCTTGCCAACCAAAGGGACCTCAAAAGCATATTGATGACCGTTGAAAAACTCTTCAAGCTAGACTGGCAATCCTTCTTCTTTTCATGTGATTGAACTTAGTGATAAGTACTAAGCTGCCTACGTACCCCGGAGAGGGATTAAGTCATCACGTTGTTCAACATTTTTTTTTTTTTTTGATGACTTCTTTTTTTGATGATTTTTTTTTTTTTTTGGATAATTTCTTTTTGGATGATTTTTTTGTTTGTTTTTTTTTTGTTTTTGTTTTTATTTATTTATTTGTTTTTGTTTTTGTTTTTGTTTTTGTTTTTTTTTTTTGAAGAAATTTTTTTTTAGTGCATGACTGAACTCAGCAAAAGATACTAAGTTGCCTACGTACCCTCGAGAGGGATCAAGTCATCACGTAGTTCAAAATTTTTTTTATTTTTTTTTGCTTTTCTTTTATTATAATTTTTTTTATGTGTTTTTTTTTTTTTTTTTTTTTTTTTGCAAAAAGGGGGGCGCAATGTGTAATAGTGGGTATCACCACTGATCGAACCCGAGACCACCTCAAGGGTGACATAGGCATCCAACCACTACGCTACACTCGCAATTGGTGACATGGAGAGGGATTAATTTCTCCTTATTGGTACGCTTTCAAGGGTAATGGGAAGACATCATGTACTCTTGCAGCGCTACAGTGGGCAGTTTAAACTCTTACCAAGGAGCAATCCTTGATTTTCAAGCATAGAAGTGTTTGAGGAACTTCCCATTGATGGGGCCGATCCTTATGCCATCATCATTGTCGATCAACTTGTGAGCTTGGTTGGTGTTTGCCCCCTGTTTGAGAGTTGGAAGTACATCACAAGCAACGATCACATTGTTTGACCCGACAACTTCATCCAAGTCTAAATCAATCTTGTTTTCTTTGGCAAGCTTCATGATTTGTTCTTTGAAGACGAAGAATTTTTGGATTGGGTGGCCAATGATGCGATGATATTTACAGTAGTTAGGGTCATCAACTTTCCCCATGTCTTCTGGCTGCTTGCATTCTGGCAATTCAATAAGCTTCAATTGCAATAGTTGTTCTAAGATGTTTGGCACATCTTCATCAGGGAACGGATATACTTTTTGCTCACGTTCCTTAAAAGTCAGACGACGCACTTCGTTCTTTTGCCATCCTTCAAGTTGTTTTTCATTTGCATTTGCTCCTCTTCTTGGAACCTTGACTTCAGCAGTGTTAACAACCATTGGGTCTTTGAGGTTGCTTTTTGCATTCCTTTCATTCCTCCTTACTTCCTTTCTACTTTCCTCAAGTATGGGAGGGTTTGTACTTCCATGGCTAGAGATACTTAATTCCATGTCATGTGCACGAGTTGCTAACTCTTCAAATGTTCGAGACTTTATCCCTTGAAGGATGTAAAGAAGTTCCCAATGCATGCCTTGGATGCACATCTCTACAGCAGAAATTTCAGAAAGTCTATCCTTGCAATTCAAGCTCAAAGAACGCCATCGATTGATATAATCGACCACCGGCTCATCCTTCCATTGTTTGGTATTGGTAAGCTCCATCATACCTACCGTACGTCGTGTGCTGTAGAATCGATTGAGGAACTCTCTTTCAAGTTGTTCCTAACTATTGATTAACTCAGGTTCTAAGTCTGTATACCAATCAAAGGCATTCCCTTTCAGTGAACGGACAAACTGCTTTACAAAGAGGCCTCTTTGAGTCCCTGCATTCTCACAAGTTTCTACAAAGTGAGCAATGTGTTGCTTAGGATTTCCTTTGCCATCAAACTGCAAGAACTTGGGGGGTTGATACCCATTTGGCATTCTCATGTTGTCGATGCGCTTTGTGTAGGGTTTTGAATATGTGAGAAAACTTGTAGAAGAACCTCCATATTGTGCTCGGATGGTATTTGTTATCATGTCTTGTAATTGTTGGACTGACAACAAAGCAACCGAAGTAGATTGTTCTTGTTGGGGAGTGTTTTCAATTTCTCTCCCTTCGTCATCCTTTGCAGATGTGAATTTAAGACCATGGCTTGATTCACCAAGTTCTTGTACTTCGAGTTTGTTCATTAAAGTTGCAATTTGGAGGTCCTTATCTTCAAGTACTTTTGTGAGAAGGACGACCCTTTGCTCCATTCCAGCCATCTTTTCTTCCATGGTAGAGGTGTTAGTCATCATGACTGACACAACTTCCCAAGATGATAGAGCAAGAAGTGAATTGAAGTGAGCACATGAAATCTCATCTTTTGGGTTCCCTTCGATGGGAGAGAAATCGTGCGACCAACTTCTTATGAAGGAAAAAGGGGATTTGCCCCCATAGTTAAGGTGTTCCAAGGTAGAGATGTCCTTGTTGATGACCTTGTTTCTTGTAAGAGGGTCTAAGGAGATGATTGTCTGGACCTTGGCTTCCTTGGTTGATTGAAGTTGATTGTTTGCTTTAGGTTGGCTACAATTGATTGCACCAATGTAGTTGTTGGTGGTAGCCGTACCAAGTTTAGTTGAAGTAGCTATTGTTGAAGCTTGAATGTTCTTGCTAGAGGCCATTGAAGTTGGTAGCAAGATGATGAAGATTTTTTTCTTTGAAGGAGAATGAGATGAGAGGCAGAGATGTCCCACCGAGCGTGCCAGAATTTGTAAGCAACTAAATTTCTAGTTTGAAATAAATCAAACAAGTAAAATAGTTTCACAAATGCGAATTTGTATTGATGATTGTGTGGTACAATTCTCTATGATTACAAAAGAGTTATCCTCTGATTCGATCTCCTTGAAAGATTTGCTGATTGGAATTGTGGTAATGTGATTTTGACTTAAACACCAAATATCCTTCAATTTGGCTGAAGGATGGATCGAAGATCTTTAAAACGGAATTACAATGAATCTCTGGCTATGAGCTTGTTAGAAAGTCTTTGTTCTTCACGTTCTTCGTGTTCTTTGTGTGTTCTTCGTCTTCGAAGGTTTGTGGTGGAAGTTCTTCGGGGCTTTAGAGGCTTGAATCCTTTGAGCTTCACTGATTTGTGATTTCTTGAGGTTTCTGGAGGCTTTTGAGCTTGATTCCAATGAACTTTGAGATCTAGGCAGATAGTTTGGATGATTCTGCTTTGAATGTTCTTCGTATTTAAAGGTTTGTGGTGGAAGTTCTTCAGGGCTTTGGAGGCTTGAATCCGTAGAGCTTCGCTGATTTGTGATTTATTGATGTTTTCGGAGCTTTGAGCTTGATTCCTGCAAACTTTAGGATCTAGGCAGACGGTTTGGATGATTCTGCTTCGAATGTTCTCCGATTTTGGGGTTGAAGTTCTTGAAGGCTTTGAGGCTTGATTCCTGCAGAGCTTCTGTACTTTTGAGTGCTTCTGAATCTTCTCTGATGCTGCTTGTACTTCAGATGGCTTGGTTCCCCCCTTAAATGCCTTAGGAAGGCTTCTATTTATAGGAGTTTAGAGGTGGGTGAGCGACACGTGGCGGAGTTTGATTGGTGACACATGTCACAGCCTGATCGGTCCGCTTGTGTCATCGCTTACACGTGCTGGATTGCTTGTGTCATCGCTTACACGTGCGAGGCTGCTTGTGTCATCGCTTACACATGCGAAGCTGCTTGTGTCATTGCTTACACGTGTGCTAATGCGTGATTGGTTTTTGCATGACACTTGGTAAATTTCTGTTGGTTTCTGAGTAGTGATAGCAAAACCTAGCAGCAATACGTGACGCTTTGTAATTGGTTGTATTTTGTGGACTTGGTAACGTGACGTGTCAGCTTGTGATAGGTCGGGAATTTTCCCTCTCTACAGTTCTATTAGACTTTGTTTCTTTTAATTTTCTCAGGTTGATAAACTTAATTTATTGGCAGGTTTTCTTAAATGTTGTTGTGGTTAGATTTGTTTATTTTCTTAATTTATTTGTTTTTATTGTGTATGTCTTTGTGTTTTGGATTGAGTGCTTATAGATGCTTTAATTTTATTCATTTATTGTATGAATAGAAGATTACATAATAATGGGTGAAAAGCTTCATGAATTCCATAACTTGGATGTGTGTATAATCTAAAATTTGCTTCAAAAACGTCAAAAGGGTACTAAGCAAAATGCATCAAAGAAAAAAAAATCTGAACTCTAATGTATATACTACCTTACTCTATGAGTCTTTATGTATTACATTATATTGTTAATTTTTTTTTAGTTTCTTTAGAAGAGTAAACTGAATGTACTGTTAAGTTACTATGACTGCCATATTTCCTTTACGAATTATCATATTAAATCTCCAATATACATATGTTTCAGTTTTAAACTGTTTAAAATTTGAAAAATTGGTAATTTTAACAAACTTTCTTATCCTGATATTTCGATAAAATTCAGATTTGTAACATTCACCAGGTGTTCTCAAGAAACATTGCTGGATAAAACTGACAGGTTAGGACAGCCTTACTATCATTCTTATCCTTTTGACTCCTACTCTTTTCAATTCCATATTAATATGATAAAATTTATTCAATTCGTCATTGAAGTTGGCTCCATTTTTGCCTCCAATGGTGAAAGAAAAATCAAAATAGATACTTATCAAAGAACATTGAACCATATTTAAAAGCTGATAGGTGTTAGTGATCACAATGAAAAGATGGAGAATTTTCTTTTTCATATTAATCTGTATTAGTGCTTTTTAAGTATTTTCTTTTGGTTCAAACACAAGCTTCTGATATGTGAGTGTATATTTATGTTAAAGCTCCTGCTATATATTGATCATAGATTAAGAAAGGTGAATGAAGAAAAGCACCAGCTATATTGACCTATGCTGTAGATAGATACTTTAATAAAGAAAGGAGGAGGGTAATGACTGTTGTTTATCGATTTTTGCTGAAAAGTTTACTGAGTATAAAAGTAATTGCATTTTCTTCAATGATCAAAATGAAACTCATGTTTTCAACTTGAAAGATAGTAGCTTTAGAGATTTACAGAATATCCATCCAGCTTGGCTTTTCTCAAATTTTCTTTAGGCATATGTAAGGTAGTACACTTCCAAAGTTTCTTATTGAGTTAAAATAAAGGAAAACATTATGAAAGTGTATGTAAATGATGCTGACAAAATGTGAATAGGTACAATTTTGCTGCTAACAAAATGCATCCATCTGGGTCTTCAACACCAGTTGATGGTGCCTAGTTTATCTCACCTGCACTGATTCAATTAAAATCTGCCATTTTAGAATCTCAAGGGAGTCTGTTACCTCCACAAGCAGCATTAACTTCAGTTGAAATTGAATGTTATAGATTTTTTTTTTTTTCCTTTGATTTGGTTATGAACTAAGAAATATAAGTTAGTTTTGATTTAAGCTTTTGGGTTGGGTTAGTTGTATAGTGAAAAGGCATGTCTATTTTATTTCAATGTAATTTGTCAGGCTCCTAAGTAAATACCACCAAAGTTCAAAATGTGAAGTTGTATTTCTATTGTACAATTTTATTATATTTTCACTTTGACACTTGATTTGCTGTCATTTTTAAAAGCATGATCAAATGATTAAAATAAATAGAGTAAGAAGTATGATGTGTTGAGATTTGAATACAAAGTAGATTTACCTGCTAAGTTGACCATTATTTTAAGTTATGTGTGTTCAGCTATCTACATAAGCTCATTAGATTATTGTATATGTAAAAAATGCTGTGTAGAGTCAATTTTGGTGAGTAGGCACAGTTTTGCTGCTAGCAAAATTGAAATTGAATGTTACAATTTTTCATTTTTCATTTTTTAATTTTTTTTCTCCTGGGTTGTGATGACTGAGAGTCTTTAGAATGTATAGTGATAATAATTTCTCTTCTACTTATGAGATTTCAAATGATCCCGCGCATTGCGCGGGTTAAACACTAGTATAAGTAATAACACACCCCAAAAAAAAAAATATATATATATATATATATATATATATATATATATATATCTTATGAACTTCCTGGCAATTCAAATGAGGGTCCCATAAAAAAAAAAAAAAAACCAATTCAAATGAGGTTGTTCCTATATAAAAAAAAAATGAAGTTGTTGTGCACCGAGAGACCAGGACAAGTCAATTGCTTAAAATCTTGATAATGTAGTTTAAGTTTATTTTATTTTTATTTTTTTAGAAGACCTTCTTCAATAATGTAGTTCAAGTTGATCTTATAATTTCTTTTTCAAAAAAAAAAGTTGATCTTATAATTTCTTCTAAAATTAAAAAATAAAAATGAAAAAAGAAGTATCAAAGTATTACTAATATTTATTACAACTTATCAAAAAGAATCTACTCAAAAAAAAAAAAAATTATCAAAAAGAAATTGCTTTTAATTATGCCAAAAGAAATAAATAGTTTGGAATAAATTTAAAGCAGTCCTTATTGTAGACCAAAACTAAAATTTAAAGTTTTCCAACTAAATACAAAGCAAATAAAAATATGAAAATAGATGAAAATAAAGGTAAAATAAAGCCATTGGTACTTGCTAGTCGGTAGGATGATCACATGCTTGCTTAAATGGACCACGAAAGTAAGGCAAAATAAGAATTAGTCGAGAGTAAAATGTGATGAGTAATAGACAAAGAATAATAAAAGTAGCAATGGTTAAAGTATTTAATTAAAATTAAAAATAATATGAAGAGTGGAGATTTTATTTATGATATGAAAAAAAATACCTGAAAAAATTATTGTATAGTGTAGATCTTGTTCTTCAAAATTCTCCATGGTGAAATTGAGAGAGGAAGAAATGTGAAGATATGCATTTGTGCCTTAACCTTGATTTTTTGAATCTGAAGTTTGTATTGGAAACAAAAGTAAATTAATGGAGAGTGGTGGTTGTTCCTCTATACTACTATTTAAGAGGCTTCCGCTATTTGGATTCCTTATTTTTTTTAGTTCAAAAATACCTCTACACCCCTATGTTTAAGTAGAGACAAAACTAAAGGACAATCCGGTAAAAGTGCAACTTTAATTTCCACTAAAACATTGCCTAAAAAATATGACCACTCTCCTGTTAATTTTCAAATTGCTTTATCTACTTATAAATTAAATACTCAAAGTAAAAATTATATATATAAAATAAAAACACAAAGTTTTTTTTTGGCTAAAAAAAAGCCTCATCGTACTTGCAAAGCGCATGTGATGAGGCTAGTTTAAGTTGTAAATTTGGAGAAATAAATAAAAAAACTGCTAAGGATAATAACAACAGTTTTTTTTTAAAAAAAAAAAAAAAATACTCTTAACTCTCTTCTCAAAAAAAAAAAAAAAAAAAAAAAAAAAAAACTCTTAACTCAACTTGACAAATTGGGTTTATTTTTTATAGAATTAAATGTGCATAAAAATATATGAGAGAGAAATAGAAAAGAAAGATTTTATAAGTAGACTAAAATTTAGGATTTTAAAACTAAATACGTTTACTTAGATAAGTGAAAAAGAGTAGTAGATAATTGGATATTCTTTTAACTACATGAGATAATCTCATAAAAATAAATAAATAAATAAAAACTAAATGGGATGATGGGATGAGGATAAAAGGTTTTTTTTTTTTCTTCTATTTTTTTTAAAAATAGTCGTATAGAAAAACTTGCGGTAATTTTTTTTTTTTATAAGACTTGTGGCAATTTCATTTGGAAATTAGGAAAAAAAAGAGAGTACATTATTGGCAAAAAAAAAAGCAATTTTATTTTTATTAAAATATAGGAGTTTTTAAAATCAGTAATTATATATATTTAATCCTATTATTTAAAATTTACATACCGGTAAAGTTGAGAATATTTTGGGCATCAAAATTGAGCATCCCAAACAAGGAAAACCCCTTGAGGTTCTTGTGAACTTTTTCTTGACTAGATTTCTTTGAAAGTCTAACTAAATTCAATTTAGTTTTCTTCTATATCTTTTTAGATCATAGATAATATTTGACTAAATTAGATCCATCGGTCCAAATTTCTATGTAAGTCTATCTTTACTTAATTTATTTTTCTTTTAAAAAAGAGTTGAAATTTGGATTATTTTCATTAATGAATTCATATTTTGGCTTAATTTTTTTGTCAAATGTTTTAATTATTATATATATTTTTTATTTTTTTTATGTGTAATACTAATATATTTGTTCTTAGAGGCTAAAGCACATTATAATTAGAGACATTACTCAAGTTGTATAAGTTAGGGTGTTAACCACTTGAATAAAATCAACACTAAAATAGATTATTAAATATTAAAATATGACTAAAGAATGAAATTTCTTTTAGGTGTACAAATACAATTGATTTTTTTATCTTTAGTTTGGAATTAATTATTTTAGGATAACTTTATTTATGCAAGTATTATAAAAGATTTAACTACTTGATTCAAATCACCCCTCATTAATAAATAGGGAATTATTAAAAAAAAAAAAAAGTAGAAAAGTTTTATTGATCATTTTAATTAGAGATATTATACATAAGAACAAATATACAAAATTATTCATTTTATATAATAATAATCATCTATTTAGTTAGAAATGAGTTTTAAATTATGTAATAATAACTCATTTATTTATTATTCCTCAATATACATACATACATACATACATATATATATATATATATATAAAGAAAATTCATCACTAAAGTCGTGCAATGTACAACTTCTATCTCTCAAGGTTTGTGGCTAGGGTTTTTTCTCAGAAGTACTTTTCAACATCTGTGGGTAATGTGGGTATATATAGTGTAGGTACAGAAAGTGTGTATCAGAAATGACGGTCTGGCAAAACAGAATGTTTTGCGGGTATCTCGCGGGAAGGCCTTACTCGCGAGACACTCGCGAAACACAGCTGCTTCCATCCTGTCCTAACTCTTTGCATTCCAGTCATGTGCAAGGCACATGCATCACTTCGCGGGATGCTTACTCGCGAGCTACCCGCGAAAACACTTCAGTCTTCAATTTGCCTTGAGTCTTCACACTCTCTCTCTCTCACACACAACCCTTACAAATAAATCCCACATGAAATACAGGGTACAAAAGATTGAACAGAATTACAATCAAATTTGGCACGGAATTAAAGCCAACAAAACACATAGTTGTAAATTACAACTTTACAATCTCTCTTTTCCTCAACCGAAAATCACTATCCCTAATCTAAATATAATTTCTAAAACATTCATTTGCATAGCAACAATAAAATTGTAAATATATATATATATATATATAAATTCTAAAGAACTAGGGGGCTTGGCCCCCCTTGGGTCCCACCTAGTTCCGTCCCTGCTATCACTGATAATAATAAAATAAAAGTTTTTTTAAAAAAAATAAGAAAAAAAGTTCAATTGCTAAGTCGGCATCCTATTAAAGCACTAGTATTGGTGGTGCTAAAAAGCTATATTGCTATTTTTAGCACCACCAAATACCAAAATGTGACTATATTGGTGGAGCCAAAGCCATATTTTTTAGCTTCATAGCTACAGTGCACAGCTACTTTTGGCTGTGCATTATAGCTCATATGTAAAAAAAAAAATATATTATTAAATTTTTGTGTTCACACTATTTTTTAATAAAATATCTATTTTTCTCTTCAATTCTTCTCATTTCCCGTTGCCCTCTCTCTCCTCAGACTCCCTCCTTTTTCTTCTTCTTCCTCCCTCCACCTTTGCCGATTTGTTGCTCGCCGACTCGTTGCCCAACCGCCAGCCATCTCGTCGACCCACAAATCCATCTTCCCAGACCCATCTCGCTGAGACCCATCTCCCCAGACCCATTTCGTAGAGCCCCGTCTCCCTAGACCCATCTCTTTTCTCTCTTTGCTTAGATCGGAATTTGGGTGATTGGGTTTTTTTTTTTTTTTTTGTTTTTGTTTTTTTTTTTTTTTTTTTTGTTTGATTAATTTTTGGTTGATCTTTGCTCATATAGGAATTTGGGTGTTTGATATTTTATTTTATTTTATTTTTGTGGCTTTGGTGGCTGTGGTGGTGGTTTGGTGGCTATAGTGGTGGTTTGGTTTGTTTTGTTTTGTTTGGTTTTGTTTTGTTTTGTTTTTTTTTTTTTTTTTTTTTTTGTGTGGGTTTGATTATGACTATGGGTTGTGGTTGAAATGGTGGTGGTTTGGTAGCTGTGGTTGTGGTTGTGTTGGGTGGTGATTTTTTTTTTCTTGTCATGGACTATGGTTGAGGTTGTTGCTGGTGGAGGTGGTTGTGGCTGGTTGAAAACTTTTTTGTGGTGGATATTTTTTTATTTTATTTTAATGAATTTTTTATATTACTTTAATCAAATGGCTAAAAATATAGATTCATTGATGTTGGGTGTATTGTAAAGTGAGAAGGTAAAATAGATAAAGTAGCTTTTTGTGGAGCCATATTACTAAATTTATGGCTCCACCAATGTGGATGCTCTAATAGGGCAAAAATTTACTTTGGTCCTTCAATTATTCATTGCGTCAAATTGTCAATGTTGCCCAGTGGCATGGCAGTCAAGTTCTGTGTCTTGCTGTCCAAGAATAATCACCTTTGCCGTCCTTTGAAGTTGCAAAATAGATGTTTCAACAGAAATTATTAGTGAAATGTTTGTAGTACTGGCTTGGCCAATCTGGTATATGCATAAACAAACAGCGTGCTAAGGAATAGGATTAAATTCCTGACAACATGCAACAATTTAAGCTATATATATATACACAATTTAAGCTTGTCAAGGGTTCTTTTTACATTTCTTGTACCTTAGATACGCGTCTTGATGTTATTGGATAATGCTTAGTCTAGGCCTTTTTCTAAGAAGGAAGTTAGGTCTGGCGCTCCGAGGAATGGGCTCCAAAGTACCATTCCATTGTTGCCAGTTTGTGCGCAAATGTTGAGTCCAAAGTCGAAGGGAAGACGCTGCAAGGTGGGCTTATCCTTTGTTTTTGCCACAGAAGGAACTTTTCTCAAGTTTCTACCACAGGATTGACTTTTTTGCTGTGCAGTAAAACTTTCTACTACAGAATAAAGCTTTCTGCTGCGCAGTAAAGCTTTCTACACTTTTCTGCAACATAAATGACTACTCTTCACTTTTTACTGCAGAAATACTTTTCTACTTATTGCACATAAACAAATCTAAAACCCAAAGAAAATACCCATCAAGCAAATGTTAGTTTACATGGGTTAGCATATTCTCAAATATATACATACATATATTCGTAAATACACTTATACGTATTCACATATACATATGTAAAATATATGGCAGAACATGAGCCACAATGTATACATGTGCGTATGGCAGAATAATGATTGGTTCATGTCTAGAGTAAAGCACGTAATAATAAAGAAATAAGAAAGTTTTAGCAGAAAAGGTTTAGCTAGTACAATAGCTAACACGATAAAATAAAAATGTGCTATAGCAGAATAACTAGTATAGCAAATGAAGATACTACAGCAGGACAACTGATGTAGTGAACGTGGTAAAAAATGTGCTACAGCAGAATAACTAAATACAACAGATATAAGTTTTAACGAGTGAAATCAAATATATTTGCAATCGAAATCAAATATTGAATCTTCCCACAGAATAAGTAAACCAAGAAGGAACCCAAACCCCAACTTGAACAACTTTGTCATAGGCTTTTACCATCAAAGTTGTACATTTTGAAGAATAGGCCTAAATGGCTACTAGCTATTACTTTTGCGTACTTCAAAGAGTGGGTTTTCTAAAAGGGAGGGAAAAGATAGTCTATTGATGCATGCCCCTATTCCTGCCGTGTTTTCTCTCTTCTTTTTACCAATTTCTTTCTTTCTCTCCATTCTTTTTACTCTTAGTTTCTTACTGCTCTCTTGTTGTGGGTTGTTCCCCCTTTGGTCTTTCATTTTCTTGGGTCCCTCTCTCTGGGTGCCTCCCCCTCTAAGTGCCTCTCTTAGGTGTTACCACTCTCTTACCATGGGTTCCTCCTTTTCATCTATGGTTACCTCCTATTTTTATAGTGAGCTAATTCAATGAGATTTCTCCCTTTTACCCCTAAGGCTTCATCAACTTTTTTTGGTTTGTTCTGGGCATTCCTTCAGGACTACCCACTAACCCATTAGTTGCCCAGCCACTACCACTGCTCAATAGGTTCTCACTCCACCACTACTCATTTCATGACAAAATTCCATTTTGTTTGTTCTTGCTGTATACCTCTACCTCTAGGTTCAAATGGATAAGGATTGGGCTACCTCACCACCTACCTCTATGGCATGCATTAGATGGTCCCAATCATCTACTATCTCTTTTGGGTAAGATACCATCCCAGCAGGGTATATTCCCAAACGAAGTCATGGCTAGAAACCAAATATAAACCCCTTTCCCCCCACCACCAAACCACACCCTTTGAATCCCCTTAACCATGGGCCAACCTCCTTGTATTGGCTTGGCTGGGTACAGGTTGGTGGTGCTCCGACCCTTATGTGCTTGCTCTACTATCTTTTGTTTTTGTCTTCTTTTGTTCCCACGCCGTTTCTACCATAGCAGATTAGCTTTTTTTCATTCTGCTGCGTGTCTTTGTCTTATTTCTTCATGCATTTACTACTGTGTTTGTCATTTCCTTCGGTTTGGCTTTTCTTTCCTTCACGCAATTCCTGTTACTGACACTTCCTGCTGTTCCTTGTTTCTTTTCTTTTCATCGTGTTTCTTCATACTACTTTCATGCCTATCCTTTTGTACAAACGGATTTTGGCCTTTGTGGGCCAAATAATGTTGATTGGATTAGAATGGTCTTGGGCCCAATTTGCCTTGATCTGTTGAAGCCATTCTGCTAAAGAATTGTATTGTACGGTAGATCTGTATTCTGCTGCAGATTTGTATTCTACTGCAGATCTGCATTCTGCTGCAGATCGCTTTCCCTTGCATTTTTTTCTTTGGACCTTTCTTACTGTTTGGTGTTCTTGTTGGGTCTTTGAGCCTTACTTTTCATTGGGCTTTCCTCCGTATGGGCTTTTAAGTCTTGCTTCTTATTGGGCTCTCTTCCTCATGGGCTTTTGGATATGGATTTGCAAAAATGGGCATCAACAAAGCTATATATATTCCAGACATCAGCAGTTTGTAAAAATATTGTAAAATAGTCTGTGTCAGTAGCATTATTCATCAAATTAACTAGGTTGTTGTAGGCTTGTGGCAGTTAAACAAGAGTGGGTCAATGTAGTAACTATGATGTTGGGTTTAGAAAATTGCATTTAAAATAATATTATTATGTTATTAATTCATAATAAATTGTTTCAAAAACAATTATTAATTTGCTTAAAAGAAAGCAAGAACTAGGTTTATGATAATTTTGTATACTAATAATAATTTAGAGTCGTGCTAAGTTGTTAGGGTTTAGTGTGTGCGTGTGTTGTGTTGTAGCTAAATTGTAGGATAGCTGGGCCTCCAGAAGATAGAGAGAGAGAGAGAGAGAGAAGAGAGAAAAGATACAAGAAAGGATAGTAGGACAAATTGTTATTAATCTTCTGATTGATCAATTGTGTTTCCAATTACACCCTTTATACAATCTGTAACTAATTCCCTAACTAACCCTTCCATTCCAACTTTACTAACTAACCTTCCCAACCAGTACTTACTATTTACATAGTTGGCCAATTACCAACTAATTCTAATACAACAATAGCTACAACAGCCCTCACATGAAAGAACTAATGAACTAATCAATTCAATGAAATAACTAATACACACAATCCTAACCACCTTGCCCACAAGGTGTGGGAATTTCTGCTGAAGATCAAATAAATTCTCCCAAGTGGCATCCTCCTTGCTCTCACCTTGCCACTGAACCAACAACTAAGTATTGACTTTGTTCCTCAACTGATGTGATCTGTCAGCCAAAATAGACACAGGTTCAGGGGAAAGGACTAAATCAGCAGACACAGCTGGTAGTGTAGACCTAGGCTGCACACGTTGGCCCACTTTGGCTTTGAGATTGGACACATGGAAAACAGGGAAAATGAGGGAACCGGCTGGCAAATCTAACTTGTAAGAGACCTGCCTAATCTTTTGTAAAATCTGAAATGGGCCATAGAACTGAGGAGCTAACTTCCCTAGCTTTTGATGATGCACAACGGCTTGTTTGTAGGGTTGCAATCTGAGGTAAACCCAATCCCCCACATGAAATGACTGGTCCACCCTCTTCTTATCAGCATAGCATTTCATCCTTTCTTGAGCAGCAGTGAGGTTGTGTTTGAGCAAGGATAAGAGCTGTTGCCTATCCCTCAACAACAAGTTCATAGGCCCTACTTGAGTGGTGCCAGGCACATAATCCATAACTTTGGGTGGAGGATATCCATATAAAGCCTCAAATGGAGTTAGTTTAATGGATGTATGAAAGTTAGTGTTAAACCAAAACTCAGCCAATGGAAGCCACTCCACCCAAGATTGAGGCTTGTCAGTGGCAAAAGCCCTTAAGTAATGATCCAAACTTTTATTTACAACCTTAGTTTGGCCATCAGATAGGAGGTGGTAGGCAGAAGACATAGCTATTGTAACCCCTCACAATCTGAACAATTCTGACCAAAATTTAGATGTAAAAACAGGATCCCTATCACTAACAATGGATGAAGGCATGCCATGCAATTTGAAAACATAATGCATATAAAGATGAGCTACCTTGGCAGTAGTGTAAGGGTGAGAAAGAGGGATAAAATGAGCATATTTAGTTAACATATCTACCACCACAAACACCATAGTCTTCATTTGGGACTTAGGCAGCCCTTCCACAAAATCCATACTTACATCTATCCAAGGCCTTTCTGGGATAGATAAAGGCTGCAGCAACCTAGCAGGATAACAAGTCTCATTCTTAAGTTTCTGACACACATCACACTCCTTAATGTATTGCTTTAAGTCCCTACTCATACTAGACCAATAGAAATCCTTCTTAAGCTTGTGAAAGGTCTTCAAATAGCCTGAATGACCCCCCAAAGGACCATCATGCACTTTCTGCAACACCTTGGTCTTTAGATCACCATTGAATTGGCCCAAATACAACCTGCCTTTAAAAAACAGGAAGTTATTACAAAGGGTAAATCCCTTTGGAGCAACCTGACCAGACTGAATAACTTGAACAATATTTTGGATAGTTGGATCAGATGCATAACTTGACTTAAGATCAGCAAGCCAGGTTGGAGTAGGAAAAGAAATCATGCACAAGATACCCACAGCAAAAGTAGAAGGTTCGATGGAAGTTCCAGTTAGATTTTCATCCTTTCTAGATAGAGCATCAGCCACCACATTCTCCTTACCATGCTTGTACTCCACAATAAAAACATAACCAAGTAGTTTAGTAATCCATTTCTGCTGTGCAGGAGTACCCACTCTTTGTTCAAGCAAATATTTCAAACTTTGATGATTAGTTTTTATCACAAATGGCCTCCAAAGTAGATAAGGTCTCCACTTCTTCACAGCAACCACCAAAGCCAACAACTCCTTTTCATAAGTGGAGAGAGTAAGATTCTTACCCTTCAATGATTGACTATGGAAGGCAATAGGTCTTTGAGATTGCATCAAAACAGCCCCTAACCCCAAACCTAAAGCATCACACTCCACAGTGAAAGGTTTGGTCAAATCTGGTAAGGCCAACACAAGTGGGTTGGACATGGCATCCTTGAGTAGCTAAAATGCTTGAGAAGCTGCTGGAGTCCAACAAAAAGAATCTTTTTTTAGCAAAGCAGTCAAAGGAGCTGCCATTTGACCATACCCTTTCACAAATTTCCTATAATATCCTGTGAGACCCAAGAATCCTCTCAATGCTTTAACATCCTTAGGGACAGGCCACTGCTGCATGGCAGCAGTCTTCCTAGGGCCTGTCTTCACTCCTTCCCCTGAAATAAGATGCCCCAAGTACTCCACCTCCTTAAAAGCAAACACACACTTAGACTTCTTGGAATACAGTTGGTGTTTAGCTAAAATTTCCAATACCAATCTAAGATGACAGACATGATCATCTAAGGTCTTACTATACACAAGGATGTCATCAAAGATTGGCCTAAAAACAGTATTCATCAAAGATTGGAAGGTGGAAGGAGCATTGGTTAAGCCAAAAGGAATCACCAAAAACTCATAATGATCTTCATGTGTACGAAATGCAGATTTAGGAATATCTTGCTCCTTCATCATAATCTGGTGATATTCAGACCTCAAGTCCAATTTGGAAAATACACAAGCTCTAAACAATTCATCCAATAATTCATCAATTACAGGAATAGGGTATTTATCCTTAATGGTTTCTTGATTTAAAGCCCTATAATCTATACACATCCTCCATGAACCATCAGCTTTTCTCACCAAAAGAACAGGAGAAGCAAAAGAACTACAACTATCTCTAATGAAACCAACATATAATAACTCCTTCACAATCTTTTCAATTTCATTTTTCTGATAGTATGGATACCTGTAAGGTCTCTGATTGATTGCCTGAGCTCCTTCCTTCAAGGTAATTTGATGCTCATGACCTCTCAAGGGAGGCAGATCCATAGGGGTAGCAAAAATAGACTCAAATTCAACTAACAGATCAGAAACTTGCTTAGGCAACTGAGATAAACATTCTATAGAAGCCAATTCTGACTGAACTGAGATGTGCAAAACCAACCCTTTCCTTGCTGTGTCCTTCAAGAACTGAGTGCCTTCTTGCAGTTGTGATTCTATACTCCTCAAACCTTGTAAGAGCACCTGCCTTTGAGCATAAGTAAAACTCATTGTCAACAGCTTAAAGTCCCATTGAATAACCCCTAATGTAACTAGCCATTCTGTTGTAGATCGCTTTCCCTTGCATTTTTTTCTTTGAACCTTTCTTACTCTTTGGTCTTCTTGGTGGGTCTTTGGGCTTTACTTTTCATTAGGCTTTCCTCCGTATAGGCTTTTAAGTCTTGCTTCTTATTGGGCTTTCTTCCTCATGGGCTTTTGGATATGGATTTGCAAAAATTCTTATTGGGCTTTCATGGGCTTTTGCATCAACAAAGCTATATATATTCCAGACATCAGCAGTTTGTAAAAATGTTGTAAAATAGTTTATGTTAGTAGCATTATTCATCAAATTAACTAGGTTGTTGTGGGCTTGTGGCAGTTAGACAAGAGTGGGTCAATGTAGTAACTACGATGTTGAGTTTAGAAAATTGTATTTAAAATAATATTATTATGTTATTAATTCATAATAAATTGTTTCAAAAACAATTATTAATTCGCTTAAAAGAAAGCAAGAACTAGGTTTATGATAATTTTGTATACTAATAATAATTTAGAGTTGTGCTAAGTTGTTAGGGTTCAGTGTGTGCGTGTGTTGTGTTGTAGCTGAATTGTAGGACAGCTGGGCCTCCAGAAGATAGAGAGAGAGAGAAGAGAGAAAAGATACAAGAAAGGATAGTAGGAAAAATTGTTAGTAATGTTCTGATTGATCAATTGTGTATCCAATTACACCCTTTATACAATTTGTAACTAACTCCCTAACTAACCCTTCCATTCCAACTTTACTAACTAACCCTCCCAACAAGTACTTACTATTTACATAGTTGGCCAATTACCAACTAATTCTAATACAACAATAGCTACAACAGCCCTCACATGAATGAACTAATGAACCAATCAATTCAATGAACTAACTAATACACACAATCCTAACATAAGTGCAACAGCACAGTTATTTCTCATGCATATTGTTAATGTTGACCTGGTCAATTGTTTCACACCAAATTATAATGATCACCCTAGAAAAAATTCCTAGAGCTACCACTGGTTAATTTTTTATACGGGTAAGAATCCCAGTTGAGGGCAAGGAGGAGTCAAGAAATCTTATTTTGGGGCACCACACTTAACCGAGGTTTAAAATATAAAAAAAGTTTATCATTCTCAATAAAATGTATAATAATTTGAAGAATTATTTTTTTATTTTATAATTTTACTTTTGAATTTGTTTTTGCTAAAAATATTACGTACGTGCCAAAATCACATACGTCATATGCTCAATATCTTATATGCTACATGAATATTATATAAACATTTTTTTAACAATTTCCTAATACCATAAGAGACAAATATGTGATTAAATATATTATAAATTG
Organism: Quercus tomentella; assembly: GCA_028535165.1. NCBI lineage: Eukaryota > Viridiplantae > Streptophyta > Magnoliopsida > Fagales > Fagaceae > Quercus > Quercus tomentella. The sequence goes on from JAPQVY010000111.1 coordinate 48,383,459, forward strand.
TAGAAATATGATAAAAAAAAAACTAAATGGAATAATAAAAGGGGAACTAATTTAAGGTTGGAGACATATTATTGCATTTTATACTAAAAATAGTTTCTTCTAAAATTATAACCTATTAGTCGCTAACCCGTGCTATGCACGAGAACCTATCTATTTGTGAAGTAGACTAAAATAATTTTATAAAATCTTAAATTGATTAAGAAACTACACCATTGCATGATTTGCTCTTGTATGACTTCAGTTTGTGTTAAAATTTGATTAAAAAAATAACTCAAAAATTCAGATATTAAAACTTCTGAAAGACCAAAAAATATTAAAGAATCAGATGATTCACTATTTAGAAATTATTGAAACAAAACAAAATATATATGACTAAACAATAGAGAAATATAAGAGAAAGATGAGTTACATTCAAAAGAATAATCCATGACTATAACTATTGAAAGGAATCAAAAGATTCAGAGCCTACAAATTATAGATTATATATATGTGTGTGTGTGTGTGTGTGTGTGTGTGTGACTACACAAATTCAGATGTTAAAACTTCCAAAATGCCAAAAAAGATATATAATTAAAGAACAAGTTATTGAAACAATTCAAAAAAATATGACTATTCAAAAGAGAAATATAAGAAAAAGAAAAAAGTACACAAACCCATAAGGCAATAAGTTTTAAATTTTAACGGGTCTAAACTTTAAATGAACCTTATCAACATATGGCCCACACTAAAAAATGTTGAGCAGGAGCCCACGTTGAAATAATGAAAGTCATACCTCCTCTTAATATAATCTCCTCTTAATATATCGTATATAAACTTTCTACGCAAGAAATTAACATACTTTCATATCATGAGGTGAAGAAAAGACATATGCAGTAGTAGCAACCTTAAATTTCAATTATTGCAAGTTTTTTTTTATCTTGTAAAAAAGGGCTAAAGAGAGTTTAGTGGTTTATATATGAAAATTACTTTTAAAAAAATACATGAAAAACCATAAAATAATTATATATATATATATATATATATATTTACAAAGTAGAGGAGAAGAAAATAACAAAAGAAGAGCTCATACCTCTATTCGACTTTAAAATATATATATATATATATATATATTGAGGTTTGCACTGCTTTTATAGTGTTCATGATTAAGTTATCAATGTTTGAGTTTGAGTTTGAGTTTAAGTTGGACTTGATAGAGAGATAGAGTTTCACTCCTTATTAAGTTTGGACTAAAAAAAATATTTTTTTTTTAAAAATGATAATGATGCCTACCAAGCATCTTAATTACTACATTGTTGTGTAAGAAGTTGCAATAGAATTCTTCTATCATCCAAAGAAGTTGAACTTCATCCTTAGTTGATGATTTTTATATTTATCCAAATAAAGCCACGTTTAGGATAATCTAAATATAGGATTTATTCAAGTTTTTTTTTTTAATCAATGTTTGAGTTTGAGTTTAAGTTGGACTTGTTAGAAAGATAGAGTTTCACTCCTTGTTAAGTTTGTACTAAACAAAAATAATTTTGTTTAAAAAAAATGATAATGATGAGTTTGAGTTTAACTTGGACTTTTTAGAGAGATAGAGTTTCATTCCTTATTAAGTTTAGACTAAACAAAAATAATTTTATTTAAAAAAATGATAATGATGTGGTAAGCTCTGGAGAGGTCAATAAAAAGTCAAAAACTTTGGTTTTATTTGTTTGGGTATTATCTATAAATATGCTTACACTAACAACAATATAAATAAATAAATAAATAAATAAATAAATATATATATATATATATATATATATATATATATATATATAAATTGAAGAGTGAAGTGGTAATTTCCTGAAAACTACTTATATAAATATATAAATATATATATATATATTAAAAGAAAGTTAATTTTTTTTTTTTTTTTTTGGGAAATGAGAAATTTGAACCCCTTAATATCTCCATTGGAAATATTAGGATATTTCAATTAAAATACAAGGCCCCTTGTTGGGTAACATTGGTGTATTCTGTAGAGACAGATTTTATTTTAGGGGCAAAATTTATCATATTTTGGTTTATATAGATTATAGACATATACAAGTCACATGTAAGGATATATTTCTCAAAATATATTGTCAACCTATATGCGCCTGAAACTTTGTAGCATAATAATGTTAAAATTTGAAGTTAAATTATAACTATGGTTATATTATATATATTACTTACATACAAATTTTTATGACTAAGAATAATTATTACGTTAAGAATTTAAACTTCTTTTTATCAATTTTTTTTTTTATCACTTTTGAAAGGTAATAAGAACGTTGCCATTCCAAATGGGTTGATTGAAACATTAGGTATTAAATTACGTTTTAGATGTCTTTATTCAGAATAACTGAATGGACTTTGTCACGGTCAAGTATTCTATGAAATACATTCTTAAAAAAAAAAAAAAAAAACAACGTATTCTATGAAACAGTAAAAATATCCATTCATGTTGGAATGGACACTTTCCCCTTCCAAAAAATGTTAGAATGGACCTACTATAATCAATTTAAAATGAATAATATATATATATATATATATATATTTTTTTTTTTGTATTTATAAAAAAATTTAAGTGGGAAAAGAATAATATAGTCAATACAATAAATCTGGGTTTAGGCGGTGTTTTTTTTAGTGACGTTTTTAAATCCGTCACTATAAGTGGTATACTGTGATGTTTTTGAAAAACCCTGCTAAAGAGTGAGCCTTTAGCAACGTTTTAAAAAAAATGTTGCTATAACCCAAAATAATAGCAGCATTTCTTAAAACGCTGCAACAAGTATAGTTTTAGTAGCATATATCCAGTTTATAGCGACGTTTTAAGAAAATGTCGCTGTAGTTCTTAAAGAAAACGTACTCCAACATATTGCAAAAAAAAAAAGAAATACTCTATAGCGACGTTTTCAAACGTCGCTATATGTTCCTCATCTTTTGTTCAATTCAAGATGATACATGTATTGGTATTAAACATATTTCTCTCTCTCTCTCTCTCTCTCTCTCTCTCTCTCTCTATTTGAATCTATGTTTAACGTGTTAGTGTGTTAGTTTGGACTTTTATTATTGTGAAATATTGACGATCAATAGGTATTATTTGATCTATTACAAGCTTGTGTTAGTTATTGTTGAATTTTAAGCAGGTTTATATGGAATTTTTAATATTTAAAAAAAAAATAATGAGCAGGTTTTAGTGACGTTTTTAAAATGTTGCTATATATTTGATTATTTGTGGCATTTTAAAAACGTCGCTAAATGTACTTTCCCACATTATATACGAAAATGTTATATTATTTAGTCAAGTTTTAGAAAACGTCACTAAAAGTTTTTGAACGCCATTAAAGAGTCACATATGATGAAGTTTTTAGAAACGTCACAATAGACCTATAGTGATTGCTCTATTATGACGTTTTTGAACGTCACAAAACAAATGTCGTTGTAGACCATTTGTGTCTATAGTGACGTTTTTTGGGTTTTTAGTGACGTTTTTTAGAGTTAAGAGTGCAGAACTACGAAAAAAAAGAAAAAAAGAAAAAGAAGAAGAAGAAGAAGAAGAAGAAGAAGAAGAAGAAGAGAGTGCAGAGCTATTTCTGCTTGAACGGTTGAACTAAGCCAGCCGATCATGATTACATTATCCTCATCCAAATTTGAGGTTTCACTCGATTTGGTAGAGTCCACCCCTTTTTATCTATTTAAAATGTATCAATTTCATGATTCATTTTAATATTACAAATCTAAAAATGAATATAATGTTATATCATTTAAGATTTAAATGATATGGCAATTTGTACACTGTTAGACTCAAATTTAAAAAATTAAATTTTAATCTTAAAATAAACATTCTCCATTTCAAGTAAAAAGAGGAGAATCCTTTTTCACTTTACTGAAGCATACTTTTTTGTCATGCAACTCTTCCATGTTGATATGCAATACCAAAGTTTTCTGCTAGTAGAAAGCAATACCAAAGTTTCCATGAGAGAAAATATCTATTTATTATTTTATTTTATTTTATTTAGTTGAGAAACATCTATTCTTTTTTTCCCTAATAAAAACCCAAATATGAATTTAACAAAAGATTTGAAAAAAAAAAAAAACAAATGAAGAAAGAAAGAAAATTGTAATGATGTCTTGGCCTATTCTTGCTAAATACTTAACTTCTTTTTCTTTTTGCTTTGTGAAAGTTCAAAAACGTGTATAAACACCTTTGAACGTTTAGATCCCCAATTAACAAATTACCAATTCAAGCTTTAAATCAAACAATTAATGTGCGGAACATGAACTGAAGCATAACACAGAATTGGTAAACAATCTAAGCCAATTAAAATCACATCCACAGCAGAAAATAAAAGGCAAAGATAAAGGGAAGGAAGATGCAAACACAAGGACAACACGCGATGTGTTATCGAAGAGGAAACCGAAGCCCTCGGCGTAAAACCTCTCCGCCGCCCTCCAAGCGGTCAATAATCCACTAGAAAATGTAGTTGGGATACATGAACAGCAATAGACCCTCCAAGCCTAATCTACTCGATGTACCTAAGCCCTCCAAGCTTCTTGCTCCAACGAGGTTGCGCCGAACCTATTTCTTTTCTAGCTTCCCGGATTCCGCTACTAGACCATAGCATCAACCAATGAATATTGGTTCCTTCCTAACTGCTTCCCAGAACACCAAACAACCCTCACACAGTAATGGATATGGTGAGAACAAGGTTTTGGTAAAAAGGCCTCTCAAGGATTTGGCAATGGAGAGGAAGAGAGATGAGGAATTTGAAGAGACTCTAATGTAAAGATTGTAGATGGTTCAATCTTGTTTTGCTCTAGGGTTTCTCTCTCAAAATTCTCTCTGGAAGCTCTCTCACAATCGTGGGTAAAAGGGGTATTTATACTGGAGTGGGAGAGGAATGTGAAACGTCAGGTTTTACAAAACAGGGGTGGCTCGCGGCTTGACCTCGCGGCTTGACTAAGTCGCGAGATCCAGTCACGAGATAACCGTATGGCCAGTTGTCCTGTTTTGTCCTGTAGTGCTCCAGCTTGCATGACTGTTCACCTTCCAGCATGCTTGGCACGTGTGCTGCGTCTGGCGGCTTGCAGCCGCGAGTCACCCGCGAGTCCCAGCCGCGAGTCTCTGTTTTCTTGCACACTCTTGAGCAATCTTCACTCTATCTCACTCACTACCCTTACATCAAACCCACCTAAATACAGGGTTACTAAATGCTGAATTACAAGCAAATTTGGCACGGAATAAAGCCAATTAGATGGTTGAATAAATTCAACCTTACAATCTCCCCCTTTGGCTATTCCGTGATAAAACCCTAAAACAGACTCTGGACTTAACATGTGAGTTGGGAACAGTTGAACAAAACTCACTCACACCTAACTCTAGAAGCTGTGAAGCACTTGAATCATATGAACATAATACTCCTGAAACACAACAATACACCATGATCATTGTAAGCAGAAAATCATAAAATGCATATGAAACAGGCAATATGTGATCAAGCAAAGATGGAGTTAAGAAACAAACCATGGCTTGATCAACCAAGTGAACACCACAAGGTAGTGATCACAGTGCTCATTCACACTTGGAATGAACACAAGGACATACAAGTTAACAAGCACAAGGCATGACACTTGTATGTTCAACACTCAACCAATGCATAGTACACAAGGTATATGCATCTAGGAACAATCCTACAAGGGCACAAGAGTGACAGTACATAAATCAAAATGCAAGACATTTAGATTAAAGTACTGATTTCAACATAGCATAAAGGCTGCAATTAAGCAAGGTACATACCATAAAGCCTACAAACTATGCATAATACAAAAACCCTAAAAGCTTACAAAAGCACATGGGTACAGACATAAAAAGCTGAATAACAACTTAAACAATATAAACTAAAAGTGCTTAAAGTTTCTCCCCTTCAAAATGATGAGAAGCTGTGATGCACTAGGAACATATATTCTTGTCACCTGAAACACTTGCACAAAACATATTAGACCCTCAAGGTAAAGCAAGTAATAAAAGGATACGTATAATGTAACAAGTAAGTTACGATCAAGTAAACATGATGTGAAACATGTGAGCAACTTGATCAAACACCAAAACAGTCATAAAGAAATGACTACAATGATCACATAGCAAAGCAAATGATCATCCGAACAAGCATTCAAAGAAGCACAATAGCATAGGGATATATGCATGTCCAAAGCACAAACATGATGCAATGAGAACAACTAAGCATAACTCAAAGCACCATAAAGCCAACAAGAAAACAAACAGAACAAAGTTTTCTAGTTAACACAATGTCTTCTCCCCCTTGGTATATGCATCTCCACTATGGAAAATCTTTCCCCCTACAAATGTGCACGAGAAATAGAATTTCTCCCCCTAAGGATGTGCACAAGAGTCATAACAAGAGTCATATAGAAATGACAAAACACTCCGGTATACTCTCTAGAGTATACTCTCCCCCTTTTTGTCAGGAATAGACAAAGGGTCATGGAGAAAAGAGGGCAAGAGATGAATGAACGAACAATGATAATGATGCATGAGGGGTGCAAGATGAATGAGAAAATGAAGCTCAAACCTAAGACAATGTAGAATGCTACAGAGCATAAGGTAGACATGACATGCTATGATGAAGAAGCAAGGTCAAGACCAATGCATGACAAGGGTAGCAAAGGTGTGTGCAAGAGGTAGCTAAGTGCAATGCATGACCAATGCATGAAAAATGCACATATGGGGCAAGATGTGTTAAAAACACAACCAATGAACCAAACATGTTCCAAATGAGGAAACATGAGAAACCCCAAAGTTTGGTACTCATCGGAGTCCAAACAAGCGAGAAAATGTCTAAGAGGCATTTTATCAAACACCTAGCATGCACACTATGAACAATAATGTGAAACAATGCATGAACATCATGAAATCCACCCTTAATACATGTTCTTTCTGCCACAAGGGGCTAACATCCAATGCAAATCAACAAAAGAAACCAATCCCATGAAGAAATTTGACAAAAATTAAGTTTTCCCAACCCCTATGATAAAAATCTCAACCAAGAGCACAAAACTCTCCAAAATATAATCTAAGGATCAAAAATAATGAAAAGAGTTTATAATTACCTTAGAGATGTTAATGGAATGAAAAACCATTCAAATTGGTTGAGTTTTGATGTAAAAATAGTGAAAGAGGGGTTTAAGAGAGGATGGGAGAGTTTAAAATAGGTTTCCCACAAAAAGCTCTATAAAAAGCTGATTTTGGGCGTTTCGCGACTAGGCGAGTCGCCAGATTCAGTCGCGAAAATTTTCGCGAGTCGCGAGTGAGTCGCGAGCAAGCCGCGAGTCGCGAGTTTCAGTCGCGAAAATTTTCGCGAGTCGCGAGTGAGTCGCGAGCAAGCCGCGAGTGAGTCGCCAAAAGCTTCTAGATGAACTCGCGACTGGGGTTTCGCGATTGGCGAGTCGCCAGCTGAGCCGCGAAAAACTCTGATACCTGTTTTTCAATACAGAACATGTTTAAACAATGAAAAACAAAGTAAACACTAAACATGAACACAAAGAGTGATGAAAATCACTTCCAAAAACATATAAAATGATCAAAAATCTTTTTGAATTAATCCATATAAGATTGAGCACACACACATCACATTTAGACAAGTACAATCTAACAAATGAATAAGACATTCATTGAACATTAGGCATGTGTGTAGTGTGTGTGTATCAAATGTGGAATAGTCCTTAGTCTAGAGTGAAGCTTCAATGATCAATTCAATCAAGTCATACACAACTAGTATTAAGTCAAGTGGTCTATCTCAATTATAGAAGTGAACATATATGACCTTCCACAAGAAAATGATTACATAGGATTGAAGCTTTTCATTTGGCTTCTTACAATTCATATCATTTGATCATTTTGAATTAATACAACTCATTTTGAGCAATACATCTCATTTTTGAGATTGATGCCTGAAATTTTTGATATTTCAATTTGGTGAACAAGCCTTTGGCTTTTGGGCATCAAACATTTTCAATACAAGTCGCTTTCCCTTTTTCCTAGTCAAATACTAGTATATGCGACGGCTTTTGCAGCTCATTATCTCTTTTCATTTTGAGATTTACATTTATTGAGCTCTTTAAGCAATAAAAATAAAAAGAGTGGGAAGAGATATAAGCACAAGTCTACGCATGTATCAAAACCAACATGACTATTGACTAACTATTCATGACAAGCTTGAAGATCGATTTACAACAATCACACAAAGATGTCAAGATATTTCCCACAAAGATATACGTGCAAAAATAACAAGCTAAGCTCGTAAATGCACAAAGCCATTTGTACAAAGGTACAAGGCCAAACTCACATGTGATATGTGCTCAAACATATACGATCAAACTTTTTGAATTTTTCACTTTTTATGTGGTTTTGGATTTTTTACTCACACAAAACTGAAAAATAAAAGTAAGATCAAGAACAAAACAATGCATACAAATAAATGCAAGATGCACAAAATGCATGATGATATGACATTTAATGCATGAAGGGTCCTCCAAAGATCGAAAGAATTAGATCAAGGACCAAAAGAGCAAAAGCTCAACCATATGAACCCTTCCTCATCCAAACGGAATGATTGTTTGGAATGAGTGTCTCATGGGAAGTGAAACGAGGGTTGGAAGAATGAAAACCGGAGATGCACATAGACAAGGAGGTGAGAACATTAACCACTTTCTTCAGCAACTTACCATTTTCCATCCAATCCGGTTTAGCTTTCAAAGCACAACTTCCAAAAAGCTCAAGTTTCTCTTTTCTTTTAATTCTCTTAAGAGCTTGAAACTTAGAGCAATGAGGTCTTAGATGACCAAAGGCACCACAATGGTGACAAACAATGTGTTTAGGTCCATTAGGCTTTTTGGGAAAGGATCTAACACCAAAGGTTTGTTCTCTTTTTAACTTGGGGCATTGGGGTCTTATGTGACCGATCACACCGCAATGGTGGCAAGTAGGAACAAACTTAGATCCACTCAATTCCCTGGAATGGGACCTAAACAGAGGCTTAGGCTTAAGAGCCTTTCTCTCCACTTTTTGATTGCTTTTGTGTGGAGGAATGTACACCGATTTGTCCTTTGAGGTAGAACACACAATAGGCACAAAATCGGGTACCACAACATGATTGCAACATATATTTTCTTCCATTTTAGCAACAGGTTCAGCAATCAAACACTTGGCATGCATCTTAAGAGATTCATTTTCAGATTCAAGATCATCAACAAGTTTGTTAGACAAAACAAGTTTGGCATCCAAGTCCTTATTTAAACATTCAAACTCTTTCAGCTTTTCAAGAGAAATTTCAGCAAGATTCTTATATTTCTCAACCAATTTGTTGGATTCATTGAGCTTAGCAATCAAATCATCCTTTTCACAAAATAACTTGCTCAAATTCTTTTGAAACTTCTTAGCATTTTTCTTTAAGAGTTTGTCAACAACACCCATAGATTCAAATAACATGTCATCACACTTATGAGGATTAACACTCATAGAGGCATTTTTACAAACACATGGCATGTTACATTCATCACCAACCAAATCATACAAAGAGGCATACAAAGCACAATCCATGGCAAATAAACACAAGGGGTCAAGGATCACACTTAGGTATTTAAACCACAACAAGTGTACCCGCTTTGATACCAATTGAAAGTTCAAAAACGTGTATAAACACCTTTGAACGTTTAGACCCCCAATTAACAAATTACCAATTCAAGCTTTAAATCAAACAATTAATGTGCGGAACATGAACTAAAGCATAACACAGAATTGGTAAACAATCTAAGCCAATTAAAATCACATCCACAGCAGAAAATAAAAGGCAAAGATAAAGGGAAGGAAGATGCAAACACAAGGACAACACGCGATGTGTTATCGAAGAGGAAACCGAAGCCCTCGGCGTAAAACCTCTCCGCCGCCCTCCAAGCGGTCAATAATCCACTAGAAAATGTAGTTGATACATGAACAGCAATAGACCCTCCAAGCCTAATCTACCTGATATACCTAAGCCCTCCAAGCTTCTTGCTCCAACGAGGTTGCGCCGAACCTATTTCTTTTCTAGCTTCCCGGATTCCGCTACTAGACCATAGCATCAACCAATGAATATTGGTTCCTTCCTAACTGCTTCCCAGAACACCAAACAACCCTCTCACAGTAATGGATATGGTGAGAACAAGGTTTTGGTAAAAAGGCCTCTCAAGGATTTGACAATGGAGAGGAAGAGAGATGAGGAATTTGAAGAGACTCTAATGTAAAGATTGTAGATGGTTCAATCTTGTTTTGCTCTAGGGTTTCTCTCTCAAAATTCTCTCTGGAAGCTCTCTCACAATCGTGGGTAAAAGGGGTATTTATACTGGAGTGGGAGAGGAATGTGAAACGTCAGGCTTTACAAAACAGGGGTGGCTCGCGGCTTGACCTCGCGGCTTGACTAAGTCGCGAGATCTAGTCGCGAGATAACCGTATGGCCAGTTGTCCTGTTTTGTCCTGTAGTGCTCCAGCTTGCATGACTGTTCACCTTCCAGCATGCTTGGCACGTGTGCTGCGTCTGGCGGCTTGCAGCCGCGAGTCAAGTCCCAGCCGCGAGTCTCTGTTTTCTTGCACACTCTTGAGCAATTTTCAATCTATCTCACTCACTACCCTTACATCAAACCCACCTAAATACAGGGTTACTAAATGCTGAATTACAAGCAAATTTGGCACGGAATAAAGCCAATTAGATGGTTGAATAAATTCAACCTTACACTTTGGTTTTGGATCACCTCCAGGAACTAAGAAATGCTTTTGAGCACCCAAAGATGAAATTGGAAAATTGAAACGGTGTTTACAACTTAATTTAATCAGATGCCTATAATGATCCATTAATTTGGCAAGTCATCTTAATGGGTAATTTATTTGTTTATTTAACTTTTATATATATATATATATATATATATATATATATATATCTTATATTCTTATTTAATATAATTATATTGGGAGTATGCTATAGAAAACGTACAATACATGATATTTTTACTTCATTTCTAAATTTGATAGCTTTTGTCATGCTCGAATAGAGCCTCTTGAGATCAGCCTTTATTTCTTCTCCTCCTTTGTAAATTATGACGAGGAACCTAACCTTAGGGAGTGTTTGGATGACATGATTTGGGCATTTAGATTTGGATTTGGGTGATAAAAAAATCCAAATAACTTATTTAGAAAGTTTAAAAAATGTCAAGGATTTGGATTTGACAAATCCGCCAAGGATTTTAAACCTTTAAAATGCTTGAATTTAAAATAACTCCTAAAATCAAAAGATTTGAAATCTCTTGATTTCAAATCTATTAATTTAAAATCCAAATCTAAGTTCAAATCTAAGTTTCTAAGCGCTTTAAAGTTTCTAAGCGCAACCTTAGGTGGATACACGTTGTTACGCAAAGAGGCCTTGCATCTTTTAGGAGTCTAGACTAAAAGCAGTGACCACGTACTTCCTAACTAAGCCATGTCCCATGTGTCTCACCATTCAAACTTTCTGCAACTTTTGACTAGTTTGCACAACAATCTTTATTAAAGCAAAACAATCAGATGCCTAATAATGGAATTCTCTCTGGCCTGGCTTGCTTGTTGGCTATGCCTTAAGATATTATATATTACTCCATCTGTCTCAATTTGTTTATCCTCTATTCTATTTTGGTATATTTTAAAATATTGTCCTGCATCTAAAATTAAAACTATTAATTTACTAATGTTTCTATTATGCTCCTACTTTATTTCCAAAACCCTTTTTGATAAATTTATTTAAGGGTAGTTTTGGAAACTTATCCATTTTTATACCTGCAAGACAATAAATGATATTCCCTTAAAAAGTTAAAATTTTGAAATAGGACAAACAAATTGGGGCGGAGGGAACAAGGTATTACTCTTATATTTTCATTTCACATAATAATTAGTTCTACCAATTAAATTCATGCTAGAATCAACTATTCATGTACGAGGAGGAAATAATGTATCACTGTACTCTTGTATTACTAAATACTAGGTGCGTAACCTCATGTATATGCATGGGTACACTTAAAAATAATCACAATTATACGATTCAAATTATATATCTATTTTAAGAAGATGTTCAAATTATAAATGGTATTAGTTTACACTTTTTTTAAAACCATATATTTCTAAAATATGTAATGGTTATGTGTGTGTGTGTGTGTGTGTGTGATTTAGAATTTAATTGGTTTTAGACTTTTCGGGTTTTGCACTCAATAATTCATTTGCCACAAAAATTAAAAATTTAGATGGACATGTGGCGAAAAATTGGACTCTAATTGAAATCCAATTTATAATCTAATTGGATTTGGACTTTTTTATTTTTATACTCAATAATTCACTTGGTACTAAATTAAAAATTAAATGAGACACGTGATACAAAATTGAGAATCCAATTAAAATCTATAGTATTTAAATTAAAATCTATATAAGAATGACTATCAATATTTAAATACTATTGATAGTTATTCTTATATATATATATATTTTAATTCTTTAAAAAGTCTTGTAAGGATATTATTATGTAGAAAATGTAAATTGTCCGTATTTGTTTATTTTATTTTATTTGTTTACTACTTCCTAATTTATGTTAATGTGAAGCATTTTTTTTCTTCTTCTTTTTTACAGTGCATTAATTCTAAACTCTTTCATTTTTGTACTCAATAACTCACTTGTATGAATATTTATGATATGGTTTCGCACTTGACTCCAAAATTAAGAAATAAAACTCTCTCTAAAAATAAATAATTTTGGACACATGGTGCAAAATTAGACTTCAATAGTAAAATTTAATTAGATTTTCTCTCAACTTTGGCTATATATATATGGATGATTTAGAATCTAATTAGATTTAGACTTTTCAGTTTTTGTACCCACTAATTTACTTGTCACAAAAATTAAAAAAATTAGATAGAACACATGGCACAAAATTGAACTCCAATAAAAATTCAATTTAGAATCTAATTAAATTTAGACTTTTTGACTTTTGCACCTAATAATTTACTTGACACACAAATTTAAAAAATTAGATAAGACACATAGAGCAAAATTAGATTTCAATTTAGAATTTAATTGAATTTTCTCTCAGTTTTGACTATATATATAGGCTCACGAGACACCATTTCCATGAGTGAATGAAATGTCAAACTGTATTAACTATTAATACAAAGAATAGTGTTTCCGTAACTATAATGCATTCTTCAAAAGCTCATCAATCACTGGTCACATTCAAAATAAAAATGGAAGTCCAACGATTCATGCGCTACTCAATGTACTTAAAGTTTTTGCAAGGAATATGCCGAACACATATCAAGCACAAATTCAAATATCTTTTGAGTTCATTGTGGGGACTGCGGCCTTGGATTCATTATAAAACAAGTGTTATTTTCTTTCTATTCGCGATACAGGTAGACTTCTATTTCAAGCAATTATAACATGAGAGAAAAGCTTTCAGAAAATAGTAGATTATTGAAGAGAAGACTCAGCAGTCAGCAGTCAGCAGCTAGCTCACCAGACTTCTCTTTAGACTATATTCCGCCCCTCAAATTGGATCGGTTTTTGTTTCTTCTTAATCTTATTCTTATTTTTTTGGCTCAAGAATATGGGTGTTTTGGGCTCTTCAAGTATCTACAATATATTCTTCCAGTTTTGGTTGTATGTAATCCTCTCGTCCTTCACACCAGAAAATTACAATATGATTGTCTTGGACTTTCCAAGCATTTACTATTCTTTTAAATGTGTGTAGTTCAGTAGTTTTTCTGCGTAAACCAAATCATTACAAAGAAGAAATCTTTTAAGGGTGGCCATTGTCTAAAAGATTCGAAACAAGAAGTCGCATGAGACCTAAAGAACCATAGGCCACCAATACTAATGCCATTAAATTTTTTTTCTTTTTTTAACATAGGGAAGGAATGGATACAGAAATACTTTTTATTTCTTTTCTTTCCTTTTCAATTTTTTCCTCTGTTATCACTATTTGAGAACTCAAATGCTGACTCTAAACCAAATAAAAAATAGAAAGAAAAAAATAGTGTGGACCATAATTAACTGATCAAGACAACGTGCAATATGTCACTCTCAGCATCTAATAAAACCAAGAAAAGTTTCAAAATTTGTACCTTCATCTTTCTCGATTCAAACAAATGTCATTGTGAAATTGCGTGGGAGTCAAATAATCAGTTTAATTTAGTCAAACAAATATATTAAAAAAAATGTCAATTTGTAGCTTAGTACATTATCTGGTGATATTTCTAAGAACTATGTTGAACTCAGGCAGCTGGAGCTTTGAAGTTTAACTTAATTTGAGAACTATATTATTTGTTTTAGCCACTTGAGAAGCATTCACTGCAGAAAATTGACTACATGCTTTCACATGATTTTGTTAAGTATAAGTTGATAAGCCAAAATTTTCAAAGAAGATATAAAATAAATATATAGACGAAAATGACATGCTTTCACCTGTTTTTATTAAGTACAAGTTGGCAAGCCAAAATTTTCAAAGAAGATATAAAATAAATAAATAAACGAAAATGACAATTTTCTGGGGACAAATTATAGATATTATCTTCGTGGTAAATCTTTCAAACATAGAGCTCCTTTATGCTTTATTTTGTGACATTTACCTGAATTGTGATTTGCTCAGTTATAGACATTTCTTGTTATGTTTAACACAGGTTGATAATGTGACAAGTTCTAACCTACTAGAAAAGAGTGTAAAATAAAAAGATCATTCTACCTTAAGTTAGAAAATTAGAAAGAGTGAAACTAAGAGAATTAATGTGGTTTAATCTAAAGACCAACGTCTATGGCGGAAAGTCTAAAGCCTTACATCTTTACTATTTGGAATTATATGTTACAAGTTACAACAAATTGAATATATAACTTATATTCGAATATATTAGGTTTACTATGATAACTTTACCTAAAACCATAGTAGCGTAGCATTAATATTCTAGAGCAATATCCTCATATATATATAGTAGCAAATCCATGCTCATGAAAAAAATACCAAGTTGTATTTTCGAAGTACTAATAATTACTCATCATGAAAATAGATTAATTATGAGAAACTCCATTCACTTGTTTGAGTTGAAAAGAAAATTTCCCTATTTTTCCTTTTACACCGTTGTGCACGATATTCGGCTTAGACATCACGTTAAGGGATCAAATTTCTTGGACGGTTGTTTATGCATTAGAAATTCCTCAAGATGAAGTCATGTTTCAAAATTAACTCTATCAACTTTCTGCAACTTTTGACTAGTTTGCACAACTATAGAATCTTTAATTAAACTAATTTTAAATATTCTTTCACATTTGTTTACATTCATTATTTAACACATATATCCATAATTAATGTGAAAATTTCTAAACTCCAAAGCCCGTATATACCCAAGATCTAGATCTGTGAGGATCCCATCTCTCCACAATGTAACCTAAGGAAGAATGATCTTTTAATATTTTTTAATTATTTTCTAGTAGGCGATGTTAGAAATTGTCGCATTATCAATTTGGTTAAACAAAATAGAAATCTCTATAACCAAGCAAATTAGAATTGAGTAAGTGTCACAAAATAAAGCATAAAGGAGCTCTATGTTTTAAAGATATAGCGCGAAGATAATATCTATAAAAATTTGTCCAAAAAAGAAAAAAGTCCTTTTCATTTATTTTCATCTTCTCTGAAAACTTTGGCTTACCGACTTATACATAATAACGACATGTTGAAACTTGAAAGCATGCAGTTAATTTTCTGCAATGCATGCTTCTTAATTGGCTAAACAAATAATATAATTCTCAAATTAAGTAAAACTTCAAAGCTCCAGCTAACTGCCTTTGTTGACTTTGCGAGATGAAGAAGTGATGTAAAGTCCGTCCAAGAAAAAAACAGGGGAAGGTCAATTTAATATTTATATGATCACGACTTGTCATGAGGCATGTGTCTCGAATCTAATCCGGGAAGGGGACTCGGCAGTGATAATGAAGGCTTTGCAAGGTGATGAAGTCTCTCCGGCTCTGAATGGCTTTTTGATTGAAGATGTGAAGGTTAACTACTGTATAGGTTGTTTTCTCAATTACGATACCCTTGCACTAGGAGAGAATGTAATAAGATTGCTCATGGTCTAACTAGGTATACTATTCATATCTTAGATTTTGCTGTGTAGATGGAAGATGTTCTACCACAATTTATTTCCGTTCTTCAGGCTAATTCAGCAAATTTTTCTTAATATAAGTTTACAAGTTTCTTCCTCCAAAAAAAATAAAGTAATTAAACTAATTTGTTTTAAATTTAATTCTAGTTATCTGTAAGGTTGAATTTAATCAACCATCTTATTGGCTTTATTCAGTGCCAAATTTGCTTGTATTTCAGCAATTAGTAACCCTGTATCTATGTGGGATTCTTGTAAGGGTAGTGAGTGAGATAGTGTGAAGAAATGCTCAAGAGTGTGCAAGAAAAATAGAAACTCGTGACTGGATCTCGCGGGTGACTCGCGGCTGAAAGCCGCTAGAAGCTGCACACGTGCCAGGCATGCCAGAAGTTGAAGCGTCATGCTAGCTGGAGCACTACAGGACAAAATAGGACAACTGGCCGTTTAGTTATCTCGCGACTGGAACTCGCGACTTAGTCAAGCCACGAGGCCAAGCCGCGAGCCAGCCCTGTTTTGAAAAACCTGACTCTTCGCATTCCATTCTCACCCTAGTATATATACCCCTTATACCCACGAAAGAAAGTGAGCTTCTAGAGAGAATTTTGAGAGAGAAACCCTAGAGAAAAACAAGATTGTTTCATCCACAATTTTCACATAAGAGACTCTTCAAATTCCTCTATTCTCTTCCTCTCCATTGTTAAATCTTTGAGAGGCTTTTTACCAAAACCTTTTCTCACCATATCCATTACTGTGAGAGGGCTGTTTGGTGTTCTGGGAAGCAGTTAGGAAGGAACCAATTTCACATTGGTTGATGCTATGGTCAAGTAGCAGAATCCGGGAAGCTAGAAAAGAAATAGGTTCGGTGCAACCTCGTTGGAGCAAGAAGCTTGGAGGGCTTAGGTACACTGGGAAGATTAGGCTTGGAGGGTCTATTGCTGTTCATGTATCCCAACTACATTTTCTGGTGGATTACTTACCGCTTGGAGGGCGGCGGAGAGGTTTTACGCTGAGGGCTTCGGTTTCCTCTTCGATAACACATCGTGTGTTGTCCTTGTGTTTGCATCTCTCTTCCCTTTATCTTTGCCTTTTATTTTCTGTTGTGGATGTGATTTTAATTGGCTTAGATTGTTTACCAATTCTGTTTATAGCTTGTGTTCATTTTCCGCACACTTATTGTTTGTCATAAAGTTTGAATTGGTAATTTGTAAATTGAGGGTCTAAACGTTCAAGGTATTTTATACACTATTTGAACTTTCAATTGATATCAGAGCGGGTACACTTTTGTTGGCTTCATTACCATAGTGTGATCCTTGACCCCATTTTGAGATGGACCGGTCTCAATCCCTAAATGCACCTCCATATTTTGATGGTAGTAATTATGCATTTTGGAAGGTTTGCATGAGAGCATTTTTATGTTCCATTGATGAATCTGTTTGGGATGCTGTGGATATAGGTTGGACCAGGCTTGAGGCTGCCAAATCCACTTGGGATAAGGCAGCACTCGCCGCATCTAATGCTAACAGTAAAGCACTTAATGTGATTTTCTGTGGTGTGTCTCCAGATGAGTTTCACAGGATTTCTCACATTACCGTTGCCAAAGAAGCATGGGAGATATTGGAGACCACCTATGAAGGCATGAAGAAAGTGAAAGACACCAAGCTGCAGATGCTGACCACTCGGTTTGAGGAGCTCAAAATGAGTGAGGATGAGTCCTTTGACTCTTTCTATAGCAAGCTGAATGAGGTGGTTGTCAGCAAGTTTAATTTGGGGGAGAAAACGGAGGATTCTAAAATAGTAAGGAAGATCCTTCGGTCATTGCCGGAAAGCTTTCGTGCCAAAGTAACAGCGATTGAAAAGAGTAAGGACCTTGATGACATCAAAGTCCAAGAGTTGATTGGTTCTTTTTAGACTTATGAAATGTCACTGCCCACTCAACAGAAGAGTAAATCTCTTGCTCTTAAGACCATTAATGAAAGAGTGGAAGTCCATGACTCATCGGATGAGGATGTGGTTGACAAAGATGTTGCATACCTTGTGAAAAATTTTCGGAAATTCTTGAAATTTAAGAATAATGGCAAATTTGGTGATAAAGGGAAATTCCAAAGTTCAGGAAGGGAGAAAAGGGAATTCAAAAAGAAAGATGGAAAAGAATCCCAATCTACACAAGGTGTCACCTGTTTTGAATGCAACGGGCATGTACACTTTAAGAAAGAATGTTCGAATTATTTGAAATCGAAATGCAAGGTGTATGCCACAACACTGAGTGACTCGGATTCATCTAACTCAGATTTTGAGGAAAGCTGTGACGAAGAAGGGAATTACTTTGCTTTTATGACTACTGCTCATGTTGAGTCCTTAGATGAGTTGAATTTGCTTGTACAAGAGCTTGGAGAACATAGTGATGAAGAATCATTGGGAGTTATTGAAGAATCAGATGTAGAAGAAGATGAAAGCACAACCAATCTTCAAGAGAATTATAACTCACTCCTGAAGAAGTCGAGTGAGTACACAAGGGTGGCCAAGGCAGCTGTGAGAAAGATGAAGAAGGCAGAGGAGGACTATAAAAGTCTCCTAATTCGCTATAAGGAGGCCAAATGTGAGATAGAGACACTGAATAGTGAGCTATCAGAAGCCTACACAAAAGTGAGATTTCTTGAGCAAGAGGTTGTACAAGCAAATGCCAAAATAGAGAGGGTCTCCACCAAGAAGCTAGATGATGTTATTTCATCTCAAAAGCATTTTTCAGACAAATTCGGGTTGGGATATACCGGAGGGAGTAACTCATCGGGAAATATCACCAAAGAAATGAAGTTTATAAAGGTCAAAGAGCCATTTGAAGTTGGCCCTACTGCTGAGAAGCCCAAGATGGAGGAGAAAAGGAATGTGGAGAACCAATGGTTGTTGAACAACCCCCGTAATCAATCTGTGGGCAGGTCTGAATCCTGAGCCAAGTCTTGTCCACGACCATAAAGAGGTCCTAGATCGAACTATGTGTGCCATCATTGCGGACTTCAAGGGCATACTCGACCAAATTGTCAAAAGCTGAGAGCAATGAATAGTGCAACTACTCCAAGGTCACGAGGACCTAGAAATGACCGGAGAAATTGGGCTGGTGAACCATCAAGAGATCAAAGTGGAGATCCCGGAATGATGAACATGATGAAGATGATTGGTGCTTTCACCAACTGCTTGGAAAGCTTCACACGAAGGTTTGAAAGCCCTAACTCCCGTACCCAATCCTATAAGGAAATCACCCCAAACACAAGTGACGTGTGGGTGAAAAAGGGTACTCATGCATAAGCATTACAACATGTCCATGCATCAATACTTCCTATGCTTTGTGACTTTGTTTGTTTGTTTTTGCATTATTTCATTCAAATTTGTTTTATGTTGCTTTTGATCAATCTTTTCCTTCTTATGTGTCAAAAATCCAAAAACCACATAAAAAGTAGAAAATCAAAAAGTTTGATTGACATTGTTGAGTTTTGTCTCAAAACTTGTTTTGCCTTGTACCTTTGTGTTAATGGCTTTGTGCATTTACGAACATAGCTTGTTCCTTTGCACTCTTATCACTGTGGAAGAAATCTTAAAATCTATGTGATTGTTGTAAATAGATCTTCAAACTTGTCATGAATGATTAGTAAATGGTTATGTTGATCTTGAGACATGCATATACTTGTGCCTATATATCTTCCCACTCTTTATTTTATTGCTAAAAAGAGCTCACCAAATGTAAATCTCCAAATGTAAAGAGATATTGAGCTGCAAAAGCCTGTCACACATACTAGTATTCGACTAGGAAAAAGGGAAAGCGACCAAAAAAAATAAAGTGTATGATTTTTCAAAAAGCCAAAAGCTATCTCATCAAGGTGAAATATCAAACATCATTCTCACAATGAGATGTGATTGTTTCAAAAGGATCAAAAAGATCAAATGTTATGATTGAAATTGGAGCCAAATGTAAAGCTCCATGTTATGTAATCAAGTCTTGTGGGAGGTCATATATGCATACTTCTATAATTGAGATGGGTCACATGATCTAGTGCTAATTGTGTATGTCTTGGTTGAATTGATCATTGAAGCTTCACATTAGACTAAGGACTATCTCATTGTTGATATCCACACACAACACACAAGTTTATGTTCAATGAATACCATATTCATTTGTGTGATTGTACTTGATAAAATGTGTTTTCACATGCTCAATTTTTGTTGATTTAAATACAAAAATATTTTTGAGTGTTTTAGTTGTTTTTGGAAAGTATTTTGTTCTTACAAAAACTGAAAAATTTCAAAAAACAGTGTTGCCCTGTTTTGGCGACTCAGTCGCGGGTCAGACAAGTCGAATGCCACAATTGCGAGCTCGCGGGTGGAAGGTCTAGTCGCGAGGGGTACATAGAGATTTTCGCGACTCAGCTCGCGACTCCCTCTTGAGTGAGACTTCCAGTCGCGAAAAACACTTAGCAAATTTTTCAAAACTTTTGGCTTGAAGTGTTTTGGCGGGTGAAACTAGCGACTTTCTGGCGACTTACCTTAGTCACGAAAAACGTGTGTTTTTGCACAGTAAGGCAGTTTTTAAAACCTTTTTCAGTTTTCCCTCGAACTTTTTATGACTATTCACTTTCTCTCTAAACTGAAACTAACCCAAACACTCCGTGTCACTCTCTACAAACTCCATTTTTTGCTTCATTTCTTCTCAAATCTTCAAGAAAAAGGTATGGGTCTTCTCTTCCTCACTTCATATTTCATGTTTTGAGTATTATTTTCTTGCTTTATGAGTTGTCATTGTGATTTGAGATATATTGTGTTTGAACATGTTTTTACTTAGATTGATGGGTTTGGTTGTTTTAGGTCGGGTGTTTTTTTGTTGTTGATTTCATTTGCTACCTTTATTGAGTCTCATTTTGCTAATCTTTGTTCTGAGCTTTGGCTTTTGTTGGCATTCATACTCATTAGATATATGGGTTTGGAGTTTTTTGTGTTTTACTTTGTTTGTGTGTTTGGGTGTTTAAGAATGTCTGAGGCATTGGATTGTTTGTCTTATAATACTGTGATTTTAAGTTGCCATATCGTGTGTGTGCTTCTGTCTTGAGGGTATTTCTTTAACATTCCATATTTAGTAAGATATGCCTCATTGTCATATGCTCTATTTTGCATATATATGGTTTCCACTGTTCATACATATTGCTGTTTTATTCCTGTTCCTGTCTTACTGTGGTCTAATTTGAGCTATCCTTCTTTTGTTCTCTACTGTGCTTGATCTGTGCATATCATGCTCATGGTAGATTGTCTTAATGACAGTTATTTGTAACTTTGTGGTATTCAGTGTTCTCTTGAACAATCACCATTTTGGTGCACTTGCCTCATTCAATACTTCAGTGTTGCTTATGATTTTGTTTGGTTCTAACCTGACTCATGTTTGTGATTGTGTGAGATATCTCTGGTTCACATTTTTATATGAATCTAATCAAGTTGATCTCTGTCCTTTGTGGTGCTGTTTTTGGTTCTTTGCTGTGTGCCTGCTCTCTTGCAAATGTCTCGTCGATCCTTTAAAGGCAAAGATGTTGTAACTGATGATCCATCAACCCCAGTTGCTAAACGGACTTGACTCTTATCTCAGTCATCTAAAGACTCCAATTGTGAGAGGTTTAGAACCCCGCTTACCTCACACATCTACTTAAACATCTTTGATAGGGCATCTCCTATAATGGAACGTGTGGTTGAGTTTGACACCTTGGGGACCACTTTTGTCCCTCGGATCTTTGAGTCAAGAGATTGGGCAAACTTATTTGGGAATTTTGAAGACCCAATGGATGAACTGGTTAAGGAATGCTACTCTAATACAAGTGACCATGGAGTTGAGCTAATTTGCTGGGTAAGAGGAAAGGAATTTATCATCACCCCGAACTCCATAGCCGAAATTCTCCACATCACTAGACCTAAGAATGTGGATCTAACTCTGTATGATGATCGAACTCCAGAGACTCAAGACATTCTACAAGTTCTTGGACCTGACCATGAAGTCTCTAGTACAGGCACATCCATAAGCACTGCCAAGTTTGCACCTGAGTTGACCACACTAAAGCTGATCATGTTCTCTAATCTTTACCCGCTGTCCAACACGACTTTCATCAATCTCGGAAGAGCTCAATTCCTCTGTGATCTTATTACAGGAGCCCCCATTGATATCTGTGCCCACATCTTTCAAACCATAAGGAAGACCACGGTTCGATCAGCAGCATGAGGATGTATTCCATTTTGCAGTCTCATCATGAAGTTCATTCTTCGTGAAGGTATTAATCCTCCCTCAGATGGAAAAATGATGACCCGTCTTCGTCCAATTTCCATGTTCACTCTACAAGCCAGCAAAAGCCATTCCTCTAAAACACCAAAGAGTGCACACATCCCTCCTGCTACTCCGTCTGCTCCTGAGTCAGAGACACATGTACGTACCATACCCACTTCGCATGTCATTCCTGAATTACAACAAACTAGCACTCCGCAAGTACAGTCTGATCCTCCAACTGATAGGTTGGGTAGTTTGTTTGAAAGTATTCAGAAGCGCATTGAGGGAATGGTGACACTTCTCTACTCCACCAACAACCATGTCTAAATGTGTCTCGAGACCATGGAGAATCAGCTACAAGCTATTCAACAAAAGTTAGAAGACAGCCTTTAGCTATTCGTGCCAAAAAGGGGGAGATTGGTATAGCATACAGTAAGGGGGAGAAAGTTCAAAGGAAAGTGTGCATAGTAATAGAGGGAGTTACACCACTTATACTTTTGATTCGTGTCTTACTTATTAACCTATAGTATTATGTTTTGGATAATTGTTGTTATTATGGGTTTGATACACTACGGTTATGGTTAATGTTTGGTTTAAACTCATAACTCATAGATGGTTTTGAAACTTTGGTACATTTTATATATTGATGATGTTTTTCAGTATATAATTTTTTTTTTTGTACCCATGTTGCTTTTGTAAGCTTTTAGGGTTTGTTTTCATATTTTGTAGGCTTTATGGTTTGTACCATGCTTTATGCAGCCTTTTTGTTTTGTTAAATTAGTACTTCTAACTAAATGTCATGCATTTTCCTTTTAAGTACTGTCACTCTTGTGCCCTTGTAGGATTGTTCCTAGATGCATATACTTAGTGTATTATGCATTGGTTGAGTGTTGGGCATGTAAGTAATTTGCATTGATCTTATTAGCTTGTATGTCTAAGTGTTCATTCCAAGTGTGAATGAGCATTGTGGTCACTACCTTGTAGTGATTGCTTGTTTGATCAAGCCATGGTTTGTTTCTTAACTCCATCTTTGCTTGATCACATCATGCCTGCTTCATATGCATTTCACGCTTTTCTGCATACAATGATCATGGTGTATTGTTGTGTTTTTGGAGATTCATGTTCATATGATTCAAGAGCTTCACAGTTTCTAGAGTTAGGTGTGAGTGAGTTATGTTCAATTGTTCCCAGCTCACATGTTAAGTCTAGAGTCTGTTTTAGGGTTTTGTCACGGAATAGCCAAAAGGGGAGATTGTAAGGTTGAATTTAATCAACCATCTTATTGGCTTTATTCCGTGCCAAATTTGCTTGTATTTCAGCAATTAGTAACCCTGTATTTAGGTGGGATTCTTGTAAGGGTAGTGAGTGAGATAGTGTGAAGAAATGCTTAAGAGTGTGCAAGAAAAATAGAGACTTGCGACTAGATCTCGAGGGTGACTCGCAGCTGAAAGCCACCAGAAGCTGTACACGTGCCAAGCATGCCAGAAGTTGAAGCGTCATGCTAGCTGGAGCACTACATGACAAAATAGGACAACTAGCCGTTCAGTTATCTCATGACTGGAACTCGCGACTCAGTCAGGCCGCGAGGCCAAGTCGCGAGCCAGCCCTGTTTTGAAAACCCTGACTCTTCGCATTCCATTCTCACCCTAGTATATATACCCCTTATACTCACAAAAGAAAGTGAGCTTCTAGAGAGAATTTTGAGAGAGAAACCCTAGAGAAAAACAAGATTGATTCATCCACAATCTTTACATAAGAGACTCTTCAAATTCCTCTACTCTCTTCCTCTCCATTGTTAAATCCTTGAGAGGCTTTTTACCAAAACCTTTTCTCACCATATCCATTACTGTGAGAGGGTTGTTTGGTGTTCTGGGAAGCAGTTAGGAAGGAACCAATTTCACATTGGTTGATGCTATGGTCAAGTAGCGGAATCCAGGAAGCTAGAAAAGAAATAGGTTCAGTGCAACCTCGTTGGAGCAAGAAGCTTGGAGTGCTTAGGTACACTGGGTAGATTAGGTTTGGAGGGTGTATTGCTGTTCATGTATCCCAACTATATTTTCTAGTGGATTACTTACCGCTTGGAGGGCGGCGGAGAGGTTTTACGCTGAGGGCTTCGGTTTCCTCTTCGATAACACATCGTGTGTTGTCCTTGTGTTTGCATCTCTCTTCCCTTTATCTTTGCCTTTTATTTTCTGCTGTGGATGTGATTTTAATTGGCTTAGATTGTTTACCAATTCTGTTTATAGCTTGTGTTCATTTTCCGCACACTTATTGTTTGTCATAAAGCTTGAATCGGTAATTTGTAAATTGGGGGTCTAAACGTTCAAGGTGTTTTATACACTATTTGAACTTTCATTATCTAATTTAAATTATGGAAGCATTTCTAATATGCACTATAAACTACAAAGTATTACAATCAACACTATACTTCAAAATCAATTTTCAATATCTAATCACTATCTAAGTTAGTTTTCAGATTATCGGATTAATACACATTAATCAAAACTTAGGAAGTCAATTGTAGCATTTTTTAAATTTCTTTAAACTTTAGAAGAGGTTTCCAAAACAGTCTTTGTTAATAAGTTTAATGAAATTGTAATTGTTTCACGTTCAAAATATGTCATTTGACATATAATGCCTGCTGTGACTCTCATGGTAGTAGCGGCTTGACGCAAAAGATCCAATTTTTTCATATATACATATATTATAATCCCAAAATGTGATATTCCTCACATGTTTTGGGTGGAAGAAAATATTTCAAATTGGTTCATAGGATTTTTGAGATATCTCACTAGTGAAATAATCTGACCAAAGACTATAACATCTCTTTCTTATATATATAATGAACTCAAGTTTGTACTCATTATATCGAATAATGACAACTCCATACTGTGTCATGGATAGTCGGTAACATAGCTCTTAATTATTGGGCAATGGCCCCATTTGAATTGAAAATTTACTTGGATGATTGATGAGGACAACAAACTTTGTGGAAAAATAAGGTCTATATCATGAATGATAAAGTTGATTTTCATTTTGTTAATGTATATATGTATATATATATTTTTTGGAGTGATCTATAATGAGTCCTTTCGAACAAGGCAGATTTCTATGATGCATTCAATATATATTGATATACGTAGAGTGATCTATGGCATGTTAATTATTCAATTAAGTAGACATTTTGCCCGTGATGCATGAATTTTGTGCAACAGACCCAATTTAGCAACTAGCTAACAAGCAACCGTGACTCCACCCACGTTTTAATCTAAAGAATAATACAGTATTGCACATTAGTATAATTTGCATGTTGTATTTACAAGAATTCATTAGATTAAAATTCTTGTTTGAGTTCGTTTCGATAAAAAAAAAAAAAAAAAAAATCTTGTTTGAGTTGAGTATATGAGCATGAAAGTAATTAACTAATTTGTTTTAAGGTTAATTCTAGTTATCTAATTTAAATTATGGTGAAATTTCTAATATGCACTATAAACTATAAAGTATTACAATCAACACTATACTTCAAAATCAATTTTCAAAATCTAATCACTATCTAAATTAGTTTTCAGATTATCGGATTAATACACATATTAATCAAAACTTAGGAAGTTAATTGTAGAGTTTTTATTTATTTATTTATTTTTTAATTTCTTTAAACTTTAGAAGAGGTTTCCAAAACACTCTTTGTTAATAGTTTTAATGAAATTGTAATTGCTTCACGTTCAAAATATGTCATGTTATTTGACATGTAATGCCTGCTTTGACTCTCATCCTCATGGTAGTAGCGGCTTGACATGAAAGATCCAATTTTTTCATATATACTATTGTAAAGTTGTTTGTAAGGTTGAATTTAATCAACCATTTTTTTGGCTTTATTCCATGTCAATTTGCTTGTAATTCAGCATTTAGAAACCCTGTATTTAGGTGGGAATCATGTAAAGGTAGTGTGTGAGAGAGTGTGAAAAAAAGCTCAAGAGTGTGCACTCAAGCAGGGCCTTGCGACTAGATCTCACGACTGGCTTACAGTTGGCAAGTCGCCAAAGTTGGTACACGTGTGAAGCATGCAGGGGAGCTAAAGGGTCATGCCAGCTGTTGCACTACAGGACAAATCTTCTAGTTTGGCCAGGTAGTTAGCTCGCGACTAGGACTCGCGACTCAGTCAAGTCGCTAGAACACCCTGTTTGTTACAAAACTGACTCTTCGCATTCTATACACACCATACTATATATAGACCCTTATACCCACGAAATGTAGAGAGCTTCTAGAGAGAATTTTGAGAGAGAAACCCTAGAGAAAAACAAGATTTACTCATCCATAATCTTCATCCTTTGATTCTCCAAATTCCTCTATTCTCACCCTCTCCATTGATACATCCTTGAGAGGCACATTTAGCCAAAACCTTTTTTCACCATACCCATATCTGTGAGGAGGCTATTTGGTGCTTGGGAAGCAGTTAGGAATGGGACTAATTGATATTGGTTGATGCTATGGGCTATAGCAGGATCCGGTAAGCTAGAGAAGACAAAGGTTTGGCGTAACCTCGTTGGAGCAAGAAGCTTGGAGGGCTTAGGTACACTGGGTAGATTAGGCTTGGAGGGTCTTCTGCTATTCATGTATCCCAACTTCATTCTCTAGTGGATTATTGACCGCTTGGAGGGCGGCGGAGAGGTTTTTTGCCATTTAATTTCTGCTGTGGTTGTGATTTTATTTGGTTTAGATTGTTTTATCAATTCTGTTTTAGCTTATTTTCATATTCCGCATATACATTGTTTGATAATAAACTTGAATTGGTAATTTGTATTTTGGGGGTCTAAATGTTCAAGGTATTTTATACACTATTTGAATATTCAATTGGTATCAAAGCGGGTACACTTTTTTTGGTTTAAATACCTAAGTCTGATCCTTGACCCCTTGTGTTTTTTTTGCCATGGATAGTGCTTTATATGCCTCTATGCATGTTTTGGATGTTGATGAATGTAACATGTCATGTGTTTGTAAAAATGTCTCTATGAGTGATGATCTTCATGACTGTGATGCTATGTTACATGAATCTTTGGGTGTTATTGATATTTCTAACATCAAACTCTTCAAGAAAAAGGCTAAGAAGTTTCATAAAAATTTGAGCAAGTTATTTTGTGAAAATGATGATTTGATTGCCAAGCTCAATGAATCCAACAAATTAGTTGAGAAATATAAGAAACTTGCTGAAAATTCTCTTGAAAAGCTGAAAGAGTTTGAATGTTTTAATATGGACTTGGATGCTAAACTTGTTTTTTCTAACAAACTTGTTGATGAGCTAAAATGTGAAAATGAATCTCTTAAGATGCATGCCAAGTGTTTGATTACTGAACCTATTGCTAAAAAGGATGAAAATATTTGTTGCAATCATGTTGTGGTATCCGATCTTGTGCCTATTGTGTGTTCTACCTTAAAGGACAAATCGGTGTACATTCCTCCATATAAAAGAAATCAAAAGGAGGAGAGAGGTTGTTAAGTCAAAGCCTTCGTTTAGGTCTCAACCTAAGGCTTTGGATGGATCTAAGTTTGTTCCAACTTGTCACCATTGTGGTGCCTTTGGTCATTTAAGACCTCAATGCTCTAAATTTCATACTCTTAAAAGAATCAGAAGAAAAGAGAAACTTGAGCTTCATGGAAGTTGTGCTAGAAAGGGTAAACCGGATTTGAGTGAAAATAGCATGTTGTTAAAGAAAGTGTTTAATGCTCTTAACTCCTTGTCTATGTGCATCTCCGGTTCTCGTTCTTCCAACCCTCGTCTCACTTCTCATGAGACACTCATTCCAAACAATCGTTCTGTTTGGATGAGGAAGGGTTCCTATGGTTGAGCTTTTGCTCTTTTGGTCTTTGATCTAATTCTTCCGATCTTTGTAGGACCCTTCATGCATTAGATGCTATATATTCATGCATTTTTTCATCTTGCATTTATTTGTATGCATTGCTTTTGTCTTTGATCTTACTTTTGTGTTTTAGTTTTGTGTGAGTAAAAAATCCAAAACCACATAAAAAAAAATGAAAAATTCAAAAAGTTTGATCGTATATGTTTAAGCACATATCACATGTGAGTTTGGCCTAGTACCTTCGTACTAATGGTGTAGTGCATTTACGAGCTTAACTTGTTATGTATGCACATCTATCTTTGTGGGAAAAATCTTGAAATCTATGTGTGATTGTTGTAAATCAATCTTCAAGCTTGTCATGAATGATTGGTCAATAATCTTGATGGTTTTGATACTTGCATTGACTTGTTCCTATATATTTTCCCACACTTTTTATTATTTTTGCTTATAGAGCTCATCAAATGTAAATCTCAAAATGAAAAGAGATAATGAGCTACAAAAGCCATCACACATACTAGTATTTGACTAGGAAAAATGGAAAGCGACTTGTATTGAAAGTGTATGATGCCCAAAAGCCAAAAGCTTGTTCATCAAATTGAAATATCAAAAATTTCAGGCATCGATCTCAAAAGAGATGTAAAGATAAAAACTGATCAAATGTTATGAATTGTAAAGAAGCCAAATGAAAAGCTTCAAAGATATATAATCATTTTCTTGTGGGAGGTCATATATGTTTATTTTTATAATTAAGATAGACCACTTGACTTAATATTAGTTGTGTATGACTTGATTGAATTGATCATTGAACCTTCACTTTAAACTAAGGACTATTCCACATTTGATACACACACACAACACACATGCCTAATGTTCAATGAATGCCTTATTCATTTATTTGATTGTACTAGTTTAAATGTGATGTGTGTGTCCTCAACTATATATGGATCAATCCAAAAAATTTTTAATCATTTTATATGTATTTGGAAGTGATTTTTATCACTCTTTATGTTCATGTTTAGTGCTTACTTTGTTTTTCATTGTTTAAGCATTTTTTGTGTTGAAAAACAAGTGTCAGAATTTTTGGCTACTCATTCTAGCTACTCTCGCGAGTAGTGAGTTTTGGCTACTCGTTTTGGTGACTTGCCTAGTCGCGAGACCCAGTAGCGAGTTTAACAGAATGGTTTCGTGACTCACTTGCGACTCGCCAGACGCGAAACGCCCAGAAACAACTTTTTAAAGGGCTTTTCGTGGGAAACTTGTTTTAAACCTCTCTCATCCTCTCTAAAACCCCTCTTTCAATATTTTTACATCAAAACCCAATCAATTTGAATGTTTTTCATTCCATTAACATCTCTAAGGTAATTTTAAACTCTTTTCATTGTTTTGAATCCTTAGATTATGTTTTGGAGAGTTTTGTGCTCTTGGTTGGGATTTTCATCATAGGGGTTCGGAAAACTTATTTTTTGTCAAATTTTTGTATGGGATTGGTTTCTTTTGATGATTTTCTTTGGATGTTGGCCCCTTGTGGCAAAAAGAATATGTATTAAGGGTGGATTTCATGATGTTCATACATTGTTTTACATTGTTGTTTAGAGTGTGCATGCTAGGCGTTTGATAAAATGCCTCTTAGGCATTTTCTCATTTGTTTGAACTCCGATGAGTATCAAACTTTGGGGTTTCTCATGTTTCCTCATTAGGAACATGTTTGGTTCATTGGTTGTATATTTAACACACCTTACCCCATATGTGCATTTTCCATGCTTTGGTCATGTATTGTACATAGCCACCTCTTGCACAAACATTTGCTACCCTTGTCATGCATTGGTCTATACCTTATTTCTTCATCCTAGCATGTCATGTTTACCTTATGCTTTGTAGCTTTTCAATTTGTCTTAGGTTTGAGTTTCATTTTCTTATTCATCTTGCACCCCTTATGCATCATTATCATTGGTCGTACCTCCATCTCTTGCCCTTATTTCTCCTTGACCCTTTGTCTATTCGTGAAAAAAAGGAGGATAGTATATTCTAGAGAGTATACCGGAGAGTTTTGTCATTTCTATATAACTATTGTGCACATTCTTAGGGGGAGAAATTCTATTTCTCATGCACATTTGTAAGGGGAGAGATATTTTATAGGGGAGATGCATATACCAAGGGGGAGAAGACATTGAGTTAATAAGAAAACTTTGTTTTGTTTGTTTTTCTTTATGGTTGTTTTCTTGTTTGCTTTTTGGTGTTTTGAGTTATGTTTAGTATCTATGCTTTGTTGTTCTCATTGCATCGTGTTTGTGTGTTAGACATGCATACATCCTTATACTATTGTGCTTCATTGAATGCATGTTCGAATGATCATTTGTTTTGCTATATGATCATTGTAGTCATTTCTATATGACTGTTTTGGTGTATGATTAAGTTGTTCATATGTTTCACATAATATTTACTTGATCGCAATTTACTTGTTACATTATACTTGTCCTTTTATTACTTGTTTTACCTTGAGGGTCTAATGTATTTTGTGAAAGTGTTTCAGGTTATAGGTATATATGTTCCAAGTTCATCACAGCTCCTATGACTCATGATAGGGGGAGTGATATGATAGAGGGAGAAAGACAAAAAGAGCTTTGTGTTATATTAACTATGTTTTTACTTTGCTCATAGTTCATAATTATGCTTAGCTATCTAAAATACTTTATTTTTGTACCCATGCTTTGTAGCGTAGTACTTGTTGATTAATGTTATGCATTTTCTTTAAGTACATCACTTTTGTGCCCTTTGTTGGATTTTATATCCTTAATGCAATTTCCTTGCATGTTGCATTGGTTGAGTGTTGGACATGCAAATGATACTTTGCATTAAGCTTATTGGCTTGCATGTCTGGATGTTCATTCCTTGTGTGAATGAGCATTGTGGTCACTAGTTATAGTGATTTTTCGTTTTTTGTCAACTCATGGTTTATTGCTTTATTCCATTTTGCTTGATCGCATTGTGCTTGCTCCATATGCATTACAAGTTTTCTGCATACAATGATCGTACTGTGTTGTTGTTTTTTAGGAGATACTTGTTCTTATGATTCAATAGCTACACAGATTCTAGAGTTAGGTGTGAGTGAGCTTTGTTCAAATTTTCCCATCTCACATGTTAAGTCTAGAGTTTGTTTTAGGGTTTTGTTACAGAATAGCCAAAGGGGGAGATTGTAAGGTTGAATTTAATCAACCATTTTGTTGGCTTTATTCCGTGCCAATTTGCTTGAAATTCAGCATTTAGAAACCCTATATTTAGGTGGGAATCATGTAAGAGTAATGTGTGAAAGAGTGTGAAGAAAAGCTCAAGAGTGTGCACTCAAGCAGGGCCTCGCGACTGGCTCGTGGTTGGCAAGCTGGCAAAGCTGGCACACGTGTGAAGCATGCAGGGGAGCTGAAGGGTCACGCCAGCTGTTGCACTACAAGACAAATCTTCCAATATGGCCAGGCAGTTAGCTCGCGACTTAAACTCGCAACTCAGTCAAGTCGCGAGGTCAAGTCGCCAAAACACCCTGTTTGTTACAAAATTGATTCTTCGCATTCCATACACACCCTACTATATATAGACCCTTATACCCTCGAAATGTAGAGAGCTTCTAAAGAGAATTTTGAGAGAGAAACCCTAGAGAAAAACAAGATTGACTCATCCACAATCTTCATCATTTGATTCTCTAAATTCCTCTACTCTCACCCTCTCCATTGATACATCTTTGAGAGGTATATTTAGCCAAAACCTTTTCTTACAATACCCATATCTGTGAGGAGGCTATTTGGTGCTTGGGAAGCAGTTAGGAAGGGACCAATTGATATTGGTTGATGCTATGGGCTATAGCGGGATCCAGTAAGCTAGAGAAGACAAAGGTTCAGTGTAACCTCGTTGGAGCAATAAGCTTGGAGGGCTTAGGTACACTGGGTAGATTAGGCTTGGAGGGTCTTCTGTTGTTCATGTATCCCAACTTCATTCTCTAGTGGATTATTGACCGCTTGGAGGGCGGCGAAGAGGTTTTACGCGGAGGACTTCAGTTTTCTCTTCGATAACAAATCGCTATGTTGTCTTTGTGTTTGCATCTCTCTTCCTTTAATCTTTGCCATTTAATTTTTGCTGTGGTTGTGATTTTATTTGGTTTAGATTGTTTTATCAATTCTGTTTTAGCTTATTTTCATATTCTGCACATACATTGCTTGAATTGGTAATTTGTATTTTAGGGATCTAAACGTTCAAGGTGTTTTATACACCATGTGAACATTCATTGTTATTTACAACTATTTTGTGTTGGCTTTAATTGCATGCCAAATTTGATTGTAATTTTATTCAATCATCTTTTCCCTGTATTTATGTGAGATTATTATTGTAAGGGTTGTGTGTGAGAGTGTGTGTGAAGACTCAAGCATATATTGAAGATCAAGTGGATTTTGCAAGAAGCTCGCGAAAAGCTAACTCGCAAAGTAGCCATGTGTTGAACACATGACTGGAATGCGAAGAGTCATGACAGCTTGGTTTTTGCGAGTTTCTCGCGAGTAAGGACTTTCCGCGAAATACTCGTGAAACATTGTGTTTTGCTATTTTGTCATTTCTGTTCTACAAAGTCTTTACCCACACTATGTATACTCTCATTACCCACATATTGTAGAGAGTACTTTTCAGAGAGAAAACCCTAGCATACACACTTGAGAGTTAGAGATTGTCATACCCACAATCATCTACACATTTCTTTGTGGTTTTCCTCTACTCGTACCTCTCCATCTCTAAATCCTTGATAGGTTGATAGCCCAAAAACTTACCACACCCAATTTGAGTGTCAAGTGAGGTTTTGGTGCTGTTGGGAAGTATCGGAGGAAGCCAACTATTGGCAGATGCAATTAGGCTGAATTGCGTGATCCGGGAAAGTTAGAGAAGACAAGGTTTCATCAAACCAGTTGGTAGCAAGAGCTTGGAGGGCTCAAGTACATGGGGTAGACTAGGCTTGGAGGGTCTTTTGTTATTCGTGTACTCCAACTTATTCTCTAGTGGATCGTTTTACCGCTTGGAGGGCGGCGGAGAGGTTTTTCGCCGAGTTCTTCAGTTTCCTCTTCAATAACACGTCTCAGTGTTATCTTGTTTTCGCATCCTTCTTCCCTACTTTTTTAGCTTTCTTTTTATTGTTGATATTCGATGAATATAGCTTAGAGTAGTTTTACCGTTTGTTCGCATGCATTTACTCTTATTCCGCACTTAGTTTAAGTTAGAGTAAAAACAACTGAGTCGTAACTTTTAATTGGGGGTCTAAACAAACTCTTATGTATTCACACATATTCAAGCTTTCAACAGTGATGGGGAAGATTGATATGACTAAGTAGAATTTTTCAAGTAATTTAATATTGTGTTCCATATGAGAATATGATTTTTGATTGAATCTCTACCCGAAGAACATTCATATCTACTCGTGCCAAAATTTATGCCTATCTTAACATAAAAACTACCTTTTTATTTTACATATTAAATTTTTTTTTCATACATCATTGTGATTATAGAATGTCAAGATGTTTTAGTTATATGGTAGGTCGCTTTGATTATAAATAAAATCGGCACTATCTAATATGCATTGACTTAGCTTGCTATTCTTATATATTTATGCAATTATTGGAAGACCTTGTAGCTATAGCAACCAGTCTAAATAATTTTTGTTCTTGTATTTTCAACATAATTTTTTAAACTTGTTAGATCTGTGCATTTCACAATTCATTTCCGATTCATGCAAGCAATAATAAACAGAAATAAACCTAGATTGATGGAAGACACCCTTGTCATAGTTGTTGACTTGTTGGTTTCATTTTAAAATTGTGGATAATATATACATAACAAGGTAAGATCTCACTTTAGATTATTAAAAAAAAAAAAAAAAAAAATCTCACTTTAGATATGTACTTCTTTAAGAAGCACCACAGGAAGTTACTTGTTTGTGGGGTTAAATGCCAAGTAAATGTTAACGAATCAAAATCTTCATACCAAAGCTTGTGAACATGTCAACATAGTACCAAGGGTAAAATAGCTAATGTATATTATATGCACTTTAGTTGGGAATAATATTTATATATATAACGGAAGTCTTCGAATTTAGGTGGAAGAAAATATGATATTCATATTTCCTTCAAATTGGTTCATGGGGTTTTTGAGATATCTCATGAGTAGGGAGTGAAATAATCTAACCAAAGACTATAACACCACTTTCTTATATATATAATGAACTCAAGTTTGTACTCATTATATCGAATAATAACAACTTCTAGGGGCAGAGCCAAAAATTTTTGTTTGGGGGGGCCGATTTGCGTTGCTAATTTATTAGTCTATACAAACTTTTATACACATACACAAACACATGTATCTATACACACACAAAAAATTAGTATTTTTCATAATGAATCCTTAAAATTAAATGTTTCATAGAATTAAAATTAAATTAATCTTTCACCATCTTCCATAGTGAAATCCTTACAATTTTCATTTTCAATATAAGTTACCAAATTGTCTACCGTTGTGAGTAAAAAATTTTCAATTAAATTAATTAAGTGTTCAAAGACATAAATGATCCAAAACTTTAAAAAATACGAGAACACATTTTACCATAAAAAATGAATTTGAGAAACAATACGTTCTCTATAACTACTAGACAAATTGGACAATTTATTTTAAGAACATTATTGGACCAACTCAAATTGTTGGGGGGGCTAAGTCCCATTTTTGAGGGCTAATTATTAAAATATTAAATATTTCTATATAGTAAAAAAAAATTTCAAAAATTTTGGGGGGACACCTTAACATGTAGCTCCGCCCCTAACAACTTCATACTGCGTCATGGATAGTCGGTAACATAGCTATTAATTATTCTGGCAATGGCCCCATTTAAATTGAAAATTTACTTGGATGATTGATGAGGACAACAATCTCTGTGGAAAAATAAGGTCTATATCATGAATGATACAGTTGATTTTCATTTTGTTAATGTATATATTTTCTTTTGGAGTGATCTATAATGAGTCATTTCGAAAAGGCATATTTCTATGATGCACTCAATATAGGTAGACATTTTGCCCGTGATGCATGAATTTTGTGCAATTGACCCAATTTAGCGGCTAGCTAACAAGCAACCGTGACTCCACCCACGTTTTAATCTAAAGAATAATACAGTATTTCATATTAGTATAATTTGCAAGTTGCATTTACAAAAATTCTTTAGATTAAAATTCTTGTTTGAGTTCCTTTTGATCAAAAAAAAAAAGAAAAAAAAGAAATCTTGTTTGAGTTGAGTATATCATGCAATTAGCAGATTTTGCGCCAAAACATTTAAGTATGCCAACCACTTTTCTATGATCTATTATTTATTTATTTATTTATTTTTGAAAGGTATGAAGGCATCTAGTCTGGTAAATTTTGTAAGATGGGACCAAACCTAATCACCATCCGACATATGTAATACATACTTGACATTATTCATTAACGGATTGAGATTTGATGCAATAACTATCTAACATATGCAATACATAGTCTACATCATTCATTATCGGATTGAGATTCGATGCAATAACCAGTTAACTTTTTCAAGGACTGAAATTCAATCAAAGATAAAAAAAAAATTAACTTTTTTCTTTAGTCCTTAGACCAAAAACGTTAAAAAAAGTTGAAAAAATTTCTAATACAGGTGCTGATGGAAAAAAGTCCTTGGATGGTGTTACACATGATTGCAATCTTTCTTTGACAAATCAAATGACAGTGACCATCTTCTTTTTTAAAGATTTATCAACCATGACGGGATTGACGAATTCGTCTCCCCTAGACGATCTCAACAACACGAACGAAGACATCCCCAGACGAGCCAAACAAATGCCCCCATCACTGACGAAGGAAACCAGGCCATTCAATGCGGCCAATTATACCCGAAGCAGTTTCAGAGCCAGCTGTATGAACCGTTGGAGCACATTGAATCCACATTACAAAGCATCAAACGTTACCAAGAGGGGCATTAAGGCCACCATAACTGCCCCAATGGTCAGAAGCTGCACAAACATATATAAAGACCCTCACAACATCAACAGGAGGTAAGAAAAGATACTGAGATAATTTCACTGTTATTGTATGATTTTGCTTTAACTTACAAAGAGTTCCCTGTTATTGACTTTGACATCGGAGACGTTGTGGCAGGCACCACACCGGTGACCATCTTTAAGGATACATTCACACAGACCAGAGATTGGTTCCATCTGCCCACTCTAATTGATGAACTCATGCTTCATCAGTTTGGCGCCGTCTGTGGGGACGATATTTTCTGATTCATATTCGAAAACGCAGTTTCCATCAATCC
Source organism: Quercus tomentella (assembly GCA_028535165.1). Taxonomy (NCBI): domain Eukaryota; kingdom Viridiplantae; phylum Streptophyta; class Magnoliopsida; order Fagales; family Fagaceae; genus Quercus; species Quercus tomentella. The sequence continues at coordinate 48,420,180 of JAPQVY010000111.1, forward strand.
TTATATTCAGATGGAATCCAATCAAGATTTCGCAGCCTTGGCTCAGCAAGTCCAAGCTCTTGCGGCCACCGTTGAAGAACTCACCAGACAAAATCAGGAAATGAGGCTACGGCTTCAACAGGAGGAGAATCGGTCCAAAGGCAACCCGGAGGGTGAGAGAGATAGCCATGGAAGGAGTATCCATCAAAGACCTACAACTCCGGACGAATAGAATTCAGATCTTCTTCGGGAAATGAGGAAGGAGATGGAAGAGTTGAGGAATGCAATCAAGGAAAAAACGGACTGAAGCGTGGATAGAATGGTAAGGGCCACGGATTCGCCTTTCACTACAGCGGTCCTCGAATGTCCAGTGCCATCAAAATTTCGTCTGCCTCAACTGGAGCCATTCGACGGGCTCAAAGACTCTCAGGATCACCTTAATACCTTCAAAACGACGCTAGGCCTTTAACAACCCCCCGACGAGATACTATGTCGTTCCTTCCCCACCACTCTCAAAGGAGCTGCAGGGGAATGGTTCACAAAGTTGCCAACATCGTCCATTAACAATTTCGAGCAGTTGAGCAACGCCTTCTTGAGTCACTTCATTGGGGGGCAGCGTCCTAAGAGGCTAGCAGACCACTTACTCACTATTAGGTAGGGAGAGAAGGAAACCCTGAGGTCGTATGTGAAACGCTTTACTCGGGAGACCATGGAGGTAGACGAAGCTGATGACAAGGTACAACTGACGACCTTCAAAACAGGACTGAGATCCAGAGATCTCGTGGCTTCACTAGTGAAGAATCCTCCAAAAACAATGGCAGAAATGCTCTTGAAAGCACAGAAGTACATGAATGCTGAAGACGCTCTAGCAGCCATAAGAGATGTAGAGAAGCCAGGAGACAAAGGAAGGAAGGACGATGAGCGTAAGGGGCTAAAGAGGGAGCGTCTAGACCGTCGGGCCAATGACGGGGATAGAAGAAAAGAAGATAAAAGTCCTCGAACGGTAAAATTTACACCTTTAGTTATGCCTGTTGACAAAATTTTAACGCAGATTAAGGATGAGCACTACCTCAAGTGGTCGAGGCCATTACATTCATCCCCTAACGTCCGTGATAAGAATAAGTACTGCCGGTTTCACAAGGATCATGGCCATAATATTGTCGAGACCTAAAAGAGAAAATAGAGGAGTTGATACGGAAAGGGAAACTGCAGAAATATGTGAAAAAGGGGGAATATAGTAAGTTCAAAGACAGCAATAAAAGCCAGCATGAGTCCTCTTCCAGGAGTGACGATCGTCCGTTTTAACCTCCACAGGATGTGATCGGGGAGATAAAGACGATTACAGAAGGGCCCGTCATAGGAGGGTCATTCAGATCCCTTAAGAAAGCGTGCCAAAGACAGGTGAATAACGTCCACATGATACCTCCGTTTAAGCAAAAGCGGACAGATCAGGATATGACCTTCAATGAAGCAGATGCCAGGGGAGGGAAGTAGCCCCACAATGACCCGTTGGTCATAATGTTGACTATAGAGGGATTCAACACCAAAAGGATCCTCGTGGACAACGGTAGCTCCGCAGACATCATCTACCTTCTTGCTTTCCAACAGTTGAAGCTAGCTCCAAGGAGACTGCGCTCATTTGACTCCCCTCTCGTTAGTTTCAGTGGAGACAAGGTATATCCCAGGGGCATAGTGACGTTAACAGTAATGGTGGGAACCTACCCGATGCAGTTGACCCGTTACTTAGACTTCTTGGTGGTAGATTGCCCCTCATCTTACAATGTAATCATTGGGAGGCCCACACTCAACAAATGGAAAGTAGCCACGTCCACCTATTGCCTGAAGGTAAAGTTCCCAACGGATAACAGTGTCGGCGAAGTAAAAGGAGATCAAGTCTTAGCCAGAGAGTGTTACCAGGCCGTCTTGGCTGCAAAGGAGAACCATACATGGATGATTGAAGAGAACGAAGAAGATAGAATGGAAGCCCTAGAAACAGTGGAACTGATCGAAGGAGAGGCAACCAAGACGACTAAGATAGGGACGACGCTAAGCCCTGAGATGAGAACAAAGCTTATCCAGTTCCTTAAAGAGAACCTAGATGTCTTCGCATGGAGCCACGAGGACATGCCAGGCATATCTCCAGAAGTCATCCAGCATAAGTTGAATGTAAACCCGGAAAGAAAACCCATCCAGCAACGACGGAGAGTCTTCGCCCCAGAACGAGACCAAGCGGTTTTAGATGAAGTTACCAAACTATTGACGGCAGGCTTCATCCGGGAAGTGTACTATCCTGAGTGGCTCGCAAAAGTCGTCCTAGTGAAGAAGGCAAATGGGAAGTGGGAATGTGTGTGGACTTCACGAACCTGAACAAGGCATGCCCAAAGGATAGTTTCCCTCTACCAAGGATAGACGAGCTTGTGGACTCCACAGTCGGACATAAGTTGCTGACATTCATGGACGCTTTCTCAGGATACAATTAGATAAAAATGGTTGAGGAAGATCAGGAGAAGACTGCTTTCATCACGAGCCAAGGACTTTATTGTTATAAGGTAATGCCTTTTGGATTAAAGAATGCAAGAGCTACTTATCAGAGATTAGTGAACAAGATGTTCAGCAAACAGATCGGCAGGAATATAGAAGTATACGTGGATGATATGCTCGTCAAGAGTAAGGAAGAGCATGCCCATCTGGACGACCTAAAGGAGACGTTTGCCACCCTCAAGTAATACCAGATGAGGCTGAATCCTAGTAAGTGTGTTTTTGGTGTAGCTTCAGGGAAATTCTTGGGATTCATGGTGTCCCAGAGAGGAATAGAAGCAAATTCGGAGAAAGTGCAAGCCATAATCAATATGGCATCGCCCAGGACCGTCAAGGAAGTCTAGAAGCTCACGGGAAGGATTGCAGCTTTAAACAGGTTCGTCTCTAGAGCGACGAACAAATGCCTACCCTTTTTCAAGACCTTGAAGCAGGCTTTCGCCTGGACCGACGAATGTGAAACAGCATTCCAGGAACTCAAACATTACCTGAGTAATCCACCCCTCTTAAGTCCGTCCAAGGAAGGGGAAAATCTACATTTGTACTTGGTAGTATCAGGTATAGCAGTGAGTGCAGCCTTGATTCGAGAAGAAGGTAAGAAACAGCTCCCAGTTTACTACGTCAGCCAAGCTTTCCAAGGGACTGAGTCCAAGTATCCAAGGATTGAAAAGATCGCGTTCGCGTTAATAGTAGCCTCACGCAAACTAAGACAATATTTTCAGGCAAATCCTATCCTGGTGATGATGGACCAACCTATCAAAAAATCCATGAACAAACCTGAGGCAGCCAGAAGAATGGTCTAGTGGGCAATTGACCTCAGTCAATTTGACATTGAGTATCATCCCAGAACAGCCATCAAGGCACAAGCTTTGGCAGACTTCATCGCCGAGTTCACCTCTCCGGACGAAGTCAATCTCACCAATGAAACCGAACGATGGACGATATAGACTGATGGTTCGTCAGCCAAAAAGAAGGGGGGAGTAGGGGTCGTCATAACCACCCCAGACGGAGAAGTGCTCAAATACGGAGTTTAACTGAAATTTTCGGCTACCAACAACGAAGCTGAATACGAAGGAATACCGACGGGATTGAGGCTCGGAAAGGCGCTTGGAGCTAAGAACCTGTTAGTCCAAAATGATTCAAAGCTGGTGAACGGGCAAATCAAGGGAGAGTACGAAGCAAAGGAAGAGAGAATGCAGAAATACCTTAGGCTGACGAAACATCTGACTCAGGAGTTCGATAAGGTGGAATTCGTACAGATCCTCAGAAGCCAGAATATGGTAGCAGACGAAGTCTCAAAGTTAGCATCGTCAGAAGAAGGGGGGATAAGCATGGGCTTGGCAATGGAAGTCTAGAAACACCCCAACATTGAAGAAGTTCCAACATTCACAATCCAGAGCACAAACAGCTGGATGACACCATTCCTTTCTTTCCTCTAGGATGGCCACCTCCCTTAGAATACAGAAGAGGCCAAAAAGATCAAGAAGAGGGTGGCCAGATTTACGATACTTAATGACACCTTATACAAAAGAGGCTTCTCCATGCCTTACTTGAAGTGTGTCGACGAAGAAGAGGCCAAATACATACTGGAAGAAATCCACGAAGGAATTTGCGGGGACCATGCCGGCCCTAGGTCCCTGGTAAACAAGGTAATACGAATAGATTATTTCTGGCCTACTATGCAGGTGGACGCAGTGGAGCTCGTCAAGAAGTGTGACAAGTGCCAACGATACGGGAATGTCCAGCGACTTCCAGCAGAGAAACTGACGACGATAGCCTCCCTGTGGCCATTTGCGCGATAGGGAATCGACATCGTCGGTCCACTGCCCAAGGTAAAGGTCAGGTAAAATTCCTTCTAGTTACTATTGACTACTTCATAAAGTAGGTCGAAGCAGAGGCTCTAGCAACAATCACTGAAGCAAGAATTCGCAGCTTTATGTGGAAGAATATAATTTGTCGGTTCGGGATTCCATTGACGATCATATCAAATAATGCACAGACGGAATGTAGAGAGCTTCCAGAGAGAATTTTGAGAGAGAAACCCTAGAGAAAAACAAGATTGACTCATCCACAGTCTTCATACTTTGATTCTCCAAATTCCTCTACTCTCACCCTTTCCATTGATACATCCTTGAAAGGTACATTTAGCCAAATCCTTATCTCACCATACCCATATCAGTGAGGAGGTATTTTGGTGCTTGGGAAGCAGTTTAGAAGGGACCAATTCATTTTGGTTGATGCAATGGGCGATTGCGGGATCCGGTAAGTTAGAGAAGACAAGGTTCGGCGTAACTCTGTTGGAGCAAGAAGCTTGGAGGGCTTAGGTGCACTAGGTAGATTAGGTTTGGAGGGTCTTCTGCTATTCATGTATCCCAACTTTATTCTCTAGTGGATTATTGACCGCTTGGAGGGCGGCGGAGAGGTTTTACGCCGGGGACTTCGATTTCCTCTTCAATAACACATCGTTGTGTTGTCTTTGTGTTTGCATCTTTCTTCCCTTAATCTTTGCCTTTTAATTACGGCTGTGGTTGTGATTAATTATGGTTTAGATTGTTTTACCAATTCTGTTTTAGCTTATTATCATATTCTGCACATACATTGTTTGATTATAAGCTTGTGTTGGTAATTTGTAAATTGGGGGCTAAACGTTCATAGGTGTTTTATACACTATTTGAACATTCATATATATATATTGAAAGTTTAAATAGTGTAAAAACACTCTTGAACGTTTAGACCCCCAATTTACAAGTTAACCAATTCAAGCTTTAAATCAAACAACTAGTGTGCGGAAAATGAACAAAAGCTATAAAACAGAATTGGAAAAACTATCTAAGCCAAATTAAAATCACAACCCACAGCAGATAATAAAAGGCAAAGATAAAAGGGAAGGAAGATGCAAACACAAGGACAACACGCGATGTGTTATCGAAGAGGAAACCGAAGCCCTCAGCGTAAAACCTCTTCGCTGCCCTCCAAGCGGTAAAAAATCCACTAGAAAATGTAGTTGGGATACATGGACAACAATAGACCCTCCAAGCCTAATCTACCCAGTGCACCTAAGCCCTCCAAGTTTCTTGCTCCAACGAGGTTGCGCCGAACCTTTTTCTTTTCTAGCTTCCCAGATTCCGCTACCTGATCATAGTATCAACCAATGTAGATTGGTTCCTTCCTAACTGCTTCCCAGAACACCAAACAGTCCTCTCATAGTAATGAATATGGTGAGAACAAGGTTTTGGTAAAATGCATCTCAAGGGTTTGACAATGGAGAGGAAGAGAGTTGAGGAATTTGAAGAGACTCTTATGTAAAGATTGTAGATGAATCAATCTTGTTTTACTCTGGGGTTTCTCTCTCAAAATTCTCTCTAGAAGCTCTCTTTCTTCTGTGGGTATAAGGGGTATATATACTAGGGTGAGAGAGGAATGTGAAACGTCAGGTTTTTCAAAACAGGGCTGGCTCGCAGCTTGGCCTCACGACTTGACTGAGTCGCGAGATCCAGTTGCGAGATAACCGAATGGCCAGTTGTCCTATTTTGTCCTGTAGTGCTCCAGCTAGCATGACTGTTCAACTTCTGGCATGCTTGGCACGTGTGCTGCATCTGGCGGCTTGCAGCCACAAGTCACCCGCGAGATCTAGCCGCGAGACTCTGTCTTCTTGCACACTCTTGAGCATTCAACACTCTATCTCACTCACTACCCTTACAACAAACCCACCTAAATACAGGGTTACTAATTGCTGAATTACAAGCAAATTTGGCACGGAATAAAGCCAATAAGATGGTTGATTAAATTCAACTTTACAATCTCCCCCTTTGGCTATTCCGTGACAAAACCCTAAAACAGACTCTAGACTTAACATGTGAGTTGGGAACAGTTGAGCAAAACTCACTCATACCTAACTCTAGAAGCTGTGAAGCACTTGAATCATATGAACATGAAACTCCTGAAACACAACAATACACCATGATCATTGTAAGTAGAAAATCATGAAATGGATATGAAATAGGCAATATGTGATCAAGCAAAGATGGAGTTAAGAAACAAACCATGGCTTGATCAACCAAGTAATCATTACAAGGTAGTGAACACAATGCTCATTCACACTTGGAATGAACACTTGAACATACAAGCAAACAAGAACAATGCGAGTTACTTGTATGCCCAACACTTAACCAATGCATAAAACACTAGGTATATGCATCTAGGAACAATCTTGCAAGGGCACAAGAGTGACAGTACTTAACAAGAAAATACATGACATTTAGATAGAAGTACTGATTTAACAAAAGCATAAAGGCTGCATAAAGCATGGTACAAACCATAAAGCCTACAAGACAACCCTAAAAGCTTACAAAAGCAACATGGGTACAAAACACAACAAATACTGAAAAAAAAATTCAGAAACACTCCCCCTTAGGTAATATCCTCCCCCTCTAATCAAGCTATCACTCCCCCTTTCATTCCTTATGACATCATCTCCCCCCTTTTGTCATGGAATAGCTACACATTCTCTTCTAGCTTCCTCTGAATCTGATCCAATTGAGTTTGGAGTGAGGTAAACTTCATATCCCATCGAGTGCTGTGATGGTGTAGAGTAGATATGAGTCCGGTCATCTTGGTATTCAACTCATGTACAGAGGATACAATGTGATCAAGTTTTTCGTCAAGGGAGAGGGTGCTGAACAGCGAACCACTGTGAGATGTGGAAGTTTCCGGTTTGGCTCTCACCCTCTCCATTGACATATCCTTGTGTCACAAGGTCAATTTTTCTTTTAAATTTTCTGCCTATGATGGCACTAAGCCCTTGACTTAGTCTCAGCCAACACTCCACACACACATATTGTAGGAACACTTAAAATAGAATTATTAAGGGAATTCACACACACACAAGACACACTGTATTTACAGGGCACCAACCCCAACCTTTATTACTCAATATCAAGTACAAAGGAAGCTTGAAGAATACACACGAAATTCTCTAAGCAAAATTACACACTTTGCTGTTGACAGCCCCAACAACCTAAGATAAATATACAGAATTAACTGTCATAGCAGTTACTGCCAAGTAACTGTCCCTTGTCTAGGACTTGCTGCCACATGTGGTCTGACTTAGGACACCTGCAACTGATGCTGTCTTGGCCTGCTTTCCACATTTCCAGCCCCTACACAGTAGGTCTGAACATCCACAAAGCCAGGAACTGCTTGGTAACTGCCGATAACTGCTGTTGCACACTTTGCACATGCCAGCCCATTACTCAGCACATCATCATGGGGCTTCTGCCCATGCTCCAGCAGCCCACACATAATAATTCCATCATGTTTTAGAAGGCTTGGCCCCCTACCCAAGCCCTTCTCATTAGCATCACAGCCCACATAACATGTCCATCTGCAACACATCAAGTAACTGCCATCAACCCACTCATACAAGTCCATGCATTCTGCTAGCACCAACCAGCCCAATGTCTTGCATAGCATATCATCATCACAGTAGTCCAGCACTGCCTTGCATCCAAGCCATCAAGCCCACACACAAAGCAACCATCAGCCAAGCTACCACTGCCATGCACCATCCCATAGGGTCAACACCACCTGCTGCTGCCTAACATCAAAATCCGTCTCTGCCCACCATGGCCCTCCTCTGCCATGGCCTTGGGGCATCATGTGGAGAAAGGTGCCTCCACATGCTGCCCCTCATCATGCTCATAAATCTGAATCCAGTAGGGAGACAGGGCTTGTCCCCCTCAAAGAGCAGTTAGGAGCTTCACTAAATATTGAGCCATGTGACTGGCCTGATGTTGTCCAAGCACTCCAATTCCTTATGCCATCATCAGCAACTTGTAAAGCTCCTAACACCTTGAGAGGTACATTTAGCCAAATCCTTATCTTACCATACCCATATCAGTGATGAGGTATTTTGGTGCTTGAGAAGCAGTTTAGCAGGGACCAATTCATTTTGGTTGATGCAATGGGCGATTGCGGGATTCGGTAAGTTAGAGAAGACAAGGTTCGGTGTAACTCTGTTGGAGCAAGAAGCTTGGAGGGCTTAGGTGCACTGGGTAGATTAGGCTTTGAGGGTCTTCTTCTATTCATATATCCCAACTTTATTCTCTACAGGATTATTGACCGCTTGGAGGGTGGCAGAGAGGTTTTTTGCCAAGTACTTCGGTTTCCTCTTCGATAACACATTGCCGTGTTATCTTTGTGTTTGCATCATTCTTCCTTTACTCTTTATCATTTAATTGCTGCTGTG